>OX578060.1:62473028-63824490 GCA_951215215.1 Andrena trimmerana
CCATCTTGAGCAGTAATGTTCCCATGCGTGATTTAACCAACGAACAGTTGACGACATTTCGCAATGCAACACACTGTCATATTTGCGAAGAACCATTCAAGGCTAGCGATGTACGAGTTCGCGATCATTGTCATCTCTCCGGACGGTTCAGAGGTCCAGCACATTCGGAGTGCAATTTAAATTATAAAAATGCGTTTTACATCCCCATAGTTTTCCATAATTTATCCGGCTACGATTCACATTTCATTATGGAGAAAATAGCTACCGCTTTCGAAGGTCACGTTGACGTATTACCCATAACTAAAGAAAAATATATTTCTTTCACAAAAAATGTTGAAGATACGGCTGAATCATACTCGCGAAATTATATTAAATTACGATTCATCGATTCGTACAAATTTCTCAATACCAGTCTCGACAAATTAGCATCTTTTCTGAGCACAGATCAATTAAAAATTTTACGATCCAAATTTGAAACATTATCCACCGAGGATTTCAATTTGTTGACGCGAAAAGGTGTCTTTCCGTATGAATACCTTGATTGCGCGAACAAGCTGCAGGATCCATGCTTACCGCCGCGCGAATCATTCTACAGTTCGTTAACGGGTGAAACTGTATCCGAGACCGATTACGCGCTCGCCAAGACTGTCTGGCAGCGTTTCGAGATTAGAACCTTGGGCGAATACAGCGACTTGTATTTGAAAACAGATGTTTTGTTATTGGCAGATATTTTTGAAAATTTTCGCGAAAGTTGTATCAAGAGCTACGGATTAGATTCAACACATTATTATACTCTACCTGGTTTCACATGGGATGCAATGCTAAAACACACCAAAATTACATTCGAATTCCTCACAGACATCGATATGGTCATGTTTATCGAACGTGGTATACGCGGGGGTTTAAGCCAATGTTCCGGAAGATACGCACATGCCAATAACAAGTACATGTCATCTTACGACGCATCGGAAGAGTCATCGTACTTGATGTACTTTGACGTGAACAATTTGTATGGATGGGCAATGCGTCAGCCCCTGCCACACGCTAAATTTCAATGGGTCGAAGATGCTGCAAATTTTGACGTGTCTTCAATCGGTGTCGATTCGCCGACGGGATACATTCTCGAGGTAGATCTGGAATATCCGCAACGTCTGCGCGACGCTCTTGCCGATCTACCGTTTTGCCCGACGCGTGCCAAACCACCGGGCAGCAGGCAGGACAAGTTACTCGCGACGGTATACGATAAGCAGCATTACGTTATCCATTACCGTAACCTGCAGCAGGGCATGCGTCACGGTCTTCGTATTACAAAGATACACCGCGTGCTTCAATTCACTCAATCTCCCTGGCTCCGCGATTACATCAAACTCAATACACGGTTTCGAACAAGCGCGACAAACGATTTTGAAAAAAATTTGTACAAATTGATGAACAACGCGGTGTTCGGTAAAACTATGGAAAATGTACGAAATCACGTAGATGTAAAACTTTGACACATTGGGAAGGGCGATATGGCGCGGAGGCAATGATCGCGAAACCGAATTTCCACAGCAGAAGTGATTTTTCGGAAAATTTAATAGTTGTTGAATTGCGAAAACTCGAGGCGAAATTCAACAAACCGATATACGTTGGTATGTCCATTCTAGACATATCAAAAATTTGTTCGTACGAATTTCACCACGAGTACATGTCTCCCAAGCACGGGCAAAAATGTAAAATTCTATACACCGACAGCCTCATTTATCATATTCGATGCGACGATATCTACAAGTCCATGAAGCACAATATCGGTAGATTCGACACAAGCGATTATCCTATCGACAATCCATATAATATGCTGCACGTAAATAAGAAGGTTCCAGGGCTGATGAAGGAAGAAAATAACGGTGCGATAATGACCGAATTCGTAGGTCCTAGAGCGAAAATGTATGCACTGCGCGTAGACGGCAAAAAAGATACGAAAAAGACGAAAGGCGTCAAGACCAACGTCATAGCCAGAACGATAACTTTCGACGACTACGCGCAGTGTTTGCAAAGGGAGATCGAAATGGTTCGCAGACAATCATGCATACGGTCTAAATTGCACAAAGTGTACACCATTTCGGAATCCAAAATCGCTCTAAGTCCGTACGACGACAAGCGGTATATCATACCCGATTCGACCGACACTCTGCTCTGGGGACATTGTAATATACCATTATAAAATTCCGTTGTAAAAAACGAAAAAAGAAATTTGAACTTGATGACGCTCTCTTCGTGTGAACGAGGCCTCTGACTCCGTCCTGAGTCTATGACAGCTATCACAACGCTCGCAAAATTTGAAAACTTCGTATCGACATGATGTATAGTTTCATAAAGGACGATGGTGAAAAGCAGACAATAAAATTAGGATTTTGGAATATTCACGTCTCTGTTAGCCCAATTATATCCAGTTGTTCTATGAATTCTCCGAATGTAGTGGAGAATTATGTATTTTTCTTTGTTATCCATATGAAACTTTAGACTCGTGCTGCACTGTTAAAGCTATACGTGATAGTGAATATTTCGATGATAAATCTCTTGTTGATTGGGAACTGTTGGCATGTGCCTTTGAATGATATTATCAACGTCGTTTGCAGCAAAATGTTAAATAAATTGTTCACACATTTACATATATGTATCATTGTATTTATTGAATCATGTATTATTATTTTACAATACATTGTTTTTATTTATCCATGAATTGTGTGATTTATCAAACCCCAGCCACTTGACGTACACCTTATCCGCCTTCCTACGCAACACTTTTTTCCACTAGATATACGTCAGGATCGGTGACGCGTTGTAGCTCGTGTTCATAGAATCCTCCAGCAACGGGTTTTCCACAGGAATCGACGAGCAGATGCGTTGCAGGGTTAGTTGCCTGTACTTTGGCTATTTTGAACAACTCCGTTGTCCAATTCGGCGTATAACCTTTATCGAAGATGGTTTTAAACTTGGTCACGCGCACAAACTCGCCCAATCTGAATCTTGTTGGAGCAGCGATCTTTATGTTGCTGTATACGGTGGCAAGCAGCCTGTCGGCGATCGCAGGGGTAACATGGCACGCACGCATTCTGATGGTTCTATGCTTTCGTGCGTTATACTCTGCAAGTAGACGCGGTAGCGCATCGGTCCATCTACAGGGTATTCGCGGGAAGACTGGACAGCCGGTTTTCTCCTAAACTATTGGAGATAAAAATATAAAAAAAATAGGGAATTGCATGGTTCGAGGGGGCCAATTTATTAGCGCGAACGAATTTTGTTTTCGATTATTATTTTAAAAGATACGATGGTCAAGTTCAGTTTTTCAAATGGAACTACTTTTTCTGAAGACCTGAGTTGATAGTGCGTCCCAAGCCAAATTCAATAAGCTTTAATGTATACACTTTATTTTCACTGGTTTTTAAGATATTGCGCTTGCAAATTTATTGATTTTCACTGGAAGAAAACTGTCTGGTATAGCACGGACCAGGGACGGTCTTACTGGCGTCACGGGTGGCACTGCCTGTTGAAATAGATACCTACCTGCCAGAGGTCTACGCCAGGAATGGCAGGCCCAAAGGCTGGACAATTCTTTTCCGCCAGAAATGGTACTTAGGTAGGTAAGGAAAGTAGAGACATGATAGGGAAGCTAAGAAAAAATGCAAATAAAGTGGTGATTGTTGCTATTAATTAAGTCTTTATTACTCCAAATACAACTATAAGTTAATGATTTAACATTTTTTACACACTTTGGACTATCTGAGGTCAGGCGTCTAAGTGATTAAACTTTACAAAACAGATGGGAAAAAACCGTCCTCCCCCACTCGCTTTCGCCAGCGACCACACTATTATAACACAGTGGCTTCCTAATGATGTATTTGTCACGTGCCTAGCATCTTTTAATTAGGGTTTAGGGAGATGCCGCATCTTACCTCGCTAGCCCGTCATACCCCTACTTCCCCTACATCTGCGGTATCGAGAAGCGCACCATTACTTTTATTTCGCACTTGCTTCTACGCTCGGATGGCCTGGCTCGTGGAGCCGCGATCCACGAGCCGTCTGATCGGTCAGGGCTCCGCTCGCCCGGGCTTGCCAAGCCGACTTGACGAGCTAGACGAGCCGAGCTAGTTCGCGGTGCCAGGAGCCGTTTGATTCCACCTGGAGAGTAGTCGGGTCACACACTGCACAAATGATACAGGGTGATTCTGGAGCTACGCCCGTCGAAGGATGCGGCCTGGTACCCCATGGCCAGGACAACCCGCCCGCAGTGCCTCACCGAATTTTATGGCTTTTTACGGAAAAAGGTACGAATCCTGGGCCGAACGTACCGAATTGAGGTCGAGTCCCCGCAGTCGAGTGTGAAATATCAATTATTGCGTATTAAGAATTTCTTTTCTTCATCGTATCATAAGGGAAGTGACACCAATGGATTCCTTATGTTTTTCTGATGAAAATCATACCAAATATCATGCAAATCGGAGTATTATTAACGAAATTAGCTTGAGATTATGGAAATGAATTTTTAATTTCCTTCATTATGGTCCGAATTACGTCGTTCTTTGTGTCAATTGCATCGGCGGAACATAAGGAATCGGAGGGTGTGGTTTTCGAAAAGATCTGAAGAGAAATGCTGAAACCCTAGACATTCCTCAGATTTTAATGGTATTCAAACCCCTTCAAGGGTCTAAAGCCATAAAATTCGATGGGCACTGTGGGGTGTTATCCTCGCCACGGGGTACCAGGTCGCCGCATGTCCTTGACGGGCGTAGGTCCATAACTACCCTGTACCTGTTTAGGAAATAAAATAATTCTTTATTCTTTATCGTATGGATATGGAAGTGTCGCCGATGGATTCCTTGGGGTTTTCTGATGAAAATCATTACAAATGTCGTGTAAATCGGACAAATTTTACATAGCGAATACAAATAGCTTGTGTCAAAGTAATCCGATTTGCATGATATTTGGTATGATTTTCATCAGAAAAACATAAGGAATCCATTGGTGTCACTTCCCTTATGATACGATGAAGAAAAGAAATTCTTAATACGCAATAATTGATATTTCACACTCGACTGCGGGGACTCGACCTCAATTCGATACGTTCGGCCCAGGATTCGTACCTTTTTCCGTAAAAAGCCATAAAATTCGGTGAGGCACTGCGGGCGGGTTGTCCTGGCCATGGGGTACCAGGCCGCATCCTTCGACGGGCGTAGCTCCAGAATCACCCTGTATCATTTGTGCAGTGTGTGACCCGACTACTCTCCAGGTGGAATCAAACGGCTCCTGGCACCGCGAACTAGCTCGGCTCGTCTAGCTCGTCAAGTCGGCTTGGCGAGCCCGGGCGAGCGGAGCCGTGACCGATCAGACGGCGTAGAAGCAAGTGCGAAATAAAAGTAATGGTGCGCTTCTCGATACCGCAGATGTAGGGGAAGTAGGGGTATGACGGGCTAGCGAGGTAAGATGCGGCATCTCCCTAAACCCTAATTAAAAGATGCTAGGCACGTGACAAATACATCATTAGGAAGCCACTGTGTTATAATAGTGTGGTCGCTGGCGAAAGCGAGTGGGGGAGGACGGTTTTTTCCCATCTGTTTTGTAAAGTTTAATCACTTAGACGCCTGACCTCAGATAGTCCAAAGTGGGAAAAAAATGTTAAATCATTAACTTATAGTTGTATTTGGAGTAATAAAGACTTAATTAATAGCAACAATCACCACTTTATTTGCATTTTTTCTTAGCTTCCCCATCATGTCTCTACTTTCCTTACCTACCTAAGTAGCATTTCTGGCGGAAAAGAATTGTCCAGCCTTTGGGCCTGCCATTCCTGGCGTAGACCTTTGGCAGGTAGGTATCTATTTCAACAGGCAGTGCCACCCGTGACGCCAGTAAGACCGTCCCTGGTCCGTTTTATACCAGACAGTTTTCTTCCAGTGAAAATCAGTAAATTTGCAAGCGCAATATCTTAAAAACCAGTGAAAATAAAGTGTATACATTAAAGCTTATTGAATTTGTCTTGGAACGCACTATCAACTCAGGTTTTCAGAAAAAGTAGTTCCATTTGAAAAACCGAACTTGACCATCGTATCTTTTAAAATAATAATCGAAAACAAAATTCGTTCGCGCTAATAAATTGGCCCCCTCGAACCACGCAATTCCCTATTTTATTTATATTTTTATCTCCAATAGTTTAGGAGAAAACCGGCTGTCCAGTCTTCCCGCGGAAACCCTGTATAGGTTCCATTGAGCATAACCAATGTCCACATATTGTTCTTCAAAATTCGATTGAAACGTTCTACGACAGAGGCCTTCATCACCGAATACGCCGAATAATGATTAATGTCATGCTTTGTCAAGAGTTTCTGCATATAGGCGTTGTAAAATTCTTTTCCTTGATTGGTTTGCAAATTTTTCGGATATCGATCTCTAATTATCATTGCGAACGCTTTAGTCACCTCAACGTCACTTTTAGCCTTGAGCGGCACCTCTATGTAGTGGTGACCCTGGTTGAAGCGCGAGTATGGACGCATTTCTAGAATTTCAGCTTGCCTCAGATCATCGTATACATGCACTATGACGCGTCTCCGCGGGAAATGTCTTCGAGCTGGAGCATGCATTTCCTCAACGAGTTGTCGCTTCTTGTGGCCATGGTTTTCTTTCCTCTTGGATTTCAATAATGGCTGCGTGTTTGATCGCAGAGGTGTCTTGGACACGAATGATGCTATAATTATCATGTACGTGCATTATGTGCTTCCTGTCGGTCCGAGAAAATTCTGGACAAGTTGCTGCTCCGTAGCAAAAGCGGGTATAGCCTCTTTAACTTTACGAATTTCATTGTCAACACTTGCGATATCTTTTGAACGCTGTGTTGCAACGTTAGCATATCTCTTTGAAACACGAACAGTTTCCTCTCTAATTCTTCCTGCTGCTCTCTCAAAAGTTTAATGCTCTTTTCAACGTATAGTTTATTGACGGCATCGGTGTCGACCACCGGCTGAGCTACGCGTCTTATCTTGCGTGATTTTGCATCAAAGTTGTCACCAACCACGCAAAGAGCGTTATCTCGCAAGTAATTGCGAAGCACACCGTTCCATTTGTAATAGTCCATTCTAGCTGCTCCACTCTTCTCGAGCGATACCCCAAATTTGTTGATCGGCATCACGATGCATACTATGCACATCATCGGTGTGCGGTTTAATTTATATAATGAGGCTTATCTCGCGGAGTTCCTCGTGAATAGATAGAATTTCAGGATCATGAGAGTTGTTACCCGCCTGACGCGACGCTTCCAGGAAACGCAACCGATCCACCAGCTCGTTGGGATCGTCCCAGTGCACGTAATCGATCTTGTTATCGTTTACCACCATGGCTCGCAGTACTAGCCGATGCGCTAAGGAGTAGCGGTGCAATTACATGTTTGTACTTGTATCCCTTGTTGCTCAATGGGGGCTTTTTAGCGACATGATCGCGTCTGTGGGCGTTTGTCAGCAGTATACTTTTGTATATTTGTTTATCGGCATCGGTGCATACAGTATCGTCAGGAATTCTCTTGAAAATCAGTTCGTAAAGGCCGGCTGTTCCTCTGTATTTTACACCATCTATGATTATATTGTCATCCTTGTCTATATCGAAAGCCTTATCCCCAAGCATGGATCCACTATTATCAAAGTATACGCCGTACACATAGTCAATTGATGTATTCTTATCACCACTTAGGATTGCGCTCATGTATTTTTGTCCCAGCGGACCGAAATGGCTGCGAAACGTTTCTTGGCCCTCGGGTGTTTGGAGTTGTTGTCTAACACATCATCAATGGTTGGGTGCGATTGTACACGAGGAAATGTATTTATTGGCGTTGGTGGAACCGGAGAATCGTTTGACGTGGCATTCCATCGTTTCCGCTTCGATTGAACCGGTGTGGATGTTACGGGTGAATATTCCGATGACGTGTGTGGTTTCCTCTTTGCCTTACGCGATGTGTTCCCTTTCGATGGGATTTTTGTTTTAGGCGTTAATGTTTCAATCTCTTCAACGCCTGTGCTCATCAGCGATGATTTGTCAACTTCTGCCGCTGCGGTATTTTCTATAATATGTTTTAAGGGTTCTACGATAGGCTTAAGTTATCTCTCCAACGCGATATCTTCCTCCATCTTGCCAGTCTTCAAAGCCTGATGTTTCTTGCGAATGGCTTCGCTGGTTTTTGCAATTTCCTTCCCCATTCTCTCGCGATCCTTAATCTCCAGACTATCGATATCAATCATCGTTGTACTGCAGATGTTGCTTTCCCACCGACGTGTTGTCGACAATTGACTATCTCACGGACTGCAAACTCGTTAAATCCCTTTCTATAACGTCCATTGGACATCGCGCTATCCTTGTCTATTACCACGAAACCAAACTCCCGTTGCCAACAATTATGACACAAAGCGCAGAAATCCTCGTAAGGCATGTCAGTGTTTACATGATCGTTGTACACATGTTTCAAGATGGTACCATCCTGCTTAAACAGAATCAGCAGGTTCGCATTGTCGCGTATAAGATGTTTTTGGGAATCTTTGCGTACGTCTGACAGAGATAGAAACAGTCAACGTTCGAGTGGCGCCCCATTGCAAAGTACTCCCTTATCGTATCTTTCTTGTCGCATGCCACGTCCTCAAAGATAAAAATAGAATTCGGAAGGGATTCGTTCTGTGGGATGACGTCAGTGTTATTCGAAAACGTAAAGTAGCCAATTTCATCTGTATTAATTTATTATGTCCCCTCGGGGTTTACAATTCATATAACAACTTCACTTACATCTAATCCTTACATACTACCCGTTCTTATGAACTAATATACCAATAAACTAAATTCGCCCGCTCGCTCGCTTGCCCTCGCCACGCACGCCTTTCCTCCCCTCCCTTCCGACCCCCGCTTCCGCTCGCCTCCTTTCACTCTCAATCCTTACTCTTCCACTCCTCCACTCCCCCCCCTCCACTCTTCCACTCTCCTCATCCATCCCTCTCCTCCTCCCTCATCACTCAACACCTCCCTCACCACTTCCTGCGACCCCCTCTCCTGCCCCCAATCCGTACACACCTCCCACACGTGCTCCCACGTCTCCTCCCCCCACCCACACATCCTGCACTTTCTGACTTCCTCCCCCTCCCAATACCGCCCTCCTCTCATCTCGTTCCCCAACCGGAACCTCGCCACCCGCCTCCACCTGCTTTCCCCCCACCCCCCCTTTAAGTACCCCGGCACCCCCACACTTTTTACCGCTCCATACCACCTATTATACCTGGATTCCCTAATCCTTTCCCATCTTTCCACCTCCTCTAACCTCCTTCCCCTACATACCAACTCCTCCGCCCTCATCACCCCCCTTCCCCTCACCAGTTCCACTCCTCCCATCCACCCAGCACCTTTCCCCTTCTCGCCCTACCTTTTATCTCCTCCCAACACTCCCTCGCCAACTCTCCCCCCTGCCCCTCCTCCAGCTTCCTCTCATAATTCCAGGCCCTCATCCCCGCCCTCCCTTTCAACATGTCCCGCTGCAACACCTCCATGTACCCCGGAGTACACCAGTCCACCCCCAACACCCATCTCAGATACCTCTCCTGCAAACACTCCACCCTCTCCCTCTCCCTCCATCCCCATATCTCCACCCCATATCCCATCGTCGCCCATACCAGTCTATCAAATAGCCAGACCCTTTTTCCCCAATCCTTCCCAAACTTCCTCTTCCCAATACCCCAAACCTTCCCCATCACCGCCGCCGCTTTTCTGACCCTATCCCTTACGTGCGCCTCCTGCCCCCCATTCGCCATTATAGTGTACCCTAAATATTGAAACTCTCTCACCTCCTCTACCGCCCTTCCCTTCCACCTCCATACCACCTTCTTCCACCTCCCCCCCCCCTTTCCTACATCTCATTATCTTTGACTTCCCCACATTCAGCTGCAGCCCCTTCTCGTCCATGTACCTCTCCAATCTCGCCATCATACCCTTCATCCCCTCCTCATCTTCTGCCATCACCGCCACATCATCGGCATACGCAAGGGTGTATACCTTCCTGCCCCCCAACCTTACCCCACCCCATCCACCCCTTTCCAGTTCCTCATCTAAATCCGCCAACAGCAGCGTAAACAAGCTCGGGCTCAGGGGGCAACCCTGCCTTACTCCCCTCGCTGCCCAGAACTCCCTCCCCATCTCGTCCCCTACCCGTACCCTGCACACCGTTTCCCTCAACACCTCCTCACATCTTTCCACCAGACCCTCTGTTTGAGATTCCATTAGTTCCCTGCTCCGCCGCACCCAAGCTCACCGCAGCACCTACCGGGCAGCAGTGCACGCCGCTGATCGATATTCGATCAGCCGATCGATACTCTCAGTCGCCTGCTCAGCCAATCACCGATCACCGCGTAAAGCGAGCGGCCCAATCACGACGCGTACTTTCTTGATCGATTCTCGAGGATTGCTCGAGAAGAGGCTCAACGGTTTTGCGCCGCCCTTTGTTCATTGTCGTTTCATACCGCTTGTCGCGACAACGTATTTTGCCACGAAACGTGTGAAATTCCCTTTTGTGCACATTGCTTGTGCTCAATTCTCATCACAAATTCACTTAAGTGATTTATTACTTGTGCTCATCCAACTCATTTCCTTTAATAAAGTGACGTAGTCTATTGACTAAAATTTCGTGCTTGACGTTGCTTTCTCACCGTCATTCCTCAACTTCCAAATCCAGCGTGCTCACCCAACTTAATTCTCAAACACCCTCCCTCACTCCCCTCTTCCGCATCGCCTTCCCTAGCACTACCCTGTCCACCGAGTCAAAAGCCGCCTTTAGGTCAATGAAGAATATAACCATCCTTCTCTCCTTCCTCGTCACCTGCCTATTTATCAGATGGTTTAGCACATAGATGTTGTCAATGCAACCCATTCCTCTCCTAAAGCCGGCCTGACTCGGTGGCAACAACTTGTTCCCCTCCACCTCCTCTCTTAACCTCTCCGCCAACACCGACGCGTACACTTTGTACGCAGTCTGAGTCAACGTAACCCCCCTGTAATCTTCAACCCTCTTTCCCGCCCGCTTCTTCACCACTGGTACCACTACCCCTTCCCTCCATTCTTCCACCCATCCTTCCCCCTTCCACACCCTATTGCAAACCTCCCACAACCTGTCCTCAACCTCCACCCCCCCATACTTCCATACCTCGTTTGTTACACCATCCCCCCCTCCTGCCTTACGATCTTTCAGTTTCCTCACCACCCTTTCCTCCTTACTTAACTCCCCCTCCTTCTCTCCCCCCTCCTCGCCCTCCACTCCACTCCTCCTAATATCCCCCTAAAATATTCCTCCCACTCCTCCATTTTTATCCCCTCCTCCACCCTCTTTCTTCTCCTGTCCCTATTCACTATTTTCCATACCTGCCCTTCTGTCCTCACCTCCTCCACCTCCTTCTCCCATTTTTCCATCTCCTTCCTCTTTTTCCCCTCACACAAAAGTGCATACTTCTTCTTCTTTATCCTATACTCTTTCCCATCTCCACCCTCCCTCCTCCATCGCCTCAACTCCCTTCTTAGCTTACCTTTCTCCTCCTTACACTCCTTATCCCACCACTCTCTCCTTTCTCTCCTTTCCCCTCCTTGACCCACCTCCTTTATGGCCCCTTTTATCCTATCTCTCAACTCCTTCCATTCTTCCTGTATTCCTCCGCCCCCTCCATCTCTCTTACCAAAAATCCTTACGAACTCCTCTCTCCCCTTCTCTGTCCAATTTCCTCTTGCTGACACTCCCCCCCCCCCTTTTTCCCCTTCCCAACCCCTCCCTGCACTCCCCCTTCAACCACACTACCACTGGGTGATGGTCCGACTCTACCCTTTCAGCCACTTCCATTCTCTCCACCCTCTCCCTCGTATCCTCATTCCCTAGCACGTAGTCAATGACCGAATTCCCTCTTCCTCCTGTGTATGTCCATTCCCCCCCCCCCTCAACCCCTTCCACGTTACCGTTCATTATCCCCCACCCCCTCTCTCCCAAAAAACCTCACAACCTCCTCCCCTCCCCATTCACCTCTCTGTCCTTCGATATCCTACTTTCCCGCCCTTTCTCAACCTCCTCTCCCCACCAAATCTCCCCCCCTTCACCTCCCGTCCTTGCGTTAAAATCTCCCCCTATCACCACCCTCACTCCCTCCTACCTTCCCTCCATCCATTCCTTCAACTCCTCCAGTTTCCTCTGCAAATCCTTATTAACGTACACCCCCACCACCCTCCACCACTCCCCACCCATCCTCACCTTCTTCATCATTATCCCCTCCTTCTCCCCCTTGTCCCGTTCCTTTGCCTCCAACCCCTTCCTTACCCCCATTGCCCTCCCTTTCTATCTCTCCCTCCTTGCCCACTGCCTCTCCCACACGAACCCTTTTGGCATCTCATAACTCACCCTCCCCCAGTCTCCTTCCTCTAACCATGTCTCGCTTAACACCACCACATCCCATTCCTCCAAACCCTTCCAGAACTCCACGTCCTTATTCTTCACCCCCGCCACATTCCAAAAAGCCACTTTATACCTTCCTTCCCCCACCTCACCCCTTCCCCACTTTCTCGTTTCCTTGTTCTTCTACCCATTTCTCGCCTATTTCATCCCACCTCTTCAATCTCCCATTCACCCACATTTTCATATAACCGACCTGAACATTCATCCCCCTTTTCCTCTCCACCTCTGCCTCTCTTTCAATCTTCCACTTCCCTCTCCTTTCCTCCTCCGTTAAAACATCCTCAATCCTCTCCTTCCCTCCTTTCAACTGTTTCCTCGCCTCCATCACTTTCCTCTTCTCCTTCTCTTCCTGCCAGCTTCACCAGCACCATTCCTCGACCCTCCCCTCCCTCTCTTCCTATCCTTGCTAGCTACCTCCTTCACACCCACCCCTTCCAGCCCCATCCTCTCCCAAAGCTTCCTCACCCCCACCTTCCCGCCCAACCCCCTTATAACTATATTGTTCCTCCTACCCTCTCTATCCTTTCTATCTTGCTTCACCTCCATCTTTCTCAACCTCAGTCTCCATTCTTCCACCTGACCCTCCTCCACTCCTTCCTTACACTGTCCTCCTCCCTTCTCCCACCTCTCTACCTTCTCTATCACTTCCACCATCCTCCTGTCTGTTCCTTCCAACTTTTCTAACTTTTCTTCTATTCGTTCCCTTTGTTACATGGGCCCTTCTGGCCCTTTCCGTGCTTGCTATCCGCGCGTCGCTTTATTCCGTAGACGGCGATTCAGCGGAATCGCCTCGCGCGTGGCAGTCACGTTACGCTGAGCCGCGTAGCGACAGCGAGAGGGACAACGTGACCGCCGCCGGCCCGGGCCCGGAAATTTCCGACGCGTGTGGCGAGCGACAACTGCCAACGGGGCAGTTTCCCCCATTCGCGAGGTTTGATCGGGGCACGGCCCAGAACCGGGATTGATGGAGGGTGATTATTATTCGGGAGCTCGAACTGGGTAGTCACGACGGACTGGTGAGCCGTCTACATACCGCGACCTCGTCTCCGCGTAGATTCCGCGAAATCCGAACGGCCGATAGTAATTCGTAAAAGGGTAACTCCATCCGACGTACTGAGAACGGCCTAGCCGGGAGAGCCCTTGCGCGTTAATCGTGATCGACGTAGGACCGCGTAGAATCCGAGGTTTAGAGTCGGTGCGGCACGACGGGCTCCAGGCCACCGACTTCTGAGTGCCATCCGAGAGCACAGCTGGCGACCACGACCTACCCCTGGGTCAGCGACTCGGACAGCGATAGAAACGCTAGACGGCAAGCGTGCCGTGCGATACAGCGAGCGACAGCGGAGACGGAGCGCCGTCTCAAGGTAGGATAACTCCGTATCATTTATGTAACAATATATTTACTTTATTGTTTTCCCTTATATTCCTTGTACTCTTTGATTTGACCCCTAACTACCTTCCCGATCCTTGGTAAGTACAGTCAAGGCGTGCTTTAGCACCTTAATAGAGCAGCGAACCCCTGTAAATCACCCAAACCGCTCGGGGCGATTTACAAAAGTCCCTTCAGGACGTAACACCTTATTGCCTTCTCCTCCCTCATCCACTCTTCCCACTTCCTTCTTTCCCCTCTCCATTCCTCCTCCACCCTTCTTCTTTCCTCCCTTTCTTTCCTTATCTCCACTTTCATCTCCCTTAACTCCCTTACTAATTCCATCATCATTACCTCCAACCCCCCTCCCCCTGCTCCTCCCACTCTTTAACCCCCTTTTTCACCGGCGAACTTTCTGTTTTCACACTCTTCTTAAATCCCCCCCTCCCCTCTCCATCCATCGCCCCCCTTCCTCCTCTCTTTCTCTCTTTTTCCCCCAACCAATCTCAAAACTCCCCACACTGCTCCCCACACTACTACCACTATCCTTCCTACACCTTTCCTTTAGTGTTTCGTTTCCCTTGTCCTTCGCCACCCCTTTCCTGTCCTCTCCACCCAACTGGCCTTCTCCCCCAGCCCCATTCCCACCGACCTTTCCTTTATACATGCTCATCTTTCCTTTTCCCCCGTTCAAAAATTCCCGCCTTAACTACCTATACTTCTACCACCTTTCCTCTCCGACACGTGTCACCCCTTGTATGTCTCCTTGCTCCTTCCCGTCACACTTCTCTCACCTCTACAACCTAACCTCCAAACCTTCCCTTCTCCCTTCTATATCCCTGTCACTCTCAACCCTAGTCCTTTCCCTTTTAGCCCTATCCTTTCCACACCTCACACTTCACCTCCAAACTCTCACTCTACTCCTCCTTTCACCTTCTCTCCACACTTTCCCTGCACCTCTCGCTCCCTTCACTATCCACACACCTTTCACTCACAGCGGCCGGAAACGGAAGTCTAATAGCCAATTTCACCTATCGGAATCAATAAAATCTCTAAATACCGATATTTCGGCTGTTGCAACGACATGGAATACACGTACACGTTCTCGAAGCGGACGCCGTGAGGACTTTCCAACAAGCTGACCAGCACGTTGGTTTTTCCACAATTTAATGGACCGCAAATTAGGCAGCGGATAGTGTTTGGTAGCATGCTACCATGTCTGCGTCTTGTTTTCGGGGACATCATTTGCGATTTATAGTCTAAATTTGTCACGCGTATCGTTACAGGTTGTAGCACGAATCGCATCCACTCCGTGAACTGTGAAAAATGATTTTAATACGTCAAAGCGGCGAACCGCCCTGTTTATAGGTCCGCGCCGAAACATGACTGCTCAGTATTCAAAATGCTTCTGATCCTGGCGGATAATTGTAATATTCAAGACCTATCCTCTGAGCAGTTGAAATATATACCAAAGATTATTCTACTGCGCGAGTGTGGCAGACACATTGACCAGTTGTGGGACAGGCTCCCCGAGCATATAAAAGCCGATTCTGAGGTTCAGCAGCATCGTTGGTGCTTGGAACATTATAACCGCCCTTGGCAGCGAACGCATATCGACGGTCCAGCACCATTGATTAAAAACTGTAGCGAATGTCACCGACGAGAGTAAAGAAAGGTTGTGGTCTGTTAAATCCGGCGATAAACGCGCTACCTATCGAATTACATATCCCGGGATACCAGTTTTGCGGTCCAGGAACTCATCTGATAAAACGATTGGCTAGAGGTGATCGAGGCATCAATCCGTTGGACGCAGCGTGTCGCGAACACGATATTGCGTATTCGCGTAGCAACGACATCGGTGAAAGGCACGCGACAGAGAAAGTTCTCGCTGACAAAGCGCGAAAACGCATCGTTGCGCGAGACTCGACTCTGGGTGAAAGAGGTGCTGATACAGCTATTTGGGCAACTATGAAGGCCAAGACGAAAATCGGAATGGGGATGAAAACAAAAACCCGCAAAAGGACTCCAAAGAGAACATTGCAAAGGCGGATTCTTCCGGTGGCAAAACGGGGTAGTATATTACCACTTCTCTCACTGCTAGGTGTTCTCGGATCGTTAGCTGGCGGAGCGGCGGGGATCGCCAAGGCAGTAAACGATAATAAGGCGGCGCAGCATCAGTTGCAGGAAATGCAACGTCATAATCGCTCCGTGGAAGGCCGTGGATCTCACGCCATACAAGCGTGGACAAGGAATATCGAAACAAAAGAAAAAAAAACGTCGACAAGAAAATAAAAATACCTGCGGGCCTAACTACTGATGCGCAATTGGAGGAGTTGGCAAAACGTATGCGTATTCCATTCTTTAGAGGTGTTTTTATGTGCAATGCACTACCAGCCGGAGGAGTACGTCGAAACGAGAGCGGTATCATAAATTTGGACAATGTCGAGGGGCTGGGGCCTCATTGGGTGGCATATGCGAAGAGAGGGTGTCGAGCTATATATTTCGAGAGGTTACAATGTCTGGATAAACATGCTGTGAAAATTGAATACAATCGAACGTCTTATCAGAAGTACAATCAGAGCAATTGTGGACAACTATGTCTACGCTTTCTACAAACGATCGACACCAAATATACTTCACACTTAGTACTTTATGTAAAGGGAATATATAGGGTATTATCTTTATCCGGCTGGGTTCAGATTTAAAATAGAAAACGTACGAACTATAAACATACGAAAAGGAATATTTCCTGGACGTTTCATACTAACAACACTATACAGGAGGCGAATATTTTATTATTTCAAATTAACGTGTAAGAAACATAATTTTTCTATGTTCTCAGGTAATAATTTTAATCTATTACTGGTAACGATATCGTCCGATCGCGTCCGAGTTTTGCCGAGCCGACCTGAAATCAAATTGTCCGCTCATGGCGGCTATGCTTGTAGCCCGAATCGAGTCTCGGGATCCCGAAACTGTCGGGATCTCGAGCAATACGAAAGTATCGGGATCCCGCCCGATCCCACCCGAAAGTTGCCGGCCCGTCCCGAGTCCGAAAAATCGGGTAACCGCACACTCCTAGTTATGAAACTCACCGGCCAATAAATCTGAATACGATCTTAGAAGTTCGAATAACCGACGAGAACCTTTGAGTCCCGAGCCAGAATTTGTTTATTTTTCATCGTATCAATATGAAAGTGCTACAAATGGATTCCTGGCATTCTCCCGATGAAATTGACCGAAAATAATTTAAATCGGACTATTTTTAAGAAAACGGGCTTTCAATTCTGCAAACAATTTTTCACGTAATTTCCTTAATTTTGGTCAGAATTATATCATTTTTGGGGCCAATTTGATGGAGAAAACATGAGGAATCGACTGGCGTCACTTTCGCAAAGATCTGATTAGAAATGCAGAACTGCAGATTTGTCACTGCGTAGCGCGCAACATGGTGTGGCCCCGCCGGTTTCGAGCGGCGATTTCTTGCCAGCGTGCAGGACAGGAGGGGACTTTTCATGGCGAAGGAAAGTCAGCCTTATATAGAACTCAAATCGAGAAAGACTTTGCTGACAAACTTTATATTCATGTCAAACAAATACTTTAATTGTAAAATTTAGACGACAGACTATTGTTGAATATCGTCAGTTCTTTCATATGCATCACTTGGTTGGGATTTCCTGATCCCACCTTTTCATGCATTTACCTATTGAAATGTTGCTTCAAGTCATCGGGAAATTGAATTGCTTTTTCTTGTACAACCATATATCTATTCGCGAGTAGGTGTCACGAATGACGCGACATTGGTTTCCCAAATAAATTCACATTTATCAGGGCCCTCGTCTGAACCGCTTGACAAGGAGATTGAACGACGTGAATCGAGTGCGAGTGAAATAACGCACCAGCAAGAGACCCTCGGTCGACGGCGGCTTGAGTCATACAGTACTGAATATAAAAATGTTTATATTTCTCATTACACCTTGATAAGAGTGTTACCACCGATGGATTGGTGAGTTTATGTCCGCGAACATGAGTCGAGACGCAAAGCAATTCGGTCTATTGTTTTTTATGAATACGTGATTAGGACACACACTACGTTCACAAAAAAGGACCGAATTCCTCCATATCTGACATCATTTTCATCGAGAAACCCTAAAAACTCCATTGGTAATACTTTCCTCTACACTTATCAAACATGAACATTTTATCTGGTCCGTCGGTTTTATTGCTCTCGGCTGTCAACGGGTGGTCCACTGGGGCCCGAAGGTCGTCGCTCGCAGCGAGAAAACAAAACGATGGAATGGGTAGGTCTTTCCCGATAATTCGAGCCCAACCATTTGCGTGCGCAGATTCATGTTGCAAGTCAAAAACTTCTTTTAATTACAATTAGTAATTCAGTTTGTAAGTGCAATTAAATTAGGCGTCATTAAAATCATGCACAGTTCATTAATTTGAACTAATTGACCTATTCATTTATTTTTTAATTCATTAATGTAGTGCTCTGGTGAAGAACATCGTAATACGTAGCTAATATTCTAGGTCCTAGAATCTACGATATTGTCAATGTGCAATTGAAACGCACGCCACTTCACACTATCGTTTCTTAGCATTCATACGGCGTGATTTTCTAGCTAGAGTCGACAAACGCGATGCTGGCCAACAATCATGTGTATCGCTGAATTTCGTGGGCTTCGACGCTCGAAACCAGCGGGACTATACAATGTTGCACGCTAAACAGTGACGAATCTGAAGTTCTGCAATTTCTAATCAGATCTTTGCAAAAGTGACGTCAATCGATTCCGTACAATTTTATATATAATGTTTGTTCATAACTGCTTTCTGCATAGGACGTGTAATAAGTGTATTTCATGTTCCGTTTCGGTGCTATGCTAGTACAAAAATGTTTAACCTAACAAACTTCATTTTCTGGGGACATCCCCTCATCTATGTTCCATTTTCACTTATAATTCCTTACTGCTAACGTAGAATATTGTAGCTTAAGCACATTTCAAGTAATTAAAATGTATAAATGAATTTTCTACGTTTGCAGTACCAGCCGACTTTCCGTTTAAATTATTATAAGTTCAACGCAACAGCTGAGAATTTCTTGCCTTATTCAGAATAGAATACGGAAATAGCAAACAGCTCCCTCTCGCGTTTACCGGGCAATCATCGATCTATCGGTATTACCATTTCTGTGCCGAAAAAACCTGCTGTAATACCGACCTGCCGTATCGGCCAGGTCACGTGACGTGCTATCCCCTTAAGGCTGCCGTTTCATTTTTGTTATGGTCCGAATCGATCGAAGTGTCCCCAGTAAACAAACGGACCCTAATGAAACTGGTGCAGTCGGTAAAAAGGACTTGTACAGAGATGACATTTCCAGGTACTCTGGGTTGATGAATTTTTTACGCTAAGTTGCCACATGTTCTGTTCTCTCTGTCTCTGCCGCGCTGTTGCCACAGAGTTCTCTCTTTTTATCGAGAAGTCTTGAAGGAATACAGCACGAGAGCTGCGTCTAACGTCAGAGCCTCGCTGAACGTAGCAATAATGAAAGATAGAGAGAATAAACGATTAAGTGGTTTCAGCGCACTGGTTCGGTCAGTTTAACAATTTTAAAGCTAATTTGCAATTTTAAATTTTATAATTTTCCGACGTTTCGGTCTGCTGTTTGGACCTTTTTCAAGGAAAGATTTAAAAAGTATTGCGTTCGCTTTAAAGTCACACGTTTGGTAGGACCCCATACAGCACACTTCGTTGCGGCAAAGTTGCAGGATGGTTGCAGCAACCTTGCACTTGGTTGCGATGTTGCATAGTTGCAGCGCAATGTCGATGTTGCATAGTTGCAGCGCAATGTCGATGTTACATAGTTGCAGCGCAATGTCGATGTTGCATAGTTGCAGCGCAATGTCGATGTATGGTTGCTGCGACGTTGCCGTGCAACATTGCACGGGGCGGACATAGAATTGTTGCTACATAGTTGCTGCATAGTTGCTTTGCAATATTGCACTGCAACTTTGCCGCAACTTTGCCGCAACTATGCCGCAACTTTGCCGCAACTTTGCCGCAACTATGCCGCAACTTTTTCCCAACTTTGCGGCGTTAGTCGAAATTAAAAAGGAATCGATATTACGACACCAAGAAAACCACATATATTAAAGAACACTTTCCATGTTAAAAGAGAATGGTATGCATAATTATTTCAGTTTTGGTTTTTTTCGTAATGATTTTGTAAAAGGTATGTTTATGCTTATATAAAATAATCTGCAACCGTAATACTGGCGATCTCAATTAGGTGCTGTAAAATCGATACGAGAATTGATTGCAGAACCGCTTTGGATCGATATAAAACCGAAAAAATAACGATTCCAGAACCGAAAAAATAACCGAAACCGATATAGTCAGAATATCGGTTCTTTATAACAGTTATTCAGAATATCGGTTCTTCATAACTGTTTGATGAAGAACCGATATACAACAGTTTGAAACAGTTATTTCTAGAACCGTTTCAAACCCTGGACCATAATCATATATTGGATTGATTCGATCTTGACGGAAGGACACAAGAACAAATGAGATAGTCCTCTGATGGCGCGTGGCCCCGCATGTGTCGACTTCCCTTCGAATTGGAAACGGAATTCCGTACGAGAGAAGGTGGGCTTGAAGTCCGATCGGTTCTGACCTAACCAATCTGCCCTGCATCCCTCCCAAACGGCCACTCCCTTGAAGAGGCTCTCTTCACAGCAATACATATCTCCTCTCCGAGGCCCACCTTCTTTCGCACGGAATACGTCAACGCGTGCTTTTGTTTTGCAATTGAAGCGCGTGTTTTTACTCGGGAGATAAGGGATCCGTCTCGAATTTGCAGGGAACACGGCGCAGGTTTATATCTGGCACATTTAGGGAAAAACTGAAGGGACTGGTTTGCGTGCCATATCTGGTTCCCAAAAATTAATCAGGCTGATCGGCCAGAGTGTTTCGCCAGGGTCGCAGTTTATGACCGTATTGTACCACCGTGTATACCACCCATTATCGACATCTGGGAGACAAATGTTTCCCAACGAATGCTTCGAGAACAAGCAATTGCCTAGTCCTAAAGAAATTAAGAAATTTCGCTTCAAAAATACTAAATGGCCAGCTGTAAAAGATAACTGAATTCGGACGCGCAGGTACCGTTGTCAACCGCTAACTCGCGGGACAATACGGTCATAAACCGCAACCCTGTCGAAACACTCTGACCGATCAGCTTGATTAATTTTTGGGAACCAGATGTGGTACACAAGCCAGCCCCTTCAGTTTTTACCTAACTGTACCAGATATAACAGTTAAAAAGTATTATCCAACATCAAAATGCCTTGCGGAGAGATATAGAGAGAGGGAGAGAGAGAGAGAGAGAGAGAGAGAGAGAGAGAGAGAGAGAGATAGAGAGAGAGAGAGAGAGAGAGAGACAGGAAGAAAAAATGGTAGCCCGCTGACTGCGCGTGGTCCCGCCTGCGCCGTTTTCCCTGAAATAAGGAGTATACATTATAGGTTGTTGAATTTTGTCTGGAAACTCACTATCAAGTGATCTCTAAAAAGAAAATAGCTGCATTTAAAAAACCGAACTTGACCATCGTATTTCTTAAAATAATAATCGAAGAAAAAAATCGTTTGAGCTAATAAATTTGCCCCCTCGAAGCATGCAATTGCATATAAACAATTTTTTTTATGTCCAATACGTTGGGAAACATCCAGCTGTTTACTGTTCCCGCGGATACCTACGGATTAACGAAAAGTCGCACTTTTGTTCATAGCGAATAATCTATCAATTTTTAAAGACTGCGAAGATACGTTCTTGATTGCCCTTGGGAAATCTGGTAACCAGATGTTGTTGAAGCTGTCTTGAAAAATACGGAATTCCCCACCATAAACGATAAATGAGTTTTCGCTTCGCTCTCAACTGTTACTTCCCAGAGCCCGCTTCGTTTGGGATAATTAAGGACCCAACATAAAGGCAAAATACAGAACCCAATATAAAGGCCCAAAACATAATAAAATTTGAAAATAGAATATAAACCGGCCTTTTCGTTAATCCGTATATTGCTGTGTCAGCGGGTGGTGAGTATAGATGGTGACTTCGCACCCGTACGCTCCATTATCTACCGTCAAAGTGCGGGACACTACCATCAGCAACCGCGGCTCCGATGAGACGCTCTGACCGATTAACCTGATTAGTTCTTCGGAAGCAACTGGTTTGCATTAGGCCTGAAATATAATACAATTTTACATCTTTTATGACAATATATACCTGAGGTTCCCGTACCCTATGCGTGGCGAGTTCAATATAGTATATTGAGTTTTTACTACAAAGTCGAGACGGAAACTGTACCCCAGATCTGGGCCACACTGTAACAACTATGTGCTCTCGAAAAAGTGCCAAATTGATTAGTTTTTAGGGATAATTGTTAACATTCGCTAATTCTGATTTCAAGGAGGAAGACTGTTGATTGTTTAAGTACTAAAGAAAAGTTGATTTATTATACATTCTGTTGTCTATAATCATTACTAATTATTTTGTTACACTCTACCCCACCTGATCATACACATATGCAAGTGATAGGTATACATATGCAAAGAGAACACTTGCGTGGCCAAAGTCCTTATCACGTCATATTGGTGTTGATACCGATTTCACCGTCTTGCAGATGAACGCGGGAACAAAAGGGGTAATCCTCTGACTGCGAGTGGCCCCGCCTTATCACTCGAGTATAAACAAGCGCTTGAATTTCAAAATAGTAGGACGCGCGACGTATTGGGTGCAAGACAAGATTGACCTCGGGGGGGGATATCACTATGAAGAGATGGAAACCTCGCAGGTCCGAATGGTCCTGATATAATGACATCTCTGTGGCCCATCTTTGCTTGCATCCAATACGTCGCGCGTCCTACTATTTTGATATTCAAGCGCTTTTGATACTCGAGCGATGAGGGAACCGTCTCCAATCCGAAGGGAAGCCGACACAAGCAGGGCCTGTTTAAAATAATGTCGCAGTTTTCCGCTGTGGACAATACTCAGTGCTTCGTTAATCTGTATATGGCTTTGTTGTCGGTGGTACATATATCTAGCCACTTCAAACCCCCGTGTATCTTTTGGCCACCACCGACATCGTGATATAGTGGTGCCATAAACCGCGGCCCCTGGCAGGGCGCTCTTGGTGCCCAACGCGGTCATTTTTGTTGAACGACGAAGGTGTTCAAAATTTCTTCGGTTACTTACGCTGACGCGAAATTAACGTGGAAAAGCCCACCCCCCTCCTTTAAAAGAAATACCTGAGGAGGTATATAAGTTCCAATGTCGGTGGAGCGGAATGTCATTTTTGTGAAACAGTGTTCCCAGTACACATTTGCCAAAGCAACAGAGACGAGAGAGAGATTCGCGAGGCGCTCAACATACAAAAATGTAAGTTTACAATATTATTACAATCATTATTGGTGTTGTCTTATTTGTACACAATATTGCAATGTTAAGCGTGATTATTTAAATTGTTATATTCATGTGTATTAATTTGTTAGCAGTTAAAATGTGGTCTGCTAAAGATACGTTGGATCTGGCGGAAATGCTGCACGGCTTGCCTGCACTGTGGGATGCTTCCTGTCTGGGGTATAGGTGCAATAGTACGAAAACCGATGCATTGGCAACAGTGGCTGCGCATTTTGCACTTGGCGCAGACGACATGGGGAAAAAAATTAAAAATTTAAGGACCCAATTCGGGAGGGCTCTTAATGAAAGCAAAGAGCAGAACAGGAACGGAGCCGGGGCGTCGAGGAAGAAGGAATGGTTTGCTTTCCAGGCGCTGCAATTCCTCGGCAAAAATAACACGTCGGTGGGCAGTCGCAGCACTATGGAGGTAAGCATTATTATTTTAAATATACAATTTCCTTTGTTACACGCGAACTCGGACACTCTTTGGAGCAACATTTTGGATTTTGTTGGATCTTGGATATGTTGGACCTAGTCTTTAGTGATATATAAACGTGTGTGGAAGGATTTTTCAAAATGTTAAAAATGCGGATGTTACAGCTCTTGACAGTCGCTGTTATATTAAGTAATCAAATATATACATAGCATTCTCATGAAAAACTTGAAGGTCACTCTCGTTTCAAGGAAAATCTTGTGAAAACAAAAAATTGACATTCCATATTATGTCGGGTATAACAAACAGTAAAAGTTTCCCTCTTTCACTTTTTTTTTACAAATACTTACCATTTGCGAGAATACTGTATAAAGAATAGCAGATATAACCGCTGCTAGTAGGGTAGGGTGGGGCTGAAATTCCCGTTTTTCGTATAAACCTATGTAAAATTGAGTACTAACAATCTACAGATATCTGGTGTTATTTTGTATAAACTATAGCTTAAGCTTTACGTTCATGAAGTTCGTTTATTAATACTGCATGGGGCAGCAGAGCAGCTCACTTCAAATCAATAAATATTCATTACAACAATTCTTTTTGGTATACCATATTGAAAGGAAAGCATGACTTCTTTAACAAAAAAGAAAAATATAATTCAGAGACTCACGTTGAACTAAAAACTAAAAAAAAATGCTAAATTAAAACAAAAACACTATTTAACTTTGGCATCATTTCTTTATACAGTATTGTCTCCGTATGTACTCGGTTTGGTGTACACGATACGGGTTACTCGCTATCCCCACCACTTTTTTCTCACTCTTGTCTGGCGAAGGCGAGAGCGAGATGGAACGAGAGCGAGCGAAAGCCACTGGTCTCGCTCCGTCTTTCGGACGCCGTGTCACTTCGGCGCACGCAAAGCGTTCCATCTCGCTCCCCCCTTCGGCCAGAAAGAAGCGAGAAACGAACACTCGGAATTAGGGTCGCTGTTCACTATACGGGTTACTCGCCGGTCCCGACCAGTGAGTACATACGGAGACAATACTGTACTTTTTTGCCCCAATCGGTCGCAACCACCCGCCGTTGCTCTTCGAAGGCAAGAGCAAAAGTTGGATGAGCCTGCTCTATACATAGTGTCTGCGATATATTGGGAAACCCAGAATTTTGATATGCCAACTAGTGACAGAAATTGAACAGTAGGCCGAAATACATACAAATATCAGTGTTTATGTAGACATGTTGTGAAAAACGAATGTTTTTAAATTTTTTTATATAAATACTTATTCGGAATGTTTGGTGGAATCGGGCCTACTGGCAATAGTTTGCCAACAGCGCTGAATTCTAAGCCACGCCTCCACTTTGTTTCCCAATACGTTAGAAAAGATTGTCATTCAGCAATTAATAATATGATGCACAGATTACTAAAGGAACATGCCATCTTAACGTACTTGGCTAATACGCTTTTAAACTGTGGTTTTCGTGGTATAAAATAATAAACACGACGTATTCCTTTCAGTTTTCGATACATAAAGTAACGAAGGCGTCGTGTAATTCGGACGAACGTCCAAGAGCAACTGCCGATTCTGTGGTCACCTCCGTTTCTTCTCACCTTTTACATAGTACACTGCGAAACTCAATAGATTGCTTAGAAAAAGTTATTTTGAAGTCGGGACATTTTGCACGCCGGAATTTTAGCCCCACCCCACCCTACCGCACGACTCAGCCAGTCGAGTCGGCGCTGGTGACGCAGCGTTTGATTCAATTAATTTTCATTTGGTAAATTTTAAAGTGTTCATAGTCTTTAAAACGTGTCCATAAAGGGGAGAAACAGGGCTATATCCTCATTTTTTCAAATTTTTAAACGGTTCGTATTTTGAGAAAATTGTATTTGTTTAGAACAATTACCATAAAAGTTATATCTTGCCTGTGTGGTTCTAAAAGCTCATTTTTATGAGTTTCTTAATTAAAAAGTTATAATTTATTGGAAAAGGGTCTGCACTATCCATTTCAAAGAGCCGTAAGATTCACATTTTTTAAATTTTGAAAAATCCTTCCACACACGTGTATGTAATATGTATCAACAAAGACTACAACATATCCAAGTTCCAACAAAATCCAAAAAGTGTCCGAGTTCGCATGAAATGGCCCTCTCGCGAAAAGAAATAAGTGGTAGTAAGGGTAAATAACTGTTGCGTCCTGAAGGGAGCTTTCCATAAATCACCCCGAGCAGTTGGAATGATTTACCGGGTTCTTACTCTTATCAAAGGGCTAAGGCCTACTTTAACTATACTTACCGGGGAATAGGAAGATAAGGGAGGTTTGAATAAGATTGTACACTGGAATTATAGGTATAACAATGAAGTGTGATATATATTCTTATAGAAAGCAAATAAATCATTACATACTCTGCAGACGGCGCTCCGTCTCCGCTGACGCTAGTGGGTCGCTGAACTCATCGCAGGTCGTGTTCGCTCGCGCTGTTCTCAGGTAGCGCACAGAAGTCGGTGAACCTGACGTCTGTCGTTTCGGTCGCTCGCTCGCTACGTCGCACGTCTTTGCGGTCGCGGTGGTCCGTATCGGCACGCATTTAACGAAATTAAAATCTTATAGGTTTTCGTTGGTATTGCTGATTAATTACCTTACTTTTAACCGGTTAACTGTCAATGTATCATATATGATGAAACAAAAATCTGGCCAATTCTGTCAATGTATCATATCTGATTAAACGAAATAACTTTTTTGATTTTCAAAAGATTTTAATGAAACTTGGTATGTAATGGTTTTTGGAGTCGCTGAATCTGAATTTGGCATTGGAATTTTAAATTTCAATATGGCCGAACCAAAATGACTAGCGAATTGTTGGGACTTGTATAAATTATTCGTACTGTATTCAATTTCATAAGTAAACTCTTACTCCCGTAGTTAGCTGGTGACAATTTCACGTCCCCAGAGTGTACCGACGAGGAGGTTACGGAAAGATTTTACACGCCAATTTTTTTTTACTTTTTGCATTATTTTATATTTTTTTTTTATTTTTTTTTTTTCGCATTATAGACAAGAAAACTTCACAAATAAAAAATTTAAAAAAAAAAAAGGTTTAGTAAAGAATTGACAAACTCACCCCTAAATTCTATTTTTTCGAGGTTGGGGGTGTCAGACGAAAAAAATTACGGAATGCCGGATATAACCGGCGCTAGTCGCGAAAAATTCGGTTGAAAATTTAAGCATTTCAGGCAACTTCATTTTGCCATGGTACCCTCCCATCTGACGATATAAAATAACGGGCAAATTCGTTTCGAATTTCCTTGCAGTCTGCAGGTGGTCTCCTTGCCATATTTCGAAGGTTCAGAAACCCTGCACCTTCTGTATCCTCTCGCCAAGTACCTGGCATAATGTCACCCGTATTCCTGTCTTCACAGTCAAATGTGCCAGGCGGTGTGTACAGATTCCTTGATTCTGTGTTCCGTCGTAAGAAATTGTGAAGGTGCACACACGCCAGCACTATACTCCCAACTTTCGCGGGTTCCAATTGTATTGGTTTATGGAAAACTCTAAATACCATAGCTAGCAAACCGAAAACATTTTCAACCACTCGCCTAGCTCTGCTTAAACGATAATTAAAAATTCTTTGAATCGAACTGCTTTCGTGCGAACCAGGGAACGGTTTCATCAAATGATGGCTTAACGCAAACGCATCGTCGGCTACTAAAACAAAGGGGGTATGAATTGTTCCTCCTAACAGTGGTCTTGGCTGTGGAATACTTAGATCGCCTTTCGTCAACTTATCATAGAATTTCGTATTATGGAAGACTCCACCATCTGAAATTCTCCCTTGTGATCCCACATCTGCATAGATAATACGGTATTCTGCATCCACGATAGCCATAAGGACAATGCTGAATGTCCCCTTGTAGTTAAAATAAATACTACCACTATTTCGTGGAGCTTCGATTTGAATGTGCTTCCCGTCCATCGCACCAATACATTGGGGGAAATTCCACTTGCTTTTATAGCCTTCCGCTATCTCCAACCATTCCTCTTCTGTTCTTGGTATCTGCAAAAATATATACGTGTATGTACGGGAGCATATGTAATTCTGTGTGTGAATATAGGTGTTTTTTTTTTCACAAATAGTTAATCCATGGTAAATATTACATTATCTATCTCAATATATTTCAGGACGATACGGAGGTGCCTGCGAGTGAACATATTGCTGAAGCGTCGACATCATCCACAACAGTAGTGGCTGCTGTTGTGGATGAAAATGTTCCGGAAATCGTGGAGCAATGCACGAGGAAGAGACGCAGGGCCGATTCAAGAGTGGATGAGGCCTATGCCTTCATGAAGAATGTGGAGGAAACCATGAAGGACAGGGACGATTTTGCAGCGTACGGCGAAGTGATTGGAAGGAGAATACGTAGCGCGAAACGTAGCAGACGCGATACGGCGATTTTAATGAACCAGATTGACAATTTGCTATTTCAATTTGAAATGGGAGGTAGTGAAGCAATAGACGAAACACCATCCGAATACCCGTTACCCGCAAGCTCACCGAATGTAGCCCCCTGAAACTGAACTATATGTAGATTACCAAATTATGTTCTATTCTATTTGAAGAACAACGGTAAAAGAGTGTACCTAGATAGGATGAAAATGTGCCACACAAAAGTGAAATGGTTTCGAGGGGTAAGTATTTCCTATGTGGACGCGTAGAGGACATATGAAGGTCTTTGTTATTTTACATGGAATCATATGCTTCTTAATACATTATTCGTTGCAGCTCGGCATTCTCTATAAAAAAAGTATTAAATACATGTATAATACAGAGCACTAATAACTTTTTCATATACATGATTTAATACTTTTTTTTATAGAGAATGCCGAGCTGCAAAGAATAATGTATGAAAAAGCATATGATCCCATATAAAATAACAAAATTGACCTTCATATGTCCTCTACGCGTCCACATAGGAAATACTTACCCCTCGAAACCATTTCTCCTTTGTCTGACACATATTTGCCCTAGAGTGGGTATGGGATACATTCGATGTGCTTACGGGTAATGGGCATTCGGACCGTGCTTCTGCTTCCCCTGTCTTTATGTACACTAGCGGACAAAAAAGTTACCACTTTTTCGATTTGTTCTATTTTTGTTGTTTTTTAGCATACGTTTGGGACAGTGGTATTTGTTTAATATGCATATTCTGATGAAGAATTTAAAGCTGTATAAAACCCAGTTAAAGTTGAATTTATTTAAGTGACAATCAAAAGTGTTACATGACATTGAATGGGGTAAAATTTTTGGGACCGACAAAGAAGTTACCACGTATATTAACTTGTTAGGTTGTCCTAAAAGCAAAAGGTGCCACCACAAAATATTAGATTTTTTTTATTAATGTTCAAAAGTGGTAACTTTTTGATCGCTTTAAAAGTGTGTTGTCTTGTTTAATGTTATGTGAGGTTTTTGTTTGTTAGTTAGATAACTTTTACTGTAACTGGATTTTATACAGCTTTTAATTTTCTTTCAGAATATGTATATTAGGCACATACTGCAGTTTTGAATTGATATTGAAAAGTAATAGAAGTAGAGTGGTTCGAAAAAGTGGTAATTTTTTTGTCCGCTACTGTATGTTGTATGATTGTGTTGTGTAAATATTAAGTAATTTTAAGCAATATTAAGTCAATTAATAAAATTAAGTACAAACATTTTATATCTAAATAATTGTGTGTATTATTACTTACCCGACAGTATTGTCGAAGAACTTCGATGATCGCCTCACACACTTCCGGCACAATCGATGATATCACTTGTTTCGATATTTTGAATAGGTACATTAAACTGGCTGATCGTATGTTGGGCGGAATTGCGGCACGATAATTTGTGTCTTTCTTTGCAATTTTTGGAGCTACTAAATTCAGAAACTCTTCAAAATCAGATTTTGTCATTCGTACAAAATTGATAAAACTACCTCCGTCGTTTAATAGCAACTGTGACATTAAATGATCACCATAATGTTCTCCACTTCTCAAAAACGTCTTTTTCCACCAACGCCTTTTTCTTTTGGTCGATGCTATGACAATCAACGCGGCACCAACACCCATACCTGTTGAAGGATCCATGGCTACTAAATAGAGTTTGGGATGGACGCTGAAGGGTCTCGGTCATAAGGTGGGGGACACAAGTCGCCGAGTCGCCGGTCACAAGTCGCTGGATACCAGCCGCTCGGTAAAAGTCGCTGGAGACAAGCCGATGCATCCCAGCGAGTCGCCAGGTGACCCGCGGAAGTCGCTGGCGACAAAGTTGCCGGCGATTATCGCCCGGTCTATTCGAGCCTTTATGTTGCATGGGATGAACCGAAAAAAAGTTTATGTATCTACCCGACCAACTCGGTTTGTGATACCAATTGGTGGTAAGTTTATTGTCGGATCTGATAACCAATGTGGCAAGAAAGCTTAAACAAGAATCTTTTTCCACCTGATAAGTAAATTGGAGTCTATTGTGAAAACTATTAAATGTATCAAGTAGAATTGGCAAATCTTCTAATTTTATGCATGTGATAATATCATCCACATATCTTTTGTAAAATTTAAGTTGAAAAGGTACCTTTGAGAGAGAGATCGTCTCTAACCTTTCCATTACCCAATTGGCGATAACAGGGGAAATTGGAGATCCCATGGCTGTTCCAAAAACTTGCTTGTAAAAAGCTCCATTGAAGGAAAAGATGTTAGCCTCCAATACAAACTTCACGGCTTGGAGAAAATCATCTCTGTTAATACTGGTGTGTTCTGCAATTTCTGTCCAACGGTGGTGTAATACCTGCAAAGCTAGATCAACAGGTACATTCGTAAAAAGAGATACAATATCTAGAGACACCAACCGCATTGAATCTTCAATATGTATTTTCCTAATTTCATTACAGAATTGCCAGCTATCAACAGTGTGGTGTGTAGATTTACCTACTATCTTAGAAAGTATGCCAGCTAGGAAACTGGATAATTTATAAGTAGGACCACCGATAGAAGATACGATAATTCTCCAAGCCAAGTTTTCTTTATGAGTTTTTGGAAGCGCGTACGCTCTGGGTATAATAGCGTTGTTAGTCTTTAGAAGTTTCCCCGTCTGTTCATTAATCTGTTTCTATTTCACCATATCCGAAATGATAGAGTTTGATTTTTTCTCAAAAGTACATGTGTATTTAAATTTACTGACTTTGTATGTGGTTTCATCATTCAACAATTTCATCACTTAAGAAATATAAAACTCCCTCTCAACTAAAACTGTAGTGTTGCCTTTATCTGATTTTAACACTAACAAATTACTGTTTTCTTTAAAAAAAAATTTCGTTTCAATAATATCGGATTTAGACAATAACTCATTAGCAGGTTTAACTGAATTGGTGGTATAATTTATAATTTTGTTAACAATTCTTAATCTGGTTGTAGTTTCTAAGTTATCATCATTAATTTTTATTAAACCTGCCTCGATTGAAAATATGAATTTAGGAGAGGTGATAAAATTCTTTGGAACAGACAAAGCATGTTTTGGTCCCAAGGTTAAAACTTTTTTTACGCTCTGTGGGATTTCAACGTTCGAAAGATTTTTAAACCAATTATTATTATCAGAAGTGTTATTGTTGAACGATATAAAACCATTATGGTCACAGTTAAAACTATTGTTTCTAGCCTCTAACAAATTGTTGAATTTTTTTATACATTTATTCTTCTGTATTTTAAATAATCTATTGTATTTTTTTTCCTCAAAGGAGCAATATTTTTCAAAAATATGTACGGGGAGGCTGAATCTAATATCTTCGTTTAAGTGTGCTATTTTATTTATGATTGATTTCTGTATATTGTGTGTATCTTTTATGGCAATGTTCAGTAATTTGCGCGAATATTTGTTTTTAAGATTCAACAGTTTGCTACAGGCTGAGGTCGAAGACATGAATATGTTTGAATTGTTAATAATATTATTTGCAATGAATTTCGGTATTAAGTTTGTATTGGAGGCTAACATCTTTTCCTTCAATGGAGCTTTTTACAAGCAAGTTTTTGGAACAGCCATGGGATCTCCAATTTCCCCTGTTATCGCCAATTGGGTAATGGAAAGGTTAGAGACGATCTCTCTCTCAAAGGTACCTTTTCAACTTAAATTTTACAAAAGATATGTGGATGATATTATCACATGCATAAAATTAGAAGATTTGCCAATTCTACTTGATACATTTAATAGTTTTCACAATAGACTCCAATTTACTTATCAGGTGGAAAAAGATTCTTGTTTAAGCTTTCTTGACACATTGGTTATCAGATCCGAAAATAAACTTACCACCAATTGGTATCACAAACCGAGTTGGTCGGGTAGATACATAAACTTTTTTTCGGTTCATCCCACGCAACATAAGGTGGGATTAATAAAAGGACTAATAGACTGAACGTAACGTTCTTCAGTTGCGAAGAATTAATCGCGTTCTTTTATGTGTAGCACTGGGACGTTCGGTAAATTGACTCGGACAACACGTGTTGAAACAAAAGTATATTTCGCTCCGATCAACACTATCGGATAAATAATGAGCCGCAAAGTTTTCGTTCGATTACGCGAGGAAAAGCGAGGTTTTCGCGTGATTCCACGAGGAAGGTGAATCTCACAACGTAGATATCGGCTCGAAGCCCGAGGCCGAAAAAGGTGCCTGTGTGAAATACAATACGTGTTTACTCTCGCGAAGCACGAACAAGAAGAAGGACCCGGAAGCCGAAACCTCGCGGATCGCCGATAAGGACCGGTACCCCTCGCTCCGCCGCGCCCGCGGCCCGAGCTACTCGGTCCACCCGAACCACGGGAACGACGTGAGCGACCGGGCCGATCACCCATTGGTCGCGCGAGCGCGCCCAAATATAAACAGATATGTACATCTTACGAACTAATCACGCAGTATAGAAAATATGTACAGAAATGAAATATGATATAAAGTAATAAAGAAACGTTACGAAATAAAAGGAATGTCTCATTGTTCGCTATCGCGAACATGCCGCCCGCCTCGTCCGAGGACACGACGACGAAACCAAGACGGCGAACGTGCTGAAGTAAACTGGCAAACACGCGCCGCCCGCCATGACGACCGGGCGCGCCGCAGATGTCACGGCGCTTCGGACTGTGGAACAGAGTATCCCACGGTGATAATCGTCGTTGACAGTTCGTTGTTAGTCCACTCCGGCAAAGGGCAGAGCGTACCGATGGAACGGGTGGACGTCTTGGTGGACGTGCGAATCTTGACCACTCTCACGAGACCATCTTTCCCCGGATGAATCTCCAAAATTCGAGCGAGGGGCCATTTTGTAGGCGGCAGAAGCTCATCCTTGACAAGGACAAGGTCCCCCACCGTCCAATTGAGGCGGCGTCTCCTCCACTTGGGAAGCTGCTGCAGCTGGTGGAGATACTCCTTAGTCCATCTGAGCCAAAAATGATCGCGCAGGTTAGAAATAAGTTTCCACCGTGTTAAACCATGAACAGACACATTGGCACAGTTCGGTTCAGGAATGGAAGTTAAGGGTTCGCTGACAAGAAAGTGACCCGGAGTTAGCGAGGTAAGGTCGGAGGGATCGTCAGACATAGGAGTAAGTGGTCTCGAATTGAGGCACGCCTCGACCTGACACAGCAGTGTAGCCGTTTCCTCATAGGTCAAGGTATGGTCACCGATGACCTGTCGAAGATGGCATTTCGCCGATTTACGGCAGCCTCCCACAGCCCCCAAAGTGAGGCGAATACGGTGGTATGAAGGACCACTGAGTACCATCCATGGCCAAGGTCGCAGAAATCTCTCCATAAAAAACAGACGCCGCCTTGAAGAGGGACTGCAACTCCCCGTCGGCGCCTCGGAAAGTCGTCGCGTTGTCACTCAGCAGCTCGGAGCAATGACCTCGACGCGAAACAAATCTGCGAAAGGAAGCGATGAAGGTAGCCAAGGTGAGATCGGACACAACCTCAAGGTGGACAGCCTTTGTGCAGAGACACACGAACACCGCAATGTATCCTTTGTAGGATTTGTGTCCTCTACCCTTGGTAGTCCGAAGCATCAAGGGGCCTGCGTAGTCCACACCGCTCTTGAAGAAGGGTCTGGATGGCTGCAGTCTGGACGCGGGTAGACTCCCCATTTGTTGGTGTCCTGTGGCCCCCCTGAACCGCAGGCACCGAAGACAATTGTGAATAACCTCTTTAATTAAGGCACGACCCTTTGGGATCCAATACCTCTGTAATAGAAAGCAGCGAGTTAAAGTGAAACCCCGGTGCAACATGGTTAAATGTGCGTATTCTGCCAGCAACTTTGCTAGTGGTGAGTATCGGCTTATGACGATAGGATATTTGTGATCTACTGGCAGCGAAGCCTGACTCAACCGGCCACCGACTCGAATGAGCCCTTGATCGTCAAGGAAAGCTCGAAGAGGAGCCAAGGGAGAGGCAATCTTGATCGACTTTCCTTTTAGAAGGTCGTCTCGCTCCTCCGCGAATGTGTCTAACTGGCTGAGTCGACATAGCAAAACCCTGCTTTCAGTCAGCTCAGTAGAAGTAAGAAACCCAGTCCTTTTTCGAGGGCCGTTTCGAAGATTAAAATGAAGCCTGCGGATGAGTGCAGTAACTCGCAGGAGCCGAGAAAATGAGGAGAACCGTGAGAGCAGCTCGTTGTGGGTGCTCTCGCGCACAGTGTGCATGACGGCCGTACTTTTCTGTTCAGAAGTTGCTTCCGACGGCAGATCCACCGTCGATGTGGGCCATTCCGATGAGTTTCGAGTCAGCCACGGAGGTCCCTGCCACCAGAGGTTGAGTCCTTGAAGCGTGGACAGATCCACGCCTCGCGTGGCCAGGTCCGCAGGATTGTCCTGCGTACGAACGTGTCGCCATTGGGTATCAGGTAGAAGCCTTTGGATTTCTGCAACCCGATGCGCCACAAACGTTTTCCAACGGGACGCATGCGATTTGGTCCAGGCAAGCACTACCGACGAGTCAGTCCAGGCAACCGTTCTGATGCCGTGTAGACCCAATTCCTTCTGTGTGGACGTCAGTAAACGTGCGAGTAACACAGCACCACACAACTCGAGCCGAGGCACACTCACAACCTTGACAGAAGCGACTTTGGTCCTAGCAACAAGAATATTGGAGTATGAGAGATTTTGACTGGGATTGTGGACGCGAAGGAATACCACAGCGCAGTAAGACCTTTCCGACGCGTCACAAAACCCATGAAGCTCGACTTCAGACTCGGACGGATCATAGAAAGTCCACCGAGAAACTCGCACGATGTCAAGTGACATTAAGTCCTTGCGAAAGGAGTTCCAAGAAGTAGTCAATGATACGGGGATTCGCAAATCCCAGTCTACCCCGGCGAGTCAGAGGTCCTGCATGAGGATCTTTCCTCTTATAAGCACGGGGGCGACCCAACCCATGGGGTCGAAGAGCCTTGCCAACTCCGAAAGTACCCGTCGTTTGGTCCAATTAGCATCGTCCAAGATCGAAGACAATCCTGGTCCCTTCACGGACAACGTATCCGAAGTGGACGTCCAGAGTAGTCCCAGCGCTCCGTGCTGGTCCGATTCCTGAAACAGTTTGGAGCTATCCGACTCCTGCGGATCTAACAGCGGGTGGTTGGTGGCCCACTTGCTTAGTTGAAACCCTCCTGCATTTAGGATTCCGATAAGCTGTTCCTGGACCTCTCGGGCCTGTCCCAGTTGGTGGGCGCCAGCTAGGAGGTCATCCACGTACGAGTGCTCCAGTAGCACTTGTGAGCCGAGAGGGAAGCGTTCTCCCTCGTCCAGTGCGAGCTGTCGCAACACTCTCAGCGCTAGGAACGGCGCGGAGGCTGTACCGTAAGTCACGGTATTCAGACGATACGTACCCAACGTTTCGCTGGGGTCGGCACGCCACAGAATACATTGCCAATCCCGATCCGTCGGGTGCACCAGTATCTGCCTAAACATTTTGACGATGTCCGTAGTAAAGGCAAATCTGAACAATCTTCAACGTGTCAGCACGCTCCACAGAGTGGACTGTAGCTTGGGGCCGGGAGACAGCAGGTCGTTCAGCCAAAGTCCTGAGGAAGTTGAACAGGAAGCATTAAAAACAACTCTGATTTTACGGTTCTCCCCCTCACCCTTCCACACAGCGTGGTGGGGGAGGTAGTACTAAGGGGAGACGCTGCCCGGTCCCTCCTGTACGAGTTCCATGCGCCCAAGTTTGAAATATTCGTCCAGAAAGTCGGAGTACTTGTCGTGTAGCTCGGAATCCTTCTGCTGTCTCTTTTCGTTGGTCAGCAGAACTCTCAACGCCGCAGGTCTGGACGAGCCCAAGAGCCCAGGGCCGTCTGGGCGAAACGGCAAACGTACCACGTATCTTCCGATTTCGTTGCGCTGATGGGAGGTCTTGAAGTGCTCCTCGCACCAGTGTTCCTCAAGGCTCAACGGCGATGTTTCCTGAACGTCCTCCAGCTCCCAAAACCGCTGCAACTGGACCGAGATGGGGTCCTGAGTGCGCGTATGATAGACGCGCCTCGTTGGAGCAACCGCATCATCAGCTTCCTGTGATGCTGGCCCAAATAAAACGCAGCCGAAGGGTGTGTGCGTAGCTGCAGGAGTGCCTCTGGGTCCCTGGCGTGTCTCTCCAACCAGGGCACTGCAGACGTCTGCACCAAGTAAAATGTCAACTCGCGAGGGCGTGTGGAACTCCGCGTCGGCGAGCTGAAGGCCCGTTAAATGGGGCCAGCCGGTCACGGAGGCCAAACGTGAAGGTGTCGGCGGCATCACCTCTCGAGTCACCAACGCATGAAACGGGAGTTTAAAAGAAGAATTAAAATCCGCGGTCAAGATCACTTCCACTTCGTATTTGGCCGTTCCGACGTCGCGACCCTGAAAGCCAGCAAGCTGCACATGCGTCGACCTTCTCTTCAAACGGAGGGTTTGAGCTACCCATTCACTGACGAACGACGCATCAGCTCCCTGGTCCAGTACTGCTCGAACCGACACGAATTTACCATTCGGGGCCAAGAGACGCACACGAGCCGTTGCCAGAAGGACTAAACGCTTGGCACAAATGGAGTTCACCAAGGCTTTAGAGGTAGATTCTGGTTGAACGTCGTTATTGTTGTCCGTCCTGATCTCAGAAGACAGGTAAGCGTCGTGCAGTAATGTGTGGTGCTTTCTGTCGCACACCAGGCAACGAAACGCGGAAGGGCAGGCCGCCAAGACATATCCGCGGTTTAAACAAGATAAACAAACGCCTACCTTAACTGCCTGGGCCTTGCGATCGGCGGCGCTCATCCTCTTGAATTTCGTACAATAATTCAAATTATGAGTACCCTGACAGAGTGGACAGTGACGGTTTGGTTTTCCCTTCTTTGGTTGAGCTTCAACTTTCACCGGCAGCGCTGTCCTGGAGCGATCGGACGTCCTCGGCCTACCTTTCGCGTTACGTTGCTTCGAAGGCGGAGTTGGCTCCTGATTGTGCGCAGCGTAGAGTGCATGGACCCGATTCTCGAAGAAATCCTCGATGTCAGAGAATTTAGGGAACGTCGTGCGATCGGTAAGAGTGATTTCCCAAACGAGGCGGGATGTAGCGTCCAATTTTTCAGCGAAAAGAAAGACAAACCATTCATCCCATTCCGCTACAGGTCGTTTCAAGGACGTAAAGGACACGATCGCCTGACGAAACTCATCGAGCAGGCGTTTGATCTCGGTAGGGCAAGCCTTAGTCACCGGAGCACAATTCACGAGGCTCCTCATCCGCTCGGCAGAGAGAATACGTTGGTTTTCGTACCTTTTTTGTAGACTGCTCCAAGCGCCGTCGTAGTTTGCCGCGGTGATGTTGGTGCGCTCCAACATCGTCGCTGCCTCACCAGTCAGGGCTGACTTTAAATATTCTAATTTCCTGACTTTAGAAATGCGGGTAGAATCGTGAATCAACGACCTGAAGCGATCATGAAAGCTTTCCCACGCTAAGAGATCTCCTGAGAACGTCGGTAGAGAAAGCTTCGGAAGGGCGGAATCATGGTGGTCCACACCTTCGGAAGTGGAAGCACCCGAAGATGCACGTGCAGAGTTCGGTTCCAACTCGCGTTGCATGTCTCTCAACGTGGCCGAATGTTGAAGATAAACTTCTTCAATGTCCGCGAACCGATCATTCTTAACGTAATCATTCGCGGAAGAGCCCGGTTCACGAATAACCCTGCTATGACCCAACAGAAAGGTCTTCCAATAGCCGTCTAAAAGCTCCCTTTGAGCTTCCAACACCGAAAGAGTTATATTGGATCTCCCCATCTTGCGTAGGTTAATCAGAAACCACTCAATACGTCCGGCGATTTCGGCCTGTTCGAGAAGAAGATCGTCCAGCACGGACGCCATCTTTCACCCGAAAGCGAACGCGAGCACGCGAGTATAACGAAAAGAAATTCGGAGCACACTCGGGACCCACACGAACAGCGTCGCGAGGTAGCGCAGAAACAGCTCACTTTCCCGAAGCGCTGAACAGAAGTCGCGGAGAAGAAGCGGAAACGCGTGGAGCACTTCACTACGCACTTGCAACACGGGCCGTGGAAGCTTCTAGAAGGTTCGCGAAGCACACACACACACGAACACGTACCGGTAAGAATCCGATTTAATCCGGAACATCCAAAGGAATCCGGACTTATCCGACTCGAATGACCAGAAAATGAACGTAACGTTCTTCAGTTGCGAAGAATTAATCGCGTTCTTTTATGTGTAGCACTGGGACGTTCGGTAAATTGACTCGGACGACACGTGTTGAAACAAAAGCATATTTCGCTCCGATCAACACTATCGGATAAATAATGAGCCGCAAAGTTATCGTTCGATTACGCGAGGAAAAGCGAGGTTTTCGCGTGATTCCACGAGGAAGGTGAATCTCACAACGTAGATATCGGCTCGAAGCCCGAGGCCGAAAAAGGTGCCTGTGTGAAATACAATACGTGTTTACTCTCGCGAAGCACGAACAAGAAGAAGGACCCGGAAGCCGAAACCTCGCGGATCGCCGATAAGGACCGGTACCCCTCGCTCCGCCGCGCCCGCGGCCCGAGCTACTCGGTCCACCCGAACCACGGGAACGACGTGAGCGACCGGGCCGATTACCCATTGGTCGCGCGGGCGCGCCCAAATATAAACAGATATGTACATCTTACGAACTAATCACGCAGTATAGAAAATATGTACAGAAATGAAATATGATATAAAGTAATAAAGAAACGTTACGAAATAAAAGGAATGTCTCATTGTTCGCTGTCGCGAACATAGACCGTGCAATTTTACTCTCAGACCCTGCATATCGACCAGCTAATCCACTCCTTATTAAAGATACTCCAAAACGTAATGGATATCCCATTGAAATGGTCTCAAAAATAATCCGTGACCGCGTCTTTGAGATTTACCACCCGACATTGATAAAAAAACGTAAGGAGGAAAAAGCCGAAAATGTAGGACCTATTAGTTGGAGGAATACGGCGGTCATACCATTCAGCAATAATATTTCCAACGATATTAAAAGAATCTTCAGAAAAGTAGGGATACACACGATTCTCAAAATGCCGGTTTATACAAAAAACTTGTTCCCCCCAATTAAAGATAAAATACCATTATTAAAGAACTCGAACATCATCTATTCAATCCCTTGCATGGGCTGCAACCAAGTTTACATTGTGCAAACGTCTAGACTTTTAGAAAGAAGATTCGATTCTCAATACGTCTCGGCAACTATGTCTTTCCTACATTTATCGGCTAGTTTGGACTTCCACCGGTTTTGATGGTACATGACACGAATATATGATCAGCGCTCTCATAGTACACGATTCTTAAATTCATTATTATTTCAACGTACGGTGCTTATAAAGCCGGGGCCAGACCTGAATGCGTATACGCTGAGCAGGCTGAGCGCGCACGAATGACGCATGCGGAGGGGTCGAAAGTGCCATTGTATCTTTCTTCACCAACTTCTGTGCTTAACTTAGCCCACTCCGCAGTCGTAAAGATGGTGTGATACATAGTTAGGTAAATAAACATATAGCTCAACCCTCGGAGTCATCCCGTTTACCAATACAGAGTGATTGTCCACCGACGCGTGTCAAAGAGTTGCCACCTGGTACCCCGTGGCTAGGACAACCCCCTGCAGTGCCTCACCGAATTTTATGGGTTTCGATCCTTCAAACGGTTGGAATACCATTAAAAATTCAGAAATGTTCAAGAGTTCCGCATTTCTCTTCACATCTTTGCAAAAATGACGTCAATTTAATCCTTATGTTTCGCCGATGAAACTAACACCAAGAACAATGTAATTCAGACCATAATGAAGGAAATTTCAGGAAAAATTGTTTTATATCATTTCAAGCTGAATTCTTTAAAAATAGTCGGATTTATATAAAATTTGGAATGATTTTCATCGGAAAAACATAAGGAATCCATCGGCATCCCTTCCATATCGATACGATAAAGAATAAAGAATTATTTTATTTCTGAAACAGGTATGTAGCCTCGATCGACCGCAGCGATTCCAGGTCGGCACCCCTCTGTCAAGGGTGAAAATATGAAATATTCATTACAGCGTATTAAGAAAGTCTTTATTCTTTATCATATTGATATGGAAGTGACAGCAATGGATTCCTTATGTTTTTCCGATGAAAATGATATTCAATGTCATCTAAATCGAACTACTTTTGCGGTGACGTACCCCACGGGGTGTTGTCCTCGCCACGGGGTACGAGGCGGCATCCTTGGACGGGCGTCGATGGTGAATCACCCTGTCTAGTCATAGCAACTAGTCATCCGCGCAATCCTCCACAACAACCTTCAACCTTTGCACCTTTACGCATCAACCCCTCCACCTCTAGCTAGTACCTTAGGCCTAAGACCGTAAGACCGTATATATATAAGTCGGTAAGACGCTAGGCCAGTTCAGTTTAGTCTCTGGTCAACGGACGAACCTTTACTAGTTTTAAATATACATATCCAATTCAAGAAGTGTTGAATAAAACAAGAGTGATTTCGGCGCGTTAGTTCGGTCAGTGTTGTCTTTCGATATTACAATCGGTGACTAAACCGTATCGTGATTTACAACTCTTGTGCGTCCTCACACCCAGACCGTCACAATGGCATCGAAGGAACAACTCATTATTGCGAGCGCAGCTTTTCTTTTAACGTACAAATTATTAAAAGAAAAGCAAACTAAACACAAAGCAAAGAGACGATGGTGGATAACGGAACTATATAGACGCAGAAATGAAGAGGGACACAATATCTTGAATGAATTAAAAGTTGAGCTTAGCACGGGACAGTTTAACAATTTTGTGCGAATGTCCAGTGAGGATTTTGAAGTACTCATTCAGATGATCGGACCAAAAGTGATGAAGAAAGATACACGGTTCAGGGACGCTATTCCCGTTTCACTGAGGTTGGCAATAACATTACGCTTTCTAGCAACAGGCGATTCGTATACAAGCTTGCAATATGTTTTTAAAGTGTCAAGCAGGCTTACTAACCGTAACCCTAACCGGGTTTGGCTCTCTAATGTAGTGGAGTAACCCGTAACACCGGGTTACCCAGAAGATTGTGGGGCTGGTAACCCGGTTAACCCGCTCTTGTACAGGGTTACTAACCGCGGCCTAACCCTAACCGTAACCCGTCGTAACCAGGACGGAGCGGGTTACTACATAGTACACAGAGCAGGTTAACCCGCTCGGAGCGGGTTACAAGTGATACAAGAGTACATTCACATTGTTTATATTGATATCAGTTAGTTTCGCCTTCCAAAAAAAGTCGTCGTAATTTTCAAGGAAGGTGTGGTCTATTTCACCCTCTTCTATGTCACTGTTATTTCCATGATGGAAATGGAGAGTCGGGTCGCATCGCAACGTGCGTCTTTTGTTTTAAAATGTTTAATATTCGGCAGTCATCGGCAGTCTCGTTTCGTCACTGATAGGATACGTTTTATATTCTTAATTCGATTGAGTTTATTACCTACTACGTTCAATAGTTTGATTGTTATCATAGAATTATAGCGTTGCTTTTTATTTCTTGTGTTATACTTTTGTGTTTTGTTATATCTAAAATAATGGAACATCCCGTGCGGCAGTACTTTTCATTTAGTGCGAATAAAAATAAGTCTAAATGTCGTATCAATGGATGCAAGACAAAACTAACGGTAAGCTATTTGTAATTTGTAAATTGCAAGTATAGTATTGTCAAGTAATTAGTATACATAGGGTAATTCCGGGAGACGCAGTCGGGCTGGAGAGTTGGTCGAGTTGCTATATTCAGACTCTACATCTGTGTATATGTAAAAATGTGTTAAGGTTCAGAACAATTAATTCTCTAGAAATCAACTGTTTCGACCAACTCTCCAGCCCGGCCGCGTCTCCCGGAATTACCCTATATATACCAATTTGTATTCTGATATGTCAGGGAAAGCATGCTGCCAATTTAACACGTCACCTTCTGTACTGTCATCCCAACGAATATACATCAGTTACCATGCAAACGGAAACGCGGAAGAGAATTAGATTAGAAGAGCGTCCATCAACTTCCACGTCAAATTCGCCAGCGATGACAGCACAAGGTCTTATAAATGCCTGCGTTGAGCTAGTCACGAAAAATGGTCGACCACTGAATATTTTCACCGATTCGGGTTTTAAGAAATTAATGCAGCCTATATTACGATCAATAAATCCCCCAATAGCAATTAATGAAAATAGTATTCGAGAAGCCATTATACGTAAAGCCATAGAAATTAGAAATGAAATTAAAGAAGAAATAAGAAATAAATTAGTGTGTTTAAAAATTGATGGAGCAACGCGACACGGTAGATCATTTATAGGCGTAAATATTCAATATATATTAAATAGAAAAATAATAATTCGCACTCTCGGTTTGAGAGAAATGTTTGGGAGAAGTACAAGCGAAAATCTGAAAAACTTAATTCTTAATATCTTACGCGAATATGATATTACTGTTCACAATATATATACAATAACGACGGATAATGGGTCCAACATGTTGAAATTAATACAACTTCTGGAAGACGAGCTAAGCGTCTCTAACAGTGACATAGAAGAGGGTGAAATAGACCACACCTTCCTTGAAAATTACGACGACTTTTTTTTGGAAGGCGAAAGATTGTTTTTTCCAGAAGAAAATGGTTCAGAATTATTAATAGGTGTGCGTTGCGTTGCACACACGTTGCAATTAGCAGTGCACGATGCGTTTCAAATTTTTGAAGTTCATGAATTGTTGCGAAAAGCAAGAGAATTAGTAAAAAAACTTCGTACTTCTTCTGTTACAATTATTTTAAAATCCACAAAATTGCGAAAACCTATTTTAGACTGTCCAACTAGGTGGAACTCTACTGTCACTATGTTGGAGCGATTAACAGAATTAAAGGACCTCTGCGTGCAATTGAAATTAAACGACAAATTCTTGTCCGACGATGATTGGGTGATAATATCACATTTAATTGCGGCACTCGAACCAGCGAAAATTGCAACCAAAAAACTTCAATACGAACAGTTGACCATGGGAGATTTTTATGCACTATGGTTACAATGCATTTTAAGTTTAAAAAAAATTGAAAATAACGATTTTGCAAAAATTTTGTTAAACACGATATCTAACCGGGAACATCAAATATTATCGAACAAATCTTTATTGTGTTCTATTTTCTTAGATGCTAGATATAAGAATTTATTATCCAAAGACCAGAAAGATATTGCTATTTTACACTTAATTAAGATATGGGAAAAATCTGAAAAACTAAATCATAATAACGTTCGTGAAGTAGCAGCAGAAAGTTTTTCTACTTCTACCTCAAACGACGATTTGGAAAGAGTTTTGATAGAAAAAGACAATGAATTAGAACTAAATAGAGAAAATTCATCTTTTAATATAGCGGCAGCATTAAATAAGTTTTCTCAGACTCCTAGGATCGACAAGAAGAAAAATATCCTGGAATACTGGGACAAACACGAATGTCGAGAATTAAAAGACCTTGCAAATATTGTACATGCAGTTCCGCCGACACAAGTTTCAGTCGAGCGACTATTTTCCGGTCTAAAGTTTGTTTTGAACGATTACAGATCTCGGTTAAACCATGATATTTTAGATAATATCATGATTGTGAGGACAAATTTTAATTAAGTTTTATATGTATAGGTGTATGTGCCCGTCTATTTTCTTTAATTTTTGTAAATATTTTGTTTGAGTTATTTTGTATTTCTTGTATTGTGTTGTGTATGTATGAATGTGTATGTGTGCGTTTTCTCTACCTTCCGTTCGTAGTTTTCCCAATTATTTTGTATTACTTGTATTATCAAATGATATATATATATATATATATATATATATATATATATATATATATAAAAATACGGACATATGATTTAAAATTATATATATATATATATATATTGTGTTACATAATATAAGTTCATTAATTTTAAATCATATGTCCGTATTTTTGTCATTACACACCATTTTATACGTAGTATTTGTTTCGTAAATTTTGTATGCGTTTAAAATAGGCGTGTCATTCTATCAGGTTTAACAATCTGAAATCAATAAAAATTTTGCATACATTTCCAAACGCTCAAGAATTCAAATGTTCGAACTTTCACATTTTTAAATTTTCATAAGTGTGAAATGTCAAATTCTTAAAATCTTCGGATTATTAAATTTCGTAACATTCAAAAGTTTTAATTTTCAAATTTTCAAATTTTCAACGTTTCTAATTTTCAAATTTTCAAATTTTTTAATTTTCAAATTTTCAAACGCTTAAAACTTCAAACTTTTAAGAATTCGGATCTATAAACATTAAAAATTCTACAAATTAAAGAATTTTACGAATTAAGACTGTTCAGTTACAGATACTTTTGCATATATTTTTTGCATATTTTTTTATGTATAGCGCATACATAATACATATATTGCATGCTCGTATGTATTGAACACTGAGTTTCTATTTTTACATACCACTTGTTTACAAATGAATAAATTTGACATATTACTTGTGTTCCAAAATAATATATTTCTTACTTTATATTTCTAAAACTGCACACAATTATTACGATATACTATATTGTAGTCTGATTTTGCAAGCACATATTAGGGTAGACTCACTCTACCCGTACTGATAGCAATATAAACAATGTGAATGTACCTACTCTTGTATCACTTGTAACCCGCTCCGAGCGGGTTAATCTGCTCTGTGTACTATGTAGTAACCCGCTCCGTTCCGGTTACGACGGGTTACAGTAACCTTCCCTTGGTAACCCGGGTTACGGTTAGGGTTAGGCCGCGGTTAGAATCCCTGGTGTCAAGGCAAGCAATATCGACTATAGTAATGGAAGTTTGTCCTGCGCTAATTGAAGGTTTAAGAAGTCATGTAAAGGTAAGTCCAAACTACAAATTGCATTTTATTATAATAACTATTTATTGCGGCTCTGGGGTGTATGTATGGAAATTTTCGTGGTGTACGGGATTGGTGGTGTCGGATGGGAATGTGTTCGGGGGATGCATGTGAGGACTGAAATGTGATGGGAAAGGGGTTGTGGGGGGGATATTATAATTTACATACTGATCATATTGGTCATATTGACCCATGTCCGCCTGGAACATAATATTACTTATCTGGTGTTCCACAATGGATGCAACCCTGACGGGGTAAGACCTCAGTTTGTGGGCTACATGCTCCCCATACGCCCCAAACCTGTCGCCTTTCGCCGCGGTAGTGAATTGCTGGTAGGTGTCTTGCAAAATTTCGAATGTCTGTTTTACCCGCGGGTCTTCCTCGTTTCTTGTCCTTCTTGCTGGTGCTGCTGCTACTGGTGGTGGTGGTCGTCGTGGTGCTGGTGGTGGTGGTCGTGGTGGTGGTGATAGTCGTGATGCTGGTTGTGGGGTTTCTCGATTATTTTCACTTCTGGACGGTCCAGCAATTTCTTCATTTGGCGGAGTCGATGCTCTGGTTTCACCACACTCGGCCTCCGTCTCCGTATCCAATAAAGTTTCCTGTAAAAAATTATATCGAATTAGATTACTTGTTCAATCTCAATTAGTGTTCTTAAAATTTGTGTTCTTCATTTTTTGTCATACACACCAGTTTTATAGTGATCCTTACAGATCTCGATACAAGGTGAATTAATAACAACTGTCTCCTGAAATAACTCCTTACGTATTGCTTTTCTGAAATATATTGTATTCGGTCGAGCAGACATATTTTTTTTTAAATTTTATATTGTCTGGGATATCGTGGTGGCCTTCAGTTTTCTAAGTACTCTGTTGTAATCGATAATATTTGCCGAAACCACCAAATAACGAGTTCTTTGAGATGGTAGTTGTTATTCATTTACCCTGTACACATACATATATCGCGTTTTTTATATAGTTATGTGTTTTTCTAGATGCCTTCAACTACGGAAGAGTGGGAAAGCGTAGCTTCCCAGTTCGAAAGAAAATGGAATTCTCCGCACTGCGTGGGGGCAATGGATGGAAAACACATTATGCTACAATGCCCCGTTAACAGTACCAGTGAATATTACAACTACAAATCCTTTTTTAGCATTGTATTGTTTGCTCTTGTAGATGCAGACTATACTTTTTTATTTGTCGATGTTGGTTGCCAAGGTAGAATTTCGGACAGTGGTGTTTTCAAAAACACCGATTTGTACAAAAAAAATGAAAGAAAAGATTTAGCCTTGCCCGAAGAAACTCCACTGCCTGGAAGGCGTATTAACCTGCCGTACGTCATACTAGGTGACGAGGCATTTCCTCTCACCGAAAATATAATGAAACCATACTCGGGAACTCACAGCAAAGGAAGCAGAGAAAGAATATTTAATTATCGTCTGAGTAGGGCACGAAGAGTGGTAGAGAATGTATTTGGGATATGTTTTTCAGTATTTCGTATTTTGAGGAAACCTATGCTATTGCAGCCGGAAAAAGCTGAGATTATTGCACTAACAATTGTATATCTACACAATTTTCTGCGAAAGTCGAAAAGTTCAAGAGCATCCTACTATTCATCAGGGATGTTGGACAATGACAGGAATGGAGAATTAGTAGCAGGTAGCTCGAGGACACAAACTACTGTAAACACTTCGTCGTTTCTGCCTGTTAATAATGTACCTCGAAGACCGTCTCAAAAATCACAAAACATTAGACAAGAATTTACTAATTATTTCGTTACCAGCGGAACTGTCCCTTGGCAGAATGACTGCGCGTGACGGAAATTATTTAAATACAACTATTTTACTTACATTGCGTGTATTTAGGGTTCGCCTGGGTTGATTTTTATCCATTAAGAAGTGCATTCGTTCGAATGCAAACCATTTCGATCTGTACACTTCGTGTCTTGCTGAAATGTAACAATTATTTGTATTTGAATAATTAAATAAAGATTGTGAATACAGAATGCACTACAATACATTGTAGAAAACCAACAGATTTTTTCAACGTACCTTTCCCAGTGCCAACGGAACGTTGTCCTTTAGCCTTTTGTTGACGAAAGGACCCTAACAGACTCGTCATTTTCTGACGAACATTTTCTTCCGCGATGCCAATTCCGTTAGAAATTGTCTGCCAGGCATCTTTCTTTTTGCTCCTGGAGAAATAGGTTGGGTGTGATGATTTCCACAGAACGGGCTGCCTTTCGTATGCCCCAATCAATTCGAGGCATTGCTCCTCTGACCATTCCAATTCCATTGTTGTATACTGTACAAAAAGATGTGTATAATTCTATTAATATAATTAACTCGACTTCCTTTTGATCTAGTTGAGGGGGCAGTCACAATTCGTTTCAGGAATTAATATTGAATATTTTAGAGAGACATTCACTTAAATTTCTATACCTGACTGTTTAAGAATTAGTTTTATACGATTTTTGATTCCATTAATATTTATTATATGTATTTTAATTAAATTCATTTAAGTTCAAAATAATTTGAATATTTAATGCCCAAATTCCATACGATGAATTTATGTACAGACGGTGTAAAAAGTATTCGTACAGCGACCAATTTAAAGTAAAACGTTGTATATCCATGTTAGTAATCAATTTTAACGGAAAATAATGATTAACAAATATTCTTCGATGTTTGTATAATAGATTTTGTATAAACAAAACTTTATTCCCTTTAACATTTACAAAGATATTACGAGAAACAGATAAACGTGTAGAAATGGACGCGCAAAAAGTATTCGTACAGTTATTCAACTGTACGTTTATTCAAAGGCTTAATAAACCATGGAAATAAACTAAATATTTAATGTTTTGATCATTTGTGGGATTGCCTTTTGAGTATATAATATGTAGCTTCGAGGCTACTTGGTATGGAATTTACTAAGTTGGATGCTATATTTTATTCTGCTCTTCTGGCGGAGTGGCTTTTAAACATTTTTTAGGCCCGATTTGTATGAAGGAGTTCACACGGGAGGCAAATTTGAGCGGCTAGCGCTGTAGCAAACGCTGCCACGATGAGGCGAAGCGCACGAGCGGTTTGCGTTTATTTATCACATGTGAACTGCTAGAAAAATTTCACGCGCGTCTCGCGGCAGCAATTTGTCGCGGCGGCAAACTGCCGCAAACCGCTCGTCTGCACCGGGCCTAAAGAACGTTTAAAAGCCACTCCGCCAGAAGAGTAGAGTAAAATATAACATCCAACCTAGTAAATTCCATACCAAGTAGCCTCGAAGCTATTATATAATCAAAAGGCAATCCCACAAATGATCAAAACATTAAATATTTAGTTTATTTCCATACTTTATTAAGCCTTTATTCAACTGTACGAATATTTTTTGCGTGTCCATTTCTACACGATTATCTGTTTCTCATAATATCTTTGTAAATGTTATTTAATAAGTAAATAGAAAGTATTATTTGTATGATATTGTTCCGGCTATGGGGAGTCAAGCCCCCCCCCCCCCCCCCATGGACATCGTCACAATATTAATAACTGAACAAGAAAACACTCAACACAAGTATAATTCACTGTACACGAAGTTAGAATCGATAATTATAAATTGAAATAGTGTTAAAAAAATAATAATAACTATTAATACTTACGATGGAAGTTGATCGCACTTTCAGCACAAAATATCGAACTGCTGTTCTGCACTGAAGCCTTTTAAAAATTTCTACACACACTGAATACAAACTGTATGGTTCACTGTTTGCGCTGAACTGATCTTGCGATGCAAGCTTTCTTCGCAAGTTGACACTAAACTGACGCTATTGGTTTGCATTCAAAAAACGGGGGTTGAAATGAGCTTTCTGATTAGTCATTTCCGAAAGGAGGGGATGAGGAAGGAAGAACTGTCGGTGGCAGAAGGTAGAGGAAAAATTAGGGTTTTTCCCGATCCGCGGTTCCGGTGGATCAGAAAACCGCGTACGATGCCGAACGGTAAAAATTTCACCCGAACCTGGTCCGCGGTCATTTGGTACGCAGCTGAGCGAGCGAGGTTTATTATACTCTTGCCGGCCCTAAAATAATTTACAGAACTGCTTCTCCATCTACTGTGATAGAAAACTTTCTTCATTTTATTTGCAACACAGTTTCTAGTAATCGGTGACCGCGACGTAGTAAGGCCCTTCAAACATCTCAAGTAGTGTGGAGTGTAGGCGTTGTTTCGGCTACTGAACCAACCGCCGGCGTTATCTTCATTATTTAAAAAAAAAGGTACAAAAAAAGCGCCAAGTATATAATCCCATCAAAAAGGATTCCATTTAAAAACATTGTCTTAAATTAATATAAATTTATTAATGTGCCATATTTAACTTTATGAAAATAATGATATACAAAAATTGCGTCAATTATCACAATGGCTATTTATATAAAGAAAAAATGTATTAAATACGTATTGTCTCCTTATGGGCTCGGTTTGGTGTACACGGTGTGGGTTTTTCGCTATCCCCACCACTGTTGTCTTGTCTTGTTTTATTTATTAACCAAGACAATTAACATTTTTTTCGAAGAGCAGCGCCAAGTATTTTGAATAAAATGTTTATTCGTATTAAAATATTTATTTGTATAAAAATATATCTGCTTAATATTATTTAATACATTTTTTTCTTTATATAAATAGCCATTGTGATAATTGGCACAATTTTTGTATATCATTCCTTTTATAAAGTTAAATATACCACATAATAAATTCATATTAATTTACGACAATGTTCTTAAATGGGGTTTTTTTTATGGGATTATATACTTGGCGCTTTTTTGTACCTTTTTTTAAAAAAGGTAATTTTTCGCGTCCAGATCTGAACCGAACCCCGAAAGTTTTAATTTGAAAGAAAGATGACGCAGGAGGAGTCGCGCTCAGTCAGTGGACTATCCCTTTTCTCCTTGTGTCCGTTCTCCACGAGGCGTATTGATGGTGGATAATACATACTTTTTAATTGCTATACCTATTCGTGGCATGTTTCTCACGTGCGTCGAGACAAAACCGGGCTCCGAGACCGGCGAAAATTCATTCGATCTTTACAATCGATAATTTATTATTTTTCCAATAAAAAAAATGGGTGACATTGTTCAATCGAAGCCAATCCATATATTGCTCTGTGGGTAGGTAGTACGAGGACCCACACGTACCGTTCTCTACAGCTGGCTCGCTGGACAATACGGTCATAAACCGCGACCCTCTCGAAACGCTTTGGCCGATCACCGTGATTAATTTTTGGGAACCAGGTATGGCAGACAAGGCAGCTCGTACAGTTTTTCCCTCCATGTGTTTGATTTTTCTTCCTGGCTCCCCCGCAAGACATCTTACCAGTTTGGAAAGTAGAAATGTCGTGAAATCGGTATCATATTAAAACAATCATAGGGTAAACTCGGATAAATCCGTAGTACAGGTTATTCCGTGAGTCCCGTAGAAATTTCAGTAGTAAGGGAAGGCCGGTTCTAACGCAGGTCCTCTGAGGGGAGCGCGGGGGCGGGGGAGGAAGTGATGGCGCGCGGGGGAGCGCGGCGGAGGGAAACATGGGCGCGGGGTCTGCGGGGAGAGGAAGACAGGTTGCGCGCGCACGAGCCGCGGAGTGGGGGAAGCCGCGATGATGGAGGGGATCAGTTCGGGCCGAGCCGCCGCGGAGACCTCTCCAGACCGGACCCACCGTGGAAAATTTTTTAAAGGGAGGGGACAGCCCCTGAAAAAATTTCTGGGGCGGGCCGAGTCTGAAAAATCTTTTTTCCCCAAATATTTTTTCTAAACCAATATGTGATGGAATTTTCCCACAGGCGAACACAGAGAAATAATAATTTATTTTTCATCGTACGATGTCGGGAAAGATCGGCTTTTTGCAAACCATGTATTCCGAGGAGGGAAAGAGAGAGCATTACTTTAAAAAGCTAAATTCGAGAGAGGGAAAGAGACAGCGCTACTTGGTGGTACAATAGCATGCATTCTACAGCTAACAAGTTTTCGAAGCGTTCCGATTCAGCGTCGCAGCGTTTCGCGCGATCTCGCGTAATTCGATTCCTCTGGAGCGGTCATGCAGGATGATGTCGCATGGCAGCGCGAAGAACGAAATATGATTATGCGGCGTCAGCAGAAATCTTTTTTCAACGCCGAGAAATAATAATTATTAAAACGACGAATCTTAAAATTACGTGGCGAGGAGGAGGACGGGTAAATAAAATTGAGTACAATGAAATACGTTTAAGAATATATATTTTAAAATTGAAAGAATATGAATATGAATATGTGTATATATATATAAAAATGACAAATTAATAATATAAAAAATAGAATATAAATATAAAAATAATATAAATAGAATTTAAGAATAAAATAAGAAATATAATAATAATATAAAATAAAAATAATAAAAATAGAAATATAAAAATAGAAAAAATAAAAGAATACATAAATAGTAAAATATATAAAATGAAAGAAAAAATATAAAAAATAAAAACTATTGGGGAGGTGGCGATGCGGATGATGACGGTGATGGGGATGATAGCGGTGATGGGGATGATGGCGGTGATGGTGGGTGTGATGGCGGTGATGGTGGCGATGGTGAGGGGGACGATGGTGGCGATGGTGGTGATGGTGACTGTGGTGATGGGAGCCGCGGCTGCCGCAGGGGCCCCATTTGCCGATATGGCACCCACGGCCGCCGTAGCCTTTCCACCATCGCAGAACCATGCACCAGCCCTGACTGCCGGCGCATCCGCGGCTCCTGAGGGGGCACCACTGGGGGCGCATTCTCCGCCAGGATCTGCGCCAAAATCGCCAGCTGCTCCCACAACAGTTCATAATTCTAGAACACATACACAAACATCGTTATAATTAAGCACAAACATCGTTATAATTAAGCACATAAATAAACACAATAAACATGAAGCATACACACCATTGAAGGGTGAGGCGAAGCCGGCGATGAAGGTGGTGATGGTGATGATGGTGGTGGCGAGTCCTAGAAGATAGAAATCCATGATATAATATTAACACAACCACCTGATTTGATCTCACTCGATTTCAACTGTTAAACGTGATAAATGTTAAAATATTGCAAAGTACATACCTCGGGGCTCCCCTCCGGGGCGATTCGTTCCAATCCCATTTTCACAAAAAAAGCACAGTAATCTCAAAAACGTCTGTAGCTGTCAAGCTTTTGAAGACAACTGGTCCCGCAACGTTCATACAAATTGTCACCCATGCCTAAAGTTGCATATGTTGCAAAATAGGATGCCTTTGTTCTTCACCTTCTTCTACACTGGCCACCCCCTCCTTCTATGTGCTCCAGCTACATTTTCACTGACCATCTTTATCGAATTACACACGATCGCGCGAAACGCTGCGACGCTGAATCGGAACGCTTCGAAAACTTGTTAGCTGTAGAATGCATGCTATTGTACCACCAAGTAGCGCTGTCTCTTTCCCTCTCTCGAATTTAGCTTTTTAAAGTAATGCTCTCTCTTTCCCTTCTCGGAAGACGCGGTGTGTAAAAAGCCGATCTTTCCCGATCGCAGCGTTTCGCGCGATCTCGCGTAATTCGATTCCTCTGGAGCGGTCATGCAGGATGATGTCGCATGGCAGCGCGAAGAACGAAATATGATTATGCAGCGTCAGCAGAAATCTTTTTTCAACGCCGAGAAATAATAATTATGAAAACGACGAATCTTAAAATTAGGCGGTGAGGAGGATAACGGATGAATAAAATGGAGAACTAATATACGTTTAAGAATATATATTGTTACAAATCATAAAATTAAAAGAATATAATTTAAGATTTTGTACTACGAGCATCATCCACAATATGATTGATTGCACATGCTAACAATTCACAATCGATCAATGAATGCTGTTCGAAGTGTTCGCTTTCAGAAATTAATTTTACATAATCTGTTGGCGCGGTAGCGCTACGTAAAACGTCTACGAAAGTGGCATATTTACTGCTTACAGAGTACATATTTTCAGATAGCCACGTGTACATATGTTCAATGCAATAATTGTACGTGAATAGTTTACACATCGTGGCTTCAGTCATATATATGACAACGCGATTATCGGTGATTTTAATAAGTTGATCATCATGCATACGCGGGAATTCGATTCGTAAATGATCAATTTCGATGTGAGTTTGGGGCGATGTTGCGTTGCTGCGTAATCGTTGGAGTATATCCACCTCGTTTTGTAGCAGGAGCTTCCACGTAGACATTGAAAAGCTTAACTCGCTGCCTTTATTGTCGGCTATGGCGATCTCGACGCGGCACGAATCCATATCAATGCGAATTCCAATAGTTAGACGTTTATAAGCTGTTGCGGTCAGTGGATAATCGCGTCCTAGGATCCGAACGATTGATGGTTTCCGTGTTTCCATCGTTTTTAATGATACGGATCCAGAACTGTAAGAAACAAGTACATGAAATTGATACTTCAGTCGTTTGCGTTTACAGTGAATGAAGTAAATGAAAAGTGTATAGTAACGCGTACATACCTCATATTGGATTGTTGTTGTTGTTGGCATTTATTTGGAAACCCACCATCGTTGCCGGCTGCGCAGGATGAATCGTTTAAGCTGCGTTTGTACATTTTTGATGTGCACTATATTTTTTATGGAGTACCGGCTGTTCCGCCAAAGTCACTGAGCGATTGATGGAATAGCATCCGAGAGCTCGGCTTAAATAGAGGTGCAATTGCTTCCCCCACCACAGCATTTTATTCTAAAGCTACCACTTTTCCATAATGTTTTTCAATCTTAGCGTATCGCGCGAGATGATGTCATTTTTTTTTTGCAATGCTAATGTAACATGATACTTTTGAGAACGTAGAATCTTAGAATTCTGGGTCAGCAGAAACAATGATTCTTAGAAATAGGTGTCAGCCGAAACAACGATTCTTAGAAAATAGGTGTCAGCAGAAAATTTGTTAGACGATCTCGCGCGCTAATTCGTCATACGCGTGCATCATAGAAAGAATTATGCTGCATCGACAGAAACTGCATAGAACCATATTAGGATGGATCGCCATTTTTTTCCATGCAATGCATTTGAGAGAGGGGGTACGCTAAAAGAGTAAGACAGACATAACAAATCATGCATAAAAACGTGCTGTAAACTGTGCAAAGCTTCAATTTGTTGTAACACATTGCACAGATTACAGCCATGGAAGAATTCGCGCAAGTAGAACGTCAATTGTTGGATCAATCTACACGATTGATTTCCCAGGAAGAGTACCTCGCGTGGGAAGAACGGTGCAACGAGTGCATCGAATCGTTGGAAGAACAGAGCCGCGTAAAACGTCCTCGATTATCGATCGGTGTTCGACAATCCGTGGTTGCTCGAATTGCACGTCTCGAAGGATTGAAACATTCGTTGCGTGGCCGTTTCGTGCGCGAAGGTGCCGGACATTCGAGCACAGGACTTTTGTGGCGTGAAATAGACGCTGCGTTCGAAAGCCGCGTATTAACTGGTGCCGTGTTAAATTCGAACTACATCGAGCCGCGTAACTTCCTTCAGGATGCGGCGACCATCGTGCTGGAGCATGTGCAAAGTGCTCTGAGGAAACGTCGAAGCCTCAAAGTGAACACGGTGTTCAACGGCGAATTTGTGACACGTGACAAGCATGCTTGCAAAAGCATCAATACCCGAAACTGCGAACTCTTCCGCACATCCGATCTACAGGAGTGGTATCAGCGATGCGTCGTCGAACCCACCCTGGCATCGCTGGAAGAGTTCCAGGAACGCGACAGCGGATGGGCATTGGCGAGGATTCTCAACCTCATCGTCAATGTCAATAAGTACAATCCGCTGCGCGCGGGATGTCACTGCAAGTTACCGCGGGAATTGTTGCTGAAGAAGGCTACGATTAGCGTGCAATCTCCGAACAATGCGTGTTTCGCGTGGGCGGTGGTCGCCGCCCTCCATCCTACCGAACGAGACACCGCGCGCCCAAGTTCATATCCCGACTATGCGTCCGTGCTAAATCTCGAGGGTATTGAGTTCCCGATGTCTCTGGGACAGATCGGGAAGTTTGAACGGCAGAACGACATCTCCATCAACGTGTACAGCTTCGAGATGGAGATGGAGGAGTCGAAGAATGGCTCCACAGTCTTCCCGCTGCGCCTCACCAACCAAAAGAGGGATCGGCATGTAAACTTGCTCTACACACCGAATCAAGAGCACGGCGATGTAGGACATTTTGTATGGATCAAGAACTTGTCCCGGCTGGTGAGCGCGCAGCTGAGCAGACACGAAAAAAAGAAATTCATCTGTGACCGGTACGTATATAAAACTTGTGAAATGTTAAAAATGTCTCACGGAAAAAAATTAAATAAAAAAATTATGTTTTTGTAGATGTATGCACTATTTCGGATCTACCCAGAAGTTGGAGCTTCATACAGTGGACTGCGGCAAGATGAACGATTGCGCCATCCTGCTGCCCAGCGAAGGCAACAACTTGCTGCGTTTCGGCAACCACGGTATGAAGGAGCGGCTCCCCTTCGTGGTGTATGCAGATCTCGAATGCATCATCGAGAAAACAGAGGACAGCCGCCAAATCGAAGACAATAAATTACACACGTATCAACACCATAAAGTTCATAGTATAGCCTATTATATGCATTGCTCGTATGATACATCGCTGTCGACGTATCGATGTCGCCGCGACGCGGATTGTGTTTCATGGTTCGTAGACGAACTAAAAAATTTTGCAAACTTCGCCAAACCCATCTTGTCTAGTAATGTTCCCATGCTGGATTTAACTCCTGAACAGTGGATGACATTTCGCGATGCAACACACTGTCATATTTGCGAAGAACCATTCAAGGCTAGCGATGTACGAGTTCGCGATCATTGTCATCTCTCCGGACGATTCAGAGGCCCAGCACATTCGGAGTGCAATTTAAATTATAAAAACGCATTTTACATCCCTATAGTTTTCCATAATTTATCCGGCTACGATTCGCATTTCATCATCGAGAAAATAGCTACCGCTTTCGAAGGTCACGTAGACGTATTGCCTATTACTAAAGAAAAGTACATTTCATTCACAAAAAATGTCAAAGATACGGCTGAATCAGACTCGCGAAAGTATATTAAATTGCGATTCATCGATTCATACAAATTTCTCAATACCAGTCTCGACAAATTAGCATCTTTTCTGAGCACAGATCAATTAAAAATTTTACGATCCAAATTTGAAACATTATCGGCCGAAGATTTCAATTTATTGACGCGAAAGGGTGTCTTTCCATATGAATACCTTGATTGCGCGAACAAACTGCAGGATCCATGCTTACCGCCGCGCGAGTCATTTTACAGTTCGTTAACGGGTGAAACTGTATCCGAGACCGATTACGCGCACGCCGAGACTGTCTGGCAGCGTTTCGGGATTAGAACCTTGGGCGAATACAGCGACTTGTATTTGAAAACAGATGTCTTGTTATTGGCAGATATTTTTGAAAATTTTCGCGAAAGTTGTATCAAGAGCTACGGATTAGATTCAGCACATTATTATACTTTACCTGGTTTCACCTGGGATGCAATGCTAAAACACACCAAAATTACATTCGAATTGCTCACAGACATCGATATGGTCATGTTTATCGAACGTGGTATACGCGGGGGCTTAAGCCAATGTTCCGGAAGATACGCACATGCCAATAACAAGTACATGTCATCTTACGGAAGAGTCGTCGTACTTGATGTACTTTGACGTGAACAATTTGTATGGATGGGCAATGTGTCAACCCCTGCCACACGCTAAATTTCAATGGGTCGAAGATATTGTAAATTTTGACGTATCTTCGATCGCTGTCGATTCGCCCACGGGATACATTCTCGAGGTAGATCTGGAATATCCGCAACGTCTGCACGACGCTCACGCCGATCTACCGTTCTGCCCGACGCGTGCCAAACCACCTGGCAGCAGGCAGGACAAGTTACTCGCGACAGTATACGATAAGCAGCGTTACGTTATTCATTATCGCAACCTGCAGCAGTGCACGCGTCACGGTCTTCGTATTACAAAGATACACCGCGTGCTTCAATTTGCTCAATCTCCCTGGCTCCGCGATTACATCGAACTAAATACACGGTTTAGAACAAGCGCGACAAACGACTTTGAAAAAAATTTGTATAAATTGATGAACAACGCTGTATTCGGTAAAACTATGGAAAATGTGCGAAATCACGTGGATGTAAAACTTTTGACACATTGGGAAGGGCGATATGGCGCGGAGGCAATGATCGCGAAACCGAATTTCCACAGCAGAAGTGTTTTTTCGGAAAATTTAATAGCTGTTGAATTGCGAAAACTCGAGGTGAAATTCAACAAACCGATATACGTGGGTATATGCATTCTGGACATATCAAAAATTTGTTTGTATGAATTTCACTACGAGTACATGTCTCCCCTGCACGCTCAAAATTGTAAAATTCTATACACCGACACTGACAGCCTCATTTATCACATTCGATGCGACGATATCTACGAGACCATGAAACACAATATCGATAGATTCGACACAAGCGATTATCCCATCGACAATGCATATAATATGCCGCATGTAAATAAGAAGGTTCCAGGGCTGATGAAGGACGAAAATAACGGTGCGATAATGACTGAGTTCGTAGGTCTTAGAGCGAAAATGTATGCACTTCGCGTAGACGGTAAAAAAGATACGAAAAAGGCGAAAGGCGTCAAGACCAACGTCATAGCCCGAACGATAACTTTCGACGACTACGCGCAGTGTTTGCATAGGGAGATCGAAATGGTTCGCAGACAATCATGCATACGGTCTAAATTGCATAAAGTGTACACCATTTCGGAATCCAAAATCGCTCTAAGTGCGTACGACGACAAGCGGCATATCGTACCCGATTCGACCGACACTCTACCCTGGGGACATTACAAAATTCCATTGTAAAATAGAAATTGTATTTATTATAAATAGTGGAATTATTGTATAATATAAAATTGTTCACAAAAATGTATAGAAAGTATTATTGCATTTATTAACTCATTCATATAAATAGTGGGATTAATGTGTAAAAATAAACTGTTCACTCATATATATATGTATCATTGTATTTATTGAACCATGTATTATTATTTTACAATACATTATTTTTATTTATCCAAGAATTGTGTGATTTATCAAAGCCCAGCCACTTGACGTATACCTTATCCCCCTTTCTACGCAACACTTTTTCCACTAGATACACATCAGGATCGGTGACGCGTTGCAGCTCGTGTTCGTAGAATCCTCCGGCAACAGGTTTTCCGTGGGAATCGGCGAGCAGATACGTCGCGGGATTAGTTGCCTGTACTTTGGCTATCTCGAACACCTCCGTTGTCCAATTCGGCGTATAGCCTTTATCGAAGATGGTTTTAAATTTGCTCACGCGCACAAACTCGCCCAACTTGAATCTCGCTGGAGCAGCGATCTTTAGGTTGCTGTACACGGTGGCTAGCAGCTTATCGGCGATCGCAGGGGTAACATCGCAAGGACGCATTCCGATGGTTCTATGTTTTCGCGCGTTATACTCTGCAAGTAGACGCGGTAGCGCATCGGTCCATCTGTAGGTTCCATTGAGCGTAAACATTTTCCACATATTGTTCTTCAAAGTTCGATTGAAACGTTCCACGACGGAGGCCTTCATCACCGAATACGTCGAATAATGATTAATATCATGCTTTGTAAAGAGTTTCTGCACATCGGTGTTGTAAAATTCTTTTCCTTGATCGGTTTGCAAATTTTTCGGATATCGATCTCTAAATATCTTTGTAAACGCTTTAGTCACCTCAGCGCCACTTTTAGTCTTGAGCGGTAACGCCCACCCATACTTGCTCAGTACATCGATGACGGTGAGTATGTAGTGGTGACCCTGGTTGAATCGCGAGTATGGACGCATTTCTACAATGTCAGCTTGCCACAGATCATCGTATCCATGCACTATGACGCGCCTCCGTGGGAAATGTCTTCGAGCTGGAGCATGCAATTCCTCAACGAGTTGTCGCTTTTTGTGGCTATGGTTTTCTTTACTCTTGGATTTCGATAATGGCTTCATGTTTGATCGCAGAGGTGTCATGGACACGAATGATGCGATAATTATCGTGTACGTGCATTATGTGCTTCCCGTCGGTCCCAGGAAATTCTGGACAAGTTGCTGCTCCGTAGCAAAAGCGGTTATAGCCTCTTTAACTTTACGAATTTCGTTGGCCGGCTGTGGGATAGAATTCAACGCCTGCGATATCTTTTGAACGCTGTTTTGCAACGTCAGCATATCTTTCTGAAACACGACCAGCTTCCTCTCTAATTCTTCCTGCTGCTCTCTCAAAAATTTAATGCTCTTTTCCACGTATAGTTTATTAGCGGCATCGGTGTCAACCACCGGCTGAGCTACGCGTCGTATCTTGCGTGATTTTGCATCAAAGTCGGCACCAACCACGCAAAGAGCGTTATCTCGCTTGTAATTTCGAAGCACACCGTTCCATTTGTAATAGTCCATTCTAGCTGCTCCACTCTTCTCGAGCGATACCCCAAACTTGTTGATCGGCATCTCGACGCATACTATGCACATCATCGGGGTGCGGTTTAACTTATATTATGAGGCCTATCTCGCGGAGTTCCTCGTGAATAGATAGAATTTCAGGATCATGAGAGTTGTTACCCGCCTGACGCGACGCTTCCAGCAAACGCAACCGATCCACCAGCTCGTTGGGATCGTCCCAGTGCACGTAATCGATCTTGTTATCGTTTACCACCATGGCTCGCGGTGTCCTTAGACCTTTCCCTGCTCTACTAGCCGATGCGCTAGGGAGTAGCGGTGCAATTACATGTTTGTACTTGTATCCCTTGTTGCTCAATGGGGGCTTTTTGGCGACATTCGTCGCCAGCAGTATACTTTTGTATTTTTGTTTATCGGCATCGGTGCATACAGTATCGTCAGGAATTTTCTTGAAAATCAGTTCGTAAAGGCCGACTGTTCCTCTGTATTTTACACCATCTATGATTATATTGTCATCCTTGTCTATGTCGAAAGCCTTATCCCCAAGCATCGTTTTACTATTGCTAAAGTATACACCGTACACATAGTCAATTGATGTATTCTTATCACCACTTAGGATTGCGCTCATGTATTTTTGCCCCAGCGGACCGAAATGGCTGCGAAACGTTTCTTGTCCTTCAGATGTTTGAAGTTGCTGTCTAATAGATGTTACAAACGACTCATTGGAACTAGTTTCGAAAACGTCATCATCAATGGTTGAGAGCGATTGTACACGAGGAAATGTATTTATTGGCGCGGGAGGAACGGGAGACTCGTTTGGTGTAGCATTATGCCGTTTCCGCTTCGATTGAACCGGTGTGGAGGTTACGGGTGAATATTCCGATAACGTGTGTCGTTTCCTCTTTGCCTTACGCGATGTGTTGCCTTTCGATGAGATTTTTGTTTTAGGCGTTAATGTTTCATTCTCTTCAACGTCTGTGCTCATCAGCGGTGATGTGTCAGCTTCTGTCGCTGCAGTATTTTCCACAATATGCTTTAAGGGTTCGACGATAGGTTTGAAGTATCTCTCCAACGCGACATCTTCCTCAATCTTGCCAGTCTTCAAAGCCTGATGTTTCCGGCGAATGGCTTCGCTGGTTTTTGCAATTTCCTTCGCTATTCTCTCGCGATCCTTAATCTCCAGACTATCGATATCAATCATCGTTGTATCGCAGATGTTGCTTTCCCGCCGACGTGTTGACGACAATTGACCATCTCACGGTACGGCAAACTCGTTAAATCCCTTTCTATAACGTCCATTGGACATCGCGCTATCCTTGTCTATCACCGCGAAACCATACTCCCGTTGCCAACAATTACTACACAAAGCGCAGAAATCCTCATACGTCATGTCAGTGTTTACATGATCGTTGTACACATGTTTCAAGTTGGTACCATCCTGCTTAAACAGAATCAGCAGATTTGCATTGTCGCGTATAAGATGTTTGGGAATCTTTGCATATGTCTGACAGAGATAGAAACAGTCAACGTTCGAGTGGCGCCCCATTGCAAAGTATTCCCTTATCGTATCTTGCTTATCGCATGCCACATCATCGAAGATAAAAATAGAATTCGGAAGCGATTCGTTGGGTGGGATGACGTCACTGTTATTCGAAAACGTAAAGTAGCCAATTTCATCTATCGGAGTCAATAAATTCTCCAAATACTGATATTTCGGCTGTTGCAACGACTTGGAATACACGTACACGTTCTCGAAGCGGACACCGTGTGGACTTTCCAACAAGCTCACCAGCACGTTGGTCTTTCCACAATTTGATGGACCGCAAATTAGGCAGCGGATAGTGTTTGGTAGCATGCTACCATGTCTGCGTCTTGTTTTCGGGGACATCATTTGCGATTTATCGTCAAAATTTGTCACGCGTATCGTTACAGGTTGTCGCACGAATCGCATCCTCTCCATGAACTGTGAAAAATGATTTTGATACGTCGAAGCGGTGACGCGCCCTATTTATAGGTCCGCGCTGAAACACGGCAGCTCAGTATTCAAAATGCTTCTGATCCTGTCGGATAATTGCGATTTTCGAGACCTAACCTCTGAACAGTTGAAATATATTCCAAAGATTATTCTACTGCGCGAGTTTGGCAGACACATTGACCAGTTGTGGGACCGACTCCCGGAGCATATAAAAGCCGATTCTGAGGTTCAGCAGCATCGTCGGTGCTTGGAACATTATAACCGCCCCTGGCAGCGAACGCATATCGACGGTCCAGCACCATTGATTAAAAACTGTAGCGAATGTCACCGACGAGAGTAAAGAAAGGTTGTGGTCTGTTAAATCGGGCGATAAACGCGCTACCTATCGAATTACATATCCCGGGATACCAGTTTTGCGGTCCAGGAACTCATCTGATAAAACGATTGGCCAGAGGTGATCGAGGCATCAATCCATTGGACGCAGCGTGTCGCGAACACGATATTGCGTATTCGCGTAGCAACGACCTCGGTGAAAGGCACGCGGCAGATAAAGTTCTCGCTGACAAAGCCCGAAAACGCATCGTTGCGCGAGACTCGACTCTGGGCGAAAGAGGTGCTGCTACAGCTATTTGGGCAACTATGAAGGCCAAGACGAAAATCGGAATGGGGATGAAAACAAAAACCCGCAAAAGGACTTCAAAGAGAGCATCGCAAAAGCGGATTCTTCCGGTGGCAAAACGGGGTGGTATATTACCACTTCTCCCGCTGCTAGGTGTTCTCGGATCGTTAGCTGGCGGAGCGGCGGGGATCGCCAAGGCGGTAAACGATAATAAGGCGGCGCAGCATCAGTTGCAGGAAATGCAACGTCATAATCGCTCCATGGAAGGCCGTGGACTTTATCTCACGCCATACAAGCGTGGACAGGGAATATCGAAACGAAAAAAAAAAAAAACGCCGAAAAGAAAATAAAAATACCCGCGGGCGTAACTACCGATGTACAATTGGAGGAGTTAGCAAAACGAATGCGTATTCCATTCTTTAGAGGTGTGTTTATGCGCAATGCATTACCAGCCGGAGGAGTACGCCGAAACGAGAGCGGTATCATAAATTTGGACAATGTTGAGGGGCCGGGGACTCATTGGGTGGCATATGTGAAGAGAGGGTGTCGAGCTATATATTTCGACAGCTTTGGGAATCTTCGACCGCCTAAGGAATTGGTACAATATCTGGATAAAGATGTTGTGAAAATCGAATACAGTCGAACGTCTTATCAGAAGTACAATCAGAGCAATTGTGGACAACTATGTCTACGTTTTCTACAAACGATCGACACCAAATTTAAGCATTGACTTCCCACCACTCTGATTCAGTACTAGTCGAGCCGTGCAGCTCTGAATATGTCGCTAACATTCACTCTAACCGGCAAGAGTAGCACCCTCGCGGTAAGCTACTTTCCACCCATAGATTTGAGCGACGATGATTACGAGCTTGGCCTAACAACCTTTGAAACTTATCATACAATACCGAACATCGACTGGAGCAACGATAACTTCTACTTTGTCGTAAACTATGGCATCAAAAACAGCAGTGTTGACACCAGTCCTGAAACTATTAGGATTCCACACGGCTCCTACGAACTAGACGCCATTGCCAAGTATTTGAGACAGCGATTACTCGAGCGGTATCCTAAAAATCTCGATGACACCAGCAACGGTGACAACGATGTGTATCCTATAGTGTTGCGTTCCAACAACAACACCATGAAAAGCGAGCTGTACTGCTCGTTCGCCGTAGATTTTACGAAGCGCAATAACATTGGATCGCTACTGGGCTTCTCGACGAATCGGATATTAGAACCAGGGCGGTGGCACGAATCAGACGATCCAATTAATATCATGAACGTGAACATTATCCGCATAGAATGTAGCGTGACCGCTGGCGCGTACAACAATGGCAAACGTGTACATACGATACATGAATTTTCTCCGAGAGTTCCACCAGGATATAAGATATCGGAAACGCCCGCACAGATCATTTACCTTCCAATCACCGCACAGGTCATTACGGATCTAACGATACGCGTTGTGGATCAAGACGGACGGTTGCTAGATTTTCGAGGTGAAGAGATTACCATCAGACTGCACGTGCGACGACGACGATAATACGTGTGGTGCGAAAGAGATGCTTGTGTTGAACGACTCCAGAAACTCGTTTCTTCCAAGTGAAATTGTTTACAACAACAACAACAACAACAACTGCAACAGCTCTGATCACGCTAAAAAGAAGAGGCTTAGTGCTGCGAACATTGCATTTTTGAGATCATTGGGATTCATTGTGCGCATATAAGTTGAAAAATGGCTGATATTCTAAGCATTGGAGGGAAGCCGACGTTTGATGATCGCATCGTCAAACTCGAGACTCACACATACAACCCATATGTCAACACAACGTTTGGATACAGCGATGAGATAAGAATACCCATACAACAGCAGGATTTGTACACATTACCGTGTGAAAGTTTCCTCTATGTGGAGGGGAAATTGAAGATAAATAAACAAAACGATGCGTTAACGGTGATGTTGGGAAATAATTGTGTGGCGTTCTTATTCGATGAGATTCGATACGAGCTGAACGGCGTGGAGATTGATCGCAACAGAAACGTTGGAATAACTAGCACGCTTAAGAACTATGTATCGCTGACATCTGACGAAGACAAAAATATGGAGAATGCCGGATGGGGCTTGAAACGACGCGATGGACAAATAGTGAAAAATCATTTCAATTTTTGCATCCCACTCAAATATTTGCTGGGATTTTGCGAGGACTACAAACGCATAATTATTAATGCGCGTCACGAATTGATTTTAATACGATCGCGCAACGACAACAATGCTCTGATAGGATCACCGATGTTGGAACCAGAAATTGAATTACTTAAAGTGCAATGGCGAATGCCTCATGTGACGCTGAACGACCTTAATAAGCTATCGTTGCTACGTGCTTTGGAAAGTGGACAAAACCTGAGCATTTGTTTTCAATCATGGGATCTGTACGAGTATCCTCTCTTACAGAGCACGACCAAGCATTCATGGGCCGTGAAGGCATCTGCGCAGCTGGAGAAGCCGCGCTGCGTGATCCTTGCTCTACAGACTGGTCGAAGGAATGTGATGAGCGAAGACGTTACTAAGTTCAACAACTGTAAATTGACCAATGTAAAACTTTTTCTCAACTCGGAATTTTACCCATACGATGATATGAACTTGGACTTTGACAAGAATAAGCATGCCATCTTGTATCATATGTATACGCAATTCGGTAAAACGTATTATGGACATAGTTGCAACGAGGCATTATTCACCGTGGCTGAATTTTTACAATTTGGTCCCCTCGTGGTAATTGATTGCTCGCGACAAAATGAGTCGATCAAGAATGGCACAGTGGACGTGCGCATAGAATTTGAGTGTAAAGAGAATGTGCCGGTAAATACTACGGCCTACTGTCTGATTCTGCACGATCGGGTGGTTGAATACAATCCGCTGACAAACGTGGTGCGCAAAATCAATTAAATTGCCACGCTACTTGCCTGCCCTCTCATGTGTCAAAATCATACCAAAATTTCATCGTGAAAATCAAGACGCTTTACGAGAAAGACTGCATTCTCCCGTCTGTCTGGGAAGGGAGCGGACCTCTAAATTGTGCCGATAATGGCTGTACCAACATTTGTTGACCTGCAAGGGTTCATCGTTGATGGAAGATTTGTCGCGAAGGAAGTGGCTGTCCTATGAAAGGGAACAATTCTCTCGCACTATATTTTCGGGAGTTCGACGCCGCAATATCTTCTTACAAAATCCGACAAATCAAGCATCCGATGGTTGGTGGCAAAACATCATGGACTACGGTGGGACGACGGAGACGTTCCGTACAGTATGGCTAAACAGCTAATTTCGAAAGCTGTAGCGGATGCAATCGATGAAGAAGATGACGCATCCCATATCATATACGTTAAAGGGTTGCAGAAACGCGACTGGCTTGCGGATTTCCTCGATGAAAATACGAGAGCGGACGTGGTCATCGAGACGCTGGACATTGACTACGAGGATATTAAATCTCTAAATAAACTAAATGTAGTTAATACTCTGCGATGTAGCAGACACGCAAAGCATTGTGCCTTGCAAAATGTATTTAAAATATTCAACTGGTGGTCTAAACACCAGAGAGAAATTCATAAATAAAATATAATCAATTTTTAATGTATAAATGTTTTTTCTTCACCCTCCCCAACCTCCTATATACGATGTATGCTAGATTAAGACGATAGTTATAATTATTATGTAGAAGCGGTTCGATTCACGTTCAGAGTGATACGATTCACGTTCGATACACGTTCGATTTACGTTCAGGTGGTTCGATTCACGTTCAGAGTGATACGATTCACGTTCAATACACGTTCAATACCCGATCAAAGTCGTTCAATACACGTTCAATACCCGATCAAAGTCGTTCAATACACGTTCAATACCCGATCAAAGTCGTTCAATACACGTTCAATACCCTATCAAAGTCGTTCAATACACGTTCAATACCCGATCAAAGTCGTTCAATACACGTTCAATACCCGATCAAAGCCGTTCAGTACCCGTTCGATTCACGTTCGATTCACGTTCGATTTACGTTCAGAGTGGTATGATATGGTATGGTTAAATGATGCAAACGAAGAAGGATAGGATGGTCAGTGAATAATTCGAAGAAGATGCAGATGGTAAAGATGGTCAGCGAAAATGTAGGTGGAGCACATAGAAGGAGACGGTGGCCAGTGAAGAAGGTGAAGAACAAAGGCATCCTACTTTGCAACATATGCAACTTTAGGCACGGGTGACAAATTGTATGAGCGCTGCGGGACCAGTTGTCTTCAAAGCTTGACAGCTACACATCGCTTTCTACAATGGGATTGGAACGAATCGCCCCTGAGTGTGGCCCCGAGGTATGTACTTTGCAATATTTTTAACATTTATCACGTTTAACAGTTGAAATCGACTTAGTTCAAATCAGGTGATATTATATCGTGGGTTTCTATCTTTTAGGGTTCGCCACCACCATCCCCCGTGTGGTCCAACGACTGGGGCTCGCCACAGCCGTCGCCGCAGCCGTCGCCGCCTTCGTCGCCGCCACCGCCTCCGCAGGTATGTAATACATTGCATTGTTTTATGCATTTGATGTTTATGATGTTTAATATATCATTATTATATCGACGTTTGTGTTCCAGGACATGTTTTTTATGCTGGAGGCGAGGTTGGTGGAGGCGGCACCGGCTGCAGCCGGCGCGCATGCGGGCCCCGTGAGGACCGCACGGGTGCGACACCCTTGGGTGCCATACGTCAGGATGACGCAACTGCAGCGGCCGCGGTCCCCATCGCCACCGTGGATTAACATGGGTAGGCCGCGGCCGCTGCCACCCTCGCCATCACCACAGTCACCATCACCACCATCACCGCCATCACACCCACCATCGCCACCATCGCCACCATCGCCCCTATCACCCCCATCACCCCCATCACCCCCCGCCCCCTCATCGCCACCATCGCCCCCCTCATCCCCCTCATTTTAATTTAAAATAAAATTATCATTTAAACATATATATCGTTTCTCCATTTATTTACCGTCCTCCTCCTCGCCACGTAATTTTAAGATTCGTCGTTTTCATTTTTCTTTTATATTTCTATTTTTATACATAATTAATTTTTGTTTTATTTTATATATTCTAGTTTTTATTTTATTATATTCTTTTAATTTTATATTCTTTTAATTTTATATTCTTTTAATTTTAAAATAAATTATCATTTAAACATATATATCGTTTCTCCATTTATTTACCCGTCCTCCTCCTCGCCACGTAATTTTAAGATTCGTCGTTTTAATAATTATTATTTCTCGGCGTTGAAAAAAGATTTCTGCTGACGCCGCATAATCATATTTCGTTCTTCGCGCTGCCATGCGACATCATCCTGCATGACCGCTCCAGAGGAATCGAATTACGCGAGATCGCGCGAAACGCTGCGACGCTGAATCGGAACGCTTCGAAAACTTGTTAGCTGTAGAATGCATGCTATTGTACCACCAAGTAGCGCTGTCTCTTTCCCTCTCTCGAATTTAGCTTTTTAAAGTAATGCTCTCTCTTTCCCTCCTCGGAATACATGGTTTGCAAAAAGCCGATCTTTCCCGACATCGTACGATGAAAAATAAATTATTATTTCTCTGTGTTCGCCTGTGGGAAAATTCCATCACATATTGGTTTAGAAAAAATATTTGGGGAAAAAAGATTTTTCAGACTCGGCCCGCCCCAGAAATTTTTTCAGGGGCTGTCCCCTCCCTTTAAAAAATTTTCCACGGTGGGTCCGGTCTGGAGAGGTCTCCGCGGCGGCTCGGCCCGAACTGATCCCCTCCATCATCGCGGCTTCCCCCACTCCGCGGCTCGTGCGCGCGCAACCTGTCTTCCTCTCCCCGCAGACCCCGCGCCCATGTTTCCCTCCGCCGCGCTCCCCCGCGCGCCCTCACTTCCTCCCCCGCCCCCGCGCTCCCCTCAGAGGACCTGCGTTAGAACCGGCCTTCCCTTACTACTCATTTCAAACCGTAGGCGTAGGTATATACATTGGAAAGGTCTGTGGGACACTCTTCGTTTATTACCACCTTGTCTTGCTTCTTTAAACCACTTGCCACCCCCAATTGTAAGGACGACAAGTCATGGTGGTGTGAGGGACAGGGATGCACCACTACAGTTGTTTACCCCATGTGGGTGAGCCATTCCTTTGATGGTTCGGGACTTTACCAACATCGGCTGGGAAGAGCTCGAACATCGCGGCGAGCCTGACTTTTCTTTGGTCGAGGGTCCCGCGGTCCCTTCCCCGGTGTCATATGGCAGGCAAACGTTTCGTCTGCACTACTCTAAACACTCTCTGTCCTTCAATCTTTATCTGTCGCGAGCCACGAGACTCTGTCGAAACTGGCGAAGAAGATCGGTAGAAATATGTATACGTTCCACACGTAGGAACGGGGGCATTAAGGAGTCTCGAGTGGCGTTCGGTTTGGGGTTCGGTTCAGATCTGGACGCGGCCGAAAAGGAGGCTAATATTTCCACTATCTTTAGGTGGAATCAGACGGGTCGTAGCACTGCGAGAAAGGGTGAGGCGTAGGGGGGAGATTATATTATGACCAATCGGACTTGCATTCGTTGCAGACGCAACGTTTTCACCTCTTCATAGTAATATTTTCTCTTTATGACCCACGTTTTCTCGCAGCGCATATGTCAGTGCGTATTTTTGTTTTGATACTGTAGCACGTGTTTATACTGAAGAGATAAGAGATCAGTCTCCAATTCGAAGGGAAGACGTGACAGGCGGGATCACGCGCAGTGCAGCGGACACCTCATTTTCTACCTGCGTCCCTCCACGAGGCTTATTGCTTGCCCCCCCCTCCCCCCCGAGTAATCTCGTGTGATTTTTTAACACAACAGCGAGTCGACCTGGCTGTACGAATTAAGAACAATGCAAGATGTAGTGAAGAAAAGAAAGACAAATTATTCAGTAAAATAGAGCTTTAAAGTCTATCATATGTTAATTGCATTATTATTATTCAAAATGTAATTTTTAAATTTTTGATTATCTGTTTATGTCAATATTAGCAATGGATTAAATTTATTTAGTCTATGCCTTCAATAATTTAAGACATTAAAATTAATTTCTGTAGGAGTTTCGTAAAAATCACCGAAACCAGAAAACTTTGAAGATTTGTATTTTTTAAACAATTTCGAATCTGCAAAATGAAGACTTAACCCTCCCTAATTTCATATGGACTACCATATATGTATTTCAATATCATGAAAATCCGAGACATCGAGGATTTTAGAAAAGTATCACATTCTGCCTCTATCTTCCCCGCTGAACGCAATGCACTTCAAACTCCCTTTGATCTGTGGAAGAAAACCGACAACGGTCGGCTCAGGCCATGTGCCTTCGTCGGCATGCGTGAGTCGGGTCGCATGCGCCGAGTCACCACGAATGACCCGTCCACACTAGCATATGCGTTCACGCTCACCCTTTCTGACGTAGAAGCATGCGCCAGGGGCTACCGTTTCACCCGCCCACATCAGAATATTCGTGCGCGGCTCAGCCTGCTCAGCGTATACTCTTTCAGGTCTGGCCCCGGCTTTAGCGTTCACACGCACCAGACCACCCTGCACGAATGTCTACTGAAGGCAACTATACCCGCAAAAACTTTCTTCTTGCCGATTCCACGACGAAAGACGGTTCAAACGGTTTGTTTATGACATCGCATATACGTACATGCTTTTCCTAGCTTGTGTGAGCGTACGCACACGTTCAAGGTCCGGTGAGATGGCAGTCATAAGAGCGGTGCTTTGGATTTGGCCGCCGCCACCGCCGCCGCCGATCGCGGCACGGAAACTCGAACTTAATACTGGCGGCGCTCGCGCGAATACAAATGAGAACGGCAACAGCGTCACACGCATACTTACTACCACAATCATATGTCGATACATCCGCCATCTGTGGGCTGTTGCTAAAAATATAGGTTCGTGTAGATGACCTATACTAACTGTTGTACCAATGCGCCAGGGGGCAAGATTCTAACTGAGAATCTCGGGGTTGTCCTTCACGATCGTCGTCCCACGCGCTCCCAAGGTTCGGGTGATAATGCTGGGACGGGAATGTTCGGTTGGAAACCGAAGGTAGGGGATCGTTGCGGGTTAAAAAGTTGGAACTCACCGTAGGATTAAACAAGATTATTCTGTCTCGATCTGGTTAACAACCAAAACGCGTACTATCACGTATGTGGTTCGGTATCAAAGTTTTGTCGTTCGTAGCTTGTACAGGGTCTTATAGTTAATTCGGGGTGAAGCGCGGACCAGCGGGGTCTCCGTCTTTGGCCCGTTCTTCGGTATCTCGTCAAATGCTGACGGTGCTCGCGTGTCGTTGCCCGGAGTTTGGGTATTCGCTCCTGGCAATCGGAATGCGCGGTCGTTGCAATGCCTGGTCGTTGGTTGGGTTACAACAAAACCTATACTTTTAGCAACAGCCCATAGATGGCGGATGTATCGACATATGATCAATCATATATTCCAAAATAGTAAGTATGCGTGCGACGCTGTTGCCGTTCTCATTTGAACTCGCGCGAGCGCCGCCAGTCTTAAATAGATAACCCTGTATTCTCGATGCGTTTTTTTTTGTTAGTAGTATCCCCTGTAGGTCTATTCCACTGTGTCGCATGATAAAAAATAAGGTAGGGTAGGGTGGGTCTGAAAGTCCGGCGGGTAAAAAGTCCTGAATTCAAAATCTCTATTCCTAAACAATGTATTGACTTTTGCAATATACTATGTAAAAGGCGAGAATAAACGGAGGTGATCACAGAATCGCTAGTTGCTCCTGGACGTTCGTGCGAATTGCACGATGCCTTCGTTATTTTATGTATCGAAAACTAAAGGAAATACGTCGTTTTTCTTGTTTTATACGAAGTAAACTACAGTTTAAAAGCGTATCAGCCAAATGCGTTAAGATTTTATGTTCCTTTAGTAATGTGTGCATGATATTGTTTATTGTTGAATGATAATATTTTCTAACGTATATATCGCAAAAACTATAGAGGTACCATTGGGGCAAAAAGTCCCTCAGACTGAAAATATATATTTTATTATTTGATTTCATAATAGGATGGCCAAAGTATAAAGAAATGATGCCAAAGTCTTTAAATTGTGTCTTTGTTTTAGTTGAGCGACTTTTTTTTCGTTTTTAGTTGAAAGCGAATCTCTGACTTATATTTTTATTTTTTTTATAAGAAGTCATGCTTTCCTTTCAATATTGTATACCAAACAGAATTGGTTTAATAAATATTTGATGATTTGAAAAAAGTTTTTTACTTATTCAGTTTAATAATACACGAAAAGACATTAGGGACTTTCTACCCTATGCAATGGACTTTTTGCCCCGTCCGTGGGGCAAGAAGTCCATTTTGCATTGACGAACATTTTGTGGTATAACTCAACAGAATATAACAGTATCAACAACCGAACTTCGTGAACGTAAAGCATAATAGTTATAGTTTATACAAAATAACACCGGATATCTCTAGATTGTTAATACTAAATTTTACATAGGTTTATACGAAAAAGAGGACTATTAGCCCCACCCTATCCTAATTATACAGAAGAGGGCACACCTCACCTCAACTTTTCCTACACATGGTACCTCAGCTCGAACTTCGTTTCCGAGATATTTGCGAAAACGTTCTGTTGATTTATTCCGACGCCCCGCATTCCACTTTCCAACCTTTCCCGGGTATTAGTATTGGTTTGGGCTAGATGAGTGCGGGACCCCCTCTTAGGTCGGCCACCTTGACGTGGTAAGGGGGCTCCGGGAAAGCGGCTGTGTTCCCTTTCGGTCGTGCCGGGGGTGACTTTTCTTCACCACCGCGCCGGAGGTGACTTGGTCACCACCTTGCGGCCGGACGGGGGATGCTGACTTCCTGGGTAAGAGTCGACCAAACAACCCTCCCCGGGGGCGCGTGCGTGTGTCTTGGGTGGGGCGTTGGGGATGGGTCTGTGTTGAGTGTGGGTGGGGTGCGCGCGGGCGCGAGTGGTCGGATGGCCCCGAACCGCGAATCTCTTTCGGGACGGTTGCAGTCGGTCTGGCCTCCCCGAGGCTTTTGAGTGGCTCCTTGGGGGCCGGGACGCCCGGGCCCGGGAGCGTGCCGCGACTTGCTGTAACGATCCGCGCCGGTAACGTTGGCCCTCGACCCTCCAGGTCACGCGTCGATCCGCGTGGTGCCTAGCCCGGGCCTGGCGCGGGCTCGGCTCTATTTCCGCCCCTCCTGGGGTGCGCTCGCGCGTCTTCCATCTCTCCGGGTGGGTTTGCCTGGGTGGGAGCGGCCCTTAATGACCGCTGTACTGGGCTTTGGGTCCGCGGTCTTCGCACTGGGACGGTGTGCGTGCCGCGATATGGGGGGGGGGGGGGGGCAGGGAGTCCCTTGGCTATAGAGAGCTCCCGGGAGCGGCCAAATAGTGTCGCTCCCAGTCGCGATCGATCGCGCGCGGGGCGAGTTCGGCAGTTGGGCTGCCCTTATGGCATAGCCAGCCGCTCGTCCGGGGGCTAGCCGGGTTTTGACCTTCGGGTTCCCGGCCGGTGTGTAAGCCCCCCGGGGTTAGCGGTGTTTGGGCGCCCTTCTGGCTAGCCGACCGTCTCCGCCCGGCGTTCGTTCCCTACGGGGTCGACGCCGGGTGGCGCACTTCGACGCGCATTCGGCGCGCGATCGATCGTGGGGTCGTGGGGTGGTGGTGCCGGGGGACACCACTCGCTCTAGTAGCAGCCACCCAGAATGTGGCGGCGTGGGCGTGTGGTCCGTCGCGCCTCGCCTGTAAGGTGGGTGGATTCGACTCCCACCCAGGGAAGACCCTGACGGAGGACTTGTGCGCGGAGTCGTCTTTTGCGTCTGAAGGAGGGCAGCGAATGAATCGCTAGTTTGCTCTCGCCTCAAGTCCCTCCTCCTTGCGCGGCGGCTCCGCGCCTGAGGAAGACAACCTTGAAGGTTTTAGTGGGTTCGAGTCCCACATAACCCCCTGCCCGCCCCCGCGGGTGGGGGGTATCCGTGGGGATTTCCTCCAAGTACAAAAAGAAGTTGGGTGCCGAAGGCACGCGCCTGCTGGCGGGCGTGTAAAGGCCCCCACAGGCCAACGCGAATATTCGCGGTCGCAGCGTATCCAACGCGGATCAGAGCCCATAAGTCGCCACGTATAAAAAACTGCTAAACCACGTTGAATCCGCTGCCGCCGTGGATCAGACATGGGGGAGAAGTGAGGCGTTGCCTCTGAAAATCGGCCGAAAAGAGCATTGAATTCCCAATCCTGGTTTTAAATAGTATTAAATTTTAAAATGTGACTAGCCTTGACTTCCCAGTTAATTCCTTGAATCAGATCTTATGTATTAAGTTTAAAAAGAATCATCCGTTGTGCAAGTTGTTGCTGATTGTAGCAAGACGGGACCTACGATTCCGTTGAATTAGAAAATTCCGACAATAAAGACGGAACAGAATCATGCTCTTCCGTTGGTTATACATTCACGAATATGTATCAGACAATATAATTTTCATTACTAGATGCCTCATTGGCTGCTGCAAAATAGGTATATATGTTACGCTAAAAGTATAAATCGGAAGAAGTACACATTTACCAGTTTGATAGGCTGGTATATGAGTCCATTTTGCGGTAAATGTGTACATTTGCCAGCCTATGTACTTTTACCGTAATATATATACTGTGACCCTCAAGTTCATATTTTCAAATTTAACATTCGGCAACTCGGATTATACTTCCGATTCTTTCTATAAAATGTGGATGTGAAAATAAGTCAACGCCACTTAAAATAATGAATGTAATCAATTAATACAGTATTTCTAACGAATTCAGTATGTGACGAAGTCACCTCGAGAGCCGTACGAACGCTGGCAATCAAAACAATGCGCCTATTTCGCGCCGTGGCCGCCAGGCGGCCGCCGCCGTGAGACGGCTCTCGCGGGCGAAGATTAACGGCCTCGCAATATAAAGGCCGCGGCGAGCGGAATAAGGAGCTCTTGTGCATGTCGCTATACCGCTTCACGCAAAACAACAAGACGCTCGCTTTTTGATATCCCCGAGGTGTGTCAGTGTCGGCCATCGCCACAACTGTGCCATTACCAGCCTCTTCCGAAATCAGCTGAGATTCGTCTTGCGCTCCGCCTACGTCAGAGAGGTGACTCCGCGCCCATTAGGCCGGAGACCTACTGCACTCTAAACCTCGGTTATACGACTCCCATACGGACGCGCCTCTACGGCCATCCAGGGTAGAACGTTGCAGAAACTCCGCATCCCGAATTCCTACCGCTTCGCCGTACAAGCCGCCGCCGTCGCGAACCGACGCGCCCGTCAATTCGGACTCGTGACCCCACCGTGCCGGAAGGCAATTCAAACATAATTGTACATAGATCAACAATAAACATTGTTATTTATTAACACGCCTACTGCTCATTCGTCGAATCTGGACAGACCGACTGAGTCGGCATCATAATCCCTTCTCCGTCCCACCGGTAATCGTCTCGCCACCGGAGACTATTACAAGTAAAATGCGTTTTCATTTACGCATGTGTTACGTCTCGAAAAATAACTTTAATTTTTCTTTTTTGTTAATAACCGGGGAGTGCATCGACAATGCGTTAAGCATTCTGATGCTGGGATATCCGTCGTCGCGACATTTGGTCACTACGCGATGCTCTGATCTACGCGGTTCTCATGCCTTGCGAAATTCATTTAATGTAAGCGGCGGGGTGCGTCTTGACAATGCGCTAAACATTCTGGGAAAACCTTGTTGAGCGTACTCCCAACCGTCGCATTCAAAGGACTACAAGAACTGTAAAATATGAGAATGAATGATGGTGATACTCCGTTTGGAAATTAGAATCAGAGTAGTTGGAAGATCGGTAACGTAGCATCTAATGGACCGCGACCTAAGTAAAAGCGAACACCTAATGACATGATGCATTAGTTGCTGGGGCAAGACGCTATTGCAGCGTCAGCTTATCTCGGAGCGGTCCTCGCAGCTGAACGCGCCCGAGGGCGCGAAGCCGGACTCACTCTTTGTCGTACAGTCGCGAAGAGGGTGACAAGGTGTCCTTGGATTCGTAACTTCTTTCTTCAAATTATTAATCGTATTTCGAGCCAGAGATTCTTAAATTTATAGTCAATGGACTCAATTTTTTCACGTTAAATAGTGCTAATTTCATTAATCCGCGTTTTTTTATTCTCTTAATACTTTTCGTCTAATTATTACGTAACGCTATATTATCAGTTGCATTGAGATCAACCTTCAATTAGATCCCAATTCTTTGCGTTTTCCTTTAACCATTGCTATTGGTTGTAATCGCCAATATCGTGTATGATTGTGATTCTATCTTTCCCAGGCACAAAAACAGGTGTTCTATTGGGCATTAGTGAAAGGCAAACGACCAAAATTCATACATTGTAAAAAATATACCGATATAGTGGGTGAGCTGCGCATTCTTTCCTTGAATTAAGTAATCGGAATAATGATTGGCGAGCGACGTCTCACGTAAAAACTTATTTCATGTATTCTATTAAAAAATTACGAATGCAGAGGTAACAGAGGGTTAATACAGTGAGTGTAAACAGCATTCGTACAGCGACCAATTTAAAGTAATAATTTGTATATCCATGCGTGTAATAAATTTTAACGGAAAACAATGATTAATCAATATTCCTCGATGTTTGTAGAATAGATTTTGTATAAACAAAATTTTATTCCCTTTAACATTTACAAAGATATTAAAAAAAAAAACAGAAAAAACGAGCAGAAATGGTCGCGCAAAAAGTATTCGTACAGTTCAATAAAGAATTAATAAACTATGGAAATAAACTAAATATTTAATGTTTTAATAATATGTGGGATTGCCTTTTGATTTTATAATAGCTTCGAGGCTACTTGGTATGGAATTTACTAAGGTCGGTATCATATATATTGGCCGGTGAGTTTCGTGAGGGATATTCTCCCACCACACAGTTTGCCTGCCTCAGTGCTCCTTTTCTCAACGTTTTCTGACTCGCTCTCGTTCCATCTCGCTCTCGCCTTCGCAGAACAAGAGTGAGCCAGAAATGGTGGGGATAGTGCCAAGCTTCTGGGGTGTAGACCAAACCGAGCTGTCAGCGTAGAAATACACACATCAGAATAGGTGTGCGTTAGCTACGAAAAAATTCAGGAGCTTTATTGGTTAGAACATTGGTTGACACTTTCGCGATAGCTTCATCTCGTATTGGTCTGCGCATAGCTTCGTAACGCACACAACTATTACGCTAAGGACAAATAACAGCCAAACGGCTAGGTTCAGGTGGAGCCGAGCAGCGTTCCTGTTACCCCACCATGCCCTGCGAGGGCCACGCAACTCCAACTGACAAATCCACGATCGTCAGATGGTGGTGGCTGATTTCTCCTCGATCGCTGTTCGCGAAAACAAATCGACCGGTCAATATATCTGGCTCCGACTATAAGTTGGATGTTATAGCAGGCTGTATTTTACAGTACTCTTCTAGCAGAATGGCTTTCAAATTTTTCTGTAGATGTAATATTACGATTACGTATTTTTTTTTGTCGAAATAACCCTATATGTGGTCATTATGGCGGCGTTTTAAAATATTTTGGTGGGCTATATAAAACTCTGCCTAGTCATGGGTAAATATGAAATTGTCAGTAAGTCCCATTTTATTTGTACTAGCATGGATGTACTTGCTGAGGATGTCAATATAAATATTATAATTCATAATACCATACAATGTAGAGCTTCCACTTCAGCTGTACTCACACAGCTTCACACAAATACAGACCCACCGCAGTATTTTATCACAGGTCGCAAATTTTCTTTTTTGAACTCTGTATTCTTTTTTCTCCATACTGTGAAGTCTGTTTTGGACCCAAATATTTCGAATTTGATGGCGTTAGTGAATTTGAAATATTTGGGTCTAAAGCACACTTCACAGTATGGAGAAAAAAGAATACAGAGTTTGGGAAAGAAAATTTGCCATCTATGATGAAATACTGCGGGGGGGTCTATATTTGTCTGGGGCTATATGAGTGCAGCTGAACTGGAAGCTCTACATTTCATCGATGGTATTATGAATTATAGAGTTTATAATTGAGATTCTGAGCAAGCACACCCATGCTAGTGCAAATAAAATGGGACGTAATTACAATTTTATATTTACCCTTGACAATGATCCAAAGCATTCTGCATATAATACTAGGCAGAGAGTTTTATATACCCCACTAAAATATTTTTAAATGCCGCCATAATCACCACATATCAATCCCATAGAGCATCTATGGGATTATTTGGACAAAAAAATACGTAATCATAATATTACATCTAAAAAACGTTTAAAAGCCACACTGCCAGAATAGTAGAGTAAAATACAGCATGCTATAACATCCAAATTACAAGGAGAGTATTTTAGGTGTCCGCCTCCGATCATTTTGATTTTTGGATATGTTATAGAGGACCGAAAAATAAGAAATACGTGTTTTTTTATTTTTCCCCGTTTTCATATTTGGGGGGTGAAAACTGCGTTCAAAGTTAGGGTTGAAAAATCATTTTTATGGAAAAAATGGACTTTTTGAAAATCTGGTGAGTCAGTCATATTTCGCATTCAAAGACACAAAATTCGTCCATTGACACTATTCCCCTATCTCTAATAGTTCTCGAGATATTCCATAAAAATGATTTTTCAACCCTAACTTCGAACGCAGTTTTCACCCCTCAAACATGAAAACGGGGAAAAATAAAAAAACACGTATTTCTTATTTTTCGGTCCTCTATAACGTATCCAAAAATCGAAATGATCGGAGGCGGACACCTAAAATACTCTCCTTGTTAGTAAATTCCATACCAAGTAACCTCGAAGCTAGTATAAATTCAACAGGCAATCCCACAAATTATTAAAACATTAAATATTTATTTTCTTTCCATAGTTTATTAATTCTTTATTCAACTGTACAAATACTTTTTGCGCATCCATTTCTGCACGTTTTTTTCTGTTTTTGTTAATATCTTTGTAAATGTTAAGGGGGATAAAAATTTTTTTATACAAAATCTATTCTACAAACATCGAGGAACATTGATTAATCATTGTTTTCCGTTAACATTTATTACTCACATGGATATACAAAATTTTACTTTAAATTTAACGCTGTATGAATACTTTTTACACTCACTGTATTTGGCATTAGCCAATATTCTGGGGTTACCCTTGGCTCTTCAGCCTCTCTAACGCATAGGAAAACAAAAAGAATAAAAGGATAACCATTCACACTTGAACCTTACACTCGAGCAGAAATTATTTACCGTTAAACCTTCGGTATCCTAATAATAACTCAGTGCGGGGCTTGTATGGGACTAGATCTTTGACCCACGATAATAATCAAAATTCTTTAACGAATTAATTAATCATTTGTACTGTAACGCGCGTGGCATTTTTCCGACTAGATCGACTTTAGATACTGATTGCCCGCACCCCACGTTTACCTGCTAACCGCGTTATACATGCGACCGTTTTTAGTCACTGTTGACAAAAGTCTGTAGATAAAAGTAATTTGATGCTCGCCATCTATGTGGTACGAGTTGTCTAAGCATCACGAGAAAAATATGTAAACAATAAAGTGCATGTATTAGTTATTTATTAAATTATAAAAAGTTCTTCCCAAAGTACACATATTTTATTTCTATGTTACTACTGAAATACATATGTACTTACCACAAATTCTTGGAGAACATAAATAAGCATATCATCTCCATCATGCAAATACTTCATATTCACATAATGTACCAGGTTTGGGTGATGCAATTTATTCAAATGATTTACTTCTTGTTCGAGACTTCCTATTTGTTTGGTAATCTGTTGAATACTATTATCACCAAATCTATTATGTACTTTTAACGTCCACTCATTGATTGCAAATAATTCACCAGTTGCCATATCGACGCCAGCATAAACAACTGATCCTTTATTACTGTGTCCCATACATTTTCCTCTGTACACATGCCGTTCATCTGTAAGAATAATTATACAGTATAAACACAAAATGAGATGCAATTGATTATTCATACAAGATGAGTCATCTAATGCCAGCGTTTACACCAAGGCGAATACGAACAAAAACATTGTTCGCGAACGTTTTCATCTGTTCTTGCCGTGTCCACAACGCCGCAAATAGAACAAAACGTTCACATTCGATTCGTACACTGAGTTTTGTACATGTTTGCAGCGGTGTGGAGACGGCAAGAAAAGACGAAAACGTTTGTGAACAATGTTTTTGTTCGTGTTCGCCTTGGTGTAAACGCGGCATAAGATAAGCCACCAGTCAGTTAGGCAACTTCTACAGATTTTGAGATAGAAAAAATGTTTGGGACTAAAGTTATTTGGTTCCGAGGGGCCCATTAGTACGTGGTGGACAGAACGTTTTCTCAAGCGGAGATGCTTAGGAGATTTGAAGGTCCACTTCATTTTTTAAATGGAACCATGCATTTGTGAACGTTAGGGTGGCCCTTATTTCTTAACATCCGATTTCTTTTACTCTCACTATCTAGTATGGTACCATTTCATAAAAAAATAATCCCTTAAAAAATTGATTGCAATCGGACAACAAGATTTAAAGAATTTTTCAAAAATATCGAAATTCTATCGAAATTTTGTTCAAATAGTATTAAGGGGGTAGACACGGGTAATGCAGCGCGCTGTATACCGACACAATCTGGCCCGAAACAGGGGGTTGGGATTTTTCATCATTCGTCCTTATATGAGCAGATTTTGGGCTGGGTTAGGACTCATTCGAAAGAGGAAGGTTCAATGCAGACCGCTCTTCTCATGATTCAACGAGATTGTGTTGATATCTAATAATATGAGTGTCCAAAGTAGAGCAAAAGTCGACAAAATACACCCCTAGAAACCAAGTATTTTTAGGTCACTAAAAGAGCTTTGTGACTGAAACGGTGAGAAGAGCGCTCTGCATTGAACCTTCCTCTTTCGAATGAGTCCTAAACCAGCTCCAAATTTGTTCATATAAGGACGAATAGTGAAAAATCGTGACTTCAGTCCCAAATACGAGTTCCGCCATATTGGCGATAATACAGAGCAAGTCACGTGACAAATTTAGTTCAGCTAGTGGACACGAGATGGCGCTCACTCGGGAGGACTGCCGACGTGGAATCATAGCAAAACTGAAGCGTTAGCTGGATACACAAGCCACAGTAAAAGCGTGATGCAGTCAATGTATGAATTTTCGGACGATTGCAGGTTAGGTTATATGCATTTTAGGCATATAACTGTTGGGAACTGTGTCCATTTACTAAATTAACGCTTTTATTGTAACACATACATCACTTGAAATCGCTGTCGAATTTATGTTATAATTATATGGCCACATTATTTAAAATAAAAAAAGAGATTGGAACTTTTTTACTAATACTGGAAATATTGATTTACTGATATCATATTTTCAGAATGTGGAAGTTACAGCAATTATTTGCAATTATTGTAATTATTGTAATTATTTGACTATTGTATATAACATACAACAAGGAAAAGTCTCCAAATCAGTCAACAGTTGACTCCCTGACTTTTTTTTGTAATTCTTTACGGTCCTATGCAGAGATGGGCATTATTTAAATAAAAGAATATACTTCCGAATGGCCCCAGTGGCCGATCGACATGAGGTTTGGAGGAGGGTGTGTGTACACTAAATCTAAAATTCTATTTAGCTTCGGGTGTTTATTAGTTTCCATTGTTAATTCGAAGGCCTTGCATCTTGGGCTTCGAATAATTTTTCATCTTTCATTATATCTTTATCCTAAGGTCGTATTCAGATATATTGGCCGGTCGATTCGTTTTCTGACGATCGCGGATTTGTCAGTTGGAGTTACGTGGCTACCCAAGAGTATGGTGGGGTAACGGGAATGCTGCTCGGCTCCGTCTGAACGTAGCCCTGTGGCTGTTATAACCAATACGAGATGAAGCTATCGAGAAAGAATCAATGTTCTGACCAATAGAGCTCCTGAATTTTTTCGGAGCTAAGTCACACCTATTATGATGTGTGTATTTCTACGCTGACAGCTCGGTTTGGCCTATACACACCAGAAGCTTGGCGCTATCCCTACCACTTCTGGCTCACCCTTGATCTGCAAAGGCGAGAGTGAGATGGAACGAGAGCGAGTCAGAAAACGTTGCAAACAGGAGCATCGAGGCAGGCAAGCGGTACCAATAGTGGGGGAATACTCGTTACGAAACTCAACGGCCAATATATCTGAATGTAAAGTCTCGTTAGCCGCTCGCTGGTCGAGACCGGCGTTGAGCCCGTATCATGAACGGAGCCCTAATTCCGAGGCTGAGTTTCTCGCTTCTTTCTGGCCGAAGGGAGGAGCGGGATGGAACGCTTTGCGTACGCGGCGGGCGATTTTGCGAAGCTGTTCCCGTGCTCACCGTAAGCGCTTGCGACCATCGCGCACGCCCGTCGCGCACTCAAAGGACGGAGTGTCAGGCGTCCGAACGACGGAGCGAGACAAAATATCAACGCGTCGTCTGTCTCGTACTGGCCTCGCTCGCTTTCAGTGCCTCGTTCGCTCTCGCCTTCGCCGGACAAGAGTGAGACAGAAGTGATGGGGATAGCGAAAAGTCCGTATCGCATACACCAAACCGAGCCCGGAACGATCTTAGATGCTTGAATAACCGACGAGAACCTTTGTGGCCCGAGCCGCACGAGATCGCCGTTGCTCGGCGATGTGTCATCGATTATATACAGGGTGTCCGCGGGAAGATTGGACCGCCGGTTTTCTCCTAAAGTATTGGAGATAAAAATATAAAAAAAATAGGGAATTGTATGGTTCGAGGGGACCAATTTATTAACGTGAACGAATTTTGTTTTCGATTATTATTTAAAAGATACGATGGTCAAGTTCGGTTTTTCAAATGGAACTATTTTTTTTTTGAAGACCTGAGTTGATAGTGCATTCCCAGACAAATACAATAAGCATTAATGTATATACTTTATTTCCACTGGTTTTTAAGATATTGCGCTTGCAAATTTACTGATTTTCACTGAAAGAAAACCCTCCGGAATAGCAAGGACCGGGGACGGTCTTACTAGCGCCACGGGTGGGACTGCCTGATGAAATAGATACCTACCTATCAAAGGTCTACGCCAGGCATGGCAGGCCCAAAGGCTGGACAATTCTTTCCGTCAGAAATGCTACTTAGGTAGGTAGGGAAAGTAGGGACATGATGGGGAAGCTAAGGAAAAATGCAAATAAAGTGATGATTGTACCTATTAATTAAGTCTTTATTACTCCAAATACAACTATAAGTTAATGATTTAACATTTTTTACACACTTTGGACTATCTGAGGTCAGGCGTCTATGTTATTAAACTTTACAAAACAGATGGGAAAAAACCGCCCCACCCTCCCACTCGCTATCGCCAGCGACCACACTATTATAACACAGTGGCTTCCTAATAATGTATTTGTCACGTGCCTAGCATCTTTTAATTAGGGTTTAGGGAGATGCCCCATCTTACCTCGCTACCCCGTCATGCCCCTACTTCCCCTACATCTGCGGTATCGAGAAGCGCACCGTTACTTTTTCGCACTTGCTTCTACGCTCGGATGGCCGGTTCTTTTGGGGAGGGATGCATGTTCGATTGGTTAGGTTAGGAGGTGTGAAAGTTGCTAGACTAAATTTCAACCATAGGGAGCGGATTGTATCAGAACCAATCGGATTTGCATCCCTCACAAACAGCTGCTCTCTTGAAGAGGCCCTCTTCACAGGAATACCTCCTCCCCAATGCCCACCTTCTCTCGCACGGAATACGTCAACGCATGCATTTGTTTTGATATTGGAGCTCGTGTTTATACTCGAGAGATAAGGGATCTGTTCGAATTTTTATGGAGGACCACGCGTCGACAGCGGGCTGCTACCCCTTTTCTTCCTGTGTCTCTCCACGAGATGTATTGACGGTGGATTGTAGGAGCGTAGATGTCTGGATGCCAGCTATTGAATTCAGGAGACGATAGAAACACTTTATTACAAAACGCACAGGCACTATAATATTAAAGTAAATCGTATTCCTCACGGGCAGGAGTACTGATAATGATCGAACTTGCGCCCTACTTCGCGCAGACCGATGACACGGAGAGTAGTCGGGTCACACACTGCACAAATGGTACAGGGAGATTCTGGACCTACGTTCGTCGAAGGATGCGGCCTGGTACCCCACAGTGCCTCACCGAATTTTATGGCTTTTTATGGAAAAAGATACGAATCCTGGGCCGAACGTAGCGAATTGAGGTCGAGTCCCCGCAGTCGAGGGCGAAATATCAATTATAGCGTATTAAGAAATTCTTTTCTTCATCGCATCGAAGGGGGAAAGTAATGGCAATGGATTCCTTATGTTTGTCCGATGAAAATCATACCAAATTTCACGTAAATCGGCCTATTATTAACGGAATTAGCTTGAGGTTATGGAAATGAATTTTTAATTTCCTTCATTATGCTCCGAATTACGTCGTTCTTGGTGTCAATTGCATCGGCGAAACATAAGGAATCAATTGGCCCCGTTTTCGCAAAGATCTGATGAGAAATGCGGAAGTTGAAGATTTCTCACATCTTAATAGACACTCGAACCCCTTCGAGGGTCGAAAGTCATAAAATCGGGTAACGCACTGTGAAGGGCTATCCTCGCCACGGAATACCAGGCCGCTTCTCTCCTTGACGGGCGTTGCTCCAGAATTACCCTGTATTTGTTTAAGAAATAAAATAATTCTTTATTCTTTGTCGTATGGATATGGAAGTATCGCCGATGGATTCCTTAGGGTTTTCCGATGAAAATGATTACAAATGTCGTATAAATCGGACAACGGGAAATTGGAAATTATTCATTTTCATAATTACCTTCGCCTTCTGGATACGTCGAGATGATTTGTCCGGATATTAATATTTGAAATTACTTGGAATATTCTTCGAACGTACGTCTTCAAACAGAACGGATACCACTTTGAACAAAGGGTATGTAGGTAGGTAGATGTAGCACGGTAGAGGATCACTAAATGTGGTATAATGGGCTACGCTCGGATTGGCTGCGCCATAGTGCCAAAACTCCTGATTGGTCAAGACTCTACGACCAGTTTGCGTTCGTTTTCAAGGTCTGAGATGGCAGTCATTGGTAGTGGCAATCAGTGCCAGCAAAATCCAAGAATATTCCACGCGATTCTATGCATCAATATCCAGACAAATCATCTCGACGTATCCATAAGGCAAAGGTAATTATGAAATTGAATAATTTCCAATTATCTACGTCGCGGAAATCGACATTCACATCATCTGCAAGACAGAAAAGTATGGTTATGCGCGAAGTGCGAATATTTAGCGTCTTGTTTAGTAGATAATCATTTAACACATGTTTTCTTATAAATGTTCATGTTCGCAGGAGCATGCATGATCGCCTAGTGTGTACTGTGTGGAGATGGAGCTGATGTAAGTATTGCATGTATTCTGTTTATTCATACGTTACGTTTAATTTTATACTGTAGCCTTTCGGATTGACAGGAATATGGATAATTGCTGGACAGACAAGATTTATTCGGATTAGGAAGGAATACATGGTTTGGTTGACAGGAAGGGCTACAAATTTCGAAGGTCAGACGTTACGTCTGGATGCATTTATACAATTTGTCAAGATTCTATTGTGCAGACGGCACTTGACTTTAATCTAATGAGGCGTCCAGGAGTTACTCTGTACTCTCCCGTTCGGTTGGCGTCCAGGTATGATCGCTGTACTCTCCATACCGAACAGGCGTCCAGGTATGATTGCTGTACTCTCCATACCGAACAGGCGTCCAGGAATATTCTCCCGTACTCTCCTCTCTTTTCTAATGAGATGCTCTGTACTCTCTCGACCGATAGGCGTCCAGGTAATATCGCCGTACTCTCCATATCGGTCGAGCGTCCAGGAACAGACTCTAGTTCCTCCAGCAGGCGTCCAGGTATTATCGCCGAACTCTCCTGCCGGAGTCCCTAAGCTGTCCGAGAGCGGCCGTGTGTCGTACCTCGTCCTCTCTCTCGGAACAGCGAAGAAGGAAATGCCTTTGCGGTCCTCTAATTTGTACCCAATCGTTGCTATACGCGGACGCAGAAATCAACAAACGCGTCATCAAGCGCGAGCCTCGCGAGACGCGGTCCCGCGCCCACACGTCTCTCCTCACGGGCGGCCTACAAGCGTGTTCACGAAACGTCTAGATGGTCAGCGTTTCTCAAACTTCTTTTTCTGCATGCTACAATACTAATATTGTGTTTGTTTTCAGCGCTAACACAACAGGAAATATGATGCTTTTCCACAAAAAAGAAATCCAAAATATTGAATGAAATTTTCTGATATCACCCCTACTAGGTACCAGTGGTTACGGGAGCTGGATTTGTAAATTTAAATGTGGAAAGTCCCTCTTCGTATTTATATGCGCAACTTATTTTGTAACAATTGTAATCACCGATCCTCTATATTATTAAAAAATAAATACTTTACGTACACTACTGCAAAAACGAATTGTCTGGCACTTGCAGCAGTTATTCGGTACCCGAACCTCTAGTCAAATTGACTGGAGGACAACTGGCAGATAACTCGAAACTAGACCTGAAGAAACAGTCATGTGCCAGATATCTGTCAGATAGCTCTAACTGAAAGATATCTGGAGGTTAAGAAATCGGCTGTTAGTCGCTCACCCTACGAGACAATCCCCATTCTTTTACGACAGCCGCTCTTGCCGCCGCTCGCAACCAAAGTTGCCAGGAAAATCTCGACGGATAGTAGAGGAGGAACACCTACAGCAATAACGGTATATTTGCGTTGGTGACGCGGTGACGGCGTATGGCGTGATTGGAGCGCACAAGTCATATTAGTGTATACAGTGATTCGCATTAATATTCGGACACCATACTGTGTGAGAGATTATTGCTCTATATATTTGTTTACAATAGTGTTATTGAATTGCTTTTTTCGTAATATATTAAAACGCATATTGTAGTTAGTAGAAACATAAACCTTATTTATTGAACACACATTTTCTTTTCTAAATAAGTGATAAAGTAAAGAATGTCGAAATTTAACATCGCAAAAATATGCGGACACAACAGTTTCCTGGCTGTAGTAAGTCGTTGGATGCAGTCGGTTATTTTACAAGTGTACATTGTTTGTAAACATAACGTCTAGCGTGCATCGAAGACTCAGTACTGTTATTATGACTTCGTTGTAACGTCCCACGTGAATCAAACCCGGCGTTACCGACCATCGATAAAACAGAACCGTCATGTATTACCGCGCAGACCCATTGTAAATACTTTTATACAGAAATTGTAATATAAGCAAATATTAAAGAAACAAATATTACACAGATGTTAAGAATAATTACATATAAGTACTGACAAAAGCGCAAGATAAAATATTATGTAATATGCGAACAATATGCGAAATGACATATAACGACTCACTACGCATACGCCAGCGTGCCAATTTTCTCGTATAAAAAGAGGCTGCGCAGCACACAGTGCGCTCATTCGAATACGAATACGTCCTTGCGACCAACGAATGCAAGTGCCTGGAGGCAGCTTAAGTACTATCCAGTAAAATTTCAGCACGCTCTGGAAACGGTAGCGACTGGTTCTCAGTGTACAAAGGTACTGGTGCTCCTTTTTGGACCTATCATTTGAAGGTTGAGTACTTTGTCTTCGTGGAGGTTTCAAGCGTTGCTCCTATTAGTAGGTAGCAGCTTAGCCGCTTAGTGAAGGCAAGGTCTACAGAACCCTAGAATAAAAACTCTGCCAAGAGTGTCGGGAACTGCTCCGGAGAGGGCTGCGGCCGCTCTCATTGCAGAAGCGTAGAATATAGAACTGTGCCAAGAGTATCGGGAACTGCTCCGGAGGAAATACTGTACGGAATCAATTAAACGCGGGCTTCGTGAAAACAGGTGTGAAAAAAACCTCGTCAGAAATAAACAAACTGGAAATAAAAGAGTGCAAAGTAAGGAAAACCAAAAGATTTAAAGAAAGGCGTAGAAATAAACTGGAAGAGGAAAGTGGGGAACGTAGGAGGAGTAAGTATAGGGTGGAGAAGACGAGGATAACCTATAAACAAAAAAAAGTGAACGATGTAGGTTAGGTAACGCGTCTCGCCTATTAGGTGAGGCGAGGAGAGAAAACTCGATAGAGAAAATGGATATACAGAATAGTGAGATGTGGGGAAAAACAATTAAGAGCACTGTGTTGGAGAAGGAAAGTGCAAAAGACGCAGAGGAGACGAACGCCATCAAGGAAAGCAACACGTATGAAAGTGAAATGAAGATTGGGGAAGACAAGGATGACGAAAAAATGAAAATAGCGAGGTAGAAAAGGTAGAGTCAAAGCAAGAAAAGAGGGATAAGAAAATTCTAAAAAGAAAAAGAGGAAAGATGAAAGAAGTACAAATGCCTAACGGTCAGGTAAATGAAGAAAGTACAAAAATAGGTTATTGTAAGAAAGGTAGGGCAGAAATACTATATATAAACAATTTGAAAAACGGAGAATACGTGGTAGCATTAGATCTAAATAAAAATTTGTTAAGTAAAAACAAAAAAGGTAACCTAATAAAAATCTATACTGCTATCACGCAAGAGGGTTTTAACCCAGAAGGAATCAAAATAGTAGGCTTTTCTAAGGCGGAAATAACTTTTAGGGATAAAGAACAGGCCAACAGGCTAATCAAATTGAGACAAGAAGGAAGCAGAGGATACGAGACGTTTATCCCGTATAGGAAACAAGTGCGCAAGGGAGTCATAACAGAGTGGGAAGGAACGATTGAGGATTTGGAGAAACAACTGGCCCCTAAGCCGGGATACTTCGAATTCGAAAGATTAAAACAAAGAGTACGTAAATAGGGAAAGGTGACATGGAAGGCGGGCAGAGCCATATTCCTGAAAATGCACGGGGACTCGCTACCCACAAGACTTCTCATAGGGTTTGGTCATGTGTGGATCAAGGTGGAGCCTTTTGTGGAGGCAGTACGACAGTGCATCCGGTGTTTTAGGTATGGACATATTCAAGCGGGCTGCAGATCAAGCGTAAGAAGATGCCTAATGTGTTCTGAAGAATATCATGGAGAATGCAACGAGAAACCAAAGTGCGTTAACTGCGGGGGGGGGGGGGAGCACCGCAGCACGAGCAGGGAATGCATAGCATATCAGCGCGAAAATCTTATAAAAAAAATTATGGCGTATAAGAACGCATCGTATAAGGTTGTAAAGGAATTAGTAACACGAGACCATCCTGAGGGAGGGCTGCAATTCCATAATGCAACGGTATATAGGGAAAGATATCAGAGAAGGTAGAGAATTCCCAAACTTAAGGGATAACAAAAGAATAGAGTATTGGGATAAGTTGCAAGGGCCCATGTATAAGGAGAAAGACAGATTTCACGTACACAGAGATGAGGAAAGAAGGGCGAGAGCGCTCAACCTGGATTCAGGAGGGTATGAAGAAAGAAGAGATGAGGAATGGAAGAAAGTAAACTACAGAAATAGAAGGCAGCAAAGCCAGACGAATAATGGATATGATAGTACTCAGGAGAACGGTGAGCATAGAAGAAATACATATGAAAATAGGGTAAAAAGCCTATACATTCTTTATATAAATTCTCGATTATACATACGTAACATGACTATGTCAGAGAACCGAAAATGGGGTCACTCCTCGGGGGGAACTCACAGATAGAAACACAGATATCTGACCATAAAGACGAAAACAAGGTGAGGAGGCATCAGGCGCAATTTTTTAGGACAGACAGGTCATTGATATCTCATCTCAAGGAGAAAAGGGACCAGGAATTGATAAACGAGCTGATCCAGTTGATCCAAGAAAGAAATTTGGAACGCAAACTAGAAGAAATGGTGAGGATCAATAAACACAAGCACCAAACGACAGTAGGACACACGAAGACTGGAACCCAAAGGCCAGATCAAGGTACGCGATGCACGTACCAGATAAATACAAGAGAAAAGTAGAGAGAGAAAAAAGGAAATAACAAGGAATAGAAACGAAATGAAGATGACCTTCCAGAAGACGATCCAGAAGAAATACCCACTGACAGGCACGAGCAAGGAATGCAGAACATGGCGTGTGGAAGGGGCAGAGCAAGCACAAAATGAGATAACCCCGACCACAACAACAACAATAATGGATAAGGAGGCCGAGGGGCAGATCCCAACTATGAGAGATATAGAGGATCGCACAATGGGAAAAACAGAATGGGAACAGAACAGGGGGAACCAAAACCAAAACACACTGCACGATATGGGGTTAGAGATAGGGCAAGAAATAGTGCTGCCCTAGAAAAAGAAAAATAATAGAAATACGTTACAGGTACCAGAATAGCATTAGGAGGTTAATCAGTAGGGAACAAGAGCAACGTAGAAAAAGGAAACAGGCAAAGATACTTGTAACGAGATAGCGAGGACCATAGGATATAAAAGGTACAGGCTCAATGAAAAATATTAAAATAGATTTATGGAATGCCAGAAGCCTTAGACAAAACGTGGGGGTTTTAAAAGTCATAGCAAAAGACTACGATATACTAGGAATTACAGAGACGTGGTTAGAAGAAAGAATAACTGCAGAAGTTAAAGGATTCAGGAGCATAAGATTGGAGTGTGCAATAGGAGGAGAAGGGGACTGATAGAGTTAGGAATGAAGTTCTGTCTAGGGATGGAGAGATACAAAGGATGGCAATAACCCTAAGGTTAAAAGGTAGAGAAGCGGACCTAATCATAATATACAGAAGCCCGAACAAACCGTGCTCAACAGCAGAATGGAGACATCTGCTAGAACATAGAAGACAAGGGTGGAAATAGTTCATGGGCGACTTCAATGCCAGGAATGGGGATAATCTAGTGCAGGCATTGGAGGAATACGATTTATTTGTGATAAACAGGGAGACCACATCAAGAATAGGAGGGAGGGAGAGCACACCAGCTAATCTGGACCTGTTTATAGGCACCTATGGACTGGCATGTAAATCTCAGGCCAAAGACAAAGAAGAGACATGGGACTCGGACCATCAATTAATAGAATTACACATACAAATGGAGACGGAATGTATAAACAGCAAAAGGTACAATAACAGACTATACCACAAAGATAAAATAAACTGGAAGGCATTTAGGTCTTGTTTAGAAACAATAAGTATAGACAGCACAGAAACCAACACGAAAGAGGAACTATGGTCTGTATACGAAACAACTATTGGAGTCATAAAGGAAGCGATAAGAATCTCGAAGGAGACATACAATCGAGAAACTGAAGAGGGAGAGGGTGAAAGAAGGGAAACAGTACCATGTGGAAGCCAGCAAATCGTGGAACTCCCGGAGAAAATAGAGAGAAACGGAGGGGGGGGGGGGAAGAGCCGACGTGTCGCGAAAAGGCAAATAAAAGGAAGGCACCGCCATGGTGGGACAAAGAGTATGATGAAAGAAGAAAAGAACTTAGAATGGCAACCAGAAGATTTATTAGAAATCCCAACAGCAACAGTTGGGAAGAAATGAGGAGAATGTAGAACAATTTCAAAGAAATTAGAAAGAAAAGGAAGTTCAACTCATGGAGAAGTTTCGTGGAGTCTATCAATCATCGATCAAATGTCAAGGAGCTATGGATGAAAATCGAAAAGCTTCAGAACCGTTTCTGCAATGTCAGGGGAAATAGTATGGTACCATCGGACAGAAGAACAAGGGAGGAGGAAGTGATCGGCAAACTGCTGACCCAGGGGGATGGGGGAGAAACAGAGAGGGAGGGAGTGAGCGAAGAGCAGTATGAGAGCACGAGGATGAAATGGAAGATGGAAATAACGGAGGACGAACTAAGCTGCTCGATCCTAAAAGCGAATACTAGATCAGCGTTAGGCGGAGATAAAATTGACCAGCGCTGGGCAAAGTCGCTTACGCGTAAGCTCGGGGTTCTCCCACTCTCGTCCGCGTTGTCAGGGATACCGCGCGACGCTAACCGCGAAGACGCTAGCACGGCTAGCCCGTCATGGCAGCCTTCGTAGCGTCGCGCGGTCTCCTTGACGACGGAAGGCCCGCTGTGCGAGAGACAGATTGGAAGGGGAAGCTGGCGCGTGAGGGGCCCCACCGCTGCCCAGCGCTGAAATAGACTATGGAATACTGATGAACCTTCCATTAATATGGAAACAAATTCTACTAAACATCTTTAACAAAATATGGGACAGGGTGTAGAGCCCTGTACAGTGGAAGGAGGCGATAGTAATTATGCTAGAGAAACCGGGGGGGGGGGGGGGAAGAACTGAGCCCCATAGCTGTGAGTAGTTGCGTGGGTAAGACGCTAGAAAGAATGGTCAACGGCAGACTGATATATTGGGCAGAAACAGAAAACGTGATGGATGAATACCAAAATGGCTTTAAAAAAGACAGGTCAACGATAGACAACCTATCGATGATAAACGCAATCATTAAGGGAGCTTTGAGGAATGGTAAAGAGGTAATTGCAGCCTTCGTAGATGTCAAGTAAGCATGTGACAATATAAACCATAAGAAGTTATTGAAGATCTTAAAGGATTGCAAATGTCCAATCAGATTATACAAATACATCGAGGAGTAGCTGAGGGGAAGAACAATTACATGTATTAGAGAATATTATGAGCCACGAGGAAGACAGATGAAAAGAGGTCTCCCCAAGGGGGTTGTACTCACAAGGGAAGGTTCCCAGGTGTCCGCCTCCGATTGCTTTGAATTTTGGATATGTTTTAGAGGACCAAAAAATAAGAAATATGTATTTTTTTATAGCGACCCGTTTTCATATTTAGGGGTGAAACTACCCCCCAAAGTTCATACGGGGTACAAAAATTGTGTTGAGTAAAACTTGATATAAATTTAATTTGCGTCATAACTTGCTGTATGGACGATGTTCTTGTCGTCCGTCACCGTTATTAGGGGGTAACTATGAGGGGTGGTGTCACCCCTTGAACATGCAAATGGGCTAAAATAAAAAGACACGTACTTTTTATTTTTCGGTCCTCTAAAACATCCAAAATTCAAAGCAATCGGAGGCGGGCACCAACTATTTTTATGCACTTTGGAAGGTGGTTTGAACCCCTAAACATTCAAGCAGGCCAAAATAAAAAGACACGTATTTCTTATTTTTCGGTCCTCTAAAACATATCCAAAATTCAAAACAATCTGAGGCGGACACCTGGGAACCTCTCCTTGTCAGTCCAATACTATACAATATATATACGGAACGAATCAGTAATGGAATTAAAGCAAGAAAGGTATGGATGCTACAATACGCGGACGACATTGCCATAGTGATTGAAGGGGACAAGGAGGAGGATAACAAGAGGAAAGTGTGAAAGTGACAACCTAAAGAAAATTGATTTAAACATAGCAGTACATAAAACGCAAATAATAAAGTTCAGTAGAAATAGGGGTAAAAGTAGCACAGCAGGACGACCGTTGTTGATTAATATAGGGGAAACAAGAATACAAGGAAGTCAAAGTAGCGAAATTCTTAGGGGTTACATTGGACAACCAGCTAAGATATGCTGCGCAGGCTAAGAGCGTATCGATACATTGCGCACATAAAATACGGGGTAACGCCACTGGTTATGATCGTCCTATATAAAAGTTTTATCAGATCCGTTATGGAATACGCCTTGCCAATATACTACGGGAATTTAGGAAGATTTAAAAAGGATTTCGAGGTGATGCAGAATGCGGGAGTTCGCACCGCAATGGGATATAGAATGTCGATGCCCATCAACGTTATGATAGTGGAAGCGGGAGTGATGGATTTGGGAACTAGAGTGAAAATGTTGGCTAGAAAGTACCTACTCAAACACAGGTCCAAAATAAATAGCCTAGTAATCACCGCATTGAACGAGATGATACAAAATGGGGACCCTATGCAGGAAGGACTCATAATGGACTCAATGGAAGAAGCCTGGGTGGCAACTTTAGAACAAGAGAATACCATCTACAAAGAAGAAACATGGAATCACTATAAGGTGAACAGAAGCGAGTTTGTGGTGGAATTGGAGAGACACATAGAAACCGAAACAGGTCATCTCAGGAAGAATGTTTATATGGAAGACCAGACTCTAGTCACAAGTATTAAAAATAAGCTGAAGGTGGACGATGCCGACCATGCAGAGTTTTATACAGACGGATCAAAAAGGCCCAATTCAAGTGCAAACGGAACAGCAGTGGTGATCAGAGACAGTCACGGATGGAGAGAGGAGGGATTCAGCGTGGACACGAAAGTGACCATATTCACAACGGAATGTATAGCCATGAGTAAGGCGCTGGAAATAGCAGAAAGACAATTTGAGAATAAGACGATCATCATCATGACAGACTTGGAAAGCATGGTAAATGGGCTAAGGAATATCGGTATGGGTAAAAACCCCAACCCATGGCTGACTAGAATTCTATGGCAGCTAGAAAGAAGTAATAAAAAGAGAAGGTTGAACCGGGGCAGAGGAAAAGAGATAAAAATGGCCTGGGTGCCGGCCCACGTTGGAGTTGAGGGTAACGAGAGAGCGGATACACTAGCGGAAGAAATGACTGAACTGACTCCAGAAGAGCAAATAATATACCTTTAAGAAATAAGGTACCTTCGTACCTTAGGAAATAAGGTACCTGGCGACGACAGAAGAAGCTTGGGAGGAATCGAATTTGAAGCACAGTGTAGAAGGAACGTACAAGGGATGTAAGTACTTTGAAGAATCGGAAAAATCGTTTGACAGAATTAAGGATCTCAGTAAACATACAATATATACGCTTAGTAGCATAAGGGCAAACCATTATAATTGCGAAAGGGATATATAGAATCAGAACTGTGTATCTGCGGGAACGGGAAGGAAGACATAGATCATGTCATGGTTTTGTACGATGTATGACCATCTCAGAGCCACTGTAATGAGGAACTTTACCAGAAAGGACATATAATATGGGGAAAACGTAATTAAGATAGTGAATAGGAAAGACATGTCAACCCTAAGGGCGATTGCAGACTTTTTAAAAAAATGTAATTTAGCAATATAACAGTAGGTAGAGAAGAGTAAGGTAAAATGAAAAGGATACACAAAGGTAGTCTGGAAGGGAGAAAACGAACTAAAGGAATGGGAGATGCAAAGCTAAAAAATGGAAACATACGAGACAGGGGGAGAGAAAGGTGAGATGGAAGTCAATTGCAGAGTATACGGGACATAGGTGTAATAATAAAAGGAGAGGAAAAGGTATGGGTGTAAAAATATATGTACAAGTAATGCACAAAAAGTATGGTCGAGGTCCGCAAAAGAGTGGAGTGTGAGAGAAGACGGTATGGATGTGCGGAATGTGTATGAGTGTAGGATCGAAGTCAAATGTAGAGTGGCGTGAAAATATATAAATGTAATGTATAGAAAGTAAGGTAGATAGACCATTGTTCTTAGGGCAAATAGGAGCAGAGCTCCTTAAACGCCATCCAACGAAATGTAAAATCGTGGTAAATAAAGAATAACTAACTAACTAACTAACCGCTCCGGAAACGGTAGCGGCCGAATTTACTGCAGAAGTTAAGTGTTGTGTTAAATTAAGTGTTGTTTGAATAAAGTCATTGATATGTTTAAGTTGGATTTCAATCCTTTATTCAATACAAACGACCCCCCACCAATCCTATACTCGAAGGGGCGCCGCTCTCCTCTCGGGAGCCAGTGACGCTCAGTTGTTCCCAGGCAACTGGACGTTACATCGTAAGGCTGCCGTCTCATTTTTGTTATGGTCCGAAACGATCGAAGCGTGCCTTGTAAACAGACGGACCCTAATGAAACTACACTGCGGTCGATAAAAAGAAGTTGTACAGACGTGACATCTCCAGGTATTCTATGTAGACGAATTTTTGGCGCATAGTCGCCACATTTTCTGTTCTCTCTGTCTCTGCCGCGCTGTTGCCACAGCTCCTTCTATTGAGAAGTCTTGGAGAAATACCGCACGAGAGCTGCGTCTAAAGTCCTTTTCATATATATTGGCCGGTGAGTTCGGTTTTGCGAGCAGCGCGCGAGGAGAAATCAGCCACCACCACCTGACGATCGTGGATTGGCAGTTGAAGTTGCTGGGCCCCCGAAGGGTATGGTGGGGTAACGGGAACGCTGCTCGACTCCGCCTGAACGAAGCCGTGTGGCTGTTGTTTATACTAACCAACCGCGCGACGACAAGGCGTAGCCCAAGAAAGAGAGTGAGAACGTAGAGAAAAGGAACACCGTGGCAGGCATGTGGTGTGGTGGGAGAATACCCCTCACGAAACTCACCGGCCAATATATCTGAACCCGACCTTAAGTTTCGACGCTGACGAAAGTTATTCGTGGCTTTATTCGAAGGCTTCGATAAGATAAATGCTACGGATGAAAAATTTATTCGACGCATTTATTCGAATAAAACCTTCGAATAACAAATTATCGTTATTCGTCGAATAAATCCTTATCGAATAAAATTATTTATTTGTAGCTCTTCGCATAAAGATAACTTCGATTATTCGAGCCTCGATTAACGAATAAAAATTATTTATCGTTTGTTCGTTATTTGAGATTTGTATTTAGAAAAACTTTTGCCCAACTCTAGAGTGTCGATGCACGTGAACGACGAAGCGAGACAAAGTATAATGCTTTCTCTCTTTCGTAGTCGATGGCAACTACTACGTGTGACTCTTTCGTCCGGTCTCACTCGTTCTCGGATTCCCTCACTCTCGACCAAAGAATCTCGCTCTCGCCTTCAGCAAGAAAGAAGCGAGAAACGACCGCTCGGAATCGTGTTCCGTCTATGTACTCAAAGTGGTAGGGATGCTTCGCTGCGTGTATACGTATCTCACCGACACCAATTCCCAACGCGTGACGAGTAGGCGGAGCTCGAGATAGAGCGAGAACGTAGAGAAAAGGAGCACTGAGGCAGGCAAGCGGTGTGGTGGGAGAATACCCCTCACGAAACTCATCGGCCAATAAATATGAAAACAACTTTAGGCAGGGATCGGCGGGTTCCAGCTACCGCTGATGGAGGGGGAAGACCTACAGGAGAGGTGGTTATGTGTGCGGAACTGCGGTGCGTGTCACGCACACATAACCACCGCTCCTGTAGGTGTTTCCCCCTGCATCAGCGGTAGCTGGAGCCGGCCGATTCCTTGTTGCATGTGTTACGAAGCTATTCGTAGACCAATACGAAATGAAGCTATCGAGAAAGAATCAATGATCTGAGCAAAAAAGCTCCTGATTTTTATCGGAGCGAACGCACACCTATTTTGATGTGTGTAATTCTACGTTGACAGCCAGAGTTGGGCATTATTCGACTAAATTTTCATTCGAATACGTATTCGTATAAATCCCCAAGATTTATTCGCGAATAACGAATAACGATTTTATTCGTTATTCACGAATAAATCTGTACCGTTATTCGAGCCAGATTTATATTTTATTAGCACTAACTCTTCGAGATCGATCCACGTGCGCGACTATATACAATGTATTAGTGAAGAAGTAGAGCGTACCAGAGTTGGGCATTATCTAGATAAAGAATTAATTAAATAACTATCTTTTCGAAGCCTTCGAATAGAGCCACGAATAACTTTCGTCAGCGTCGAAACTTGGTGAGTCACCAAGACCGCAAGTCGCTGCCGCCTGTCCTTTGTGTTCGGCGCTCGCCACTCGGCCGGGCTCGATCCTCAGTCAAGCGGATCACATGGAACACTCAATGCCAGAGATTTTGTTCAAATGTAACATGTTATACATAGTGTATGCGAAAATAATTGGTGTTCAATTTGTCACATTTTGCAACATTCAAAATTGTTTTATAAATACAGACCCTCAAAGTACACAACTTTCATCGATTTTTTGAAAATTACCTTTCAAATTTGGCAAAATGATTATTTAAATCCTCCTAATTTTCACATGGACGCTAACATATTTCAATTTGGACAAAATCCCCAGGACAACGCGGAAGACATCGACGTGGGGGAACAACATTTATATTTACGCATAAAAAATATATTAAAAGGATTGTTTATGTAGTTTGATTTGATAGTGTAACGTCCCATGGATAATCGAACCCATAATTACCGACCGTCGATAAAGTGGAACTGTACTACATTACCGCGGAGCCAACCTATGTTACCGCGCACAAGCATTGTACATACATTTAGATATAAATTATAAACTAAGCAAATATTAAAGAAACAAAAGTTATAGAGACATTAGGAACAGTTAAATATAAGTACCGACAAACGCGCAAAATAAAATATTATGTAATAAGCGAGCAAAACGTGAAATAACAGATAACGATTTACTGCGCATGCGCCAGCCCGCCAATTTTGTAGTATAGAAGGAAGCGTGCGCAGCACCTAGCGCGCTCATTCGAATACGAACACGTTCTTGTGACCAACGAATGCTAGTTCTTAGAGGCAGCTTACGTACCATCCAGCAGAATTTCAGCACGCTCCGGAAACGGTACCGACTGGTTCTCAGTGTACAAAGGTACTGGGTGCTCCTTTTTGGATCTTTCATTTAAGGTTGAGAACTTTGTCTTCACGGAGGTTTCAAGCGTTGCTCCTATTAGTAGGTAGCAGCTTAACCGCTTCGCGAAGGCAAGGTCTACGGAACCCTAGAATACAAACCCTGCCACGAGTGTCGGGAACCGCTCCGGAGACGGTAGCGGCCGCCCTCACAGCAGAAGCATAGATTATAGAACTCTGTCAAAAGTTTCGGGAACCGCTCCGGAAACGGTAGCGGCCGAGATTACTACAGAAGCATATTTATATACATATTTTTAACTTTAATTAGCGCAATTAATTCGCATAGACAAAAAACATAAAAAACACATATAATCGTTGTCGTAAGCAATATTATAATCGTTATAAGGATTAAGTGTTATTTGAATAAAGACAGTGTTAAGTTTAAGTTGGATTTTACTCCTTAACTCTTACAATGAACCCCCCACCTCCCACACAGCACCATAACATTGCAGCAATGTTTCTGCAATATTGCGGTGCAAGATTTCAATGTTGCACCATAACATGGCAGAGACGTTGCAGGTTCAGTCCTATGTCCGCCTTCGCAATATTGCAGGAGTACATTCCCGCAACGTTTCGGAAATTTTACAGCAATGGTCCTACACCAACGTTTCAGGCAGTGAGGGACGCGACGAACATCAATGTGTGCAGGATGGTAGTAGTATAACGCCCGTGTGTCTTTTTCTCATAGAAAATATTTTTAGTCCACAGGGGGATTCGAACCGACGACCTGTAGAGTCGTAGACGAACACTTTACCGCCGCAGCTACAACTGCTTATTGATAAGATTGCTTACGTATTCGAACTTATACTCCTACCGTGCAAAACTTTAAACTCAAATTATTCAAAAACGAAGGCTCATTTGATAAACCTATTAGGAATTTTTAACACTCCAGGTGCGGACTCTAACTTTAACCCGGTGTCATTATAGGTTAGGTTGGAAAGTAGTCTTTTGACTAAACCTTTGCATTTGTCTTTTCATCTCTCTTTTCTCTTGCTTCATTGTATATACGTGTTTGTGCAATAAAGACATTTAATAATAATAATAATAATAATAATTTCAAACATTAAAATATAGAGTATGTACTCTATCTAAACAAATTAAATTCATTTTCAAATCTCTTCTATAATTTAAATTCATGTACAAAAAACTCTCACAATAACACTTTTTTCATATCTTCAACGGCCAATGAGAAATTCTAGCATATCCAGTTAAAGGCAACATGCTGTAGAATCGACTCGATGTCATATTTCAAATTTCGTCAAAGCCATAGTTGTTTTAGAATATTGCTGTACTGTTTCTACAATATTTTCACTACAGTATTGCACGGCAATATGTAGGCAATTTTGCTGGGTCGTTGCCACTGAAACATTGCACATCGATGTGCGCGCGATATTGCCGAAATATTGTAGGATCGTTGCCAGTGGAACATTGCACGGCGATGTGCGCGCAATATTGCCGAAATATTGTAGGATCGTTGCCAGTGGAACATTGCACGTCGATGTGCGCGCAATATTGCCGAAATATTGTAGGATCATTGCCACTGGAACATTTCACGTCGATGTGCGCGCAATATTGCAGAAATATTGTACGATCGTTGCCAATGGAACATTGCACGGCAACGTTCTTGCAATATTGCTGCAATATTGTAGGATCGTTGCCAATTAAACATTGCACGGCAACGTTCTTGTAATATTGCTGCAATATTGTGGGATCATTGCCACTCCAATAATGCACGGCAATATTGCAGGAACGTTACTACAATATAGCAATGCAACCTGCAACAACGCAATATTGCAGCAACGTTCCTGCAATACAGCTGCAACGAAGTGTGCTGTATGGGCTATCCTATACTCGCGGGGACGCCGCTCTCCTCTCGAGAACCTGAAACCGTTTCAGTTGTCGCCGGGCAAACGCACGTTACAATAGAATGTAGAACATCCGCATTCGCTATCGTATCGGCATGAACGTTTCAATAACATACTCCTGAGATTTTCCAGATGAAAATAAATTTATACACAGTATAAACCGATTATTTTTAGCATTTTTAGACTAGAAATGTTACATTGATATTTAATCAACAAACGCGGTCGCGTCTGGAAGCTAATTCCCCCTTCCCCTCTACCCATAGGCACACTGAGTGACCGTGTCTCTATACACGAAAGATAGCGAAATTGACAGGTCGTCGGAGCTATTTTAGCCTTATTATCTTATTTTATGACATAGTGCCCGTCTTTTTACATGATTGCGCGAATCATTTTTTTTTTCGAACCCATATGTCGTTTTACTTAATGTATCAAGCTATTTGTCTAAAAGATATAAGATTTATTCTGAATTAATAGTTATAAAAGTGACACTTTTAAAATTACGAGGTATGACGTCACATTTTCCTCCTCCACTTGACGCCAGTAGGTGTCGCCTCGAAAGCATAATTTATATAAATGTCACTTAGCTGTCATTCAATCATAACCTGCTAGTTGTTAACATTTTTGAAACGTCACGATGGTAAAGAAGATCTCGCGCGATAATGGCGGGAGGTTCATAGGAGGCAAATTTTTGCAAAAGATTCAACAAGACGCATCTGAATTTCTTTTAGCATTATGCAATAATTTTCAAGGGCTCCAAAAAATAGTTCAATTTGAAATGACAACATCTGTACACTGCAGAAAATGTTCTCATAAAGAAACAACCACTAACAGCCATTATATTCTCCCCTTGACAGTTAAAGAATTGTTTTTAAAGTCAAAGAAAGGTCCACCTTTCCAAGATTATGTTAATATTGCTTTACCGATTGGTTGGAAATCGAGTTCGCAAAAACTGTGCAAACAATGTTCTGAGCAAATATTTACTAAAATTGAAATTACTACTCTGCCAATAATTATTATAATGCAATTGTTGTTGTTCTCCTATGATGAAAATGGCAGCATTATTAAAGAAATTAATTGTAAAATTACCGCTGTTCCACAACCAATATCAATATGTAATTAAAAATATAAATTACTAAGTGCCGTATTTCATAACGGTCCTCATCCCCAGAACGGTTCATATTCATGCATGATACGTGATGGTAGATCAGCATGGAAATGTATTGACAACGACAAAATTAATCAAACGAAATGGCCCAAAAACGCCAAAAATGTGTATATTCTTTTTCTGCAACGGCAAAATTGAAAAGAAATCATACGTTTACACGATTTTATTCAGCTTCGATCCTCTGTTTGCTTCTTGTATGTTTGCTACATATCTGAAAACTCAAAGTTAACACAAAATCCACCAATCCACTGAATACGTATTACCACACGTATAACATAATTTACATATTTAATCAAGGTTAAAGGTAGGATTAATTAGAAAATATTTAATAAACTTATTAAAAAAAAAGAAACATATCTGAGTATAACGTAAATGAACATGTAAAATTCGCATACGTTAATATCCACGCACAGTATCGTGGCCGAGGCCGTGGTCGTGGTCGCGGCCATGGCGGTCAGGAGGAAAGCCGTTAAGGCGGAAAAGTTTATTAACTTAATATTGTTAATTTATTTATAATTTATTAAGTAATAAATTTATTTCCTCGCATATACACGTTTTCTTTGTGGTGAAATTTCCTAGAGAGTGACCGGCGGTACATTAGCTTGATAAGATCAACACAACAAAAATTCACAAATTATGATAAAAAGTGATGAAATCTCCCCCCCCCCCCCCCCCCATAAACATGACTCATGTATGAAAGAAGCTAATTTCCTTTAATTCACGAAAAAAGTTCTCACGCAAAGATTGTGAAATCATCTTTGCTGATTCCAATTGTACCTTTAATTCACGAAAAACATTAAAAACATTCTCACACAAAGATTGTGAAATCAACTTTGCTAATTATAATGGTATTCTCGTTCTCCGTTCGAACACTGATTCCTCTGTTACTGTTTATACTTGACATTCCTTTATTGGCCACAAATCAATTCAGTGCTCAGATTTTCAGCTTCGGTTTTAAGGAATTAGCGGGCGAGGCCTGTAGTCGACACAAAAACTTTTATAAGAGGGACATCTTCTGTTAAAAATGTCGTATGAAAATCGTTGTACGATGGAAAATAATAATGCCTCTCAAACCAAAATCAGAAGCCGCCGCCGAACAGCCCAAGTCCCCAGCTCGAAGAGAGTTCTCGCCGGTTCGGATAAACACGCTGCCGAAAGTTGTTTGAAGCCTTCAAATAAAAGTCGAATAAACTACGGATAAAGATGAAAACTTTACTCGACGGTTCGAATAAACAAATTATTCTTCGTCGAATAAAAAAATTATCTTTCGCCGTCAAATGAATTCACTTCGGTTCATAACGGATAAACATAAAGTATCTTTTATTTGAGTTTATCCAGATATTATTTTTGCTCGTCTCTGTTCTCCAGCCGCTTTGCCGTGATTCATTCAAGCCCCCCTGACGACAAAATAGTAATAGGGGAAATGCGGCAACAACGCGATTCGACTCTCAATACGCAACGGTAACTATGTATTTCCTTCATTTATCGGCTTGCTTGCACTGGTTCTGATGGTACATAGCACGAATATACCATCAGCGCCGGTGACGGAGAATCCTTGAAGCTTCATTCTGTCATTTCTCGAATCTGTCTCAGTACACGATTCATAAATTCATTATAATTTCAGAGTACGGTGCTTATTTAGCATTCAAACATACCAGATCCGTCTGCATGGATGTCTACTGGAGGCAACTATACCCGCAAAAGCTTCCTTTTTGTCGATTCCAGGGCGAAAATTGTAATTTACGGTTTGTTTACTACATCGCGTATACGCAGGACTCACGGAACCATTATACAAGTTACGTGCCGCATAAGGGCGCCAGCTGAATGGGACACTAAAAAACTATATCGCACGCTTAATAAGAAAGGAATCCAATCCCTACATAAACGAAATGTACACCCCGTAAAGACAAAACATATTAAATAGAAAACAGGTGCAAAAATTTGGGGGCACCAAAAATTTTCTTCCATACCCATACAGCACACTGCGTTCCAGAAAGGTTGCAGAAAGGTTGCAGTTACGTTGCGGTGCAATGTTGCACAGGGGCGGACATAGGAAGATACCTGCAACATTTCAGCAATGTTGCGGTGCAATATTACCCTGCGACGTTTCTGAGATTTTACTGCAACGTTTCTGAGATTTTACAGCAACTTTTCTGCAACGTTTCTGAGATTTTACAGCAACTTTTCTGCATCGTGCCTGAGATTTTACAGCAACTTTTCTGCAACGTTTCAGTTTGAATGTCTGATCGTTGGTCACGTGAGATGAGCGGATACCGGTTTGGAGGTTATGCACAATTGAACAGCACAGGTTTATAGTGAGAAATGTACAATGTTCGTTTATTTCTGGTACATTCGCGGAGTGAGTCAAGATCGATAAAACGGTGAGTGGTGAGAGAAAGCACGTTGTGCAGTACAAGAAAACTCTCGCTGAGAGTTATCACGCACGGAGACCACGCGGTCACGCCACGATCCACAATCGACCGCGCGTGAAAATGAGACCGAAAAAGAGTTGAAATGAGCGAACGATAGTTTGGTGAGAACTGTGAGCACTACTGAGAATGAGTTAGCTGAGAACATTCACGAGTTACGTGTTAAACGTTTTGACGCGTCTACTCAAGTACTCTGCGTAAACAAGAAAAATGAACGTTGGACAATCCGACTTCCTGTACGGGTCGTCTCGAACATTCTCGACCTGATTGATTGAGCCACAGATGTGTTGAACTGTGATTTGCTACGCGTATTCTACAACCGGCTGAAACCGTTTCACGCAATGCGCTGATTGGATGATCGTCGGTTGAGGAGCGCAGATGATTGGCCGATCGATTGTGGATCGGTCTTGGCGTTCTGCAGTCCAGGAGGTGCTGTGGTGAGTTGGGGTGTGGCAGAGATCGGAACTACCGAATCTCGAACAGTTTCTGAGATTTTACAGCAACTTTTCTGGAACTTTTCGCAGATTTTACAACAAAGGTCCCGCAGTAACCAGGGCTCAAGAACTGTGATAAAATCGATTTAGTATATAAATTTAGTATAATATCGTTGTATACCCACTATACAGTGTATATTTGGTTACACTGTGATGTCCCACTAAATTTTCCGCGATATTATTCTCAAAACTCTGTCATAAATCTCAAAACCACTCCACCAAAGTCCCTCAAACTCAACTCTTACCCCTTTTCCCCAATCGCTGATCACCTTGACGATGTACCTTAGCGGTCCCCATCTCAAGATGGTCGGTACGAAACCTCCTTCGCTTATTCGCCCTACGAGGCGCCAATCCCTCCTTCATACTTGAATTTAAACAAGTCCTACGTCCCAAAAACCTCTTAAATCGAGACCACGTCTCCCTCCCCTCTTTACGACTCACCGAGTCCAAGCCAATCTACCCCTTTTCCTATTAAAACGCCCAAAATCCATCCGATGGAATGAGTTTTCTGTATTCACAGTCATAAAAACCCCGGAAGACCAATTGCGACGAATATTTGGTGTACGTGCCGTAAACACATCTAATAATAGATGCATATTCCATAAGAACCCCGGAAGTCCTACTACGACTTAACTTCTTAAACGTGTCAAGGTCCATACCGCGTGTACCCCCCGCCACGATATTGTAGAAACACATAAATACGAGGACTCCGAGACAGAGGTCCTCTTTCGACACGAATCCTTTGCGAAACCCTCTTCTAGGGAGCAAGTGAACGTCGGTTACGGAGTTTATTTTTATAAGTGTTCAACACCATCATCAATCCTTGTAAGCAATTATACTTACCATTTTTATATCACTGCATATCACTATCATCCATATTATCTTGTATTAGTTTTATTCTTTCTGCTTATTACATTGTATTATCAACGTTTATTGCGATCACATTATTTGTATTATTAACGCTTATTGCTTTATATAATTTCATTGGCTTATTTCCATGTGTTTCATGTTCATATTCTTATATTGACATATTTATATAAATGTTATGTGCAAATGCTTAATGTCCAACGCATTCTCATGTTGATATTGCTATAAACATAACCTGTGCATATATTCAGGTTTAAAGCTAATAAACCTCTTTGCTTAAATCACGCTTCGAACTATTGTGTAATTCTTCGGGTACGAAGACCCCAAAACCAAAACAAACTGCAGCAACAGCTGATCTCGGTTCGCGAACGCGAAAGCGCTTGCAGTGTTTACCAACGTTCTTTTGCATGGGTCGTGTACAGCTGTATGCCTAGACAGATTTCGAGGAAATATTACGTGTAACTTCTTATGTGAATGCAACGTTAAATCCAATTACCGGGCCAAACCAAAACAAGTGCTCTAACGGGTGTTCTCCGGATACCATTCGCCTTTAAAACTTCCCTGGTCGATTAGAGTGTTGGATTTAAGATTCGCGCCTGATCTTCTTCTAACTTCAGTGTGCTGGATTAAAGATTCGCGCCTGGGTTCTTTTAAAATCCTCAGCGTGCTGGATTCAAGATTCACGCCTGATCTCCTTCAAAAATCCTCAGAGTGCTGGATTTAAGATTCGCACCTGGGTTCCTTTAAAATCCTCAGCGTGCTGGAATCAAGATTCGCGCCTGATCTCCTTCAAAAATCCTCAGAGTGCTGGATTTAAGATTCGCGCCTGACATTCCTCCTTCAAAATCCTCAGAGTGCTGGATTTTAGATTCGCGCCTGACATTCCTCCTAAATCCTCAGAGTGCTGGATTTCAGATTCGCGCCTGACATTCCCCAAAACCCTCAGAGTGCTGGATTCAAGATTCGCGCCTGACCATCCTCCCAAATCCTCAGAGTGCTGGATTTAAGATTCGCGCCTGACATTCGTCCTTCAAAATCCTCAGAGTGCTGGATTTCAGATGCGCGCCTGACTTTTACCCCACATGTCATTGTCCCCAAAAGACCTCCATCCGGGACGTGACAACACTTTGCGTAACATAATATAATTTATGATAATTTAGTGCAATAAGTAGCAGACGATGTAAGCTCAATTGATTGTATGCTTTATGTAAACTATGGGACTTGTCCCGTTTATAACTGAAAGTATAAGATCACAAAAACACGCGTTGACGTATTCCGTGCGATATAAGATGGGCCTCATGTCCGTAGCGCGAACAAGACTACCCCCGGTGCTTCCTAATCCAGTGGGTTTTGTTCCACTGAAAATCAGCAAATTTCCAATCGCAATATCTCGAAAACCGGCTGTGAAATAAAGTTTATACATTATATAATTGCAGAAAGGTTGGGGAAAGGTTGCAGTTACGTTGCGGTGCAACATTGAAACATTCTTAAGTCCTTTTAGAAAAATTTCGCCATACTGCAATTCTTTTTTACGGGTAGTTGATTGAACATTTGGATCATTATGTCATTTTTTTTATGAAAATTTTTAACGCGACAACGTAGCTTTCAAGAAGACAAACTCGAAATTCTTCACAATTAGGATTGTTATTTAAAGCTTTCTTGTTAATCAACTCATTTCTGGTGGTATTAAGTGCCGAGGTGCGCATTGGAGGTGTACTAAATTTCATTTTGATAAAAACAACGAAGAAGAAACAACAAATAAAAATGAATTCGACGAAGGCGGCTTGTAATATTTGTTAAAATTAATTAAAATATATTTTTGAAATAGTTTCGATGCAACATAACTAAAGATTTTATTACTATTAAAGGGTATAGCCGGTTAAGATGGTCAAGTGTGCCTCTGAACCGAATTCAAATGTATTTATAAATGTATATGTATTTTTTCGATTTCTAGCTATATGACAATGATCAATAGTTATATATAAATGTTTTAAAACATATTAAAAATATTTTAATACTTGAAAACAAGAGAGAGTTGTATGATCTACGAGAAGAGACGAAATCATTACAAAACAACACACGATTGTTGCTGCAATCCACCCACAATTGTTAAAGATAAGAGATTAGAAAACCAATTTCATATAATATTAATTTAGTGCAGGAAATGTTACAACAATACTGTAATTGAGGGCATACTTGACCAGAGAAACGGTGGCATCAAACTCTTATCAACTCATTTTTATGTATATTTCAAGTATTAAAAAATTTTTAATATGTTTTTAAAACATTTGTATATAAATATTGATCATTGCCATATAGCTAGAAATCGAAAAAATACATAATTAATGTGAAAAAAATATAACCCTGTGGGGGGGGGGGGGGAAGAAGAATTAGAAGTTCCGAGGCTCGAACCTACGTTCCAAAAGTTCGTAACGATTCAACAGTCGGATACTTTACGGCTGCGCCATTGACGCCGTTGAAAACATAGCAGACATTTTAGACTGTAACGGTACAGCATGTTTAGTTCGTTTGATTCCTACGCTGTTTTGCTGCATGTGAAGACATTGAAGATGGCATGAAAGACTTATTCCATAAAGTATGTACTTAAGTTCGACCTATTAGTTAATGGTGCGGATATTCTACTTTTTTCCTTTATTTATTCTCCAATTTCTCTTCCTATATTCTCAGCAGACTACAGACTTGAAAACTGTTAATTTATAAAACATTTTCGAAGCTTGATTTGTTGCTAAAGATGCGATCCCCTTCTGGCTTGTACCGCACCACTACAAGTATACCCTACCTTCTGTCCGTGTGCCGCGCTGCCTGGCCGGCGCTCTCCGCCAAGAATTCATTTCACCGAAATCCTAAAGCTTGGGCCACAAACAGAAAATCCGAGGTTCAAATTCCGGTGTGAATATTCTACTTTTTTAATTAATTATTCTCTAACTTCTCTTTCTATATTTTCAGTAGAATAAAAACTTGAAAACTGTTAATTTACAAAGCATTTTCGCAGCTGGCTAATGTACGATGTTGGTCTTCTGCCTTTTTTCGTCCATAAACAGAAATAATTCTTTGAAATGCTACTTACAAAATAAGCTCCTTTTTAGGATGCACTCTTCAAAATTCACGTCACAATGAACAGTTACAGAATCGGTGATTTCCGTTTCAGGTAACCGAGCCGCCCGCTCCGCTATTACGGTCGGCTTACCATTCGTACCCCGCATTACTGTAATGAGGTTTGAAAACAATATCGACTGGTCTCGTACCCGTCGCAATGATGTCACTTATACCTACAGAAGAGTTTTACTGACCCACTCTTGGCCAACGACACTCTTTTCGTGTTAATCAAGTTTATACGTATCTGCTTATTTGCTTCTTGATTATTTACGAAAATTGTGCCATTGCTCGATGAAAACCACGAGAAGGTGGTGGGCTTCTTCCATCGGGAGAGTATAGGGATAGGTCGTGATGGATAAAATGGATAGGATCGGTGTGAATGATGGACGTAGCGGTCGAAACCTCTACTCCGCGAATATAAAGGTTCGGGAAAGTGAGATACGCGTAGAAGCTGTGATAGCACCACTACAATACTATTGTAACTGTTTCGTAAATTATGTATGTACACGATAAGGTAGGTGATACTGTACAAGAAAGGTGTCGGCAAAATGTGACGATGCAGATGTCGAAGCTATATGTCCCAACATGCATGGAGGGTGAGTTGTTTAAATTGTTGGGAATTAGACAAACTTTCGTACAAACGATCTCCCGACATAAGAGCGAGATGCCTATCGTCGACAGTCATAGTACGACTCGTCTTATTTCTGGCCTTTAGGGATGTGCGCACCACACAGATGGAATTTACAAGTTCGCTACCCATTTTGTTTCGCTTTTTGGTTTTGGTATCAGGCAAAATTGAGAAAAGCCTTTCGGCCTCGGCGTTGGAATGGGGCAAACACCTGATTATATCCAGCAAACGTCTGAGGGATGGAAAAACTAGAGCATTATGGGGTTTTTCCCAAAGTCGTTCGGCCAGAAACCAGGCTTTGCGGAACGAGCGCGATATGGCCGCGCGCTGAAGATTAGGATACCATGATGAATATTGTTTTATTAGCTTTAGGAAAGTAAACCGTGACACCCTTTCTCACTCTAAAGTGTAGCTTGCCAATTAGTGAACCAGATTGTATTTAAAGAGGGAAAAGTTTCTGACCTGATCAGTTGCAATAGAACATTCGAAGCGAACAGACATCAGCATTTTTCAGTGAAGTAGACAGTCGTTTTGTCAACTCGCGGGCTATTGTGTGAAATTCGAATTCATTGCGCATTGAGATAAGTGGAGAAGTGTCCTGTGTGAATAGTGCTGTGATACGGAATTGTAACTGTTTTCGTGATGGATTGTGTACCCGCAAAGAGATACAAGAAAAGGTTCCAACATCATTGGTATGATGTTGACTCTTCATATAAGGTGTGGTTGTAAGACGTTGCTTCGGACGAGTCCAAATGCTTCTGCAAAGCCTGCAACAAAATCTTCGACTGTGGGCTTTCAGAAATAAGCAGGCACTCGTCCACAAAAACGCATTTCAGTAACATTCGAATAATGCTTCAGAATGAAAATGTTGGGGATAATGTCTCAGGCGAAAGTTCTGCACCTTCCCTTGATGATAAAATCAAAACCGCGGAGATTAAATTCGCGGCTTTCTTCGCCGAAAAGAATATCCCTCTTTCAATGGCACCTGATCTGCTTGCACTTATGCAGCATATAGGCAAGGAACCCGAAGTTTTGCAACGTATGAAAGTTGGCCGCACTAAATGCGGTCAAATCATTACCAATGTTTTGTGCGTGCATGAAACACAACGCATCATCGACAATGTTCGCCATTGTAAATTTTCAGTTTACGAGGATGAAACCTCAGATTCGACGAACGACAAGTGGCTCTCATTGATGGTTAGATATGTTGAGCCATGTGATTTGTCCATTAGAGCAGAACTGTTGCAACTCATCCATTTGGATGCCAGCGATTGTTCAGCGGAAAAGATTTTCAAATCTTTTGAAAATCAATTGCTGAAAATGCAAATTCCGTTAAGTAACATCGCTGGTCTTAGTTGTGACAATGCTGCAGTCATGACGGGTAGGAATTCCTCTTTCAAGACAATGCTAGTTCAGAAAAATCCAATCTTACTTACGCTACCGTGTGTTTGTCATTCTGTAGCGTTGGCGGCAAGTGCTGCCTGCGCAACGATTCCAAAAGAATGTAACGAACTGCTGCGGGGCGTATCAAAGTACGTAAATAATAGCCCTAAACGTTCCACAATTTTCAGACAATTTCAGGAGAGTTATTATAACTCTCCTTTAAAAGTTTTAAAATTATCGGATACTCGCTGGCTCGCGAGGCACCAGTGTGTTATTAGATTTCTGCATATCTGGAAGGATTTGCAGATATATTTTACCCAGGACGCATTAAGTCAGAAATCAGAAGCTTCTCAAACTTTTTTGTCATTGCTTAACAGGCATGACATTAAAGGCTATTTCCATTTCTTTGAGTATGTTCTCAATGCATTAAACATGTTTAATGCTCAATTTCAAGGACGGAAAACGATGATTCAGGAGTTACACCCTCGTTCCATTACCTTCTTCGGTTTTTCGTCCAAAAATTTTTAAAACCGCTTCTGATACAGCATTTTAATTATATCCATTTGATAGATTTTTCTGCTAAACCAAATCAACTTCCCCTGGCTCAAGTTGATCTAGGCCCTCAGTGTGAGGAATTCCTAGAAGATGCGACGAGCAAGGGAATGACAGAAGTTGAAATTTCCTCCTTCCGCGAAAATTGTTTACGGTTTTATATTACCGTAAGCAATGAAATTAAGAATCGTCTTCCCCATGACGATATTCTACTGCAGCAGTTGACGATTTTCAAATCAGACACTGCCCTATTCCATTGCGACAGACAGGAGACGTTTCAAAATGTTTTAGCCGTCGCTCGTAGGCTCGACAATTTCAATGTCGAAGCCTTGCAAAAAGAATGGGAATTTTTGCATTTCGGTATTTCCCGAATCCAAAGGAATAGCTGGGGCAAAATGTCTTTTGACGAAATGTGGATGAATATCTGCAAGAAAAAAGATTCCCATAATGCTCCAGTTTTTCCATCCCTCACACATTTGCTGGGTATAATCAGGTGTTTGCCCCATTCCAACGCCGGGGCCAAAAGGCTTTTCTCAATTTTGCCTGATACCAAAACCAAAAAGCGAAACAAAATGGGTAGCGAACTTGTAAATTCCATCTCTGTGGTGCGCACATCCCTAAAAGCCAGAAATGAGACGAGTCGTACTATGACTGTCGACGATAGGCATCTCGCTCTTATGTCGGGAGATCGTTTGTACGAAAGTTTGTCTAATCCCCAACAATTTAAACAACTCACCCTCCATGCATGTTGGGACATATAGCTTCGACATCTGCATCGTCACATTTAGCCGACACCTTTCTTGTACAGTATCACCTACCTTATCGTGTACATACATAATTTACGAAACAGTTACAATAGTATTGTAGTGGTGCTATCACAGCTTCTACGCGTATCTCACTTTCCCGAACCTTTATATTCGCGGAGTAGAGGTTTCGACCGCTACGTCCATCATTCACACCGATCCCATCCATTTTATCCATCACGACCTATCCTTATACTCTCCCGATGGAAGAAGCCCACCACCTTCTCGTGGTTTCCATCGAGCAATGGCACAATTTTCGTAAATAATCAAGAAGCAAATAAGCAGATACGTATAAACTTGATTAACACGAAAAGAGTGTCTAAAGGGTATAAGTGACATCATTGCGACGGGTACGAGACCAGTCGATATTGTTTTCAAACCTCATTACAGTAATCCGGGGTGCGAATGGTAAGCCGACCGTAATAGCGGAGCGGGCGGCTCGGTTACCTGAATCGGAAATCACCGATTCTGTAACTGTTCATTGTGACGTGAATTTTGAAGAGTGCATCCTAAAAAGGAGCTTATTTTGTAAGTAGCATTTCAAAGAATTATTTCTGTTTATGGACGAAAAAGGCAGAAGACCAACATCGTACATTAGCCAGCTGCGAAAATGCTTTGTAAATTAACAGTTTTCAAGTTTTTATTCTACTGAAAATATAGAAAGAGAAGTTAGAGAATAATTAATTAAAAAAGTAGAATATTCACACCGGAATTTGAACCTCGGATTTTCTGTTTGTGACCCAAGCTCTAGGATTTCGGTGAAATGAATTCTTGGCGGAGAGCGCCGGCCAGGCAGCGCGGCACACGGACAGAAGGTAGGGTACACTTGTAGTGGTGCGGTACAAGCCAGAAGGGGATCGCATCTTTAGCAACAAATCAAGCTTCGAAAATGTTTTATAAATTAACAGTTTTCAAGTCTTTAGTCTGCTGAGAATATAGGAAGAGAAATTAGAGAATAAATAAAGAAAAAAAGTAGAATATCCGCACCGGGATTTGAACTCTTGACTTTTTGCTTGCAACCCAAGCGCTTCGATGTCGGGAAAACGAATTCTCGCCGGAGAGCGCCGGCCAGGCAGCGCGTCGGCACAGGGATGGAGGGACGGGTATGCTTGTGTGGTGCGGTACAGGCGCTAGGAGGGGGTACGCTTGGTCGTGGAGTGGTGGTAGGCTCCGTGGGCGCAAACCCACGGTTCTGGCATCACTGAGTCAGTTTCAATAACCTCCACTCGTTGCGGAGCTCGTCACGTGATAGTGAATATATTAAAACAGTGATGCTCGCCTCAAGACCGTTTGCAGCAGGGTAAATGGACGATATGTCAAATGTAAGTATTAAAATTGTATACTATTAAACAGGGTGATTCTCCCGCCTCGCTGAGTTTCGTGGATTTCGACGCACAATAATATGTTTCCGTACATTGTTCGCTTGAAAGCAATACGTGATACTTTTTAAATATTATTTTCTCTGCAATTATAGACATTTGAAACATCGAATATTGTACGCACATATTTTTAGCATAGATAATCATCATGCGCAACCTGAAGATAAAGTCCGAGAAAAAAATCCTTTTAAACACAGATTATAGACCACCTTGGGCAACTTTTAACACCGACGTCAATATTATATTGGAAAAAATAAATATTTTAGCTCCTCCGTAACGTACTGTCTTGCTTAAATAATTGACAGCTGTCTAAACTTTATATAAATGATTATTTAAATATTGCTTTAAGAAACAATTTTATTAATGGAAACTGCGAAAATGGACTTCAAACAATGAAACAGAGTTCTTATTTCTGGTATAACTATAAAACTACTTAACACGATTTTGATAATTCTTTCTCCATGACATAAGTTGATCGAAGCCAAACTAAATGCAATCAGTTTCACGAAAATCGGTCCAGTAGTTACGGAGAAATTCGCGGACAAATATAATATATACATGGTCAAAATTAGGTCAGTAGGTTCAGATAAGTAAATAAAGATTAACTAACAAAATGCCAACTCATTTAAACAATGTTACATGCATACATACATACACATACATCGAACGTAGAGCCTCTTTCTTTTTGAAGTTGGCTAAAAATAGGGTTACGTTACGGATGAACTATCTCTATTCGCACATAAAGTTTCATCATTTTTTGAATTTCCGGGTTGCCGAACGTTCCTTGTTCGCGAGGCGCGGCTTATTATTGACGGCATCGCCGTTGAGGACTTCAGCGAGAGAATTACCCTGTATGTTCATAGAATCTTACAATTTTCAATAAAATAATACCTGCATTATTTTATTTCCAGTTACAGGATGTACTTGTGAATGCGGAGGAGATATCAAGCGCGCGCGATGAAAACGCACAGAAGAAGAAGGTGGAGAAGAAGCAGGAAGGAGGAGAAGTGGGAGGGGTTAGAGAATTAGAAAACGTGGAAAAAAATGAAAAAAGTTGGTAATTATACGCAATACTAAATACTATATTCTTTTGTTCGTAATAATCTACCTCTGTCGAAGACGAATTGAACAATGTGATATACGATAATAGTAGTAAGACTATGGGGATTCCAACCCAGGTCCTCTGAGGGGAGCGCGGGGGGGAAGTGAGGGCGCGCGGGGGAGCGCGGCGGAGGGAAACACGGGCGCGGGGCCTGCGGAGAGTGGAAGACCGGTTGCGCGCGCACGAGCCGCGGAGTGGGGGAAGTCGCGATGATGGAGGGGGTCAGTCCGGACCGAGCCGCCGCGGAGACCTCTCCAGACCGGACCCATCCCCGAAAATTGTTTAGAGGGAGAGGCCAACCCCGAAAACTTTTTCAATCCCGCCCCACCCCAGCAGAGAAATAATAATAATTTTTTTATCAATGATCCAACGAACCATTATGTAGCAAACAGAAATACTTTTTTCTGAACCAATATGCAGCAAGCATTTTAAAGTTATTAACGCTAACAGCATTCTAAAGCGTTCCGATTTAACGTCGCGGCGTATCGCGCGATAACGTGTGTAATTTAACTCCTTTGAGAAAGCTATGCAAGATGACGTCATTTGGCAGCGTGAAAAAAAGTCATGAATAAAATAAAATAAACACTGAATCTTAGAATTAGGTGGTGAGGAGGATGATGGGTAAATAAAATGGTACAATGAAATATGTTTAAGAATATATATTGTTATAAAAAAAAAATTATTCGAGTGGTGGCGATGGTGGTGAGAGCGGGGGTGATTGGGGTGACGGTGACGGTGGCCGCATGACAAAATATGGTGCTCATCGCAGCACCTGCGGCTCCCGCCGCACACGTGGGTCCGCCGGCGGATCCAGGGGATTTTCCTCCATTAGGCGTTGCAACCACCCTGGACGCCGCCACCATAACTCATTATGGTCCTAGATCACAAACACAAACGTTGATATAACACTGATACATTAAACATATTAAACACGAAGCACAAAAACAATGCACTACATACCTGTACAAGTGGCGGCGATGGAGGCGGTGGTGGCGATGGGGCGGCGACGGCGACGGCGGCGAAGGAATATCACCCCAATCCGCTGACCAACGGTTAAACGCGATAAATGTCAGAATATTGTAAAATACATACCACGGGGTCACACTCGGGGGCGATCCGCATTATCCCCATTATTGATGTATGAGAAATTCACTGTGCTCTTCTTCAAGCATTGAAGATTACTGGTGCTCGCTGCATCTCCAAGCTCGCACATGTAAATCAATATCATGAAATTGAGAAGTGTGTAGCTTTGCAAAGTAAGATGTTAATGTTCTTCACCTTTATTTTCGCTGACCATCCTCTCCTTATTCACACGCATCTTCTTTCTCTTCTTCGTTTGCATCATTTGATTACACCATATCACTTGAATGTATCAAACATCTATCAAACATCTATCATACCACTGTTTCGCAGGCAACATTGCTCTGCTGTAGCAAGTTAACAAAAGTTTTAAATTTTATCCTCACATCTTCTATAGTTTGATACAGTCGCATCAGATGATTTTGTGCGTTAATTCGTCATACGCATGAATCATGGAAAGAGAGGAGAGAAGGAAGACGGGTAAATAAAAGTGAGACATTATATAAGTGTTTATGATATATATATATTGTTACAAATAATGTACTAATTGTACAATTTAACATTTGCTGCAAGCGGCGTTGACAATATCATACATGGCACATGCCAACAGTTCGCAATCGACAAGAGATTCACCATCGAAATATTCGCTGTCGCATATAGTTTTAGCGATGTGACACGAATCTAAAGTTTCAACGGCAACATCATGCCGTTGTAACACGGTGACAAAATTTGAAAATTTCATATGAACAAGATGCGTATTTTCGGAAAGCCACGAATACACGTGGACGATACAACGCTCGAGATTAAATAAAAACTTCATAGTTTCTAATTTGAAATATAAAGACTTATTATGTAGCGACATCTTCACAATTCGCGAATTATACATTATACAAAATTCTACCAGCAATTCATCAATCCACAGCGGTGCTGATCCAATTAATTGTGCATGTTTTTCGATGTCTGTGCGTTTTTCCATTAGCGTTTTCCATGTTGGAAGATGCAACAACAATTGATTCCCACGATTGTCGCCAAGAACAATTTCCACCAGTGGTATAGATTGCACGCTGATGCCAATTTTCAGATATTTATATGATGCAGGCGTTAGCGCGTCTCTTCTAACCATGATACGTGATGTTTGACGCGATCTAAGAGTCAGATCATGAAAATTACCGTTTATCAGGAAAACACATAAATAAATAACGATGATATGGTATGAAAAAATTAAATCTTACATCTTAGATGTGTTTTTCCTACTTGGCGATACATCATCCTGCATGATCGGAACGTAATAATTCATGCGTTCAACGTTTGCTTCGGCACTGGTACTGCACATTTTTTCGAAGCACTGTATATGTCGAAAGTCACTGAGAGGTTCCAGAACATTAATATAATAGCGTGCGAGAAGCTGGCTTAAATAGTGGTGCTATGCACCAACTCTACCATCTACCCCTCCTCGGGGTCATATGCATGAATCATAGAATTATGCTGTGCTGACAGAAACTGTATCGAATGATTTGGAGTTTGCACACCATATAAGGTCATATCACATGATCGCATGTGATTTGAGTCCCACCCTCAAGGATAAAAGTCTCGACACGTGTTGAACGTAATATAATACTTTTGGGAACGTCGAATCTCAGAATTATGTGTAATCAGCAGAAACTGTGTCGGATGATCTTGCGCACCAATTCATCATGCGCGTGAATCATGGAAAGAATTATGCTGTATCAGCAGAAACTGCAGAGAACCATATTAGGATGAATCATTGTTTTTTGCATTCGAGGGAGGGGTACGTCAAAAGAGTTAGACGGAGATACCAAATCGCGGCACCAACAATAAAAAAGCGCGCTCCAAACTGCACGAAGCCTCCAATCATTGCAACGTGTTGCGAGGAAAAGACACACTGCATTTACAACCATGGAAGAATTCGCGCAAGTAGAACGCCAATTGCTGGATCAATCTGTACGATTGATTTCCCGGGAAGAGTACCTCGCGTGGGAAGAACGGTGCAACGAGTGCATCGAATCTTTAGAAGAACACAGCCGCGTAAAACGTCCGCGATTATCAATCGGTGTTCAACAATCATTGGTTGCTCGAATCGTGCGGCTTGAAGGAGTGAAACATTCATTGCGCGGACGTTTTGTGCGCGAAGGTGCCGGACATTCGAGTACGGGACTTTTGTGGCGTGAAATAGACACTGCTTTCGATAGTCGCGTGTTAACTGGTGCAGTGTTAAATTCGAACTATATCGTACCGCGCAACTTCCTTCAAGATGCGGGGACTATTGTGCTAGAGCACGTGCGGGGCGCTTTGAGGAAACATCGAAACCTCAAAGTGAACACGGTGTTCAACGGTGAATTTGTGGTGGGTGACAAACATGCTTGTAAAAGCATCAACACCCGAAACTACGAACTCTTCCGCACATCCAATCTACAGGAGTTGTATCAGCGATGCGTCATCGAACCCACCCTGACATCGCTGGAAGAGTTCCAGGAACGCGACAGCGGATGGGCATTGACGCGAATCCTCAACCTAACCATCAATGTCAACAAGTACAATCCGCTGCGCGCGGGATGCCACTTCAAGTTGCCGCATGATTTATTGTAGAAGAATGCAAAAATTAGTGTACAATCCCCGGACAATGCATGCTTCGCGTGGGCAGTGGTCGCCGCTCTCCATCCTGCGGAAAGACATCCCGATCGCCCAAATTCATACCCCGACTATGCGTCCATATTAAATGTTCAGGGTATTGAGTTCCTGATGTCTCTGGGACAGATTGGGATGTTTGAACGGTTGAACGACATCTCCATCAACGTGTACAGCTTCGAGATGGAGATGGAGAAGCCGAAAAAAGGTTCCACAGTCTTCCCACTGCGTCTCACCAGCCAAAAGAGGGATCGACACGTTAACTTGCTCTACACACCAAATCATGAGCATGGCGCTGTAGGGCACTTTGTGTGGATCAAGAACTTGTCCCGACTGGTGAGCGCCCAATTGAGCAGACACAAGGAAAAGAAATTCATCTGTGGATCGGTATGTATAGGAAACTTGTGAAATGTTAAAATGTCTCACGGAAAAAAATTAAATAAAAAAAAAAAAATCTTGTGTTTTTTACAGATGTATGCACTCTTTCGGATGCGCCGAGAAGTTGGAGATGCATTCGCTGGATTGCGGCAAGATGAACGACTGCGCTATCCTGCTGCCCAGCGAAGGAAACAACTTGCTGAGTTTCAACAACCACGGTATGAAGGAGCGGCTCCCCTTCATGGTGTATGCAGATCTGGAGTGTATCATTGAAAAAACAGAGGACAACCGAGTGGGTGATGATAATAAATTGCATACATATCAACACCACAATGTACACAGCATTGCATATTATATGCATTGTTCATACGATACATCGCTGTCGATGTATCGATGTTGCCGCGACGCGGATTGTGTTTCATGGTTCGTCGACGAACTTAAAAATTTTGCAAACTTCGCCAAACCCATTCTGGCAAGTAATGTTCCAATGCTGGATTTAACTCCTGAACAGTTGACGACATTTCGAGATGCGACACACTGTCATATTTGCGAAGAACCATTCAAGGCTAACGATGTACGAGTTCGCGATCATTGCCATCTATCCGGACGGTTCAGAGGTCCAGCACATTCAGAGTGCAATTTAAATTATAAAAATGCGTTTTACATCCCCATAATTTTCCATAATTTATCAGGCTATGTATGATTCACATTTCATTATCGAGGAAATAGCTACCGCTTTCGAAGGCAGCGTTGACGTATTGCCCATAACTAAAGAAAAATATATTTCCTTCACCAAAAATGTCGAAGATACGGCTGAATCAGACTCGCGAAATTATATTAAATTACGATTCATCGATTCATACAAATTTCTAAATACCAGTCTCGACAAATTAGCATCTTTACTTAGTACAGATAAATTAAAAATTTTACGATCCGAATTTGAAACATTATCCACCGAGGATTTCAATTTATTGACGCGAAAGGGTGTCTTTCCATATGAATACCTTGATTGCGCGAACAAGCTGCAGGATCCATGCTTACCGCCGCGTGAATCATTCTACAGTTCGTTAACGGGTGAGGCAGTATCAGAGGCTGATTACGCACATGCTGAGACTGTCTGGCAGCGTTTTGGGATTAGAACCTTGGGCGAATACAGCGACTTGTATTTGAAAACTGATGTCTTGTTATTGGCAGATATTTTTGAAAATTTTCGCGAAAGTTGTATCAAGAGTTATGAATTAGATGCAGCACATTATTATACTCTACCTGGTTTCACATGGGATACAATGCTAAAACACACCAAAATTACATTCGAATTGCTCACAGACGTCGATATGGTCATGTTTATCGAACGTGGTATACGCGGGGGCTTAAGTCAATGTTCCGGAAGATACGCACATGCCAATAACAAGTACATGTCATCTTACGACGCATCGGAAGAGTCATCGTACTTGATGTACTTTGATGTGAACAATTTGTATGGATGGGCAATGTGTCAGCTTCTGCCATACGCTAAATTTCAATGGGTTGAAGATGTTGTAAATTTTGACATATCTTCAATCGGTGTCGATTCACCCACGGGATACATTCTCGAGGTAGATCTGGAATATCCACAACGTCTGCACAACATTCATGTCGATCTACCGTTCTGCCCGACGCGTGTCAAACCACCTGGCAGCAGGCAGGATAAGTTACTCGCGACGGTATATGATAAGCAACGTTATGTTATCTATTATCGCAACCTGCAGCAGTGCATACGTCACGGTCTTCGTATTACAAAGATACACCGCGTGCTTCAATTCGCTCAATCCCCCTGGCTCCGCGATTACATCGAACTCAACACACGGTTTAGAACAAGCGCGACAAACGATTTTGAAAAAAAATTGTACAAATTGATGAACAACGCGGTATTCGGTAAAACTATGGAAAATGTACGAAACCATGTGGATGTAAAACTTTTGACACATTGGGAAGGGCGATATGGTGCGGAGGCAATGATCGCGAAACCGAATTTCCACAGCAGAAGTGTTTTTTCGGAAAATTTAATAGCTGTTGAATTGCGAAAACTCGAGGTGAAATTCAACAAACCGATATACGTGGGTATGTGCATTCTGGACATATAAAAAATTTGTTTGTATGAATTTCACCACGAGTACATGTCTCCCCTGCACGGACAAAATTGTAAAATTCTATACACCGACACTGACAGTCTTATTTATCACATTCGATGCGATGATATCTATGAGACCATGAAACATAATATTGATAGATTCGACACAAGCGATTATCCCATCGACAATGCATATAATATGCATATAATAATATATATACTTCGCGTAGACGGCAAAAAATATACGAAAAAGGCGAAAGGCGTCAAAACCAACCTCATAGCCAGAACGATAACTTTCGACGACTACGCGCAGTGTTTGCATAGGGAGATCGAAATGGTTCGCAGACAGTCGTACATACGGTCTAAATTGCATAAAGTGTACACCATTTCGGAATCCAAAATCGCTCTAAGTCCGTACGACGACAAGCGGTATATCGTACCCGATTCGACCGACACTCTACCCTGGGGACATTACCAAATTCCATTGTAAAAAAAGAAATTGTATTTATTGTATTTATTGTATTTATTGTATTTATTGTATTTATTGTGTTTATTGTATAATATAAAAAAGAAATTTGAAAATTTCATATGGAAATGATGTGTAGTTTCATAAAGAGCGAGGGAGAAAAGCAGACAATAAAAATAGGATTCTGGAATATCCATATCTCTGTTAGCCGAATGATATCCAATTGTTCTATGAATTCCCCGAATTTAGTGAAAAATTATATATCTTTCTTTAGTATCCATGGGCTAATAAATAAAGATACATAATTTTTCACTAAATTCGGGGAATTCATAGAACAATTGGATATCATTGAGCTAATAGAGATATGGATATTCCAGAATCCTATTTTTATTGTCTGCTTTTCTCCCTCGCTCTTTATGAAACTACACATCATATCGATATGAAATAAATTGTTCACACATATACATATGTATCATTGTATTTATTGAACCATGTATTATTATTTTACAATACATTATTTTTATTTATCCAAGAATTGTGTGATTTATCAAAGCCCAGCCACTTGACGTACACCTTATCCCCCTTTCTACGCAACACTTTTTCCACTAGATACACATCAGGATCGGTGACGCGTTGCAGCTCGTGTTCATAGAATCCTCCGGCAACAGGTTTTCCACAGGAATCGACCAGCAGATACGTCGCGGGATTAGTTGCCTGTACTTTTGCTATCTCGAACACCTCCGTTGTCCAATTCGGTGTATAGCCTTTATCGAAGATGGTTTTAAATTTGCTCGCGCGCACAAACTCGCCCAACTTGAATCTCGCTGGAGCAGCGATCTTTATGTTGGTGTACACGGTGGTTAGCAGCTTATCGGCGATCGCAGGGGTAACATCGCAAGGACGCATTCCGATGGTTCTATGTTTTCGTGCGTTATACTCTGCAAGCAGATGCGGTAGCGCATCGGTCCATCTGTAGGTTCCATTGAGCGTAAACATTTTCCACATATTGTTCTTCAAAGTTCGATTGAAACGTTCCATGACGGAGGCCTTCATCACCGAATACGTCGAATAATGATTAATGTCATGCTTTGTAAAGAGTTTCTGCACATCGGCGTTGTAAAATTCTTTTCCTTAATCGCTTTGCAAATTTTGCGGATATCGATCTCTAAATATCTTTGCAAACGCTTTAGTCACCTCAGTGCCACTTTTAGTCTTGAGCAGTAACGCCCAGTAGCTTGCCACAGATCATCGTATCCATGAACTATGACGCGCCTCCGTGGGAAATGTCTTCGAGCTGGAGCGTGCAATTCCTCAACGAGTTGTCGCTTTTTGTGGCTATGGTTTTCTTTACTCTTGGATTTCGATAATGGCTTCATGTTTGATTGCAGAGGTGTCTTGGACACGAATGATGTGATAATTATCGTGTACGTGCATTATGTGCTTCCCGTCGGTCCCAGGAAATTCTGGACAAGTTGCTGCTCCGTAGCAAAAGCGTTTATAGCCTCTTTAACTTTACGAATTTCGTTGGCCGGCTGTGGGATAGAATTCAACGCCTGCGACATCTCTTGAACGCTGTTTTGCAACGTCAGCATATCTTTCTGAAACACGACCAGCTTCCTCTCTAATTCTTCCTGGTGCTCTCTCAAAAATTTAATGCTCTTTTCCACGTATAGTTTATTGACGGCATCGGTGTCAGCCACCGGCTGAGCTACGCGTCGTATCTTGCGTGATTTTGCATCAAAATCGGCACCAACCACACAAAGAGCGTTATCTCGCATGTAATTTCGAAGCACACCGTTCCATTTGTAATAGTCCATTCTAGCTACTCCACTCTTCTCGAGCGATACCCCAAACTTGTTGATCGACATCTCGATGCATACTATACACATCATCGGGGTGTGGTTTAATTTATATAATGAGGCCTATCTCGCGGAGTTCCTCGTGAATAGATAGAATTTCAGGATCATGAGAGTTGTTACCCGCCTGACGCGACGCTTCCAGCAAACGCAACCGATCCACCAGCTCGTTGGGATCGTCCCAGTGCACGTAATCGATCTTGTTATCGTTTACCATCATGACTCGCGGTGTCCTCAGACCTTTCCCTGCTCTTCTATTAGCCGATGTGCTAGGGAGTAGCGGTGCAATTACATGTTTGTACTTGTATCCCTTGTTGCTCAATGGAGGCTTTTTAGCGACATGATCGCGTCTGTGGGCGTTTGTCGCCAGCAGTATACTTTTGTATTTTTGTTTATCGGCATCGGTGCATACAGTATCATCAGGAATTCTCTTGAAAATCAGTTCGTAAAGGCCGACTGTTCCTCTGTATTTTACACCATCTATGATTATATTGTCATCCTTGTCTATATCGAAAGCCTTATCCCCAAGCATGGGTCTACTATCGTCAAAGTATACGCCATACACATAGTCAATTGTTGTATTCTTATCACCACTTAGGATTGCGCTCATGTATTTTTGCCCCAGCGGACCGAAATGGCTGCGAAATGTTTCTTGTCCCTCGGGTGTTTGGAGTTGTTGCCTAACAGATGTTGCCAACGGCTCGTTGGGGCCAGTTTCGAAAACATCATCATCAATGGTTGAGAGCGATTGTACATGAGGAATTGTATTTATTGGCGTTGGTGGAACCGGAGAATCGTTTGACGTGGCATTCCGCCGTTTCTGCTTCGATTGAACTGGTGTGGAGGTTACGGGTGAATATTCCGATGATGTGTGTGGTTTCCTCTTTGCCTTGCATGGTGTGTTCCCTTTCGGATGAATTTTTGTTTTAGGCGTTAATGTTTCATTCTCTTCAACGTCTGTGCTCATCAACAATGATTTGTCAACTTCTGCCGCTGCGGTATTTTCCATAATATGTTTTCAGGTTTCTACGATAGGTTTGAAGTATCTCTCCAACGCGATATCTTCCTCCATCTTGCCAGTCTTCAAAGCCTGATGTTTCTTGCGAATGGCTTCGCTGGTTTTTGCAATTTCCTTCGCTATTCTCTCGCGATCCTTAATCTCCAGAGCATTGATATCAATCATCATTGTACCGCAGATGTTGCGTTCCCACCGACGTGTTGATGATAATTGATCATCTCACGGTATGGCAAACTCGTTAAATCCCTTTCTATAACGTCCATTGGACATCGCGCTATCCTTGTCTATTACCACGAAACCAAACTCCCGTTGCCAACAATTATGACACAAAGCGCAGAAATCCTCGTAAGGCATGTCAGTGTTTACGTGATCGTTGTACACATGTTTCAAGTTGGTACCATCCTGCTTAAACAGAATCAACAGATTCGCATTATCGCGTATAAGATGTTTGGGAATCTTTGCATACGTCTGACACAGATAGAAACAGTCAACGTTCGAGTGGCGCCCCATTGCAAAGTACTCCCTTATCTTATCTTGCTTGTCGCATGCCACGTCATCAAAGATAAAAATAGAATTCGGAAGCGATTCGCTCGGTGAGATAACGTCACTGTTATTTGAAAACGTAAAGTAGCCAATTTCATCTATCGGAGTCAATAAATTCTCCAAACACTGATATTTCGGCTGCTGCAACGACTTGGAATATACGTACACGTTCTCGAAGCGAACGCCGTGTGGACTTTCCAACAAGCTCATCAGCCCGTTGGTCTTTCCACAGTTTGATGGACCACAAATTAGGCAGCGGATAGTGTTTGGTAGCATGCTACCATGTCTGCATCTTGTTTTCGGAGGCATCATTTGCGATTTATCGTCAAAATTTGATACGCGTATCGTTACAGGTTTTCGAACGAATCGCATCCTCTCCGTGAACTGTGAAAAATGATTTTGCTACGTCGATGTGACGACGCGCCCTATTTATAGGTCCGCGCCGAAACACGACAGCTCAGTATTCAAAATGCTTCTGATCCTGTCGGATAATTGCGATTTTCGTGACCTAACCTCTGAGCAGTTGAAATATATATCAAAGATTATTCTACTGCGCGAGTTTGGTAGACACATTGACCAGTTGTGGGACCGACTCCCGGAGCATATAAAAGCCGATTCTGAGGTTCAGCAGCATCGTCGGTGCTTGGAACATTATAACCGCCCTTGGCAGCGAACGCATATCGATGGTCCAGCACCATTGATTAAAAACTGTAGCGAATGTCACCGACGAGAATAAAGAAAGGTTGTGGTCTGTTAAATCGGGCGATAAACGCGCTACCTATCGAATTACATATTCCGGGATATCAGTTTTGTGGTCCAGGAACTCATCTGATAAAACGATTGGCTAGAGGTGATCGAGGTATCAATCCGTTGGACGCAGTGTGTCGCGAACACGATATTGCGTATTCGCGTAGCACCGACCTCGGTGAAAGGCACGTGGCAGATAAAGTTCTCGCTGACAAAGCGCGAAAACGCATCGTTGCGCGAGACTCGACTCTGGGCGAAAGAGGTGCTGCTACAGCTATTTGGGCAACTATGAAGGCCAAGACGAAAATCGGAATGGGGATGAAAGCAAAAACCCGCAAAAGGACTCCAAAGAGAGCATCGCAAAAGCGGATTCTTCCTGTGGCAAAACGGGGTGGTATATTACCACTTCTCCCGCTGCTAGGTGTTCTCGGATCGTTAGCTGGCGGAGCGGCGGGGATCGCCAAGGCGGTAAACGATAATAAGGCGGCGCAGCATCAGCTGCAGGAAATGCAACGTCATAATCGCTCCATAGAAAGTCGTGGACTTTATCTCACGCCATACAAGCGTGGACAGGGAATATCGAAACGAAAAAAAAAACGTCGAAAAGAAAATAAAAATGCCTGCGGGCGTAACTACCGATGTGCAATTGGAGGAGTTGGCAAAACGTATGCGTATTCCATTCTTTAGAGGCGTTTTTATGCGCAATACACTACCAGCCGGAGGAGTACGTCGAAACGAGAGCGGTATTGTAAATTTGGACAATGTCGAGGGGCCAGGGACTCATTGGGTGGCATATGCGAAGAGAGGGTGTCGAGCTATATATTTCAACAGCTTTGGAAATCTTCGATCACCTAAGGAATTGGTACAATATCTGGATAAAGATGCTGTGAAAATCGAATACAATCGAACGTCTTATCAGAAGTACAATCAGAGCAATTGTGGACAACTATGTCTACGCTTTCTACAAACGATCGACACTATATTTAAGGATTGACTTCCCACCACTATGATTCAGTACTAGTCGAGTTGTGCAGCTCTGAATATGTCGCTAACATTCACTCTAACCGGTAAGCGTAGCACCCTCGCGGTGAGCTAGGGTGCTACTCTTTTCCACCCATAGATTTGAGCGATGATGATTACGAGCTTGGCCTGACTTATCATACAATACCAAACATCGACTGGAGCAACGATAACTTCACCTCAAACTATGGCATCAAAAACAGTAATGTTGACACCACTCCTGAAATTATTAGGATTCCACACGGCTCCTACGAACTAGACGCCATTGCCAAGTATTTGAGACAGCGATTGCTCGAGCGGTATCCAAAAAATCTCGATGACACCGATGGTGACAACGATGTGTATCCTATAGTGTTGCGTGCCAACAACAATACCATGAAAAGCGAGCTGTACTGCTCGTTCACCATAGATTTTACGAAGCGCAATAACATTGGATCGCTACTGGGCTTCTCGATGAATCGGGTATTAGAACCAGGACGGTGGCACGAATCAGACGATCCAATTAATATCATGAACGTGAACATTATCCGCGTAGAATGTAGCGTGACCACTGGCGCGTACAACAATGGGAGGCGTGTACATAAGATACATGAATTTTCTCCGAGAGTTCCACCAGGATATAAGATATCGGAAACGCCTGCACAGATCATTTACCTTCCAATCACCGAACGGGTCGTTACGGATCTAACGATACGCGTTGTGGATCAAGAAGGACGGTTACTAGATTTTCGAGGTGAAGAGATTACCATCAGACTACACGTGCGACGACGGCGATAATACGTGTGGTGTGAAAGAGATGCTTGTGTTGAACGACTCCAGAAACCCGTTTCTTCCAAGTGAAATTGTTTACAACAACAACAATAACTGCAACAGCTCAGATCACGCTAAAAAGAAGAGGCTCACTGCTGTGAACATTGCATTTTTGAAATCATTGGGATTCATTGTGCGCATATAAGTTGAAAAAAATGGCTGACATTCTAAGCATTGGAGGGAAGCCGACGTTTGATGATCGTATCGTGAAGCTCGAGACTCACACATACAACCCATATGTCAACACGACGTTTGGATACAGCGATGAGATCAGAATACCGATACAGCAGCAGGATTTATCTAGAGACGCGGTAGCGTCTCGACGCCAAGTACATGAAAGAAAAGACACCTTGTATATGCCTGTCGCTGCCGTGTATCTTTACTCGACGCACAGCTATTCCAACCTAACCTGAAACTTATTTCATTAATATCTCATCACGCCTGCAATATTTTCTATATTTAATGGCTTTTTTCTAATGTAACCCGTATATAAGCTTTCGAATAAGACCAATTTCAATAAAATCGGTCCACGCATGACAGAGATATCGTAATATCGTCTCATGGATCTGTCGAAAACGGTACGATTTTTCTCCTGATTCTTCTTCTCCAGTCAAAATTTTCGTCAAACATATACATACCTATAATATACCCTGATAACCACGTCTGCCGGCAGATCCGGCGCCGTCTATGTCCGCATTCAACTACGGTTCTGCCGGCAGACCCTGACAAGGCAGGATCTGCTGTGGATCTGCCGTTCATCTGCCGGCAGATCTGCAGCAGATCCTGCTGCCCGTCTGACTCATCCAATAGCGCCATCTGAAGGCAGAATCTGCTGCGGATCTGCCGTCCATCTGCCGGCAGACCCTGCCTTGTCAGACCCTGCTGTCCATCTGCTGACAGACTGCAGGCAGGGTTGTTATCAGGGTATAACGCGTTACACGCACACCGACGAACTAACGCGTTTCGTTCTTCGTTCGTCGACTCTCGGAATCATTCGGCAGGGATCGTCGTCCGCCATTGTACATATATATACCTATGTATACTATTTTGAATTTTATAACCTACCAAGTGGGAAGTGTCAAATAAAGTAGGTTGTCCGAATTTGATTTGAAATGTCACGAGTTTTTACACTAAATAGGAAACTGAATTATTGTCTCAATTAACAAGGTAAGTCGCCAAATTTATTTAATAGATTTCTTATGTAGAGTCGCAGACTTGGAAGTTGTCCGGAGAAGGTTCGACAGAGAAACATCTTCTTTCGCATAAGTTTCTGGAAATTTGTACCATGTATGTACAAAATAATATATTGTAGTAAAAAATTGCATTGCATTTAAATTGCCAAATATTTGTATACCAAAAATTTAGAGTTTTTATGTAAAGCTTATATTTATATTATAGAAATGAAGGGGACGCACAGGACTTGGATAAAAATGAAGGGCTTGAAGGTTGTCCGGAGAAGATTAGATAGATAAACAGAAAACAGAGCACTTGTTTCGCACAAGTTTCTGGATAAGGTAAATCAACAAAATTTGTCCAAAGACCTTAAGAATTATTAAGAAAATAGATTATGGTGGACTGCTTGCAACGTAGAGCAGGTCACAGTAGTGAACAAAGTACGCTGAAAACACATCTCCCTTGATGCTTTTCAATCTTTTTATATATTTACAGATAATAGAAGCAGAAGGTGATGCACTGTGATCTACGTCAATGTACGCACACATTTGCAGGTGGTGTTTTGTATATTTAATTATTCATTCAATTATCTTGACATGAGTATGTGTGATAAATTATAAATAATTAATAAATGTGTCCTTTTTTTCAGCTAACGATGCAGACCAAGAGATTTATTTCAACAGCTGAAAAAGAAAGTAACTGAAAATGAAATAAATGTAAATAAAAAGAGTAAATGAAATAACCAAATTTTATATGTTATTTATTTATTTATTATTTAATAAATACAGTATTTATATTTTTTTATTGGCCGCTGCCACGGCCCCGGCCACGGCCGCGGTATCGCTGGGTCACAATTTCTCTTAGGGCGACGGCTTGGGCCCTCATTGTTTCGAGCGCCATAAAATTTTCGCGCTGGGCCCTTAGCCTCCACCCGCCCTTTTGGTGGCGAGCCACGTGCGGTCCTGTAATAAGTAGCAATAAATAACAATTATTAGTATTTAAATTTAGATTTATTTTCAAGCATTCTAAAAACATATACAGTCGGTGTCGAAAGTATTCGTACAGTGACCAATTTAAAGTAAAACTTTGTATTTATATATCCATGTCAGTAATCTATTTTATCGGAAAACAATGATAAATCAATATTCTTTGATGTTTGTAGAATAGATTTTGAATAAACAAGATTTTTTTTGTCCAATTAATCCCATAGATGCTATATGGGATTGATATGTGGTGATTATGGCGGCGTTTTTAAATATTTTGGTGCGCTATATAAAACCCTCTGCCTAGTATTATATGCAGAATGCTTCTAAGTTGGATGTTACAGCAGGCTGTATTTTACTCTACTCTTCTAACAGTATGGCTTTCAAACTTTCTTTAGACATAATATTATGATTATGTATTTTTTTGTACAATTATTTCATCATAGATCGCAAATTTTCTTTCCTAAACTCTGTATTCATTTTTCTCCATACTGTGAAGTGTGTATCGATGGTATTATGAATTATAGTTTATATTGACATCCTGAGCAAGCACATCTATGCTAGTGCAAAAATAAAGGGATAAAATGATAATTTTATATTTACCCATGACAATGATCCAAAGCATTCTGCATATAATACTAGGCAGAGGGTTTTATATAGCGCATCAAAATATTTTAAAACGCCGCCATAATCACCACATATCAATCCCATATAGCATCTATGAGATTAATTGGACAAAAAAATCTTGTTTCAATCCCATATAGCATCTATGGGATTAATTGGACAAAAAAATCTTGTTTATACAAAATGTATTCTACAAACATCAAAGAATATTGATGAATCATTGTTTTCCGTTAAAATTTATTACAGACATGGATATGCAAAGTATTACTTTAAATTCGACGCTGCACGAATACTTTCTACACCGACTGTAACTTCTTAAAATGTGTATGAATGTTATTACGTATTACGTATTTACCATCGGCCGTGGCCGGGGTCGCTGCTGCTGGTGGTGTTGGTGATATCTGTGGTGGGGGTCGTGCTGGTGGCGGTGGCGGCGGCGGTGGCGGCGTCCGAGCCGCGGAGGGACTCGACTCCATATTTATATTTGCAAGTTCTGCGTCAATATTTAAAAAATTAATTTTAACATTAATTGATTGGAAAAATAAATTTGATTTAAATAAATATAGGTATATAAATTTTCATTATTTACCCGCAAGCAACGCGTCCTCCACAGCAACCTACAAAAATTGATAAAGAATTAATTGGCAAAAAAGATCAAGAGAGTTCATAAAAGCTGTATGATAGAAGAAAGTCATACGTGTAGCGCAAGGGTACGTATTTTTCCATTGCAAATTGGAAAGTAGGAAATATAAAAATTTGAAAACTGAAACAGTGTATGATGCGAAATTATAAAAATTACATTACATTATATTTAATACAAAAAACTGTAACTTATTATAACATTATTTTGTGAAGGATTCGCAGTTGTAACTAGTAGTAAAACAAGGAGATATTGCACACGTTGAAGCATATTCTATAACTTATAACGCCAACGATTAGAAATATCTATAACTTATAACGCCAACGATTAGAAATATATCAAACATATCTGAGTTGAACGTAAATGAACATGTAAAGTACAACATTTTGAAAGTCTTTGAAAGACACTTCGTCTATGTTAACTATCAATGGTAGTAGACCGTAATTGTATAGCAAGTAATACAACAAGAATATAGTGGATACATAGAAGCATATTTTAAGTCGGATGTGTTTCATATTTCTAATCGCTGGCGTTACAAGTTAGAATATGCTTCAACGTGTCTATCTTCTTGTTTGTTGTATTACTTGCTGTACAGTTACAGTCTACTTCCACTTGTAACGTCCCACGGGGACTCGAACCGATAATTACCGACCGTCGATAAAGTAGAACTGTACTACATTACCGCAGAGCCAACCTATGTTACCGCGCACAAGCATTGTATATACTTTAAGATATAAATTATAATCTAAGCAAATATTAGAGAAGCAAATATTATAGAAATGTTAAGAATAATTAATTAGACATACTGCCAAAAGAGCAACACATAATAATATGTATTAAGCGAGAAAAATACAAAATAACGAAAACAGACATACTGCGCATGCGCCAGCCCGCCAATTTTCTAGTATAAAAAGAGGCGTGCGCAGCACCGAGCGCGCTCATTCGAATACAAACGACGTCCCTGCGACCAACGAATGCTAGTTCCTAGAGGCAGCTTACGTACTATCCAGCAGAATTTCAGCACGCTCCGGAAACGGTAGCGACTGGTTCTCAGTGTACAAAGGTACTGGGTGCTCCTTTTTGGATCTTTCATTCAAGGTCGAGAACTTTGTCTTCACGGAGGTTTCAAGCGTTGCTCCTATTAGTAGGTAGCAGCTTAACTTCTTAGCGAAGACAAGGTCTACGGAACACTAGATTTCAAACCCTGCCACGAGTGTCGGGAACCGCTCCGGAAACGGCAGCGGCCGCCCTCACAGCAGAAGCATAAAATACGAACTCTGTCAAAAGTCTCGGGAACCGCTCCGGCAACGGCAGCGGCAGCGGCCGAGCTTACTACAGAAGCTACATACTTATATTCACATATTACTATATATTAGCGCAATTAGCATAGATAAAAAAACATAAAAAACCCAAAAACATAAAAAACACATATATAATCGTAGTCGTAAGCAATATTATAATCATTATTAGAGTTAAGTGTTATTTTTTAATAAAGACATTGTTAAGTTTAAGTTGGATTTTACTCCTTAACTCTGACAACGAACCCCCACCTATCCTATACTCGAGGGGACGCCGCTCTCCTCTCGAGAACCTGAAGCGTACCAGTAGTCCCCGGACAACCGGACGTTACACACTGATAGTTAACGTAGGCAAAATGCCTACCAAGAACATTCAAAATGTTGTACTTTACATGTTCGTTTACATTCAACTCAGATATGTTTGAACGATTCGCAGTTGTAACTAGTAGCAAAACAAGATGATATTGCACACGTTGAAGCATATAAAAACTTTAAAAAAGTAAAAAAATACGCCAAGTACATGAAAATGTCGAGGACAAAATGAGTATTATCAAAAATCACAAAAAAAAATAAAATATTATACAAGAAAAAGTACAGTATAAAAAAAGATGTGAAATCAAAATGATCTGCAAGTACATCACAAAAAAAAGAAATAATATAATCACACAAAAAAAGAAAATAATATAATTACAATATAAAAAAATATGTGAAATCAAAATGAGCTGCAACTACATCACAAAAAAAGAAAATAATATAATTACAATATAAAAAAAGATGTGAAATCAAAATGAGCTGCAAGTACATAAAGGTGCTTTCCAACTTCGCTTAAGATGACACAACTATATACACAGCTAAAATGTTGTGTTCATAAATTTCATTACGCATATCGTGGACATTTTTTAATTAACTCATCAAAAAGAATGCCATTTAAAAACATTGTCGTAAATTAATTAATAGCTTAACAAAATTAATGATATACAAAAATTGCGCCAATTATAACAATGACTATTTATACAAAGAAAAACCATGTATTAAATAATATAACACAACAAAAGACAAAAAAAAAATGTCCGCGGCCTGGAAGTCAAATACTTGGCGTGGCCAGGCAAGGTATTCTGAGATCATCAATACCCATATCTTCCCCCTCGCAGGCTTTCAGATAATTTGTCCATTTAAAACTCTGACAATATGAATACACTTTCATTATTTTGCATTTTTAAATATTTCTTATTCAACGACACCTTGACCGTGCCTGGCCACGCCAAGTATTTGACTTCCAGGCCGCGGACATTTTTTTTTTGTCTTTTGTTGTGTTATATTATTTAATACATGGTTTTTCTTTGTATAAATAGTCATTGTTATAATTGGCGCAATTTTTGTATATCACTAATTTTGTTAAGCTATTAATTAATTTACGACAATGTTTTTAAATGGCATTCTTTTTGATGAGTTAATTAAAAAATGTCCACGATATGCGTAATGAAATTTATGAACACAACATTTTAGCTGTGTATATAGTTGTGTCATCTTAAGCGAAGTTGGAAAGCACCTTTATGTACTTGCAGCTCATTTTGATTTCACATCTTTTTTTATATTGTAATTATATTATTTTCTTTTTTTGTGATGTAGTTGCAGCTCATTTTGATTTCACATATTTTTTTATATTGTAATTATATTATTTTCTTTTTTTGTGTGATTATATTATTTCTTTTTTTTGTGATGTACTTGCAGATCATTTTGATTTCACATCTTTTTTTATACTGTACTTTTTCATGTATAATATTTTATTTTTTTTTGTGATTTTTGATAATACTCATTTTGTCCTCGACATTTTCATGTACTTGGCGTATTTTTTTACTTTTTTAAAGTTTTTATGGGGATCTCACTTCTTTTTACAAAGATAATTCATGTTCTTGGCGTCATTTTTTTACTTTTTTATAATCCTTACAGGATTTCCAATTTGTCGATTAAAATAAATAAATTCAAAAATTTGTCGATTAAATAAATTCTAATAATTCAATCTTTAAAGAGGCTCTTTGTACCGACAATCGAATCGCACGCGTTGCTCAAAGTAATAAAAACTCGGGGAAGCTGCGCTACTTGGATCTCGTTATTTCAGCATACGAACTTCCATTTTGAGCAATGCGTTCGCCACTGTCAGGTGCAAAGATTTTCCATCTTTTTACACGCTCCATGATGCCTTATATGCACGATTCTTTGAATATATCATTATTAAAGAGGATCTATATCCTCGGCCGCAAACTCTTTTATACTGTGTAGGTCAGCGAAGGCCAAATCGAGCTATTTGGGAGTCCGGGCTCCACGAAGTTTACCATAGCCGCGCGAAAGGAGAGCTTGAAAGCCAATGATAACGTGTGCGTGCCACGGCTAGGGAAAACTGTAGTAGTGTGCGGTGCAGCCTCATACCCGTACGACAGGCCCGAATGACTGAGATTCTTGGGGGCCCCAGTGATCGTTGCCACTAACGATCATCATACTAATTCATCGCGCTCGGCACAAAAATTTTCGTGACAACAGGTAGGTATATATTATTTATAAAAACATTCGAATAAAATTTCCTTTAATGTCGAAACAAGAATTATTAAATGGAATTTTATACACATTAAACTTACGGTTCATGGATCCTAACTTTCAGAGCACGATACTTCTGCATAATTTAATTCCAATTGAATTTTAAAAAAGGTAGAATATTTTAATTAATAAGAGACTTAATCTTCTAATTTACATTAATATTACGTCACATTTCTCAGAAATGCTTAATGTCGTGTACGTAATATATGTTCCAACGTGTCCTATTGTATTTCAGAAGATATTAAACATTGTAATAGTATACTTACTTATATAGCATACATATAATTTTATTCATGAATCTACATATAATAGTGTCTGTAATTATTTATGTATTTAATTATATAGGTATTAGGTATTCTGCTGTGACATCGACACGTGGTATTTAAATTTTGTGAAACTTTTTATTATCAAACGTATTTAAACAGAGTTTCGCATACATATATACAAATTTTGTAAACTCATGGAATCTTCATATGAAATAAAATTACTTGGAATGTAAGTCTCTTATAATTAGTTCTCGATCTATGAATGCGACACGTAAAAGGCAAAAGAATGATTTTCTGCCTACGTTAAACTTATAATAACATAAAACCTGTAAATTGCTTGTACCATCATCTTCGGAATCACCATTGAAAGATAAAAAATCTCGTTTCCTCTGGGCGTTCTGAAACAATATTATTAAACGATACATTTTGAAAATGTGTAGCGACTCATAGAAGACACCTTATGCAAACATACAATTTCTACCTTTTTTTTATACCATCACCTTTACATAAAAACACTAGATAGCCGGTATAAAAATATCTGGCAATTTAAATGCATTGCAATTTGTTACAATATATTATTTTGTGCATGCACGGTACAAATTACCAGAAATTTATGTGAAAGAAGATGAGAGCTTGTCAAACCTTCTCCGGACAACTTCCAAGTCTGTGCGTCCCCTTCATTTCTATAAGAATACATAAAAAAGTCTATTAAAACATTTTCGTGACTTACCTTGTTAATTGAGACAATAATTCAGTCTCATATTTAGTGTAAAAACTCGTGACATTTCAAATTCGGACAACTTACCTTATTTGACACTTGCAGGTTATGAAGGAAAATGACACTTGGTAGATTATAAAATTCAAAATAGTATACATAGGTATATATATACAATGACGGACGACGATCCCGGCCGAATAATCCCGAGAGTCGACGAACGAAGAACGAAACATGTGTTAGTTTCTTTTTGGCTGAAGGTGTGCGTGTAACGCGTAGTATACGTATTATGTCGACAAAATTTGGTTGGAGAATCAGGAGGAGAAGAAGAATCTTACCGTTTTCGACAGATCCATGAGACGATATTACGATATCTCTGTCGTGCGTGGACCGATTTTATTGAAATTGATCTTATTCGAAAGCTTAAATATGGTTTACATGAGAAAAATGCCATTAAATATAGAAAATATTGCAGGCGTGATGAGATATTAATGAAATAAGTTTCAGGTTAGGTTGGAATAGCTTTGCGTCGAGTAAAGATACACGGCAGCGACAGGCATATATAGGGTGTCTTTTCTTTCATGTACTTGGCGTCGAGACGCTACCGCGTCTCTAGATTCTACTATAACTTATAACGTCAACGATTGGAAATATTATCAAATATATCTGAGTTGAACGTAAACGAACATGTAAAGTACATATAGTACATGAAGTAGATATTGCATTGAAGCATATTCTAACTTGTAACGCCAGCAATAAGAAGTCTGAAACACATCCGAGTTAAAATATTATGCTTCTCTGTATCCAATATGTTCTTGTTGTATATATTACTTGCTATACAGATACGATCTACTCCCATTGATAGTTAACGTAGGCAAAGTACCTATTGATAGTTAACGTAGGCAAAGTGCCTACCATAGACTTTCAAAATGTTGTACTTTACATGTTCGTTTACGTTCAACTTAGATATGTTTGTAATATTTCTAATCATTGGCATAATGAGTTATAGATAGAATATGCTTCAACATGTGCAATATCTTCTTGTTTTACTAGTAGTTACAACTGTGAATCGTTCACAAAATAATGTTAATGTTAATATGTTACAGTTTATTGTATGATTGAATAATTGAAAGGGTCGTAAAGTAATGATGAGAAGAAACATATTTTGTAATAATGTAATGTAATTTTTATATAATCCGAATTTCCAATTTCAAATATGCTATTGAATAATACGTATCCTTGCGCTAGATGTATGACTTTCTTCTATCATACGCAGATTGTAATCAGAATTTAAGTGACGAAAAAATCTCACGAATCACGAATAAAACTAACGAACAAAAATAAATCTCACGAATAAAACTAGCGAATACAGATAACCGGGCTAGAGCATATGAATAACGATAGCTATGAATGAATATATGAATAGTATTTTTTTTTTACTTACATTATCCGTCATTTTCTAACAGCTCCACGATCGAGAATGGCCTTTCTCGCCCCGTGAAACGATGAAGCGAGCTCCTCCGCTGCTCTTTTGTTTTTAAGGAGCCCGCTTTTGGCATAGATACGGACACATTCTGCCGCGGGCTCTTTGAATTGTTGATTTTTAAGGCGGGAAGCTAACAAGGGGACGCCACGGATGTGGAAATTGTTTTTGGAACAATAGTATATATGGGGGTTGTAGTATTCATGTAGTTTAAAAAAATACCATTTCGGCTTTTTGTCGAATGGGTTAACAATTTTTCCCGTGGAAATATATTTTGTGGATATTACGTATTATATAGTACGTTACATATATTATTATTTATTTCTCTACGCAAATTTTAATGTTAAAAATACGGCTATTTTAACGGCTATCCCACTTTACCTACACGACAATTGCAGGCGTCGAAAGTTTCGAAATGAAATATTTTCGCAGTACAAGAATATGAAAACACTGGTGAAAGAGATGATTAGAATAATACGTTGTTATAAATGCATTTTTAATTAAACTTTAAATTTCCGTAGAGTAATATATGTAACGTATATGATACGTAATATCCGCAAAATATATTTCCACGGGAAAAATTGTAAAAAAAATTGAGTATGGGCTGGTTTTTGTTATAGAGGATTTGAACCCCGGCCGCCCATGTGATAATCTGACGCGATACCGTTGTGTCCACGGAACTTTGTTGAGTGTAGGTTACTATATGTATAGTATATAGAGTAGTATATACCGGAATTACTACGTACGTTAAAAACTTTAAATTACAATATCTCGAAAACGAAGGCCCATTCGACAAAAAGCCGAAATGGTATTTTTTCATTCTACATGAGTATTTAATAGTATGTAAGACTTGGACCGAATAAATCAGGCTGAAAGTGTAACCAAAAGGTGAGGGTAAAGAAGAATATGGCCCGATCACGGCGGGACGTGACCGGTGGCACATTTTCTCGGTACGAGGAGGGCTCGTTCTGACCGACGGGCACGTCAAAAAGCAAAGCGGACGACCGAAGCTGATGCACACGCATGTCACGGCGACCGAAAATTTTTCCTGATTTCCTTGCATGTAAGTGTGCTTCATTACTATTAATTTAGGTGTACACATAATGAAACGAATAGGTTATTTGTTACATTACATGTGTTAAATAATATTCTAACATATTTTTTGCTAACCTATTTCTTCATTGAAATGTGTATCTTTTTAGTTTCAAGTCCCTTGGAAGGAAATCAATTCTTCTTATCAGAAGGAGAAGCAACAGAGCAAAATATTATATTTGTAAGTGACGTTTACATTTATTTATAAATAAAATAATAAGTATGCTATTAGTTTAGTGTTTATTACAAATTTTTTGCTTTTTCCAGGTTGGAGTTTTTAAAACAAAAATAAAGTACACTCGAGTGGCTGCTTTGCGCTACCCTGGGATGCTTTGCGCCTTTGCGAGTATTAAGATTTATTTCAGGCTGCATTGCGCTTCATCAAATATATTTCGGGTCAGGCATAATAATAGTCACGCTGAGCCTTGCCCATACCGTTATAAGCTTTACTGACTGTATTATTATTATTATTATTATTATTATTGTATTATATTATTGAATACAATAGGATATAGTGTATACAAAAAAATAGATTTATAAGCTTTACTGACTATTGCGCTGTATCTCTTATATAGTGTATACAACAAAACTAGATATAATAAGCTTTACTGACTGTATCGCGCTGTATTCCGTTATTTGCGATTCTAATTGTACTGTATCTGTATCGTATGTTAAAAAAGAAAAAGGAATAAAGACGATTTATCATTACTATCAATATATTATTATATTCTATCTATACTCCAAGTCATTTAAGAAGTATCTTGCCGACCGACGAGTTTAGACCGGTTCTGCGCATATTGGCGCTCATTGGCTATGCCACCACCAATGGTCTTTCGGCTGCGCATCCGGTCTGCGCCGAAAGCATTGACCTGGTCCAGGTCGTATAATTTATCCTCCACCTTTGTCGTGTGGCGGATAAAATTTGCCCACATTTCGGGTGTTGCCTTTTCCACCCCTTGTATTAAAAGCTGCTTTACATCGTTCAGGTGGGAAGTATTGTTATTGGCTTTTACGTGGCCTTTTACTACCGCCCACGCGAGCTCAATTGGATTCAAGTCGCAATGATAAGGCGGTAGTCGGAGAATAGTTTTCCCCGTTGTTTTTGCGTATTCATCGATCACATATTTATCATAATTTGCCTTAATTCTGCGAACTTCGTCCAATAACTGCCACTTCAGTGCGTTATCTGGCATTCGTATTCCCTTGCTGGTAAGCCACTCTCTTATCTGCGGTTTGTTCCAGCTCGTTACGGGACAGCGCTCCTGCTTCGCAGAGTGGTACGGCGCGTTATCCATCACAATAACGGCGTTTGGTTTCAAATATGGTACAATGCGCTTAAACCACTCGAAAAAGTGTGCCGCATTCATCTCGTTGTGATAATTAGCGCTCTTGGTCTTCGATTCAAAACACAGCAAGCCATTTTCAACAAAACCATCCTCCGATCCAATATGGAGTACGATGAGGCGCTTTCCTTTCGCAGTCGGAGTGGGTGGGCCAATCGTCAGGCCCCTTTCTCTGGCGTTCGATGACGAAGCTATGGTGTTGTCCACCCACACACGCTGCCGTGTGTCACCCGCATTCACCCATGTCTCGTCCAAATAATAAATGGGTCTTCCCGCTGCTCTGAATTCTCGAATCTTCGTGATGAACGTTCGGCGCCAACGAATTATATCTTCCCGCTCGATAAGGGCGCTATTGCGCTTTCTTTGTACGTACTTGAAGTTCATTTTCTTCAACAGGCGTTGTAACGTACTCTGTGATATAGTTGGTAAATTTTCATCTCTTCGAATCGCCACCAAAATTCTCGGAACTGTCGGTAGTTCTCTTCGTTCCCAAAAGGCGTGTACATGCTTCCTTATTGCTTCAATTTCATGTTCCGACATCTTCTGCATTATATCGGGCCTTATCCGTTTCTTCGAAGGTGAAGTCACAGTCTCCGTCCTTTTAAATTGTCGAGGACGGTACGATAACGAATAGTCTACGCCGCATGTATTTCCAACCAATCTTATAATTTCCTTGTACTTCATATTCGGAAACTGAGCTTTTTTGTCATTGTAAATATTTATAATAATCTTCCGTTGTCCAGAGTTTTTTAAATATATACAAATTGTACTTTACTTAAGTTTTATATAATAAAATTTATTTTTATATGTCATACTTTGTTGTTATATTTCATAATATTAATACCGTAAACATTTCAGCATAATACGACTAATAAATAAATTTGTAATATGGCACGAATTTAATAGAATACACGTTTTATTTGGTTACCCGGTATATGAAAGAGAATCGGAACGGTGCATGGAGAGAGGGAAGCCTGGGTAGTAAAGTGGGGGAACAGAGACCTCGTGACAGTCGAAGAGCTCATTCTACATGCGCGAATAAGATACTTCTTAAATGACTTGGAGTTTAGAGACGCGGCAGCATCTCGACGCCAAGTACAGGACAGACACCCTGTATATGTCGACTGTCGCTACCGGCTACCGCTATCATTTACTCGAGAAACGGCTAATCCAAACTAACCTGAAACTTATTTCATCATTAATTTCTCATCACGCCTGCAATATTTTTTAAATTTAAAGGCATTTTTCATATGTAAACCGCATATAAGCTTTCGAATAAGACCAATTTCAATAATTATCGTATATAAAAAGAATATACTTATATAGTGTATACTAGAAAACTAGAAATATAAAAAAAAGTATAATTCGTCATGGCTGTAATTAAAAGTATTATTAATAATCCACCACTCAGTTTTCATAATATGCAAATAATCAATAAAGGCGAATGGTTAACAGATGACCATATCGAATATTTTCACAAATTATTAGAAGCTAACTCCAATTACAAACCACGCGAGACGTGGAGAGTTCAATTACCTAATACAATTCAACCAGTTCCTGAAAATCAGGATCACATACAGATTTTGCACCAAAGCGATAAGATTGGAACCAATGCAGGGGGACATTGGGTTTGTAGCTTCTATAAACATGTTGAAAGAAGAGTTTATATTTATGATTCTCTTAATTCCTCGAAGTTGCATAGTCATCATAAAATTTTTCTAGATAAGTTATACCCATTTTTTAATAAACATGACGGTGCAATTGACGAAGAATTTATTGAATTTCCACGTGTACAAACTCAACCTAACGGTCGGGATTGCGGAGTTTTTGCGATTGCATTTGCCGTCTCGTTATTATTCAAAATATTACCAGACAAAGTAACGTACACTCATACGTTGATGCGTCAACATTTGATCCAAATGTTTCAATATAATTGGATAGAACATTTTCCATGTATTCAGGATCAACAATTAACATGTTGTGTGCACAAATATGAATCTGCAATTGGTAGTGCAATTAATAAAAATCCCTCGTGTGGAAATGATGCTTCATTTAAAATCGGTCAAAGCTACATGACTAACGAAACAGATAATAAAATATCCCCAGTACTTAGTGACAAAGAAAGCACCATATATACAAATAATGTAAATCAGACAGGTCCACAATTTGTTTCAAAGTCAAAAATCAGAAAATGTAAACCCACCAAGTAATACGACAGAATACATGTCTAATTATTATAAAAAACACAAAGAGGAAATTAATTTAAAAAGAAGAGCTGTTTATAAAGCAAAGAAAGGGGAGTGTAACATGAAAAAAAGCAAAGATTGTAAAAAAAGGGAGAAAGGCAAAAAAATTTCTAATTATGAATATTATAACGCACGCAAAGAATGTATAATAAAAAAGAAAAAAATGCAGTATGACGCAAATAAAGAAGAGAAATGCAGAAAGGGAAAAAAATACTATGAGCTAAATAGAGAAGGTATAATCAAAAAGGTAAAAGTGCATTATGAGCTAAATAAAGAAGTGCAATGCAGAAAGCGAAAAAATTATTATGAGCTAAACAAAGAAGGTATAATCAAAAAGGCAAAAGTGCATTATAACGCAAATAAAGAAGTGAATTGCGGAAAGAAAAAAAATTATTATCAGGTAAATAAAGAAGTTATCTCCAAAAAGCGGAAAGTATATTATGATGAAATACGTAAAGGAGATGATTATAATAAAGTAGCAAAACGTCGTGCTGCTTTGCAAATAATAAAAAAGTATCGTTATATTGCTGTAACAAATAACAATATAGCAACCACAAATAACAAAGAAACTTATATCAGAAAACTTTCAAAAATTATTAGCGTGCCGTCCGGAGAAGCAAGTAGATTGGAAGCTGAGCGTATAATAAAATGGTGTTTTCATATTCGGCAAAAGTACATTTTGAAAATCAGGAAACTGTTGAAAGATTGTAAAGAAAAAGTGGAAGTTTCCTTAACGCGCGCAGCAGAATGTTTAGAAGTTGACGACAGGATTAATGCTTTGTGTGGAGAATCCAGACATACTACTTCTTCAGAATCATATTATGCGGAAAGTTCGTACCATCCTTTCAGCGGTTCTGAATCAATCATTTTGAATTCGGCAGGGAAAGCTATAAACGTTCTACCGGTATTGCAATCGAAGAAGACGACAAAAGCATGGCATTGTAGTTATCTTTGTAAAACAAAAGATGTTGAAATTCTGAATAATTTACAGGATTTCTTCAAACGATTGTTAGAATGCTCATTAAAAAAGGTACATAAGTTGAACAACCATATCAGTAGCTGTTCTAATAAAGTGCATGCTGAAAAAGTTGGTCATTCTCATGGTTGTTACATAAACCCTAAACTATGTAAGTCCAATTTTTTAGCCATTGAGATTTTGGCACCTCACTTTCCGAATTTACGACATTTGAAGAGAATGATATACAAAATAGCGAGCATTTATAAAGACCAATTACATAATTTAGACAAAGCCTTAAACGATAATGACCTTGAAACACTTGAACGAATAACACTGCAAGCTCGGAAAGAAGCTGAAGCGTTACAAAAAAATAATACTGAAATAAGCTTGAACGAGGAAGAGATTATATCTCGATATTATTTAGCATTTCGAGCTTTCACAAAGCGGTCTATGGACACACCACGCATCCCGTGCGTTTCCTGCGAGAAACTCTGTTTTCAAAGAGAGGTTCTTAAGCTTGATATTTCTAAGAGAACATATAAGGGAAATGTACTGCAAACGTTGTTAAATCATATTGGATACGAAGTTGGTGACGTGCATTTTATTTGCCGATATTGCCACGATAAATTTCGCAACGATTCCATACCACTAAAATGTATTTTAAATAAGCTTGATGTACGTTCAGTTCCAGAAATAGCAGTGTTGAACGATTACGAGCGAATTCTCATTCAAAGAGCTAAACCGTTTCAAACGATTGTGAGAATGGATACAGTAATGCGTAAAAATATGCCACATAAACATATGTTTCCAAAAGTAAAGGGGAGAACATTTCATCTTCCTTTGCCGTTAGAAGAAAATTTAAAAAGAATCTGTCCTCCGACTGAACCTTTAAATCAAAATCATGAATTATACATATTGGTGCGGGGCGTTCCAACAAAATCTAAAATAGTTTGGGAAAAGTTAGTTGACTTGAAGAAAGTATGGAATGCTTTAGTATGGTTGAAAGCCAATAATCCTCTATACTCAGAAATTGTTTTACCACAATCGCATGATTTATTGCTGAGTGCCAAATTACCAGATACAGAATATCAAGAAGAAGTTGTTGCCAATGATGATAATAACGAATCTATCGAGGACGTTGAAGGTGAAACACTTAATATCGATGAAAACCACAAACGTGCATTATTGACGCAAATGTCACAATCTGATTCATATTATGATCAGTTTACGATTTATCCAATGTATGACAAAAGGGCTAATGAATCTGCTACCGCACTCTATCAAATGCTTAAAGTTCATGACATTCCGTTGGGTCATCGTGCTGAACACTTAGATGTGAAATGTTTCCCAGATTTATATCCTTATGGGGTGAATGGACAGCATGAAGAAAGATTGGTTCGTTTGACTGATCATGAATTCATTAAGTCCAAACTGATGTCCAAGCATTCGCAATTTCGATTGAACATGCAATATATTTTTCATTTATTACACGATACCAATATGCGGCAATTGAACGCTGGAATTTTTCACAAAATGAACGTCGTAAATCCACGTGAAAAATACACAGCTGCTGGTTTTCTAGAGCAACTCTCTAAAGATCAGCTACAAACGAACTTGAACACTATATTTTCCAGATTACGTAATACAGCACAGTATTGGCGAAAACCGAGAAATGATTTGAACTGTATGATACACCATTATGGACCAGCTACATGGTTCCTCACGCTCAGTCCAAGTGAATGGTTATGGACAGATTTAATATAATTTCTTCGTGAAGTAAACGGCCCATCGGTGGCTAAAATGTCCCCGAACGAACTCATTGCTTCTGATCCCGTTTCAACTGCTCGATTTATAGATAATACATTCCACGCTATGCTGGATTTCATTTGTTCGCCCGATAATCCGATTGGCAAGGTCACTCATTACTTTTGGCGCAGAGAATATCAAAGCAGCGGATTACAACATTTTCATCTTTTAATTTGGATTGAAGATGCTCCCATAATCGATAAATCAACGAAGGAAGAAGTAGCAGCATTCATAATGAAATACGTCACTTGCAGATTACCATCACCGCATGTGTCGCCAGAATTATATAGACGAGTAATTGCACACCAAATGCATAAATGCAATAGTTACTGTCTACGCAACAAAAAAACTAAAAATTCCTTCTGTAAAGTATGTAGATTTTCATTTCCACGTCCAGTTACAGATACTTTGATAATAAGGGATGTGGCTGTTTCTATAGGTGCTAGAAAACAATTGAAAGCAAAAGGTAGACTCTATGATCTTCCACGTTCAATAAAGGAAGTCCGTATCAATGATTTTAATGCTCCCATTCTCACGGTTTGGAAAGGTAACATGGATATAGAATATATTGGGGAAAAGACAGGGTTGGTAACATGTTACTGTACTAAGTATGTGTCAAAGCCGGAAAAAAGTTACGCTACGGACACTATGGCAGCAATAAATTCTACTAAGTCATTGGCTAGTCTTCTATGCAACCTTGAAATGCGCATGCTAAATCATAGAGAATGTGGAGCGCCTGAATGCGCTGATACTCTTTTAGGATTATCATTGCATGGAACTGACTACAGTACTACTATTAGATGGTTGGATGTAAATATAATGAGAAGTAGGAAATTGAAAACTCGCAAAGAGATTGAAGATCTGGAAGGTGAATCCACAGACATATTTTGTCCATCTCTCATAGATGATTACTATCCTAACAGACCTAGGGAATTAGAATCTAAGCATTTGTACGATTTTGCTATGTGGTATGACGTTACTAAAATTAGACCGTCTGAAAAAACAGAATATTATGAAATCCGTGCATCTTTGTTTGTGAAAAAAAGGAAAAGAGGCTATCTTATCAATCATTATAAGTACAATGTTCAAACCCAACCTGAGAATTATTATTTCTCATTATTATTATTATTCAAACCTTGGAGGAACACCGACGAATTGAAAAATGGATTTAACACATATGCGGAAGCTTTTTTGTCGCTACAATCACAATTGACAGAAGCAGTTCAATATCACGAACGAATAACGGATATTCAAGAAGCACGTGATCATATAAAGGAAGAAATTGAAAAGAACGTGTTGAATACTGTAGAACAAGAAGAAAATGATCAAGGCGATCACCCAATAGAGTGTGTCCCCGTTGAAACTGTTGGTGCCATGAAAGATTTTAAAGATGCGGAAAACAAATTTGACTGTGGTGATCTTGCAGAAATGATTTCGGAATTGAACCATGATCAGAAGCAGATATTTGATAAAGTTACTAAGTCCTTGACGTCTAACGATAACATTCTCAGACTTTATGTGAGTGGCGAAGGTGGCACTGGGAAAAGTTTTTTAATAAAAACTATTAGACAGTGGATCAAGCAGATTATCGGAAAAGACACAGCAGTAACTGCTCCTACTGGAATCGCAGCTTTTAATATCGAAGGTCTGACCATACACCGATTATTCCAATTACCCGTAGAACATGGGCATACAGCCCAGTATAAGCAACTTAGCGATGCAGCCCTTCAAATTGTACGAGATCAACTCAAAAATGTTGCTTTAGTAATCATCGATGAAATTTCGATAGTTTCTAACGTAACTTTCCTGTACATACATCTGCGACTTACAGAAATATTTGATACTACAGATTCCGATGATGCTTGGTTCGGAAAAAAGCCTATGCTGTTATTTGGTGATTTACTACAACTTCCTCCTGTTCACGAAGAACCTGCTTTTATACAATTATCCAAAAAGAGTATGGAGAAAAATGTTGGAGGATTAGGTTCTTATAATTTGTGGTCTGCCTTGTTTAGCTATGACGAATTGACAATAAACATGCGACAGCAGGGTGATGATATTTACAAAGACATCTTGTCGAGAATTCGCACCGGAGTAGTGACCGATTCGGATACAAAGCTATTAGAATCGAGGAAATTAAATTTCAAAGCGACAAATTGTTGTAATGACCGATTAAAAGAATTATGTGATTACATACTTAATGTGGGATCTAATACGGTGTGTTTACTTCCCACGTGTGTTCAGTGTGATGTTTTAAACGCTGCAATGCTGAGTCGATTTCCATCCGAAGAAATCCATTTGATCGCTCATGATACAATGAATTGTGCACCGTACTTGAAAAAAAAGGTGTCAAAGGTACTAAACAATAATGACGACGATAGCTCCCGAACGGCGGGACTTGCAAGGGTCGTAATTGTTAAAGTAGGAGTGCAAATCATGATTAGAAGAAATATTGATGTTACGCTAGGTCTTGTCAACGGTACCATAGCTAAACTTGTTTCAGTTACACGAGGTGTCGATAATGACGTTGAAAAATTGAAAATTATATTACCCACTGGGCAAGAACATATAATAGAACGTGTATGTGTTAAATTTGAAGTAATGGATAGAGCGTTCGTTATTAGAAAACAATTTCCGATTTGCCTCAGCTATGGTATAACTATTCACAAAAGTCAAGGACTAAGCTTGCAGAATGCTGTCGTAGAAGCAGGTAATTCAATATTTACTTGCGGACAAATTTACGTTGCTCTTTCACGGGTGACCACATTACAAGGACTGCATCTTATCAATTATGATCCATCTTCCGTAAAGGCACAAGAATCGGCTATAATAGAGTACAATAGATTGCGAAAAAAATATAGACCTGATCTTATGACTATTTCAATTTCAAAAAACCGCGTTCGCAATGTTCGTGATGCTGTTTGGGCAGTACCTAATTATAATGTATCCGAATGTCAGAATACTAATGATCACATCGCGGATACCACTCAATACAACGTAAGAGGTCTCCCGAATTCTGATGGTGTGTCTTGTTATGCGAATGCCACAATCCAATGCATGTTATATTGTTCATCTATAAGAGGAAACATATTTTCGACGGAAAAAGTTGATGATGTTATAAAAGTCTTTATGGACCAATATAAATCGGATCAAAATCCAAACATAATATCATTACGGCAAATCGCTGGAGAAAAATACGCTTACAATCAGCTGCATGATGCAGCTGAGTTTATTACCTCTCTTTGTGAACATGAGATTCTTATTAAGAATGCAGTACAACACGAAATAACAACAGTATTAAGATGTTTAGCGTGTAATTACACAAGTACTACTATCAGTACAAATTGTGTGGTACATCTTGCACTGCCCAAGATGTTCAAAAAAAAAACATTTGAATTTCAAGATATAATAAAACACAATTTCACAGGATGGAAAAATCAGAAAGATCCTTGCAATAATTGTGATAATTCAAATTCAAATATAATGAAGAAAATCGATATAACTGCTTCCAAACAAATTCTTATTGCAAAATTACATTTGTTCGATCACGATAGTAGTGGAACAACGAAAGTTGCAAATTTCAACATCAAAGCAATGCCTACTACTAAAATACAATTGGTAGATCACTGTTATAAACTTAAGGCAGCGATTTTCCACCACGGTAAAACTATTTCCGATGGTCATTACACGAGTATGGTAAGGGGTAAGGACACAACGTGGGTATTCGTTGATGATTTACGAGTAGAAAAACAAGCTTGGCCACGAAATGCTAAAAATGCATACATATTTTTCTTCGAAAGATGTTAATTGTGGTTGTTATTACAGTTCAATGATAAATACGTTCAGCGCCAAACGCTGCTTTCAGCGCCATAAGCTGCTTCGCGCACTATGTACTGCACACAAAGTACTATACATTCATATAATACATATAGATCGGCAATGCATTGCACATGTTTTTTTTGCGTAGGTGTTAAACTTACGAAGAATTTATCCTTAAGTTCTCAAATTTATCCTTAAGTTCTCGAATTTATCCTTAAGTTATCAAAAAATAATAAAAGTACACTCGCTGAGCTGCTTTGCGCTATTCCGAGTATTCCGAGTAAGCTTTACTGACTACAAACGCGCTTTATCTTCTAACATCACTCGATGGGCTGCAGTGCGCCGTAAACGCGTGGACGTGTAACGAAGATAGATCAGAATTTATAATTTATTGGGATTGCCTCACTTTATCCTTACTTTTAGTACCTGTGACAGTGAAAAATTTGTAACAAAGATGAAGCTGAAATTCTGAATCCCCATAAAAAACTACAAAAAAGTAAAAAAAATGACGCCAAGTACATGAATTATCTTTGTAAAAAGAAGTGAGATCCCCATAAAAAACTTTAGAAAAGTAAAAAAATTACGCCAAGTACATGAAGTAGCTTTGTAAAAAGAAGTGAGATCCCCCCAAAATAACTTTAAAAAAGTAAAAAATACGCCAAGTACATGAAAATGTCGAGGACAAAAAATAGTATTATCAAAAATCACAAAAAAAAGAAAATAGTTTACATGAAAAAGTTGAGGAAGAAAAAGAGTATCACAAAAAAAGAAAATAATATAATTATAATATAAAAAAGGTGTGAAATCAAAATGAGCTGCAAGTACATCACAAAAAAAGAAAATAATATAATTACAATATAAAAAAAGGTGTGAAATCAAAATGAACTGCAAGTACATCACAAAAAAAGAAAATACTATAATTACAATAATATAAAAAAAGGTGTGAAATCAAAATGAGTTGCAAGTACATCACAAAAAAAGAAAATAATATAATTACAATATAAAAAAAGGTGTGAAATCAAAATGAGCTGCAAGTACATCACAAAAAAAGAAAATAATATAATTACAATATAAAAAAAGGTGTGAAATCAAAATGAGCTGCAAGTACATCACAGAAAAAAGAAAATAATATAATTACAATATAAAAAAAAATGTGAAATCAAAATGAGCTGCAAGTACATAAAGGTGCTTTCCAACTACGCTTAAGATGACACAACTACATATACACAGCTAAAATGCTGTGTTATTCCATTACTCATATCGCGGACATTTTAATTAACCCATCAAAAAGAATCCCATTTAAAAACACATTGTCGTAAATTAATATCACCCAAAAAAAGAAAATAATATAATTACAATATAAAAAAAAAATATAATTACAATATAAAAAAAGATGTGAAATCAAAATGAGCTGCAAGTACATCACAAAAAAAGAAAATAATATAATTACAATATAAAAAAAGGTGTGAAATCAAAATGAGCTGCAAGTACATCACAAAAAAAGAAAATAATATAATTACAATATAAAAAAAGGTGTGAAATCAAAATGAGCTCTAAGTACATCACAGAAAAAAGAAAATAATATAATTACAATATAAAAAAAAATGTGAAATCAAAATGAGCTGCAAGTACATAAAGGTGCTTTCCAACTACGCTTAAGATGACACAACTACATATACACAGCTAAAATGCTGTGTTATTCCATTACTCATATCGCGGACATTTTAATTAACCCATCAAAAAGAATCCCATTAAAAAACACATTGTCGTAAATTAATATCACCCAAAAAAAGAAAATAATATAATTACAATATAAAAAAAAAATATAATTACAATATAAAAAAAGATGTGAAATCAAAATGAGCTGCAAGTACATAAAGGTGCTTTCCAACTGCGCTTAAGATGACACAACTGCATATACACAGCTAAAATGCTGTGTTATTCCATTACTAATATCGCGGACATTTTAATTAACCCATGAAAAAGAATCCCATTTAAAAACATTGTCGTAAATTAATAGCTTTACAAAATTAATGATATACAAAAATTGCGCCAATTATAACAATGACTATTTATACAAAGAAAAACAATGTATTAAATAATATAACACAACAAAAGACAAAAAAAAATGTCCGCGGCCTGGAAGTCAAATACTTGGCGTGGCCAGGCACGGTCAAGGTGTCGTTGAAAAAGAATTATTTAAAAATGCAAAATAACGAAAGTGTATTCATATTGTCAGAGTTTTAAATGGACAAATTATGTGAAAGCTTGTGAGAGGAAAGGTATGGGTGAAGATGAATGATCTTACAATTATTTTAAAACGCAATATAATGAAAATGTACTTATATTGTCTGAGTTTTAAATGGACAAATTATCTGAAAGCCGGCGAGAGGGAAGGTATGGGCATTGATGATCTGAGAATACCTTGCCTGGCCACGCCAAGTATTTGACTTCCAGGCCGCGGACATTTTTTTTTTGTCTTTTGTTGTATTATATTATTTAATACATTGTTTTTCTTTGTATAAATAGTCATTGTTATAATTGGCGCAATTTTTGTATATCATTAATTTTGTAAAGCTATTAATTTACGACAATATTTTTAAATGGGATTCTTTTTCATGGGTTAATTAAAATGTCCGCGATATGAGTAATGGAATAACACAGCATTTTAGCTGTGTATATGCAGTTGTCTCATCTAAAGCGCAGTTGGAAAGCACCTTTATGTACTTGCAGCTCATTTTGATTTCACATCTTTTTTTATATTGTAATTATATATTTTTTTTTATATTGTAATTATATTATTTTCTTTTTTTGGGTGATATTAATTTACGACAATGTGTTTTTAAATGGGATTCTTTTTCATGGGTTAATTAAAATGTCCGCGATATAAGTAATGGAATAATACAGCATTTTAGCTGTGTATATGTAGTTGTGTCATCTTAAGCGTAGTTGGAAAGCACCTTTATGTACTTGCAGCTCATTTTGATTTCACATTTTTTTTTATATTGTAATTATATTATTTTCTTTTTTCTGTGATGTACTTGCAGCTCATTTTGATTTCACACCTTTTTTTATATTGTAATTATATTATTTTCTTTTTTCTGTGATGTACTTGCAGCTCATTTTGATTTCACACCTTTTTTTATATTGTAATTATATTATTTTCTTTTTTTGTGATGTACTTGCAGCTCATTTTGATTTCACACCTTTTTTTATATTGTAATTATATTATTTTCTTTTTTTGTGATGTACTTGCAGCTCATTTTGATTTCACACCTTTTTTTATATTATTGTAATTATAGTATTTTCTTTTTTTGTGATGTACTTGCAGCTCATTTTGATTTCACACCTTTTTTTATATTGTAATTATATTATTTTCTTTTTTTGTGATGTACTTGCAGCTCATTTTGATTTCACACCTTTTTTTATATTATAATTATATTATTTTCTTTTTTTGTGATGTACTTGCAGCTCATTTTGATTTCACACCTTTTTTTATATTATTGTAATTATAGTATTTTCTTTTTTTGTGATGTACTTGCAGCTCATTTTGATTTCACACCTTTTTTTATATTGTAATTATATTATTTTCTTTTTTTGTGATGTACTTGCAGCTCATTTTGATTTCACACCTTTTTTTATATTATAATTATATTATTTTCTTTTTTTGTGTGATTATATTATTTTCTTTTTTTTGTGATTTTTGATAATACTATTTTTTGTCCTCGACATTTTCATGTACTTGGCGTATTTTTTACTTTTTTAAAGTTATTTTTGGGGGAATACACATTACCGTGTGAAAGTTTCCTCTATGTGGAGGGGAAATTGAAGATAAATAAGCCAAATGATGTGTTAACGGTGATGTTGGGAAATAATTGTGTGGCGTTCTTATTCGATGAGATTCGATACGAGCTGAACGGTGTGGAAATTGATCGCAACAGAAACGTTGGAATAACTAGTACGCTTAAAAACTATGTATCACTGACATCTGATGAAGACAAAAATATGGAGAATGCCGGATGGGGCTTGAAACGACGCGATGGACTAATAGTGAAAAATCATTTCAATTTTTGCGTCCCACTCAAATATTTGCTGGGATTTTGTGAGGACTACAAACGCATGATTATTAATGCGATCGCGCAACGATAACAATGCTCAGATAGGATCACAGATGTTGGAACCAGAAATTGAATTACTTAAACTACAATGGCGGATGCTTCACGTGACGCTGAACGATGTTAGTAAGCTATCGTTGCTACGTACTTTGGAAAGTGGACAAAACCTGAGCATTTGTTTTCACTCGTGGGATCTGTATGAGTATCCTCTCTTACAGAGCACGACCAAGCATTCGTGGGCCGTGAAAGCATCTGCACAGCTGGAGAAGCCGCGATGCATCATCCTTGCTTTACAGACTAATCGAAAGAATGTGATGTCTGAAGATATTACTATGTTCAACAACTGTAAATTGACCAATGTAAAACTTTTTTTCAACTCGGAATTTTATCCATATGATGACATGAACTTGGACTTTGACAAGAATAAGCATGCCATCTTGTTTCATATGTATACACAATTCCATAAATCGTATTATGGACATAGTTGCAACGAGGCATTATTCACCGTGGCTGAATTTTTACAATTTGGTCCCCTCGCGGTAATTGATTGCTCGCGACAAAATGAGTCGATCAAGAATGGCACAGTGGACGTGCGCATAGAATTTGAGTGTAAAGAGAATGTGCCTGCAAATACTACAGCCTACTGTCTGATTTTGCATGATCGGGTGGTTGAATACAATCCACTGACAAACGTGGTGCGCAAAATCAATTAAATTGTCATGCTACTTGCCTGCCCTCTCATGTGTAAAATCATATCAAAATTTCATCGTGAAAATCAAGATGCTTTACGAGAAAAACTGCATTCTCTCGTCTGTCTTGGAAGCGAACGAACCTCTAAATTGTACCAATAATGACTGTACCAAAATTTGTTGACCTGCAAGGGTTCATCGTTGATGGAAGATTTGTTGTGAAGGAAGTGGCTATCCTACGAAAGGGAACAATTCTCTCGCACTATATTTTTGGGAGTTCAATGCCGCAATATCTTCTTGTGAAATCCGATAAATCAAGCATCCGGTGGTTGGTGGCAAAACATCATGGACTACGGTGGGACAATGGAGACGTTCCGTACAGTATGGCTAAACAGCTAATTTCGAAAGCTGTAGCTGATGCAATCAACGAAGAAGATGATGCATCCCATATCGTATACGTTAAAGGGTTGCAGAAACGCGACTGGCTTGCGGAATTCCTCGATGAAAATACGAGAGCGGGCGTGATCATCGAGACGCTGGACATTAACTACGAGGATATTAAATCTCTAAATAAGCTAACTGTAGTTAATACTCTGCGATGTGGCAGACACGCAAAGCATTGTGCCTTGCAAAATGTACTTAAAATATTCAACTGGTGGTCTAAACACCAAAGAAAAATTTATAAATAAAATATGATCAATTTTTAATGCATAAATGTTTTTCTTCACCCTTCCCAACCTCCTATATGCTAGATTAAGACGATAGTTATAATTATGTAGAAGCGGTTCGATTTACGTTCAGAGTGGTACGATTCACGTTCAGAGTAGTACGATTCACGTTCGATTCACGTTCAATACCCGTTCGACACCCGATCAAAGCCGTTCAGTACCCGTTCGATTCACGTTCGATTCACGTTCGATTTACGTTCAGAGTAATACGATTCACGTTCGGAGTGATACGATTCATGTTCAGAGTGGTACGATTCACGTTCGATTTACGTTCAGTACCCGTTCGATTCACGTTCGATTTACGTTCAGAGTGATACGATTCACGTTCAGAGTGATACGATTCATGTTCAGAGTGGTACGATTCACGTTCGATTTACGTTCAGTACCCGTTCGATTCACGTTCGATTTACGTTCAGAGTGATACGATTCACGTTCAGAGTGGTACGATTCACGTTCGATTTACGTTCAGAGTGGTGTAGTGAAATGATGCAAACGAAGAATGGAAAGAAGATACATACGAAGAAGGAGAGGACAGTCAGCGAAAATGAATATGGAAAACAATACTATCTTACTTTGCAAAACTACGCACTTCTCGATTTCATGATAAGAGTTCAGATGCGAGAGCCAGGGGACGCAGCGAGACCAGTTGCCTGTCAAACTGTGACAGAACGAAAGTGGTAGCGATAGTTATTGTGGTATACAAAAAAATGGGATTACTGCGCATTGCACCAGAGGGGAGCCCCGATCTATGTTGGGACAATCCTGAGGTATGTACTTTGCAATATTTTTACATTAATCACGTTTAACAGTTGAAATCGAGTGAGATCGAATCAGGTGGCTGTGTTAATATTATATCGTGGATTTCTATCTTCTAGGACTCGCCACCATCACCACCATCATCATCACCACCTTCATCGCCGCATTCGCCTCAGCCTCCAGTGGTATGTGTGTTTCATGTTTATTATGTTTATTTATATGTTTATTTATATGTTTATTTATATGCTTAATTATAACGATGTTTGTGTATGTGGTCTAGAATTATGAACTGTTGGAGCAGCTGGCGATATTGGCGCGGGTTCTGGTGGAGGCCCAGGAGGCACCCCCGGCGGTGCCTCCTCAGGAGCCGCGGATGCGTCGGCAGTCAGGGCTGGTGGAAAGGCTGCGGCGCCCGCGGGTGCCATATCGGCAGATGGGGCCCCTGCGGCAGCCGCGGCTCCCATCACCAGAATCACCCCCCTGGATAGATGTCAGTAGGCCGCAGCCGCCGCCAACACATTCAGGGTGGGTGATGGCGCCTCCGGGGCCCCCGTCGCAACCTCCGTCATCATCATCATCATCATCATCATCATCATCATCCTGCGATGCGGCACCCTGGTGGCCGCCATCGACGCCGTCGACACCACCATCTTCGTCGTCGGCATCGCCACCACCATCACCGTCCCCAGAGTGGCCCGAAGGGTGTTTTACACCGTCGCCGTCACCACCACCGCCTCCCGAGTGATTTTTTAATTTTTTTCTTTTCATTTACTTTTTTATTATTTTGTATTTTATTATATTTTTTCTTTTTTCTTTTTTCTTTATATTTTATATTTTTTTATTTTATTATCATTATTATTATTATTATTATTATTATTATTATTCCTTTATAGAAGGAAAAAATAAAACCATACCATATATATTCTTAAACATATTTCATTGTACTATTTTATTTACCCATCATCCTTCCGACCACCTAATTCTAAGATTCAGTGTTTATTTTATTCATGACTTTTTTCACGCCGCCAAATGACGTCATCTTGCATAGCTTTTTCAAAGCAGTTAAATTACACACGTTATCGCACGATACGCCGCGACGTTAAATCGGAACGCTTTAGAATGCTGTTAGCGTTAATAACTTTAAAATGCTTGCTGCATATTGGTTCAGAAAAAAGTATTTCTGTTTGCTACATAATGGTTCGTTGGATCATTGATAAAAAAATTATTATTATTTCTCTGCTGGGGTGGGGCGGGATTGAAAAAGTTTTCGGGGTTGGCCTCTCCCTCTAAACAATTTTCGGGGATGGGTCCGGTCTGGAGAGGTCTCCGCGGCGGCTCGGTCCGGACTGACCCCCTCCATCATCGCGACTTCCCCCACTCCGCGGCTCGTGCGCGCGCAACCGGTCTTCCACTCTCCGCAGGCCCCGCGCCCGTGTTTCCCTCCGCCGCGCTCCCCCGTGCGCCCTCACTTCCCCCCCGCGCTCCCGTCAGAGGACCTGGGTTGGGATCCCCATAGTCTTACTACTGATAATATTTGATTTCATGTGAGATCTACGGTTTATCAATATTTCACGATTTTCAATGTAACAAAATATCGTATATTGTATCAATTTGTATCACAAAGAGCTTCAATATTATGAATAAAATAATATAGCATTGCATTTAATGAAATTGACTTGACCGTATGTTATTCCGGTTCTGACCGAATGTTTTTGGGATTCACTATATGTACGGGTAGAAGTACAAAATCTAATTTTTATGGTACTGTTTCAGATATATAAGGCCATGAAACGTCTGGCGTACCGGCGCCATAGGGAAACCGGCAGTGGTAGTGGAGGTGCCAGGCACGGTGGCGGCAGAAGCCAAGGCAGATGGGGCCAAGGAGGAAGAGGCCGGGGAGGATGGGGCGAAGGAGGAAGAGGCCGGGGGGGGGGCTTGGGGCCAAGAAGGAAGAGTCCGGGGGGGTTGGGGCCAAGGAGGAAGAGGCCGGGGGGGGGCAAGAAGGAAGAGGCCGGGGGGTTGGGGTCAAGGAGGAAGTGGCCGAGGGGGCAATTTTTATTTGATTCAGAAATTTTTTACTAATTAAATAAATAAAACAAGTGGTGTTTATAAATGTATATCATGAGTTTTATTTATGGAAAAATACCTTTACAAACAATTTTTGTCTCCGCCAACATGAAATATACAAATTTCCTTGTTACATGGGCCCTTGAGGTCCATCCCGTGCTCGCTGTCCTCGCGTCGCTTTCTTTCGAATAGACGATTCAGCGGAATCGCCTCGCGCTTAGCGGTCACGTTGCGCTGAACCCGTAGCAACAGCCGTAGGGACAACGACCGCGCTCGGCCCGGGCCCCGGATATTTCGAAATTATCGAAACAATCGACAACTGCGGACGGGGAAGTTTCCCCCATTCGTGGGAATTTTTCGAGGCTCCGCCCGCAACCGAGAGACGCGGAATAGAGAGTCGCTTGGTTCAGCGACACCACGAGCGAGCGTAAGGATAGATGGCAATCGTGCCGTGCGATATTTGAAAACAACTGCGAGCGATAACTGAGATGGAGTGCCGTCTCGAGGTTGGTTAATTTGATCTTATTTTCTTTAAGAATATATTTTACATTATTGTTTCTCCTTTAAATCCCGTGTATTCACTTATTCAACCGCTTCACTCCCTATCCTTCCATGGTAAGTATAATCAAGGCATGCTTTACCACCTTCACAGAGTAAAGAACCCCGTGAATCACCTTAACCGCTCAGGGCGATTCACAAAAGTCCCTTCAGGACGTAACATCCTTTTTATCTTGTTACGCTTGCGTGGATCTACTCGCGTGATTCTACGTTCCGCGAGTACAACTGCCATTGCAGGCACATGTGACTACTGACAGAATCAGTGGTACCGCATTTTACAACGTGGTGCGACACATGACCGATAAAATCTGTTATTTCCTTTGTCACTGTTTTGGTAAACTTACGCTTGCGTGGATCGACTCGCGTGATTCTACGTTCCGCGAGTACAAGTGCCACTGCAGGCACATGTGACCACTGACAGAATCAGTGGTACCGCACTTTACAACGCGGTGCGACACATGACCGATAAAATCTATTATTTTCGTTGTCACTTTTTTGGTAAACTTGCGGTTGCGTGGATCGACTCGCGTGATTCTACGTTCCGCGAGTACAAGTGCCATTGCAGGCACATGTGACCACTGACATAATCAGTGGTACCGCACTTTACAGCGTGGTGCGAGGAGAATAGCCCCTCTCTTCAAATTTAGTCATGCTTATGTCGCAAGGGCATAACGTAATCCTGGGTTTCGTTTCATTTTATAGTCCACATTTTACATTTTATTTGTGAAACCGGTCAATAACATAATCGCGTCCCTTCGGAAACAATAAAAACTTTTAAAACTGAAGATGGGCAGGGTTTTTCAAACAGATTATCGGCAGCTACTTTCCGTTTGTGACCTATTACATTGTACACCTCTTCCATCCGTATTTTCACTATATTTACAATGCGAATGATCGTTCCATCGTTCAGCATGAAACAATTACTTCTATTGTCATCGCAATGTATATAATATCCATCACTTTCAAATTTTTGTACTGCGTCACAGTTTTGGTTGAGAATATGGGCAATAGTGGTCCATTGTGATGGGAACCTTTACAAATATATTTTCTCAGTATTGGTGATGATTTTAGAACAGATCCCCGCTGCAGTTCTCCATAACGTCTTGCCAATTGCTGCAATGGTTTATCCGATTTTCTTATTAATTTCTTCAAACTACCTAAAAAGTTTTCAAAAGGAAATGCGCTAAAATTGTCCAACACTCCAAATTTTCGAACGTCATTACACAAATGGAGTAAGTTGTGGACATTGTGAGAAATATATTGTTTCCCATACAATACCTCGAAATGTTCAACAAAGTATTCTAATAATTCCTCAGCATATTTAATATTCTCTTCACTATTAATTAACATAAGGCTAACTAACACACTGACAGCCACGTGCAGTGTTAAAAAATATTCGTAAATGTTTTTCGTTAGTACACGCTTCTATACAATAGGACCTGTGTACAGTAGAAATTGCCGAAATTCCGTAGCTTTTCAGTAAATGAGATCCGTCAAACTTCTCGGTTTTTGCGAAAACTCACGCGGTACAGAAATTCCAACCAATATTAGATGTTCCGATATCAAGTTCTTAGCTTGTCCACCAATCCTTACGTTTAACGGTCCCTTAATCCACAATAGCAAGAGCTTCTTCATAACTCCCAGACAAATTAAGTGCATATAGTCTAGGGGCACATTTGATACTAACCCAATATTTGGCACTTTTAACAAGTCACTTGTACCTTTATGGTAATCTTCGTCGGTTTGCCGTAGAAATTCTTCGTCTGTTCTCAGTGTATCAGGCACTTCGGTGTAAGAGAGACACGTAGTTCTGTTAACTGATTTCCCAACGATTGTACATTTCGAGCAGCTCGAAAAGCCTGTATGGCCTTTTGTATATAATACAAACGATTTCGCTGGAGCATCACAGATAATTTTTGTTAACCTAATAGAAAATTTATTATTATCATACATAAACCCATTGTTTATGAAATATGTTATTTCATCAATGAATTTGTCCAACAGTTCGTTGGATAACTCTGGTTTCTTATACCCATAATAGATTCCAACAATCTGTATTCGTTTCAAAATTGTATCCGATACTAATATGGGCCAGAAACTGTTGGAGGAGGACCTTGACAACGGCAAGCCATCAATATTTAAAGACAGATCTATATATTGTACACTAATATTTGCCTCAACGTACATTTCAGCATAAGATTTTAGCATCTGTTCTACACCAAGATGTAAGTAATCTCCCCCTAGTATTTTGGTACAATTACTTGTACGGGGAGTGTGTAACAATGTCCTGGCATCTTTCGGTAGTAAGCATTTGGGCACGTACGATAAAAAAATGCTCAACAGTTCGTTGATGGCTTTATGAGTAATATTATTTCGTAGTGCCCAGTTGGACAAATCCTGTCTTAATGTCGCAGGCCTCTCCGGTTCATTGTAATCAACAATATCATTCGCTGATTCATCATCGGATGTGTCATAATCCAGTATGCAATGATAGTATTCATTATTATCATCAAATAATGAATGAGTGTCTTCTTCTTCATCACTTTCACAAATATCATTGTTGTGTATATTCCTGAAATTGTCATTGTCTGTGCACAGTACTTCATCGCAAGACTCGTACACTTCCTGCGAACTATTTAGTTCAGAATTTTTACATTCTAAGTACTGTGAAGAGGTAGGAAGCTCATCAATTGCCAATTTCGCATTAGATTGATTTCTTTGGCTTTCAATATCCTTCAAATATTGCTGAATTCTCCTCCTTTGATGTCTATCAGAACATAGACTATAGCCTTTCCTAATACGTTTTTTGTCCGCCATAATAACCTGAACATATTTCATACACAAATAAGAATTTAATTATAACAATTTGTTAAAGACTATATGCCTGTACTACGGTATGACCCAACCAACAGAATGAACTGAAATTTTAAGGGGTTGGGCGGGAGGGGGAGAGAACCTATAATATAAAATTTCAGCTGCGGGTATTTGTTAGTTTCTGAGATATTAATAAAAAACCTACGCAAAATACATTGAAATTTACCTATACAGTCGTTACTAACACAACTTTGGAAATACTCTAGTATTACTATACTATAGTATTGGGAATAAAAACTGATGCAGTTATAAGCATCGCGCGATGAGGTCAATATCGTACATTGTATCGTCGACTGTGAAACGAAGAAGATGGTTCTGTTAGTAACGTCTGTATACAGTGACTCTTGAATATATTCGGACACTTTTTAAAATCGCATAACATTTTTAAAATTAATCCAAACGACTTGAGTTTTTTTGAGAAGTTAGAAGGATTAGTTTGCTAAGCGACAGGTTTCGTTGTTTTAGAAAAACTTGCAATTGATCGGAATAACGAAGAAAATAGTGAAGGTCATTTTTTAAACTTTTATTGTGATCCTGCCGTTACGTATGTGGAATTTTCCCATACGCCGCTCTCAACCATTTTTCGAGCTTGCGTCTGCGAAGGGAAAACGTCCTAAAAGCCTTTTTGTTTATCACACACCACTAAGGGGGTCATGATCTCGACCATCTGGATCATGACCATGGGAACGGGAATGACACGACGACGACCCCGAAGGATTTCTTTATATGGAAATTTCTAACGCATCCCCACTCATTTTTCGACTATATAAACCCTTTGGTTTCAACCCTCGTCGGTTAAAAGCTATAGAGTCACGTCGTGTCAAGCTCGTACAGAGTTGGTTAAGATCGAGCTAAAGTCTCCGTCAGAATCAAAGTTAACCTCATAGAATCCGCGAGTCCGGTTTATATTCTATTTGGCACTTTGAAATTGTCACTCGTACGCCCCGCATCGCCAGTGCGTCAACACCGTGCAAACTAGTGGTAACTTACACACTTTTATTTATTATTTAACCGCGACACTTACATTTGTACAATAATTAGTTATTGAATACACGAATAGTGTTCACGTGTAAATCGAGTCGATTTCGTTAAACCCATCTTTTACCCAGTGATCCTTATAATATTAGTAGCACTCACCCACCGATACAACTTTACCGCTTGAGTTGTATCAACTTTAATTAAGGGTTACGAGGCATTACTAACATTTCCCGCGACTCCCCGATTTCGCATCAGGTTTGTTCGCATTTACCATCCAAAACAAGGAATCTTCACCAACCCAGTGGCTCCCCAATTTCGCATTGGGTTTGTCCACGAAACCTCACCCTCCTACGGCTCCCTGATTTCGCATCAGGTTCGTCCGTGTCCTACAGTTCCCTGATTTCGGACCAGGTTCGTCTGTGAACTCTATCCTAGTGACTCCCCGATTTCGCATCGGGTTCGTTCACGACGTTTCACCCTCCTGCGGCTCCCTGATTTCGCATCAGGTTCGTCCGCGTGTGACTCCATTCCTAGAGGCTCCCTGATTTCGCATCAGGTTCGTCCGCGTGTGACTCCATTCCTAGAGGCTCCCTGATTTTGCATCCGGTTCGTCCTCGCCGTCAATAATCCTAGCGGCTCCCTGATTACGCATCAGGTTCGTCCGCGCACCTAACTAACAAACTCATAAACCATATTCCTTGGGAAATACCCTTATCGCCGGCCTCTCGCGTTGCCGCAGCCCCGGCTCGTAACACTGCAATGAAAATCCAAAAAATCCGTTTGTAGATTTAGGTAAGTTGTATACATGCTGAAAATTTCATCAAAATCGGGTAACGCTGCTCTGAGCTACAAACATTTAAAGATCGCAGAATAATGATTTCGAGAATTTCCGCGATTTTCGACCTTATTCTGCGATCTTTAAACGTTTGTAGCTCAGAGCAGCGATACCCGATTTTTATGAAATTTTCAGCATGTATACAACTAACCTAAATCTACAAACGGATTTTTTGGACTTTCATTGCAGGATCACTAAAAAAGTTTAAAAAACGACCTTCACTATTTTCTTCGTTATTCCGATCAATTGCAATTTTTTCCAAACAACAAAACATGTCACGTAGCAAACTAATCCTTCTAGCTTCTCAAAAAAACTCAAGTCGTTTGGATTAATTTTAGAAAACTTATGCGATTTTAAAAAGTGTCCGAATATTTTCAAAAGTCACTGTATGTAGATTTTAATGTATTATGCCGAAAGTTTTTTATTAATATCTCAGAAACTAACAAATACCCGCAGCTGAAATTTTATATTAGAGGTTCCCTCCACCTCCCGCCCAACCCCTCAAAATTTCAGTTTATTCCGTTGGTTGGATCATACCGTTGTATATCCAACTATATACTTGAGATGATCTATCAGCAGTGGTACTTACCAGATGTTGAAACGCAAATTAGTTATATTTTCTGCGAGACAATGGCAATTGTGGACAATGCGCGTCCAGAATTAAAACGTGGTTCGTGCGATACCACGATTTTCAAATATATATAACAAAACACTAATACGAAGTATAAACAGGATAAAAAAAAATAAGTATAATATAATGTAAAAAAGAAACTAACTCGAACTACTATTACCCGGCCGTCGCTATGACGATTGGTCGGAATCACCTATTTGGGCACACTTTTAAAGACGCGGCACACGTATTTTGGTTATTGGCTGAAGTAGGCACATACATTGTCGCACCGCGCGTCATAGCGACGCACAGTGGGTTGAAATCCCAGAAACACGGCGAAAATATGAAGGCAATCTTTGATATTTACAAAAATGAGTATTCTATAGTTTTCGAGGTCGCTGATTACGAATCTGAAGTAAAAATGGTAAAAAACAAAATGGCGGATCCAATATGGGGGACACGTATGCCAAAAAAATATCAGATTTGGTCCAAACTTGGTAATCTAGGGTTTTCGAGGTCGCTGAGTACGAAACTGAAGTCAAAGTGGCAAAAAACAAAATGGCGGATCCAATATGGCAGACACGTATGCCAGAAAATATCAGATTTGGTCCAAACTTGGTAATCTAGGGTTTTCGAGGTCGCTGAGTACGAATTTGAAGTCAAATGACAAAAAACAAAATGGCACTAAACAAAGGTTTTCTAAATCCTTATCTTCTAATATTTTTAAAACTGTTTCTTGAACAGTCAGGAGACGTTCTACCGTATGGTCGAGTAACGCTTGTAACTTAACGTCTGCTGAGGTTGAAGTTATCTTTATACTCTCACTATTTGGATAACACTTCATCTTTTCTAACTGCAAGAGTGTGTAGCTTGGAAATCTTTCAGGATCACTCTTTCTGATAAGATTATATTGATGTCTAGATAATTTAGCATCCACCAATAGAGCTAGAGCATCTTCGCAAGACATTTTTCGGGACTGTTCTTCTTTATATTTTTTGTATGCTTCTCTATATTCGTTTGCTCGTGTTGGAGTAGAAGTTGTTAATTCATGTACAAGTTTTGATGCCTCTATTTTTCCGGATGCTCTTAGCTTCACTTCTGTCGCATATGATAGTTCCCCAAGGGATGACTGTCGTAAGGTTTCAGTTTTTTGTCGCTTGCTTCTCACAGAGCTATTTTCGAAAGTAACTATTGGGCGACCTCGCTGCTTTGTTGAATAAATTTTAAAACACACCGAACTCTTCAACCAATTTTTATTGTTTGTTTAAAATCTATCCTCTATTCTGTTTGCTAGCATCCATTTAGTTTTAAATTGTGATTTAGATTGAGTTATCTTATGGTATAAAGATACTAAACCCTCATCAGGACTCTTAAGAAAGAAAATTGATCATCTACTTTGCGATTTGGGGTGTTTTTTGAGATATTAAAAAGTTCTTGTCTCGTTATAACAATATTATTTGCATTCACATCTGAAAATAACAACATATAAATATATAAATCTTTCAATTAACTGCGTTTGCAAAAAAAAAATTTTCATGATGTGGGAACATTTTTGAATAAATTGTAATTTTAGTGATTTGTGCAAAAACGAGCAAAATCTGAAAGTTAATCTCAGTTGTTTGATAATCAGAGATGATAACTGTGGAAACAACAATGCTTGATTGGACTTGGAAGTTAACTAAATGTTTAATTCTTTTTGTATTGTGTGTGGTAGGAGACCCTAATAGTCGGCGAAAAATCGAAATACAAAAGAATTTTTGCACATCTGATTTTTTATCCCTAGTATAGTTGAAATATGTGCGCACAATAAAACGTATATCCACAGCCTACTACAACTCTTCCTTCCTTACCTGAGTCGGTCAAAAACAGTTAGCTGTACAAACTCCATTACATGTTTATTCCGAGCTATTTACCAACGATTTTGTGGTGCTATTTTTTGTGTTTTTGTGTATTTTAAACTTCTGTTTCACGATGAAGACGTCAATTTCAGGTGTTTATTTAATCACTTTTTGTTGTTATACGTTTGCGACAAGCAATAATACCTTCATACAGTTTAATTCAAAATTGCCTCCTATAACCTTAATTGCCATAGCTGATCTACAAAAAGAATTAAACGATTAGTTAACTTCCAAGTCCGATCAAGCATTGTTGTTTGCACAGTTATCGTCTCTGATTATCAAACAACTGAGATTAACTTTCAGATTTTGCTCGTTTTTGCTCCAATCCCTAAAATTACAATTTATTCAAAAATGTTCCCAGTTCATGAAAATAATTTTTTTGCAAACGCAGTTAATTGAAAGATTTATATATTTATATGTTGTTACTTTCAGATGCAAATAATATTGTTATAACGAGACAAGAACTTTTTAATATCTCAAAAAACGCCCCAAATCGCAAAGTAGATGATCAATTTTCTTTCTTAAGAGAGCAAATTAGAAAACGAACGAAATGTCCTGATGAGAGTTTAGTATCTTTATACCATAAGATATCGCAATTTAAATCACAATTTAAAACTAAATGGATGCAAGCGAACAGAATTGAGGATAGATTTTTAAAAAACAATAAAAATTGGTTGAAGAGTTCGGTGTGTTTTAAAATTTATTCATCAAAGCAGCGAGGTCGCCCAATAGTTACTTTCGAAAATAGCTCTGTGAGAAGCAAGCGACAAAAAACTGAAACCCTACGACATGACTCATCTCTTGCGGAACTATCGTTTGCGACACAAATGAAGCTAAGAGCATCCGGAAAAATAGAGGCATCGAACCTTGTACATGAAGTAACAACTTCTAGTCCAACACGAGCAAACGAATACAGAGAAGCTTATAAAAAATATAAAGAAGAGCAGTCCCGAAAAATGTCTTGTGAAGATGCTCTAGCTCTATTGGTGGATGCTAAATTATCTAGACATCAATATAATATTATTAGAATGAGTGATCCTGAAAAATTTCCAAGCTATACGCTCTTGCAGTTAGAAAACAAGAAGTGCTATCCAAATAGTGAGAGCATACAGATAACTTCAACATCAGCAGACGTTACGTTACAAGCGTTACTCGACCATACGGTAGAACGTCTCCTGACAGTTCAAGAAACAGTTTTAAATATATTAGATGATAAGGAATTAGAAAACCTTTGTTTAGTGACAAAGTGGGGCTTCGATGGAAGTTCAGGCCACAGTTCCTACAAACAAGCGTTTCATGGATCTGAAGCCAGTGATTCAGTAGTCTTTATAACGTCCATGGTACCTATACGCCTTGTGTGTGGAGATCCGGATCGTAGGAACAACAAAGTAATTTGGCAAAACCCACGCCCATCTGCTACGAGGTACTGCAGGCCGTTAAAAATACAATTTTTAAAAGAATCGACGCAAGTTACCCTTGATGAAAAACGTAGGGTAGATCTAGAGATCGAAAACCTCAACAATAGTTTTTGTACCCTTAAAAGTAGATCGTATTCTGTTAATCATAGATTAATTTTTGCGATGATTGGCGGTAAAGTGTGTAACGCTCTTACTGAAACATCATCTACGCAAAAATGTTATATTTGTGGCGCAACATCAAAAAAATTCAATTCCATTGACGAAATGATAAATAGAGAAGTAAAGAAGGAAAATTTACAATTTGGTATATCGGTACTACATGGTTGGATTCGTTTTTTCGAATGTATCCTACACTTAGCGTACAAGCTTCCAATAAAAAAATGGCAAGCTCGCGGGGGGAATAAAGAAATAGTCTCGGAAAATAAACGTAGAATCCAAAAGTTGTTCAGAGAAAAAACTGGGCTAATCATTGACAAACCTAAACCCGGGTTTGGTAATTCTAATGATGGAAATACAGCCAGGCGTTTCTTTGCCAATGCAGACCTGTCTGCAGAAATAACAAATATTGATGTAGATTTGATTAAAAAAATGCATATAGTATTAGTTGTAGTGTCATGTGGTCACGAAATTGATGTAGAAAAGTTCCGACAATTTTCATTAGATACAGCTAGACTTCTTGTACAAAAATATCCATGGTACTGTATGCCTCCCACTGTCCACAAATTTCTCATTCACGGTCCTGAAATAATATCGGCTGCTTTATTGCCAATTGGTCAATTGACAGAAGAAGCGCAAGAAGCGCGCAACAAAGATTTTAAAAAATATCGTGAACATTATTCTCGAAAATGCAGCCGCGAAAAATGCAATCAGGATATTTTTAACCACTTTTTATTAAGTTCAGATCCAATAATAACCAGTAAGAGACGATTACCGCAAAAGATTCGTCGATCTCTGCCCAAAGAAGCATTAAACTTATTATTGCCTCCCGTTATAAATTGTAATGATCAAACTACACCGGTCCAATCGAATGATGAATATGATAGTAGTGATGCTAGTTCACATGATCATTAACTTATCGTGTTGCACTTATCGTAAACTGTTTCACAAAGTGTGTTATTGAATATTTAGAAAAATGTATAGATAAGGTTAAAAGAGGAATCTTTTGTTTTATTTACTTTAAAATAATCGTTTTTGATTAACCGGTTAACTGACACGGCTTTTTTTATTATTCATGCCCAAATTTGCAACATCGAAAAATTAAGTGAATCACAAAGTTTGATCATATATGATACAGAATTGGCAGAATTGGCCAGATTTGTTTTTATCATATATGATACATTGCCAGTTAACCGGATATTTAATTAACACAAGATTCCACGGCGGCAGTGGTGTTTTTTTTTCAAATCGAAGAAAACCCTAGAATACCAAATTTGGACCAAATCTGATATTTTTTTGGCATACGTGTCCGCCATATTGGATCCGCCATTTTGTTTTTTGGCACTTTGACTTCAGATTCGTACTCAGCGACCTCGAAAACCCTAGATTACCAAGTTTGGACCAAATCTGATATTTTTTTGGCATACGTGTCCGCCATATTGGATCCGCCATTTTGTTTTTTGCCATTTTTACTTCAGATTCGTAATCAGCGACCTCGAAAACTATAGAATACTCATTTTTGTAAATATCAAAGATTGCCTTCATATTTTCGCCGTGTTTCTGGGATTTCAACCCACTGTGCGACGGACTGTATCGCCCGAGCCCGCCTCTTGGGGATCTTCTTTCGGCCGGGTAATAGTACAAGCGCTGTTCAAAATCAGAGATGCTTCCTTCAGAGTTTACTTCGATTTAACGAGCGATCATGATGTCACATAGACTTAAGTATGTACATATACACTGTATACACTCGAAAGCGTATCTCCACTTACTTGGAGGCACTCCTAGTGAAAATTTGGCAACGCAGCGGAATTTCTTCCACGCTCGAAGCGCGTGACGAGGCTGCTCACAGGCAAATTATTCTGGAAATTATAGTGTTCCCTTAATTTTTACCAACAGTGTATTTTTTTCCGTTTGCAGTTTATTTTGTGGGATTTAGTTGATTCTTCCAGTATTTCAATCTAGCAGGATCGGCCTTCCGGAATAATTTTGTTTCCGGTTAAAGAATGGTTTTTACAATAATGAAAATTATAAACAAAGTTTTATTTTGCAAATTTATGCTGAAGGTCGCCAAGAGTGGGTTAGTAAAATTCTTCTGCAGGTATAACTGACACCCTTGTGATGGGTCCGTGAGCTGTCGTTATTGTTTCTACCGTTGTTAGACCTGATTGATGTAATAGGGGGTGCGAGTAGTACGGTCAACCGACCGTAAAGCCGGGTCCAGACCTGAATGCGTATACGCTGAGCAGTCTGAGCGCGCACGAATGACGCATGCGGAGGGGTCGAAAGTGCCATTGTGTCTTTCTTCACCAACTTCTGTGCTTAACTTAGCCTACTCCGCAGTCGCAAAGATGGTGTGATACATAGTTAGCTAAATAAACATACAGCTCAACCCTCCGAGTCATCCTGTTTACCAATACAGGGTGATTGTCCACCGACGCCTGTCAAAGAGTTTCCACCTGGTACCCCGTGGCTTTGACAACCCCCTGTAATGCCTCACCGAATTTTATGGGTTTCGATCCTTCAGACGATCCTTTTAACACAACAGCGAGTTGGCCTGGCTGTATGAACTAAGAACAGTGCAGGGTGTAGTGAAGAAAAGAAAGGCAAATTATCCAGTAAAATAAAGCTTTAAAGACTATCATATGTTAACTGCATTATTATTATTCAAAATGTAATTTTTAAATTTTTGATTATCTGTTTATATCAATATTAGTAATGGATTAAAATTATTTAGTCTATGCCTTCAATAATTTAAGTCATTAAAATTAATTTCTGTAGGCGTTTCGTAAAAATCACCGAAAGCAGGGAACTTTGAAGATTTGTATTTTTTAAACAATTTCGAATCTGCAAAAATGAGGACTTAACCCTCCCTAATTTCATATGGACTACCATATATGTATTTCAATATCATGAAAATCCGAGACATCGAGGATTTTAGAAAAGTATCACATCTGCCTCTATCTTCCACGCTGAACGCAATGCACTCCAAACTCTCTTTGATGTGTGGAAGAAAACCGACAACGGTCGGCTCAGGCCATGTGCCTTCGCCGGCATTCGCAAGTCGGGTCGCATGCGCCGAGTCACCACGAATGACCCGTCCACACTAGGATATGCGTTCACGCTCACCCTTTCTGACGTAGAAGCATGGCGGCCCTGGCTACCGTTTCTCCCGTCCACATCAGAATATTCGTGCGCGCTCAGCCTGCTCAGCGTATACTCATTCAGGTCTGGACCCGGCTTAATAGTGGAGAGTACGGCACGCTTATCGGAAACGGGGCGTGCCGCTGTCCTTAAGGGGGTAGACACGGGTAATGCAGCGCGCTGTATACCGACACAATCTGGCCCGAAACAGGGGGTTAGGATTTTTCATCATTCGTCCTTATATGAGCAGATTTTGGGCTGGGTTTGGACTCATTCGAAAGAGGAAGGTTCAATGCGGAGCGCTCTTCTCATGGTTCAACGAGATTGTGTTGATATCAAATAATATGAGTGTCCAAAGTAGAGCAAAAGTCGACAAAATACACCCGCAGAATCCAAGTATTTTTAGGTCACTAAAAGAGTGACTGAAACGGTCAGAAGAGCGCTTTGCATTGAACCTTCCTCTTGCGAATGAGTCCTAACCCAGCCCCAAATTTGCTCATATAAGGACGAATAATGAAAAATCGTGACTTCAGTCCCAAATACGAGTTCCGCCATATTGGCGATAATACAGAGCAAGTCACGTGACAAATTTAGTTGAGCTAGTGGACACGAGATGGCGCCTACTCGGGAGGACTGCCAACGTGGAATTATAGTAAAACTGAAGCGTTCGCTGGATACACAAGCCACAGTAAAAGCGTGATGCAGTCATTGCATGCATTTTCGGACGACTTTAGGTTAGGTTATATGCATTTTAGGCATACATTGACTAGGAACTGCTGGGAATTGTCTGCATTTACTAAATTAACGGTTTTACCGTAACACATACATCACCGCTGCCGAATATATTTTATAATTATATGGCCACATTATTTCAAATAAAAAAAGAGATTGGAATTTTTTAATAACACTGGAAGTAGTGATTTACTGATATCATATTTTCAGAATGTGGAAGTTACAGCAATTATTTGCAATTATTGCTTTTATTATTATTCTTCTGACTATTGTATATAACATATAACAAGGAAAAGTCTCCAAATCGGTCAACAGTTGACTCCTTGATTTTTTTTGTAATTCTTTACGGTCCTATGCAGAGATGGGCATTATTTAAATAAAAGAATATACTTCCGAATGGCCCCAGTGGCCGATCGACACGAGGTTTGGGGGAGGGTGTGTGTACCCTAAATCTAAAATTCTATTTAGCTTCGGGTATTTATTAGTTTCCTTTGTTTATTCGAAGGCCTTTCATCTTTGGCTTCGAATAATTTTTCATCTTTCATTATATCTTTATCCTAAGGTCGTATTCAAATATATTGGCCGGTCGATTCGTTTTCGTGAACAACGATCGAGGAGAAATCAGCCATCACCATCTGACGATCGTGGATTTGTCAGTTGGAGTTCCCTAGCCACCGAAGGGTATGGTGGGGTAACGGGAATGCTGCTGGGCCCTGTCTGAACGTAGCCGTGTGACTGTTATTTATTCTTATTGTCAGCGTAGTACATATGTAGTTGTGTGCGTCACGAAGTTATACGTAGACCAATACGAGATGAAGCTATCGAGAAAGAATCAATGTTCTGACCAATAAAGCTCCCTGAATTTTTTCGGAGCTAAGGCCTCAGGTACACCTATTCTGATGCGTGTATTTCTACGCTGCAGCTCGGTTTGGCCTATACATGACAGAAGCTTGGCGCTATCCCCACCACTTCTGGCTCACTCGTGTTCTGCGATGACGAGAGAACACGCGTTACGAATAGGAGTGTGCGGATCGTCCCACGGTTCGGATTCTCGGCCCTCGGAACGGGTCGGAAAATTTCGGGCGGGATCGGGCGGGGTCCCGATACTTTCGTATTGCTCGAGATCCAGACGGTTTCAGGATCCCGAGACTCGATTCAGGCTACAAGCATAGCCGCCATGAGCGGCCAATTTGATTTTAGGTCGGCTCGGCAAAACTCGGACGCGATCGGACGATATCGTTACCAGTAATAGATTAAAATTATTACCAGAGAACATAGAAAAATTATGTTTCTTACACGTTAATTTGAAATAATAAAATATTCGCCTCCTGCATATTGTTGTTATTATGAAACATCTAGGAAATATTCCTTTTTGTATGCTTATAGTTCGTACGTTTTCAATTTTAAATCTGAACCTATCCGGAAAAAGATAATACCCTATATATTCCCTTTACATAAAGTACTAACATGAGGCAGACTCAAGAAATGACAGAATGAAGCTTCAAGGATTCTCCGTCACCGGCGTTGATGGTATATTCGTGGATTGTACCATCAAAACCGGTGGAAGTCCAATCTAGCCGATAAATGTAGGAAAGACATAGTTGCCGAGATGTATCGAGAGTCGAATCGCGCTGTTGCCGCATTTCCCCTATTACTATTTTGTCGTAAGGGAGGCTTGAATGAATCACGGCGAAGCGCCTGGAGAACAGAAATGGGCAAAGATATTGTCTGGATAAACTCAAATAAAAGATACTACAGTACTGTCTCGTTACGGGCTCGATTTGGTGTAAACGATGTGGACTTTTCGCAATTCCCACCACTTCTGTCTCACTCTTGTCCGGGAAGGCGAGAGCGAGCGAGAGGCACTGAAAGCGAGCGAGCGCGGTACGAGATAAACGACGGGATGATGTTTTGTCTCGCTCCGTCTTTCGGACGCCTGACAACTCCGTCCTTTGCGTTCGCGGTCGTCGCGCAGGCAAAGCGTTCCATCTCGCTCCCCCATTCGGCCAGAAACGAACACTGGGAATTAGGGCTCTGTTCGCGATACGGGCTCAACACCGCGCCGCACAGTGGGGCAAAGCGACGAAGTGTGTTTCATAATTAAAGAACTTGTGATAGAAATGAGATAGAGTGATGATTTTTTTTAAATTAAAGTTGAAAGATTACAGAATAAGGGAAAATTAATTAAATTTTTATACGAACGTTTTTTACGTTTTTTATCGCGATTCCACTAGCGTTCAGAACGAAGCGGTTTTTCGTCGTTTTCGCAAAGAACGCAAGTGGCTGATTTCAAGTCGTTTTGTGGTTATGGGTTATATTTATTGATGAGTGGGTAATTTTTCCATCCCTTCGGGGTTAATTTTATTTTAAATATTGTATTGTCCTCCAAACTACGCACGCCTGCAAAGTTTCAAGACAACTCGATAGTTGGAAGTTGGTTAAATTTCAGTTGCCAGATTTGTACCATGCATATAAGTATCAAACATACAAAAAATATACAAACAAACCGAGGGTCGAAGCTGAATAAAATCGTATAAAAATAATCTGATTTATACCGTGTTTAAATTCATTTTCATTGGGGAAATCACAGCAGTATGTTACTGAAACATTCATGCCGATGCGATAGAAAGTTTTACATTCTATTAAAACACACAAAATATACAAATCATTGAACAATCATATCATTATATTTTTTCACAAGTAAACAGAAATATTGCACCGAATGAGAGAAGATAATAAGAATTGTGAAGTTTAGAAGGGATATTGATACCCAAATTAGTATTCTTTTATAATTTATTGAAATAAACTATCAAATTAAAGAGACTTTATATTTATTTGTCGTCGAATAAAAATAACCCACAGTTAGTTTCATTTGAAATGCCATGGATGAATCAGTTTATTCGGCGGGAATTCATCCGTCGGCCACAAATAATTTTTTTAATCGAGGGCCTTTATTCTTGAGGTCACCCGAAGCTCGAGCCGAGCGACATTGTATCGCTCACCCGCCTAATCTGTTGCCTGGAATTGCTCGGCGATGTACATATCATTGATTATGCAGAAACAGAATTTCTTTATTTTTCATCGTATCAATGTGAAAGTGATTCTGCCGATTAAATTGACAGGAAATAATTTGAATCGGACTTTGTAAGAAGGAAAGATGGGAAGATAACCTGACACACTTTGAACGAAACCGGCTTTCAATTCTGCAAATAAATTTTATGTGTAATATCGTTATTCGTTAATAATGATAGTTCAAATTGTGTCAGGTTATCTTTCCATCTTTCCTTCTTACACTCCCGGACCTCTCTATCTTTCATTATTGCTACATTCAGGGAGGCTCTAACGCTAGACGCAGCTCTCGTGCTGTATTCCTTCAAGACTTCTCGATGAAAAGAGAGAACTGTGTGGCAACAGCGCGGCAGAGACAGAGAGTACAGAACATGTGGCAACTATGCGTAAAAAATTCGTCTACCCAGAGTACCTGAAGATGTCATTGCTGTACAAATTCTTTTTATCGATCGGAGTAATTTCATTAGGGTCCGTTTGTTTACTGGGGACGCTTCGATCGATTCGGGGCCAAAACAAACTTGAGACGGCAGCCTTAAATAATTGAAAGCTGTCTGAACCTTACACAAATAAGAATTTAAATATGGCTTTAGGAAACCATGTTATTAATGGAAACTGCCAAAATGGACTTCAAATTCGGTAATAGAGGTTTTATTTGTTTGCAAAAAAAATATAACACATAAACTATTTATATGTATGAAAAGTGATTATCCAGAGGTATGCCAGCGTATATTTATAAAATACAAAAACTTAATTTTAAAAGTTGGTGGTGGGGGTAACTTGAAAAATATGGATTTTTTGAAAATTATTTTTGCGCTGTTTTGTAGATATAAAAGAAGGCTGCAACTTTTGTTTAAACTTCTTTTCGATATCTCTCACCGTTCTCGAGATATTCCACGGAAAAGAAAATTCTGAATTATTGTCAAGGGGTGATTTCACCCCTAAAAAATGCTTTATGGCACCAACGAAAAATAGGGTTGTGTTACGGATGAACTATTCTACTTGCACACCGAGTTTCATAATTTTCTAAAATTCCGGGTTGCCGAACGTCCCTTGTAAGTCTGCCCTAGGGCAGTCGGTGCGCCTTCGAGCTCGACCATGGTATGCTCACTCCCCACTAGTCGGTATAATGTCTCGTGGTGGAGAACTCTATAACTACAGAGGCCGTATGCCTATTTTGTTTTCTCCAAGGAAAATATGGTACTGTCTGGAGCAGGGCCGCCCAAGGGTTTGCTCGCACGAGCAACCGCGAGTTGCTCTTCGCTCTTGGAGGCACGGAGCCAGGCCCAAGAGCGAAAGATCTTCTTGGTGGGGGAATCTGTGAACGCCACTATCCCCACTCTTTTACGGCTGCCGTTCTTGCCGTCGCTCTTGCCTTCGCTCGCAGCTAACCGCGGCCAGAGATGGGCATTATTTAAATAAAAAATTATCTAAATAACTTTTTAAATAAAAGAGACTTTATCTGTATATATCATAAATAAAAATCACCCAGAATTATTTATTATTTGAAGCGCCATAAATAAAATTTTGCATCGACGGGAATTTATCCGTAGCTTCGGCCAATTTTCTGACTTTCATTTATATTTGTAGCGGAGAAGCATAAATAACTCTGGGCGTGGCTTGGAGGCCTTCGGGCCTCAAGCGCCTTGCTCGAAGCCGCCGGGTCCTCGAGGCGAGCGACATTGTATCGTTGACCCGTCTAATCTGCAGCGCGGAGTTAGGTAGTCGGCGACGTGCCATCATTTATACAGAAACGGAATTTCTTTATTTTTCAGCGTATCAATATGAAAGTGACACCAGTGGATTCCTTGCATTCTCCCGATTAAATTGATAAAAAAATATTTAAATCGGGCCAGTTTTAACGAAACGGGCTTTCAATCCTGTAAATTAATTTTATGCGTAATATCGTTAATTGTGGCAGTGAGAGCAAACAACGGATTAACCCACATTCTTTTCGAAATTGAGTTAGTAGCAATAACGTATTCCAATAGGCTCTACTAATCGTATAAAATAGGCAAAAATTTTTTTTAAATGTATTGGAAGTGCTGTCTACAATATTACTCACCAATACATAACGTTGACGTACCGCATTTAAACACAAACATAAAGGAATGAATGTGTTTCCAAAACACGGTTTGTTATAATTGGCAAATTTACAAGTTCATCTAGTTGAACTTTTACCAAGAGACAAAAATTATAAATATTCAAGGAAAATGTTTTCGTTTCAAAAGTATAAAATATATTTTTATTATTAATAATCACTTTGTATCAATGAAGCGAACGAACGTCTGCACCGACCTAATAATCCTAATATTAACGGAAAAGAATGTACGAATCGTCTGTTGTCATCTTTCCCTATGTACAATTGTTGAAAAAAAATATTAAAGATGTATAATGAAACTCGTGGTACTCTGCATGTAATTACTTTTTGGCAGAATCGGTAAATTCTTTTTGCCGATTCTCCTTGTCTTTCTCTCTTTCTCTCTCCCCCTCTCCCTCTCCCTTTCTTTGCCTATTTCCCTACATACCCCATACGCGCAATTAACGCAACCAATCTCATTCGATGAAATTGGAACTGTCTTAAATCGTGAAATTCGTGTTATACGTCGTAAAGTATTTTTTTAGTTACAATTAGTAATTCAGTTTCTAACATGCAATTAAATTATGCGTCATTAAAATCATGCACAACTCATTAATTGTAACTAAGTAGTTGCTATCGATACGAAACTCTCGTTAAGAACATCGCAATACGGAGCAAATATTCTAGGCCGTAGAATCGAAGGTATTGTCAATATTGCAGTTGAAAGTGTAGACACGCGTACCTGACCGTGTTAAGATCTGGGAAGATATTACGCATAAAATTAATTTACAGGATTGAAAGCCCGTTCCGTTAAAACTGGCCCGATTTAAATATTTTTTTATCAATTTAATCGGGAGAATGCAAGGAATCCGTTGGTGTCACTTTCATATTGATACGCTGAAAAATAAAGAAATTCCGTTTCTGTATAATCGATGACACGTCGCCGAGTACCTAACTCCGCGCTGCAGATTAGACGGGTCAACGATACAATGTCGCTCGCCTCGAGGACCCGGCGGCTTCGAGCAAGGCGCTTGAGGCCCGAGGGCCTCCAAGCCACGCCCAAAGTTATTTATGCTTCTCCGCTACAAATATAAATGAAAGTGAGAAAATTGGCCGAAGCTACGGATGAATTCCTATCGCTTCAAAATTTTATTTATGCGCTTCCGATGAATTCCCGCCGATTCAAAATTTTATTTATGGATCCTCGGATAAATTCTCGTCGATTCGAAATTTTATTTATGGCGCTTCAAATAATAAATAATTCTGGAAATTTTTATTTGCTGATTTTCGAATAAATTTTCTGTCTTTTATTCGAATACAATTTTTTATTTAAAATAATTTTTTGCCCAACTCTGCCCGCGGCTTCTCTTCGAGGGTAAAGGTGGCCGTTCCAATGAGCGGCTACAGCCGCATGCGACTGCGACTGGCTGTCGACGGAAATGGTATTTCCTATACCTAAGCGTCAACGCCATGGCCCCACCAGTGCAACGACGCGCCGCACAGGACCTTTTCGAGCACTTGAAAAAGGGTCTATTGTCGTATGAGGTCTCGAGGACCGTCGAAGACAGTGAAAGACTAGCCTTTTTTTTATATGTACATCGTACTCTGTTTATATAAAGACTTAGAATTTCGACCGTATTTTTAGAATATAAAAACCAAAAAGTGATATCAGCGCGTAGGTTCGGTCATGTAAACATTTAAATAAAAGCTATTTTGCAATAATTATAATTCGACGTTTCGGTCTATGGTTTAGACCATTTTCAAGAAAGTTATTGAAGAATAATGCGTTTGCTTTTATACGTTAAACACGTTATCGAGGACGTGCACCTAGTTAGTCGGTTGGAGCGTGACTGAGGTAAATAGTATACAAAAGCGAACGTATAAAAGCAAACGCATTATTCTTCAATAACTTTCTTGAAAATGGTCTAAACCATAGACCGAAACGTCGAATTATAATTATTGCAAAATAGCTTTTATTTAAATGTTTACATGACCGAACCTACGCGCTGATATCACTTTTTGGTTTTTATGTACTCTGTTTATCTGCCAGATTGAAGAAATCAATGATATTTGGGTGTTTCTTTTCAGATATCGGAATGAAATTTGTGGCAAAAAATAGGATAAACCTGTTCCTTTCTAGTGATGTATAATTTAATATTTTTTACATCTATTAATTTGTGTTTTCTATGTTTTAACTCAATCGTGAAAAAATCCATCTGCGCTACTAAATTTGCTCCCACGAACAATGCAATTGCATATAAATAATTTTTTTTATCTCCAATACGTTAGGAAATATCCAGCTGTTTACTGTTCCCGCGGACACCCGCGGATTAATAAAAAGTCACACTTTTGTTCACAGCGAATAATATGTGAATTCTTAAAGACGGCAAAGTTACGTTTTTGATTATCCTTTGAATATCTGGCAACCAGATGTTGTCGAAGCCGTCTTTGAAAATACCAAATTGCCGACCATAAACGATAAATGAATTTTCTCTTCGCTCACAACTGTTACCTCCCAGAGGCTGCTTCGTTTGGGATAATTAGGGACACATCATAAAGGCAAAATACAGAACACAATATAAAGGTCCAAAATATAAGAAAATTTGAAAATATAATAAAAAGCAACCTTTTCGTTAATCCGTATAGGTATTGCTTTGTCAGCGGATGGCAGGTACAGGTAAATGGTGTCTTCCCACCCGTAAGCACTGTTGTCCGTCGTCGAAGTGCAGCACAACACGATCATAAACCGCGACTCTAATGAGACGCTCTGGCCGATTAAGCTGGCTAGTTCTTTGGAAACATCTGGTTCCATTAGACCCGAAATATACTCAAATTTTACACCTGAGGTTCCCTACGCGTAGCGAGTTCAATATAATGTATTTAGTTTTTACTAAACAGTCGAAACTGAAGAATTCTACGTATCCGTATTTCACAGTTTAGTCTTTAGTTTATGTTGACAAAACGCCAAAATGAACCAACAATTTATAAGAAGAAGGAGTAAAAAATGAGTAATTTTTAATATATATTTGATATATTACGAATCTGATTGCCTGACTGGATTCGTTATAAAAAAGTACCTACATCAGTTTCGCCTAACAGATTATTCTATATGGTGCAAATTTTCCGAGATTTTGGGGCAAACGTGTTTTTCACCTCCAGATATGGATGATTACCGATAAAAGAAAATACGTGTCAAATATTTAATGTTTCAATAATTTGTGGAATTGCCTTTTGATTTGATAATAGTTAGACCCTTCTTGGTATGAAATTTACTTAGTTGTATATTATAGCAGGTTGTATTTTGCTCTACTACTACACACATAGACCATTTCAAGTGCTTGAAACTAAGTGGGATCCCGAACGCTGCGCGGCTGGTGTCTGGCCTCCGCCGATCGCGACTAGGAAATTCGGCCTAGACGCGTCCGCGCGAAGCTGTTTCGCAAAGTGATCATGATCACGGTATGCAATTTCCAGATATCCAACTCCGCGAGGCGTGTCTCGCGAGGAATCCTCGCAAAGTCGATACGCACCTTATGGCCCACCTTTTCTAGTACCCAATACGTCAGCGGGTGCTTCTATTTTGACATTGCAACGCGTGTTTAGCGCATACGTTCGTTCGCTTTATTGATACAAAGTGTTTATTACAGATATAAGAGAGTTCCTATTCTTTGGCAATATGGCATCAGGCCGCTTGCTGTATCTAAACTCTCTCTTCATTCAAACAAGCAATCATTTGAAGAATTTCCATATATTTTTATACTACATAAAAAGACGAATTGAATAGCAATAACAGAATTTATCATTTGAAGTATCTGATGTTAAAATAATTTTAAATGTTTTAATTGACGTAACGCATTAAAACACAAAGTAAAATAAATGAATGTGTTTCCAAAACATGGTTTGTTATAATTGGAAATATATTTATATATTTTTAAAAAACACTTTGTATCAATATATTGATACACGCTTTGTTATAATTGGCAAATTTATCAGTTCATCTAGGTACCAGAAAAGTGACAAAAAAATATAAATATTGAAGAAAAATGTTTTCCTTTCAAGGCTGGCGTTCCAATGTGCGGCCGGCGACTACGGCCGGCGACGGTCTCACTTGTGCAAGGGAGAAGTATGCATCTGTTTCTCTCTTGCATTAGTGGGACCGTCGCCGGTTGGAGTCGCCGGCCGCACATTGGAACGCCAGCCTTGAAAAGTATGAAATATATTTATATTTGTAATAAACACTTTCTATCAATAAAGCAAACGAACGTATGCACCGACCTAATAATGCCTATTTCATATGATTAGTAGAGCCTATTGGAAGACGCTATTGGTACTAACCCAATTTCGAAAAGAATGTGGTCTAATCCGTTGTTTGCCCTCTGCCTGAATTAATTAATCTGCATGGACTGAAAGCCCGTTTCATTAAAAGTAGTGGGATTTAAATATTTTTTTGTCAATTTAATCGGGAGAATGCAAGAAATCCATTGGTATCATTTTCATATTGATACGATGAAAAATAAAGAAACTTCGTTTCTGTATACATAAAATGAGATTATATTGCAATGAGAATATTTTGAGCTTACAATCTTTTCTATATTTATTAAAATCTTTATTTCTGGCTTCTTGGGTCGCTTCACCCAATTAGCCGATTGGAAGGTTGCCCAAATATTGTATAATTTCGTAAGAATGTATTAACACTTTGTGAGCAGTACCTATCTATTACATTGGTACCAGAATAACATGGATACAGGTTTGCAGATATTTCTGCACTTTCCATAGTATGTATATTTATCAATTTTTTTTTAGTTTTATTGAAATTGTTGACGTTATTTTTTTAAATAACGGCAAACTTTGTTATGAGTTGTATATTAACACTTTTTTTATGAACTTGCTCAATAATATTCAGCATTTTCAACGCGCAAAATGGAATGTTGCATTTTTCCCCTATTTTTTGGGATTCAGGCCCACTGTACGATATAGAATACAGGTGATTACTCCATTATTGGAAAATATTGTCAAATCTTGTTTTCGCAGTTGCAAGGACAAATATATGTTAATTACACAAGTTCGCGGAAGGTAACTAAAAAGCCGACAATTACTGATATTTTTTCAATGGGTTTCTTATGGAAAAATTACTGTATATAACGAATTATTTGCTATTACTTTGCAGAATCGATACTAATCATTTCTGACCCCTTTAACTTTACTTTAACAAACTTTAAAAGACACGATTTAAAATTCTGCACAAAACAAAAAATTTGACATGTGTTTACACGCAGATCAGATGTAGCCGTTATGATATTTTTACCTTTTTTTATAAGAACTCATATTATTACTTTACAAGAAATATGTATATAAAAAAAACATAATTCCATAAGTTATGAATTCTGACTTCTATCCTTATTTCTACACAATCTGTCCGAATGTGACGATGAATCGCAGCAGAGCGGCTAGATTCGCTGAGCGGCTAGAGTCGCTAGACTGCTTCTGGAGGAGTAGAGCGGCAGCCGCAGTGCGACTAGGAGATTCTGCCGTTATGGCGGAAAACAGACACTCATGGCATTGTGTTATGTCTCGAGTAGCCTAGGCTGCTCATGAACCAGACGCGCATAAGCTATAGCAATCAAGGCACGGCCGCAGCAGTCGCAGCCGCTCATAGGAGTTGGGATGAACCAGTGGATTTTCCATTGTACCAGTGTACGCGGCTACAACCACCTTCCGAGCAAAACTTGGACGGGCCTGGTCTGGAGCTTCACATTGTTCTTTCAACACGATCACCGGAAAGGTCCAGTTTATGCATTTATGACATCCCCGACAGCTAAATGATCGCTTGGCCGCGTCTGACATACACAGCTCCGTCACTGTGTGGGTCAGCAATTTCAAGCGGTGGATTAAAATTGATTCAGGCACAGGATACGAAGGGTTAATTGAGATTTGAAAACTGTTTAAATTTTTTAATGCAATAATAATAATTTTGTTTAAAGTTATAATGATAGCAGTAAGAAGGGTTTAAAGAAGTTTGCTGCTGGCGAAGATGATTCTGGCTGTCGTAGTCATCGGAAACAAAAAGCGCAAAATTTTTCTTAATCTATATGAGTGTGGTTATCGTGTGAACTAGAATGAAGTAATTATTTACAAAAATTCAATTTTGCAACGCAGAAAACTAACAAATGCTTTTACAAGAAATTAATGTTTTCATTAAAGTTCATACGATGACCACACTCATATAGATTAAGAAAAATTATACGTTTTTTGTTTCAGATGATTACGACAGTCAAAAACATGCTTGTCAGCAACAAACTTTTTTTTCAAACCCCTGTTACAACTACCATTATAACTTTGAACCAAATTACTATTATTGCATACAACAATTTGAACACATTTTTCAAATTGCAGTTAATAAAAGTACAGAGATTGGAATTATAATACTCAATACTTTTCTTTTAAAAATTCTCCAAAATGTGCCATATTTTAGGGGCGTCAAACTCTGGAAATCCCTGTGGCAGCCTGTGAAGCTCCGCTCCCACTACTCCAGCCGCTCCCCACTCCGTTGGCGGACTCGCTTGACTTGAACGAGCTCGAATGTGCGCTCGTGCCCGGAATGGGGAGCCTTTGCATGCCTGGTCTACTCCGTAAGCGGTATGAATGTGTGTGCTAGTATGGATGTTTGTACACTGCGTATTTCCAGAAAGGAGGCAACAAAAAATATCGTTCCGGTTTTACCAGACAGAGGTCTATTGTTCTTTTTCCGGGTCTTAGTACCTGATATCGTTACCTGTTACCCGGCACAATCGGGGAGCTGCACAGAAAAGAAACTATTTTTATAAGTATATAACGTAGACAAGCAATACTGATTGTGAGCGTCGCCGAACCGATTTAGCAATCTAGGAGATATAAGGATAAGAGGTAGATTGTTCACTACAGCGAGCAATGTGATATCCACTCATTGTATTTTCTGAATAAAAAATTATAAAAAAAAGTAATACAACAAGAACATATTGTGTACACAGAAGCATATTTTAACTCGGATGTGTTTCATACTTCTAATCGCTGGCGTTACAAATTAGAATATGCTTCAACGTGTCTAATATCTTCTTGTTGTATTACTTGCTAACAGTTAGGGTCTACTTCCACTGATAGTTAACGTAGGCAAAGTGCCTACCAAAGACTTTCAAAATGTTCTACTTTACATGTTCGTTTGCATTCAACTCAGATATATTTGATATATTTCTAATCTTTAGTGTTATAAGTTATAGAATATGCTTCAACGTGTGCAATATCTTCTTGTTTTACTACTAGTTACAAGTGCGAATCGTTCGCAAAATAATGTTAATGTTAATACGTTAGTTTTTTGTTTGATTGAATAATTGAAAGGTTCGTGAAGTAATGTGTTTGGGAATACATTAATTCCCAAAGCCGCCACTCTCACTGTCTTGACCGTACGTCACTGATTTATTAGCGAACGTAGGTGCGCGTCTGACATTTATGCATATCAGACCAACGCTTCCCGGCGGCAAACTAATGGCGATGGGAACTGTAACTGGCTAGGAAAATTTGAAAGAACTGTACAACAGTATCTCCTAGCACTAACTTTAATAATATTGAATACAACAACAACAACTCAAAACGCGGATATATACAATGTTGAATGTTCTGGACTTGAGCTTGTCCCTCTCAAGGTTTTTGGACAACTGGTTTAGTAGATCAGCACGCGACACAACGTGGACTCCGTGAGGGTGGAGTTCAATTCGTCTTGCCGAATCCTGCCACTTTATTGGTGCAATCCCGCCTAACTCCCACCAATGGTGTCAAATAAGGCCTTCCCTTGATAATTCGGGAAAGGGAAAATCCGCCGTGGGAAAGTCAGCGACGTGGGAGGCCGGCGTCTACGAGGACCTCTGACCCGTCATCGGGCCCTACAGGTCCTTGTCGCCGGAGTATAATGGGGCCTTAGAAAAGACCCCTTGCACGTCAGGAAAACTGACGCCTCCCTTTAGAAAGTCGCGCCTTGTTTAATAATACTGGCGCCTTGAAATAAACACTTCCTTCAAGGCACCAGATACCATATTCCGTCTAAGGACGGAACACTCACTCTCGGCGCAGCACCTCACGGACTCAGCTCAGAGTCATAGACAGTGGCGGGTAAAGACACGAAATTTCTATTTTATACACGACACGTGTCTTAAATGTCGTAAATGTCGTAAATGTCGTAAATGTGTCGTAAATGTCGTATATCTGAAATGAAAACTACTAACCTATAATACATTTTTCGTATTGCTTATGAAGAAGTGCCAATTTATTAATAATTATAATTCTGATTAAAACAATTAAATTAAATTAAGTTACACTGACTAAAATGGATATTGAAAGGTTAGTAAAATAAATAGAGGGACTTCCGTTTCCGGACGCGAGAGTGGCAGAGGTGATTGTGTGTGGCTGCGAGTCGGGAGTGGAAAGTGTGAGTGAAGTAGGGTGCGAGAGGGTAGGGAGTTAGTGGTGAAGGTGCGAGGAAGGGTAGGAAGGGTGGAACAGAAAGGGAAAAGGGCGGGGGCAGTGGGTGGTGAAGTGCAAGGCGGGTGAAGGTATAGACGGAGGAATTAGTAGAGAAGACTAGCGGGCAGGTGTGGAAGCAGGGAGAGCTGGTAGGAAGGCGGGAAATTTGAGCGAAGGTAAAGCAGGACAAGAGGGAGAGAGAGGAGAGAAGGAATAATGTAGTGATAAGGGGGATGGGGGCAGAGGGAGGGGGGGAAGAGAAGGAGGTGAAGAAGTTGTGGGCAACGTTGGGAATAGGGGAGGAGGGGAGGAGGGGATAAGGGAGGTGAGACGGGTGGGGAGAAGGGGCAAGGAAGCGGGCGGAGTGATTTTGGCGAAGTTAGCGGGGAGGGAGGAGAAAAGAAAGGTGTTGTGGGCGAGGAAAAAACTGAGGGGCAGGAGAGAAAGGATTGATGATGATCTGACGGAGGAAGAAAGGAAGGCGAGGTGGAAGGTGGAAAGAGAGGCGGAGAGGGAGAGGGAAGGAGGAAAGAAGGTCCAGGTGGGATATATGAAGCTGTGGGTGAATGGGCGGATGAGAAGGTGGGATGAGTTGAGAGAAAGATGGGTGGAGGGGCAGGGAAACGAAAGATAAGGGATAGGGAGGAGAGAGGGGAAGAAAGGGGGGAGGAGGGGGAGAGGGGAGTGGATATAAGGTAGCGTTCTGGAATGTGGCGGGATTGAGTAACAAGGACGGGGATTTCTGGAAAGGATTGGAGAAGTGGGACGTGGTAGTGATGTCGGAGACGTGGATGGAGGAGGGGAGGTGGAGGAAGGTGGAAGGGAGTTTACCGAGAGGGTATGTATGGGAAAGGCAATGGGCACGAAGGGAGAAGAAGAGGGTAGGGCAATGGGAGGGATGTTAATGGGGGTGAGGAAAGGGTTGGAGGTGGGAGTGGAGGAGGAAGGAGGGAGGGAGGGGATTATGACGAAAAAGATAAGGATGGGGGGGAGTGGTGGAGGGTAGTGGGGATTTACGTAAACGGAGATTTGCAGAAGAAGTTGGAGGACATAGGGGAGTGGATGGAAGAGAGGGAGGGGGGAGTGAGGGTGTTGATAGGAGGTGACTTTAATGCGTAGACCGGGGAAGAGGGAGGGAGGGTTCTGGAGGGGATGAGGAAGAGGTAGGGGGCGCGGAAGTAGGAGGTCGAAGGATAAGGAGGTGAATTATGATGGGAGGAGGTTGTGCGGGTACCTGGAGGAAAGGGGATGGATTATTTTAAACGGGGGGGGGGGGTGGTGGTAGAGGGGGATGAGCAAGGGGAGTGGACGTTCACAGGAGGAAGGGCGAATACGGTGATAGACTATATTAGTGGGAACGAAGAGACGTGGGAGAAGGTGGAAAGGGTAAAGGTAGGAGAAAGGGTAGACTCGGATCATCAGCCACTGGTGGTCAGGGTGAGGGGAGAGGTGGGGGGCAGTATAGAGAGGAGGAAAAGTGGAGGGAGAAGGAGTGGACTGGAAGGAGGGGGACTGGAGTGTAGATGAGGAGTGGGGAGAGCTAAGGGGAAGAATAAAGGGGGCGTTGGGGAAGTCGGTGGTGGGGGGGGGGGGGAGAGGAAGAGAAAGGGAGGATGGTGGGATGAGGAGTGTAGAGAGGAGAAGAGTAAGGTGAGGAAGGAGATGAGAAGGTGGAGAAGAGAGGGGCGGATCGGATGGTGTACAGGGAGAGGAAAAGGGAGTATGGTAGGATGTGTGAGAAAAAGAGAAAGGAGGAGATGGAGCGATGGGAAAGGAAACTGGAGGGGGTGAGAACGGAAGAGCAGGTATGGAAGGTGGTGAATAGAGAGAGAGGGGGGAGAAGTAGGGTAAATGAGAGAATAAAGATGGAGGAATGAGACGAGTATTTCAGGGGACTGATGGGAGGGGTAGAGTGGAGGGTGAAGCGGGGTGGAGGTAGGGAAGGAGTGAGGGACGAAGAGAGGGATATAGGGAGGGATGAAATAGGAAGGGCGGTGAGGAGTTTAAAGGACGGGAAGGCAGGGGGAGGTGATGGGATTCAAAATGAGGTTTGGAAATATGGGGGGGAAGAAGTGGAAAAATGGTTATGGGTGCTATGTAACAGGGTATGGAGGGGAGAAGGGTGGCCGGAGGGGTGGAAGGAGGGACTTGTGGTGCCAGTGGTGAAGAAAGGGGCTGGGGAAAGGGTGGAGGATTACCGGGGGATTACGCTGACCCAGACGGCCTATAAGATCTATGCGTCAGTGCTGGCGGAGAGATTGAGGGCAGAGGTGGAAGAGAAGAAGCTACTGCCACCGAGTCAGGCGGGATTTAGGAGGGGGGTGGGATGTGTAGACCACATCTACACTCTCAATTATTTGATAAATAGGCAAGTATGAAGGAAGGAAAGGAAATTGATAGTGTTGTTTGTGGACATGAAGGCAGCGTTCGACTCGGTGGACAGGGAGGTTTTAATAAAGGCTATGAGAGGCAGGGGGGTGAGGGAAGGGCTGGTAGCAAGGTGTGAGAAGGCGCTGCGGGAAACAATAGGAAGGGTCAGGGTGGGAGAAGAGGAGGGGGAGAGATTCTGGACCGCCAGGGGGGTGAGACAGGGGTTCCCGCTGAGCCCAATACTGTTCACGCTCCTGATTGCGGACATGGATGAAGAGTTGGGAAGGGGAGAGTGGGGGGGGGAGTGAAGCTGGGGGAGAGGAAAATATATACTTTGGCCTATGCGGACGACGTGGCGGTGTTGGCAGAGGATGTGGAAGGGATGAAGGGGCTTATGGGGAAATTGGAAAAGTATGTGGACGGGAAGGGGTTGCAGGTCAACGTGGGAAAAACAAAGGTGATGAGATGTAGAAGGGGAGGGGGCAGGTGGGGGAAAGTGGTATGGAGATGGAAGGGTAAAGAGCTGGAGGAGGTACATAGCTTCAGATACCTAGGGTACACGCTGATGGGAAATGGAGGACAGGAAGAGCATGAAAGGAGAGGGTAAGAAAGGGGGCGGCGGTGATGGGACAGGTCTGGGGGATAAGAAAAAGGAAGTGTGGGAAGGATTGGGGAAGAAGACTGTGGCTCTTCGACAAGTTGGTGTGGGCGGTTGTGAGTTACGGGGTGGAGGTGTGGGGGTGGAAGTGCAGGGAAAAGGTGGAGGGGCTGCAGGAGAGATATCTAAAATGGGTGCTGGGAGTGGATAGGAGTACCCCGGGATATATGATAAGGGAAGAGCTGCAGAGGGGATTGTTGAAAGGAGGGGCAGGGATGAGGGCATGGGGGTATGAGAGGAAGCTGGAGGAGGGAAAAGGGGGGTAGTTTGCGAGAGATTGTTGGGAGGAAATGAAGAGGAGGATGAGGAGGGGAAGGGTGCTGCAGGGGTGGGAGAAAGAGAGGGAGCAGTTTTTTAAAGATAAGGGGTGGACGGTTGAGGAGGTGGAAAGGATGAGGGATAGGAGGGAGTTAAGGGGAGAGGAGTTGATGGAGAGAGAAAGAAGGGCACAGGAAGAGGAAAGGTGGAGGAGGATGGGGGAGGGGAAATATAATAAATGGTATGGGAGGGTGAAGGGAATGGGTGTGCCGGGGTATCTGAAGAAAGGGTGGGGGGAGGATAGGTTGAAGAGGGTTGCAAAGTTTAGGTTAGGGAATGAGATGAGAGAGGGGAGATATTGGGAGGAGGAGGAGAAAAGGAAGTGTAGAATATGTGGACAAGGAGAGGAATCACGGGAACACGTATAGGAGGTTTATACAGGCTGGGGGGTAGAGAGGGGATGGCAGAGTGCGGTGGTAGAGGTGTTGGGGGATGATGGGGGGGAGGAGTGGATGAAGAGGCTAGAGGAAAGAAGAGACATGTGTGGGGGGGGGGGAGCGTAGGGAGAATAGAGGATTGTGAGTGGAAGGGGAAGTGTGCGGAAGCGGAGGTCCGAGGGGCGGAGGAGGGAGAGCGGGCGGCGTGCGAGGGAGGAGGGGAGAGAGAGCGGGCGAGCGGGATTAGTATTAAGATTAGTATTAAGATGTAGGTTAAGTTAGTCTAAGTAGGATAAGGTAGTTTTAAGGAATGAATGTAGCGGAGAAGGATATGTGGGACATTGTAACCCTTAGGGGAACAATAATAAATATACTACTACTACTAGTAAAATAAATACATATAGAATAATAAATATAATTAGTTCAAATTAAAAATTATGTTAATAAAAAGACTATTTTTATTTTAGGAAAAGAAAGATTGATCAATTACTAAGGTCGGTATCAAATATATTGGCCGGTGAGTTTCGTTCCGCGAGCAGCGATTGAGGAGAAATCAGCCACCACCATCTGACGATCGTGGATTTGTCAGTTGGAGTTGCGTGGTCCTCGCAGGGTATGGTGGGGTAACGGGAACGCTGCTCGGCACCGCCTGAACCTAGCCGTTTGGCTGTTATTTATTCTTAGCGTAAAATAGTTGTGTGCGTTACGAAGCTATGCGTAATCCAATACGAGATGAAGCTATCGAGAAAGTATCAATGTTCTAACCAATAAAGCTCCTGAATTTTTTCGTAGCTAACGCACACCTATTCTGATGTGTGTATTTCTACGCTGACAGCTCGGTTTGGTCTACACCCCAGAAGCTTGGCACTATCCCCACCATTTCTGGCTCACTCTTGTTCTGCGAAGGCGAGAGCCAGATGGAACGAGAGCGAGTCAGAAAACGTTGAGAAAAGGAGCACCGAAGCAGGCAAACTGTGTGGTGGGAGAATACCCCTCACGAAACTCATCGGCCAATATATATGATACCGACCTTAGTCAATTTTATTTTTAGCTGTAATATACCTCTTAACATAGTAGAATCAAAACATTTTAAAGCATTAACAATAATTTGGACCATCGTCCATCAGTATAAGCATCCTACAAGAAAAACATTATCCACAACAATTTTAGATACAGAATAGAATTTGTTAATTCTATAAGGAAAGATGAACCACAAGATGGAGTACTACTAATTGATTGTTGGAAAAATTGAATAGCTTATACTAAAACTGTTGTGGCCATGTTACATCTTACAGAATTCAAAATAACGCTACAGCAACGTATAACAAAAGTCATTATCTCATATAGATTAGCTGCAAACGTTTTACATCCATTGTATAAAGGACATAGGTTCATTAACAATGCTCACAGACTATGTAAAGGGGCCAGAGAGATGCTGGATCACATAGGAAGTTGAAAAGAGAAAACTCAACGATAAGCGGGATACTAAAAGGAGAAATAGGAGTTGAGTGGATGTGTATGGTTTTGGAAAGGAGAAGAACAGAAGCCCAAGACGAAAGAAGAAGTGAAAACAAAATGAGGCCGAAAGGCAAAAATTAACCTATTTATAACTACATTAACAATGCTCATTATGTAAATATAATGAATGAATGTTTTAAAAGTTCATTAAGTCAAAATGGTATAAAAGAATTAGAAGAGTTCAAATATAAAACTTCTGTATTTGGAAAACTGTTTGAAACACAATTTAAATCGCCTGAAATATTTTGGAAACTTGCGAAACCTTTTTACTCAGAATTAAGTTTATTAGCTGAAAAATTGCGTAATCTACAGCGGAACATGAAAGATTATTTTCTCAATGAGGTTCATGGTAAAACGAGAAATCGGTTAAAAGACCACAAATTGGCAAAATTAGTGGGATTGTATTATTTACTGAAACTAGACAGTTTAAAACAGATGCAGTACAATTTGTAATATTTAATTTTAAAGTTTATTTTCAACAATACAGGCAATGAAAATACCATTTTGCACTTCTTGTCGACTTTCCGCCCTAGGCAGCCGTCTAATTTTGCTTAAAGGGACCAGCCAAACTTACAGGCAGCGATCATTGTGATCACTGCATCTTTTATTGTAAATACAATACCTCGATGGACTGTTACAAATACAACATTAATGACAGTACATCAAATTATCTATGACTGTATTCGCTGCCTGTATTGTTGAAAATAAACTTTAAGATGAAATATTACAAATTGTACTGCATCTGTTTTAAACTACGAATAAAAATTCAGAGTAAGGTCATCAATAAACTCTAATAAATGTATTATAATAAAGGGTGTAATTTGATAAGTTCGCCTAGGGCGCAAAAAAGGCTTATGCCGGGCCTGCGTCAAGATTTTGCGTAGCGGTTCCCGTGGTTACCGTAACTGCTTGCGACCATCGCGCACGCCCGTCGCGCACGCAAAGGACGGAGTGGCACGTGTTACGTTCGGAACGTAAAATTGATCTTTTTAGTCAGGGTATGTATCAACAACGCCTAGCGTTATGGGAACTCCCTCGTTGATCATACTCCTGCCTATTAATTAATAATATTCCTGATAGAATAAAAACCCCTTTTCTTGGAGCGTCGTCGTCTCGACGTATTGCCGTCCCGCGATACAGATAAGGCGGTGCTGACGCAGCGGCGTTCTCACCAGAGAGTCGCGTTCGGAAGGACCCAGTGGTTCTCCTGTTGTGCCGAATCCGTCCTATGTAAGCGGCAGGGGTGCGTTTTCAACAATGCCTTGCAGCATTGTGGGAGAACCCTCGTTGAGAACACCTCTGACCGTCGCGTTAAACATTGTAACATAATCAGTAACGGCTACAGCGGGAATGCGCAGACTGGATCACTTCTTAGAAGACTGACGGAATTGTATACTCTACATCCGGTGCAGGGAACCGCGCCTTCCCACGGTTTTGTCGCACGTGCAAATTATTAATTAATTACAAATTATTGTTAAAATCAAATGCCCAATACAATTTCTGATAGTCCAACGACTATGGGATTCCCCTAATCAGAAATTGAGTATGTGAAATTACGAACATTGAGGGAGAGCCCTCAGCTGTGCGAAATTGTATGTTTTTCAGGATGTGGTCTGTGCGTACGAATGTTCCGTAAAAATTGATCAAATGTTTGAATCGGGAATCTGATGGATGGACATGGAAACGCACACACACCGCCTCGTTAAGTAGACGGACCCACGGTAGCGCGGCCGAGCGATAAAATGCAGCGTAAGAATTTTCGGTACGGACCCACTCTGGTCGCTGCCGAGAGCGTGAAGCTGCGACACTCTGTGACGGTAAATGGCGAGGTGCGTGTCATTGTGGTCCGCAAGTGTTTTAGAGCTAGAGTTCTCCGGTCTACTGTGTAACCGCGTGAAAGACTCAACTTTGCGAAACAATTCATTCCATTAAATTTGAAACATTAATTATATTAACTCTTTTAAATAATTTATTCTTTTAAATAATTTATTCTGTTAACGATTTACTCTAAATTTTCATTGGATTTGCTCAGTTAAATTCATTATCATTTCGGTCTCACTTAATAGTTCAACTCGTTGGTATTGCATCCTATAATCAAGTGTGTGTGCGTGTTCGCGGCTCATCCCTCTTTCTGATTCAGGTTCACCAGCGACTCAGAATTATCCAAGCGTCAAAAAGGAAATTTAAAGCATATTTGCATTTATATTATTGTGACTGTCTGGTGAGTTGCACCCCTTATCTCTTTCTGTACACCTCTTTACATTGTTATAATTAATCTGTATTCAACGACAATTTCTGACAATCAATCGATTGTGGGATTCCCCTAGTCAGAAATTATCTCCGATTATACGAATGTTTCATTGAACTTTTCTATATTTTATTATTCAATTCTGCTGTATGCTTTTACATCCGTCCAATATTTCGGCATTAAAGCTTTATTATTCATTAAATTATATTCATTAATTACCTGTCTGATTCCATTGAAAGGACCCGTATGGGACTAGAGCACCAACGATCCCAAAATCTACCCCTTATCTCTCTGATAAGGTACTTAGATATTTTAAAATTTAAATAATTGACTGTTACGAGTGCGGCGAGCTTCCTAGCTTTTCTTACAAAATATATCCGATACTGCAATTTCTGATAGTCTAACGACTGTGGGATACCCCTAATTAGAATTGCATGTATAAACCGTGCCGCTCGAACACTAAAAGGCCGCGGCACGTAACACACGGCACCCGAAAGACGGAGCGAGACAAAACATCAACGCGTCGTCTGTCTCGTACCGTCCTCGCTCGCTTTCAGTGGCTCTCGCTCGCTCTCATTCCATCTCGCTCTCGCCTTCGCCAGACAAGAGTGAGACAGAAGCGGTGGGGATAGCGCGGAACCCGTATCGTGTGCACCAAACCGAGTACATACGGAGAAAGTAACAAATATTCTTGAACCATACGCTATGCATTTACAAACAAGTATTTACTAGGAACATTACTTTGCTGAACTATTAAGAATGTATATAGTTTCCCAGTTTTACCCAGTTTAAAATATTAAAAAAAATGATAATAAATAAATAAAATCACAGACTTGTATATAAGCTTTTGAATCATATTATGTACTAAGTGTGACAAAAGAATTGAATAAAATCATTTGTGTTTTTTAGTATAATTCTAAAACATTTTTAGAATTCCCACGATATGAATCTAAAAAACAGTGTAAGCTAAACAATAGCTAGCTTTTACAAACAAAACCCAGACAAATGTGAAAAAATAAAAATTTAAACAACCTTGAACAAAAATCACTCATTTATTTTTAATAAACAAAAGCCTCCAACTTCTGACACATTTGTCCGAATTTCATTTGTAAAAGCTGGAATCTGTAAAAATTTTAAGGCGAAAATTGCCAAATTTCTGTGTTGTTCCTGGCATAAACGTCAATATACTATTGGTGACTGAATATTTTTAAGTGATAATTTTCCAAAAATATCACTATTATCCTGGTACTGAAAATAGCTTTGAACACCTGTTTCGTTTAATTCAGTAATTAAAAATTGAACTATTTTTTTGTATTCTCTAGTTCATTGTGCTTCATATTACGTCCTTGATAGCAAGGATGTAATACATGTGCTGTAAGTGCGACTGGATCACTGAGGCATTGTATTTGTTGTTCAATACTGTTTTTCATATTTTCATTTTCAGTATTATTTAAAAGTGTAATCCAATCATCCAATTCCATGGCTCTTGTATACATCAATTGTTGCTTATTACTAAGTTTTTCATGAATATACTTCAAAATACGAATATTTTCTTTTAGTTTTAATTCAAATTGGCTGTCAAATAATAGTGATATAAAACTTTGAGTAAATTCTACTTGGCTATTGCCCACCACTTGACGCATTGGCTTTAAATTTGTTAGGCATGATTGGAAAGTTTTTAAATGACTATGGTACTCTTCTTTTTCCATAGCACTGCAACTTTCGTCATTACATGTTATTATCTCTTCTTGTAATTCAATGTTTTCAAATACTGCTGTCAAATTCTTAATTTTCTGTACAAAATTATAATCAACAGTTTCTTGGATAAATGATCTTAGTCGCTGTGACATACATTTAAAATATCAATGTTTTGTATTTTCATCCATGAACGGCATATATTGTTCATAATCTGAAACTATAGCATATACTTCCTTGTTGTATTTTTTTTTTGTTTCAGACACTAATGCTTTTAAGAATGATGGCATATCTAATGAATTTGCACTTTTAATAAACAGAAAATTTCCCTCAGAATTAAATGTCATGCTGGTAATTTGATTATTCTCTTGTACAGTAATTAATAAGATACCAGACGACTTGCAAACATGAGTTTTATTGATGTGTTTGTCATATACTTGATCAAACAATTGTTTTAAGTTGTGAGCTTTTGGCAGAGAATATGCGGGTCTTAAAAGCTGAAAAATGTCTTTTAAATATTTGGATTCTAAACAATTTAATTGAATTTTTTACGCTATAAACAATTCCATTAAAGCTTCATTAATTTTTCCAACCCTTTAATTGTTGAAACCTAAAAATAATGAATATTTCTATTTACGACATTTGCGACAAATCACACGTATAAAATGGGCTCAAAAACGACATATTATACATACATTTGCGACACGTCGTAAATGCATTTACGACGCGGCGTAAAATGCCGACCCATCACTGGTCACAGATCGACGGTCAATCCGCCAATCGAAGACGCTAAGCGACAGTCGATCACCAATCATCGGCGCTCCTCAACCGACAATCATCCAATCAGCGCATCGTTTTAAACGGTTTCGGTCGGTTGTAGAATACGCGTAGTAAATCACAGTTCTCCACATCTGTTGCTGAACCAATCAGATTTCCCCACGTCTGTCGATCTTCGAGAATGTTCGAAACGACCCGTACCGGAAATCTGATTGTCCAATGTTCATCACTCTCGTTCACGTAGTATGTAGAGACAGACGTGGTCACGTACGATTTCGCTCAAATCTTTCATCTCGTAAACCGCTCAGCTATCATTGTTATTAATTGTTCTTTCCGAGCTTATCCCATGTGTGCGGACAAATCATTTTGCTCAATTGTACTCACTGTAGACTTGTCGCGTGTGAAGTGTTCACCGAACGTCGCGTTGACGCGCACTCGCCACGTGCCAGGAAAACTCATCTCTCAAAAGTGCTCACAGGCTCAACTAGTATTAAAGTGTGAAAAGGAGGTTCAAGGCTCATTATTTTAATAAAGTGACAATTGCTCATTGCACACGCTGTGTGAGTGCTTTCACCCTTCTCACCGTCATCCTAACCTCACTTCTTTCCAGCGAGCTCACCGCGCAAAACTATTTTCAATCTCAAACATAATATGAGAAGAAAAATATTTTGTAAAGTAATGTAATGTAATTTTTATATAATCCGAATTTCCAATTTCCAATTTGCTATTGAAGAATACGTATCCTTGCGCTAGATGTATGAATTTCATTGGATATACTTCGGTTTGACCTAACCACCGGAATGAACTGAAATTTTGAGGGGCTGGGCATGGGGGGGGGGGGGGGGGAGAGAGAACCTCTAATATAAAATTTTAGCTGCGAGCATTTTGTTAGTTTCTGAGATATTATTAAAAACTTTCGGCATAATACATTGAAATCTACCTATACAGACGTTACTAACACAACCATCATTCTCGTCACCGTCGATTGATTCACAGTCGACGATACAATGTACGATATTGACCTCATCGCGCGATGCTTGTAACAGCATCAGTTTTTAGTATTCCGAAACTCACATCGGTTCGATAACATGCTTTACGCGCCCGCGAGCGGGCGCCTCCGCCCCCCCCCCCCCCGCCTCCCGTCTAGCCTAAACAAATACTAATACCCGGGAGAATTTGGAAAGTGGAATGCGTTGTGTCGGTATAAGTCAACAGCAATAATATCTGAGTTCGTACGCAAAACCTAACTGAAAAGTAAATCTGACAGATGTTGGAAATGGTCGAAACGTTTTGATTAACATACATTTATTTATTCAAACAAACCAAAATATGATGTTGTTACGGTATCTCTATACATTGTATCGTCGGCTGCGAAAGAATCGACGGCGATGAGTAGATGGTTGTGTTAGTAACGTCTGTATAGGTAGATTTCAATGTATTCTGCCGAAAGTTTTTTATTAATATCTCTGAAACTAACAAATACCCGCAGCTGAAATTTTATATTAGAGGTTCTCTCCTCCTCCCGCCAAGCCCCTCAAAATTTCAGTTCATTCCGTTGGTTGGGTCATACCGTAGTACAGCCGTTTCTTCTATCATACGCCGCTTGTAATCAGAATTTAAATGACGAAAAAATCTCACGAATCACGAATAAATTTCTCACGAATATCCCACGAATAAAACTAGCGAATACAAATAACCGGGTTAGAGCATATGAATAACGATAGCTATGAATATATGAATAGTATTTTTTTTATTACTTACATTTTCGGCCATTGTTGGCCACTTGCAGTCACGATAAAGAATGGGCTTCCTCGCCACGTGCAACGATGAGGCAAGGTCCTCCACTGCTGTTTTGTTTTTTAAGGTGCCCGCTTTTGACATAGATATGGACACATTCTGGGGCTCTTTGAATTCTTGATTTTTAAGCCGGGAAGCTAACAAGGGGATGCCACGGATGTGGAAATCGCTTTTGGAACAACAGTATATGGGGGTCGTAGTACTTATGTAGTATGAAAATGTAGTATGGAAATACCATTTTGGCTATTAGTATGGGTTAACAATTTTTCCCGTGGGAATATATTTTGTGGATATTACGTATCATATAGTACGTTACATATATTATTTATTACTCTACGCAAATTTTAATGTCAAAAATACGGCTATTTTAACGCCTATCCCACTTTACCTGCTCGACAATTGCAGACCTGGAAAGTTTCGGAATGAAATATTTTCGCAGTACAAGAATATGAAAACACCGGTTAAGGGGGTAGACACGTCACGTGACCTGGCCGATTCGGCAGGTCGGTATTACAGCAGGTTCTTTCTGCACAGAAATGGTAATACCGATAGATCGCCGATTGCCCGGTAAACGCGAGAGGGAGCTGTTTGCTATTTCCGTATTCTATTCTGAATAAGGAAAGAAATTCTCAGCTGTTGCGTTGTACTTATAAAAATTTAAACGGAAGTCGGCTGGTACTGCAAACGTAGAAAATTCATTGTACATTTTAATTACTTGAAATGTGCTTATGCTACAATATTCTACGTTAGCAGTAAGGAATTATAAGTGAAAAGGGAAAATAGATGAGGGGATGTCCTCAGAAAATGAAGTTTGTTAGGTTAAACATTTATTTACTAGCAAAGCACCGAAACAGAACATGAAATACACTTATTACACGTCCTATGCAGAAAGCAGTTATGAACAAACATTATATTTAAAATTGTAAGGAATCGATTGACGTCACTTTTGCAAAGATCTGATTAGAAATTGCAGAACTTCAGATTCGTCACTGCTTAGCGTGCAACATTGTATAGTCCCGCTGGTTTCGAGCGTCGAAGCCCACGAAACTCAGCGAGACACATGATTGTTGGCGAGCATTGCGTTTGACGACTCTAGCTAGAGAATCATCCCGTATAAATGCTAAGAAACGATAGTGTGAAGCGGCGTGCGGTTCAACTGCACATGGACAATATCGTAGATTCTAGGGCCTACAATATTAGCTCCGTAATACGATGTTCTTCACCAGAGCACTGTATTACTGATGAAAATGATGCCAAACTTTTGCAAACTATTTTTAGTGACCGTAGTGTGTGTGTGTGTGTCCTAATCATGTATTCATAAGAAAAAATAGATCGAATTGATTCGCAACTCGACTTATTTTCGTGGACATAAACTCACCAATCCATCGGTGGTAACACTCTTATCAAGGTGTAATGAGAAATATGAACATATTCATATTCAGTACTGGATGACTCAAGTCGCCGTCGACTGAGGGCTCTAATAAATGTGCATTTATTTGGGAAACCAAAGCCGCGTCACTCGTGACACCTATTCGCGAACAGATATATGTATGTACGAGAAGAAGCAATGCAATTTCCCGACGACTTGAAGCAACATTTCAATAGGTAAATGCATGAAACTCTGGGATCAGGAATTCCCAACCACGATGATGCATATGTAAGAACTGGCGAAATTGAACAATAGTTTGTCATCTAAATTTTACAATTAAAGTATTTATTTGACGCGAATATGTAAAGTTTGTCAGAAAAGTTTTTCTCGATTTGAGTTCTATAGAAGGTTGACTTTCCTTCGCCATGCAAAGTCCTCTCTTGTCCTTCACGCTGGCAATAATGCAAGTCGCTCAGTTTCGTGGGTTTCGACGCTCGAATTCAGCGGGGCCATAGAATGTTACGCACTAAGCAGTGACAAATCGTCAGTTCTGCATTTTTAATCAGATCTTTGCGAAAGTGACGTGAATCGATTCGTCACGTTTTCTCGATCAAATTGGCCCCAAAAATGATATTATTCGGACCATAATTAAGGTAATTACGCGAAAATTTGTTTGCAGAATTGGAAGCCCGTTTCGTTAAAAATAGTCTGATTTAAATTATTTTCTGTCAATTTAATCGGTTGAATGCCAGGAATCCATTTGTGTCACTTTCATATTGATACGATGATAAAAAAAACAAATTGTGTTCCTATATAATCGATGACACATCGCCGAGCAACGGCGATCTCTTGCGACTCGGGCAACAAAGGTTCTCGTCGGTTATTCGAGCATCTACGATCGTTACGGGCTCGGTTTCGTGTACACGACAATACGGACTTTTCGCTATCCCCACCACTTCTGTCTCACTCTTGTCCGCCGAAGGCGAGCGCGAGATGGCAAGAGAGCGAGCGAAGGCACTGACAGCGAGCGAGGACTGTACGAGATAGACGACGCGTTGATATTTTGTCTCGCTCCGTTTTTCGGACGCCTGACACTCCGTCCTTTGTGTGCGTGACGGGCGTACGCGATGGTCGCAAGCGCTTACGGTGAGCACGGGACCCGCTTCGCAAAATCTTGACGCAGGCCAGGCATAAGTCTTTTTTGCGCCCTAGGCGAACTTGTCAAATTGCGCCCTTTATTATATTACATTTATTTGAGATTATTTATGACTTTACTCTGTAAAATTAGGCAACTGCTAGGGCGTAAGATTGACAAGAGGCGGAAAATGGCCTTTTCATTGTTGACATTGTTGAAAATAAATTTTTAAATAAAATACTACAAATTATATTACAACGGTTTTAAACTACGAGTAAAAGTTTAGAGTAAGGTCATGAAGAAGCTGAATTAAATGTTTTATAATAAATGGCGGAATTTGGCAAGTTCGATTATGTCGCAAAAAAGACTCGTGCCGTGCCTGGCTATCTGACCGTGGCGCGCATGCGTCGAACAGTCACGATTCCATCTGAGCGCTCGCGCCCGTCGTGCACGCAAAGCGTTCCATCCCGCTCCCTCTTTCGGCCAGAAAGAAGCGAGAAACTCAGCCTCGGAATTGGGCTTCATTCATGATACGGGCTCAACGCCGGTCCCGACCAGCGAGCGGCTAACGAGACTTTACATTTACATTCAGATATATTGGCCGGTGCGTTTCGTAACGCGTATTCTCCCACCATAGGTACCGCTTGCCTGCCTCGGTGCTCCTGTTTGCAACGTTTTCTGACTCGCTCTCGTTCCATCTCATTCTCGCCTTCGCAGAACAAGAGTGAGCCAGGTGATGGGGTTAGCGCCAAGCTTCTGGTGTGTATAGGCCAAACCGAGTTGTCAGCATAGAAATACACATCAGAATAGGTGTGCCTTAGCTCCGAAAAAATTCAGGAGCTTTATTTGTCTGAACATTGATTCTTTCTCGATAGCTTCATCTCGTATTGGGCATAACAGCCACACGGCTACGTTCAGACGGAGCCGAGCAGCATTCCCGTTACCCCACCATACTCCTCGATCGCTGTTCGCGAAAACGAATTGACCGGCCAATATATCTGAATACGACCTTAGGATAAAGATATAATGAAAGATGAAAAATTATTCGAAGCCCAACATGAAAGGCCTTCGAATAAACAGAGAAAACTAATAAATACCCGAAGCTAAATAGAATTTTAGATTTCGGGTACACACACCCTACCCCAAACCTCGTGTTGATCAGTCACTGGGACCATTCGGAAGTATATTCTTTTATTTAAATAATGCCCATCTCTGCATAGGACCGTAAAGAATTGCAAAAAAATTCAGGGAGTCAACTGTTGACTGATTTGGAGACTTTTCCTTGTTGTATGTTATATACAATAGTCGGAAGAATAATAATAAGAGCAATAATTGCAAATAATTGCTGTAACTGCCACATTCTGATAATATGATATCAGTAAATCAATATTTCCAGTATTAGTAAAAAAGTTCCAATCTCTTTTTTTATTTTAAATAATGTGGCCATATAATTATAACATAAATTCGACAGCGATTTCAAGTGATGTATGTATTACAATAAAAGCGTTAATTTAGTAAATGTACACACTTCCCAACAGTTATATGCCTAAAATGCATATAACCTAACTTACAATCGTCCGAAAATTCATACATTGACTGCATCACGCTTTTACTGTGGCTTGTGTATCCAGCTAACGCTTCAGTTTTGCTATGATTCCACGTCGGCAGTCCTCCCGAGTAGGCGCCATCTCGTGTCCACTAGCTGAACTAAATTTGTCACGTGACTTGCTCTGTATTATCGCCAATATGGCGGAACTCGTATTTGGGACTGCAGTCACGATTTTTCACTATTCGTCCTTATATAAGCAAATTTGGAGCTGGTTTAGGACTCATTCGAAAGAGGAAGGTTCAATGCAGAGCGCTCTTCTCACCGTTTCAGTCACAAAGCTCTTTTAGTGACCTAAAAATACTTGGATTCTGCGGGTGTATTTTGTTGACTTTTGCTCTACTTTGGACACTCATATTATTAGATATCAACACAATCTCGTTGAATCATGAGAAGAGCGCTATGCATTGAACCTTGCTCTTTCGAATGAGTCCTAACCCAGCCCAAAATCTGCTCATATAAGGACGAATGATGAAAAATCCCAACCCCCTGTTTCGGGCCAGATTGTGTCGGTATACAGCGCGCTGCATTACCCGTGTCTACCCCCTTAAAGCTTCAAGAGAGTTTCCAAAAAAAGTAACCCGAATAATTGATAAAGTTTTTGCGAATAACGCGTATTTTGCGCATCCCGAAAATATTCTATTATCAATGCTAGTGGACCCACGGCATGTATTAGAAAACTGGCTGTTCGACGAATCCAAAATGCAAGAAAACAAACGGTCAGTGGCATTAGGTTTTTTCAGCTGCCGAATATAAACTGTGACGCTCCGGATTACATTAATATAATTGACTGGCGAAACTGTATTGTAACAGAACCACCGCTAACAATGAAATTTAGTAATGCTGAATTACAAAATATTGTGGAAGGAAGAAATTTACCCCAATTTGAACGGTTTCCTTGCCATACTCAAGCCGTTGAGCGGTGTGTAAAACTGGTCACGGAGGCTTCACAAAAAGTATGTTGTGAATCATCGAGAGATGGATTTATAAGAGCTAAATTAGAAGCTAGGTCGGAATTACCTACATTTGATAATAAAGGTCAATATTTTGCTAAAAAAGGGTAAGTGAAACTGAAATGTACGATTATACGGAAGAGTGGGCGGGTGGAACTCCTGGTGCAGATACCTCCACGTGGTGAGTTCTGGGTTAATACGGTATTAAGCATATATTATTTTTCATGCTAAAATATCAAATTAGGCGAAAGGCTGCACAATTAAAATAAAAAGTACCTTCATTTGCTTACTTATTTATGGACTTCCGTTTCCGGGCGAGTGAGTGAAAGTCGTGTGAAGGTAGTGTGCGTGGTGGATAGAGTGAGAGTGAAGTGATTTGGGGAAGTAGGGAGTAGTGAGCGGGTGAGGAAGGTAGAGAAGGGCGTGTAGGGAGAAGGGAGAGATAGGGAGTGGGTACGGCAAAAGGTAGACGGGAGTGTGTGAGGGAGAAAGGAAGGGTTTGGAGGTTAGGTGTGAGAGAGGTGTAAATTGAGCGGGAGGATAGCAGAGGAGTAACAGGTGGAGAGCTCTGTGAGTAAGAAGAGGAACGACAGGTACAGACAGGTGGGCGGGAGATTTGAAAGGTAGAAGCAGGAAAGAGTGGAAAAGTGTAGGTGCTGAGATAGATACCGGGATAGTTGGGGTAATAAAGAAGGATAGAAAGAGGAAAGCGTGTGGGTAGATAGGTAGAGGGTGAAGAGGTTGAAAGGTGAGATGGAGAGGGATAACGAGGGTGAAAAAGGAAAGGGAGTAGGAGGGATAAGGGGGAATGACAATCCCAGAAGGGATAGTGTGAGTAGTGTAGGGAGCAGCGTGGGTAGTCTGGAGGGCTACGGGGGGAAAAAGAGGAAGGATAGGGAGGAGAATGAGGGTAAGGAGGAGGAGGGGTTGTGTACAGGCTTCAGGAAATGTGGGAAGACGGAGAGGTCGCCGACAGGTGGCGATAAGGAGAGGAAGAGGGGGGGGTGGAAGGGAAGAGTTAGGAGGCATGGAGGGATTAATTAGGGAAGTGATGTCGGAGCTGAGGGGGGTGAAAGAGGAATTAAAGAAGGAAAGGGAGGAGTTGAGGGGGGTGAAGGAGGAAATGAGGAAAGAGAGGGAGGATAGAAGAAGAGTGGAAAAGGAATGGAGGCAGGAGAGGAGGAGATGGGAAGAGGGTCTAAGGGAGGCAAAGGTAAAGAGGGAGGTCATGGAGAAAAAGGTGGAGAGGATGGAGGTATGGGGGGGGGAGAATGGAGGAAAGGATGGAGAAGGTGGAGAGTTGGGGAAGGGATGGGGAGGTAGGAGGTGGAAAGGGGAAGCAGGAAAGGGAAGAATTGGAGGAGTGTAGGCGAAGAATGAGGGTGGTAGAGTTAAGGCAGGATAGAAAGGAGAGAGAAGAGAGGAGGGAAAACGTGGTGATAAGAGGACTGGAGGTAGGGGGAAACGCGGGGGTGAGGGAGGAGGTAAAGAGTCTATGGGAAAGAATAGGTTTGGAAGAGGGAGGGATCCATGAAGTGGTTAGGTGAGGCAAGGCGGGAAAAGAGAAATACGGTATGGTTCTGGTTAAGCTAAAGGGGAGGGAGGAAAAAATAAAAGTGATGGAGGCGAAGAGGAAACTGAGAGGAAGATGAGTTGACGGAGCAGGAAAGGAGGGTGAAGTGGGTGATTGAGAGAGAAGCGGAGAAAGAGAGAGAGAGGGGGAGAAAGGTGCGGGTAGGATATATGAAGATGTGGATAGATGGGAAGTTGAGGAGATGGAATGAATGGGAGGAAAAGTGGAATGGGGATCAGGGAAACGAGAAGGTGGTGGAGGGGAGAAAAGGGGGGGAGGAGGAATATAGATTTGGAAAGATATAAAGTAGCATTCTGGAATGTGGCAGGGGTGAGGGGGAAAGACGGGGAATTCTGGAAAGGGCTGGAGAAGTGGGATGTAATGGTGCTGAGCGAGACGTGGGTGGAGGAGAAGGATTGGGAGTATGTGGAGTCGAGGCTGCCGAGGGGCTATCTATGGAGTAGACAGGGGGCAAAGAGGGAAAGCGTGAAGGGGAGGGCGATGGGAGGGATGATTATGGGGGTGAGAAAAGGGTTGGAGATGGAGGAGCAGGAGGATAGAGAGAGGGAAGGAATAATGGTGAAGAAAGTGCGGTTAGGGGGGGATTGGTGGAGGATAATAGGTGTTTATGTAAATAAGGATCTGCAAGGGAAACTGGAGGAGCTAAAGGAGTGGACGGAGGAGAGGTAGGAGGGGGTAAGGATGGTTATTGGGGGTAATTTTAACGCAAGGACAGGAACGGAAGGGGGGGGAGGTATGGGGCGTGGAAGAGGAGCAAAGAACTAGTGTAGGAAGAAGGAAGTCAAAGGATAAGGTGGTAAATGGGGAGGGGAAAAGGCTGTGTAGGTTTGTAGAAGATAGGGGCTGGGGAATACTGAACGGTAACGTGGAAGGAGACGAGCAGGGGGAGTGGACCTACACAGGAGGGAGGGGAAGTTCAGTCATTGACTATGTGATGGGGAATGAGGACACGAGGGAGAAAGTTGATAGGATGGAGATCGGGAAAATGGTAGATTCGGACCACCACCCCGTTGTGGTGTGGCTGAGGGGGGGAAGGAGGGAGAAGGGTGGTAGGGGGAGGAATGGAGGAGGGAGGGCGTGTGAGAGAGGGAACTGGTAGGAGCAGGGGAGAAGGAAGTTTGTAAGGGAGTTTGGGCTTAGGGCAGAGGGGGGGAAGGGAGTGCAAGTGGAGTGGAGGGAACTGAAAGAAAGAATACAGGGGGTGATAGGCAAGATGGGAAAAGAAGATAAGGGAGAAGGAAAAGGAGGTTGATGGGATGAGCAGTGTAGGGAGGAAAAGAAGAAGGTAAGAAAAGAGCTGAGGAGATGGAGGAGGGAAGGAGGGGTTGGGGGGGGGAATATAGGGAAAGTAAGGGGAAGTATGGGAGGATGTGCGAGGAGAAAAGAAAAGAGGAGTTGGAGAGATGGGAAAAGGAGTTAGAGGGGGTAAGAACAGAAGGGCAAGTGTGGAAGGTGGTGAATAGGGAGAGGAAGAGAAGAAGGAGGGTTAATGAAGGAATTAAAATGGAGGCATGGGAGGAACATTTTAAGGGGCTATTGGGAGGAGTGGAGTGGAGGGTGAGAAGAGGTGAAAGAAGTGAGGGGGGGAGGATGGGGAGGAGGGGATTAGAAAGGAGGAAATAGGAAGGGTGATTAGAAATTTAAAAGAGGGGAAGGCTGGTGGGGGGGGGGGGGATTAGGAATGAGGTGTGGAAGATGGGTGGACCGGAGGTGGAGGAGTGGCTGTGGTCGTTATACAACAGGGTGTGGAGGGGGAGGGTTGGCCGGAAGAGTGGAGGGAAGGGGTGGTGGTCCCGGTGCTTATGAAAGGGGCGGGGGACAAGGTAGAGGACTATAGGGGAATCACGCTGACACAGACGGCGTATAAAGTGTACGCGTCTGTGTTGGCGAAGAGGCTGAGGGAGGAGGTGGAGGGGAAGAGGCTACTGCCACCGAGTCAAACTGGCTTTAGAAGGGAGCTGGGGTGCATGGACAATATTTACGTCCTGAATTATCTGATGAATAGGCAGGTGGGGAGGAAGGTTAAGAGAATGGTTGTATTGTTCATGGACCTAAAGGCAGCTTTTGACTCGGTGGACAGGGGGATTCTAGTGCAGGCAATGAGGAAGAGGGGGGTGAGGGAAGGGTTGGTTAGGAGATGCGAGGAGATGTTGGAGGAGACGGTGAGTAGGGTAAGGGTAGGGGACGAGGAGGGGGGAGATTTTGGACTGCTAGGGGGGTGAGGCAGGGCTGCCCACTGAGCCCTAGCCTTTTCACCTTGTTCCTGGCGGATATGGATGAGGTTTTGGAGAGAGGTGGGTGGGGGGGGGGGTGAAGTTGGGTAATAGGAAGGTGTACTCGTTGGCGTATGCCGACGATGTAGCGGTGCTGGCGGAAGATGAGGAGGGGATGAAAGGGATGATCGCGAGATTGGAAAGGTATTTAGATGGAAAGGGGTTAGAAGTTAATGTGGATAAGACGAAGGTAATGAGGTGTAGGAAGGGGGGGAGATGGAAAAAGGTATCGTGGAGGTGGAAGGGTAGGAAGCTGGAGGAAGTAGGGAAGTATACGTACCTGGGATATACGTTGATGAGGAACGGTGGGCAGGAGGCCCACATAGAGGAGAGGGTGAGGAAGGGGCGGCGGTGATGGGGAGGGTGTGCGGAATAGGGAAGAGGAGATTTGGGAAGGACTGGGAAAAGAGGGTATGGCCTTTTGAGAAGCTAGTGTGGGCTGTAGTGGAATATGGGGTGGAGGTGTGGGGGTGGAAGGCAAGGGAGAGGGTGGAGGCGCTGCACGAGAGGTACCTGAGGTGGGTACTGGGGGTGGAAAATTACACACCAGGATACTTGATGAGGGAAGAATTGCAGAGGGGAATGTTGAAGGGAAGGGCGGGGATGAGGGCGTGGGGGTTTGAGAAGAAGTTAGAGGAGGGGGGCGGTGGAGAACTGGCCAGGTTGTGCTGGGCGGAGATGAAGGAGAGGGCGAGAAGGGGTAAGGCTTTAGAAGGGTGGGAGGAAGAAAGAAAACAATTCTTCGAGGGGTTGGGGTGGACGTTGGAGGAGGTGGAAAGACAGAGGGAAAGAGGGGAAATGAGGGGCGAGGAGATAGTGGCTAGAGATAGGAGGAGGCAGGAGGAGCAGAGATGGGGGATGATAAGGGAATCGCGGTATAACAGGTGGTATGAGGCGGTGAAGGGGGAGGGAATGCCCGGATATTTGAAAAAGGGGTGGGGGGAGAGTAGGTGGAGGAGGGTGGTAAGATATAGGTTGGGGAACGAGATGAGGGGGGGGGAGGTATTGGGAAGAGGAGGAAAGAAGGACGTGTAGAAGATGTGGTTGGGAGGTTGAGTCGTGGGAGCATGTGTGGGAGGTATGTGGGGTGTGGGGGGTGGATAGAGGATGGCAGGATATGGTGGGGGAGGTACTAGGAGATGACGGGCAGGGGGAGGGGTGGTTAAAGATAATAGACAAGTGGAGAGGGGGTCAAGAGGTATGTGTGCAAGGAATGGATGAGGGTGTGAACATGCAAAGGGAAGTGGAAGAGGAAACGTGCGGAAGCGGAGGTTCAGGGATGGTGTAGAGGGGGAGAGAGGGGAGGCGTGCGGGCGAGCGTGCGAGCGTGCGGGCGAACGGGCGAGCGTGCAGGCGAGAGTGCGGGTGATAGGGAGTAGGTTGTAAGGAGTAGGTTAAGTTTAGCCTAAGTTTAGGCTAAGTTAGGATAAGATAGAATAAGGCATAGATGATAATGTGAGGACGAAGAAGGTAGATGTGGAGGGAGATTCTAACCCCTAGGGGAACAATAAAGAGCATATATACTTACTTATTTATATTGTTAACCCATGGGGGGCGGCTAAATAATTTCCAAATGACTTCAGATTTTTAGGGGATACTGAGAAACACACAAAAAACATTAAGCTATAAAAAAATTTTTGAAAAAAAAAATTTTTGAAAAACAAATTTTCGCCGTGCTTTGGGCCCGGTGAAAAATTGAGATACGACCCCATGTTTTGCGTGTGCCTTTAACTTCTAATGACACAACTTTTCCACGCTAGGCTCCAACGAAAATAAAAAAAATGTTTTTTCGGCCCACCCTATTGGGCGCCCTAAGGGACGGCCTCAGACGCGTGTTTGATGCCGCGCTGAGGACCGGGAGGTTTCCCCCCGCATGGAAGGAAGCGAGGTTGACGCTGCTCCGGAAGCCCGGAAAACCCGCAGAGTCACCCTCGGCATACCGGCCGATATGTCTTTTGGAAGAGGGGGGCAAATTGCTAGAGCGCATTCTGGCTGCCCGCCTCCTGAACCACCTAGGAGCCGCGGAGTGTTCAGATCGTTCCGACTGCCAATAGGGCCCTTTACACGGACGTTCCGGCGCGCCACACGCCGTGCGGCACGCAAAAGTACGTGAAGCCGGATCGCGGCGGTCCTTCGCGCGGGCCAGGAGGTCGTACCCGTCGCAACTTAGGGGCAGCGACTTCGAGCTCCCATTTCTACGCCAGCTCCACATGCTTTTCACACGATCCACCGCAGTGGTGTATTGTGAACTACCTGTTCGATGTATATCATCGATCTGCGAAACGATCGGCAAGACACGATCGCGATATACGTTCGCGAAAAGTATCTCAACTTCCTTGATATACCTGGCTTATAGAGGTTATCATAAATGCTGTTACTGTAGGGTACACTGAAACATCTTTTTTTAGGAAGCTACACTTAGTTGACCTGAAGGTGCTATAAATTCTGGAAATGGTTTGACTCAGTTATAACGACTGTAAAATTTTACAAGGATACATTAAAAAATGTCCAAATGTTTCCCCGGCAATGCGTTGGCAAATGAAATTGCAGTTAACACATTCACTGTTGTGACGATCATAATTATTACTATTAACGGCATTAATTACCATGTCTTTATTTGTTTTAATATAAAAACTAATATTGATAGACAATAAAACACCATTGAAATCAATATACTTACTATTTCGTACTCTGAGGTATTGTAACCACCTCATATGAATATTATACAAATATTGTGCAACAAATAGCCGACACGGCATTATCAAGAGACACAGAGTGGGACTGAGATTTCCGAATCTCAATAACGGCTGATCCGATTAGATTTTGAATGGTCTTAATGGATAGCCTGGGTTTGATTTACATAAGAAAAGTGTCTTCGTTTTGTTCCTACGGACCTTATGAGCTGAGATATTTCGATGTAAAGTGGCAATTTGCCGAATTTCATGTTCGTGTTTTCGTCATCGGCATCGTCCTACACCTCTAGGCAAGAGGGGAGTATGAAAGGGTGAGGAAATGTCTTTCAGGCACGTCGCTCATTGGATGTGGGTTTCGGCCAATCGCGTAACAAGTTGTTGTAACCTGACAGCTAGACAGAGATATTATAAATAACTGGTAATACCTGGACGCCTGCTGGAGGAACTAGACTCTGTTCCTGGACGCTCGACCGATATGGAGAGTACGGCGATAATACCTGGACGCCTATCGGTCACGACAGTACAAAGCCCCTTTCTTAAATACCCGATCGTTGAGAGAGGAGAGTACGGGAGGATATTCCTGGACGTCCGTTCGATATGGAGAGTTCGGCGACAATACCTGGACGCCAATCGAACGGAAGAGTACAGAGTAACTCCTGGACGCCTCATTAGATTAAAGTCAAGTGCCGTCTTGACAAATTATATAAATGCATCGTGACATAACGTCTGACCTTCGAAATTTGTAGCCCTTTTTGTCAACTAAACCATGTACTCCTACCGAATCCGAATAAATCTTGTCTGTCCAGCAATTATCCATATTCTCCTGTCAATCCAAAAGGCTACAGTAATTAATTTTTTAAATTTGTACTTCAATAAACGTATTTTTAGTATGAACTGTAATATAAGTGTACTTTAATACTTCCTTTTCTTTATTATTTACGGAATGTTTAACCTTATTACTTCAACAATTTCTAACATGCTTGTCAACCAATTGAAAACAAATTTTGTAAATGTATGATCTCCGTTGGCTAACAACTATTGAGGTTAAATCAATTACATGTTGTTTTGTTGAAAAAACTGTCTTTAATATTATAAAAGTCTTAAAGTTAGCGTTGAGATCACGTGGCGATGCTTTTGTATTTCGCATCGCCTTCCGACTGATATTATACAAAACTACTAGAGCGTCGCCACACTCCGCGCCTTTTTCTTTTCTCACAACACCCTCTGGTGTTTACAGCCATAAAATATCACTTCGTATATATACTTTAATACTTTCCCTTGATAATTTATAGCTAAACGTTCGTATAATTCTGTATCAAAAACAAAAAATAAAAATGAAACCAAGATTACACAAAATCAAGAAAGAAAAAAAAAGAACAAAACTGTCTCTCTTTCTTCTTATGAAAGACCCATTTTGTCGCACAGCATTCTCAGTCGTGGTGCAGCTAACGGCTTCGTCATTATGTCTGCAACCTGGTACTCAGTTGGAACCTGCTGGATTCCCATCTGACCTGCAGTTACCCTTTCTCGGATGTGAAAATGCTTGGGTTCGATGTGTTTTGTTCTGCGATGGAATTCTGGATTTTGAGCCAGTCTCACTGCTGCAGTGTTGTCCACCTGAAGGACAGGAACACTCTTCAATCGTACGCTCCCCTGGAACAGTCTCGTTAGCCACGCAATTTCCTTGGCTGCTTCACTGGCCGCCATGATCTCAGCCTCAGTTGTCGATAGAGCCACCGTAGCCTGCCTTTGGCTTAGCCATGAAATGACTCCTCCAGCGTACCCGATGACAACTCCTGAAGTTGATCGGCCCGTCTTTGCACAGCCACTGAAGTCCGCATCACTGTAGCACTCCAGGATGCCTTTCCCTGAACTGCTAGAATAAGTTATTCCTCTTTCAATTGAACCTGCCATATAGCGAAACACTCTCTTGACTTGAGTTACATCCTCCGTAGTTGGGTTTTCTAAAGACCTTGATAAAACACCAACGCTATATGCCAAGTTTGGTCGTGTGCCTAGCATTAGGTACATCAAGGCACCGACCGCCTGTCTATAAGGAAAGTTGGACTTCTGGAGGCTTTCTTTCCCTGTCTTTGTAATCCTTTTACTTTTGAGTATTGGTGTAGACACCGGTCTACACTCCAAAAAGTTGAAGCGTTCCAGAATTCTTCTTGCGAATGCCCCTTGGCTTATCCTGATGCTTCCATTTTTCTGCTCTATTTCCAAACCTAGGAAGTATTCTGCCATTTTAGACGTTATTTTGAACTCTTTTCTTAGTTCCTCCAAAAAGACTTCCAGTTCACAAGGATCAGTCGCTCCAACCAATCCGTCGTCTACATATAGGACTAGTATAAGTTTCCTGCCATTTCTTTCTCGAAAATACAGGCAGGGATCAGCATCGCTGGCTCTGAATCCCTGTTTTAAAAGAAACCGTCCAAAACACTGGAACCAGCATCTTGGAGCCTGTTTCAGTCCGTAGAGACTCCTCCTAAGCAAGCAAACTTTGTCAGTGCCATTGCTGTAGCCTGTTGGCTGTTGCATGTATATGGTTTCCTCTAGCTCTCCATATAAAAATGCTGTTGACACATCAAACTGAGTTAGATGCATTTTCTCACTTGCAGCAATGCTAAGTACTGAACGTATAGTTCCCATTCTTGCAACTGGACTGAATGTCTGATTATAGTCTATACCTCGGTGCTGACTGAATCCTTTTATGACCAGTCTTGCTTTGTACTTGTCAATCGTGCCATCTGGATTTGTTTTTAAACGAAAAACCCACTTACATGGTATTGCCTTTGCATTCTTTGGCAGGTCTACTAGATCCCATGTCCTTTTTTCCTCAAGTGAAGTAATTTCGCTGTTCATGGCCTTCTTCCATTCCACATTGTTTTTACTGCTCACAGCCTCCTCAAATGTTTCTGGACACTCTGATTCATCTGCTAAATCTTCAACTGTCATGACGTAGTCACCCAGATGTTCTTCTTCATCTGCTAAGTCTTCAACTGTCATGACGTAGTCATCCAGATGTTCTGCTTCATCTGCTAAGTCTTCAACTGTCATAACATAGTCATCTAGGTGTTCTGGTTTCTTCAATGTGGAGCGGTCTCTTCGTGTTGACGAGGGCTGCTGACTCTCTTCTTCCATTTCAGCGTCAGTATCGTCTGCAGTTTTATATTCTTCATCACTTGTTTTATCCGTTTTAATTGAACCATTTGTGCTTTCCTCAGGTTCTTCTTGTTCAACTCCGATATCTTGGAGTGGCAGTTGAACTTTCTCTTCACACTCTTTGAGAGATTCTTGAAATTTAATGTCTCTGGATGTCTCTTTCATCACTGTCATATCCTACTAGATATCCTTTTGTAGCTTTCTCATCCATTTTTCTTCGTTTTTGCTTTGGGATGTGAACATAACAAGATGAACCGATTATTCGTAGATGCTTTAATCTTGGTTTTCGTCCAATCCAGAGTTCGTACGGGCTAGTATCCTTTACCGACGATTTTCCTGTTCTATTAAGGACGTATATTGCAGAGGTCACCAGTTCCGCCCATATTGCTTCAGGAAACCTGACCTCTTTATTTGAATATTTGAACGTTCTTGCCATTTCTATTATTGTCCGATTTTCTCGTTCGCTGCCGCCATTCTGTTCTGGCGTATATGGAGCAGTTAATCTTTGTGTGATTCCACTCTTGTGAAGAATCTTTCTTACTTCCTCATTGTCAAATTCTCCGCCATTGTCGCTTAGTAACTCCTTAATAGAGTGTCCTTGCTGCTTTGCATGTGCAACCACTTGTTGCAGAACAGTTTTGACATCTGACTTTTCCCTAATGACAAAACCATATCGATACTTAGTGTAACTATCTATGAAAACAACTAAATACCTTTTCTTTCCAAATGACTCGAAGGGACCGCACACATCAGTTGAGATTAACTCTCCAGGTTCGGTCGTTTTTCTCCTTGTGCCAAAAGGTAGACGATGTGTCATTCCATAAATGCATGGCTCACAGAGTTCCTTTTCCAATTTTACTGTGATACCTACCTCTTTTTCAAGCATCCCTTTTACATGCCGTTTATCCTGGTGGCCCCATCTCTCATGGTACAGCTGCAGCATGGAGCTATCTGCAATGGCAACTTCCACTCTTATCTGTTCGTTAGGAGCTATTGGTTTAATGTTCGCCTTGAACAGTGTTCCATATGCGTTACGAGCTCCGCTCAACACTACCCTCCCACCAACTTCAAGCCAACACTTTGTCGTTGTGGATTCAAATCTACTGTTTTTATTTTTATCCTGCGTTGCCAAAACAGAAAACAGGTTTTTTGAGATATCCGGAACGTACCAAACGTCAGTTAAAGATAGAATCTTATCCCTATTGTTTATTGTTGACACGACTTTAATTGTTCCCTTTCCAAGAGCCTTCAAAGTTTCTTTTCCAGCAGCCTTAATGATGCACGGACTTTTAAATTCGTTAAAATCAATGAAAAAACTTGGATCATTCGTTACATGGCTTGTCGCACCATTGTCTATCCACCAGTCTACTGTATTTTCATCAGTGGAACACACTTCTTCACACACTATAAGAAAAAGTGTCTCTTTTAATTCGACTACGTTGCCCTGCGATTCACCAATTTCCTTATTCTTTGGTGGTCGTCCGTCTGCTATCCATTTTCTACAGTCACGAACCCAGTGACCCTTCTTTTTGCAATAATGGCACGTGCTGTCTTGTTTTGACATCTTCCTATTTGCCTTCATTGAGTTTTCTTGCTTCTTGAGAACTTTTGTCACTAGCGCTTCTTGTATGAATTTTTCACTCTTCGCAGTTGCTGTTTTCTTGAAATTTCTTTCAAACATGCACAGTTGTGTTGTCAGTTCATCAAACGTTTTTTCCGCATCCTTAGTTAGTAACATCCAACTAGAGCGAAACGTCTCAAATTCGTCTGGCAAAATGTGCAAAACTTTACACACTAACATTAATACTGGTAACTTATTTTCTTGCTTAGCTACGAGGCCATTGTTCAATTCATTCCATAGACTTCTTAATTTTGCTATGTGTGTAGAAACATCCTCGCCAGATGTCCAACCAAAAACAAAGAAATCACTGCATATCTTAAACAGTTGATCTTTCGACGTTGCCTCGAACTGTTGTCTAAGCGCTTCCCACGCGTCGTGCGCAGTTTCCTTGTCCATGATCTTTTCATATCCCGTGTCAGTAACTGAGCTTGCTATCATCGACTTAGTGTAACTGTTCGCCTTACGGTACAGTTCATTTTTTTCTTTATGCTCCTTCCTTTGTTCTGCTGTAGCATCTACAGCGAGAGTCTCTTGTTTGACTAGCTTCTTGTCAATTACATCTAATGCTCCTTCATGATAATCTAGCATATCACGGATCTTTCGCTTCCAAATGGGCCAGTCTGTCTCACCGGTCAGCGGCTTAATGTGCTTTGTCAGATCCATTTCTTTTATGGCTCTCTCACAATACTTCACAACGGCGCACTTACTTAATTGTTTTTTTCAAGTAGCATAATTACGCCCCAGGTTTATAGCATAGTTCCCTGGGTCCATAACCTATTGAGGTTAAATCAATTACATGTTGTTTTGTTGAAAAAACTGTCTTTAATATTATAAAAGTCTTAAAGTTAGCGTTGAGATCACGTGGCGATGCTTTTGTATCTCGCATCGCCTTCCGACTGATATTATACAAAACTACTAGAGCGTCGCCACACTCCGCGCCTTTTTCTTTTCTCACAACACCCTCTGGTGTTTACAGCCATAAAATATCACTTCGTATATATACTTTAATAACAACGAAATTAACAAAATAACACTAAACACACAAATATTTTGACAGCAGTACTGCTGGTAAAATGATAAGGGTTATATACATATATTATGAGAAATAAAATTTTGGATGATAAATATATAAAATACATGATAAACATGTACACGAAATTCATACATATAACCTTTACAATAATTTAAAATTATTATTAATAACCATTTCTGTTGGGTATATATTCTTTACATTTCAAATTTACCGCGGTAACGCGCCTCTTAGAGTTAACGCCACCTGGTTAGTATTCTGCGAATTAAACTGTTATGAAGACGCCGTACTTGGTCTTGTCAAACCACCTTTATATACCACCATGGTAGGGACGTAACAGGGCACCAAAAATTTTCTTGCATAAGGGCGTCAACTAACCCCGCGTCGGCCCTGCGTACACGTCACGCTGGTGCTACGTGGCTGCAGTATACCAATAGCGCCACCAACGGAGAAGCCTTGAAGCTTCATTCTGTCAGTTTTCGATTTATAAATTCATTATTATTTCAACGTACGGTCTACTGGAGGACAACTATACCCGCAAAAACTTCGTTCTGGCCGATTCCAAGACGAAAGTTGTAATTTACGATTTGTTTACTACACGCGTATACGTAGTACGTACACGCTTTTCCTAGCTTGTGTGTGCGTACGCACACACTTCAAGGCCCGGTGAGACGGCAGCCTTGAGGGGTTACACCACTGTAGAATTTAAAAAAAAAAGAAATTTTTTTTTGTTTAAAAGGTGTTTTAGGGTCTTAAAAATAATATACCAAAAGATGGAGGGTAGCAAAAATGTCTAAATGTCCAAATTTTCAATTTTACCGCAACGCTCTTGTGTATGCCCCGAGTGCCTTTTGTTATCACTGCACGCGCTGTAGTTTTGTTTTGGAGTACGGAAGCAGGAATAACAGCAATCTATAGAGAAGGGACTGTCCTCCGAATAGTCTAGAATGTTAAGAACGTCTGTGTAGCGTTAGTAAAGTGAGGATCGACCGTTGAAAAGGACGCTTTGCTATCGTGTATAAGTTTTGTAATATTCGATTACGCGTTTTTCTCGAAACCACTTTTCTTTAACTGGCCGGAAACATGACTCGAACACATCTTCACCGATCGATCTGAAAATTTAACAGTAAATTCAAAATTGCTTTCTCCAGCGACGTACGTAGGATTTTTTTTTATATTGCGTTTTTTTTTAATAAACAATTTTGTGACGATTTTTTTCATGAAATTGCACCATTTCGCGAAAAAATGCACCATTTCGCTAAAAATCAATATATCGAAAAAATCCTACGTACGTCTCTTGCTGTTGTTCTATAGAATCGAAAAGACTTTGGTTTTTTGATCCAGGTCAAAAATTGCGGGAGTTAGGTTTCCGGCCGTGGACCCTTGCAAAAAACAGGCATCGACGGAGAAATGCTGCGCAGCCACCATTTTGTCATGAACGAAGTTGAAAAAAATATTTTTTGTACTTCATTACTAGAATTATAAATCCCATTTTACAGAATTTCGATTGATCTCTTTATTGCGCTAAAAAAAATTCCCGAAATATGCCTATTTTTTCGTACTCTACAGTGGTGTAACCCCTTAAAGCGCAGTTGGCAATCAAATTTATGTACTTGCAGCTCACTTTGATTTCACATATTTTTTTTATTTTGTAATTATTATTATTATCTTCTATTTTTTGTGATTTATTTGATTTCGTGTAGTTGGCGTAATTTTTGTACGTTTTTGAAGTTTTTTATGGGGTATGATTATCATCTATTTTTTGTGATTTATATGATAATACTCTTTTCCGTCCTCGACTTTTTCATATACTTGGCATATTATTTTTACTTTTTTGAAGTTTTTTATGGGGTACAATTTATTTACTAAATTTGTAATTCTTTATTGAAATAAGAAACACTAATTAAATTCATGCATTATCGAATGTGTCCATGTATCAAAATAACTGAATAAGTATGTATACGAAATTCTTCCTGCAAAATTATGCGTACATACATAGCCTGGGTCGCAGCACCATTTTACGCGTGGGTGAACAATTTGACCTGGATCACGCGCAATCAGAAGACTACCCCTTTTCTTCAAAACATCTTGCATATTACATCTCTTCATCATTTATCTTACATATTATAACATCACTTACATACCTATGTGCATTTATTGTCTACAAATATTAGATTATATATTAAAACAAGCAATGACATGGTAATTATTGCTGTCAATAGTAATAATTATGATCGCCACAACAGTGAATGTGTTAACTGCAATTTCATTTGCCATCACATTGCCGGGGAAACACGTGGACATTTTTGAATGTACCTTTGTAAAATTTTACAGTCGTTATAACTGAGTCATAAACCATTTCCATAATTTTTAGCACCTTCAGGTCAACCAAATGTAGCTACGTAAAAACAGATGTTTCAATGTGCCCTACAGTAACAGCATTTATGATATTGTGACGTCCCACTAATTTTCGCGCGTTCCTATTTAATAATACACCAGTAAACCTCAACATCACTCCATCAAAGTCCCCCAAATTCAACTCTTACCCCATCTCCTCGATCGCTGATCACCTTGATGTTGTACCTTAGCGGTCACCAACACAAGATGATCGATATAAACTCCACCTCGCCGATGTACCTTAGTGGTCCCCATCGCGAGATGATCGTTACAAAATCTCTTCGCCTATTCGCCCTATGAGGTACGAATCACCACCTCCAAAACGAATTCAAACAAGTCCCTCGTTACAAATCCCTCTTAAATCAAGACCACGTCTCGATTCCCCCTTTTCGACTCACAGAGTCCAAGCCACTTTAACCCCTTTCCTATAAAACACCCAAAATCCCTTCGACGAGTTGAGTATCTTCTTAGCAATAGCCGAACAGAATCTTGAGAATCATATTGCGACGCATGATTCATAAATGTAGTCTAAATATAGACTAATAGAAAAACCCCAAAAATCCTTCTACGCATTATTCGTAAATTGTGTCAAGGTCCTTACCGCATACAACCCCCGCAAGGACCGCGCGTAAATCTTATAAATACGAAGGATCGAGAGGCGAGGACCTCTTTCGTCGACAAACCAAGAGACTCTTTCGTCGACAAACCAAGAGACTCTTTCGTCGACAAACCAAGAGACAAATTTCTACGAAAAGTATATCTAAAATTATTAAACTCAGTGCTCTACGGCAACCAACTGTAAGCATTAATAATTATTATTATATTACAGTACATATCGCCTTCATACCATATAATATTTCATTTATCTACGCTTATTGCGATCATAATTCCTTATTATTTCATTTATTTACGCTTATTGCGATTATATATATTTTGTATCACTAATACTATTACTTTTGTGTTATCTTGTTAATGCTTATCTTGTTTATATATATATATATTCTGTCTTATAATCGCTTATGCGAACATATTTTTCTACGTTATTAACTATCTATACTAAAAACGTATTATTCTATGATTTACATCGCACTTCATGTCCATACCATATACAAATGTCATAATTATTTTATAAACGTTATGTGTGAATACTAATACCCCACGCATAATAACCAAACCAACAAAGTTAATAAACCGCTTTGTTTTAAATCACGCTACAAATTATTTGTGCTCACCCATTGGTACGAAACACCTAAAATCCAAATAAACGAGTTAGTGAAACAGCTGATTCCGGTTCGCGAACGCGAGAACAGTGACCGTGTTTACTAACATACCTTTGCATAGCCTGTGTACAGCTGCACGTCTAGACATATTTCTCAGAAATATTACAAGTAACTTTTGTGTCTATGCAACGGTAAATCCGATTAGCCAAAACCAAAACAAAGTGCTCTAACGGGTGTCACCGGTGGGATCATAACAATTTAACCATTCCCTGGTCGTTCAGTGCCACGAATCTGGCATTCGCGCCTGTATCCTACTCTCCGCAGTGTCACGAATCTGGCATTCGCGCCTGCATCTTACTCTCCGCAGTGTCACGAATCTGGCATTCGTGCCTGCATTCCCTCAAACATTCAGTGCCACGAATCTGGCATTCGCGCCTGAATTCCTACCTTCCGCAGTGTCACGAATCTGGCATTCGCGCCTGCATCCTACTCTCCGCGGTGTCACGAATCTGGCATTCGCGCCTGCGTTCCCTCAAGTATTACCCCATCTATGCCACAGCCCTAAAGACCTCACCCGGGACGTGACAATATCCTCTATAAGCCAGGTATATCGAGGAAGTTGAGATACTTTTCGCGAACGTATATCGCGATCGTGTTTTGACGATCGTTTCGCAGATCAATAATATACATCGAATAGGTAGTACGCAATATAAGACTGCGCTGAATCGTGGGATAAAACATGTGGATGGTGTCGACGTAGAAATGTGAGGTCGAACCCGCTGTCTCTAAGTAGTGCCGAGTGTATAACCTTCTGGCGTGCACGAAGGAGCGCGCTCCTTCCTTAGCTCCGGCGTTCACGTACTTTTCCGTGTCCCGCCGGTGTGTGGCGCGCAAGACCGCGTGCAAGAACATCCGTGTAAAGATGCAACCTTATTGGTGTAGGGTTGCATCTCAATTGCAGGTGTTGACGAACTAGTTTTTATCGACGGTATTTTAGATAAAATTAAATATTTAGACTTACTGAAACAAAATTTAATCAAAAGTGCTGTTAATATGAACATACGCAATAGTTTTAAGTTATTATCAGGACAACAATCCTAGGCACAAATCGAGAATCGTACAGGAATACTTATTATATAACTGTCCTAAAGTGTTACACTCTTTTCCTCAATCGCCAGATTTAAATCCTATTGAGAATTTATGGGAACAATTGGATCGTAACATTCGAACAACATTGTTGTGCCCAGGCAACGCCCAAGCACACGTGTCACCGCTATAGATTATACATATTATATTACGTTCGTTACGAAACGTTCGAGACGTTTCCAAGCTAAGACAGCCGCTAAGCAACCGAATCTACAAAATCAGCAATATGCGAACGCATCGCGGCGACCGGGCATGGTAACGCGTACCACGCCCAGGAGGGATATAAAACCAATTCGACACCGCTAATGGACGGATTCTAGACCCGACTCTCGACCTGTTAACAAGGCTAAAATTCTTGTACACCTCAGTCTAGGTTAGTTAAAGTGTTCGCGGTAGCGAGAAATGATTAGACCCTCCTGTTACTTGTACAGTTTCTTTAATGGTTTTGTTTTTGCTTGTACATATATTTTCTATATTACATGTTAGTTGTAAGATGTACATATTGTAATAGGATATCCGTTTGTATTTGGGCGCGCTCGCGCGACCAATAGGTGATCGGCCCGGTCGCTCACGTCGTTCCCGTGGTTCGGGTGGACCGAGTAGCTCGGGCCGCGGGCGCGGCGGGGCGCGGGGTACCGGTCCTTATCGGCAATCCGCGAGGTATCGGCTTCCGGCTTCCTTCTTGTTCGCGCACCTCTAGCGTAAACACGCGTGCTTCTTCGTTTTGTCTTTCGCGAGTGAGTGTGTTTGGCCTCGGGCTTCGAGCCTTTTCTCTCTAACTCGCGATTAGATTAAGTGCGTTTAAATTGTTCGAGACGAGTTGGTCTCGACCTTCGTCGATCGGTGGATCGAAATTAAAGAAACCTGATCGCAACCACGCTTGCTCAAAATTTCACTTTGATCCGCCATTATTATCCTACAATTTGATTAGAGCGTGATTAAATATTTCGAAACTGAAATACATTTCGCTCATAAAGTTTGAATAAAGACTTAGTCTCTGAGTTTAATCGAACTTAGTGTAGTTCACCCGGTAGATCCTAATCTTTTGTTCACTCCCGAATCTACGATATCGCCAAATCCCGTACCAGCCTTGCAACTCATCACGCAGGGCACAACAACATCCATAAAAACAATAAGAGAATTAAAAGAACGTTTATTACAAGAATGGAAATGTATAACACAGGAATATTTAAATAAAGTTATATCCAATATGCCCAAATGATTACAGGAAGTAATAAGACAAAAGGGTCCACCTATGAAATATTAATAATGTTAAAAAAATATGTATATTTTATATAAAATTTATGTAAGTTAAAGATATTAAATTTCGGCATTATTTATTTTATGGCTTATTATGCAAAAAACTATGTACGTTAAATAAATAAAATTGATGTGTTTAGTCACTACAATAAGTGTTTTAATATATTAAAAAAAATCAATTTAATAACATTATTATAAACAAATATATAGATCAATAATCTCTCGCACACTATGGTGTCCGAATATTAATGCGAGTCACTGTATGTGTTCCCCTTCTACTACGCGTAGAGGTTTTTCTGGTAACCTGGCTCGCAAACACAAGAGCAGAGGTTGGATAGATCTGGGCTAGAATAACTCCGAGAATCGGCTGATATTTTTTTCTATAAATGTCCGATAACACCGTGTATATAAAAATTGAAATTGCATTATTACCTGGTTTGAAATTCGTATGCAACCAAGAATTTCATTTGTTATATTTCCATACCTTCACATAAATAACTTGCGAATAAAGTACATTACTTATCTTTAAACCCTAAACTTCTACTAAAATAACATTTAATAAACAATCATATAAACTGCACACCTTTGTTGTGATCGAAGTGTAGCAATTTCGTGCCCTTATGTTCACATAAGAAACCATCGGAACTTTCACAACTACTAGCGCATCTTCTTTGAGTATAAATGTGTGACCTCTCTTGAGGAGATGACGGTATTGATTGGGATGGATTGTTTGATAGATCGCTGCTTATGCGAATTGATTCTTTTCGATCCCGAATCTCAGCTTTTAGAGCTTCCTGTCTTTTTTGAATTTCATCCTGTAATACCTGCAATTTTTATTATCAATAATATAGTTAGTAGGTATATTTTCGTGTATTTGGTTACAGTAATTAAACTAATAATTTTTTCAAGAAAAATAATTAAATTATCCAAGAAGCAAAAGTTTCCAAAACCGGGTCTGGCGAATACTAAAGGACAATGTTAAGTCCCAGAGAGAATTACTGACCTACGAGTGTGCAGCGATTGCTATACACCGTTGGAAAGATCTCGCCAAGACGAATCGATTGAAATTTTTTTCAACTCTGAAATTAGATGGGATCATCTCGAAAAATGCCCTCAAATTTCGAGATTTTTCGGTTTTGAGCAAAAGAAACCGGTAGTAAAATCCCATCCGGCCCGAGGGACCTCGGGTAGGCACCTGAGGAAAAACCGAGGGATGTAAGCGATACTCTACCAGGTTGGGGCGGCAAATGTGCCCTAAGAACTTTATTTCGGGGCTGTGTTGGGGCCGCGTTTGCCGCATGGACCCCGTTCTTAATACCTGGGATGAAATCGCCAGCGGATCAGTTGGTTTTCATGTAATAACGTATTATGTAGTTCGGGATTGGAGCAGGTTAGCATTCAGACTAACGCGTTGTTTATAATAGTAAGTAGAGTGACATTTTACTGATTGAATGAAAGATAATGATGTGAAGATGATTAATCTTAGAATCCGTAAGACTGTTTTAGATGTGCATATGTAATTAGGCATGCATTTAACACGTCCAGAGGTAATAATTTATAATTCTGGAATAAGCACGAAACTGCTTGATCCAGAATGCAACAAATTATTTTTAGTACATGGTGAGATATATGCAATCATGATAAAACAATAATTGGAACAGGTTGAACATCGGGTGTAAGCGATACTGTAGCAGATTGCAGCACCAAATGTACCTCGTGACCTTCATTCCTTCAGTCCTGCGTTAAGCCTTTGAGTATGGATCAGTATGAAATCGTCTGGAAGGTATGCGAGTCATATTGATTTTCATGGAAAAGAATTTGAGAAGGTTGAAATAATAAAAATCAAATAAAATATCTCTTACCGCCACTTAGCCCCGTTACGCACTTGCGTTCAGGTCGCCGACGACCACGAGACACACAGGCATATATGAGTTCGTACGTACTTCGTCGCGACGACCAGGCAGTCGTCGGCAACCACAAAAACGTGAGTGATGCACGAGAGACCAAGTGTTCGCGGCGACCAACGAGGTGCCCTGTTTTAAATGCACGCATTTAAACGACGAGCGACTTTGTTGGCGACCAGACCTGCAAGCAACGAAATGAGTTTCGATACGCAGAAATTTATTTTGCAAATTGAATCTCGAAAGGCAATTTGGGACTTATCATATAATAAATACTCCAATCGCGACATTCAAAAAACAATAAGAAGAAATGGTGCATTTATTTGGGAATGAGTAAGCCAGTAAACATTCCTTTCTTACGGTGATCTTACAATAAAGAATGCACTGAATGTTGCCTTTTCTTTATTTATTTTTTTTTGAATGCACTTCACAATTAGAGCAATCTCCTCGGCGTACATTCTGTTTGGCGCTCTCTACGAAATTGATAGGTATCGAGTTGCTCGGTCTGGTTGCTTCGTTTGGTTGCTCCAATTTTGGTCTCTCGGCGATCAAGTTGCTGGCGACTGGTCGCAAGTGCGTAACGAGCCTTAAATACTCAAATGGATGTCAGAATTAGGCTTTGCGTCGTCGTTAGTGATGTCCTGTTCGTCGATGAAATCGTCGCCCGTGTCTTCCAATTCCGCATTTGTATCAGTGCGCCTAATATATTGCGTAGCCACGTGCGAACAGCAGCCTACCACTCGAGAACCAACTTTATAGGAACAGTACTGCCCGATTATTGCTTACAATCCAGTTTTTTCTTTATGAATCAGTATATAAACGAAATATTTTGTAGAATTTTTATGTCGAAATCGGATTCGCATACGCAGTAATTTTCCTTGCATGTGATTAATTTGAATTCCGTACTTCTGAAAGTCAAACGGAGCTGCATCTTAGGGCAAACTGAGGCATTTGGTGGAAAAAGGGCACATACGCCAAAATGCCATTTCGAGTAAATCGATTTCAAAGTTTTCATTATAGTATAACTCAGGCCTGGGACTTAAGTGAACGCAGCGGCCGATTTTCAGAGGCAACACCTCCTTTCTTCCACCGCGCGCCTTGGCCCCCGCGGCGGCCCAGGAGCTTGGAACGTCTCAGACCCGTACCATATGAACCGCGCGTAGCGCGTGGGGCGCCCCAATGCGCTACGCGCGGTTCATATAGTACGGGCCTGAGGCGCTCTAAGCTCCTAGGCCAGTGGCGAGCAACCTTTTGTCAGAAGTGGGCCACAAATGGAAACCAACTTCTCTACGCGGGCCGCAATATTAAATACATAAATATAACTAATCCAAGAATTTTAATATATGGGCGATGTTCAGGTGGGCCACAGGTCTGCGGCTGGCGGGCCAAATGCGGCCCGCGGGCCGCGGGTTGCTCATCACTGTCCTAGGCCACCGCGGGGGCCAAGACGCGCGGCGGGAGAAAGGGGGCGTTGCCTCTGAAAATCGGCCGCTGCGTTCACTTAAATCCCAGGCCTGGTATAACTGAATGAAAAATAATTAAATTAAATCCAATTTTTTTAAGCATGATATACCATATCCTTTAAACGTTTCGTAAACAGAAGTCATAATTTGAAAATGATATGTGTCTTTATTTAATAGTTTTATGCAAGTGGTTTATGTGCCCTTTTTCCGTAAAAGTGGTAAATTCGTAAAAAATTGCTTCTTTCTTTATTTATTTAAATATAATTTTGTTTACTTACTTAGTTACACATGTTTTATACTTTGTTTAAATAAAAAATACAAAATGAATCACAAAAATAAACAAAAAATATAATGTTTTAAGTAAGTATTTTTATAGAAGTTAAATATGTAATTTTTGTTAAATTTTTCCTTAACTATTGCACCTCTTCCTCGTCAGTCGACATGAATTCATCCTTATCAGGTTCGCTCGGTATAGTCTTTGCTGCTTGAAGACCGTTTTCAATCCATATTCTGCTGTCCTCGTGCAAATATTGCAACAGATCTCGTACGTCTTTTTCTTTATTAACTTTCAGGCCAGGTGATTCAACTTGTTTCAATTGAATGCTCTTTAACCTTCACTCTGTGCATAGTAAATTTCTCATGGTCTGTGCACGGGGGTCAATCTGACCCCATACATATTTTCATATATTTTGTAAAGTTGTTTATAAAAATTGTCTCCAGCTTAATATTTATAGAAATATATAAAAGAAAAATAAATGCAATATTGTATACAAAATAGGAATCTTTTCGAAACTCTAGACAATAATTTGTACAAAAGTAGTTCAAGTTCAGCGACCTTGCGCGGCTAACAAGGGAACATCCCGAAACCGAAAATTCAAAAAATTCTGAAACATTGTGAATGTGTAGGGGATTTCTTCCTGATTACATCGCCATCTTTATTTGCTGCCCAAATTCACTCTAAGGGGGTATAATTGACCCCTGAAAATCCGGTTATTTTCCGATTTTGTGTTATAACTCGTGAACTACATAATAATTGTTTTACCAAATGATAGCTCAAATTAAAAAACGTAACTTTTGTCTTGAAACTTTCTTTCTATCTCTTACAGTTCGCGAATTATAACAAAATCGGAAAATAACCGAATTTTCAGGCCTGAATTTCAATCCCCTCGAGTGAATTTGAGCAGCAAACAAAAATTGTGTTGTAATCAGGAGGAAATCCCCTACATATCGGCAAAGTTTCAGAATTTTTTGAATTTCCGAGTTCGGGATCTTCCCTTGTAAGCTTCGTTGCCGGACTTCCGACCACTCGACTTACCTAAACAAGTGCCGTCATCCAAACGGCAACGCATATCGCGGAGGGCCCGAGGTGTCTCTGTCTGGGTGCCCGAATCACAAGGAGAGTATTTTAGGTGTCCGCCTCCGATCATTTTGATTTTTGGATATGTTATAGAGCAGGCATGGAACTAAAGTGAACGCAGCGGCCGTTTTTCGGAGGCAACGCCTCCTTTCTCCCGCCGCGCGTCTTGGCCCCGCGGCGGGCCTAGGAGCTTCGAGCGCCTCAGACCCGTACCATATGAACCGCGCGTGGCGCATTGGGGCGACACCCGTATCAATAGATTTCCGCATCACCCATGGGGTACTATTATCGATGCGTTTTTTTTTGTCAGTGGTACAGCCCCCTGTAGGCCTATTCCACTGTGTCACGCGATAAAAATGGATAGGAAAAACGCGTTTTACTATCAAAATTTTAAATACATTTGGGAAAACTTAATTTTCGCGCACGTTTAGACGTGCTGGGCATATCTAAAATATCAACGGGGAGGCTGGTCGACGCTGTACGTATTAAAGTTGAAAGCGAGGAATCGCTTAGCCATGTGCGCTGTTCTGTCTTAATGGCACGCATTTTTGAGAACGAACATTCGCACAAATATGTTGACCCGAACATGAAACAAATTCGGAGCGCGAAATTTCTAAGTTTAGGGTATGTCGACAAAAAAAACGCATCGATAATTGTACCCCATGGGTGATGCGGAAATCTATTGATACGGGTGTCGCCTCAATGCGCCACGCGCGGTTCATATGGTACGGATCTGAGGCGCTCAAAGCTCCTTGGCCCGCCGCGGGGGCCAAGACACGCGGCGGGAGAAAGGAGGCGTTGCCTCCGAAAAACGGCCGCTGCGTTCACTTTAGTTCCACGCCTGTTATAGAGGACCGAAAAATAAGAAATACGTGTTTTTTTATTTTTCCCCGTTTTCGTATTTGGGGGGGTGGGGGGGGTGAAAACTGCGTTCAAAGTTAGGGTTGAAAAATCATTTTTGTGGAATATCTCGAGAACTATTAGAGATAGGGGAATAGTGTCAATGGACGAATGTTGTGTCTTTGAATGCGAAATATGACTGACTCACCAGATTTTCAAAAAGTCCATTTTTTCCATAAAAATGATTTTTCAACCCTAACTTTGAACGCAGTTTTCACTCCCCATATATGAAAACGGGGAAAAATAAAAAAAACACGTATTTCTTATTTTTCGGTCCTCTATAACATATCCAAAAATCAAAATGATCGGAGGCGGACACCTAAAATACTCTCCTTGTCAGATATTCCCACAAAGGAAAATATATAATATAAATTTTTATACAAAATGCATGAAAAAAATTTCGGGTCAGTTTGACCCCAATGCACCAAAATATGCTTGGTTGGCTTAAAACTATCGTAGATACGTCATAGATAATATTTTTTCGATTTTTTTTTTAATAATGTGTGTGTAAAACCTTAGTTGAGGCAATCCTAGTTGCCTGGTATATTTATTAGGTGCGAAAACCTATTACATCCCATATTACAATGACTGGGGTCAATTTGACCCATATGCACAGAGTGAAGGTTAATTGCTTTTTATTATACGTTTTTTCCAGAACTTGAAAGTTACAAAGCTCGAATTGTACTTTTCGTAAGTATGAAGCAAACCATTTGGTTTGATAGATATTTTCACATATTTGCGGATAGTGAACTTTTTACCCTTACTCATTGGATGCTTCATGAAGGAAACTGGCAAAGCTGCTGTCCAGTTTTCGATAATCCTGTTGTCCATAATAACATTGAAAGGGGAAGGGTTTTCTCTGCAAAGAACCATTGCTTCGAGGTACTTTTTTGCCGTGGAAATGGTCTCTTCTTTCTTGAGGTAGGATCTAATTATCCCGAAATTTCTGTCGCATTGCCCAAATGAGTGTCCTCGTACAGGGAATAGATGGATTATTTCAAGATTAAATATTCTTGAGAACCATAAACTGAAAGACACCATTGCTGAATTTTTATTCTGTCCTGCAGCTGAATCAGACAAGAGCACTATCTTCTTAATGCGAGGATTTTCCTTCAATTATTTTCTGAGGCATTTGTTGAGGAAGGAAATTGCTGAATCCGCATTCTTTTTTGCTTCATGTTCCATAAAGTTGTATAAGAAAGATGTCCCATCGTTGTAGATGTGTATGTTGAATGTATATAACCACAGGAGTCGCTTGTAGAACTGGGCTGTCACATTCAGCTTTGGTACAGCGAAATTCTGTGCGTAATCGAACTCACACACAAGAACAGTAACACTTTTACTCGCTTCATTAATATATTTGTTTTTCATTTCGAAGTAGAATTTGTAGTTTGTTTTGTGCGTTTCGAACTCAGACCTGCAGGGATCATGAGGGTCTACTTTAAGTTTCTTTGTACATTTTGTGCAAAAGTCACACACATCTGTTTTAGGTTGACGAAAAGTAAAGTTACATTTTTCGCGAAAAGCTTTGAAATACAAGTTGTATCCTATAATAAGGGGTTTTCCAGTTTCTTGTTCATAATACATCTTGAAACTGTTGTACAGTTTTTTCACATTTAAATTAGGATTATTGAAATAGTTTAAAGAAGATTTATGCTGACAATAATGTGATTTTTTATGTAGCAAAGAAATTACGTGTGATTTCATTAATTCCCAAACATCATCGTTCACTTTGTGAGGCCTGTTTTCGTGCTTTCCTCTTCTTTCTTCAAAAGTATCGTCATTTTGAACTTTTCTTTGGGCTATTCTCATTCTTTTCATTCATAGTTGTAACAAATGTAGTAATAAGTTAAGACATATCGGATAACTTATTCCATCATTTTCAAGATAGTACTGCCAAATATTTATTCTATTTTTTTCGGATTGATTTTATAACGAGAACGATCTGTTGTAGGTTTTTTCGATACACAGATAGCAAGATATGTGTCTTGAATTATTTTTTGTATCGGATTTCCAGAAGGAGTTAAAAATAGATTCTTGATAATCTCTATCAAATTTCTTGTGACAATTAATTGTACAGCCCTTCCTAATAAAATGAAATGTTTTTCTTATCACCTGTCTTCCCGAATTAGATATATAACTGTGTGCCCCAAGACGTTTTAATTTCTTCGATTCTTGACACCAAGTTGTCTTATAAATTAATTTCTTCTTTCCTAAATTCGCATCTTTCCTTGCGGATTCGATACTGGCCTCAGTTTCCATAGTTCCTCGCTTACACAAAATAAAACGTAGTGCACGACTAGACAGTAGACAGCGCGGCAGCGCGGCCGCTCAGCGACTATGTAGCTGCATGTCGATCACGCTACGTAACAAAACAGCATCTAGCTAATTTAAACGTGGGAGAAGAAATGTCCTTGATATATTATATATATATATAACATATACCTGAGTCGATTTAAACGATTTACAGAAAAAATATTCCATCAAATGTCTCAATTATTAGCATGCGCATGACGCTCGTATTCAGTTGCAACATCTCCTGTTTCAGACATGTTGTCCTGTATATATTGTTGTGACATTTTTAAGACGTATGTGCCAGAACAATAACGAATCGCGTCTTGAACTGTGAGTTCCGGAAGCTGTATATCTGTATTTAAAATATTTACAAAATCCTTAGATTTAAGATTGTGATTTTCTCGGTCTACAAGATCTTTTAATTGGTTAGGTTGGTTTTGCATTCGTAGCATTCTGTCAGCTACTTTATCCTATAATCCAGTGCTTCTTTCAGAATCTAGGGTGGTAAATGTCCAATTGTACAATGCGCAAGTAATACGCCAATAATTTATTATATGTTGCAAATTGGTGTTCCGTATTGTACGATTAAATATTTTACATTTCGTCCGAATATGTCCATTGGCTGCATCCACGACCCTTCTGAGCTTTGTCACAATTTGCGAATCATTGGCTTCTTGTGTAGTGAGTTTCCCACATTGCCCATTTGGAAACGCTAGCATTAATGGATTGAAACCCTTGCTCTTAATTGCTTCTATTGCATCACGAAAGCCTCGATCAAAATGAAAATATCGTTTTCTTGGAAGTTAACCCAATGTTCTTCTTGTTCTAATAATTCGTTCATGCTGGTTGCGTCATTAATCTTCCCGTCGTAAGACCCGAAAACGTTAGCAATATATCCATTGCTAAATACAGCCATAAATGGTTTCACGAGGTTGCGGTGTTTGTGTTCACTGTATGTATTGCGTTGTAATTCGAAGTTATTGAATTTTTCTATAAATCCATATGTTCCATCAAGTACTAAAAACAATTTTTTGCGTTCTGGATCAAGCAGTGTCGTTGCCATCCCAGAATTATGATTCAGCATGTCTGGTCGCGGTATATGCATATTTAATAAATCCCCAACAAATTGGTATCCAGCAAGCTCTCCGCGCACAATTTGACATAATTTACTTGCTGTTTGCGTTGTGCATCTATAATGGTGAGCAATTTCTTCATATGTATACCCTCGGTGAAGACAAGCCAGAAAAATATCCAGTGCTTGCGTAAAATCTTTGACGGGCATGGTAGCAGGCAAAACTTTTATCAATTCAAAGAAATGATGTCTAGTAAGACCCGTCTCGAACAAGAGTTGTGCGTCTGTCACATCGCTGAACCGAAAATGATTCAATTTTTGCTGGGTTCTCTTGAACATTTCAGGCATTGTTGTTAGTAAATCAGCAACTTCCTGAAGCTGCATTTCTGAAGTCATCTGCTGGTTTTCGACGACTTCAAATGCAGGTGTAATGAAGTCTCCTTCTTCGTTGAAATGTTTTCTGCAGGCTTTTATCATTACATACTTATAAAATACTTCATGATCGACAAAAAATTGAACACATTTTTCGCGGCTTAATTGTTGCTTTCCTCTTCATTCTCCACATCCAAACGTGCAATAAGAATTTTACTGCCGACCGTGCATGATATAATTGCATTCATTCCTTTCCACGTCAATGTCACTGCAGCATGCTTCCTCGTGTCGATCATCCTCTCGATAACTTTTATAATAGCACCGCATGCAATAGAAAACTCCCGGCATTGCTTCTCTGTAGCTCTTCTTCGGTCGTTTTGCAAGATTTGCACTACAGGATAAAGTGCTTTGTGACAATTTATTTTGCCACAAGGCAATGACACAACACACTGTCACTAAAGATCACGGCAAAAATAAGTAGTATACACCTAGCGTAAACAGAAATGTATCTTAAGTGATGCTAATAACTATTTTTTGATTTGGCAATAAAACGGCCCTAATATCTTGTTCACATTAGTCAAGTTTACTGGCTTCAAGTCGCTTGAATTCAAGAATACTGACTTCAAGTTGGTGTTCAGATAGTGTCAGCTGGATTCAAGTTACTTTCAAGAGTAATGGAAGCTTGAAGCTGAATAGTGAAGCAAGTAGGAGGTGGTATTTGCTAGTTTGTGCATAATAAAACACGAAATTAAGAATGAATTATTGAAAATATTTAAAAAAATGATGAAAATATGTTTTAACTACGCAGGCCTGCAAAGTTTCAAGGCAATTGGATTGGCGGTTATAACCTGACTGTAAGCTGTCAAAATTTGGAGTAGATTGTATAGTGAAGGTAGCGTTTGACGAACGAAACATGTGTTAGTTTTGTTTTTGTGGGGTAGAAGTGAAATAGATTATATTTATTTAATGAGTTCGAGGTTATAATAAGATATACAAGCCACCATTACTTCGCTCTCGTCTCGACGCAGCTGCCTCGCCGCGCAGTTCTTCTCGCTCGCCGGCTAGCCACACACCGTCGGCAACGTCGCGCCTCGCACCACGTGTTTGGCAACGCCGTGTCTGTCTCACCGCGAGCCTACTACATTTTGGCTGAAGGTGTGCGTGTAACGCGTACACACGGCTCAAACGATTGTGGCCGATCGAGTTTCGATTGCATTCGAGCTTACTAGGGCTGACTTTTTTGCATCGCTAACATTCTACAGTATTTCATGAATATGGTGAGAGCACTGCCAAGCCACAGGTTCCCGTCTAGAACACTTCTATTTCGCGAGGAATTTAAAATTTAATTTACATTGCTTCGGTTATGTTTATTTTCCCGTTGTTAACATAAAATAACGAATAGTAGATTTTGAAATAAATGCGTATTTCTTTGCTCTACACATTTCGACTAATAATGAGCGTCTTAGATTTTAATCTATGAAGACTACTACGAATAAAATACCACAAGACTTTCCATTCTTTTCCTTATTACCCCACCATCCCGCTTTATATATTTGTGTTTTCCATTATAAATCCGTTGACTTATTTACTTTGATTCAAAATTATTATGATTTTATTTGAGGTTCATTGCAATAAAAGCCATTTGACATTTATTCTTGGTGTCATTTACGCTATATGTAGCATCGCGAACAGAGCCGATCGCACAGATTTATATAATTATGACAATCATAGGCACATGGTGCCACAGTGGTGTTTCAACATGAATTGGAAGTGTTCTAGACGGGAACCTGTGGCTTGGCAGTGCCCTCACCATATTCATGAAATACTGTAGAATGTTAGCGATACAAAAAAGCCAGCCCTAGTAAGCTCGAATGCAATCGAATCTCGATCGGCCACAATCGTTTGAGCCGTGTGTACACCAGTCGGCTTACCATCGTAACTCTTGTACATACGTTCACACTATTCAAGTTGTATTTCAAGCCAAGAAAAGTTGGAACACTCTCTACTTCGCTTGAAACATGAAAGGATATTTCAAGTGAAGTGAATAACAGGTTCACATTATCAAATTTACTGATTTCTAGCGACTTGAAGTCAGTAAACTTGACTAATGTTAACGAATACTTCGCTTAAAACTTGAAAGAAAGTTAAAAAGATATTTCAAGTCAAGTGAATGACAGGTTCACATTAGTCAAGTTTACTGCTTCAAGTCACTTGAAGCCAGTAAATTTGACTAATGTGAACGAGGCATAAGGGAGACCCACACCCGAAAAAATTGTGAGTTTTCAGATTATCGCGAATATCTACAAAACTGTAAAAGATATCGAAAAGAAGTTAAGTTCAAAGTTGTTTGAACTATGTTTGTTTATGCCTCATACAGCCGCGGTAACCATATATCCACCACCATCTTTTTCGACAATTCTTTATCGCCATATTGTAGGATCTCGAAAACTATAAAACTTTGAATGGAACTTTTTTTCAATATGCTTTACGGTTTCACAGATATTCAAAATAATTTGACAACTCATCATTTTCTTTGAGGGAGCGTTTTCACTCTTAGGACCGTTTTGTTGCCGAAGTAAAAATCAGTTATGTTTTTCGTATCATTTCAGCTACATTTCGGCAAAGTTTCATATTTTGTTGAATTTTCACGTTGTCGAACTTTCCTTGTAAGAGACACATTGGCCAGTTTGCATAAAAGCAAGTATAAGCTTTTATTAGTGATTTTTCAAGCAAATACTCAGTTCCGTTCAATTCCTTTTTTTTAAATATTTTACTAGAAATTGCTTAAATTCATGTGAATGAAAACACAAGCATTTGTTTATCGTGTAGGAATTCCTAAACTGACAAGGAATTACTTAAAGCAATCTCTTTTCCTTAATTTTTTAAGGAATTGCTTACTAAACGAATGTATAAAAGAAGCAATTGCTTTTGCTAAATAAGCAATTCCTTAAGAATTTTTAAGACTGCTGTACCCCATTTGCTTAAGGGGGTAGACACGTCACGTGACCTGGCCGATTCGGTAGGTCGGTATTACAGCAGGTTTTTTCTGCACAGAAATGGTAATACCGATAGATCGCCGATTGCCTGGTAAACGCGAGAGGGAGCTGTTTGCTATTTCCGAATTTTATTCTGAATAAGGAAAGAAATTCTCAGCTGTTGCGTTGTCCTTATAAAAATTTAAACGGAAGTCGGCTGGTACTGCAAACGTAGAAAATTCATTGTACATTTACTTGAAATGTGCTTATGCTACAATATTCTACGGTGGCAGTAAGGAATTATAAGTGAAAAGGGGAAATAGATGTCCCCAGAAAATGAAGTTTGTTAGGTTAGACATTTTTTTACTAGCAAAGCACCGAAACGGAACATGAAATACACTTATTACACGTCCTATGTAGAAAGCAGTTATGAACAAACATTATATATAAAATTGTAAGGAATCGATTGACGTCACTTTTGCAAAGATCTGATTAGAAATTGCAGACCTTCAGATTCGTCCCTGCTTAGCGTGCAACATTGTATTGTCCCGCTGGTTTCGAGCGTCGAAGCCCACGAAATTCAGCGAGACACATGATTCTTGGCGAGCATCGCGTTTGACGACTCTAGCTAGAAAATCACGCCGTATGAATGCTAAGAAACGATAGTGTGAAGTGGCGTGCGTTTCAATTGCACATTGACAACATCGTAGATTCTAGGGCCTAGAATATTAGCTACGTATTACGATGTTCTTCACCAGAGCACTACATTAATGAATTAAAAAATAAATGAATTGGTCAATTAGTTAAAATTAATGAACTGTGAATAATTTTAATGACGCCTAATTTAATTGCACTTACAAACTGAATTACTAATTGTAATTAAAAGAATTTTTTGACGTGCAACATGAAGCTGCGCATGCAAATGGTTGGGCTCGGATTATCGGGAAAGACCTACCCATCCCACCGTTTTGCTTTCTCGCTGCGAGCGAGGACCTTCGGGCCCCCGTAGACCACCCGTTGACAGCCGAGAGCAATAAAACCAACGGGCCAGATAAAATGTTCGTGTTTGAAAAGTGTTGAGGAAATTATTACCAATGGAGTTTTTAGGATTTCTCGATGAAAATGATGTCAGAAATGGAGGAATTCGGTCCATTTTTAGTGAACGTAGTGTGTGTCCTAATCATGTATTCATAAAAAAAAATAGACCGAAATGCTTTGCGTCTCGACTCATGTTCGTGGACATAAACTCACCAATCCATCGGTGGTAACACTCTTATCAAGGTGTAATGAGAAATATGAACATTTTCGTATTCAGTACTGGATGACTCAAGTCGCCGTCGACCGAGGGTCTCTCGCTGGTGCGCTATTTCACTCGCACTCGACTTACGTCGTTCAATCTCCTTGTCAAGCGGTTCAGACGAGGGCCCTGATAAATGTGAATTTATTTGGGAAACCAAAGTCGCGTCATTCGTGACACCTACTCGCGAACAGATATATGTATGTACAAGAAAAAGCAATTCAATTTCCCGATGACTTGAAGCAACATTTCAATAGGTAAATGCATGAAAAAGTGGGATCAGGAATTCCCAACCAAGTGATGCATATGAAAGAACTGGCGATATTCAACAATAGTTTGTCGTCTAAATTTTACAAGTATTTGTTTGACATGAATATAAAGTTTGTCAGTCTTTCTCGATTTGAGTTCTATATAAGGCTGACTTTCCTTCGCCATGAAAAGTCCCCTCTTGTGCTGCACGCTGGCACGAAATCGACGCTCGAAACCAGTATGGCCATACAATGTTGCGCACTAAGCAGTGACGAATCTGCAGTTCTGCATTTCTAATCAGATCTTTGCGAAAGTGACGTCAATCGATTCCACATATTTTCTCGATCAAATTGGCCCCAAAAATGATATAATTCGGACCATAATTAAGGAAATTATGTGAAAAATTTGTTTGCTGAAGTGAAAACCCGTTTTGTTGAAAATACTCCGATTTTAATTATTTTCTGTCAATTTAACCGGGAGAATGGCAGGAATCCAGTGGTATCACTTTCACATTGATACGATGAAATATAAACAAATTCTATTTTTGTATAATCGATGACACATCGCCGTGCAACGGCGGGCTCCCGCTGCTCGGGCCACAAAGGTCCTCGTCTGTTATTCGAGCTTCTAAGGTCGTATTCAGATACAATATTGGCCGGTGAGTTTCGTGAGGAGTATTCTCCCACCATACTGCTGCCCTGCCTCGGTACTCCTTTTCTCAACGTTTTCTGACTCGCTCTCGTTCCATCTCGCTCTCGCCTTCGCAGAACAAGAGTGAGTCAGAAGTGGTGAGGATTGCGCCAAGCTCCTGACATGTAGTCCAACCGAGTTCTGAGCGTAGAAATACGTACATCAAAATACGTGTGCGTTGGCTCTGAAAAAATTCAGATGTTTTATTGTCAGAACATTGATTCTTTCTCGATAGCTTTATCTCGTATTGGGGCTGTACTTCCGAAAGGAACCGGTGGTCGATCGAGATGAGGTTTTGGGGGAGGGGTCGGGAGGGGATGTGAACCCTAAATCTAAAATTGCAGCTTCGGGAACTTATTAGTTTCCGAAATATTAATAAAAAATTGATAATTTTTTTTGAATTTTTTTTGGACGTTGGTGCAGGCCTCCCTGTCCGGGAGCCCTTCTGTCCCCGTGTTTTTTATTTTTGAAATTTTGTAACTACGGTCTCGTTTTTGGCATCGCCGAACTTACATTGTTCGCTGTCGTGCTTTCCGCGCCCCACACACTGATCTAGCCCCAACCAGTGGCCGATCGAGAAGAAACGTGGTGGGTATTATGAGAGGTGTGGACAGACCCCAAATATAAAATGTTACCTTCGGCAATTAATGCGTTCAAAAGATACAGAAGTAAATGTGCATAAAAGGTACACTTTACCGATTTTTTTAAATCACTTTACCACGGCCCCCCCCTTTTAACAATATTTCTGTTGACTTATACCGACACAACACATTCCACTTTCCAACTTGTCTCGGGTATTAGTATTGGTTGGGGTTAGATTAGTGGGGGGGCTCGATCCCGCTCGCGGGCGCGTAAACCGTGGTAGCGAACCGATGTGAGTTTGGCGATGCTAAAAATAAGATTATGGTTACAAAATTTCAAAAGTAAAAAATGGGGACCGGAGGGTTCCCGTGTAGGGGGGCATACACCAACGTGCAGAAAAAATTTCAAAAAAAATGTTTAATTTTTTATTAATATTTCGGAAACTAATAAATACCCGAAGCTACAATTTTAGATTTAGGGTTCACACCCCCTCCCCATCCCTCCCCCACACCCCATCTCGATCGGTCACCGGTTCCTTTCGGAAGTATGTCCCGTATTGGTCTACGCATAGCTTCGTAACACACTATCACGCTAAGAATAAATAACAGCCACTTGGCTACGTTCAGACAGAGCCGCGCAGCATTCCCGTTACCCCACCATACCCTTCGGGGGGCCAGAAACTCCAACTGACAAATCGACGATCGTCAGATGGTGATGCCTGATTTCTCCTCGATTGCTGTTGGCGAAAACGAATCGACCAGCCAATATATCTGAATACGACCTTGGGATAAAGATGTAATGAAAGTTGAAGAATTATTCGGAGCCCAAGATACTGGATTTAGGGTACACACCCCTCCCCCAAACCTCGTGTCGATCGGCCACTGGGGCCATTCGGAAATACATTCTTTTATTTAAATAATGCCCATCTCTGCATAGGACTGTAAAGAATTACAAAAAAATCAGGGAGTCAACTGTTGACCGGTTTGGAGGCTTTTCCTTGTTATATGTTTTATTGAATTCAATAGTCAGAAGAATAATAATAAGCGTAATAATTGCAAATAATTGCTGTAACTTCCACATTCTGAATATATGATATCAGTAAATCAATATTTCCGGTATTAGTAAAAAAGTTCCAATCTCTCTTTTTTATTTTAAATAATGTGGTTATTTTATATATAATTATATATAACTATAACATAATTTCGACAGCGATTTCAAGTGATGTATGTGTCACGGTGAAAGCTTTAGTAAATGTATTCATTCCCAGCAGTTCCTAGTCAATGTGTGCCTAAAATGCATGTAACCTAACCTACAATCGTCCGAAAATGCAAGCATTGACTGCATCACGCTTTTAATGTGGCTCGTGTATCCAACTAACGCTTCAGTTTTGCTATGATTCCACGTCGGCAGTCCTCCCAAGTAGGCGCCATCTCGTATCCACTAGCTCAACTAAATTTGTCACGTGACTTGCTCTGTATTATCGCCAATATGGCGGAACTCGTATTTGGGAATGCAATCACGGGCTGACGTTGTTTGTCCTTACATGAGCAAATTTTGGGCTGGGTGACGTCTCATTCGAAAGAGGAAGGTTCAGTGCAGGGAGCTCTGGTCATCGTTTGAGTCACAAAACTCTTTTAGAGACCTACAAATACATGGAATCTGCGAGTGCATTTTGTCGATTTTTTCTCTATTTTGGACACTCGTATTATTACATATCAACACAATCTCTTTGAACCATGAGCAGAGCGGGCTGTCTCGAACCTTCCTCTTTCGAATGAGACCTCATCCAGCCTAAAATCTGTTCATATAAGGACGAAAAACGTATCCCCGTGATTGCATTCCCAAATACGAGTTCCGCCATATTGGCGATAATACAAAACAAGTCACGTGACAAATTTAGTTCAGGTAGTGGATGCGAGATGGCGCCTACTCGGGAGGTCTGCAAACGTGGAATCATAGCAAAACTGAAGCGTTAGCTGGATACATGTGCCACAGCAAAAGCGTGATACAGTCAATGTATGTATTTTTGGACGATTGTAGGTTAGATTATATGCATTTTAGGCATACATTGACTAGAAACTGCTGGAAACTGTGTTCAGTTACTAAATTCACGCTTTTACTGTAACACATACATCACCGCTGCCGAATATATGTTATAATGGCATGGCCACAATATTGCAAATAAAAAAAGGGATTGGAATTTTTTAATAACACTGGAAGTAGTGATTTACTGATATCATATTTTCAGAATGTGGAAGTTACAGCAATTATTTGCAATTATTACGCTTATTATTATTCTTCTGACTATTGAATTCAATAAAACATATAACAAGGAAAAGCCTCCAAACCGGTCAACAGTTTACTCCCTGATTTCTTTTTGTAATTCTTTACGGTCCTATGCAGAGATGGGCATTATTTAAATAAAAGAATATACTTCCGAATGGCCCCAGTGGCCGATCGACACGTTGTTTGGGGAAGGGTGTGTGTACCCTAAATCTAAAATTCTATTTAGCTTTGGGTATTTATTAGTTTCCTTTGTTTATTCGAAGGCCTTTCATCTTGGGCTTCGAATAATTTTTCACCTCTCATTATATATTTATCCTAAGGTCGTATTCAGATATATTGGCCGGCCGATTCGTTTTCGCGAACAGCGATCGAGGAGAAATCAGCCACCACCATCCGACGATCGTGGATTTGTCAGTTGGAGTTCCCAAGCCACCGAAGGGTATGGTGGGGAAACGGGAATGCTGCTCGGCCCCGTCTGAACGTAGCCGTGTGGCTGTCATTTATTCTTATTGTCAGCGTAGTACATATGTAGTTGTGTGCGTCACGAAGTTATGCGTAGACCAATACGAGATGAAGCTATCGAGAAAGAATCAATGTTCTGACCAATAAAGCTCCTGAATTTTTTCTGAGCTAAGGCCTAAGGCACACCTATTTTGATGCGTGTATTTCTACGCTGCAGCTCGGTTTGGCCTATACATGACAGAAGCTTCGCGCTATCCCCACCACTTCTGGCAAACTCGTGTTCTGCGATGACGAGAGACTACGCGTTACGGATAGGAGTGTGCGGATCGTCCCGCGGCTCGGATTCTCGGCCCTCGGGACGGGTCGGAAAATTTCGGGAGGGATCGGGCGGGGTCCCGATACTTTCGTATTTCTCGAGATCACGACGGTTTCGGGATCCCAAGACTCGATTCGGGCTACAAACATAACAGCCATGAGCGGGCAATTTGATTTCAGGTCGGCTTGGCAAAACTCGGACGCGATCGGCTCGAAAGCCAGCTATTACGAGGGGACTGAGACGGAAAGAATTATGTATATCATTTATATCGATACCAGAGTGATAAGTTTTTACCTTTCTGTCTCCTGTTGAATCATAATTTGTATCTTATTATTGAACTATAAGCATACAAAAAGGAATATTTCCTGAATGTTTCATAATAACAACAATATACAGGAGGCGAATATTTTATTAATTCAAATTAACGTGTAAGAAACATAATTTTTCTATGTTCTCAGGTAATAATTTTAATCTATTACTGGTAACGATATCGTCCGATCGCGTCCGAGTTTTGCTCATGGCGGCTATGCTTGTAGCCCGAATCGAGTCTCGGGGTCCCGAAACTGTCGGGATCTCGAGCAATACGAAAGTATCGGGACCCCGCCCGATCCCGTCCGAAAGTTGCCGACCCGTCCCGAGCCCGAAAGATCGGGTAACCGCACACCCCTAGTTACGAAACTCACCGGCCAATAAATCTCAATACGATCTTAGAAGGTCGAATAACAGATGAGAACCTTTGTGTCCCCAGCCGCGCGAGATCGCCGTGCTAGGCGATGTGTCATCGATTATAAAGAAACAGAATTTCGTTTATTTTTCATCGTATCAATATGAAAGTGCGACAAATGGATTTCTGGCATTCTCCCGATTAAATTGACAGAAAATAGTTTAAATCGGACTATTTTTAAGGAATTATATCATTTTTGGGGCCAATTTGATAGAGAAAATATGAGGAATCGACTGACGTTACTTTCGCAAAGATCTGATTAGAAATGCAGAACTGAAGATTTGTCACTGCTTAGCGCGCAACATTGTATGGCCCCGCTGGTTTCGAGCGTCGATTTCTTGACAGCGTGCAGGACAAGAGGGGACCTTTCATGGCGAAGGAAAGTCTGCCTTATATAGAACTCAAATCGAGAAAGACTTTGCTGACAAACTTTATATTCATGTCAAACAAATACTTTAATTGTAAAATTTAGACGACAAACTATCTATTGTTGAATATCGCCAGTTCTTTCATATGCATCACTTGGTTGGGAATTCCTGATCCCACCTTTTCATGCATTTACCTATTGAAATGTTGCTTCAAGTCATCGGGAAATTGAATTGCTTTTTCTTGTACATACATATATCTGTTCGCGAGTAGGTGTCACGAATGACGCGACTTTGGTTTCCCAAATAAATTCACATTTATCAGGGCCCTCGTCTGAACAGCTTGACAAGGAGATTGAACGACGTAAATCGAGTGCGAGTGAAATAGCGCACCATCGAGAGACCCTCGGTCGACGGCGACTTGAGTCATCCAGTACTGAATATGAAAATGTTCATATTTCTCATTACACCTTGATAAGTGTGTTACCACCGATGGATTGGTGAGTTTATGACCACGAACATGAGTCGAGACGCAAAGCAATTCGGTCTATTATTTGTTATGAATACATGATTAGGACAAACACTACGTTCACTAAAAATGGACCGAATTCCTCCATATCTAACATCATTTTCATCGAGAAACCCTAAAAACTCCATTGGTAATACTTTCCTCAACAATTATCAAAAACATGATCATTTTATCTGGCCTGTCGGTTTTATTGCTCTCGGCTGTCAACGGGTGGTCTACTGGTACTCGAGGGTCCTCGCTCGCAGCGAGAAAGCAAAACGGTGGGATGGGTTGGTCTTTACCGATAATCCGAACCCAACCATTTGCGTGCGCAGCTTTATGTTGCACGTTTAAAAAAATCCTTTAATTACAATTAGTAATTCAGTTTGTATGTGCAATTAAATTAGGCGTCATTAAAATCATGCACAGTTCATTAATTTTAACTAATTGACCTATTTTCTTTTATTTTTGAATTCATTAATGTAGTTCTCTGGTGAAGAACATCGTAATACGTACCTAATATTCTAGGCCCTAGAATCTACGATATTGTCAATGTGCAATTGAAACGCACGCCATTTCACACTATCGTTTCTTAGCATTCATACGGCGTGATTTTCTAGCTAGAGTCGTCAAACGCGATGCTCGCCAACAATCATGTGTCTCGCTGAATTTCGTGGGCTTCAACGCTCGAAACCAGTGGGACTGTACAATGTTGCACGCTAAGCAGTGACGAATCTGAAATTCTGCAATTTCTAATCAGATCTTTGCAAAAGTGACGTCAATCGATTCCGTACAATTTTATATATAATGTTTGTTCATAACTGCTTTCTGCATAGGACGTGTAATAAGTGTATTTCATGTTCTGTTTCGGTGCTTTGCTAGTAAAAAAATGTCTAACCTAACAATCTTCATTTTCTGGGGACAACCCCTCATCTATTTTACCTTTTCACTTATAATTCCTTACTGCTAATGTCGAATATTGTAGCATAAGCACATTTCAAGTAATTAAAATGTACAATGAATTTTCTACGTTTGCAGTACCAGCCGACTTCCGTTGAAATTTTTATAAGTACAACGCAACAGCTGAGAATTTCTTTCCTTATTCAGAATAAAATACGGAAATAGCAAACAGCTCCCTCTCGCGTTTACCGGGCAATCGGCGATCTATCGGTATTACCATTTCTGTGTAGAAAAAACCTGTTGTAATACCGACCTGCCGAATCGGCCAGGTCACGTGACGTGTCTACCCCCTTAAGCGCAGTTGGAAAGCACCTTTTTATGTACTTGCAGCTCATTTTGATTTCACATCTTTTTTTATATTGTAATTATATTATTTTCTTTTTTTGTGTGATTATATTATTTTCTTTTTTTTGTGATGTACTTGCAGCTCAATTTGATTTCACATCTTATTTTATATTGTAGTTATATTTTTTATTTTTTATTTATGTGATTATATTTATTTGATACTTATACTTTATTCGTCCTTGACTTTTTCATGTTTCTTTGTCTTTTTTTGTGTTTTTTTTATATTTATTTGTTGATAATACTCCTTTTTACCTCGACTTTTTCATGTATACTATTTTCTTTTTTTTTGTGATTTTTGATAATACTTTTTTTTGTCCTCGACGTTTTCATGTACTTGGCGTATTTTTTACTTTTTAAATTTTTTTTTTGGGTAATTCTTTCAATGTATAATCAAACAATACAACATGTACAAAAAGGGACTGCGAATGTTTAAATATTACTTTATGCGGCCGCTTCATTAATGAAAACTGCTATAATGTTATAATTAAATTTACTATTAACTGTAATATTATATATATGTTATAAGTGTGATGTAAAAGTAAAATTGATTTACAATCATTTAAAAATCATATACATACGCATTATGCAAATCGGAAGGTTCGACAAGGTTATCGGCATCAATGCGATTCAGCGTCATTTCAATAACATATGTATTTTGCAAAGTCATTGTACATCTTCACGCATTATGTATTGTTCCTGTGGTTTCCAAAATAGCCAAATAAGATTACACTTCAATTAATGCATGTACGAATGCGCTGTTATCATACTGACTCATGCACGTCACTGATTAGTTTAAATGAGTTTTACCTTTGATGCAATTTTAGGTGCGTATTGCCTTGCTTAAATAATTGAAAGCTGTCTGAACTTTACATAAATAATAATCTAAATATGGCTTTAAGAAACCATGTTATTAATGGAAATTGCCAAAATGAACTTCAAATTCGGTAATAGAGGCTTTATTCGATTGCAAAAAAAATATAACACATAAATCACTTATATGTATGAAAAGAGATTATCCAGAGGTATTTCAGCTTATATTTAAAAAATACAAAAACTTAATTTTAAGGGTGGGGGTAACTTGAAAAATATGGATTTTTCGAAAATTATTTTTCCGCGGTTTTGTAGATATAAAAGAAGGGTGCAACTTTTGTTTAAACTTCTTTTCGATATCTCTCACCATTCTCGAGGTATTCCACGGAAAAGAAAATTCTGAATTATTGTCAAGGGGTGATTTCACCCCTAAAAATTGCATTATGACACCAACAAAAAATAGGGTTGTGTTACGGATGAATTACTCTACTTGCACACTGAGTTTCATAATTATCTGAATTTTCGAGTTGCCGAACGTCCCTTGTTAGTAGAGTATCGCTTACATCAGGGCTGGGCAACCCGCGGCCCCTTCCCCGACTTGCCTGCTCTGCTGGGCCGCAGGAAAACGACTCCCGCCATACTTTTCTAACTCCTATACTAAACTCTACTTACTGGTTGCTCACGGGCCGCAAGCAGCTGCTGATGGTGGGGGAACCGGCTGACCGGTAATGGGACGGTGCGGCCCGCGGCGGCGAAGAAGTTGCTCAGCCCAGGCTTACATCCCTCGGTTTTCCCTCAGGTGCCTACCTGATATCCCTCGGGCCGGATGGGCTTTTACTACCGGTTTCTTTTGTTCAAAACCGCGAAATCTCGAAGTTTGAGGCCATTTTTCGAGGTGATCCCATCTGATTTTGAAGTTAAAACTGATATCAATCGATTCGTCTTGGCGAGATCTTTCCAACGGTGTATAGAAATCGCTGCACGCTCGTAACTCAGTAATCCCCTCTGGGATTTAACATTGTCCTGTACTGACTTACCTTTTAATATCATATTGTTTATATATTAAGATATGGTAAATTGTATAACCTGTCTCTCTTTATCTTCTTTTAGTTGTTTTTCTAACATTTCGTATTTAACTTTTTCTTGGTGTCTGGAAACCATTTCTTCATAAAAACTGCTATAACTGGGTTTGTTGTTCTTGTGTAGATATTTCTGAACATGTTGTGCTAATTCAAAAATCACTACCTCTCCTTGCAATCGTCTTGTAAGATCCATTAATTCAGAATTTAATACTGCAATCTGTTGGTGGGATAAGCCTCTGCTATTCTGCAGCTCTATAGTCGGTATTCTGTAATTTTTTAAAGTAAAAAGTATAGGTTAGCATTAAAAATTTATACAGGATGTTCGACTACTGCTGGAAGAAAATTTAACAGGTGATTCTATGTAGAAACCAAAATAAGACGAAAATCAAGAATAACGATATTGCGGTTAAGGCTTCCTTTGTTCGTTATAAGCGTTTAAAGATATGCTTAAAACCAAGTGATACGTCCCGAAACTCATTTTTTTTGTTATTAGAAGTCATGACATCTGACCACCTCTCCCGAGGCGCCTGGAGAAATGGTTTTCGTCGTTGGCAGAGACCAGTCACATAATTATTCATGGAAAATTAACATATGATAAAGCAACATTATTTATGAGTGAATACATCTACAGATTCGTTGGTATTTAATTTGTTTACGGTAAACAAGTAAAGAACACATGAAAGAAAAAGTGAACTACCTACTGCCGATCAGCAAGGCAAATGAATACAAAAGTGAATAAATAAACTAAATAAACAAAAATAATAATAAAATAAATTAAAAAATTAAAAAATAAACATAAATAATACAAAAATCATAACTCGACCGTCTCACATTTCTGCAGCGAGAGATGGCCTTCTCGTTAGCTTTGGGAGGAAGAGTTAATATGGCCAAATACTTTGGCTGTATTGTCCCTTAATATCTCTACTATCTTATTACCCCAAATATTAAACGAAAATAAATTTAGAAGTGTATTTTAAATACGATTCTGTACACCGCTGTTTGACAAAAGAGGTTAAATGTAACCTCAATTTATCTTTTATAGCCTATAAATAAAAAAAAGCACAGAAGGAAGCGAAATCACGCTAATTCAATCAACTGTTTGGCTTCTAGAGAAGTAATTGATCTGCACTTTAAGGGGGTAGACACGGGTAATGCAGCGCGCTGTATACCGACACAATCTGGCCCAAAACATGGGTTTAGTAGAATACGCTTTTCGTCCTTATATGAGCGAATTTTGGGCTGGGCGAGGTCTTATTCGAAAGAGGAAAGTTCAGTGCAGCGCTCTCTGGTTATGGTTCGATGAGATTGTGTTGATATCTAATAATATGAGTGTTCAAAGTAAAGCAAAAGTCGTCAAAATACACCCGTATGAATCCAAGTAGTTGTAGGTCACTAAAAGAATTTTACGACTCAAACGATGACCAGAGCGCGCTGCACCGAACCTTCCTCTTTCGAATGAGACCTCACCCAGCTCAAAATCTGCTCATATAAGGACGAAAAGCATATTCTCGTGACTGCATTCCCAAATACGAGTTCCTCCATATTGGCGATAATACAGAGCAAGTCACGTGACAAATTTAGTTCAGCTAGTGGACACGAGATGGCGCCTACTCAGGAGGACTGCCAACGTGGAATCGTAGCAAAACTGAAGCGTTAGCTGGATACATGTGCCACAGTAAAAGCGTGCTGCAGTCAATGTATGATTTCGGCCGATTGTAAGTTAGGTTATATGCATTTTAGGCATATAACTGCTGGGAACTGTGTACATTTACTAAATTAACGCTTTTATTGGAACACATACATCACTTGAAATCGCTGTCGAATTTATGTTATAATTATATGGCCACATTATTTAAAATAAAAAAAGAGATTGGAACTTTTTTACTAATACTGGAAATATTGATTTACTGATATCATATTTTCAGAATGTGGAAGTTACAGCAATTATTTGCAATTATTGCTCTTATTATGATTCTTTCGACTATTGTATATTACATACAACAAGGAAAAGTCTCCAAATCAGTGAACAGTTGACTCCCAATTTTTTTTTGTAATTCTTTACGGTCCTATGCAGAGATGGGCATTGTTTAAAGAAAAGAATATACTTCCGAATGGCCCCAGTGGCCGATCGACACGAGGTTTGGGGTAGAGTGTGTGTACCCTAAATGTAAAATTCTATTTAGCTTGGGGTATTTATTAGTTTCCTTTGTTTATTCGAAGGCCTTTCATCTTGGGCCACGTTTAATTTTTCATCTTTCATTATATCTTTATCCTACGGTCGTATTCAGATATATTGGCCGGTCGATTCGTTTTCGCGAACAACGATCGAGGAGAAATCAGCCACCACCATCTGATGATCGTGGATTTGTCAGTTGGAGTTCCCAAGCCACCGAAGGGTATGGTGGGGAAACGGGAATGCTGCTCGGCCCCGTCTGAACGTAGCCGTGTGGCTGTCATTTATTCTTATTGTCAGCGTAGTACATATGTAGTTGTGTGCGTCACGAAGTTATGCGTAGACCAATACGAGATGAAGCTATCGAGAAAGAATCAATGTTCTGACCAATAAAGCTCCTAAATTTTTTCGGAGCTAAGGCAGCAAAGGCACATCAATTCTGATATGGGTATTTCTACGCTGACAACTCGGTTTGGCCTATACACACCAGAAGCTTGGCGCTAACCCCATCACTTCTTGCTCACTCTTGCACTGCGATGGCGAGAGTGAGATGGAACGAGAGCGAGTCAGAAAACGTTGCGCACAGGAGTACCAAGGCAAGCAAGCGGTACCTATGGTGGGAGAATACGCGTTACGAAACGCACCGGCCAATATATCTGAATGTAAAGTCTCGTTAGCCGCTCGCTGGTCGGGACCGGCGTTGAGCCCGTATCATGAAAGGAGCCCTAATTCCGAGGCTGAGTTTCTCGCTTCTGTCTGGCTGAAGGGGGGGAGCGGGATGGAACGCTTTGCGTGCGCGACGGGCGCGAGTGCTCAGATGGAATCGTGACTGTCGATGCATGCGCGCCACGGACGGATAGCCAGGCACGGCACGAGTCTTTTTTGCGCCATAAGCGAGCTTGCCAAATTGCGCCATTTATTGTAATACATTTAATTGAGCTTCTTCATGACCTTACTCTAAACTTTTACTCGTACTTTAAAACCGTTGTAATATAATTTGTAGTATTTTATTTAAAAATTTATTTTCAACAATGTCAACAATGAAAAGGCCATTTTGCGCCTCTTGTCAATCTTACGCCCTAGCAGTTGCCTAATTTTACAGAGTAAAATCATAAATAATCTCAAATAAATGTAATATAATAAAGGGCGCAATTTGACATGTTCGCCTAGGGCGCAAAAAAGACTTATGCCTGGCCTGCGTCTAGATTTTGCGAAGCGGGTCCCGTGCTCACTGTAAGCGCTTGCGACCATCGCGTACGCCCGTCACGCACACAAAGGACGGAGTGTCAGGCGTCCGAAAAACGGAGCGAGACAAAATATCAACGCGTCGTCTATCTCGTACAGTCCTCGCTCGCTGTCAGTGCCTTCGCTCGCTCTCTTGCCATCTCGCGCTCGCCTTCGGCGGACAAGAGTGAGACAGAAGTGGTGGGGATAGCGAAAAGTCCGTATTGTCGTGTACACGAAACCGAGCCCGTAACGATCGTAGATGCTCGAATAACCGACGAGAACCTTTGTTGCCCGAGTCGCAAGAGATCGCCGTTGCTCGGCGATGTGTCATCGATTATATAGGAACACAATTTGTTTTTTTTATCATCGTATCAATATGAAAGTGACACAAATGGATTCCTGGCATTCAACCGATTAAATTGACAGAAAATAATTTAAATCAGACTATTTTTAACGAAACGGGCTTCCAATTCTGCAAACAAATTTTCGCGTAATTACCTTAATTATGGTCCGAATAATATCATTTTTGGGGCCAATTTGATCGAGAAAACGTGACGAATCGATTCACGTCACTTTCGCAAAGATCTGATTAAAAATGCAGAACTGACGATTTGTCACTGCTTAGTGCGTAACATTCTATGGCCCCGCTGAATTCGAGCGTCGAAACCCACGAAACTGAGCGACTTGCATTATTGCCAGCGTGAAGGACAAGAGAGGACTTTGCATGGCGAAGGAAAGTCAACCTTTTATTGAACTCAAATCGAGAAAGACTTTGCTGACAATCTTTACATACAGGGTGTCCCACCTAAGACTGGACAGCCGGTTTTCTCCTAAACTATTGGAGATAAAAATATAAAAAAAATAGGGAATTGGATGGTTCGAGGGGGCCAATTAATTAGCGCGAACGAATTTTTTTATCGATTATTATTTTAAAAGATACGATGGTCAAGTTCGGTTTTTCAAATGGAACTATTTTTTTTGAACACCTGAGTTGATAGTGCGTTCCAAGACAAATTCAATAAGCTTTAATGTATACACTTTATTTTCACTGGTTTTTAAGATATTGCGCTTGCAAATTTACTGATTTTCACTGGAAGAAAACTGTCTGGTATAGCACGGACCGGGGACGGTCTTACTGGCGTCACGGGTGGCACTGCCTGTTGAAATAGATACCTACCTGCCAAAGGTCTACGCCAGGAATGGCAGGCCCAAAGGCTGGACAATTCTTTTCCGCCAGAAATGCTACTTAGGTAGGTAAGGAAAGTAGAGACATGATGGGGAAGCTAAGGAAAAATGCAATTGAAGTGGTGATTATTGCTATTAATTAAGTCTTTATTACTCCAAATCCAACTATAAGTTAATGATTTAACATTTTTTACACACTTTGGACTATCTGAGGTCAGGCGTCTAAGTGATTAAACTTTACAAAACAGATGGGAAAAAACCGTCCTCCCCCACTCGCTTTCGCCAGCGACCACACTATTATAACACAGTGGCTTCCTAATGATGTATTTGTCACGTGCCTAGCGTCTTTTAATTAGGGATTAGGGAGATGCCCCATCTTACCTCGCTACCCCGTCATACTTGTCATACGAAACAAGTCGCGATCCACGAGCCGTCTGATGGGTCATGGCTCCGCTCGCCCGGGTTCGCCAAGCCGACTTGACGAGCTAGACGAGCCGAGCTAGTTCGCGGTGCCAGGAGCAGTCTGATTCCACCTGGAGAGTAGTCGGGTCACACACTGCACAAATGATACAAGGTGATTCTGAAGCTACGCCCGTCGAAGGATGCGGCCTGGTACCCCGTGGCGAGGACAGCCCTTCGCTGTGCCTCACCCGATTTTTATGGCTTTTTCCGGAAAAAGGTATGAATCCTGGGCCGAACGTAGCGAATTGAAGTCGACCCTCCGCAGTCGAGGGTGAAATATCAATTATAGCGTATTAAGAAATTCTTTTCTTCATCGTATCGAAAGGGAAGTGACGCCAATGGATTCCTTATGTTTTTCTGATGAAAATCATACCAAATATCATGCAAATCGGACTACTTTGACACAAGCTATTTGTATTCCCTATGTAAAAGTTTTCCGATTTACACGACATTTGTAATGATTTTCATCAGAAAACCCCAAGGAATCCATCGGCGACACTTCCATATCCATACGATAAAGAATAAAGAATTATTTTATTTCTTAAACAGATGCAGGGTAATTATGGAGCTACGTCCGTCACCCCGTGGCGAGGACAACACCCCACAGTGCCCATAGAATTTTATGGCTTTTTCCGGAAAAAGGTATGAATCCTGGGCCGAACGTAGCGAATTGAAGTCGACCCTCCGCAGTCGAGGGTGAAATATTAATTATAGCGTATTAAGAAATTCTTTTCTTCATCGTATCGAAAGGGAAGTGACGCCAATGGATTCCTTATGTTTTTCTGATGAAAATCATACCAAATATCATGCAAATCGGACTACTTTGACACAAGCTATTTGTATTCCCTATGTAAAAGTTTTCCGATTTACACGACATTTGTAATGATTTTCATCAGAAAACCCCAAGGAATCCATCGGGGACACTTCCATATCCATACGATAAAGAATAAAGAATTATTTTATTTCCTAAACAGATGCAGGGTAATTATGGAGCTACGTCCGTCACCCCGTGGCGAGGACAACACCCAACAGTGCCCATAGAATTTTATGGCTTTTTTCGGAGAAAGGTACGAATCCTGGGCCGAACGTAGCGAATTGAAGTCGACCCTCCGCAGTCGAGGGTGAAATATCAATTATAGCGTATTAAGAAATTCTTTTCTTCATCGTATCGAAAGGGAAGTGACGCCAATGGATTCCTTATGTTTTTCTGATGAAAATCATACCAAATATCATGCAAATCGGACTACTTTGACACAAGCTATTTGTATTCCCTATGTAAAAGTTGTCCGATTTACACGACATTTGTAATGATTTTCATCAGAAAACCCCAAGGAATCCATCGGCGACACTTCCATATCCATACGATAAAGAATAAAGAATTATTTTATTTCCTAAACAGATACAGGGTAATTATGGACCTACGCCCGTCAAGGAGATGCGGCGGCCTGGTACCCCGTGGCGAGGATAACACCCCGCAGTGCCCATCGAATTTTATGGCTTTAGACCCTTGAAGGGGTTTGAATACCATTAAAATCTGAGGAATGTCTAGGGTTTCCGCATTTCTCTTCAGATCTTTTCAAAAACGACACCCTTCGACTTCTTATGTTCCGCCGATGCAATTGACACCAAGAACGACATAATTCGGACCATAATGAAGGAAATTAAAAATTCATTTCCATAATCTCAAGCTAATTTCGTTAATAATAGTCCGCTTTGCATGATATTTGGTATGATTTTCATCAGAAAAACATAAGGAATCCATTGGTGTCACTTTCCTTTCGATACGATGAAGAAAATAATTTCTTAATACGCTATAATGGATATTTCACCCTGGACTACGGGGGCTCGACCTTAATTCGCTACGTTCGGCCCAGGATTCATACCTTTTTCCGGAAAAAGCCATAAAAATCGGGTGAGGCACAGCGAAGGGCTGTCCTCTCCACGGGGTACCAGGCCGTCGCATCTCCTTGGCGGGCGTTGCTCCATAATTACCCTGCATCTGTTTTAGAAATAAAATAATTCTTTATTCTTTATTGTACGGATATGGATGTGTTGCCGATGGATTCCTTAGGGTTTTCCGATGAAAATCATTACAAATGTCGTGTAAATCGGACAACTTTTACATATGGAATACAAATAGCTTGTGCCAAAATAGTCCGATTTGCATGATATTTGGTATGATTTTACTCGACGGAACGCCAGGAATCCATTGTCATAACTTTCCCCTCCGATACGATGAAGAAAAGAAGCAAACATTTGAAATCCTGAATATTTCTCACTTCTTAATGATATTCCAAACCCTTCGAGGGTCGAAAGCCATAAAATTCTATGGGCACTGTGGGGTGTTGTCCTCGCCACGGGGTGACGGACGTAGCTCCATAATTACCCTGCATCTGTTTAAGAAATAAAATAATTCTTTATTCCTTATCGTATGGATATGGAAGTGTCGCCGATGGATTCCTTGGGGTTTTCCGATGAAAATCATGCCAAGTGTCGTGGAAATCGGACAACTCTTACATAAGGAATACAAATGGCTTGTGTCAAAGTAGTCCGATTTGTATGACATTTGGTATGATTTTCATCAGAAAAACATAAGGAATCCATTGGCGTCACTTCCCTTTCGATACGATGAAGAAAAGAATTTCTTAATACGCTATAATTGATATTTCACCCTCGACTGCGGAGGGTCGACTTCAATTCGCTACGTTCGGCCCAGGATTCATACCTTTTTCCGGAAAAAGCCATAAAAATCGGGTGAGGCACAGCGAAGGGCTGTCCTCGCCACGGGGTACCAGGCCGCATCCTTCGACGGGCGTAGCTTCAGAATCACCTTGTATCATTTGTGCAGTGTGTGACCCGACTACTCTCCAGGTGGAATCAGACTGCTCCTGGCACCGCGAACTAGCTCGGCTCGTCTAGCTCGTCAAGTCGGCTTGGCGAGCCCGGGCGAGCGGAGCCATGACCGATCAGACGGCTCGTGGATCGCGACTTGTTTCGTATGACAAGTATGACGGGGTAGCGAGGTAAGATGGGGCATCTCCCTAATCCCTAATTAAAAGACGCTAGGCACGTGACAAATACATCATTAGGAAGCCACTGTGTTATAATAGTGTGGTCGCTGGCGAAAGCGAGTGGGGGGGGACGGTATTTTCCCATCTGTTTTGTAAAGTTTAATCACTTAGACGCCTGACCTCAGATAGTCCAAAGTGTGTAAAAAATGTTAAATCATTAACTTATAGTTGTATTTGGAGTAATAAAGACTTAATTAATAGCAATAATCACCACTTCAATTGCATTTTTCCTTAGCTTCCCCATCATGTCTCTACTTTCCTTACCTACCTAAGTAGCATTTCTGGCGGAAAAGAATTGTCCAGCCTTTGGGCCTGCCATTCCTGGCGTAGACCTTTGGCAGGTAGGTATCTATTTCAACAGGCAGTGCCACCCGTGACGCCAGTAAGACCGTCCCCGGTCCGTGCTATACCAGACAGTTTTCTTCCAGTGAAAATCAGTAAATTTGCAAGCGCAATATCTTAAAAACCAGTGAAAATAAAGTGTATACATTAAAGCTTATTGAATTTGTCTTGGAACGCACTATCAACTCAGGTGTTCAAAAAAAATAGTTCCATTTGAAAAACCGAACTTGACCATCGTACCTTTTAAAATAATAATCGATAAAAAAATTCGTTCGCGCTAATTAATTGGCCCCCTCGAACCATCCAATTCCCTATTTTTTTTATATTTTTATCTCCAATAGTTTAGGAGAAAACCGGCTGTCCAGTCTTAGGTGGGACACCCTGTATATTCGCGTCAAATAAATATTTTAATTGTAAAATTTAGACGACAAACTATTGTTGAATTTCGCCAGTTCTTACATATGCATCACTTGATTGGGAATTCCTGATCCCAGAGTTTCATGCATTTACCTATTGAAATGTTGCTTCAAGTCATCGAGAAATTGCATTGCTTCTTCTCGTACATTCATATATGTATCTGTTCGCGAGTATGTGTTACGAGTGACGCGGCTTTGGTTTCTCAAATAAATACACATTTATTAGGGCCCTCGGTCGACGGCGATTTGAGTCATCCAGTACTGAATATGAAATTGTTCATATTTCTCATTACACCTTGATAAGAGTGTTACCACCGATGGATTGGTGAGTTTATGTCCACGAAAATGAGTCGAGACGTGAAGCAATTCGGTCTATTTTTTCTTATGAACACATGATTAGGACACACACACACTACGTTCACTAAAAATAGGCCGAATTGCTCCATGTTTGGCATCATTTTCATCAGTAATGCAGTGCTCTGGTGGAGAACATCGTAATACGGAGCTAATATTCTAGGCCCTTGAATCTACGATATTGTCAATGTGCGGTTGAAACGCACGCCGCTTCACACTATCGTTTCTTAGCATTTATACGGGGTGATTCTCTACCTAGAGTCGTCAAACGCGGTGCTCGCCAACAATCATGTGTCTCGCTGAATTTCGCAGGCTTCGACGCTCGAAACCAGCGGGACTATACAATGTTGCACGCTAAGCAGTGACGAATCTGAAGTTCTGCAATTTCTAATCAGATCTTGACAAAAGTGACGTCAATCGATTCCTTATAATTTTATATATAATGTTTGTTCATAACTGCTTTCTGCATAGGACGTGTAATAAGTGTATTTCATGTTCTGTTTCGGTGCTTTGCTAGTAAAAAAATGTCTAACCTAACAAACTTCATTTTCTGGGAACATCCCCTCATCTATTTTCCCTTTTCACTTATAATTCCTTACTGCTAACGTAGAATATTGTAGCATAAGCACATTTCAAGTAATTAAAATGTATAAATGAATTTTCTACGTTTACAGTACGAGCCGACTTTCCGTTTAAATTTTTATGAGTACAACGCAATAGCTGCTTTCCTTATTCAGAATGGAATACGGAAATAGCAAACAGCTCCCTCCCGCGTTTACCGGGCAATCGTCGATCTATCGGTATTACCATTTCTGTGCAGAAAAAACCTGCTGTAATACCCACCTGCCGAATCCGCCAGGTCACGTGACGTGTCTACCCCCTTAACGGTGCAATGGGAAAATGCAGAAAGATCAAAGCCTATCTTCGGCTGAAACCAGACTCTCGCCCTGTTCATGTCTCGCGTCGTCCGGTTCCACTAGCCCTCGAGGAACCTCTAAATACTGACAATGAGCTTGATAGGCTCGTGGAAAGCGGAATTATCACTCCAGTAGATTCCGCGGAGTGGGCGGCGCCTATCGTCGTCGTGCGTAAGGCCAACGGAAAAATTCGCGTCTGCGGCGACTATTCTACGGGCCTCAATGACGCCCTCGATGCGGACGATTATCCAATTCCAAATATGGAAGATGTTTTGTTCGAACTTCGAGGGAATACGATCTTTTCACAACTGGATCTCTCCGATGCTTATTTACACTTGGAGCTTGACGACGAGAGCCGGAAATATACAACAATCAACACATACCGCGAGTTATTCATGTATAATCGGTTGGTTTTTGGGTTAAAACTAGCCCCGGCTATTTTTCAGCGTACTCTGGAACAGGCGCTTTCTGGAATACCCAAAATTGTGGTCTACCTGGACGACATTCTTGTCAGTGGACGTGAACTTTCAGAGCACGATGCTCGTTTGAACAAGGTCTTGATTCGCCTTCAGGAGCGGGGTTTTCAGCTTCGCTTGGAGAAATGGAAGGTTCGTACATCATCGGTTGGGTATCTCGGTTTCCGTGTATCAGGTGACGGTATTCAACCGGACCCAGCGCGGATCCAACCAATTTGTACCATGCGAACACCAGGAAACATAAAGGAACTTCGTTCCTTTTTGGGGACTCGTGAACTACTACGGGAAATTTGTGCAGAATCTGCACCGACTAAAGGCACCATTCGAGGCTTTACTGAGGAAACATGCGGCCTTCGCATGGAATTATAATTTGCAGAGAGCTTTCGATACAGTCAAGAGTATCCTGTCAGGACCACTTCTGTTGGCCCACTACAACCCGGCATTAACACTGATTGTTGCGGCGGACGCGAGTCCAACAGATATAGGCGGTGTTCTTCTACAACGAGCTCCAGATTGTTGACAAAGGCTGTCTTCCACATGTCCAAAACATTAACCGAAGCACAGTGGAATTATAGCCAGATCGGAAAAGAAGCTTTAGCTTTGGTTAATGCCGTGGAACGTTTTCGAAAATTTATATATAGTCGTCACTTTATTTTGCAGATCGACCACCGCCTTCTCTTGACGCTGTTCAGAACGTCAAAAAGAAGGGGATTGGACACACGCACGGCCAACCGCCTTAAACGATGGGCACTTCAGTTCATCAGCTTCGATTTTGAGATCGAATCATAAGAACCGAAGATTTTGGACAGGCTGACGCTCTTTCAAGACTGATTCGGGAAGCCCGACAGGACGTTTCTGATCCGCATACGGAAGAGGTGGTGGCTGCACTCCAGGAAGTGGACACAGAGCTATTGCAAATCATGCAAGAGTCGACACAGTCCCTGCCTCAGGTTACTCGGCAGCAATTCCAGCAAGCGACTCTTAAAGACGGACTTCTCGCGAAAGTCATTGATCGCTTGCAAACAGGCTGGCTGAAGTCCGATACTAAGGACAAAAACTTGTTACCGTATTATCGCCGCCGAGAAAATTTGTCAATCATTGATAAGGTGTTGGTTTTGGATGACAGGGTTGTGATTCCACGAAGCATACGGTTGGTGGTCTTGAAGACGCTGCAGATAGCGCATCCGGGAGTTCGCCGCATGGTACAACTAGCGCGTCATAGAAGGATGCGTAAAGAATTACAACCATTGCTGTCAAACAGCGGCAGCTCCGCGATAGGAACCTTTACATGCGTGGCCAGACACCAAGAAACCGTGGACGCGGATTCACATTAATTTTGCGGGTCCCATTCATAAACAATGGATTCTTGTAGTTGTGGATAGTTACTCGAAATTTGTTGACGCAGCATGTTTTTCGACAATAACAACGGCTGCAACATGCCGCTATCTTCGAAGACTCTTCAGTCGCTACGGTCCACCAGAAGTTTTTTAAGTGTAGTGTTTTATTTTAAGGTGGTCGCATCAACAGTGAAGTCCTTAGCGACCACCCACCTTCGTACAATGATTACATACTTGAAATTAGGTTATAGAATTGCGTAATGCTCAATTACAAGAGGTCAAGTAAATTGATCGCTTCGAAGAATTGTGTTACATTCTGAATGCTATTAGATTTGTTTAAGTTTGACTTCAAGTTTGTCTCAACATTGAATCGATTTTTTTCCTGGGAAAACTTAGGGCACGCCAGCAAAACATGGTCTATGCTTAAAAGTGTTTTACAAGGCTCACATTCGGAAGAGGGCTGTTTAGTTATTAGATACTCATCGGTTAGTCGCGAATGGCCGGTACGAATGCAGGTAAGAGCGGCTTGATTTTTCCTGGATAGCTCTGGTGTATTTGGTTTCTCTTGAACATTTGATCTGACTTTATGCAGCTTCGTTTGGAAGTTGTTGAGCCATTCGTAGTTCCAGAGACTATTAGTGGCTTCTTTAATAACTGTTTTTGAATCTGGAAGATTTGTTCTGAGATCCGCAATGATAGGTAGTTACGATGCCTCTTGGGCGGCTTTGTCCGCTGTTTCGTTGCCAATGAGTCCTATGTGACTGGGCATCCATGCTATTTTGATGTTTTTCCCTATATTCTTGAGGTCCGTAATAATTTTTTGTATGGATTGGATGGTGGAGAATTGAGATCTGTTGCTTATGGTTTGAAGTGCACTTTTGGAGTCCGTAAAAATAGTGAAGTTATTGGAGTTTGAGTCTTTTGCATGTATTAACGCTTGTTTGATAGCTTCTATTTCACAAGAAAGCGATGAGAAAGTGTTAGGTAGTCTGCATGTTGATATGAAATCTTCTGTGACGAAAGCACAACCAGCTGATTCAGAAGATATGGATCCATCGGTGAAGATGAAGTTTGAGTTGTGCGGTTGATGAAATCCTGGAATGCGTTTATAAATACTTGGCAGTTGGTTTCTTTTTTCTTGTAATTATCATAAATTGATTCCAAAGGGAATTCAAAAGCAGCCCATGGGGGATAAAGGAAAGGATAATGTTCTTCTACATTAGGGAGTGGTATGTTGAGTTCCTGGAGGTAATTTTTTACTCTAATGGCAAGGGGTTTTGGAGTTTTGTTTTTCCTATAGTTGGGGATTGTGGGGGTGTTATCTATCTTCATATTGTTGCGAGCACCGGGTATAGGCCCGTGCATAGCCTGCTACTGCTCGCAGCCGAAGACAGAAGAGGATCGAGCCCCAGAGGAGAGGACGATCGAGAGACGACGAGAGGAGTCCTACGAAGTGCGCCACCGCGACCGGACGTATCGGTCTACGTTGATATATGTCTGTATAACGAAATATACCGGAGTCGTGCAACGTGCACTCGCGTGTGGTCATTTCTATATTCCTTTGCGTCGGGGTGGCCTGCGATGGAAACACCCCGACGCAACAATATAGTTAGCTGCCGGATTTTGAGGAGTAGTTGCAACAGACAAAGCATATAGTAGGCATGATTGTTTACGTCTAATGTTCAAAGGTGGTTTAGTTTGCTAAGAATGCTAGATACAGGAGTAGTACAGAAGGCATTTAGAATTATTCTTGCACAGGAATTCTGGATAGGGTTTAATATATTTAGTAATTTTGGAGAGGCTGAATCATATATCACAGATCCGTAATCAATTTTTGAGCGGACTAGAGCTTTATATGTGGTCAGAATGGCACTATGCTTTTAAAAATGTTTATTCTAGTTGAGCAATTGGTTTTGAGATTTTTAAGATTTTGGGCCCAGGTTAATCTTTTGTCGAATGTGAGTCCAAGTATTTTTAGATATTCCATTTCTTTGATTGATGATGAATCCAACGTGAGGTTTAAAGGGGATAATATCTTTCTGCCTCTCCAAAATGGAATGTGTTAGTCTTTGAGAAGATGAAGCCAGTTCGGGACGCCCAGGTGCTTAGTATGTTGAGAGATTGTTGCAGTAATTTTTGGGTGGAATCAGTGTTTTTCCTGAACATAGAATAGTAAAATCGTCTGCGAATAGACATCCTTTGACTGGGGAAACTAGATTAGAGGAGATATCGTTAATAGTAGTCAGGAATAGAGTAACACTGATGACCGATCCTTGTGGTAGGCCGTTTTGTATAAGTTCTGGATTAGATAATGTTTGTTGTACTCTAACTTGTATATATCTATCAGTGAGCAGGTTGAGAATAAAAGCAATGGTGTTGTTTCCCACTTCCCACTTTCGGAGGGTGTTAAAAATTCTTGTTCTCCACACCATTTCGTAAGCCTTTTCTATATCAAGTCTAATGATTGTAAGATGTTCGTTGTTGTTAAAGGCTTTACAGATTAATGATTGTAGGATTGTTAGGTGATCTATTGTTGATCGCAGTTTTCTGAATCCGTATTGGATATTAGAGAGTAGCTTTCTTGATTCTATATTCCACACTAGTCTACAGTTTACCATTATTTCTAGAATTTTACAGAGATTGTTGGTTAAGGCAATTGGTCTATAAGATGCACAATCTAGCTTATTTTTGTTTGGTTTTAATATAGGTACTACGATAGCCGTTCTCCATGCTGTGGGGAAGGTTCTTTGAATCCAAATTCGGTTAAACAAGTTGAGAAGAGCAATGGTGCCTGATAGCGGGAGGTTTTTAATAAGTAGATTCGATATTCCATCCGGTCCAGGGCTCGAATTTTTCACAGTTTTAAGGGTTGTGGTGAGTTCTTGTAATTTAAATGGATCTTCCATAGGGCTGTTCACAGGGGGAGGGATGTCGGATAGCGATAGTTATTTACTGCTACTCTTTAGTTTCCTGAATTCTGGAGTGTAGTTGTTATCGCTGGAGTTGGTTGCAAATTTTGAAACTTGACAGTTGGCTATATCAAGTGGGTCGGTCACTAATCTCGTATCAGGTGTTATTAATGAAGTGATTTCCGAGCGTTTTCTGCACCTATTAATTCTTCGAATTTTAGTCCAGGCCGTTTTAGGATCGATTTTGTAGTTTATACTAGAGAGATAATCCATCTAATAATCTCTTCTGTTTAATTTTTTTTGGCTGAGTTGCAATCTTCATTCCACCAAGGAACTTTCCTGTGTCCACGTTTTCTCGATATTTTAGGGGCAGCTATGTCGACGGATTCATATATGATTTGGACTATGGTGTTTAGATGCGTATTAATATCCATATCATCATCTTGTTGGTTGATATTTGTTACTTTATTATTGATTACCTCTCTGAATAATTGCCAGTCTACTTTTTGAAGGTTCTTTGTGAAGAGTTAGGATTTTATGGATTTGACATGGGAAGTGGTCGCTGTCCCAGATAGTATCGAGAACCTGCCAGTCAAGAAGGTGGGTAATGTCCGGACTACACAAACTATTGCAGAGTAAGAATTGGATGATAGATTGTAATGAGTAGATTCCTTTGTGTTGAGTACAGTTAAGTCGTTGAGTAGTAGGATTTTTTCAATAATTTTTCCTCTGCTGTGAGTGTGTTAGATCCCCATAGGGGATTATGGCTATTAAAGTCTCCACATATGACAAATGGTTTGGGTATTTGGTTTATGAAGTGCAAAAAATCGTCATAAGTGAGTGCTTGTGAATTTGGCAAATATATATTGGCTATGTGGATTTTCCATGGAATATATGCTTCAATTAATATGGCTTCGAAGACAGTATCAATTGGGATTTCTCCACTGTGGAATTTGTTATTGACATAGGTCGCTACTCCCCCACTGGCATGGAAGCATTGGTCTCTATTTCTATAGAAATGCTTAAAATTGGTTAAGCTAATCGTACAATCCTTCTTGAAATTGGTTTCCTGGACGCATAACACAGAAGGATTATATTCGTTAATTAAGAGTTTAAGGGATTCAAGCCGCAGCCAAAATCCATTGACATTCCAATGGATGATATGATTCATTTTGTTCCTTCGTCTGTTTCAAATGTGGCGTCGGAATCAGTTTCCATATTACTGATGTTGTTTATTTGCTGGAGTTTTTTGATAATTCTAGTTATTCTGTTTTTGACGGAGCTCTGTCTGAGATATGGTTCCATCGAAACCACTTCGTGGTCCCGAATGTATCATATTTCGGGACTAGTGGTTTCGGTGCAGAGAAAAATTCCTTACGGTGTTTAGCAAAAGGGTCAAGTGTGGTCTTCACATTTCCTTAACTGCTTCCGGCCGCCCTGTGGCCTGCACGGTGGTTCGCTAGGAAGGTATTAAAGCTCACTCCATCTTGCAAAACTTAAATTGCTGCTATAGAGGAAACTCTGAGGTGCAGCGCGTCTGTTGGACCTTCAAAAGCTGACACTATCTGTCTGAGATATAGGTAGATTCGGTGTAGCAGATCGGTCATCGATTTTGTATCTTCTATATATTCTCTGGCTATTTCAGATACCTTGTAGGAGCCATGGGATTTTTTTAAGAAGCTGCATAATTGGACAAAATTAATTGGAAAGTCTTCTGGCTTGTTTAACATCATTGGCATGATTGGGCTGAGTAGTTCTTCCATACTCGGTTTCGAGTGTGAAGTAGGGGAATTGCTTCTGAGTTTCTTTGTGGAGGGTTTAGACACTACTGGATTGGTTGGTAGGTCTTTATCATCGTCTTTGACTCCGAGTATTAGTTTAGTAATCGGTTGGTCGGGAATATCCGATGAGCCAGAAGTGGAGGGTAGTGCTCTTTTGGTTCCTATTTTAGTAGATATAGGTGTCATAGGAGGGGAGTGAAGGCGGAGATCCTGTCCGTTTGACAGTTTATTTTTTCTGTAGGATTGTTACTTATCTCGGTGTGAGTTTTGTCTGCGCTTTTTGGAGCTGTATTATTTGATTCTAAAAATGTTAAGGTACAATGTTTCGCTGTGTGAGCTTCTTGTTTCCAGAGGAAGCATGTACGGTTCCCGGAAGAAATTAAAATCTATTAGTTTGTATCATCGAATTGGATTTGTAAAGCCTCAGGAAGTTTATCAGTGTCATCGGGTTGTATAAAAACTTGCCATTAGAAGCTCATGATATGTGACAAATCTTGCTCGCTTACGCCGGCTCTTAGAAACGATATGGCTGAGAATGATTTTAGCCCTAATTTATGTAGTACATCAGATATAACAGTGTGAGGGATGATCGGAGAGACGTTCGATAAAATTATCCTTTTCATTCTGCTAATTAAAGGTTTAATTTTAAGCACGATGCTATTAATCTTGATTGTAGGATGTTTTCCTTTTATTTCATCGACGAGTGGTTTAGATGATAGGAATGTGCATATTCTATTATTAGAAATTCTGGAGATGAAGCGGATGTTTGCTGGGTTGACGATTTTGCCTATAGCTTCTACATAGTCTCCGATTGAGATTCCATCTTTTCCGTCTGATACGATGGCTTGGTCTCTTTTGGGGAATGTAACATTCTGTGCTGCTTTCGCATAATTGTTTAGGGCTGCTGGAGAGGCAGCATTCGCTGTTCCGTTCTCCATGATTTCAGTTGGTTTTACACATAATATACTGCACAATCGTGCAGATATTTTGAGTGTATTGTGACTAGGTTTATGCTATCAGTAGTCAATAAGCTGGATTTAGTTGGGAACGTTTCAGAAGTAAACAGTGTAGAGCACAAGCACACACACACACGCTGTGAATCACCGGGATTCAATATAAACACTCGCGACACTCGCGTAACACGTCTGAAGCCGGATCCAGACTTGAATGAGTATACGCTGAGCAAAGCCGAACGCACACGCATATTCTGATGTGGACGGGTGAAACGATAGCCAGGGCCGCATGCTTCTACGTTAGAAAGGGTGAGCGTGAACGCGTACGCTAGTGTGGACGTGTCATTCGTGGTGACTCGACGCATGCGGCCCCACTCGCGAATGCCGACGAAGGCACATGGCCTGAGCCGACCGTTGTCGGTTTTCTTCCACACATCAAAGGAAGTTTGGAGTGTATTGCGCTCAGCGTGGTTGATAGAAGCAAATGAGATATTTTTCTGAAATCCTCGATGTCCCGGATTTTCATGATATTGAAATATTGAATTGGAGTCCATATGAAATTAGGGAGGGCTAAGTACTCGTTTTTCTAGTATCGAAATTGTTTAAAAAATACAAATCTTCGAAGTTCCCTGCTTTCGGCGATTTTTATGAAACCCGCCTTCAGAAATGAATTTTAATTACCTAAATAATTGAAGGCATAATCGTGCGTCTTTTTTTTAATCATGAAAGATGGATCTATGTGAATGAATTTAATCCATTACTATTATAGTCATAAACAGTTGATGAAAAATAAAAAAATTACATTTTTAACAATATAATGCATTTACCATATGATAGACTTTAAAGCTCTATTTTAATTAATAATTTGCCTTTCTTTTCTTCACTACACCCTGTATTGTTCTCAATTCATACAACCTGACCGACTCGCTGTTGTATTAAAAAATCACACGAGATTACTCGCGGGGAACAACAATATGCTTCGTGGAGGGACGCAGGAAGAAAAGGGGTAGTCAACTGACGGCACGTGGTTCCGGCTACCTCGTCTTTCCTTCACATTGGAGACGGATCCCTTATCTCTCGAGTATATACACGCGCTCGAACTTCAAAACAAAAGCATGCGTCGACGTATTCAGTGCGAGAGATGGTGGGCTTGAAGTCCGATTGGTGCTAACCTAACCAATCTGCCCTACATCCGTCCGAAAAGGCCACTCTCTTGACGAGGCCCTCTTCACAGCAATATCTCCTCCACGAGGCCCACCTTTTCTCGCACGGAATACGTCGACGCGTGCTTCTGTTTTGAAATTCGAGCGCGTGATTATACTCGAGAGATAACGGATCCGTGTTTAATTTGACGGAAGGACGACGCAGACGGAATCACGCGCCGTCATCGGACTACCCCTTTTCTTCCTGCGTCTCTCCACGATGCGTATGGATTGTGAGTAATACTTTCTAATTGCTATATTGGAGTCATCTTTCTCTCGTGCGTCGGAACAAAAGCGGGCTCAGAGCCAAGCGAGAATTCGTTGTTTACGATCGGTAATGTCGTCTTTTCCCATGAACGTTTCGACAACATCTGTTTGCCAGCATTTCTAAACGACAATCAAGAATGTGGTGCCGTTTGTAAGAATTTTAGACATTCTTCAGTCAGACAATGAGTTAATACGTATATTGCTCTGTCGGAGGGTAGTTGCGTACGATGACGTTGGCCCCTTCACGATGAGACATGTCTCAAAGCATGCCTCACGACGAGCTCTCTTGTAAGGCAAAGAGACCAATCTTGGTCTCTCGTGAGGCACAGAGACCTACCGACAGTACTGGCAGTATCCGTTGTTCAGTCTCTGTTTATCTGTTTCACATCAAACCGTTCCCTCTCGAAGAGGTTTACCACCTACCGAGGCGTTCTGCTAATCAGGTAGAGAAAATGTATAGCCACGTAGTTGCGTTGCGCCGCTTAGGGGTTTATTGCTGTCATCCGGCCGGTTGCCGGTCTTTCGGTTTCGGCGTTTCGAGTACCGACCCTGACTTTAGCTAGCTTGACTCGGACTTATGCCTGCACTCAGGTCAACAATGCACAACTTCACCCCCTCCCACGAGTACATCCCTTCTTGCGACCTGAAGGCTTTTTGGGAATCGAAGAGTCAGTCTTCTAACAACCGCCAACTACGACACGTCTGAACAGTACTCTTAATTTTGTAGTGTTTTTTATTCAGTTATTGTATAAGAATATATTTTTTTGTGTTTAAGTGTATCCCACAGTTCATTTCATCCTCTAAATACTTCTATTAGAATAATGTTCAGTAGAATATCCGTTCCCGGTAATTAATAAACGGGATTTACGAACTCGTGAGTTGGAATCACGATAATCGGGACGGAACATCCGTACGACTCTCGATGTGAAGCGCTGGAATTTAATTTCTGAGAAGAAATGTATCGACGAATGAGAATTTATCTTATTATTAATAATTCTCTGATTGGCTCTGAATATCTAATGTTGTACCTCACCACAAATTCATTTCGACGCTTGATGCTGTATTAAATTGATTCATATTCTGTTATGAAAAATCCTGCTCCACAATTTTATTTAAACTGAAAAAACACCATCGAAATTGCAGTACAAGAAAATAATTATTTTTTAGTTTTTTGTGCATTTTGAATAAAATCGTTTATAACATACAATTTTTTTTTATATATTTTTTATTTTCTAGTTTTTGGTGTTTATGGATTCACATTTCGCAGCTCTGACTTCTTTAGAAATATCTGTTATTTAAGGCTGCCGTCCCAAGTTTGTTTTGGTCCGAATCGATCGAAGCGTCCCTTGTAAACAGACGGACCCTAATGAGACTACTGCGGTCGATAAAAAGAAGTTGTACATAGGTGACATCTCCAGGTACTCTATGTAGACGAATTTTTTACGCATAGTTGCCACATATTCTATTCTCTCTGTCTCTGCCGCGCTGTTGGCAAAGCTTTTTCTATCGAGAAGACTTGATAGAATACGGCACGAGAGCTGCGTTTAGCGTCAGAGCCTCGCTGAACGTAAAGGAGCAAATCCTGAATTCATCCTAAGAAAAATCCCGTTCTGCGCAGGGATGATTCTGAGGAGGCGCTGCTTGGTCCGACTCCCCACTTAACCGCCTACGATTTTCTCCGTCTTACCGCCTATTACCTCTCTGTCAATCGCCTGCGTTGGGCCCGTAGGCGGTAGTGGGGGCTGCGCAGAACGGTCACAAAACGGTCTGGGCGTAGGATTTTTCTTAGGATGAATTCAGTATAGCAATAATGAAAGATAGAGAGGTTGGGTAGTGAAGTTAGGAAACATGTCAATGAAACAATACTAAATTACGTATTAATATTTTTTATTTATACGTAGAGGGATGTAATATTTTGTACAATCATTGTGCAATTGAAGGGTCGGGTGCAATAAGGGGATTAGCGCTCGAAAGTGGGAAAAATTATTGTCCAAACGCTAAGAAAGGTTGGAAAATTAAATGTTATTAAACTGAATTTTAAAAAATATAGTGTTGTAAAGCTCGTCAGGACACATATTTTTTTCTATTTACAGTTTGTTTATCCAATCATTACTATTCGAGCTAAAAATTCTAAACAAAAAATTTTCATCCTCCAAAATCATTATAAACATAAATTGCGATAACTTGAGTAAATATTAAGGGATCGTTATGAGACTTAAATCATAACTTCAGAAAACTCAAGCGGAGCCGTAAAATGTATGCATAAAACCCTCATGTTAAAAAATGTAATAATATTTCATTAAAAAGTAATACTGGACATAACCCATGTTTTTCAACGTTCGCCGTTAAAAAGTATCGAGGCAATTTTGAGATACGTATAACTTGCAGCGGCAAAGTTTTTCCTTAAGGGGGTAGACGATGCTCTAAAGGAAATGATGCTCGAGTCCAGACGTGTGCAATTTTTGAAGCAACTATATTTGCAACACTTGCAGCGGAAAGTTCTTTACTACAATTTCACTTAAGGGGGTAGACACGTCACGTGACCTGGCCGATTCGGCAGGTCGGTATTACAGCAGGTTTTTTCTGTACAGAAATGGTAATACCGATAGATCGACGATTGCCCGGTAAACGCGAGAGGGAGCTGTTTGCTATTTCCGTATTCCATTCTGAATAAGGAAAGCAATTCTCAGCTGTTGCGTCGTACTTATAAAAATTTAAACGGAAAGTCGGCTGGTACTATAAACGTAGAAAATTCATTGTACATTTTAATTACTTGAAATGTGTTTATGCTACAATATTCTACGTTAGCAGTAAGGAATTATAAGTGACAAGGGTAAATAGATGAGAGGTAGTCCCCAGAAAATGAAGTTTGTTAGGTTAGACATTTTTTTACTAGCAAAGCACCGAAACAGAACATGAAATACAGTTATTACACATCCTATGCAAAAACCAGCTATGAACAAACATTATATATAAAATTGTACGGAATCGATTGACGTCACTTTTGCAAAGATCTGATTAGAAATTGCAGAAGTTCAGATTCGTCACTGCTTAGCGTGCAACATTGTATAGTTCCGCTGGTTTCGACCGTCGAAGCCTACGAAATTCAGCGAGACACATGATTGTTGGCGAGCATCGCGTTTAACGACTCTAGCTAGAAAATCACGCCGTATAAATGAATGAATAGGTCAATTAGTTAAAATTAATGAACTGTGCCTGATTTTAATGACGCCTAATTTAATTGCACATACAAACTATTACACGCGAATTACTAATTGTAATTAAAAGAATTTTTTGACGTGCAACATGAAGCTGCGCACGCAAATGGTTGGCCTCGGATTATCGGGAAAGACCTACCCATCCCACCGTTTTGCTTTCTCGCTGCGAGCGAGGACCTTCGGGCCCCAGTAGACCACCCGTTGACAGCTGAGAGCCATAAAACCGACAGGCCAGATAAAATGTTCATGTAATTCCTTAAAACGGAAGCTGAAAATCTGAGCACTGAATTGATTTGTGGCCAATAAAGGAATGTCAAGTATAAACGGTAACAGAGGAATCAGTGTTCGAACGGAGAACGAGAATACAATTGGAATTAGCAAAGATGATTTCACAATTTTTGGGTGAGTGTCACGTCCTGGGTGGGGATGGGGTTAGGACGATGACGATTTCGGGAGTTCTTGCCCCGTCGCCTCCAATGGACCGTCGCGCCCTAAGGCCGGCCGGATTACGCCGCAATGGAGTAAACTGTGCGGGGCAGGTGGATTGCCTTTTTGGGATCGAGGAGGAAAAGAAGAGGTGTGTTTCGTCTTGGGACCGCCAGCCAGACTCATCAGTAGGGCTATAGCTGACGGCCCCTGCCCTAGACACGCACGGGGACACAGAGGATATGATTTGGAAACTTGTATATATACGAATGACATTGATAGTTAGCACTAGCGGGAAAGATTGGAGACCTCTGGTGACGCTCGTTGACACTAAGTCGCGTGGTAGGGTCGGGACGTCACACCTCCCCCCTTACGGGGAAGATCCGTCCTCGGATCGCAGCTCAATTCACCGACATCCCACCGCTGTCACCAAAATTATGTCACGTCCGGGGTGTAGGTCTTAGGGGAACAATGACATAGGGGGATTTTTGGGAGTCCAGGCGAGGATCTTGAATCCTGCACGCGGGTTTGAAAGGAAAGTAGGCGAGGATCTTGAATCCTGCACGCTGGTTTGAAAGGAATGTAGGCGAGGATCTTGAATCCTGCACGCTGGGGTAGAGGGAAGTTAGGCGAGGATCTTGAATCCTGCACGCTGATTTAGAGGGAAGTTCAGGCGAGGATCTTGAATCCTACACGCTGGTTTGGAAGGAAAGTAGGCGAGGATCTTGAATCCTGCACGCTGATTTAGAGGGAAGTTTAGGCGAGGATCTTGAATCCTACACGCTGGTTCGGAAGGAAGTTTAGGATATAGATACACCGAGGAGACACCCGTTAGATCACTTGTAGTGTTTACTGAGGTGCGGTAATCGGATTTACCGTTGCATGAATATAAGAAAGCCGAATGTAACGTTTCTGCGAAATACGTGTAGACTTACGGCTATACGTAGGTTATGCAAAAGAACGTTTGTAAACACTGAGGGAGCACTTGCGTTCGCGAACTGAGATCAGCTGTTCCTGTAGCCTGTTTTGGTTAGGGGGATATTCGTAGTCGATGGAATGATGCAATAAATCGATGGGTGATTTAAAGTGAAACTGTTTATTGTGTTAGCGGCACGAATGTATGTCCAGCACCGTTAAAGCAGGATACGGTTATAATAATGTGTTGAACATTTATATAAATGATAACAAATAATATTAGGTGTATATGAGTATGTTATGCCTGGTTTTAAGCCGCAAAAGATAGATTGAAAGCAATATGAATTTGATAAGCTAACAATTAAAACGTTGAGTGATGAGTAATAATATAGAACGTTACAAAGTGTTAAGCGTTAGCAATGATAATAATACAACGATGCGATAAGCTTCGGTACGGTTTATAACACGAAAAGCAATAGACATTAGTACGTGAAAATAATAAAAGCAATAAGCGTTATTAATGAAAAATATATATAGAGTGCAATATGCGTTAACAATAGGATAATATAGATGCGGATGATATACCGTGGTATAAATGATAATTATAATTTCTTACGGTTGTTGCAGTAGAATCACTTTCGACACTGAAGTTAATTCAAGTGAAATCTTTGAAAGAATACTGTTTGTTTCGTAGGAAGGTTCTCGTTGAAGAGATTTCCGTCCAAGAAGAAGAACTCTGCCCCGCGGGCCCTTGTATTTATGTGACTTTACAAGGGGTTGTGGGGGTAACGCGCGGTATGGACTTTGCCCCGTTTATACAATAATTTTCGGTACGAAGGGGGGTGCGCAGTATGTACCTTAGCCTAATTACAAACACGTGCCGCAGCAGCATTTCCGGGGTTTTGCAAGGACCAAAGGTTGGTCTATATTTAGAATTGGGAGACAATGGAATTTTGTCTTCCGGGGTTCTTATACACGTGGTTTGGAGATGCTCGCCTCCTCGGATTGATTTTAAGAGTTTTAATAGGAAAGGGGTGATCGTGGTTTTGATTTGAAGCAGCGCTGGGCAGCGGTGGGGCCCCTCACGCGCCAGCTTCCCCTTCCAATCTGTCTCTCGCACACCGTGCTTTCCGTCGTCAAGGAGACCGCGCGACGCTACGAAGGCTGCCATGACGGGCTAGCCGTGCTAGCGTCTTCGCGGTTAGCGTCGCGCGGAATCCCTGACAACGCGGAAGAGAGTGGGAGAACCCCGAGCTTACGCGTAAGCGATTTTGCCCAGCGCTGATTTGAAGGGTCTTAGAGGAGGGGTGAGACGTGGTCTCGATTTAGGAGGTTTTTGGGACGAGGGACTTGTTTAGATTTTGTAATAGGTGAAGTTTGTGCCTCGTAGGGCGAATAATTGAAGGAGGTTTCGTACCGATTGTCATGAGATGGGGACCGCTAAGGTACATCGTCAAGGCGGTCAGTGGTCGGGGACAAAGGGTTAATTAGTTGATTTTGAGGAGCTTTGGTGGAGTGATTTTGATAGTAAACTTTGATTTCTAGGATAATATTGCGCGAAAATTTAATGGGACATCACACCTTCCCCCTTATGCGAAGAAATGCATGCATTTCTTAACAATAAGAATCGGGGTGGATTTGGTTATGATATGGTGTCTATACGGGGCAAAGGGGCAGTGGCATCTTGGAGTTGCTCTCAGATGACTGATGTTGGAGGGGAAGGAATCATCTATAGCGATGACCGTTTGCGAAGGCGCCTCCCTGCTGATGACTTATGAGATGGCTATAGAGAGGAGGGATGCGATATTCCTTCCTTCCCTGTGGACGGCATAGCCGCTGTAGATGGTGATTGTAAAAATGTTGCTGTAGCAACGATCTAGGGCGGAAAATTTATTAGAGCAATTTTGTTTAAGCTGACTTTGGGTCAACCGGGACTCTCGCGCATTTGGATATCGCGACCGTAATATATTTTGCACCGTAGGCTCCTACTCATTTTTGAAGGATAACCATAGTTTATTTTGTTTTCAATATCTTCAAAAATCGGTTTCCGGTTAAGTATCCGAGTTAATTTCCCGAATAATAATTCATGCTGAGTGTATTTAGTGCACTCGCGAACACTGGCATTATATGAGAACGCGGCCAAATTGGTCCATTCGTCCCAGTCTATGTATCTACCGATTAACAATTTTAAAAATTCGGTTAACACAGTTTGCAATTTCTCTAAAGAGCTTTTAGACCGTGGGTGAAAGGCTGTGGTTCGGAATTGTTGGACTTTCCATTTCCACGGTGCTGGTTTTGTGAAATTTCGAGTAGAATTTGGTACTTGGTCGGTGAGAATGGCTCTCGGAGCTCCGAAGTGATAACTGAATCTATTAATAAATGCGTCAGTGGTCTTAATTGATGTTAATAGGCTGAGAAGCACGCACATAAAATGTTTTACGAATAAACCCTGTATGGGTATTATATAAGTGTTGCCTGCTCTTGTTGTAGGCAATCGTTCACGTATGTTTTCTGATGAGGGAATTGGTGGAATTTCTGCAGATATTTTCCGGCGCATCTTTCTGTGTAGTTGAGTCCTTCTGCATTTCCTTCTCTGGCGAGCGCTGGGTGTGGGTGTTGCAGAGTCGACGCAGTAGCTGTCACTTGTTGGCGCAGGTTTCGACGATTTTGAGAACCGAGGCCTCTTAGGGCTGATTGGTCTACATTTGGGCCAGTCCTCCAAGTAGTCATCAGATTTTTCACGTAGTCGTTTGCAGCATGCCTCCACTGCAGGGGAATTGTGGGGTAAGGCGTCTGTAGTGACGTGGAATTCCAGTTCAAATTTCGGCCATTGCAGGATGGGTTCCTTCTGTAAGACCGATTTGAAGTCGTCAAAACCGGTTTTCTGGGACGGTCCCCAGTTAAATGCTGGGTTTTTCTTCGAAAGCTGGGTTAACGGGCGAGCATTTTTATAAAACTCCAGGATAAACCTTCTATGATATCCGGTTAATTCAAGGAAATTTTTTATTCGTTTTGGCATGCGAGATGCAGCTTCAGAGAACCTATCGCTTTCCCCAGGAGTCGGGTACTCTTTGGAGATTGACTGAAGTAAGTTTTCTGCCCTTGAAGGAGTTTTCGCAGAAATTTTTAATACTACCAGTTCCAGTGTAGCCGCAAAAGACTTTTGAGGGTTTAGGGGAAGGGTTGGATTGGCGTATAGCGCAGGGGGTAAGAGTGAGTGCACCGGCGCGGGTGCTTCGAGATGGTGGATCGACGGATCCAGGGCTAAGAGGGACTTGTTTTTTATTAGGGGGTGGATGGGGGTGATGCCTATAGGCGTTGTAGTCTCTTTTCGTCGTACTAATTTGGATTCTGGAGTTTTTCTGTCGGATTCCTCTACTTCGATGGTGGGCATGATGCTTGGAGTGTCAATCTCGCTGGAGTTTATAATTTGCAGGTGGCCCTTTAGGTCTGGATTAGCTGTATGTACGGAAAAGGCGGATATTGACCTCGTCTGTAGCGACTCTTATGGTACCGCTAGTGTCTTGGGGTGTATCGTAAGTGGGCGCGCTTCTGCTTGTCCCACTCCATAGTTTGCATCTATCGGGGCGCGGAGGGGTAGTTCCTGACTCCGTTTTCCACAAGGCTCTAGGATCCTCGTGAATGGTAAGGATGCGTTTTCTACATTCGGATCTCTTGTGTCCAGGCTTCTCACAGTATCCACAGATTTCTAGTTCCGTCGGCCTGGGAGGTGGAGGTTGAGTCTCGTCCCAGTAGGTCACCTGGTGCTTGGGACCCATATTCCGCGGCGCGGTTTAGGGAGTTCCTCTCGAAGGTTGAGCTGGCGGGCCTTGGTTGTTCCAACAGGACCTTGCGTCGTGTCCTGTCTTGTTGCATAGTTGGCAGATTAATTTGGGAGTCTTCTGTTCGGGGAATCGGAGACGGTCCCTGTCAATTTCCTTGTCTACTAGGATAGCCAGTTTGAACGCTTCGTCGAGCGTTTTGAATTGGTGTGGTAACCTCGTCCTTATGTGAGGTGGAAGGCCGTCGACGAAAGAATCTAGAGTTAAGCGATCTAGATACTGAGGGTGATTTCGCGTGAAGTCGGGGTAATTTTCCGTATCTTCTTCTAGAATGGCGAATCGGAGGTCCTTAACGCGTGAAATATATTCTAACATGTGCTCGTTGGTTCCTTTAATCACGTTGGCGAGTTCTCCACGATAGTGGTCCGACGTATTTGCAGGGCAGAAGGTATGCTTAAGTTGTTTAATTAAATCTCTTACGGTATCAAAGACCCTATCCTCAACAGCCAAGTACGCATGGTCTTGCAGTTTATTTCTCAACAACCTCGCTATCTGGGGTTCGGCTTGCGAGGGAATCAGAGCCTTAGCCCTATTGCAGGCTCTCGCGAATTGCAAAACAGACATGTTGTGACCGTTAAACTCTGGGACCGTTTCTACGGCGTCTTTCAAAGTGATCTGGGGCGATAGATCCTGGTCCGGATCATAATTATAATTTAATACTGGTTTCCCATCGAAACGGGAGGAACCTGAAGTAGCAAAATTGTTTGCCTTTGGCGGAGGTATAAGAAGTTTTTCCATCATTTCGCGGATGGCTTGAATTTGACTAGAAAGATTTTCCAACGCGGGGTCGTCCGAACCGGTGGCTATTCTGTTAGTGGAAGGGTCCGCGTCTTGATCCATTACGGGAGAGTCGTCGGCTTCACTGTACACAGACATGATTAACTTGCCCGATTCTACTTTATTCAGGAAGTTTTAGGGATTTTATTATTTTTAGCATCCGGCAGCCGTTATTAAAAAATCAGGGTGTTCTATCATCATTGTTGATAATTATCGAACCGTCTGTAGCTCTTATTCGAGAGGAGGTAACTTTCAGAACGCTCAATGCAGTTTCTTATGGGGCGTTCCGGAATTAACGACTTTCTGCACCGAGGGCAATAGACAGGAGTTCTACAGGGTGTTACTCTACCTATAGTCAATACTTTGGGGGGTGATTCTGTAGGCGAATATATGTCGAAAATCAAGAGTGACGAAATTGCGTTAAATGCTTCGTTTATTAATTATCGATGGTTAAATATTGGCGTCTGGAACGCCTGAATGACGGCAACTCGACGGACAGCGGGCAGCGCGAGGCAGGCCAGCCAAGGTGCGTGCAGTGGCGGCGGAGGCGCGACGGATTTACCATGTTGAGCGCATACTTACCCACCTCGTCGAAACTGTGACATACGGTACTTGCGATAATTTATGAAGACACAAACGTTGTACGGCATTAAACCTGCCTACTCGTAAAAATCCACAAGGGCATATCAAAACCCGCCCAACAGGATTCTCAAGTAGGGAGGGCGAATGCCATCGCCTTTGAAAATATTGCCCTCAAAAATCACCCACACGGACACACACGCACCGCGATTGTCCCATCCGCGAGTGTTCACTTAATTACACACACACGCACCACGATTAATTTACTCACGAGTGTCCATGCGTTCACGCACAAAATATTGTCTTACAGGAGATGTTCAACGTGACCACCATTCTCCTGGATACACAGTTGCATTCTTCTGCGAAAGTTTTCGCGCACTTGTCGGAAGTCGCCCATCACATTCTGCACTATCCCCGATGTAAACTGGATTCGTTGTTGTAATTCGTCCAGCGTGGCCACGGGCGTTGAATAAACCAAATTCTTCATATGTCCCCAGTAAAAGAAATCAAGGGGATTGAAATCTGGAGACCGAGCAGGCCAAGCGATAGGTCCTTCTCGTCCAATCCACCTATTTCCGAAATATGCATTTAAATGTTGGCGTACTATTACGGCCCAATGTGCTGGTGCACCGTCTTGCATGTACCACATGTCTCTTCGCACAATCAATGGTACGTCTTCTAATAGAGCAGGCAATTGTGTCTGTAGGAATTCTAGATATCCTTGTCCTCCTAAGCGACGAGGGAGAACAACAGGACCAATAATCTTGTCGCCAAGAATTCCTGCCCAAATATTCGTCGAAAATTGGCGCTGGGTATTTATTTCTAACAGCGCGTGTGGGTTTTCTTCTGCCCAGACGTGAGAATTGCGTGTATTAACGCTGCCATTTCGGTTGAAGTTTGCTTCGTCGACAAACAATATCTTCGATAACACGCCTTCATCGGCTGTAATCATTTCCATCATCCACGTGCAAAAGTGGGCATTGACTGGCCTGTTTCGCACGGCCAGTCAATGCCCCTGACGAAACCGTTTCTCGTTGAGTTTCGTGAACTCCGACCGCGACGCTCGAGCCAGGGGAGCCATACAATGTTGCGCACTAGAAAGCGACGAATTCTCATGTGAAATTAGCTTGGTTAAAAGTAATCAGATTTACATTACATTTGGTACGATTTTTATCGGAAAAACATAGGGAATTCATTGGTGTCACTGCCATACCTATCGATTCCATGAAGAGAAAAGAATTTAATTTATTGCATAAGCTGTGTATCATCGCCTGAGCGACTCGGCGAATATGTAGCGATACATTGTATGTGGATTGTTTATCTGTAACGTTTTTCGTCTCCTTCGCGCAGGGATTTGACCAAGGTCTCCTCAGTTTGACGACTGTCGTCAACGCGAGCACAGACTGCAATCGGCGAGAAGTATTTCTATTGTAGAAAGCAGTTTGCGTTTTTGAATTTAGTTAGAGTTGTAGATTAATTTTAGGTTTAGTTTCAGTTTCAGTTTCAGTTTTCGTTTTAGCTTTAGCTTAGGCTTTTTAGATTGCTTTTCTTTTTTTTAGGCTTTATTCTGTGTGTGGTGTGTGACGGTGTGTGTAGTGGTGTGTGAAGTGGTGCGTACGGACGAATTTTCTACGATGGAAGGACAATATTCGTTCATGGAGCTCGCAGATATGCTCATGTGCTACGGTGAAGCGAAAGGTAGTACTCCTGAAGCACTTCGCATTTATTGCCAAAAATATCCAAGGAGAAATGTGCCCGATAGAAGGATATTTACCAGACTGTGTCAACGATTACGCGATACAGGTTCGGTTACGGGTAACAGATTCGGGGGACGTGATCAACGAGATCCGCACCTCGAAGAGAGGGTGATGCGGCGAATTGAGGAAAACCCTTCGACCAGCACACGAAGAATCGCGGCAGAGGAACGTGTAAGCAGTACCACTGTCTGGAGAATCCTAAAAGACAATCAACTGTACCCGTATCATTTGCAGCGGGTGCAGGAAATAGAAGAGGGTGATTTCGAGAACCGCTTCCACTTTTGCACGTGGATGATGGAAATGATTACAGCCGATGAAGGCTTCTTATCGAAGATATTGTTTGTCGACGAAGCAAACTTCAACCGAAATGGCAGCGTTAATACACGCAATTCTCACGTCTGGGCAGAAGAAAACCCACACGCGCTGTTAGAAATAAATACCCAGCGCCAATTTTCGACGAATATTTGGGCAGGAATTCTTGGCGACAAGATTATTGGTCCTGTTGTTCTCCCTCGTCGCTTAGGAGGACAAGGATATCTAGAATTCCTACAGACACAATTGCCTGCTCTATTAGAAGACGTACCATTGATTGTGCGAAGAGACATGTGGTACATGCAAGACGGTGCACCAGCACATTGGGCCGTAATAGTACGCCAACATTTAAATGCATATTTCGGAAATAGGTGGATTGGACGAGAAGGACCTATCGCTTGGCCTGCTCGGTCTCCAGATTTCAATCCCCTTGATTTCTTTTACTGGGGACATATGAAGAATTTGGTTTATTCAACGCCCGTGGCCACGCTGGACGAATTACAACAACGAATCCAGTTTACATCGGGGATAGTGCAGAATGTGATGGGCGACTTCCGACAAGTGCGCGAAAACTTTCGCAGAAGAATGCAACTGTGTATCCAGGAGAATGGTGGTCACGTTGAACATCTCCTGTAAGACAATATTTTGTGCGTGAACGCATGGACACTCGTGAGTAAATTAATCGTGGTGCGTGTGTGTGTAATTAAGTGAACACTCGCGGATGGGACAATCGCGGTGCGTGTGTGTCCGTGTGGGTGATTTTTGAGGGCAATATTTTCAAAGGCGATGGCATTCGCCCTCCCTACTTGAGAATCCTGTTGGGCGGGTTTTGATATGCCCTTGTGGATTTTTACGAGTAGGCAGGTTTAATGCCGTACAACGTTTGTGTCTTCATAAATTATCGCAAGTACCGTATGTCACAGTTTCGACGAGGTGGGTAAGTATGCGCTCAACATGGTAAATCCGTCGCGCGTCCGCCGCCACTGCACGCACCTTGGCTGGCCTGCCTCGCGCTGCCCGCTGTCCGTCGAGTTGCCGTCATTCAGGCGTTCCAGACGCCAATATTTAACCATCGATAATTAATAAACGAAGCATTTAACGCAATTTCGTCACTCTTGATTTTCGACATATATTCGCCTAGAGAATCACCCCCCAAAGTATTGACTATAGGTAGAGTAACACCCTGTATACGTATAATAATAATGGATCCAGTATACTTCAACCGTATCCGTGGGCCTTAGGCTAGAACACTTTAGGCAAACCTCGCTGCCGTCAATGGTTGTAGCTACGCCTCCCGAAATGCAGGTTAGTGCGTTTAAATATGCCGTCAAACTTTGTAATCTGCGGCTCCGGTAAAATGGTTGACACCGACTAGGGTGTTCAATGCACATTTTAAATAGTGGGACCTTGTGGGTACCGCGTCACAGAATCTATTTCTTATCAACGGTAAACGTACATCCCACCGCTGTCACCAAAATTATGTCACGTCCTGGGTGGTGATGGGGTTAGAACGATGACGATTTCGGGAGTTCTTGCCCCGTCGCCTCCAACGTACCGTCGCGCCCTAAGGCCGGCCGGATTACGCCGCAATGGAGTAAACTGTGCGGGGCAGGTGGATTGGCTTTTTGGGATCGAGGAGGAAAAGAGGAGGTGTGTTTCGTCTTGGGACCGCCAGCCAGACTCATCAGTAGGGCTATAGCTGACGGCCCCTGCCCTAGACACGCACGGGGACACAGAGGATATGATTTGGAAACTTGTATATATACGAATGATAGTTAGCACTAGCGGGAAAGATTGGAGACCTCTGGTGACGCTCGTTGACACTGAGTCGCGTGGTGGGGTCGGGACGTCACATGAGAACTTTTTTCGTGAATTAAAGGGTTAAAGGTACAATTGGAATTAGCAAAGATGATTTCACAATCTTTGCGTGAGAACTTTTTTCGTGAATTAAAGGGAATTAGCTTGTTTCATACATGCGTCATGTTTATGGGGGGGGGGGGGGGGGAGATTTCATCACTTTTTATCATAATTTGTGAATTTTTGTTGTGTTGATCTTATCAAGCTAATGTACCGCCGGTCACTCTCTAGGAAATTTCACCACAAAGAAAACGTGTATACAGGGTGTCCCACCTAAGACTGGACAGCCGGTTTTCCCCTAAACTATTGGAGACAAAAATATAAAAAAATAGGGAATTGCATGGTTCGAGGGGGCCAATTAATTAGCGCGAACGAATTTTTTTATCGATTATTATTTTAAAAGATACGATGCTCAAGTTCGGTTTTTCAAATGGAACTATTTTTTTTGAACACCTGAGTTGATAGTGCCTTCCAAGACAAATTCAATAAGCTTTAATGTATACACTTTATTTTCACTGGTTTTTAAGATATTGCGCTTGCAAATTTACTGATTTTCACTGGAAGAAAACTGTCTGGTATAGCACGGACCGGGGACGGTCTTACTGGCGTCACGGGTGGCACTGCCTGTTGAAATAGATACCTACCTGCCAAAGGTCTACGCCAGGAATGGCAGGCCCAAAGGCTGGACAATTCTTTTCCGCCAGAAATGCTACTTAGGTAGGTAAGGAAAGTAGAGACATGATGGGGAAGCTAAGGAAAAATGCAAATGAAGTGGTGATTATTGCTATTAATTAAGTCTTTATTACTCCAAATACAACTATAAGTTAATGATTTAACATTTTTTACACACTTTGGACTATCTGAGGTCAGGCGTCTAAGTGATTAAACTTTACAAAACAGATGGGAAAAAACCGTCCTCCCCCACTCGCTTTCGCCAGCGACCACACTATTATAACACAGTGGCTTCCTAATGATGTATTTGTCACGTGCCTAGCGTCTTTTAATTAGGGTTTAGGGAGATGCCCCATCTTACCTCGCTACCTCGTCATACTTGTCATACGAAACAAGCCGCGATCCACGAGCCGTCTGATCGGTCATGGCTCCGCTCGCCCGGGCTCGCCAAGCCGACTTGACGAGCTAGACGAGCCGAGCTAGTTCGCGGTGCCAGGAGCAGTCTGATTCCACCTGGAGAGTAGTCGGGTCACACACTGCACAAATGATACAAGGTGATTCTGAAGCTACGCCCGTCGAAGGATGCGGCCTGGTACCCCGTGGCGAGGACAGCCCTTCGCTGTGCCTCACCCGATTTTTATGACTTTTTCCGGAAAAAGGTATGAATCCTGGGCCGAACGTAGCGAATTGAAGTCGACCCTCCGCAGTCGAGGGTGAAATATCAAATATAGCGTATTAAGAAATTCTTTTCTTCATCGTATCGAAAGGGAAGTGACGCCAATGGAGTCCTTATGTTTTTCTGATGAAAATCATACCAAATGTCATACAAATCGCACTACTTTGACACAAGCCATTTGTATTCCTTATGTAAGAGTTGTCCGATTTCCACGACACTTGGCATGATTTTCATCGGAAAACCCCAAGGAATCCATCGGCGACACTTCCATATCCATACGATAAGAAATAAAGAATTATTTTATTTCTTAAACAGATGCAGGGTAATTATGGAGCTACGTCCGTCACCCCGTGGCGATGACAACACCCCACAGTGCCCATAGAATTTTATGGCTTTCGACCCTCGAAGGGTTTGGAATATCATTAAGAAGTGAGAAATATTCAGGATTTCAAATGTTTGCTTCTTTTCTTCATCGTATCGGAGGGGAAAGTTATGACAATGGATTCCTGGCGTTCCGTCGAGTAAAATCATACCAAATATCATGCAAATCGGACTATTTTGGCACAAGCTATTTGTATTCCATATGTAAAAGTTGTCCGATTTACACGACATTCCATCAGCGACACTTCCATATCCATACAATAAAGAATAAAGAATTATTTTATTTCTAAAACAGATGCAGGGTAATTATGGAGCAACGCCCGCCAAGGAGATGCGACGGCCTGGTACCCCGTGGAGAGGACAGCCCTTCGCTGTGCCTCACCCAATTTTTATGGCTTTTTCCGGAAAAAGGTATGAATCCTGGGCCGAACGTAGCGAATTAAGGTCGAGCCCCCGTAGTCCAGGGTGAAATATCCATTATAGCGTATTAAGAAATTATTTTCTTCATCGTATCGAAAGGAAAGTGACACCAATGGATTCCTTATGTTTTTCTGATGAAAATCATACCAAATATCATGCAAATCGGACTATTATTAACGAAGTTAGCTTGAGATTATGGAAATGAATTTTTAATTTCCTTCATTATGGTCCGAATTATGTCGTTCTTGGTGTCAATTGCATCGGCGGAACATAAGGAATCGAAGGGTGTCGTTTTTGAAAAGATCTGAAGAGAAATGCGGAAACCCTAGACATTCCTCAGATTTTAATGGTATTCAAACCCCTTCAAGGGTCTAAAGCCATAAAATTCGATGGGCACTGCGGGGTGTTATCCTCGCCACGGGGCACCAGGCCGCCGCATCTCCTTGACGGGCGTAGGTCCATAATTACCCTGTATCTGTTTAGGAAATAAAATAATTCTTTATTCTTTATCGTATGGATAAGGAAGTGTCGCGGATGGATTCCTTGGGGTTTTCTGATGAAAATCATTACAAATGTCGTGTAAATCGGACAACTTTTACATATGGAATACAAATAGCTTGTGCCAAAATAGTCCGATTTGCATGATATTTGGTATGATTTTACTCGACGGAACGCCAGGAATCCATTGTCATAACTTTCCCCTCCGATACGATGAAGAAAAGAAGCAAACATTTGAAATCCTGAATATTTCTCACTTCTTAATGATATTCCAAACCCTTCGAGGGTCGAAAGCCATAAAATTCTATGGGCACTGTGGGGTGTTGTCATCGCCACGGGGTGACGGACGTAGCTCCATAATTACCCTGCATCTGTTTAAGAAATAAAATAATTCTTTATTTCTTATCGTATGGATATGGAAGTGTCGCCGATGGATTCCTTGGGGTTTTCCGATGAAAATCATGCCAAGTGTCGTGGAAATCGGACAACTCTTACATAAGGAATACAAATGGCTTGTGTCAAAGTAGTGCGATTTGTATGACATTTGGTATGATTTTCATCAGAAAAACATAAGGAATCCATTGGCGTCACTTCCCTTTCGATACAATGAAGAAAAGAATTTCTTAATACGCTATATTTGATATTTCACCCTCGACTGCGGAGGGTCGACTTCAATTCGCTACGTTCGGCCCAGGATTCATACCTTTTTCCGGAAAAAGTCATAAAAATCGGGTGAGGCACAGCGAAGGGCTGTCCTCGCCACGGGGTACCAGGCCGCATCCTTCGACGGGCGTAGCTTCAGAATCACCTTGTATCATTTGTGCAGTGTGTGACCCGACTACTCTCCAGGTGGAATCAGACTGCTCCTGGCACCGCGAACTAGCTCGGCTCGTCTAGCTCGTCAAGTCGGCTTGGCGAGCCCGGGCGAGCGGAGCCATGACCGATCAGACGGCTCGTGGATCGCGGCTTGTTTCGTATGACAAGTATGACGAGGTAGCGAGGTAAGATGGGGCATCTCCCTAAACCCTAATTAAAAGACGCTAGGCACGTGACAAATACATCATTAGGAAGCCACTGTGTTATAATAGTGTGGTCGCTGGCGAAAGCGAGTGGGGGAGGACGGTTTTTTCCCATCTGTTTTGTAAAGTTTAATCACTTAGACGCCTGACCTCAGATAGTCCAAAGTGTGTAAAAAATGTTAAATCATTAACTTATAGTTGTATTTGGAGTAATAAAGACTTAATTAATAGCAATAATCACCACTTCATTTGCATTTTTCCTTAGCTTCCCCATCATGTCTCTACTTTCCTTACCTACCTAAGTAGCATTTCTGGCGGAAAAGAATTGTCCAGCCTTTGGGCCTGCCATTCCTGGCGTAGACCTTTGGCAGGTAGGTATCTATTTCAACAGGCAGTGCCACCCGTGACGCCAGTAAGACCGTCCCCGGTCCGTGCTATACCAGACAGTTTTCTTCCAGTGAAAATCAGTAAATTTGCAAGCGCAATATCTTAAAAACCAGTGAAAATAAAGTGTATACATTAAAGCTTATTGAATTTGTCTTGGAAGGCACTATCAACTCAGGTGTTCAAAAAAAATAGTTCCATTTGAAAAACCGAACTTGAGCATCGTATCTTTTAAAATAATAATCGATAAAAAAATTCGTTCGCGCTAATTAATTGGCCCCCTCGAACCATGCAATTCCCTATTTTTTTATATTTTTATCTCCAATAGTTTAGGAGAAAACCGGCTGTACAGTCTTAGGTGGGACACCCTGTATACGAGGAAAAAAAATTATTACTTAATAAATTATAAATAAATTAACAATATTAAGTTAATAAACTTTACCGCCTTAACGGCTTTCCTCCTGACCGCCACGGCCGCGACCACGACCACGGCCTCGGCCACGATACTGTGCGTGGATATTAACGTATGCGAATTTTACATGTTCGTTTACGTTATACTCAGATATCTTTCTTTTTTTTTAATAAGTTTATTAAATATTTTCTAATTAATCCTACCTTTAACCTTGATTAAATATGTAAATTATGTTATACGTGTGGTAATACGTATTCAGTGGATTGGTGGATTTTGTGTTAAATTCGAGTTTTCAAATATGTAGCAAACATACAAGAAGCAAACAGAGGATCGAAGCTGAATAAAATCGTGTAAACGTATGATTTCTTTTCAATTTTGCCGTTGCAGAAAAAGAATATACACATTTTTGGCGTTTTTGGGCCATTTCGTTTGATTAATTTTGTCGTTGTCAATACATTTCCATGCTGATCTACCATCACGTATCATGCATGAATATGAACCGTTCTGGGGATAAGGACCGTTATGAAATACGGCACTTAGTAATTTATATTTTTAATTACATATTGATATTGGTTGTGGAACAGCGGTAATTTTACAATTAATTTCTTTAATAATGTTGCCATTTTCATCATAAGAGAACAACAACAATTGCATTATAATAATTATTGGCAGAGTAGTAATTTCAATTTTAGTAAATATTTGCTCAGAACATTGTTTGCACAGTTTTTGCGAACTCGATTTCCAACCAATCGGTAAAGCAATATTAACATAATCTTGGAAAGGTGTACCTTTCTTTGACTTTAAAAACAATTCTTTAACTGTCAAGGGGAGAATATAATGGCTGTTAGTGGTTGTTTCTTTATGAGAACATTTTCTGCAGTGTACAGATGTTGTCATTTCAAATTGAACTATTTTTTGGAGCCCTTGCAAATTATTGCATAATGCTAAAAGAAATTCAGATGCGTCTTGTTGAATCTTTTGCAAAAATTTGCCTCCTATGAACCTCCCGCCATTATCGCGCGAGATCTTCTTTACCATCGTGACGTTTCAAAAATGTTAACAACTAGCAGGTTATGATTGATTGACAGCCAAGTGACATTTGTATAAATTATGCTTTCGAGGCGACACCTACTGGCGTCAAGTGGAGGAGGAAAACGTGACGTCATACCTCGTAATTTTAAAAGTGTCACTTTTATAACTATTAATTCAGAATAAATCTTATATCCTTTAGACAAACAGCTTGATACATTAAGTAAAACGACATATGGGTTCGAAAAAAAAAATGATTCGCTCAATCATGTAAAAACACGGGCACTATGTCATAAAATAAGATAATAAGGCTAAAATAGCTCCGACGACCTGTCAATTTCGCTATCTTTCGTGTATAGAGACACGGTCGCTCAGTGTGCCTATGGGTAGAGGGGAAGGAGAATTGGCTCCCAGACGCGACCGCGTCTGTTGATTTTATTCAGATTTTAAAATATTGTCGATATAAAAATAGTCTTCTTCCCAAGTTCTGAACATGGTATTTATTTAAGTACGTATATGGACGTATTCAGTATTGACAGACTATTTGGTAGCAATGAAAATACATATATATGTAAATAAATAATAAGATACAAATTATGATTCAACAGGAGACAGAAAGGTAAAAACTTATCACTCTGGTATCGATATAAATGATATACATAATTCTTTCCGTCTTAGTCCCCTCATAATAGCTGGCTCTCGAGCCGATCGCGTCCGAGTTTTGCCAAGCCGACCTGAAATCAAATTGCCCGCTGATGGCGGTTATGCTTGTAGCCCGAATCGAGTCCCGGGGTCCCGGAACCGTTGTGATCTCGAGAAATACGAAAGTATCGGGACCCCACCCGATCCCGCCCGAAATTTTCCGACCCGTTCCCGAGGGCCGAGAATCCGAGACGCGGGACGATCCGCACACTCCTATTCGTAACGCGTATTCTCTCGTCATCGCAGAACACGAGTGAGCTAGAGATCTGTGCAGTTGGCACCCCCAAATTCAAATTTTTGGAAAAACTCGGCGGCATTCGTTTGTCCATCGTTTGTCCACGTTTGCCCACCCAAAATTTTCGTTTGCCCACCCTTCAAAAAAAAGTTATGGAAAAAAAAAAATTTCATCAGCACCCCCATGAAAACATTTTAATGATTTGACAGTGGCAAATGATTGCCCATCGTTTGCCCACGATTGCCCACCCAACAATTTTTTTTTCCCACCCTTCAAAAAAAAGTTATGAACAAATAAAAAAATTTCTCTTCATCACCATCCATGAATACATTTGAATTTTTTTAAAGTAGGATACGAATGTACCCGGTCTGGCCACGTTTGCCCACCCTGAGATTTCGTATGCTCACCGCCAGAATCGAATTAAAAAATAAAAACCGCGAAAAGAAGGTTACTGGAGACGCGATCGCGTTAAAGTTCGATTTTCTTCGAAAATATTATCAAAATCGTTCTTTCAACGATGCAGTCCGTTAGTCTAGATGTAGAAGAGGTTTGCCCATCCATTAATTTCGTATGCCCACCCTCCAGTATCGAATTAAAAAATAATGTTCCTAGAAAAGAAAGGTACTGGAGACGCGATCGCGTTAAAGTTCGATTTTCTTCGAAAATATTATCAAAATCGTTCTTTCAACGATGCAGTCCGTTAGTCTAGATGTAGAAGAAGTTTGCCCATCCATTAATTTCGTATGCCCACCCTCCAGAATCGAATTAAAAAATAAAGTTCCTAGAAAAGAAAGGTACTGCAGACGCGATCGCGTTAAAGTTCGAATCTTTTTGAAAATATTATCAAAATCGTTTGTCCTTACCGTAAAGGTTTAAGGTGTTTGGTGGTATATTATCCAAAAAATTTGCACACACTTCTTTTCGTCACTTCATTCAAACGACACTTCAATTTCTAGCTCTCATCGAATACTTTACACTTTTCACACATCTTTTTTCTTCTTTTCACACATCGTTTTCTAGGCATTTTTCACTAAGCACAACATTGAAATCGCAAAACGGAAAATAATATAATATTCTCACAGTTACTTCACAAGCCGTAAATGAACGCGCGATCTTGCAAGAGCTGTGGCCGAACTCTGAAGACTGACGGACTTTCGTGCGTCGTTGGAAAGAATTGGACAATGTCGGAGACATCTGTTTACGTTTCAGCAGTGACACTTGACGCCGCGACCCTTTAGGGCTCAGGGCGTCGGCGTTGCGTGCCGTCAGCGAAAGAAAGTAATTACGCATTTATAAACATTTCTGATGAGTTGTCTCCAAATACACTAAAGTCATACATTAAAAACAGTCCGTGGAATTTGCTAACAAATTTGAAAACATTTCAAAATTCTAGTGGAAGAAGAAGAAAAAGAAATATTGGATAGCATTAATGTTTCTAATAAAAGTAATACTAGAATTTAAGAATTCTAGCCTTACAATAATCCAAATACAATAAAAAATATACTGCCGCAATTATATTTTGATATTACATTATCTGAGGAGCAATGATAGGAACAAATGGCATGTTGAATTTTTCCGGCATTTCTTGGGGTTGACGGCCACTGTGCATAGTGACAAAAACGGGCCCAGAGCGAAACGAAAATTGTAACGGCAATCAAGAACGTGGTACGGTTTTTAAGAATTTTAGTTATTCTTCGGCCTGAGCTAATCCGTATGTTGCTCTGCCGGTTCGCCGACTCGCGGGACAATACGGTCATAAACCGCAACCCTGACGACAAACTCTGACCGATCAGCCTGATTAATTTTTGGAGACTAGGGACGGTAACCCCAGTCAGCCCCCTCAGTTTTTATTTCAATATGCCAGATGTAAGAAAGGTGCCATCAACGTAGCAATTAAAAAGTATCACCCAACATTAATACACTTCGCGGTTCCGCAACTTGTAACAATTACTCGAGCTAATTTGTAAATAAATATGAAAAATACCCAGAATATGCAAAATTACAAATATATTTTTCAAATCATCTTAATGATAAAATATAAATCGGTGAATGTTCCACTTGTTATACTATTCCACTATGTTATACCTATTTCTTCATTAATTCATTTATACTTATTTAGCCATTAACGGGCAACACCCTTTGAGAAGGGGTTACGCCATCCTGAGACGCTCGAAAGTTTATTTTTTACAGATACTGTGAGGTTGAAAATTATTTCTTTACTTCTTATGTGTAGAGCATGTATTAACGCATATGTTGTATAAATATTGTATAAAAATATTAAACAATGGCCGCGTTATTTCTTGTCCAGTGAAGCTATTCGGCCGTGACGCGCATGAACGATGTATACAATTATGACGCCCAGGTTTTTCTAACATAAGAAAAACCATGATTCTAGTGTTCATTAATAAAATATCTGCATTGTAGCATACGGATTTGAGAAGAAAAAAATTTATTGTACAAATGAGAGCAAGGTGAATATCACTATTCATTGTTTACCTAACAAGGCAAACTTAAGACATTTATTATATACGAATGGGTTATTGCATAAAAAAAATGATGTGCTACGTTTTAGATAATACTATTAAGAATTTGTGTACAAGGTTTGAAATAAATCAGACAATTAGTTTTGGAAATATTTGATACACCGCTCACGCGGAGGAGCTTCCCGGGACAACAAATAACTCGACCATTGTTTATTATTTTTGTACACCCTGTAACAGGGACAGGACTGTACAATTTATTACGACGGGCAATGCTTGAGGTGTAACCCGGTCGTCTGCGTTGCAGATGTTTACAACTCAGGGTTAGGCTCGAATTCTTCAGAATATAAAATTATGCCAAAATAAGATATTGCAGTAATCTAGAGACGCGGTAGCGTCTCGACGCCAAGTACATGAAAGAAAAGACACCTTGTATATGCCTGTCGCTGCCGTGTACCTTTACTCGAAGCACAGCTATTCCAACCTAATCTGAAACTTATTTTATTAATATTTCATCACGCTTGCAATATTTTCTAAATTTAAAGGCATTTTTCTTATGTAAACCGCATATAAGCTTTCGAATGAGACCAATTTCAATAAAATCGGTCCACGCATGACAGAGCTATCATAATATCGTCTCATGGATCAGTCGGAAACGGTAAGATTTTTCTTCTTCTGATTCTCCTAGAAATTTTTCGTCAAACATTACGTATATATATTTTCGTCAATACGTATACGCGTTACACGCACACCTTCAGTCAAAACGAAACTAACACATGTTTCGTTCTTCGTTCGTCGACTCTCGGGATTATTCGGCAGGGATCGTCGTCCGTCAGTGTACAAACTAAAATTTTTAAATGCATTGAACTTTATAACCTACCAATCTTTGTTAGAATATGGAAAATATGGTTTTAAATATATATGTATATATATATGTTTAACATTGGCTGTATTCAGGCCGGAAGTACACACGTTTTTCAATGTTATAACTCGTGGCGACTTACTCTTCCTTGATACAAGACTTTTGTATAACTTAATTAATAAACAACGTATGTGTGATAAAGTAAATGTATTTACTACCGAAACCTTCAATATCAATAAAAGGTTATGGGCCCAGTCGACCCAGTAGTATCAATAGTAGTAAATAAAATAAGATTACGAGAAAACGTAAAGCACGTGTCGGGACCAAATAAGTATAGGTTAAAAGAGTCATACGGAAGAGAAGAAAAATGTCGAACGAAAACGCTAGTCAATTAACGCAATTGAAAGAGAGCGTGAACTTTACAAATTGGAAGTTCAGACTGAAGTTGATATTAGAAGAGAAAGGTGTTGCACAAATTTTGGAAACTGAGGTTACCGAAGAAAACAAAGCAAAAGACGCCAAGGCGAGGTCCATTATTGTGCAATGTTTGACGGACAAATATTTAGAATATGTAAAAAGGGGCACACCGGCAAAAGAAATGATAAAGTGCTTGGAGAATGTTTTCGAAAGAAAAAGTACGTTCAACAAACTACACCTCCCACGTAAGTTACTAACACTAAAATGTAGCAATAGTGAAAAGCTACAGGACCACTTCTTAAAGTTCGACACAATAATAAATGACATAGAGTCAGCTGCTTCAAAAATGGAAGAATCAGACAAAGTTTGTCATCTTCTACTCACTATGCCAGAATGCTATGAAAACGTTGTTACGGCAATGGAAACAATGAGTGTGTAGCGGGAAATAAATCTGGAATTTGTGAAGATATGTCTGCTCGATGCAGAAATTAAACGGGGAGATAAAAGTACTTCATCAACAACAGAAGAAGCTGTATTCGCAACGCCAAAACAAATAGAATGTTATAGATGTCATAAGAAAGGTCATAAATCATCAGAGTGTCGTACGAAAAGACCTAATTATCGTGGGCGAGGACAAAATTATCGTCGAGGCAATAATAATAGCTATCATCAATCTCATGTTACCGGATCGGAGACACAAGATCAAGGGTATAACTTCATTGCAATGGATGAAGAGCAAATAACGTGTAATAATGCTGAAACAACTGGTGACAGTATAACTTTTATCATAGATTCAGGAGCAACAGAAAATCTAATAAAAGAGGAGATGGAGAAATATATGAAGAATATTACACAACTAGAACACGAAATAAAAATAAAAATAGCAAATGGAACTATATTGACAGCAAATAAAAAGGGCATAATTACAATATATTGTGGAGGATCAAAAGTAAATATAGAAGCAGTAATAGTTCCGGGAGTTGTACATAATATAATTTCAGTTAAGAAGTTAATGAAGAACAACTATAAAGTAATATTTGACAAGTTTAGCACAAGAATAATGTGTGGTAAGAAAACATGGGAATGTGAACAAACACATGGACTGTATACACTCCAAGGAAAAATAGTACACGTTGAAGAACATATTAATATCAAGAGACACGGCAGTGTCTCGCGCCAAGTATATATATATATGCGCAACGCGAGACACGGAGTGGCTCTATTACGCCACGACTCGCTATCAAGAACCCTGAGATTTCCGAATCTCAATAACGGCTGATCCGATTAGATTTTGAATGGTCTTAATGGATAGCCTGGGTTTGATTTACATAAGAAAAGTGTCTTCGTTTTGTTCCTACGGACCCTATGAGCTGAGATATTTCGATGTAAAGTGGCAATTTGCCGATTTTCATGTTCGTAAATTTCTTCATCGTCATCATCCTACACTTCTAGGCAAGAGGGGTGTATGAAAGGGTGAGGAAATGTCTCTCAGGCACGTCGCTCATTGGATGTGGGTTTCGGCCAATCGCGTAATAAATTTTGTAGTGATGTGACAGCTACCTATAACCTACCAAGTGCTAAGTGTCAAATGAAGTAAGTTGTCCGAATTTGAAATGTCACGAGTTTTGACACCAAATAGGACACTGAATTATTGTCTTAATTAACAAGGTAAGTTGCCAGATATTTTTATACCAGCAATTTAGAGATTTTTGTAAAGCTTATGTATATTATTTTAAAAAATGAAAGGGACGCACAGGCTTGGATATAGAATTGAAGGGGACGCACACGCTTGGATGGATTTCAGTGGTGCTGTTTTGCCTGGCGGCAGTTTTATTTCCTATGAGCTTGCACATCGACGAAATTGGCGGACAACCGTATCAGGAAACCTCCGGGGGAACATAGGCGAACACGGAAAGTATGTGATATAAATAATTAATAACATTACTGAATTATATAACTATACCGTTCAAGGAAAGTGTTAAACTGTAAACAGCGACAAAAGATATTTGTGAAAAAGAAATATTAGATGTCCCAAGTACTGCCAGTATCTCTACTATTGCCATTTAACACTGTATTCCGTGTGTTTGCATTTCAGGAACGCTCCGCGTGAATCCGTATTATATACGAATGTTGCCTGAGCGGCACACGGTGCCGTTCCTGCAGCGTCCGCCAATAATATGGACTTCTAAATTTGCACTCGACATCGCGGGACGTTTTTGTTATGTACAATAAATTAAATGGGAATAATAGGGACTCTGGCAGTAATTGGGACATTAATATGTGATATAAAAAATATGTGATATAAATAATTAATAAAATTACTTAATTATCACGATAAGGTTTAAGCAAACTGTTAAACTGTATACGGCAATGAAAGATATTTGTAAAGTTGTCTGAGCTGTGCAATGTAAATCCACAAATACTAAAAACTAGAAAATGAAAAAACATATAAAATAATTTGTTAAACAATGGTATTAAAAATGTAGTACAATCTAAAAAAAAATCGTTTCTTGTACTACGCTGGATATTTCATAACAAAATATGAATCAATTTAATATAGCATCAAGCGTCGAAATGAATTTGTTGTGAGATATCTAGCTCCACCATTAGGGAGATATAATGGGGTTGTCAAAACGAGCCTTCATTTTTGAATAATTTGAGTTTAATGTTATGCACAATAGGAGTTCAACTTCGAATTCGTAAGCAATCTTTTCAATCAACGGTTGTAGCTGCAGCGGTAAAGTGTTCGTCTACGGTGCTCGAGGTCTCATGGGTTCGAATCTTACTGAGGTAATAGAATTTTCTATTTATTAAAGACACATGGACGTTATACTACTACGATTCTGCACACGTTCATGTCTACGTCGTTGTCCCTCGCAGCACGGAATAATTACTATAATACTACCGATATTTTTATTTTTGGCCTATTGTCCGGAACGATGCTTGGCCATTGCTGTAAAATCTCCGGAACGTTCCGTGACCATTGATGAAATATCCCCGAAACGTTCCGTGACCATTGCTGAAAAATCCCCGAAACAACGTTGCAGAAATAACTCCCGCAATGTTGCATAGGGGCGGACATAGCAATGTACTTCTAACGTTTCGGGGACATTCCGTGCAATGTTTCAAATGTTGCAGCGTAACGTAACTGGGACATTCATGCAATAAAGTGTGCTGTAGGGGACGAGATGTATTCGAATTTCTTATAACCCTGTGCACAGAATATGATTGTAGAGCACCAAGTAACATCAAAAACTCGATGTAAATCTTGTGATTATACAAAAACAATTACATCTGATAATTTAGTTGTTTCAATCCTTATTCACAATTTGAAAAAAAGAAGCTATAATCTAAACGATTTATTAAACGTTAGATTTTTGCACTGGTATGAATCAGATAACGGATCATGTGAACAGTGTACGGAAAATGATATTAAGTTCAAGAATGAATTAATAATGACGAAAGATATAGTTATTATTCGTTTACTATTATTTTCATTACAAGATGATAAAATAGTCAAAGCAAAACGTAAATTTAATATATGTACTATTCCCACAACCAAAGTATTAATATCAGGACAATCATATAAAGTTATGAATGCTATATTTCATAGTGGTTCATGTATTGAAGATGGCCATTACACCAGTATATGTAAAGAAGAAGGAATGACAAGTAGTTGGATTGAAGCTGATGACATGCAAATAAAAAAAAAGCAATGGCCCAAAGGGGCTAAAGATCTTTATATTTTGTTCTTACAAAAAAAGATAATAAATAAATAAGCCAACAAAAACCACCACACTATGGAATAGCTGAAAGAAAAATGGTGCCATTTGGGCTCCATATCAATCAACAATCAAAACAACACAGTACGATAATGTCGTAAATTAATATCAGAAAACACTACAAAATGTGTGAAATCCCCACAAAATTACCTTTTCACAAAAAGGTAAAAAAAGAGCGCCAAGTATATATATAATCCCATCAAAAAGAATCCCATTTAAAAACATTGTCGTAAATTAAAAACCCAGCAAAAAGAAGACCATTTAAAAACGTTGTCGTAAATAAATATAAATATAAATATCTTAAAGTGCTTTATTTAACTTTATGAAAGTAATGATATACAACAATTGCGCCAATTAACATAATGGCTAATTAAACAAAGAAAAAAAGCATTAAATAATAATATGCAGATATATTTTTAGACAAATAAATACTTTAATACGAATAAATATTTTATTCAAAATACTTGGCGCTGCGCAGCCGAAAAAATGAAAATTGACTTAGTAAAAAAAAAAACCTCAACAAACTAAAATACATAAACAAATACATATTATACATATACATATTAAAAACACAGTCAGATTTATTGCACGTTTTTTAATTCAAATATCATACGTAGCATATGCACACGCACACATTCACGAACGCACCCACAAGAAGGAAAGAAAGAAAAAAAGATTAATGCAATTTATACATATTTATTCAGTTTAGCAATACCAATTCGGGGCGCAGCGCCAAGTATTTTGAATAAAATATTTATTCGTATTAAAGTATTTATTTGTCTAAAAATATATCTGCTTATTATTATTTAATGCTTTTTTTCTTTGTTTAATTAGCCATTATGTTAATTGGCGCAATTGTTGTATATCATTACTTTCATAAAGTTAAATAAAGCACTTTAAGATATTTATATTTATATTTATTTACGACAACGTTTTTAAATGGTCTTCTTTTTGCTGGGTTTTTAATTTACGATAATGTTTTTAAATGGGATTCTTTTTGATGGGATTATATATATACTTGGCGCTCTTTTTTTACCTTTTTGTGAAAAGGTAATTTTGTGGGGATCTGTAATAACAGCAATATATGGCACCAAAGGTTAGGTCATCTAAATAGAAATGGACTAAAGTTAATGAAATTATCAATATCGAATGAAGTCTGTGAACCATGCATGAAAAGTAAGTTAACAAGACTACCATTTAAGTCACAGACAATGCCAAGAAGTCATAGTATTGGTGAGTTGATATATACCGATATTGCAGGGCCAATATGACCTGTGTCAAAGGAAGGCCATATATATTTTCAAACGAATACAGATGATCATTCACATTTTGTTAAAGTATATCTGTTAAAACAAAAATCAGAAGCAGAAGAAAATTTAAGGAATTGTATCAAAGAAGTCAACACACAGAAGAATATAAAGGTAAGAAGAGTAAGGTGCGATAATGGAGGTGAATTTTCATCGAATAGTTTTAAAGAGTATTGCAAAGGGGAAGGTATAAGCATTGAATATACGCAAGCATATTCTCCTCAACAGAATGGGGTATCAGAGAGAATGAATCGTACATTATATAACAAAGCCAGAACGATGATGGTCGAAACAGGATTACCAAAGTACTTATGGAGTGAAGCAATAATGTGTGCAGCTTATCAACTAAATCGTTGTCCATCTACAGCAATAAACAATAGAATACCTGCTGGGATATATATAGGAAAGCTAGATTTAGATAAATTAAGAGTATTTGGAGCTAAAGCGTGGATGGTGATTTTACCCAGAAACCCTAAAATAGAAGCAAGAGCACACGAAACCAGGATGGTTGGATACTCGAAAAACGGATATAGGTTGTGGAACCCGACAACTGGAAAAATAATGACGTCAAGAGACGTAAAATTTGATGAAACACAAATAAAGTTTGAAACAAGTGAAGAAGAAAAAGAAACAGAGAATGTACAAAAAGAAATAACATATCAAGATGAAGATAAAGGAAACGAAAGCGGTCAAGAAGAGGTGGAATCACAGGAGGAAGAGAGAGTTACAAAACAAGAAAGGATAAGAAGAAAACCGCAATATTTAGAAGATTATGAACTATATATGAACTATTGTTTAATAGCAGAAGAAGATCCCCGATCTTACGAAGAAGCGATGAATAAAGATGAAGGTTGGCGAAAGGCAATAGAAAACGAGTTGGAAGCACACAAGAAGATGAATACATGGACAATAACAACGCTACCAAGAGGAAAGAAGGCGATTGACGCAAAATGGGTTTTTAAAACCAAGGACGATGGAGTAAAGAAGGCTCGGATAGTGGCAAGAGGATTCCAAGAGGACAACAATTTAAAGAATAATTACTCACCGGTAGCCAGATTACAAACAATAAGGTTTTTACTTGTACAATCAATACAAAAAGGATGGAGTATAAAACAGCTGGATATACCAACTGCTTTTTTGAATAGCGAACTAGATAGTGAGGTATACATGAAGATACCAAAAGGCGTAGAAGAAGTGAAAGATAAAGTACTACGAATGAATAGAGGGTTATATGGTCTAAGAGCAAGTCCAAAATGTTGGAACAAAAGGTTCAACCAGTTTGCAAAGGAAAACGGATTAAAAAGATGTGATCATGATGTTTGTCTATACAGTGGAGAAAAAGTATGGTTAGTAATATTTGTAGACGACATACTGATAACAGGAGAAGAAAAGGAAATAAATAAAGTAGCAAATAATTTAAAAGAAGAGTTTAGAGCTAAAGATTTAGGAGAAGTGAACAATTTCCTTGGGATGGAAATCGAAAGAAAACAAAATAAGATGAAGATGACACAAAAGAAACAGATTAAAAAAATGCTAGAAAAATTTGATATGAAGGATTGCAAAGGGTCACCGACTCCTATAACACAAGGTTTTCAAGTGGATGCAGAGGAAGAAGAAGAAGAAAAAACGGTACCGTATAGAGAACTAGTCGGCAGTTTGATGTTTGTAAGTACGGTATCAAGGCCAGATATAACCTATGCCACAAGTTACTTGAGTCAATTCCTGGACAAACCGAAGAGGAGTGCATGGATCGAAGCGAAGAGAGTCCTACGTTACTTGAATAATACAATGGATCTGGGACTGACATATACAAAAAGCAAAGAAGGTATAGCAGAAACGTATTCAGATGCAGATTGGGCGAATGACAAACAGGATAGGAAGAGCATCAGCGGTTGTGTAAGCCTATACTGTGGAAACACTATAGCTTGGTTCTCGAGGAAACAATTATGCGTATCCCTGTCCACCGCAGAAGCTGAATACGTAGCAGCAGCCACAAGCGTGAGCGATTTAATAAATATAAGAGGGCTGAGTGGTGATTTTGGGGAAGTATGTCCAGGTGTGCTGTATGTTGATAATAGAGGAGCAATAGACATGATAAAATCATTTGAAAATAGTAAGAGAACAAAACACATTGATACTCGGTACAACTTTATTAAAGACTTAGTGGCGAATGAAAAAATACAGGTACAATATGTTGAATCAAAAAGTAATTTGGCAGATATGTTTACTAAGGGTTTAAGTAAAGTACATTTTAATAGATTAAGACAAGAGTTAAATATTTTATAGCTGAATAAGTTCGCATATAACCATTTGAATTATAGGCATCAGGCTTGACATTTGTATTTTTTATTTCTTTACTATACAGGATTTTTTGTTTCTCTTTTGTAAGCGATTTTTGTTTGTTTAGACTTAAAAACTAAAAATCGAGGAGGAGTGTTATGGCGCTTTCGGACTGACGCACTGGGGCAGTTCTTGCTCGATGCCGGTGCTGATCGTGGCACTGGGCCGGTGCAGCATTGCACTGATTGCGTCCGTGCGACTCCCACCTGACGGCGTGTAGCGTAAACCCTAGAAGCGCGAAGTTTGAATCTGACCACACGAATGTAATAGGAAAGGGAAGCAGTGAAATTAGCACAAATCCAATGGGTATGAAAATATGTGCAATAAGATTCTTTTAATAATCAATGTACACATGTAAAGTCAGCGCAATGTTGTTAAACGCTTGCTATTTCAAAAATCGATAACTGAAAGGAAATGGATCTACGAATAGGAATTTAGCTATTAAATTTGCAATTGGCTTATAGAATCTAAGACATTTTGTAATTAACAAAAGAGGTGAAACTGATGAACCTTGTAAAGCGTTCACTCTTAAACCGATAACGGAGGTGGAAAAACGTGTCAATAACATCCAGTGAATTCCGAAATTGTATTTTGTTTATTATTATTAAAGTTTATTTCCCCGTGTTTGAGTTTAAATCGTTTCGTATTCGCAACAATAAATATGTCCGGAAGCTTAATTTTTAAAAGATTTTTGTACGACGAGAACAACAAAGTAGTACAAAATATTAACGAAATTTTGTGTGAAGTGGAAGATGAAACAGGTGCATATACTCTCTTGCTCTCTCTTTTTTATTTCATAATTGAACATAATAAGAACATTATTGTATTTTTTTTATTGTACTGCATTTAGCATTTCTGATAAAATGCTTTAAATAATTAATATTTCAGGTGCTTTATTAAAAATGATGATATTCAAAGAAAAAGTAATAGAAGCAGGATACGAATTACCTAATGATAATACAGAGGCAAATGAAGCACAAGTCCCGGAAGAATATTGGTCTGTCGAAAATACTAGGCTTTTGCTGGACGAATATGCCGAAAAGTTGAAATTCGTTGGGCCCGTAAAAAAATTCCCTACTAAAAAAATAATGTGGGTGCATATTGCAGACGATTTGAAAAAGAAGGCAGGTTTAACAAAAACAGCAGACCAATGCGGCTCCCTCCAGGGTCAACCACCTTGAGCGTGGTGGGGGAGCTCTGGGAAGGTGGCTATGTTCTCCTTCGGGTCCTGGGTGGGGGATTTCTCGCACCTAGGGGCCGGATGGGGGATGCTACCTTCCTGGCTAAGGGTTGACCACCCTCCGTACGGTCCTGTTAAAAGGAGATTCTTTGTTAAAACATCCGTTCCTCCGGGTAGGGATGGTGGGTGGGCGGTGCGGCCACCATCTGATGTCCCCTCCGCCGCCGCGGGGTTCCCGGGTGACCTTGAACAGGGTTACCTGGGCCCCGTGGCTAAAAGATCAGGAGGGGGGGGGGGCATGCATTCAGATGGTGGGCCGGTTTTTTCTTGACCCTTACTTACCTGTCCTGGGGCTCCTGGGCTGGTGTCCCGGGGCCCGTCCGCCCTTCCGCTCCGCTCGGCTGCCACAACCCTGAAAAAAAGGGGGGTTGTTGGTGGGCGCACGGGGCACCGTATAGGGCTGGGTAGCCCTAACAGGCCCCGTGCGGTGGGGTATCCACCACATCGGTGCTTGTGGTGGTGGTGGTGGGCGGGTCTTGGGGGGGCACATTGTTTAAGGGAGGGATTGGGGCCCCCCATGGGCTTAACATCTTCCCATGGGGGGTCTCGTTCTCCGTTTTTACGGAGATAGGACCAGCGGCGTTAGGGTCCCCCCCGGCATTAGCCGGTCGTGCCGCTGTGGCCAAGTCATCGGGGCCACGAGTTGGGTGAAAATCCGCTGGGCGGTGGGGCCGTCGCCCTTTAAGACATTCATGTGATTATGTCATATATGAGCCGCGCCTCGGATGCAAATGCGGCAGTATCTGATATAGGATCAGACCCTGGTTGTGTGGTCGGCAGCACCCAGGTGACCAGTAAGACCGATGACACCGTGCTGATGCGGCGGGCCGGTGTCACCCCGGGAGGCGGTAATTTATTACCGCCATTGCACCCCGGGGAAGAAGCTACAGCGGCTAGACCTGGCAGTTTCATTGACCAAGAGATGGTTATGGATCGGACCCGTGAGCATTCGGAGGGGTCTCCCCCTCTCGTTATTCTGGGGGATGACTCCCCGGAGGTTGCTCACGGGGTGCATGTGGAGGTGGAGCCGGGCAGCGTGGCCGATTGGAGGAGGAGGGTCGCGCAGCTCGAAGCGGCGGGGGTGTCACTCACTCCCCCCTCTAATAAAGCGATCAGGGACGTGGTGATCCCGGAGACTCCCACGACACCGGCGGATGCCGAGATAGTGAGGGGTCGGACCCTGGCGAGGACCCCTCCGGAACGTCGCACGCAATCGGAGGGCCTTGCCAGGGGTGGGGCGGCTGCAGCGCCGAGGCTGCAGCAGGAGCCCGGTAACGTCCACCCTATGGGTGGGATGGAGGGGGATAAGCCATCTAATCGGCCCTTTTCAGGGCCACTGGGGGCGCCAGCGGGTCGCCCCACTATTAGGAGTGTGGAGGTTCTGGGGGGGGGGGGGGTGTGTGATGGGGGGGCCCTGTATTAGGGTCCAATCTCCCCAAGCCCCCCCCCCCCCCCCGTCGACGTCAACTCCGATGTCAGAGGCGCTGCCTCGAGCTAAGCGCATGACATCGGAGGAAAAACTTGAGGCCCGGCTAGATGAGGTAGGATCACTCCTCAGGGAGTTGGTCCGCGTATGCCGGGACCTCAAGGCCACCGTCGCAACGGGTAAGGTGACGAAGGCCAGGGTAGCTACCCTGACCGACGGAATCATCGACCGTTGCGAGGTGGCGTCGACGGCCGTAATAGAGGCCCAGGGCTACCACGACGCTGTAGTGTCAAAGGCCAAGGGTAAGCCGGCCAAGAACCAGCCGAAGGGGCTGGTTCAGTCTACCTTGCCGGTTACCCGAAGGCCTAAGACGGCGGATATGGCCACCCAGACGGTGGAGGTGTTGGACCCTCGGGGACCGGGTATCTCGGTCCCCGGGTAGGCCCAGGGTGCCAGCCCCAGGATTGTGGAGGGCAATAAGACCCCTCCCCCTAAGAAGGGGGGAGTGGCGAAGACCCCGCAATCCAAGGGGAAGGGGAAGAGGCCACGGTCCTCCCCCAACGAGGTGGCGACGGAGGGTATAAAGAAGAGACTCTTCTCTGAGGCGGTGACCTCGGCCCCCGTCGCTACCCAAAATACCTCGGGCCCTGGGCTGATGTGCGCCCCCCCCCCCCCGCCGGTTGGGAAAGGGGCGGGGCCTTCCGGGAAGGTTGGAGGTGGCCAGCCACCCCCCCCCCCCCCGCTGAAGGCGTGGTGTCCGACCCAGTAGAGGGTGGCCTCCCTCGTAACCTTCCTTTTGAGAAGGTCACGAGGAAGAAGAAGAAAAAGAAGAAAGACAAAGGGCTGGTTGCCCCCCAGAGTAGGGCTTTGGGTACCTCTGTACCGGGGGCGCCTCGGAAGGTGGGGCCTAAGGGGAGCACTCCCCGTCAACCCCCCCCCCCGAGTGGGAAGAAGTCGGCCCCTGCCTCGACTATTGGGAAGGCAGGTACCCCCCGCCCTGGTGTGGGGAAGACGGGGGCTCCCCCCCCCTACGGTGGGGATGCCTCGAGCCCAGGCCGTCCCGCCCAAAAAAAGGGCGAGGCCTGTCAGGACCCGCCCGGAGGCGGTGATTATAAAGGTTCCGGAGGGGGGTCAATACATAGAGACCTACCGGACGACCGTGACCCTGGGGCGTGCGGCTCTGACAGATGTCAGGGCTGTAAAACGCACGCGCCTGGGGCACGTGCTCCTGGAGTTGGGCCCCAAGGTGACTGCCGCCTTGGTGGCCAGTGAACTCAGGAAGCTCACGTCCGGTAAGGTGGAGTGTTCCCCCCTCCAGGACAGGACGGCGCTGGAGGTCAGGGACATCGATCCGATGATCGATGCCCCGACCCTCCTTTTAGACTTGGGCGCGGCCCTAAAGGTGGAGGTGGCCGGTCTGGCGGTTCGATCAATAAGGCAGGTCCTCAGTGGAACCCAGACCGCGGTGGTGGAGGTTCCCACCACCGCCCTCCCGAAGGGCGCGGAACCCGTCCGTTTTAGGACGGGTTTGACCGTGGTGCGAGCCAGACCCCTGGCGAAGAGCACGCGATGCTTCGCGTGCCATCAGCTGGGGCATCTGGCCGCCGTATGCCCCACGGTCCCCAAGGGGAGGGAGCTTTATAGGAGGTGCGGGGCCTCGGACCACGCCATTGCGGCTGGCAAAGGCGTGGCCAAGTGCCTTATTTGCTCGGCGAAGGGGGTAACGGGCCCTAAGGCGGCGCATGTCACTGCGTCGCTGGCCTGCCCTGCCATCAGGGCCAATTCGGCTGCGGGGGGGCCAAGATCTGGTAGACCCGGTCAATGATCCAGATCCTGCAAATCAATCTCGGCAGGGGCAGGCTCGCTCAGGATCTGATGATCCAGAATGCCTGCCTGCTTGGGGTTGACCTCGTGGTCATCTCCGAACCATTCAGGGTGTTACCTGAGTGGATAGGGGATGCCACGGGGGATGCAGCGATCTGGGTGACCGGGTTTAAGGGTAGGCATGCCTCCCTTACCCCCCCTGCTGCTGCCGAAGGCATAGCCACCGCGATCGTGGATAACACGGTCGTGGTGAGCTGTTACTGCCCGCCGAGCAAGAAGGGCCCCGCCTTCCTAGGATACCTCCAGGAGCTCGAGGCCTTAATTTTAAGTATTTTAACCCCGGGGAGAGGGGTAATTCTTGCGGGGGACTTTAATTCCAAGTCCCCTGCATGGGGGGGAAAGATTGCAGATAGGAGGGGCCATGCGTGCATGGCTCTGCTGGCGAGGTTGGGCCTGGTCCCCATCAGAGTTCCGGGACGTTGCACGTTCCGGACGGGCAGGGGCTCGTCCTTCATTGATGTTTTGTCCGTGGACAGGAGTCTGGCCGGGTTGGTTCGGAGGAGCGAGGTGCTCCGGCACTTTACTGCCTCCGACCATCTTTACGTCCACCACACCCTGGCCAAACCGGGTGTGGCTCGCCGACCACCTGGCGACGGCTGGACTCCATATTCAATGATGGATGTTGCCCCGGAGTCGATTTTGGAGGGTTTCCGCGTTCTTCGGAACGCCCTCCCGACTCCGCCCTCCTCGCTGGCCACGCCTGTGGGCGTGTCTGCCCCTCCCCCTCCGCCGGAACCGTCCGGTTTTACGGATGAGATTCCGAAGGCGGAGGGTCTGCAGCGACTCCTAGAGGGGGTCAGTGCCCGGGTCCTCAAGAAGAGGTGTCTTCCAAGGGGGACCCGGAAGCCCAACCGGTGGTGGAATGCGGAAATCGCCGACGCTCGCTCTGCGATGCATCGTGCCCGTAGGCTCCTCCAGAGAAGTAGGAGGAGATTAGATCCCTCCTCCCCCCGCCTCGAACAACTGAGGCGGGACTTCTCCTTGGCGAGGCGTGCAGTTCAAGTTTTGATCTGGCGCTCCAAGGAGAAGCTCTGGAGGGAGCTGTACGGCACGGTCGATGGCGATCCGTGGGGGAAGCCATATAAGATAGTCATGGCTAGATTGGGGGGGGAGGAAACCAAACATGGTTTTGACGCGGGAGCAGGTTGGCGGGGTACTTGATACCCTTTTTGCCACTGCCCCGCTCCCTCCCCTCCCTTCCCCCTCACCAGCGGTTGGGCCTGCGCGTACGCACGCCCCCCTCTTGTCGCGTCCCCTCCCCATGCGACCCCTCTCCTCGTTTTGGAGGGGAATCCCGGAGGTTACGCCCGAGCAGGTCGACAGGGCCCTCTCGCGTATCAAGCCCAACAAGGCCCCCGGACTCGACAGAGTCCCATCGGGGGTCGTGGCCTGTGTGGCCAGGGCAAATAAAGATCTGATACGCGAGATGGTTGCCGACACTTTACAGCGCGGTGGAATCCCGGCTTCGTGGAAGATGGCAAGGGTCATCTTGATCCCGAAGCCGGGAAAGGATCCCCTAAGTCCGAGGGCCTATAGGCCGATCTCCGTACTCCCAGCCTTATCCAAGGTATGGGAGTACGTCATGAAGGAGATCCTGGAATCCCAGCTCGGCAGGGATCCATTCCATAAAAACCAATATGGTTTTCGCCGCGGTGTTGGCACCATGGAGGCGGCCACCGAGGTTGCTCGGTTTGCCGAACTCTCCAGGGCCCAGAACAAGATCTGCCTTCTCCTGTCCTTCGACGTTCAGAACGCGTTTAACACCCTCCGTTGGGAGGTTGTTCTGAACGAGTTGGATAGGAGGGGTGTCGACCGTTATGTTCGGGCGCTCCTTCGGGAATATTTTAATAATCGTAGGATCACGGTGCACTCTTATGAGGGCACCGTGGTCCGTGATATTTATGCGGGCGTTCCACAGGGGTCCGTTCTAGGACCCTTTCTGTGGAACGCCGTGTACGATGGACTCCTCACCGAGTTGGATATGGGCGGGGCGGGGCGTGCGATAGCGTACGCCGACGACCTCGCCCTTCTGTTTTCGGGTAGGGACCTCCCGCAGGTCAGGTTGCAGATGGCTTCCGTGCTGCCGAGGATTGGAGCCTGGTTCCAGAAAACCGGCCTTTCCTTGGCAGCGGAAAAAACGGAGGCCATCCTCCTGACTGGCCACAGGATCGAGAAGACAGTTAGTCTTCCGATCCTGAATGCCACTGTCACCACGGCGGCCAGGGTCCGGTATTTGGGGGTGATTTTTGATTGCCTCCGTAATTATCGGGCCCATCTGGGGGAGGTTTCATTAAGGGCGGATAGGGTCTCAGGAGCGCTGTCAGCGATCCTGCCTAACACCAGGGGCCCATCCGTCCATGCCCGGAGACTCTACATCTCGGTGTGGGAGTCCATCATTTTATACGGGTCGCCGGTCTGGGCTGTTGCGCTGTACAGGGAGAATGCACGTGCAATTCTCCGCCGTGCTCAGCGCACAGCCCTGATCCGATGTACAGCAGCATATAGGACTGTGTCCTTTGCTTCGCTCTGCGTTTTAGCAGGGCGAATGCCGCTGTACATCAAGGCCAAAATGGGGCGCGCAATTTTTTGCGCAAAAGCGCAAGACAGGGATAACCCCACCCTTGGCGGCGACCCGGTTATTTTAAAGACGCGTGCCCATCTCCATAAAGCCGCTGCGTTAACAGCGGCTATGGAGGAGTGGCAGGCGGAATGGGACAGGTCCCTACCCACTGGGTGGGTGAGACGCCTGGTCCCGGCGGTTAGCACGTTCGTCGACGCCTCGGGCCCCGCAGCAATGTCGGACTATTGGTCCTTGCAATTGCTGACGGGGCATGGGTCTTTCCAGAAATTCTTACACCGAATTGGGAAAGCACCCTCCGAGGCGTGTCTGGTCTGCGGGGCGGCCCGGGATGACGCGGAGCATGTGCTTATTGCATGCCCGGAGTACGCCCCCAGCGCGAACTGCTGACCGCCTGCCTCGGGGCACCGGTGGAAGTCTCCACGTTGGTGCCCCTTGCCACTTCCTCCCCGGAGAGATGGGCCGCGTTCCGGGAGTTTGCGGCCTCCGTCATGGGGGCCCGTCAAGCGTCGGAATTGGAGGCCGACCGCCTCTTTCGAGCGGAGCGCGTGCGGATGGCCCAGGAGGCTGCGGCCGAGAGGGCCCGCGCGCGCACCAGGCTCGCCAAGAAAAGAAAGGGGGTCGGCCCCCGATGATCGCGAGGGGGGGGGGGTGATATCCCCCCCTGACGGTGTCCCCTTGCGGGGAGCCGTTTCTTGCCGCGGTTTTATTGCGTTTTTGTTTCGTTTTTATCCGGGTGTATCGCGTTTTTTACTCGCGTTTTTATCCGGGTTTTTATGGTGGTGGGTTTTTTATTTTTTATGGTGGTGGTGGGTAACTTAAGTTAGTTTTTAAGCTAGTTTAAGTTTTTTATTTGCGGCGACGCACGCACTATGGTGCAGCGTCCTGAGGCCGGGGAGTCCACTCAGATTGAGTGGACACCCAGTCGGTGGTTTCCCCCCCTCCCAAAACTTAATTTGGGAGTGGGGGGATGTTAGCGGGGCCTCATTGGTAACAATAGCGGCGCCCGACGGACTACATCCGAAGTTCCGGGCGCCGCCATGAGGCCCACCATGGAGACCACCAGAGGGGGTTTTTAGTGGGTATCCCGCCTATGTTATAGGCGGGGAGTCCCACATAACCCTGACAACAAATGTCGGGGTATGCGTAATGCATTTTCCCCCTCTTCAAAAAAAAAAAAAAAAAAAAAAAAAAAAGCAGACCAATAGGTATAAGACCGTCATGAAAAGGAAAAAGAGTTCGGAAAAAAATAATTCAACGTCGGGAGCTAAGAGAATGGCTATAAGTTTTGAAAATGAAATAGGAAAAATTGCTGCCATAGACGACAGCTTGGAGCCGGAGATATTACAAAGTTCTAACAAGATAGTTTCAAACATGAAAGAAACATCAGTTTCAAAAGGTAAACCGAAGTCAAACTTAGTAAATACATTACTAACAATACATGCACAAAAGGAGGATGCGAGACAAAAAAGGCACGAGAAGAAACTCCAGCTGCTGAAGTCTTTTCTAGAAAAACAAAACAGTTAAAAATGTATGAAATTTATTAATTTTATAATAAATAAAGAATTATTAGAACAAAATTTAATCAGCGTAATAAATCGCATAACATGTTTCTTTTTTCTTCGCCCTGTGCTCTACTATTATTATCTGTATCTTCAAAATCTATATCGGTTTGTATATCTGCCTCCATAAAATTTTCTATGTCATCATTACACTCAATACACAAATTATGTAACGTGCAACACGCTACTATAAACTTACACATACGTTTTACCGTATAAAAATCCAGTCGCGACAGTTGACTAAATCTTGATTTTAATAAAGCAAAAGTATTCTCTATTTTTACTCTACACATAGAGAACTTATAATTAAAATTTATTTGTTCGTCCGTCAAATTCCCATAATTCCGATATGGTGTAATTAGGTATTTTTTTAAAGGATATGCCGCATCACCTAATATATGCCACTCATCTGCACATATTTGTGGCAATAAATTGCTTATAAATGATAAACGGAATATCCGGGCGTCGTGAACTTTGCCCGGAGGTCCCGTGAAAACATCCAAAAACCTTTTTTCAGCATCGCATATTGCCTGTACCGTTATCGACGTCGTATCATGTCGATTGACGTATGTCGACTTAATTTTATTTACAGGCGTCCTTATTGGAATGTATGTTCCATCAATGCATCCAATGATTCCAGGGAAACCATTTATCTATAAATTAGTGAAATTATGCACACACACACGATATGCATATTTTTTTTTCTTACACTTTCGAACTTCCTAGAAACTTGCAATTTTTCTTCAGGTGACTTAGGAAATTTTATGACCCATTTCGCTAATTGGTTTAAAAAATTCATAATATTGTCAGCATTCCTATGGAATGTTGACATTGACATATTAAATCTATTTGCCACTTCTCGGATACAAGTTTTGTTACATGCATACCTTAAATATATAATAATATGTATAATATATAGGGTGTATTATAATGCTGAATACTTTCGTACCATAAAAATGACAATATTGCCTGGTCACTAGAAATTGTATTTTTACATCTGCACGTATACCATTCTGAATTTTCATACAAATCTTTAATTGTGAGGTATGTGGTATATTTCAACGGAAAGTTTCTCTGAAACTAATATATATCTAATTATTAACTATTTATTATATGTGTTATACTTATACCCTGATAGCCATCTGCCGGCCGTCTGCAAGCAGATTGACGGCAGGGTCTGCCGGGAGAACGCAGGATCTGCCGGCAGCTGCGGTGCAGTCTACGTCCGCATTCGACTACGGATCTGCCGGCAGAGTCTGCGTGGCAGGGTCTGCCGGCAGATCCACGGCAGATCCGCGGCAGATCCTGCCGGCAGATCCACGGCAGATCCGCGGCAGACCCTGCCGGCAGATCCACGGCAGATCCGTGGCAGATCCTGCCGCCCGCCTGACATATCCAAGAGCGCCATCTGTAGGCCACAATTATGAAAAAATGCTCTACCCATGACGTCACACGGACCTACGCACCAACACAAATGTACCGTTATTGCTGTAGGTGTATCCCTAACCTCTCTATATAGTACGCGTGGAGAATTGACAGGCATCTGTGAAATGGAGCAGTGGATATTTCATTAAGTAATAATTGTTCTATTTGTTTTTAAAGGTATGGTTTGTTTTTATTAATAATATATACATTTGATGCACCTATAAAACAGAAGAGAAACTTTCAACATTTACTCTGCAAGCAGTGCTGATTCTACATGCAAAAATAAGTCAATTTTCTGGATGACGAAGGGCGATATAAAAAACTTTTATGCTATATTTTCGACTATTTTTGCACGTAGAATCACCATATTCCCGCTTGTGTTGGTTCTGAAAACAAGTACAATATTAATCTGGAATTAAAAGGATAAACGTGGAGAGGTATATTTTATTTTTAATTATACCGAAGTAAAGTTGTGTACGTTTTAAATTTGTGGCGCTGAAAAGTGCCGTTTGATGTTCATTGCGAACGTCGAGAGGTAGTTCCCGTCCTAATCAATTAAAATGGGCACTGAAAAGTACCGTTTGGTTTCTTCGCCACTGTAAAAGGAGACACGCCTCTACTTTTAATTGGCATATTTCTGAAAAATAAATGCAGTTAAGTTTTGTTTTCACGTGACAGTAAATCATGACTTTTACTGTCACGTGAAAACAGACCTTCATAGGTCATCTGCTTCTTCCTCCTGTTGATCGTCGTTCCAGAAAGTGTGGGGCATCCTATGGTCCTGGGATGTTGAGAGCTTCGTTCGTCGACCACACTTCCTACTGCGTACCCTCTCCTTTGCCGCCTTCAGTTCCGCTTGCATCCGCAATTGGAAGTCGCATCGAGTGGGCTTGTCGAACTTGCGATTAAGACACACACCGTCTGGAAAAGAAATGTATGCAAAGTACGTCAGCATCAATGGAACATACAGTAATAGTAACAATAATTCTACGTGAAAACATGAAAAGTGCTTATTGCTTCGTACCATAAATCGCCCTCGCAATACGGGTGTCAAAGAGTGATCTGTGTCCTTCGCGGCCAAACCAAGTGAAGGACGACGTTAAGTCATCCGGCAGTGCTTCCTTGAAGCAGCACTTGACCGCTCCCTTCAAATCGAACCCGCCCATGTATTCGAAATACGTTACCTAAACAAAGCGAGTAAAGATTGATGTAAGTATACAGGGTGTTACTCTACCTATAGTCAATACTTTGGGGGGTGATTCTGTAGGCGAATATATGTCGAAAATCAAGAGTGACGAAATTGCGTTAAATGCTTCGTTTATTAATTATCGATGGTTAAATATTGGCGTCTGGAACGCCTGAATGACGGCAACTCGACGGACAGCGGGCAGCGCGAGGCAGGCCAGCCAAGGTGCGTGCAGTGGCGGCGGACGCGCGACGGATTTACCATGTTGAGCGCATACTTACCCACCTCGTCGAAACTGTGACATACGGTACTTGCGATAATTTATGAAGACACAAACGTTGTACGGCATTAAACCTGCCTACTCGTAAAAATCCACAAGGGCATATCAAAACCCGCCCAACAGGATTCTCAAGTAGGGAGGGCGAATGCCATCGCCTTTGAAAATATTGCCCTCAAAAATCACCCACACGGACACACACGCACCGCGATTGTCCCATCCGCGAATGTTCACTTAACTGCACACACGCACCGCGATTGTCCCATCCGCGAGTGTTCACTTAACTGCACACACGCACCGCGATTGTCCCATCCGCGAGTGTTCACTTAATTACACACACACGCACCACGATTAATTTACTCACGAGTGTCCATGCGTTCACGCACAAAATATTGTCTTACAGGAGATGTTCAACGTGACCACCATTCTCCTGGATACACAGTTGCATTCTTCTGCGAAAGTTTTCGCGCACTTGTCGGAAGTCGCCCATCACATTCTGCACTATCCCCGATGTAAACGGGATTCGTTGTTGTAATTCGTCCAGCGTGGCCACGGGCGTTGAATAAACCAAATTCTTCATATGTCCCCAGTAAAAGAAATCAAGGGGATTGAAATCTGGAGACCGAGCAGGCCAAGCGATAGGTCCTTCTCGTCCAATCCACCTATTTCCGAAATATGCATTTAAATGTTGGCGTACTATTACGGCCCAATGTGCTGGTGCACCGTCTTGCATGTACCACATGTCTCTTCGCACAATCAATGGTACGTCTTCTAATAGAGCAGGCAATTGTGTCTGTAGGAATTCTAGATATCCTTGTCCTCCTAAGCGACGAGGGAGAACAACAGGACCAATAATCTTGTCGCCAAGAATTCCTGCCCAAATATTCGTCGAAAATTGGCGCTGGGTATTTATTTCTAACAGCGCGTGTGGGTTTTCTTCTGCCCAGACGTGAGAATTGCGTGTATTAACGCTGCCATTTCGGTTGAAGTTTGCTTCGTCGACAAACAATATCTTCGATAAGAAGCCTTCATCGGCTGTAATCATTTCCATCATCCACGTGCAAAAGTGGAAGCGGTTCTCGAAATCACCCTCTTCTATTTCCTGCACCCGCTGCAAATGATACGGGTACAGTTGATTGTCTTTTAGGATTCTCCAGACAGTGGTACTGCTTACACGTTCCTCTGCCGCGATTCTTCGTGTGCTGGTCGAAGGGTTTTCCTCAATTCGCCGCATCACCCTCTCTTCGAGGTGCGGATCTCGTTGATCACGTCCCCCGAATCTGTTACCCGTAACCGAACCTGTATCGCGTAATCGTTGATACAGTCTGGTAAATATCCTTCTATCGGGCACATTTCTCCTTGGATATTTTTGGCAATAAATGCGAAGTGCTTCAGGAGTACTACCTTTCGCTTCACCGTAGCACATGAGCATATCTGCGAGCTCCATGAACGAATATTGTCCTTCCATCGTAGAAAATTCGTCCGTACGCACCACTTCACACACCACACACAGAATAAAGCCTAAAAAAAAAGAAAAGCAATCTAAAAAGTCTAAGCTAAAGCTAAAACTAAAACTGAAACTGAAACTGAAACTAAACCTAAAATTAATCTACAACTCTAACTAAATTCAAAAACGCAGACTGCTTTCTACAATAGAAATACTTCTCGCCGATTGCAGTCTGTGCTCGCGTTGACGACAGTCGTCAAACTGAGGAGACCTTGGTAAAATCCCTGCGCGAAGGAGACGAAAAACGTTACGGATAAACAATCCACATACAATGTATCGCTACATATTCGCCGAGTCGCTCAGGCGATGATACACAGCTTATGCAATAAATTAAATTCTTTTCTCTTCATGGAATCGATAGGTATGGCAGTGACACCAATGAATTCCCTATGTTTTTCCGATAAAAATCGTACCAAATGTAATGTAAATCTGATTACTTTTAACCAAGCTAATTTCACATGAGAATTCGTCGCTTTCTAGTGCGCAACATTGTATGGCTCCCCTGGCTCGAGCGTCGCGGTCGGAGTTCACGAAACTCAGCGAGAAACGGTTTCGTCGGGGGCATTGACTGGCCGTGCGAAACAGCTGTGATTCTCATGTGAAATTAGCTTGGTTAAAAGTAATCAGATTTACATTACATTTGGTACGATTTTTATCGGAAAACATAGGGAATTCATTGGTGTCACTGCCATACCTATCGATTCCATGAAGAGAAAAGAATTTAATTTATTGCATAAGCTGTGTATCATCGCCTGAGCGACTCGGCGAATATGTAGCGATACATTGTATGTGGATTGTTTATCCGTAACGTTTTTCGTCTCCTTCGCGCAGGGATTTGACCAAGGTCTCCTCAGTTTGACGACTGTTGTCAACGCGAGCACAGACTGCAATCGGCGAGAAGTATTTCTATTGTAGAAAGCAGTCTGCGTTTTTGAATTTAGTTAGAGTTGTAGATTAATTTTAGGTTTAGTTTCAGTTTCAGTTTCAGTTTTAGTTTTAGCTTTAGCTTAGACTTTTTAGATTGCTTTTCTTTTTTTTTAGGCTTTATTCTGTGTGTGGTGTGTGAAGTGATGCGTACGGACGAATTTTCTACGATGGAAGGACAATATTCGTTCATGGAGCTCGCAGATATGCTCATGTGCTACGGTGAAGCGAAAGGTAGTACTCCTGAAGCACTTCGCATTTATTGCCAAAAATATCCAAGGAGAAATGTGCCCGATAGAAGGATATTTACCAGACTGTGTCAACGATTACGCGATACAGGTTCGGTTACGGGTAACAGATTCGGGGGACGTGATCAACGAGATCCGCACCTCGAAGAGAGGGTGATGCGGCGAATTGAGGAAAACCCTTCGACCAGCACACGAAGAATCGCGGCAGAGGAACGTGTAAGCAGTACCACTGTCTGGAGAATCCTAAAAGACAATCAACTGTACCCGTATCATTTGCAGCGGGTGCAGGAAATAGAAGAGGGTGATTTCGAGAACCGCTTCCACTTTTGCACGTGGATGATGGAAATGATTACAGCCGATGAAGGCTTCTTATCGAAGATATTGTTTGTCGACGAAGCAAACTTCAACCGAAATGGCAGCGTTAATACACGCAATTCTCACGTCTGGGCAGAAGAAAACCCACACGCGCTGTTAGAAATAAATACCCAGCGCCAATTTTCGACGAATATTTGGGCAGGAATTCTTGGCGACAAGATTATTGGTCCTGTTGTTCTCCCTCGTCGCTTAGGAGGACAAGGATATCTAGAATTCCTACAGACACAATTGCCTGCTCTATTAGAAGACGTACCATTGATTGTGCGAAGAGACATGTGGTACATGCAAGACGGTGCACCAGCACATTGGGCCGTAATAGTACGCCAACATTTAAATGCATATTTCGGAAATAGGTGGATTGGACGAGAAGGACCTATCGCTTGGCCTGCTCGGTCTCCAGATTTCAATCCCCTTGATTTCTTTTACTGGGGACATATGAAGAATTTGGTTTATTCAACGCCCGTGGCCACGCTGGACGAATTACAACAACGAATCCCGTTTACATCGGGGATAGTGCAGAATGTGATGGGCGACTTCCGACAAGTGCGCGAAAACTTTCGCAGAAGAATGCAACTGTGTATCCAGGAGAATGGTGGTCACGTTGAACATCTCCTGTAAGACAATATTTTGTGCGTGAACGCATGGACACTCGTGAGTAAATTAATCGTGGTGCGTGTGTGTGTAATTAAGTGAACACTCGCGGATGGGACAATCGCGGTGCGTGTGTGCAGTTAAGTGAACACTCGCGGATGGGACAATCGCGGTGCGTGTGTGCAGTTAAGTGAACATTCGCGGATGGGACAATCGCGGTGCGTGTGTGTCCGTGTGGGTGATTTTTGAGGGCAATATTTTCAAAGGCGATGGCATTCGCCCTCCCTACTTGAGAATCCTGTTGGGCGGGTTTTGATATGCCCTTGTGGATTTTTACGAGTAGGCAGGTTTAATGCCGTACAACGTTTGTGTCTTCATAAATTATCGCAAGTACCGTATGTCACAGTTTCGACGAGGTGGGTAAGTATGCGCTCAACATGGTAAATCCGTCGCGCGTCCGCCGCCACTGCACGCACCTTGGCTGGCCTGCCTCGCGCTGCCCGCTGTCCGTCGAGTTGCCGTCATTCAGGCGTTCCAGACGCCAATATTTAACCATCGATAATTAATAAACGAAGCATTTAACGCAATTTCGTCACTCTTGATTTTCGACATATATTCGCCTACAGAATCACCCCCCAAAGTATTGACTATAGGTAGAGTAACACCCTGTATATTATATATAAAATTAAATAAAAGAATAATTTCGTTTTCACTTACGACTTTGGAATAGGTGTCGTCATCGATGTCCTCAAAGCAGTCCACCTCCTGGACTGAGGACAAGGGGAGGACTGCTGGCTTAATGGGCCGGCCAGTATTGCGCGTGGTCTGGATAGATTTTTGAATACTCATCAAGACAGTATTCATTCTTCTGCAAACAAAACGGATGGAGACGTAACGTATTAATAAACACGATACACGCGATACTTACATTAGCTCTGCCTCGATCCGATTCCGCCCAGCGAGATCTTCCATGCTTCTGTGAACATTAACATTTATAAGAAAATATCCTTACAGTGATATTTTTATAGCAAAAAAAAGAAACATGTAAATTTACCTGTTATCAGTGGGTTGGGTCGGCGCTGTATCATGCTGCAACGGCTCACTGTGGATCACAGTGGCGCGTGCAGACGATGTCCCTGAATCGGTGATTTCTTCAAAGACAGGAACATTAGCGGCATACGTATCCTGAAACATAATATCCTGGTTAACAGGAGGAACACCGCTTGACGTTGTTGGACCGTCTTCCTGCAGGATTATCGCTAAATCCTGGATGTCCTGGTCGATGGCTGGTAACGGCGCGGTTAACGTCCTTCGCCGCTTCGGAGTTTCCTCCTCCGAAGAAGTGGTCTGATAGCGTGTGGGTCGCACGATGACACGTTTCTCGCGCCTGTCCATGCCAGCTAGTAAGGAAAAAAGGTACATATTACGATGATGACCCATGCAGAACCAAACGATAAAATAACCCCTCACCAGAGATTAACAAGGATACTTGTACATATGGTTGTACTTATGAAGAGCAATACAAAAGAAGAAAATATAAATATTACAGCACGTCACTCACCAGAAAATAGTCGTAACTTACCAAAATGAAAAGACGAAGGTAGAAAGTGACTTTTTTTTTTTTTTACATGGAAATCCCTCCTGGATATCTCACCCCCCGTGGGAGGGGTAAGATTATGTGGGGCTTGCACCCACTAAAACCACCATGGGAGAGGGACTGACAGCGAGATACTTCTAACGAAAATAAATATTGAAGAATTTGAATACTACGGCTTCTCGCTGTGTGTAAGAACGGCAACGACATAACTACGGGTTTCTGAGGGGATGGGGTCGCCGTTATTGCCAATGGGCGTATTACCGTAAAAAGGAATTCTATAACATTTAGCGCGAACCTGATTGGGGGAGATGTTTAGAATTTCAGGGCTCAATCTGGCGCATTTATATACACCAAGAACGGAAGACGTTATGCCGATATCATAAAAATCATCGACCTCTAGAAATTTTTTAATACCTAAATGATAGGAGTTATCGGAGTCCTTGCTAATATTGAAAATTAAGCAGATCGCGCCGTCGACTGAGATGCAACAATTATCGCGTACATTGATGCCCAGAGATATGTTATTGAACTCTATCTTGTGGTATTGAGAACAATTGGGGTCGTTACTAAGTGGTCTAGATACGCGAATAGAAAAATCTACATTATACTGAATGTTTGTGCCATGAAATTGTATCTCCCTCATTGTTTTCTCCAGTACACCATTCAGTATAACTGGCCCTGTATACAGAAGGAACTGACGAAATTCTGTCGCTTTATATTTAGAGCATAGTTCAATAGCTCTGGGACGTCTGGCAAGGTCTGAGGGGCAATATCTGTCAAGACTCTTCAGTCTCGTAGACAGTATAGAAATGTGTGGGCGGCGCAATTTTGAGAAAGGGGAATATTCTCCATGTACCCACGCAGACAACAGTTTTTTTACTACGCCCAAACATACAAGATGCATGTACTCGAATGGAACTTGCGAAACCATTCCTATCTGTAGCAATGACAATGGGCTTGTACCTAACTTGTGATGTTTCTGTGATGTTTCTTCTACCGTGCAAGATGCTGCTAGCACATCTGCAGGTTGTAGTTCGTCCGCTCCTGTTAATTTAATCCCCGATAGATTCAGTGACAGGCGCGATGTAGAAGACGCCGGTCCTTCTACTTCCGCGTCACGTGCTTCTAATCTTCGCGGTACCGTTTCATTGTCCTGTGCTACTTCCTCCGAGCCATCTTTTCGCCCAGATCCAGCCGATAGTGGTAGGCATCTATAAAGGTCCCCAAAAACCACACGACCCCAATATTTTCTTTGAGAAATTTATTGCAGACGTCAGGGCCATCATGTCCAACGGAGGCATAAATTTTCATTCCAGTAAGTTGCCCGTACGACTGAGATGTTTCATAGCCGATGCTCCAGCTCGAGCATTTGTATTAAATTATCGTGGGCATATGTCTTTCCATCCCTGTTCCAAATGTACGGTTTCTGGTACCCTGAACGGTAGGCATTATGCCTTCGATGGGATACATCATTCTCCTCGAACCGATGAGGATTACATTAGGCAGTTAGAAACGTCACAAGAAACATCACAGAAACATCACAAGTTAGGTACAAGCCCATTGTCATTGCTACAGATAGGAATGGTTTCGCAAGTTCCATTCGAGTACATGCATCTTGTATGTTTGGGCGTAGTAAAAAAACTGTTGTCTGCGTGGGTACATGGAGAATATTCCCCTTTCTCAAAATTGCGCCGCCCACACATTTCTATACTGTCTACGAGACTGAAGAGTCTTGACAGATATTGCCCCTCAGACCTTGCCAGACGTCCCAGAGCTATTGAACTATGCTCTAAATATAAAGCGACAGAATTTCGTCAGTTCCTTCTGTATACAGGGCCAGTTATACTGAATGGTGTACTGGAGAAAACAATGAGGGAGATACAATTTCATGGCACAAACATTCAGTATAATGTAGATTTTTCTATTCGCGTATCTAGACCACTTAGTAACGACCCCAATTGTTCTCAATACCACAAGATAGAGTTCAATAACATATCTCTAGGCATCAATGTACGCGATAATTGTTGCATCTCAGTCGACGGCGCGATCTGCTTAATTTTCAATATTAGCAAGGACTCCGATAACTCCTATCATTTAGGTATTAAAAAATTTCTAGAGGTCGATGATTTTTATGATATCGGCATAACGTCTTCCGTTCTTGGTGTATATAAATGCGCCAGATTGAGCCCTGAAATTCTAAACATCTCCCCCAATCAGGTTCGCGCTAAATGTTATAGAATTCCTTTTTACGGTAATACGCCCATTGGCAATAACGGCGACCCCATCCCCTCAGAAACCCGTAGTTATGTCGTTGCCGTTCTTACACACAGCGAGGAGCCGTAGTATTCAAATTCTTCAATATTTATTTTCGTTAGAAGTATCTCGCTGTCAGTCCCTCTCCCATGGTGGTTTTAGTGGGTGCAAGCCCCACATAATCTTACCCCTCCCACGGGGGGTGAGATATCCAGGAGGGATTTCCATGTAAAAAAAAAAAAAGTCACTTTCTACCTTCGTCTTTTCATTTTGGTAAGTTACGACTATTTTCTGGTGAGTGACGTGCTGTAATATTTATATTTTCTTCTTTTGTATTGCTCTTCATAAGTACAACCATATGTACAAGTATCCTTGTTAATCTCTGGTGAGGGGTTATTTTATCGTTTGGTTCTGCATGGGTCATCATCGTAATATGTACCTTTTTTCCTTACTAGCTGGCATGGACAGGCGCGAGAAACGTGTCATCGTGCGACCCACACGCTATCAGACCACTTCTTCGGAGGAGGAAACTCCGAAGCGGCGAAGGACGTTAACCGCGCCGTTACCAGCCATCGACCAGGACATCCAGGATTTAGCGATAATCCTGCAGGAAGACGGTCCAACAACGTCAAGCGGTGTTCCACCTGTTAACCAGGATATTATGTTTCAGGATACGTATGCCGCTAATGTTCCTGTCTTTGAAGAAATCACCGATTCAGGGACATCGTCTGCACGCGCCACTGTGATCCACAGTGAGCCGTTGCAGCATGATACAGCGCCGACCCAACCCACTGATAACAGGTAAATTTACATGTTTCTTTTTTTTGCTATAAAAATATCACTGTAAGGATATTTTCTTATAAATGTTAATGTTCACAGAAGCATGGAAGATCTCGCTGGGCGGAATCGGATCGAGGCAGAGCTAATGTAAGTATCGCGTGTATCGTGTTTATTAATACGTTACGTCTCCATCCGTTTTGTTTGCAGAAGAATGAATACTGTCTTGATGAGTATTCAAAAATCTATCCAGACCACGCGCAATACTGGCCGGCCCATTAAGCCAGCAGTCCTCCCCTTGTCCTCAGTCCAGGAGGTGGACTGCTTTGAGGACATCGATGACGACACCTATTCCAAAGTCGTAAGTGAAAACGAAATTATTCTTTTATTTAATTTTATATATAATATATACTTACATCAATCTTTACTCGCTTTGTTTAGGTAACGTATTTCGAATACATGGGCGGGTTCGATTTGAAGGGAGCGGTCAAGTGCTGCTTCAAGGAAGCACTGCCGGACGACTTAACGTCGTCCTTCACTTGGTTTGGCCGCGAAGGACACAGATCACTCTTTGACACCCGTATTGCGAGGGCGATTTATGGTACGAAGCAATAAGCACTTTTCATGTTTTCACGTAGAATTATTGTTACTATTACTGTATGTTCCATTGATGCTGACGTACTTTGCATACATTTCTTTTCCAGACGGTGTGTGTCTTAATCGCAAGTTCGACAAGCCCACTCGATGCGACTTCCAATTGCGGATGCAAGCGGAACTGAAGGCGGCAAAGGAGAGGGTACGCAGTAGGAAGTGTGGTCGACGAACGAAGCTCTCAACATCCCAGGACCATAGGATGCCCCACACTTTCTGGAACGACGATCAACAGGAGGAAGAAGCAGATGACCTATGAAGGTCTGTTTTCACGTGACAGTAAAAGTCATGATTTACTGTCACGTGAAAACAAAACTTAACTGCATTTATTTTTCAGAAATATGCCAATTAAAAGTAGAGGCGTGTCTCCTTTTACAGTGGCGAAGAAACCAAACGGTACTTTTCAGTGCCCATTTTAATTGATTAGGACGGGAACTACCTCTCGACGTTCGCAATGAACATCAAACGGCACTTTTTAGCGCCACAAATTTAAAACGTACACAACTTTACTTCGGTATAATTAAAAATAAAATATACCTCTCCACGTTTATCCTTTTAATTCCAGATTAATATTGTACTTGTTTTCAGAACCAACACAAGCGGGAATATGGTGATTCTACGTGCAAAAATAGTCGAAAATATAGCATAAAAGTTTTTTATATCGCCCTTCGTCATCCAGAAAATTGACTTATTTTTGCATGTAGAATCAGCACTGCTTGCAGAGTAAATGTTGAAAGTTTCTCTTCTGTTTTATAGGTGCATCAAATGTATATATTATTAATAAAAACAAACCATACCTTTAAAAACAAATAGAACAATTATTACTTAATGAAATATCCACTGCTCCATTTCACAGATGCCTGTCAATTCTCCACGCGTACTATATAGAGAGGTTAGGGATACACCTACAGCAATAACGATACATTTGTGTTGGTGCGTAGGTCCGTGTGACGTCATGGGTAGAGCATTTTTTCATAATTGTGGCCTACAGATGGCGCTCTTGGATATGTCAGGCGGGCGGCAGGATCTGCCACGGATCTGCCGTGGATCTGCCGGCAGGGTCTGCCGCGGATCTGCCGTGGATCTGCCGGCAGGATCTGCCGCGTATCTGCCGTGGATCTGCCGGCAGACCCTGCCACGCAGACTCTGCCGGCAGATCCGTAGCCGAATGCGGACGTAGACTGCACCGCAGCTGCCGGCAGATCCTGCCGCCAGATCTGGTTATCAGGGTAGTTATTATATATCAATATAATTTATAATTACTAAGTGCACATTATTACAGATATAGACAATATTCAGATTTATTCACATAAACATTCTTTGAATTATAAATTTTATAAAAGCAATTTATCAAATAAATGTATCTGAAATTTTTAAAGTACTTACCTCATTGTGGGAACATTGATTTACTATTTCGATATAATTTTTTATTTTGGGAATTTCTTCCTTCACATATTTCAACACGATCTGATCTATTTCATCATCTTCACTACTACTACTGCTTTCTAATAATTCCATCAGGAATAATTGTTAGTCCATTTTACAAAAGTTGCATGCAAATAAACATGAAACGGCACCCGTAACTAATTTCAAACATTTAAAACTCACGCTACATTCAATTCAAACTTCGCGCCCTCATAGTTCATGGTGGACTGATGGTTAACACAACATGCTAATAGTGCAAAATCTCCGAATGCGATGATTGCACTGCACTAGGGCAGTGAACATCCTCCGAATACGCGGCACCGAAAAAGTTTGCACTCAGTGCGCCCCAGTGCGTCAGTCCGAAAGCGCCATTAGAATATGGAAAATATGGTTTTCAATATATATGTATATTGTTGCGCGATTTCGTGGGGATTTATTAAGGACTGGTGGGTCCGTGCCCGTGGAGCGCTGAAAGCACTCAGCTCGCGAGTTGGCGCGGGAATTTCAATGAATAGAACTCTGATAATTCTTCAATGTCTATATATTGTTACAACCAGTAAACTACTCGCTACTCGGCTAACAAGATCGAAGTGACTTCTTACAAGTTAACTCGTCGCTTGTCGCCTCCGAGCGCCCTACTCCTCTAATTTTGGCGCGTTCTTCCGACTCCCTCTTCGGATCCCTTCGTCCAATCAACACGGTGTAGTCCTTGCAGCTTCGTTAGAGGGTTGTCCTTCAGCCACCTCTCCGTCCTTGGCCCTTCCTTCGCGTTTTCCCTCCACTTTCGGCTGGTGGTCAAGGCACGCTTTCCGAGTACATAGCTTACATAGGCTATGTACTGTACATACATATCTAACAGGTAGGTACGCGCGACCCCCAGGGTCAAGACGACGTCGCCCGCGCACGGTTTATGACTTTCAGCTGTTCTCGAGCTGAGTTTTTACCCTAACAGGACATCGGCAGTTATTGAAAGGGAGGACAGAGTTTTAAATGGTTTTACGAGACGAGCAGCTGCCCGCTCGACGAAATTTGGCACGCAGATGTGGAAGGAAAAGTTAAGCTATTTACTATCCTCGCCTGCCCTAACTGTAGTTTTGGAAATTACTAAATGCAACCCCAGGTTCTCGTACGCTTCCTGAGTTCAGGTATTAGCTATTAATATTCCACGAGCGCGTTTGAAAAAACTGGGAGGGAAAACCCTCGGAAAGCACAGCGCGCTCTTCGTGTTTATGAGTTCTGACAATAAACTCTTCCTTCTCCCCCGTTTCAAACTTGCTTAAGACCTTCCAGATGTGCCGTTCGCTTCGAATCCGATTATCATATGTCTATCTCATAAATTCAAAGGGTTTTGAATTTCGCTCTACATCTAACCTCGATATTTCTATGTCTTATAGCTAACTTCACGCAATTCAACCAGCGGAACCCGCAACAATATATATATGTTTAACATTGGCTGTATTCAGGCCGGAAGTACACACGTTTTTCAATATTATAACATTTATAACTCGTGGCGACTTACTCTTCCTTGATACAAGACTTTTGTATAACTTAATTAATAAACAACGTATGTGTGATAAAGTAAATGTATTTACTACCGAAACCTTCAATATCAATAAAAATCTTAACCTTCCAAGTGTCAAATAATGTAAGTGGTCCAAATTTGAGATGTCAGGAGTTTTTACACAAAATAGGAGACGGAATTATTGTCTCAATTAACAAGGTAAGTCGCCAAATTTATTTAATAGATTTTTTATGTAGAGTCGCAGACTTGGAAGTTGTCCGGAGAAGGTTCGACAGACAAGCACCTTCTTTCGCATAAGTTTCTAGAAATTTGTACCACGCTTGCACAAAATAATATATTGTAGTAAAAATTTGCATTGAATTTAAATTGCCAGATATTTGTATTTGTATACCAGCAATTTAGAGTTTTTATTTTATGTAAATATATAGAAATGAAGGGGACGCACAGAACTTCGATAAAAATGAAGGAGACGCACAGGCTTGGATAGTAGAATTGAAGGGGACGCACAGGCTTGGATGGATAGAAATGAAGGGAATGCACAGGCGTGGAGGTAGTCCGGAGAAGATTAGATAGAGAGAGCATCTTGTTTCGCACAAGTTTCTGGAACTTTGTCAAATAAGGTAAATCGACAAAATTTGTCTAAAGACATAGCATTAAGAATTATTAAGAAAATAGATTATGGTGGACTGCTTGCAATGTAAAGCAAATCATATTAGTGAAGAAAGTACACTGAAAACACATCTCCGTTGATGCTTTTCAATCTTTTATGAAAGCCATACGTAATACTTTAATTAATAAAATCCACAGTAGTTTCTACGCTATTCATTAATTTTACTAGTTTTCCATTAACAATATTTCAATTCACCAATAAATATACTAAACCAACACCAATAAAAATATTGAATCTCTTCATTCATTTTCGCTAAATTACCATTAGCATTTTTTAAATATCCTCCATCAAAACTTTCTACCATATGTTCTCACCTCCTTCGGACACATTATGTAGTCTCTACACTCACTACAGCAAAAGGCTACTCTATAAGTTCTACATTAAGTTGTATATAACTAAAATGTGGCTTTTATATTTATTTACAGATAATCGAAGCAGAAGATGATGCAGTGCGATCTACGTCAGAGAAAAAAATTTATTGAAACATAGCATTATTATTATTATATTAATTAAATGAGTTTATTCATATGCTTGCTTTATATCTGAAAATTCAAATTTTTAAATAAACCAATTCCACCAATCCCAATTATCCGAAGTTTATTTGTAGTTTGATATTATCCTTAATCAAAAAATAATAAAAGTACACTCGCTGAGCTGCTTTGCGCTATTCCGAGTATTCCGAGTAAGCTTTACTGGCTACAAACGCGCTTTATCTTCTAACATCACTCGATAGGCTGCAGTGCGCCGTAAACGCGTGGACGTGTAACGAAGATAGATCAGAATTTATAATTTATTGGGATTTCCTTACTTTATCTTTACTTTTAGTACCCGTGACAGTGAAAAATTTGTAAAAAAGAAGAAGTTGAAATTCTGAATCCCAAAAAAAACTTCAAAAAAGTAAAAAAATATGACGCCAAGAACATGAATTATCTTTGTAAAAAGAAGTGAAATCCCCCAAAAAAACTTTAAAAAAGTAAAAATATTACGCCAAGTACATGAATTAGCTTTGTAAAAAGAAGTGAGACCCCCCAAAAAAACTTTAAAAAAGTAAAAAATACGCCAAGTACATGAAAATGTCGAGGACAAAAAAAGTATTATCAAAAATCACAAAAAAAAAGAAAATAGTATATATGAAAAATTCGAGGAAAAAAAGAGTATTATCAACAAATAAATATAAAAAAACACAAAAAAAGACAAAGAAACATGAAAAAGTCAAGGACGAATAAAGTATAATTATCAAATAAATATAATCACATAAATAAAAAATATAATTACAATATAAAAAAAGATGTAAAATCAAAATGAGCTGCAAGTACATCACAAAAAAAAGAAAATAATATAATCACACAAAAAAAGAAAATAATATAATTACAATATAAAAAAAAAAGTGAAATCAAAATGAGCTGCAAGTACATAAATGTGCTTCCCAACTGCGCTTAAGATGACACAACTACATATACACAGCTAAAATGCTGTGTTATTCCATTACTCATATCGCGGACATTTTAATTAACCCATCAAAAAGAATCCCATTTAAAAACATTGTCGTAAATTAATAGCTTTACAAAATTAATGATATACAAAAATTGCGCCATTTATAACAATGCCTATTTATACAAAGAAAAAAATGTATTAAATAATATTAAGCAGATATATTTTTATACAAATAAATATTTTAATACGAATAAATATTTTATTCAAAATACTTGACGCTGCGCAACCGAAAAAATGTTAATTGACTTAGTCTTAATAATTAACCATAACTCCCTTACAATCTAAAATACATAAACATATACATATTATACATATACATATTAGAAACACAGTCAGATTTATTGTACATATATTTAACTCTAATATCATACGTAGCATATGCACACGCACACATACGCACATTCGCGAACGCACGCACAAGAAAGAAAGATAGAAAAAAAGATTAATGCAATTTATACATATTTATTCAGTTTAGCAACACCAATTCGGGGCGCAGCGCCAAGTATTTTGAATAAAATATTTATTCGTATTAAAATATTTATTTGTATAAAAATATATCTGCTTAATATTATTTAATACATTTTTTTCTTTGTATAAATAGGCATTGTTATAAATGGCGCAATTTTTGTATATCATTAATTTTGTAAAGCTATTAATTTACGACAATGTTTTTAAATGGGATACTTTTTGATGGGTTAATTAAAATGTCCGCGATATGAGTAATGGAATAACACAGCATTTTAGCTGTGTATATGTAGTTGTGTCATCTTAAGCGCAGTTGGGAAGCACATTTATGTACTTGCAGCTCATTTTGATTTCACTTTTTTTTTTATATTGTAATTATATTATTTTCTTTTTTTGTGTGATTATATTATTTTCTTCTTTTTTTGTGATGTACTTGCAGCTCATTTTGATTTTACATCTTTTTTTATATTGTAATTATATTTTTTATTTATGTGATTAAATTTATTTCATAATTTTACTTTATTCGTCCTTGACTTTTTCATGTTTCTTTGTCTTTTTTTGTGTTTTTTTATATTTATTTGTTGATAATACTCTTTTTTTTTCCCGACTTTTTCATGTATACTATTTTCTTTTTTTTTGTGATTTTTGATAATACTTTTTTTGTCCTCGACATTTTCATGTACTTGGCGTATTTTTTACTTTTTTAAAGTTTTTTTTGGTAGTAGATACTACGAACTTGGAATTTTCTTTTTTAACCGCTCCTTTTACATTCCTTTGGTTTAATCTGTGGAGCGCTGGTATCAAATTTTCAATTTTAAAACATTAAATATTTGACACCAATCAGCAATGATAAATATCGGGGGGGGGAGGGGGGTGAAAAATATGTTTGCCCCAATATCTCGCAAAATATGCACCGTGGAGAATAATCTATTAGGCGAAAGTGATGTATTTTTTTATAACGAATTCAGCCACGCAATCAAATTCGTAATACATCAATTTGTTTAAACAATATATTAAAAAGTAGTCATTTTTTACTCCTGTTTCTTATAAATTGTTACTCCATTTTGGCGTAAATTTGTCAACGTAAACTACAGACCAATCTGTGAAATACGGATACGTAGAATTCTTCAATTTCAACTTTTTAGTAAAAACTAAGTACACTACATTGAACTCTCTACGCGCAAGGAACGGAAACATCAGGTATAAAATTTTAGTATATTTCGGGCCTAATGGAAGCAGTTGTTTCCGAAAAACTAGCCAGGTTAACCGGCCAGAGCGTCTCATCAGAGTCGCGGTTTATGACTGTATTGTTCTGTATCATGGTGGAGGTAGCGTGAGGCGTTTTCAATCTGGCAAAACTTATTTTCGAAGCATTCGTCGGGGAACATTTGCCTGCCACATGTCGAATAAGAGAAAATCGACATCGTGCCATTTTTTCTGGGACTTCGACTTTCCTCGCTTCGAGTTAAAAGGTATATTCCTCTGTCCGTGGGGGGTACTTTTGGTAACCATCCCTACGCGCGCGTACCATCGACCAGGGCCGACTCACGGGAAAATACCGCCATAAACGGCCAACCTGGATAGACACTCTGTCCGATTATTCCGGCTAGTTTTTCGAACCAGCAAGTTCTGCTTTTCCTGTTGGCACGAACAGGATACACAATAAAAAACTTTTCGTCGAAACTCGTGGACGAATAGTGGAACGTTAAATTTTTTTCAAAATGTAATGAGTAATTAATATAAAGCATTCATTCTCGAATTTTTTTTAAGGGTGGACAAAGATTTGGATCAAAATTCCACTTAAAGGTGGTCATTGTCTCTGATTAATATTTATCCATTGCTCCTCAGATAATGTAATATCAAAATATAATTGCAACAGTATATTTATTATCGTATTTGGATTTTGTAAGGCTAGAATTCTCAAATTCTAGTATTACTTTTATTAGAAACATTAATGCTATCCAATATTTCTTTTTCTTCTTCTTGCACTGGAATTTTGAACTGTTTTCAAATTTGTTAGCAAATTCCACCGACTGTTTTTCATGTAAGAGTTTAGTGTATTTGGAGACAACTCATCAGAAATGTTTATAAATGCGTAATTACTTTCTTTCGCTGACGGCACGCAACGCTGACGCCCTAAGCCCTAAAGGGTCGCGGCGTCAAGTGTCACTGCTGAAACGTAAACAGATGTCTCCGACATTGTCCAATGCTTTCCAACGACGCACGAAAGTCCGTCAGTCTTCAGAGTTCGGCCACAGCTCTTGCAAGATCGCGCGTTCATTTACGGCTTGTGAAGTAACTGTGAGAATATTATATTATTTTCCGTTTTGCGATTTCAATGTTGTGCTTAGTGAAAAATGCCTAGAAAACGATGTGTGAAAAGAAGAAAAAAGATGTGTGAAAAGTGTAAAGTATTCGATGAGAGCTAGAAATTGAAGTGTCGTTTGAATGAAGTGACGAAAAGAAGTATGTGCAAATTTTTTGGATAATATACCACCAAACACCTTAAACCTTTACGGTAAGGACAAACGATTTTGATAATATTTTCAAAAAGATTCGAACTTTAACGCGATCGCGTCTGCAGTACCTTTCTTTTCTAGGAACTTTATTTTTTAATTCGATTCTGGAGGGTGGGCATACGAAATTAATGGATGGGCAAACTTCTTCTACATCTAGACTAACGGACTGCATCGTTGAAAGAACGATTTTGATAATATTTTCGAAGAAAATCGAACTTTAACGCGATCGCGTCTCCAGTACCTTTCTTTTCTAGGAACATTATTTTTTAATTCGATACTGGAGGGTGGGCATACGAAATTAATGGATGGGCAAACCTCTTCTACATCTAGACTAACGGACTGCATCGTTGAAAGAACGATTTTGATAATATTTTCGAAGAAAATCGAACTTTAACGCGATCGCGTCTCCAGTACCTTTCTTTTCTAGGAACATTATTTTTTAATTCGATACTGGAGGGTGGGCATACGAAATTAATGGATGGGCAAACCTCTTCTACATCTAGACTAACGGACTGCATCGTTGAAAGAACGATTTTGATAATATTTTCGAAGAAAATCGAACTTTAACGCGATCGCGTCTCCAGTAACCTTCTTTTCGCGGTTTTTATTTTTTAATTCGATTCTGGTCGGTGGGCATACGAAATCTCAGGGTGGGCAAACGTGGCCAGACCGGGTACATTCGTATCCTACTTTAAAAAAATTCAAATGTATTCATGGATGGTGATGAAGAGAAATTTTTTTATTTGTTCATAACTTTTTTTTGAAGGGTGGGAAAAAAAAATTGTTGGGTGGGCAATCGTGGGCAAACGATGGGCAATCATTTGCCACTGTCAAATCATTAAAATGTTTTCATGGGGGTGCTGATGAAATTTTTTTTTTTTCCATAACTTTTTTTTGAAGGGTGGGCAAACGAAAATTTTGGGTGGGCAAACGTGGACAAACGATGGACAAACGAATGCCGCCGAGTTTTTCCAAAAATTCGAATTTGGGGGTGCCAACTTCACAGACCTGTGAGCCAGAAGTGGTGGGGATAGCGCCAAGCTTCTGTCATGTATAGGCCAAATCGAGCTGCAGCGTAGAAATACACGCATCAGAATAGGTGTGCCTTAGGCCTTAGCTCCAAAAAATTCAAGAGGTTTATTGGTCAGAACATTGATTCGTTCTCGATAGCTTCATCTCGTATTGGACTACGCATAACTTCGTGACGCACACAACTACATATGTACTACGCTGACAATAAGAATAAATGACAGCCACACGGCTACGTTCAGACAGGGCCGAGTAGCATTCCCGTTTCCCCACCATACCCTTCGGTGGTTTGGGAACTCCAACTGACAAATCCACGATCGTCAGATGGTGATGGCTGATTTCTCCTTGATCGCTGTTCGCGAAAACGAATCGACCGAAATATATTTGAATACGACCTTACGATAAAGATATAATGAAAGATGAAAAGTTATTCGAAGCCAAAGATGAAAGGCCTTCGAATAAACAAAGGAAACTAATAAATACCCGAAGTTAAATAGAATTTTAGATTTACACTGCATTCCATATAAGAGCATACCGACGCCCCTACCGATTTGCGACCGATCTGCGCAGCTCCCACTACTACCCACAATTCGAACCGCATGCGATTGGTCGTGGTAATTTCCAAGGAATAACTGTTACATCCCAAACGCGGGACCTGACCGTTGTCAACGTAAACAGTGGACGAAAAGTTAACAGAGAGAGTAAGTAGAGGGCCGTGCGACGGAGAAAAACATAGGAGTCGAGCGTAGCAACGCCTCCTGAGGGTCGTGCCTGCGCGAAATCGGTATGCTCTAATGTGGAATGCAGTGTAGGGTACACACAACCTCCCCCAAACCACGCGTCGATCGGCCACTGGGGCCATTCGGAAGTATATTCTTTTAATTAAATAACGCCCATCGCTGCATAGGAGCGTAAAGAATTACAAAAAAAAATCAAGGAGTCAACTGTTGACCGATTTGGAGACTTTTCCTTGTTATATGTTATATACAATAATCGGAAGAATAATAATTGCAAATAATTGCTGTAACTTCCACATTCTGAAAATATGATATCAGTAAATCACTACTTCCAGTGTTATTAAAAAATTCCAATCTGTTTTTTTATTTGAAATAATGTGACCATATAATTATAACATATATTCGGCAGCGGTGATGTATGTGTTACAGTAAAAGCGGGAATTTGGTAAATGAACACAGTTTCCAGCAGTTTCTAGTCAATGTATGCCTAAAATGCATATAATCTAACCTACAATCGTCCAAAAATACATACATTGACTGTATCACGCTTTAGCTGTGGCACATGTATCCAGCTAACGCCATCTTGCATCCACCGTATTATCGCCGATATGGCGGAACTCGTATTTGGAAATGTAATCACGGGGATACGTTTTTCGTCCGTATATGAACAAATTTTAGGCTGGGTGAGGTCTCATTCGAAAGAGGATGGTTCAGTGCAGGGCGCTCTGGTCATCGTTTGAGTCACAAAACTCTTTTACTGACCTAAAAATACTTGGATTCCTGCGGGTGTGTTTTGTCGACTTTTGCTGTACTTTGAACACTCGTATTATTAGATATCAACACAATTTCGTCGAACCATCACCAGAGCGCCCTGCACTGAACCTTCCTCTTTCGATTGAGCCCTCACCCAGCCCAAAATCTGCTCATATACGGACGAAAAACGTATCCCCCCAAACCCATGTTTCGGGCACATTATGTGGGTATTACAGCGCGCTGCATTAACCGTGTCTACCCCCTTAATGTACAAGCAAGATTTTCCCAAATTTTCACACTAATTAATGAATAATTGTAGAAGATATGGCGATATATATAAATTCCGCGCGGCACCAACAGTCAACGTGTTGGGGATTGGCCCAAACGGTCACAGGCCAAGCCGGCGCGGATTCGCTGCCGACTCCGCGCGAGGTTCGAAGCGGCTAACGCGACCAAGTCGCGGTATGCACGATCGCGGTGATGAGATCGGTCGGGCCATCTGTTGACGCGCACCTCAGCTAATTAGGCAGCTCTCTCGCTTCAGCGCATGGGCAGCTTTGTCCTACTGTTGCGGTCCTCGTCCTGCTCAGGACGATCAGCTGTTAGGTGGGGTGCTGACGTCACAGAATTCGGCGAACCGATACGATCCATCATCGCGATCACTCTCTCTTCCAGGAATCGTCGACTCGACAAGTTCTCTTAAACTCGCGTGCTCGCGCGTCACTGGAACGGTCCAGGCAAGTGTAACGAACTGCTTAGTTCAAGTTCTGTTTCTCGCGAACTCTCGCATTAAGCTAATAAGTGATCGTTGTTTCTAGTTTAATTAGGCACTCGTGTAATTTATTGTTCAACGTTTTGTAAATATATTGTGACCGTGACCTTAGTGTAAACTTAACGACTATTCTTAACGGCTATTCGTACTGACTATCTTAAACACAAAAATTAGTTCTAATTCTTAATCTAACCCGCGAACGATCGAAGCTTCGACGTTTCGCTCTCGAACACAACGCGAGTGCTAAAAGTGCTAAGTAGCGCATTATACGCGGCTGCTGACTGTTGGTGACGCTGACGCGCGAGATTTATATCTGTGGTTGTAAGGAAAAACGACCCATGTCACATGTTTTCACTTTCGAGATATTGTCGTTGAAAGTTCTAAACACCAATTCTTCTTATTAGCAATGTTTCCTTGTTTTTGTCTTACGATATAAACGTATATTTCCTTCACTTTGCATAATATTCAATATTCGTATAATTAACGTAAATAATAATAAACAAAATAGTAATAACCTACATATACTTTAGGCAGAGCGACACAAGTCCACTGGACTTGTGTTGTTCTGCTTGAACGTGTCGCAGTTAAATTGTTTTTCCAAAACAAAACATAAACATTGTACGTGAGATGCGAGCATTCTACGCGAGACGCAGGCATCGTACACGTCTAAAGCATTAATGCGTTCCCGTTCAGTAAATGTGTCAAAGTTTAATAAACACGTTCATTAAAATTTAACTGCAGTTACTGTTACATGGGCCCTTCAGGTCCATTCCGTGCTTACTGTCCCCGCGTCGCCTTCCATTTCGCCATCAGCGATTCAGCGGAATCGCAACGCGCGGGTTAGTAGGTCGGCGAACGCGGAATCCGTCGGCGTGGGCACAACGTGACCACCGATGGTCCGGGCCCTAGATTCCGGAGCATGGAGCAAGGGAAATTGCAACAGGATAACGCCTGACGGGGCTTCCCCCATGCTCGGAATAGGGAGTGCGGGACTTGGAGCTGGATCGCGGGACCTCGGATAATCATTCAGTTTCGGGAGCTCGAGATAGGAAGTCACGATGGGCCAGAGAGCCGTCTAGATACCGCAACCGCGTCTCCGCGTCAAGTCCGCGGGAATACGAACGGCCGATAGTAATTCGTGAAAGGGTAACTCCATCCGACGCACCGAGAACGGCCTAGCCAGGACAGCCCTAGAGCGTCAATCGTGATCGACTTTTTCACCGCGTAGAAACCGACGTTTAGAGACCGCGACCAGCGACGTGACTGACTTCCGAGTGCTATCCGAGAGCACAGCGAGCGACCACGACCTACGCTCGGTCAACCGACACTTTGACCGTGCGATATTCGAGCGACACAGCGAGCGACAGCTGAGACGGAGCGCCGTCTCAAGGTATGATTTATTTTACTGTAACAATATACTTGGTATCTTTGATTTTCCTTTAAACCCGTTGCACATATATATTTAATCCCTTATTATCCTCATTTCCCTTGGTAAGTATAGTCAAGGTGTGCTTCATCACTTTGATAAGAGCAAGAACGCAGTAGATTACTCTAACCGCTCAGGGTGATCTACGGAAAAGTCCCTTCAGGACGTAACATTACCATAGTTGAAAATGGATCTCATTGCCCAGTATTCTACAGATACGGATTTAACGGATACAGATCAATCTTTTAAGGTAGGTACATTATATCTATGCCCACTAACCTAAATAATATACATCTCTTCACATCCTAGATAATCTCAATGTGTGTTATATATAAATATTTTATCTGCAAACAAAAAATAAAATGTTTATAGAATTACGATATAATTGCATGTATGTATGTATGTATGTATTATTTTATTGTCTTCCCCTTAGGGTTACAAGCTCCATTCTCTTTCCTCCTCACTCTATTTTGTTACACCATTCCTTAACCTATACCTATATCTATCTTTAATTCTATCTTATCCTTATTCCTCCGCTTTCTCGCCGCACGCTCGCCTCCAACGCTTCTCTTTCTCATTTACGCCCGCTTATCCTATCCTTAACCTATTCTTAACCTATCGCATTCTTCCTCTTAACTCTACGCCCCTATTTCCGCCTCTTCCCTTCGCCGTCGATTTCCGTTTCCTCTCTTACATTCCATTCCTCCTTTCACTCCTTCCCTCCTTGTTCCTTCCCCCTCCCCCTCCTTCTACCATTTCACCTCCTTCCCTTTCCCTCCTCCTTCCCTCTATTTTCCTCATCCATTCCTCTCCCTCCCCTCCCTCTGCCAAAATTTTCCTTATCTTTTCCCCGATATTCCCCTTCATACCTTCCTCCTGCGTACACCACTCCATCACGTGCTCCCATGTCTCCACCTCCCACCCGCAAATCCTGCATCTCCTCTCCTCCTCCCCCTCCCAATACCTCCCTCCCCTCATTTCGTTTCCCAGCCTGAACCTCGCTATCCTTCTGTATCTTTCTTCACTCCACCCTTTTGTCAGGTACTTTGGCACCCCTCTTGTCCTTATCTCCCTATACCAACTATTGTAATTAAATTCGTCTATCTTCTCTCTTCTCTCTTTTTCTTGCCTCCTTTCATCTTCCTTCTCTATTTCCACGTATCCCTCTTCCCTTTTTACTCCCCCCCTCTTTCCCTTTTGAATTCCTTTCTCTCCTTCTCCCATGTGGACAGATCTATCCCCACCTCCTGTTCCCTTTCCCTTACTTCTAAACACAGCCAGGCCAACTCCCCTCCCTCCCCCCTGTCCAGCTTCTCCTCATACTTCCACGCCCTTCTTCCCGCCCACGTCCTCAACTTCTTCCTCTTCGTTTCCTCCCTCACCATATATCCCGGTGTCTGCCAGTCCACTCCTAGTGACCACCTTATATACCTCTCCTGAATTCTTTCCACCTCTACCCTCTCTCTCCAGCCCCACGCCTCTGCCCCATACCCCACCACCGTCCATACTAGCATGTCAAAGAGCCACATCCTTCTTCCCCAGTCTTTTCCGAATTTCCTTTTCCCTATCCCCTAAACCTGCCGCATCACCACCCCCGCCTTTTTTACCCTGTCCCTGATGTGCGCCTCCTGTCCTCTGTTCCCCTTAAATGTATACCCGAGGTACCTAAACTCCATAACCTCTTCTGTCCTCCTTCCTTTCCACCTCCAGTCCACCTTTTTTCCCCTCCCCCCCCCCCCCCACCCCCTCTAAATCTTACTATTTTCGTTTTTGCTACATTCACCTCTAACCTTTTTCCCTCCAAATATCTTTCCAGCCTCCTGACCATGCACTCCATTTCTTCCTCCTTCTCTGCCAGTATTACTAGGTCATCCGCGTACGCTAGGGCGCATATCCTCCTTCCTCCTACTTTCACCCCTCCCCATTTTCCTCTCCTGAGCACTTCGTCCACATCTGCAATCAGCAGGTTGAATAGGATCGGGCTCAAAGGCCCTGTCTCAATCCTTTCCCCGTCCAGAAGCTCTCTCCTACTTCCCCTCCCACCTTCACCCTGCTCACTGTTTCTTTGTATATTTCCCTTACCCTTTTTCTCACAAGGGACGTTCGGCAACCCGGAAATTCAGAAAATTATGAAACACGGTGTGCAAGTAGAGTAGTTCATCCGTAACACAACCCTATTTTTCGTTGGTGCCAAAAAGCATTTTTTAGGGGTGAAATCACCCCTTGAAGAAAATGCAGAATTTTCTTTTCCGTGGAATATCTCGAGAACGGTGAGAGATATCGAAAAGAAGTTTAAACAAAAGTTGCATCCTTCTTTTATATCTACAAAACCGCGTAAAAATTATTTTCGAAAAATCCATATTTTTCAAGTTACCCCCACCACCAACTCTTAAAATTAAGTTTTTGTATTTTGTAAATATACGCTAGCATACCTCTGGAGAATCCCTTTTCATACATATAAATAGTTTATGTGTTATATTTTTTTTGCAAACAAATAAAACCTCTATTACCGAATTTGAAGTCCATTTTGGCAGTTTCCATTAATAACATGGTTTCTTAAAGCCATATTTAAATTCGTATTTATGTAAGGTTCAGACAGCTTTCAATTATTTAAGCAAGGCAGTACGTACGTAAAATTGCATCCAAGGTAAAACTAATTAAAACTAATCAATGACGTGCATGAATCAGTATGATATCAGCACATTCGTACATGCATTACTTCAAGTGTAATCTTATTAGGCTGTTTTGGAAGCCACGCGATAAATAAATAATGTGTGAAGATTTACAATGACTTTGCAAAATATATATGTTATTGAAATGACGCAGAATCGCATTGATGCCGATAACCTTGTCGAACCTTCAGATTTTCCGAGTTTTCGGTAAACATGTTTTTGTACTCGCGTCTTTGAGTGATATAAATATTCCCGCGGATGTAGCCAACGGCAGTTACTTTTTTGGCAGCAGTCAGTTACCATCCAATTGATAAAAGTGAATGATCATTGTTTGAAAGACAATTTTCTTTAAAATGCAGACGATTAATGTTGCTAACGTAATACACATGTTAGCCACTACGTTTCAAATTGCAAGTATAACACAGACACCTATAATCCCGGTAGAAACGGAACTGCACAATGAAATTCGGGACATTATAAAAAAGTTTCAAAACATACATTCCCTACCATTAATTGAACATGATTATGTGCTCGATTATGCCGATCCATCAGAACCACATGGTGCACAAGTTGTAGAGTACATTATGCCTGCAGAAGAAGAAGAAGACAGTTTTGAACCTGCAGAATGTACTGTTGATGATGAAGGTGGACAAGTTGACTTAAGTTATAAGAGAAAAGCTGTAACGTTTTGGAAAAGCGCAAAAAAGGCACGTCGAACGCTTGCCAGTGTACAGAAAAATTATCGCATGGTTAAATCTTTGCAGCAGCTATACAGGTGGGAGGCGAGTGTAGAGAGAGGTGGAACAAATGCAGACAAACTTGCATTTATTGGGGAATATGTACTGCAAAAGTTTGAAGAAGCTTGTGACAGAAGATCCATTGTTCATGACATGAATTTAAGATTGTGGGCCTTGGAGGCAAAAAACGAAGTGGACCTACCCCAATTCGTGGCAGGTAAATGGTGGATTTGGAACTTTAAGACTGCACATAGAATTGTGTCCCGCAAGATAACAACATTCAGGACACAATTTACGTTTGAAGATATTGACAACATTAAAAATATCGCAGAATCGTTTGTTTCTCGCGTAAAGTCTAGCATCCCAGCTGTCGGAGTTGAAGAAATTTATAATGCAGACGAGAGTGGCTTCAACCTTGAAATACATTCTGGGCGAACATTGGCGAAATTAGGAGTAAAAACAGTAGAAGCGACGATTCAATCGGTATCTTCTACAACACATAGCTACACTATAATGCCTATTATATCAGCAAGCGGACGTCTTCTTTCACCACTATACATAGTTTTGAAGGAATCTACAGGAACACTTGGTCCGATAGTGCAAAGAACTCTGTTCCGTCCGGTGAATATTTACATCGGAGCTTCAAAGTCAGGAAAACTCACGTCTGAACATTTTAAAACTTGGTTTAGCGAAGTATATCTACCGAATACTGGCCGTAGAAGCATGCTCCTACTCGACTCGTGGACGGGACACTGCCCAAATGAGTTACAGCAGTTGATTCCACAAGACAAGGAAGTAACTTTTTCAATGATTCCAAAAAAAACGACGGGCATCGTTCAGCCTTTAGATGTGTTTGGATTCCGGATTTGGAAAAATTTCGTGCGGACATTTTCGGATAATGTGATTCTCCAAGAAAGAGATGTCAATTTGCACTTACGCAATGAAATAATAAAATTGCAGTCCCTAACCCATAACCAGTTTTCTTCGCCTAGATTCGAAAACCTTTTTCAATATGCTTGGTTTAAAAGCGGATATCTAGAAACGCATCCCAGCGAATTTCAAAATCCTGTAGATTTCTGTTACTTCAGAAATGAAAAGCTTATACCCAAATGTAGTATTTGTGGGGAGCCGGCTTTTATGCGATGTGCATGGTGTGGCAAGTATTTTTGTTTTAATCACTTCTATGAAGAATATCATTATTGTACCAATTATAAACCGTAATTTTCAATATATTTATCGTTTTCTACTAGTATATTTCTTCCAATGTATAATCACACAATACAGCATGTACAAAAAGAGACTGCAAATGTTAAAATATTGCTTTATTCAACCACTTCGTTCATGAAAACTCTTATAATGTTATAATTAAATTTAATATTAATGTCTTTAATGTAATATTATAATATTGTAATATTATATATATATACATGTTATTAGTGGGACTTCCGTTTCCGGTCGCGTGTGTGATAGCTGGGTGTTAGAGTGAGTGAAGTTTGTGTTTGGAGCGAAAGGCGAGTGAGGTGGGGAGGGAGAGTGAAAAGTGGAGGGAAAGGTAGAGGGGAGTTGAAGAAGGGACGGAGGATAAAGGGCAAGGGACGGTGATAGGGGGTAGCAGAAGTGCGAGAGGGATAAGGGAAGCTTTGGAGGTTAGGTGGTAGAGACAGGCGAAGAAAGGCGGGAAGGAACGTAGAGTGTGACAGGTAGTGGCGCAGGTGAGAGAAGAGTGAAACAGGAGAGAAGAGCTGGTGGGAAGGCGGGAAGTTTGAAAAAGAGATAAGGCAAGAGAAAGGGGTTAGAGAAGTAAGGAAGAGATGGAGACAAAAAAAGGTGGAAAAGAAGTAGGAAAGACGGTAGACGAAGGTAGGATTAGAAAGGACAGTGAGAACAGCGTGGGGAGTAGCGCGGGAAGTTTGGATAGTTTGTGGGGAAAGAAGAGGGAGAGAGAGGAGGACGCTGGGGCAATGGAGCTAGCAAAAACAGGAGGGTTTAAGAGAAGCTCCAAGACGCGGAGATCTCCAGAAAATGGTGGGAAAGGGGGTAGGAAGGAGGGAGGAGAAGAAGAGGGATCGCTGGAGGGAATGATAAGGGAAATGTTGTTGGAAATGAGGAGGATGAGGGAGGAAATGAGAAGGGATAGGGAGGAGAGAAGGATGATGGAGGAGGAGATAAGGAGAGAGAGGGAGGAGATGAAGAAGGAAAGGGAAGAGAGAAGAAGAAGTGAGGAGGAGTGGAGAGAGGAAAGAAGGAGGTGGGAGGAGGAGATGAAGGAAGACAGGGTGAGGAGAGGAGGGCTGGTAGAGAAGCTAGGGAAGATAGAAGAATGGGATAGGAGGATGGAGGAGGTGATGGAGAAGGTAGGGAGGTGGGAAAAGGAAAGAAGTGGGGGGGTGGGGGAGGGGTTGAGGGGGGAAGGACAAGAGGAGGAATGGAGGATGAGAATTAGAAGGATGGAGGTCATGCACGACAAGAAAGAAAGGGAGGTGAGGAGAAATAACGTGGTGGTTAGGGGGTTGGGACTGGAAGGAAAGGAGGTGAAGGAGGAGGTGGGGAGGTTGTGGGAAAGGATGGGTTTGGGGGCGAAGGGAATAAAGGAGGTGGTGAGAATAGGAAGTTTAGGAAAGGAGGGGAGTGGAATGGTGCTGGTGAGGTTGGAGGGGAGGGAGGAAAAGAGGAAGGTGATGGAGGCGAAGAAAAAACTGAGGGGAAGAAGGGAAAGGGTAGAGGACGACCTTACCGAGGAGGAACGGAGGGCGAAATGGAAGATAGAGAGAGAGGCGCAAATGGAGAGGGAGAAGGGAAGGAATGTGCAGGTGGGGTATTTGAAAATGTGGGTGGACGGGAAGATAAGAAGATGGGACGAGTTAAGGGAGAAATGGTTTGAGGGGCAGGGAAACGAATGAATTGGGAAGGGGGAAGGAGGAGGAAAGGGGGAAGGGAAGGGGGGATAAGGAGGGTGGCGTTTTGGAATGTAGCAGGGTTAAAGAGGAAGGATGAAGGATTTTGGAGGGGACTCGAGGAATGGGATGTGATGGTACTGAGTGAGACGTGGGTGGAAGAGAAAGATTGGGGGTATGTAGAAAGGAGTCTACCGAGAGGATATACATGGGAAAAGCAGTGGGCCAGGAGAGAAAGTCGGAAGGGACGAGCGATGGGAGGAATGTTGTTGGGGGTGAGAAAGGAGTTGGAAGTGGGAGATGGGGGAGGGGGGGGAAGGAGGGGATAATGGCTAAGAAAGTGAAAATTGGGGGGGGATGGTGGAAAATAGTTGGGGTGTATGTTAATGGGGATCTGAAAGAGAAGCTGGAGGTTTTAGGGGAGTGGATGGAAGAGAGAGAGGTGGGGATAAGAGTAATGATAGGGGGGGACTTTAATGCACGCACGGGGGAGGAAGGAGGGGAGATACGGGGGGAAGAAGAGGATGAAGGAGGAGGGGGAGGCAGAAGGAGATCCAAGGATAAGGAGGAGAATGGGGAAGGGCGGAGGCTGTGTGAGTGGTTAGAGGAAAGGGGGTGGGGAATATTGAATGGGAATACAGAGGGGGATGAGGAGGGAGAGTGGACTTTCACAGGGGGAAGGGGGAATACGGTAATAGATTACGTGGTAGGGAACGAGGATACTAGGGAGAAAGTGGAAAGGTTAGAGGTAGCGGAAAGGGTGGAATCAGATCACCATCCGGTGGTAGTGTGGTTAAGAGGGGAGGGGAGGGAGGAGGGGGAAATTGGGAGGAAAGGAGGGGCGAAGGGAGGGGGTAGAGGAGACTGGACGGAAGAGGGAAGGCGGGAATTTATGAGGAAGTTTGGGAAAAGGGGCGAGGGGGAGAGGGGAGTAGAGGAGGAATGGTGCGAGTTGCTGGAAAGGATTAAGGGCGCGATGGGTAAGATGGGGAAGGGGGGGAGACGGTAAAGAAGGGAGGGTGGTGGGATAAGGAGTGTAGAGAGGAGAAGAGTAAGGTAAGGAGAGAGTTGAGAAAATGGAGGAGGGAAGGAGGGGATGGGAGAGAATATAAGGAGAAGAAGAGGGAGTATGCCAGGTTGTGTGAGGAAAAAAGGAAGAAGGAGGTGGAGAGGTGGGTGAGGGAAGTGGAAGGAGTAAGAACGGAGGGGCAAGTATGGAAGGTGGTGAATAGGGGAAGGAAAAGGAGAGGGAGGGTTAATGAAGGAATAGCAATGGGGGAATGGGACGGGTATTTCAGGGGGTTGCGGGGGGGGGGGTGGAGTGGAGGGTGAGAAGGGGTGGGGAGACGAGAAGGAGGGAGGATGGAGAGGCCGATATAGGGAGGGAGGAAATAGGAAAAGTGATAAGGAATCTAAAGGATGGGAAGGCGGGAGGGGGGGATGGGATTCCGAACGAGGTGTGGAAATATGGAGGCGCGGAAGTGGAGAATTGGTTATGGGGGTTGTGTAAGAGAGTGTGGAGGGGGGAAGGCTGGCCACAAGGGTGGAGAGAGGGGGTGGTGGTGCCAGTAGTGAAGAAGGGGTTGGGGAAGAAGGTGGAGGAATACAGGGGGATAACCCTAACACAGACGGCGTACAAGGTGTACGCGTCTGTGTTAGCGGAGAGATTAAGAGTGGAGGTGGAGGGGAAGGGACTGTTGCCACCGGGTCAAACGGGCTTTAGGAGGGGGGTGGGTTGTATGGATAATGTCTATGTACTGAACTATTTGATAAACAGGCAAGTGGGAAGAAAGAGGGGGAAAATGGTGGTGATGTTCATAGACATGAAAGCGGCGTTTGACTCGGTGGACAGGGAGGTATTGGTTAGGGCAATGAGAGGGAGGGGGGTGAGGGAGGAGTCGGTGGGGAGGTGCGAGGAGATACTTAAGGAAACATCGTGTAGGGTGAGGGTGGGTGATGAGGAGGGGGAGAGGTTTTGGACGGCGAGAGGGGTGAGGCAGGGGTGCCCGCTGAGCCCGAGTCTCTTCACCCTGCTCATAGCGGACATGGAAGAGGAATTGAAAAAGGGAGGATGGGGGGGAGTGAAGCTAGGGGGGGGGAAAGGTATACGCGTTGGCACACGCCGACGATGTGGCGGTGTTGGCGGAGGACGAGGAGGGGATGAAGGGGCTGATAGGGAAATTGGAGAAATATGTGGATAGGAAAGGACTGCAGGTCAATGTGGAGAAAACGAAGGTCATGAGGTGTAGGAGGGGAGGGGGGAGATGGAAGAAGGTAACATGGAGATGGAAGGGGAAGGAGATTGAGGAGGTGAGGAACTTTAAGTATCTGGGGTACACGGTGATGGGGAACGGGGGGCAGGAGGAGCATGTGGGGGAAAGGGTGAAAAAAGGGGCGGCGGTGATGGGGAAGGTATGGGGTATTGGGAAAAGGATGTTTGGCAATGATTGGGAAAGGAGATTGTGGCTGTTTGATAAGTTGGTGTGGCCGGTGGTGGGGTACGGAGCGGAAGTGTGGGGGTGGAGGGAAAGGGAGAAGGTAGAACGCCTGCATGACAGGTTTTTGAAGTGGGTGCTGGGGGTTGAAAGGGCTACACCGAGTTATATGGTGAGGGAGGAGGTACAAAGGGAAATGATGAAGGGAAGGGCAGGGATGAGGGCGTGGGGGTTTGAAAGGAAGCTGGAGGAGGGGCGAGGGGGGGGGGGGAGCTGGCGAGAAGGTGTTGGGAAGAAATGAAGGGGAGGCTCAAGAGGGCAAAGGCTTTGGAGGGGTGGGAAGAAGAAAGGAAAGGGTTTTACGAGGAAAGGGGGTGGACCTGGGAGGAAATGGAAAGGATAAGGGAAAGGGGGGGAATAAGAGGAGAGGAGTTAGTGAGCAGGGAAAGGAAAATGCAGGAAGAGGCGAGGTGGAGAAGGATAGGGGAGTCAAGGTACAACGGTTGGTATGGTAGGGTGAAGGGCGAAGGGTTGCCGGGGTATTTGAAGAAGGGGTGGGGGGAAAGTAGATGGAGAAGGGTCGCGAGGTATAGGCTGGGCAATGAAATGAGGGGGGGAAGTACTGGGAGGAGGAGGAAAAAAGGATATGCAGGGTGTGTAGAGGGGGGAAGAGACGTGGGAGCACGTATGGGAGGTTTGTATGGGGTGGGGAGAAGAGAGGGGGTGGCAGGAGATGGCAGGGGAGGTGCTAGATGATGGGGGGGAGGGGGAGGTGTGGATGAAGAGAATTGAAGAGAGGAGAGAGGGAGTGGAGCATGGATGAGGAGATGAGAGTGGAAGGGGAGTCGAGCGGAAGCGGAGGTCCGGGAGAGAGGGGGAAGCGCTGAGGTTTTTGCGTGTGAGAGCGGCGGGGAGGACGGTGGGGGGCGAGCGAGCGAAGAGGGGGGAGAGGCGGAAGTAGGAGGAAGTAGGTTAAGATAGGTTAAGATAGAGTAAGATAGGTTAATATAGGTTACTGAAAGACAGGGAGAAAACCCATCGGAAGGCGGCATTGGAGAGCGCCTTGAGTGCATGGCAGGAAGAGTGGGTGGGGATCCCCCAATCTAATTGGACTAGAAGACTAGTCAACTCGGTGGGGACTTTCTCGGGCGAGAATCGCAAGATCTTTGGCATGGACTACCACACCATGCAAATCCTTACTGGGCATGGTGCTTTCCAGGCCTTCAAGGAAAGGATCGGCAAGGCGAGAAGTGATAGGTGCCTGGATTGCCGTGAGATAGTCAGGGATGATGCAGAACATGTGCTAATAACATGTCCCACGTACGAGGAGCAAAGGAGGGCCCTGAAAATGATAATAGGGGAGGACCTCAATGTGGACACAGTGATGGAATGTGCCACGAAAAATGAGCAAACTTGGGCGGCCTTTAGACGCTTCTCCGCTGAGACGATGAGGGATAGGGAGGAGAAAGAGAGGATCTTAGAGAAGAGCGCGAGGGAAGAGCGCGTGCGTATAAGAAAGGAGGAGATGGCCCTGAGGAAGAGGAAGAGGAGGAGAAATAGGCTGACCAGTGCTGGGAAAAGAAAAAGAAATGTGCAGGGCACTACAGGGTCGAAACGCCAGAGAATACAGAGACCAGATGACGGTATCATATAGATCACGATATGGCATAAAAAATGGAGGAATGGTTCAGCAATAGGAACCTTTGGAGGCTCACTGCGTAAAGCACGACAGAGGAAAGTAGTCTAGTCAAGTTCTCCGAAGTCTAAGGTGAAGCATAAAGGAGCCATTTAAAGAGGGGACCGGGTGGGTAGTTCTCCATCTCGATGGGAACCCCCACGAAGCTGCGGTAATGCCCGTGGTTTTGTGCACAATGCACCTTTTCCTCTCTTGGGGGGGTTTTTAGTGGGTAGTCCGCCTATTTGGCTGGGAGTCCCACATAACCCGGCGGTTAACCGGGTATGCATCAAGCATTTTCCCCCCCTAAAAAAAAAAAAAAAAAAAAAAGGTTAATATAGGTTAAGGTAGATATAAGATAGATATAAGGTAGATGTAAGGGAAGAAGAGGGTGTGAGAGGAGTATTGTAAGGAGATTGTAACCCCTAGGGGAACCAATAAAGACAATATACATGTTATTAGTGGGTCAGGTAAGTAAAATTGATTTATAAATCATTTAAAATTCATATCCATATGCATCATGCAAATCGGAAGGTTCGACAAGGTTATCGGCATGAATGCGATTCTGCGTAATTTCAATGATAACATATATATTTTGCAAAGTCATTGTAAATCTTCACGCATTATTTATTTATCGCGTGGCTTCCAAAACAGCCTAATAAGATTACACTTGAAGTAATGCATGTACGAATGTGCTGATATCATAATGATTCATGCACGTCATTGATTAGTTTTAATTAGTTTTACCTTGGATGCAATTTTACGTACGTACTGCCTTGCTTAAATAATTGAAAGCTGTCTGAACCTTACATAAATACGAATTTAAATATGGCTTTAAGAAACCATGTTATTAATGGAAACTGCCAAAATGGACTTCAAATTCGGTAATAGAGGTTTTATTTGTTTGCAAAAAAATATAACACATAAACTATTTATATGTATGAAAAGGGATTATCCATAGGTATGCTAGCGTATATTTACAAAATACAAAAACTTAATTTTAAGAGTTGGTGGTGGGGGTAACTTGAAAAATATGGATTTTTCGAAAATAATTTTTACGCGGTTTTGTAGATATAAAAGAAGGATGCAACTTTTGTTTAAACTTCTTTTCGATATCTCTCACCGTTCTCGAGATATTCCACGGAAAAGAAAATTCTGCATTTTCTTCAAGGGGTGATTTCACCCCTAAAAAATGCTTTTTGGCACCAACGAAAAATAGGGTTGTGTTACGGATGAACTACTCTACTTGCACAACGAGTTTCATAATTTTCTGAATTTCCGGGTTGCCGAACGTCCCTTGTCAGTGCCTGACAAGACTTTCTCCCTTATACAGGGTCATTCATTAAAACTGCAACCCACGCGCGCGCGAACAGGTAAATTTGGCAACACCGCCTCACAGACGCATTCCACTACAACCATGCGCCGATACTTCCGCCATCTATGAGCCAACGATGAAAGTGTAGTCTTTCGCCAGAGAATATTAAATTTGACGTAGTAGACGGGTAGGAGAACGGTAGCCATTTTAAGAGTGCAACCGCGCCGATCCGGTTATCTACGTATGCAATGGTCCAGCAGCGATATTAGCTCAGAGTTGGGCAAAATGTAATCTAATTACAATTTACAAATTACGATTAAAATGTAATTGTGTAGTTGATTACACATTATTTTCTGTAATCGTTAATGTAGGTGGTTGACCACAATTTTATCAACTAGATAAATTAACGATTACAGAAAATAATGTGTAATCAACTACAGAATTACAGTTTAATCGTAATTTGTAAGTTGTAAGAAGATTACATTTTGCCCAACTCTGTATTAGACCACGCTGACGCGTTGGTGGCCCGGGTTGAAGAATTTGGGGCTGTTTTCGCATAACTTTTGAACTACAAAAGATATCGGAATGCAATTTGCGCCATAAAATGGGGACAAATTATCCCCTTCTAATGGTGGAAAATTTACCAAATTTTACGTTTACTTAATTTTTCTTTTCTTAATTTTTTAACCATAATTGTTGCGAAAAGCTTTTGCAAACTGTTTATTTAAATACTTTATATAATGCTCTTTTTAAAATTCATGGCGCCGATAAACAATAGGCTAGTTGTCCCTGTATCATTACTTTCACTAATTGAGGACATAAATTTTTATTCAAATATATATTAGTTCTGCAGCCTCAGAATCTAATGCTCTGGTTTCCTTTTTCGTGATTTTATCCTTAATGTAGTGCATGCACTACAGATCGGAAGTAAGGTGTAACTAATGGGATGTGTCGCTGTTTCTAGCAGTCTTTGAATTTTTTCTACAATTTTTGTGCCTGAATGTTTAAACCCTTTAGCTATTAAACGCCACACCTGTAGTGGCTTCTGTTTATGTCATCTTTTGGAATGGCACATGAAAATGCGCAGGTTGGATGCGCGTGATTATTATGTGCTCCCCTCCTCGAAGTGACAGAAAATATAACCTATATGCTATACCAGATTTCATAAAGATACAGTTGCGGCGTAATAATAATATCTTGGAAGGACGTTAAGTCATACATAGTTGACAAATGTAGCGTAGAAGAACGAAATAGCCAATAAATATTTATCGTCGTGTAGCATATAGGTTATGTTTTCTGTCACTTCGAGGAGCGGATTTTCTGTCCCCGAGGAGCGGATTTTCTGTCCTCGAAGTGACAGAAAACATAACCTATATGCTATACCTGATTTCATAAAGATACTGTTGCGGCGTCATAATAATAATTTGGAAGGACGTTAAGTCATACATAGTTGACAAATGTAGCGTAGAAGAACGAAATAGCCAATAAACATTTATTGTCATGCAGCATATAGGTTATATTTTCTGTCATTTCGAAGAGGGGACCACATAATAATCACGCGCATCCAGCCTGCGCATTTCACTAGAACGGGCGGCTGCATGGAAGGGTACCTTCCCCAGCCTGCATTAATGGTAGTTAGAATCAGAGATGGGCAAAAAATTATTTTAAATAAAAAATTGGTTTTATATAAAAGGCAGAAATTTTAATCGAAACTCACCAAATATAAATAAGCCGGAGTTATTTATTATTCGAAGCGCCGTAAATAATGTTTTCATTCGACGGGAATTCATCCGAAGCTTCGAATAATGTTCTCCCTTTCATTTATATTCATATCCGAATGTTATTTCAAGCTTGGCGAGCCTTGAGCGCCTTTGATCGAAGCCGTCGGCTCCTCGAGCCGAGCGACATTGTATCGTTCACCCGTCTAATCTGCAGCGCGAGGTTGCTCGGCGATGTGTCGTCGATTATGCAGAAACGGAATTTCATTATTTCTCATCGTATCAATATGACAGTGGCAGCAATAGATTCCTTGCATTCTCCCGATTAAATTGACAAAAAAAAAATTTAAATCGGACCACTTTTAACGAAACGGGATTTCAATCCTGCAAACTAATTTTATACGCAATATCGTTAATTGTGTCAGTGAGGGCAAACAACGGACTAACCCACATTCTTTTCGAAATTGAGGCGGTTGCAATAACGTATTCCAACTTGGAACCATATTCGTCAGCCCGATGTACGCCACTATGGGGTGACTTACGTTAATATCCTCTTTTGAAACGATATGCCACTGTGGTGGCTTTCACACGCAGGTGGCGAAAAATCAAGCCAACCCTGTCGTAGCCAAAATTTTTGAAATTGAGACGGGTACGAGACTAGTCGACTCATTGTTTGCAAACCTCGTTACAGTAATCTGGGGTGCGAGTGGTAAACCGGCCGTAAAAGGGGAGCCTGCGGCTCGCTTACCTGAGCCGGGAAATTCCGAATAGCTCTTTGCGACGTTAATTTTAAAGAGACCATCCTAAAATTCTCGTAGCTCGGGCATCGCTGCTATCCAGCGGTCGCTGGCAGCTCTGAACGCCAGGCCGGTACGAGAAGTGGCTTCTCGCATGCTTCGACATTCAATTTCTCTTACAAGCCTATCATTATATTTTCCTTAAATTGATTCCTCCCTTATCGTTGATTTCGTCATATTCTTCACCTACACTACTTTGCTCAAGGTATTATCGGTTTACTCGCCCGCTTCTTTGCACGTTAGAATTTGATCTGAAAACAATCGCACGGAACAGTCTTCCGTGTAGACCTCCTCGCGCCTCAGTTTTTCATATTTATTTCATATTTATTTATTGTGGCTTTCACACGCAGGTGGCGAAAAGTCAAGTCAACCCTGTCGTGGCTAAAATTTTTGAAACTCAGATATGTACGGGACCAGTTGATATTGTTTTCAAACCTCGTTACAGTAATCTGGGGTGCGAGTGGTAAACCGGCCATAAAAGCGGAGCGCGCGGCTCGCTCACTTGAGACGGGGACCTTCGATTCACTAATAGCTGTTTGCGACGTTAATTTGAAAGAAAACATCCTAGAATTCACCTTATTTTCTACGTAGCGTTTCTAGCAATGGTTTCTGTTTGTATATGTATGAAAAAGGCATACGACTAATATCGTGCAACAACCAGTTGCAGCTTCGACTGTTATTCGAATGAGGTAGTTCTGGGCTGTTATTTCAAAACCACCGTCTATTCTACACAGAGACACAGAAAATAATTTATTTTAAAAGTATTAACTAGTTTTACCACATTGGAAGAAAGACTGAACTTTTTTTTTTTTTTTTTTTTTTTTTTTTTAATAGAGGGGGAAAATGCATTAGGCATACCCCAGCATAACCTGCTGGGGTTATGTGGGACTCCCAGATCTTAGTATACCCACTAAAAACCCCCTCTCAGATATTCTCCTTATCCGTCACCCCTTACCTACTGAGGTACTTACACGATTACTTCAGCCGAGGAAGACTAAACTGTTCAAGAGTTTCCAGAACATCTTAATTCAAATAAAGGTCGAAGCAAATTCGAAACTCTCGTCGGGAATTTGCAGAGAATCTCGAGATATCGAGATTTCGCCCGTATTTTGCCAGCCCGCTCCAAAGCTCCGTTTTCCAAGCCCCCCGATGACCGAGAGCTACGAACCGCCCGATAGCCCAACTACCGGTCACGTCGTCGGTCGCGTGTTCCTAGAGTTCTTAGCTCAACTGTGTCATTGAGAGTTTCTGGGACCGAAATTATTGTATTACAATATCCTCTCAAAATGCTAATATCAATTAATTAAAACGGGGCATAAATCCTTTGGTAAATGTAGTTATTAAAATACGAATTCGCAACAGATTTAGTATTTCAACTTTGACCGTTGTTTCGTCGATGTTTTCAACGATGCATCTTTTAATTGAGAATATATGCAGTGCTTGTAGCTGATTTAACTACGCTTCCCGACGACGTACTACTTTTAAAAAATCTCAAATTTAACGGTTAATGGTGATCATGTGTGAAATTATGAGCGATTTGGGGTGCAATGGCTGATATGTTTGTTGAGATGATATGTTTGTTGAACAGAGTTATCCTCGTTAACGTTTTTGGTGGCCCTAAAAAGGGCCGTTAGTTGCTGCTGGCCCTGAAAAAAGGGCAGATCGTTAATTTTTTAAAGGTCCTGCTGGAAGTGGCCACCATTATTTCTCAGGCAGGCGTGTATCCTCTTTACCTTATTTTCGAAGACCCGATTCAACGTTTCGGGTGTGACTTTGGCGATCGAAGCGGTGATATTGTTCCGCAACTGCTCTATGGTGCCCGGATTAGTGGCGTACACCTCGCCCTTCAGTGTACCCCACAAAAAAAAATCCGGAGGCGTCAGGTCTGGCGATCGCGGCGGCCACAATCCCTGAGAAATTATTTTTTCTCCAAAAAATTCCTCCAGCATTGCCATAGTTGACCCTGCTGTGTGCGCTGGTGCCCCGTCCTGTTGGAACCAGCACCTCCTTTCCTCAGGTTCCAACAGGGAAATAAATTGATGTACAAGTTCCTGATACCTACCTGCCGTTATGGTGGTGTCGAAGAAGAGTGGTCCAACGATTCGCTTACGCGATATCGCACACCAGACACCAATCTTCGCCGAATGAAGAGGCTTCTCCCGGATTTCCCTCGGATTCGTTGTGCACCAGCTCCGGCTGTTTTGGTTGTTTACCTGGCCATCTAGGTGGAACCAGGCTTCGTCGGTGAAAAATAGTTTATCTGGAACAGAAACACCCTCTACCTCCAGGAAATTAAGGAACCATTTACAATACCTGCGCCGCGCCGCGTAATCCGGCTCCTTGAGTTGCTGGACCGTCTGATGCCGATACGGATGCAAGTGTAGCTGTTGTGTTGCCCGATAAGCGCTTCCATACGACAAATCGCACTGCTGTCGCAGCTTCGTCAATGACGTATGGGGCGCTTCTTCGAGAACTTGCTGCACCTCGGCCAGCTTCTGGTGCGTCAGCACAGTTGACTTCCGGTTATGCTTCCTGTTCTGCACGCCTCCATCCTCGCGTAGTTTTCGTGACAATCGGCTGATTGTACTTTTATGTGGTACTGGAGAGTCCGGGTATTTGGTCTGAAATGCTAATTGAGCTGCCACGTACGATCCCGTGCGCCAATAATTGTGCACGAGACACGTTCGCTCCTCTACGGAAAACTGCATTCCTACTTGATACGTAGGTATGCAATGCCTTTTTGTAGTACTGAAAAGTACTGATTGTGATGTTCGTTGGTCAGTGTAACACTGAAGAGTGCTGATGCTCTGCGTTGATGCGTTGCTCTGCGTTGATGCGTTGCTCTACGATGTGCTCTGCTTCTGTGCTGAGTCAGTACTCATTTTCATTCCGCAAAGTCGGCCCTTTTATAGGAGTTTATGCTTCCGCGCCCGAAGCCAACCAAACGGCAGGTAAGTATCAAGACCTTTTGTTTCAGTTTATTTCCCTGTTGGAACCCGGGGAAAGGGGGTGCTGATTCCAGCAGGACGGGGCACCAGCGCACACAGCACGGTCAACGAGGCCGATGCTAGAAGACTTTTTTCTTGAACGCGTAACTTCTCAGGCTTTGTGGTCACTGCGATCGCCAGATCTGACGCCTCCGGATTTCTTTTGGTGGGGTACACTGATGGGCGAGGTGTACGCCACTAATCCGGGCACCATCGAGCAGTTGCGTAATAATGACACCGCTTCGATCGCCAACGCTACACCGAGAACGTTGAATCGAGTGTTCGAAAACAAGGTGAAGAGGACACACGCCTGTCTGAGGCACAACGGTGGCCACTTCCAGCAACATTTTTAAAGTTATTAATCATCGGCCCTTTTTTCAGGGCCAGCAGCAACCAACGGCCCTTCTTGGGGCCACCAAAAATGTTAACGAGGATAACTCTGATCAACAAACATATCAGCCAGTGCACACCACACCCCTCAGTCATGACATCTGACCACCTCTCCCGAGGTGCCGGGGGAAATGGTTAAAGACGATTCTGTACACCGCTGTTTGACAAAAGAGGTTAAGGGGTCATGCTCAGTCACGAGGCCGAAAAAAGGGTGATCTTTGGGAATTTTTTACTCGAAAGCTATAACACATTTCTCAAAAATTACTTTTTCCTTTTCAAGATTGCATCTAGTACTGTGCATCGGAATTTTTTTATTTAAAAATATTTATTAATAACAAAGTTATTGTCCATCTCTCAAAGGTCCTCTAAAAAAAAGGCTTCTGCGGTGACCACTGCTGTTCGAAAGTCGATCATCTAAATTAAAAAATTCAAAAGAATTGATGCTTAGTTTTCTTTTAAAAATTCAAAAGAATTTACTTAGTATATTATATTATCTTGTCTGTGAACGAAGGATTTTTCGAAATATTGATTTGGGAAAAAATGGCGGTTGTTTAAAGTAAAAGTTTCAATTTTCATCATAAATCGTGCCTGATTTTCGCCAATGGTCAGATGTCATGACTGAGGGGTGTGGTGTGCACTGGCTGATATGTTTGTTGATCAGAGTTATCCTCGTTAACATTTTTGGTGGCCCCAAGAAGGGCCGTTGGTTGCTGCTGGCCCTGAAAAAAGGGCCGATGATTAATAACTTTAAAAATGTTGCTGGAAGTGGCCACCGTTGTGCCTCAGACAGGCGTGTGTCCTCTTCACCTTGTTTTCGAACACTCGATTCAACGTTCTCGGTGTAGCGTTGGCGATCGAAGCGGTGTCATTATTACGCAACTGCTCGATGGTGCCCGGATTAGTGGCGTACACCTCGCCCATCAGTGTACCCCACCAAAAGAAATCCGGAGGCGTCAGATCTGGCGATCGCAGTGACCACAAAGCCTGAGAAGTTACGCGTTCAAGAAAAAAGTCTTCTAGCATCGGCCTCGTTGACCGTGCTGTGTGCGCTGGTGCCCCGTCCTGCTGGAATCAGCACCCCCTTTCCCCGGGTTCCAACAGGGAAATAAACTGAAACAAAAGGTCTTGATACTTACCTGCCGTTTGGTTGGCTTCGGGCGCGGAAGCATAAACTCCTATAAAAGGGCCGACTTTGCGGAATGAAAATGAGTACTGACTCAGCACAGAAGCAGAGCACATCGTAGAGCAACGCATCAACGCAGAGCAACGCATCAACGCAGAGCATCAGCACTCTTCAGTGTTACACTGACCAACGAACATCACAATCAGTACTTTTCAGTACTACAAAAAGGCATTGCATACCTACGTATCAAGTAGGAATGCAGTTTTCCGTAGAGGAGCGAACGTGTCTCGTGCACAATTATTGGCGCACGGGATCGTACGTGGCAGCTCAATTAGCATTTCAGACCAAATACCCGGACTCTCCAGTACCACATAAAAGTACAATCAGCCGATTGTCACGAAAACTACGCGAGGATGGAGGCGTGCAGAACAGGAAGCATAACCGGAAGTCAACTGTGCTGACGCACCAGAAGCTGGCCGAGGTGCAGCAAGTTCTCGAAGAAGCGCCCCATACGTCATTGACGAAGCTGCGACAGCAGTGCGATTTGTCGTATGGAAGCGCTTATCGGGCAACACAACAGCTACACTTGCATCCGTATCGGCATCAGACGGTCCAGCAACTCAAGGAGCCGGATTACGCGGCGCGGCGCAGGTATTGTAAATGGTTCCTTAATTTCCTGGAGGTAGAGGGTGTTTCTGTTCCAGATAAACTATTTTTCACCGACGAAGCCTGGTTCCACCTAGATGGCCAGGTAAACAACCAAAACAGCCGGAGCTGGTGCACAACGAATCCGAGGGAAATCCGGGAGAAGCCTCTTCATTCGGCGAAGATTGGTGTCTGGTGTGCGATATCGCGTAAGCGAATCGTTGGACCACTCTTCTTCGACACCACCATAACGGCAGGTAGGTATCAGGAACTTGTACATCAATTTATTTCCCTGTTGGAACCTGAGGAAAGGAGGTGCTGGTTCCAACAGGACGGGGCACCAGCGCACACAGCAGGGTCAACTATGGCAATGCTGGAGGAATTTTTTGGAGAAAAAATAATTTCTCAGGGATTGTGGCCGCCGCGATCGCCAGACCTGACGCCTCCGGATTTTTTTTTGTGGGGTACACTGAAGGGCGAGGTGTACGCCACTAATCCGGGCACCATAGAGCAGTTGCGGAACAATATCACCGCTTCGATCGCCAAAGTCACACCCGAAACGTTGAATCGGGTCTTCGAAAATAAGGTAAAGAGGATACACGCCTGCCTGAGAAATAATGGTGGCCACTTCCAGCAGGACCTTTAAAAAATTAACGATCTGCCCTTTTTTCAGGGCCAGCAGCAACTAACGGCCCTTTTTAGGGCCACCAAAAACGTTAACGAGGATAACTCTGTTCAACAAACATATCATCTCAACAAACATATCAGCCATTGCACCCCAAATCGCTCATAATTTCACACATGATCACCATTAACCGTTAAATTTGAGATTTTTTAAAAGTAGTACGTCGTCGGGAAGCGTAGTTAAATCAGCTACAAGCACTGCATATATTCTCAATTAAAAGATGCATCGTTGAAAACATCGACGAAACAACGGTCAAAGTTGAAATACTAAATCTGTTGCGAATTCGTATTTTAATAACTACATTTACCAAAGGATTTATGCCCCGTTTTAATTAATTGATATTAGCATTTTGAGAGGATATTGTAATACAATAATTTCGGTCCCAGAAACTCTCAATGACACAGTTGAGCTAAGAACTCTAGGAACACGCGACCGACGACGTGACCGGTAGTTGGGCTATCGGGCGGTTCGTAGCTCTCGGTCATCGGGGGGCTTGGAAAACGGAGCTTTGGAGCGGGCTGGCAAAATACGGGCGAAATCTCGATATCTCGAGATTCTCTGCAAATTCCCGACGAGAGTTTCGAATTTGCTTCGACCTTTATTTGAATTAAGATGTTCTGGAAACTCTTGAACAGTTTAGTCTTCCTCGGCTGAAGTAATCGTGTAAGTACCTCAGTAGGTAAGGGGTGACGGATAAGGAGAATATCTGAGAGGGGGTTTTTAGTGGGTATACTAAGATCTGGGAGTCCCACATAACCCCAGCAGGTTATGCTGGGGTATGCCTAATGCATTTTCCCCCTCTATTAAAAAAAAAAAAAAAAAAAAAAAAAAAAGTTCAGTCTTTCTTCCAATGTGGTAAAACTAGTTAATACTTTTAAAATAAATTATTTTCTGTGTCTCTGTGTAGAATAGACGGTGGTTTTGAAATAACAGCCCAGAACTACCTCATTCGAATAACAGTCGAAGCTGCAACTGGTTGTTGCACGATATTAGTCGTATGCCTTTTTCATACATATACAAACAGAAACCATTGCTAGAAACGCTACGTAGAAAATAAGGTGAATTCTAGGATGTTTTCTTTCAAATTAACGTCGCAAACAGCTATTAGTGAATCGAAGGTCCCCGTCTCAAGTGAGCGAGCCGCGCGCTCCGCTTTTATGGCCGGTTTACCACTCGCACCCCAGATTACTGTAACGAGGTTTGAAAACAATATCAACTGGTCCCGTACATATCTGAGTTTCAAAAATTTTAGCCACGACAGGGTTGACTTGACTTTTCGCCACCTGCGTGTGAAAGCCACAATAAATAAATATGAAATAAATATGAAAAACTGAGGCGCGAGGAGGTCTACACGGAAGACTGTTCCGTGCGATTGTTTTCAGATCAAATTCTAACGTGCAAAGAAGCGGGCGAGTAAACCGATAATACCTTGAGCAAAGTAGTGTAGGTGAAGAATATGACGAAATCAACGATAAGGGAGGAATCAATTTAAGGAAAATATAATGATAGGCTTGTAAGAGAAATTGAATGTCGAAGCATGCGAGAAGCCACTTCTCGTACCGGCCTGGCGTTCAGAGCTGCCAGCGACCGCTGGATAGCAGCGATGCCCGAGCTACGAGAATTTTAGGATGGTCTCTTTAAAATTAACGTCGCAAAGAGCTATTCGGAATTTCCCGGCTCAGGTAAGCGAGCCGCAGGCTCCCCTTTTACGGCCGGTTTACCACTCGCACCCCAGATTACTGTAACGAGGTTTGCAAACAATGAGTCGACTAGTCTCGTACCCGTCTCAATTTCAAAAATTTTGGCTACGACAGGGTTGGCTTGATTTTTCGCCACCTGCGTGTGAAAGCCACCACAGTGGCATATCGTTTCAAAAGAGGATATTAACGTAAGTCACCCCATAGTGGCGTACATCGGGCTGACGAATATGGTTCCAAGTTGGAATACGTTATTGCAACCGCCTCAATTTCGAAAAGAATGTGGGTTAGTCCGTTGTTTGCCCTCACTGACACAATTAACGATATTGCGTATAAAATTAGTTTGCAGGATTGAAATCCCGTTTCGTTAAAAGTGGTCCGATTTAAATTTTTTTTTTGTCAATTTAATCGGGAGAATGCAAGGAATCTATTGCTGCCACTGTCATATTGATACGATGAGAAATAATGAAATTCCGTTTCTGCATAATCGACGACACATCGCCGAGCAACCTCGCGCTGCAGATTAGACGGGTGAACGATACAATGTCGCTCGGCTCGAGGAGCCGACGGCTTCGATCAAAGGCGCTCAAGGCTCGCCAAGCTTGAAATAACATTCGGATATGAATATAAATGAAAGGGAGAACATTATTCGAAGCTTCGGATGAATTCCCGTCGAATGAAAACATTATTTACGGCGCTTCGAATAATAAATAACTCCGGCTTATTTATATTTGGTGAGTTTCGATTAAAATTTCTGCCTTTTATATAAAACCAATTTTTTATTTAAAATAATTTTTTGCCCATCTCTGATTCTAACTACCATTAATGCAGGCTGGGGAAGGTACCCTTCCATGCAGCCGCCCGTTCTAGTGAAATGCGCAGGCTGGATGCGCGTGATTATTATGTGGTCCCCTCTTCGAAATGACAGAAAATATAACCTATATGCTGCATGACAATAAATGTTTATTGGCTATTTCGTTCTTCTACGCTACATTTGTCAACTATGTATGACTTAACGTCCTTCCAAATTATTATTATGACGCCGCAACAGTATCTTTATGAAATCAGGTATAGCATATAGGTTATGTTTTCTGTCACTTCGAGGACAGAAAATCCGCTCCTCGGGGACAGAAAATCCGCTCCTCGAAGTGACAGAAAACATAACCTATATGCTACACGACGATAAATATTTATTGGCTATTTCGTTCTTCTACGCTACATTTGTCAACTATGTATGACTTAACGTCCTTCCAAGATATTATTATTACGCCGCAACTGTATCTTTATGAAATCTGGTATAGCATATAGGTTATATTTTCTGTCACTTCGAGGAGGGGAGCACATAATAATCACGCGCATCCAACCTGCGCATTTTCATGTGCCATTCCAAAAGATGACATAAACAGAAGCCACTACAGGTGTGGCGTTTAATAGCTAAAGGGTTTAAACATTCAGGCACAAAAATTGTAGAAAAAATTCAAAGACTGCTAGAAACAGCGACACATCCCATTAGTTACACCTTACTTCCGATCTGTAGTGCATGCACTACATTAAGGATAAAATCACGAAAAAGGAAACCAGAGCATTAGATTCTGAGGCTGCAGAACTAATATATATTTGAATAAAAATTTATGTCCTCAATTAGTGAAAGTAATGATACAGGGACAACTAGCCTATTGTTTATCGGCGCCATGAATTTTAAAAAGAGCATTATATAAAGTATTTAAATAAACAGTTTGCAAAAGCTTTTCGCAACAATTATGGTTAAAAAATTAAGAAAAGAAAAATTAAGTAAACGTAAAATTTGGTAAATTTTCCACCATTAGAAGGGGATAATTTGTCCCCATTTTATGGCGCAAATTGCATTCCGATATCTTTTGTAGTTCAAAAGTTATGCGAAAACAGCCCCAAATTCTTCAACCCGGGCCACCAACGCGTCAGCGTGGTCTAATACAGAGTTGGGCAAAATGTAATCTTCTTACAACTTACAAATTACGATTAAACTGTAATTCTGTAGTTGATTACACATTATTTTCTGTAATCGTTAATTTATCTAGTTGATAAAATTGTGGTCAACCACCTACATTAACGATTACAGAAAATAATGTGTAATCAACTACACAATTACATTTTAATCGTAATTTGTAAATTGTAATTAGATTACATTTTGCCCAACTCTGAGCTAATATCGCTGCTGGACCATTGCATACGTAGATAACCGGATCGGCGCGGTTGCACTCTTAAAATGGCTACCGTTCTCCTACCCGTCTACTACGTCAAATTTAATATTCTCTGGCGAAAGACTACACTTTCATCGTTGGCTCATAGATGGCGGAAGTATCGGCGCATGGTTGTAGTGGAATGCGTCTGTGAGGCGGTGTTGCCAAATTTACCTGTTCGCGCGCGCGTGGGTTGCAGTTTTAATGAATGACCCTGTATCTGCTTTCCTATTACGTGGTTTAACACGTAGATGTGGTCCACTGTCCCTCTTCCTCTTCTGAATTCCGCCCGATTTTCCGGTACCATGCCCTTCCCTTCCACCTCTTGCTCAATTCTCCCCACCAGAATCGCCGCGTACACCTTGTATAGTGTCGGCATTAGCGTCACTTCCCTATAGTCCTGCACGCTCGTCCCTCCCCCTTTCTTCACCAAAGGTACGATAATTCCCTCTTTCCATTCTTGCGGCCATCCTTCCCCCTCCTACACCCTTCCGCATATCTCCCATGCTAATTCTATCCCCTTTTCTTCTCCATATTTCCAGGCCTCATTTGGTACTCCATCCCCTCCGCACGCCTTCCCATCCTTCATTTTCCTTATTACTCTCCTTACCTCCTCTTTACTTATCCCCTCTTCCTCTCCTTTTCTCCTACCCCCCTCTTCACCCATCCTTACCCTACCCTCCACTCCTCCTAACAATCCCATAAAATACTCCCTCCATTCCTCTTTCTTTATCCTCTCGTCCACCCCCCTCCCTCTTTTCCTCCCCCTGTTTACTATTTCCCATACCTTACTTTCTGTTTTTGCTTCTGCCACTTCCCTTACCAGCCTCTCCCTTTCTTCCTCTTTTTTCCTCCCGCACATTTCCTTATACTCTCCTCCTGTATTCCTCCCTTCTCCCCTCCCAACCCCTCCATTTCCTTAGCTCCCTTCTCACCTGTCTCTTCATTTCCCTACATTCTCTGTCCCACCACCCTTCCCCCTTCCTTCTCTCCTCCTTTCCTCCGGCCGCCTCCCTCTTCCTCATCACCTCCATAATCCTTTCTACCACCTTGCTCAACTCCTCCTGTATCCCTTCCCCTTCCATGCGCACTCCCTCCATTCCCTTCTCAAACTCCTCCTTCATCCTTCTCGACCACCGTCCCCCTCCTACCTTCCTTTTCCCCGCTTTCGCCCTTTTCTCCCCCACCCCTCCCTTATCGTCACCACCAACGGGTGATGATCAGACTCCACCTTGTCTCCTACTTCCATCTTTTCCACCCCCATTCTCGTCCTCTCATCCCCCAGCACATAATCTATGACCGTCTCCCATCTCCCCCTGTGTACGTATATTCCCCCACTTCGTCGCCCTCTATGTTTCCGTTCAATATTTCCCACCCTGTCTCTTCTACTAGCCTTACTAGCTTTTTCCCATCCCCGTTTATCTTACTGTCTTTCGACTTTCTTCCCCCTTCCTCTTCCTCTCCCCCCTCTATCCTTCCTCCCTGTTCTCCCGTTCTCGCGTTGAAATCCCCCCCTACTATTACCCTCTCTCCCTCCTTCTGTCCCTCCATCCACCCTCTGATCTTTCCCAGCTTCCCCTCCATGTCTCCGTTTACGTAAACCGCCACTATTTTCCATATCTCCTCCCCCGCCCTCGCTCCCTCTCCCGCCCTCACTCCCTCCACCATTATATCCCGTCTTCCTCTCCCTGCCCTTGCTCCTCTTTTCCCCACATCTCTTCCCTCACTCCTACCATCATGCCCCCCATCGCTCTACCCTTCCTATTCCTTCTCTTCGCCCATTGAGTCCTCCATCTGTATCCCACCGGTAGTCTACTCTTAACCTTGCTCCACCCTTTCTCTTCCACCCATGTCTCCATCATCGCTATCACCTCGCACTCTTCTAACCCCTTCCAAAATTTCTCCTCTTTGTTCATCACCCCCGCTACGTTCCAGAACGGTATCCTTCAATTTTTTCTTTCCTCCTCCTTTTCCTTCCTGCTTAGTTTTTTGTCCCTCCTCTTTCTTGTTCCTTACTTCCCCCTGCCCCCTCCTCGTCCCTCCTCCCTCCCTCCTTTTTCCCTTCCCCTCCTTCTCTATCCTGCTCCCCAATCTCCCTCCGCCTCCAGTCTCTTAATACCTCCTTCCTCTCATCCCAGACCCACATTTTTCTGTCTATTACTATCGTCCCATAACTTATTCTCACTCTCTTTCCTTTTTTTTCTTCCTTGACCCCTATCTCTCTTAACCTCCATTGCATCTTTCTTTCCTTCCACGCCAAATCATCCTCTATCCTCTCCTTCCTCCCCCTCAGCTTCACTTTGTTCCTCATCACCTCCCTTTTGGCCTCCACGCTCTCCATCCTCACCTCCAGCATCACCTCCTTCCTATCTTGCCTTCCTCCTCCTTACCTCCTTCGCTCCCTCTATCCCCCCTTGCACTCCCACTAACGCTATTATCTCTATTGCCCTCTGCATCGCCGTCCCCTCCCTTCCTACCCCTTTTATGATCATATTCTTTTTTCTCCCTTCTCTCTCCTTCATCTCCCATTTCCTTTCCATTTCCTTCACCCTTTCTTCCCACTCTCCCCCCCCCCTCCCGTTTTCCCGCCCTGCCCTTTCTTTTCCCCTTCCTTCTTCTCTCTCCGCCTCTTCCCTCACCCTCCATATCTCCATCGCTTTTACTCTCTCCTCCATTTCCCTTAACCTTTCCTCCTCTACCTCCTACTCCACCATCCTTTTTTCCATCCCCGCCATTCTTCCTTCCAACTCCTCTTTCTTTCTTCTCCACCTTTCTTCCCACTCTTCCATTTTCCCTCTGATCTTTCCCATCTCCTCTTGCGTCTCCCTCCCTTGCTCTTTTACTTCCCTCATTTCCCTTATCAGCTCCTCCATCGTGCCCCCCTCCCCTGCCCTCTTCTCCTCCGGCGACCTCAGTACTTTCCTGCACTTCTGGAACGCCCCTTCTCCCTCACTTCCTTGTTCCTTCCCTGCCTGCTCTTTCTCTCTCTTCCTCTTCCAAAAATCCGCTATCCCTACTTCACTTCCTCCACTTGCGCTTCTTTCTCTTACTGCTTTCCCCACGTTCATTCTTCCGCCCGCTTTCCTCATCCCCCTTTTCCACTACCTTCTTTTTCCCTACCATCTTTTCGCTCCCCTTACTTTGTCCCTTTTCTCCCTCACTCCCTCCCATCTTACCCTCCGCTCCCTTCTTTATCGCCCGTCCTGTATTACCGACTATCCTACGCTCTCCTTGCTCCCTTTCCTCACCGCCCGACGTCGCTCTCTTCCTCTCACTTTCTACTTTACCGCCTTTCTCTTTCCCGCTCTGCCTTAACCTCCAAACTCCGCACCTCCTGCCTGTTTCCTCCTTCTCCCTCACGCCCCTTTTCCTCGCCCTTTCTCTCCCTTCTTTCCCTGCTCTCCCTCAGCCTTCGCTCACACATTCCACTCCCTGCACTCCCTGCTATCACGTAATTTCGCTTCCCACTCTCGCACTGCTCACTTACACGTCCAGTAACTTTCACCCCGGAAACGAAAGACCTATAATTGCATAATATAGACAATAAAATAAGGTACATATTGTTTTTTGAAGGTGTTATTCAGGGAATGGTTGATGCTAACAATAATTCGCATAAACAAAGCAATAGTCTTAACGAAACTCGAGCTACCAGGAAATAGAAAAGGAATTCTGGTGTATCGTACAAATCATTTTCGGGCAAAACGATTTTGGCGAGAAAATTTACAAGATTAATAGATTGTGTCCGCCTCGACTCTGCTGATGATGTTAGAAGGATACTTCAGGGCAAACAGCGGTACAAAGGGCCTTATAAAATTTCGGACGACAAGACCAAGCAACAACGAGAGACCCTCTTGCAGCTCAGGGAAAAGCTTCGTGATCTTCATGAACGTGGGGAAACCCATATGACCATCCGTTATATTCGTGGTTTTCCGAAGATCGTGTCTGGTAGACCGCATAAGGACTCCTCCCAAAAAAACTAACTCAGAACCCTTTAATATATGTACAAAATGTCCGTGGTCTGCGCACTAAGTTAGATTCTCTTATTAATTCCGTACTAACATCTGCAGTGTCGTATGACGTAATCATTTTTGTCGAGACCTGGCTTACCTCATATATATCTTCACCGGAACTCGGGCTGTGTAATTATACTGTTTATAGGTGTGATAGATCCCAACAAACTAGCTGTTTTACAAGAGGCGGCGGTGTTCTCATCGCTGTCAAGAACTCGATGCCGTCATACCCTGTTATAGTTTGCTGTCCCGAGGTCGAACAATTGTTTGTTAGAGTCCACCTTCATAGTAATAAATACTTATTGTTGGGGGCCATTTATGTACCGCCTACATCCCGGACATCAATTTATGCTAAGGTCGGGGCCATATACATTGGCCGGTGAGTTTCGTGAGAGGTATTCTCCCACCACACATTTTGCTTGCCTCGGTGCTCCTTTTCTCAACGTTTTCTGACTCGCTCTCGTTCCATCTCGCTCTCGCCTTCGCAGAACAAGAGTGACCCAGAAATGGTGGGGATAGTGCCAAGCTTCTGGGGTGTAGACCAAACCGAGCTGTCAGCGTAGAAATACACACATCGGAATAGGTGTGCGTTACCTACGAAAAAATTCAGGAGCTTTATTGGTTAGAACATTGATACTTTCTCGATAGCTTCATCTCGTATTGGTCTGCGCATAGCTTCGTAACGCACACAACTATTACGCTAAGGACAAATAACAGCCAAACGGCTAGGTTCAGGTGGAGCCGAGCAGCGTTCCTGCTACCCCACCATGCCCTGCGAGGGCCACGCAACTCCAACTGACAAATCCACGATCGTCAGATGGTGGTGGCTGATTTCTCCTCGATCGCTGTTCGCGAAAACGAATTCACCGGCCAATATATCTGGCCCCGACCTTAGTCACGTAGACTCAGTCATGGAGTTATTTCATAAGTATAGTGAAGATACCTTTTGCCTGTATGGAGATTTTAATCTCCCTCATGCGGTTCATATGGTTCAGTGACTCGGGTCAAGCGTGCTTTAGAAGGTCGGGTATTTCGTCTAATGAATCAGCAGCCATCGATCTCCTCCTTGGTTGTGCGGGGTACTGCAATCTTACCCAAGTGAACACTGTTTTTAATGAATTTGACGTCATGCTTGATCTCATCTTTGTTAGCTGTCCTAACGTTACAGATGACCGAGTCATTGATGTCCTTATCGAACCGGACGTCTACCATCCACCCTTGTATGTAATGTTCAGAGGATTGGCCTCGTGTCCCGACCTTATGTGCGGAAACCTTAAATTTAGGGACTTTAAGCGGGGTGATTTCCCCGGCGTGCTTAAATATCTTAACGTTTATATGGCCATCTCAATATTGCAATCGAAGCCTATATTCCGGTCCGGGCTGTAGTCCCTTCCACGTTCCCGCGGTGGTTTTCCCCTGGCTTAAAGTCCCTGATCCGACAGAAGAAAAGGGCTCATAGAATCTTTAAGCGTTCCGGCGATTTTTGCGATTATATAATTTTTTCCAATCTCCGTTCGAGGTGTAAGCTTGCCCTGGCGCGTGAGCACCGTACTTATATTGACAGCGTCGAGAATGCGGTGTGTGACAATGTATCAAGCTTTTGGCAATTTGTAAATACTAAACGCGCTGGGCATGGAATTCCTAGTAAGGTGCATCTCGACCTTGCTTCTGCCTCATCGCACGTGACAGTCGCTAATCTCTTTGCTGATTTCTTTGGCTCTGTATATAGTCCCCAGCACGGAGCGGCGCCTGTTTTGATTCCTGAGCCGTCTTCTTATAGTGAGGTAAACATACATTCGATTTCCATCTCTATCGGTCAAATCTATTCCAAGCTCGAGTCACTTGATACGTCAAAGGGACCTGGTTATGAGGGGTCCCGCCTCTGTTTTTAAAGGAGTGTAGATTCATTCTTGCTAGGCCCCTCTGGCATATTTTTAACTCCTCACTGGCTATGGGGACATTCCCAGCAGTGTGGAAGACCACTTTGGTTACCCCGGTATTCAAAGTAGGCGACCGCTCCGATGTTAGAAATTATCGACCAATATGCAAATTATCTGTAATGCCTAAGATCTTTGAGGAACTAAAAACAAAGTACTTAACGCCCTGTCTCACTAATGTCATTTGCGATGAACAGCATGGTTTTGTTCCTGGTCGATCGACGACAACTAATCTGGCGGTATATCACTGCTTCGCTTCTGCTGCACTGGATGCGGGTTTTCAAGTTGACACTGTCTATACTGACTTTCGAAAAGCTTTTGATTCGGTTGATCATTGTATCTTGCATCTAAAATTGGCCTCAATCGGGATTAATGGGTCGCTTCTTGCTTGGATCGCCAGCTACCTTGAAGGCCGGGTGCAGGTTATCAAGGTGCAGGATCGGTTATCTGATCCGGTAAATGTGACCTCGGGTGTCCCTCAGGGATTGCACCTTGGTCCTCTCCTGTTCGTTCTCTTTATTAACGATCTTAGTGAGGTTTTCAAGCACAGTAAATTTCTTATGTATGCGGATGACTTAAAAATGTTTCGCACTATTAGCGGGGTTTCTGATGTGAATCTGTTGCAGGCTGATCTCACGAGGTTTGAGCAGTGGTGTACCGTCAATAGGATGCGTCTAAATACAGGGAAATGTGTGTTACTTAGGATCCATAGGGCTGTCAGTGGCATTCCCTCGATGTATGTATTAGGCGATACCACATTGTCTGAGGTTGCGGAAGCCTTGGACCTTGGTGTTACGTTTACTAAATGTCTGGACTTTCGCAACCATTATCGCAAGATCACGTGTAAGGCGATGAAAACCTTTGGGTTTATCGTCCGTTTCGGTAAACATTTTAAGCAGATTAGGACACTTAAGTTGCTATAAGTCTCACTGGTAAGGCCACAGGTCGAATATGCGTCGGTGATCTGGAGCCCTAGACATAAGCAATATACTTCCTTACTTGAAAAGGTCCAGCACAAGTTTCTTAAGCTTGCTATGAGGGCATCAGGTAGCCCTATGCGGCTCAGTGATCATGATTATGGTGCTGCCTTACTAAAAATGAGGCTATCTACTCTAGCCTACAGCCATGTTAGTACGGACCTACTATTCCTTTATAAGGTTTTACATGGTCAGATTAACTGCCAGGAGCTAGTCGCAAGGATTTGTTTTCATGCTCCGCAACGGTCACTGCGTTCGAGACCTCTTTTTGTAACGTGCGTCCCGGAATATCATTATTACTCCAATGATCCCATAAATCGCGCAATGGAGGAGATAAATCAATGCCCTGCGGACATTGATTTATTTGTAGCCTCCCTCTCATCGTTTATAACTAAGCTGTTTAGGAGACTGTCACCTCCGTAATTTATGCAGCATCGGTTACGGTAGTCGTCGATGTTTGTTGACTGTTATGTTTTTTCGTTATTTTTCTGTTTATTTTATTTTTACGTTACGTTATTTTCTGTTTTTTTTGCACTAGACTGTTCACATTTTTGTAATTTAAAGGGTTCTCCCGTCGAATAATAATAATAATAATAATAATAATAATAATAATAATAATAATAATAATAATAATAATAATAATAGAAATTTTTCGCCAGGTCTATAAATACTTTGAAAACGATCTATAAGGTATTCAATGATTGGTCTTATTCTATAAAGCTTATCTTTTGATTCAGTTTCTTCTGAAAAATGTAAAAGGCAAAGTATAGTCTGGAATCTTTTAAGTGGCATGATTTTTGAGAAAATGGGTGTTTCAATCAAAGCATCTGAAGACCAATACATTTCAATCTGAGGTTTTTTTGTGATGCCCATAAGTATAGTAAGTGCTTGAAAAGCATACAGTTCATCCACAGTAATATCATCGCATTTATTTAGCCTTGATTTTTTCCTAAACTTATTAGAATTTCTCAAATCTGTAATTTATTTTTCTTTGTATAAATTACTTTGACAAGTAATCATATCAACACATTCTTCCAGAACAAACGCTTTAAAAATTTCGATATAAGAACTATTATTATCTAGTCCACACTTATTTTGCAAACCACAATTATTATCAATAAAAGGATGGACTTTTGGCACAAAATTAGCATTTTCAACAAAAGTTAATTTTTTTTTCATCTGATCTAATCTTATACTCAAAGGAATATCATCAGTGTCATCATCATTCGAGTGCTCTTGCTCAGAATGTTCATCAGAATGTTGGGAGGTGTTTGATAAAATACATCCTTCATCACTATCGCTAACTTCCTCTGCTAAAAATTCATCATCACAATTATCCTCCAATGAATCGCATTCTGAAGATGTTGATGGCGATGGCAATCTTATTCGTTTTTGACGTCGCATTTTTTTTTCAAAATTGTATAGATGTAAAAAAAATCAAAATTTATCTGCAGTGGATCCCTACTTATATACTTTCCTGACCATTTTTACATGTGAGAGATATGTTAATGGCTGTTTGCCACCTAGCGGTGACTTTTAGTACTAAGCCGAAACTTGCAGATCAAAAAAAAGCACTTGCGGTGGAATTTATGGATGAAGAATTCAGGTATAAAATTATTCGAAACTTTTTCGTAGAAAATAAAAAGACTAAAAAATTAAACCCCTAAACCCTTATTTTTCAGGAGTTGGGGGTGGCATTGAAAAAAGTAACTGCTGCAATCGAATTATAGACAAGAAAACTTCGCAAATAAAATTTTTTTCAAAATAACAAAGAGTTTAGTAAAGAATTCACAAACTCACTCCTAAATTCTATTTTTTTAGGGGTTGGGGGTGTCAGATGAAAAAAATTACCCCCGGAATCGGTTCAGCGACTCAAAAAACCCCTGTATACCAAATTTTGTGTGATTCACTTAATTATTCGATTGTACCAGTTTGGGCCCGAATAATGAAAAGGACCGTGCCAGTTAACCGGTTAATGAAACTTGTGGGGTTATCAGAACTGTTTTGAAAAAGATTTCTTCGAATGAAGATGCAAGTTGTTTTAAAGATCAAAGAGGAATGAATCCTCCAGCAAACAAGATATCTGAAGAAAGAACTGAAGAAGTAAAGTGTCATATTCGAAAATTTCCGGCTTATGAAAGCCATTATTCGAGAGCACACACATCTAGAAAATACTTGCCATTTGGTTTAAACGTAACAATAATGTACGAACTTTATACATCAGAAAATCCATGTCCAGTAAGTCTTGCAACTTACAGGAAAATCTTTAATCAATCTGGTCTACGATTTAAGGTCCATTTATACAGCGACCGAGCCGAGCCTTCCGAGCCTTCCGTGCCGGGCGGAATCCCTATGCTAAAGCTTATGGAGAGCTCGGAACCTCTGAGTCATCCGGGGCGTCCGGGCCCGGCCGTGCTCGGCGGCTCCTCGTCGCCCGCTGGGCCCGTGCTCGGTGGCCACTCGTTGAGACGACTGGAGTGCGTGCCCTGTCGAAGTGCAACACTGCTAGATTTTATGCTCCCAACACGTAGGGTAAATCCGAGAGACGCGGTCGAACTAATATAAAATGGCTATTAAAACTAATAAAGTAAAATTATTTATGAGTGAATACAATTACAGATTCATTGATATTTAATTTGTTTACGCTAAACAAGTAAAGAACACATGGAAGAAAAAGTGAACTACCTACTGGCGGTTAGTAAGGAAAATGAATACAAAAGTGAAGAAATAAACTAAATAAACAAAAATAATAATAAAAAATAAAAATAAACAAAAATAATAACTCGACCATCTCACCTTTCTGCAGCGAGAGATGGTCTTCTCGTTAGCTTTCAGAGGAAGAGTTAATATGACCAAATACTTTGGCTGCACGACCGCGTCTCCGGGATTTACCCTAGAGGAGTCATACCTGACAAGCGAAGGTCCCGAGGTGTAGCTTCATGACTTTAGCTACGCCTACGCCTTTTTAGCTGGTCGAAAGCGAGTGACTGATCAGTTCTGAACAAATCTTCGACCAGCGAAGAACCAGTTTTTTGTTTATTTAGTTTATTTCTTCACTTTTGTATTCATTTGCCTTACTAACCGCCAGTAGGTAGTTCACTTTTTCTTCCATGTGTTCTTTACTTGTTTAGCGTAAACAAATTAAATATCAATGAATCTGTAATTGTATTCACTCATAAATAATTTTACTTTATTAGTTTTAATAGCCATTTTATATTAGTTCGACCGCGTCTCTCGGATTTACCCTACGTGTTGGGAGCATAAAATCTAGCAGTGTTGCACTTCGACAGGGCACGCACTCCAGTCGTCTCAACGAGTGGCCACCGAGCACGGGCCCAGCGGGCGACGAGGAGCCGCCGAGCACGGCCGGGCCCGGACGCCCCGGATGACTCAGAGGTTCCGAGCTCTCCATAAGCTTTAGCATAGGGATTCCGCCCGGCACGGAAGGCTCGGAAGGCTCGGCTCGGTCGCTGTATAAATGGACCTTTAAGCCTCCCAAGATAGATACTTGCCATAAATGTGATCAATATGCAGCCCAGATAAAATATGAATCAGATACTACTCTTAGGAGCAATATTCTATTATCTCAAAAGTCTCACCAGGACGAAGCAAAATTTGCATATGATGCAAAAGCTTTAGACAAAACGAAAACATTAAAAAACATTCATAAAAGAACTTTAGTTTGTTCATTTGATCTTCAACAATGTCTTCCAACGCCTATGCTAAAAACTTCGGTAGCATTTTACAAAAGGCCTCTGTAGACATTCAATTTAACCATTACCGATAGCACTCGCCGAAAAACGAAATGCTACATGTGGCATGAAGCAATAGGAAATACAGGATCAAATGAAATTGCTTCTTGCTTAAATATTTTTTTACATGACATTCCAAATGAAGTGAACCACGTTCTATTTTATTCTGATTCGTGTAGTGGACAAAATCAAAATAATATTGTGGCGGCAATGTTCCTTTCTGACATAGAATCAAAACCAAATTTGCAAATAATCGATCACAAATTTTAAGATCCTGGTCATGCGCATATGGAATGCGATGTAGATCATGCAGTTATAGAACGAGCTAAAAAAAAATATGGCGTTAAAATCGACCATCCAGGAGATTGGTATCAATTAGTCAGAAATGCCAAAAGTCGCAATCCGTTTGAAGTTGTACCTATGACGCAAGAAGATTTTAAAAAATTTGACATGCTTTTAAAAGGACCTTTGGTCGTACGACACAAAAATGTCGATGATCATCGCTTCATATGGCAAAATGTAAGATGGTTAAGGTATACTAAAGAATATGGTATTACATTATATAAAGAATGTTTAGAAGAGAATGAGCCTTTCCTTAAAATAAATTTAAGAAGAAAAAAAGACTTTAATGGAATTCTTAGTGAAAAATTAAAATTGCTGTATGACGGTCCTTTAAGTATATCTGAAGAAAAGAAAAAGGATTTGATAAGTATGTTATCACTTATTGATCTTGATGTTAGGTCATTTTATATTAACTTATCGACCGCAAAGAATATACGGAACGCTCATCGGGATTTAGATTTATTGGAGGCCGATGACGACCATAGCGTCAGTGAAGGAATAGAACCTAAAAAATTCAAAATGGCGTTAAGAAGAAAAGAAAAGAAATGATTGTGACGTCCCACTATTTTTCGCACGTTCCTACTTAATAATACACCAGTAAACCTCAGAATCACTCCACCAAAGTCCCTCAAATTCAATTATTACCCCTTTTCCCCAATCGCTGATCACCTCGATGATGTACCTTAGCGGTCCCCATCTCGAGATGGTCAGTACGAAACCTCCTTCACTTATTCGCCCAACGAGGCACGAATTCCCTCCTCAAAACTAAATCTAAACAAGTCCCTCGCCCCAAAATCTTCTTAAACCGAGACCACGTCTCACTCCTTCTCTAAGACCCTCCAAATCCAAGCCATTCAAACCCCTTTCCCGTTAAAATACCCAAAATCCATGCGATGGGTTGAATATCTCCAAATATCGTTCATAAAAACCCAAGAAGCCTAACTGCGAAGAATACCTGGCGTACGTGCCGTAAACATAGTCTAAATATAGAATATTATAGAAAAACCCCGGAAGTCCTTCTACGCATAATTCGTAAATTGTGTCAAGGTCCTTACCGCATACAACCCCCGCAAGGACCGCGCGTAAATCTTATAAATACGAAGGATCGAGAGGCGAGGATCTCTCTTTTTCGTCGAAAAGCCAAGAGGCAAAGTTCAACGAAAATATATCTAAAATTATTAAACTCAGTGCTCTACGGCAACCAACTGTAAGCATTAATAACTATTATTATATTACAGTGCATATCGCCTTCATACCATATATTATTCCAACCATCTACGCTTATTGCGATCATAATTACTTATAATATTTCATTTATCTATGCTTATTGCAATCATACATATTTTGTATTACTAATACTATTACTTTTATATAATCTTGTTAACGTTTATTTTGATTATATATATTTGTCTTATAACCACATATTATTCTATGATTTATATCGTACCTCATGTCCATACATACATATAAATGTTACAATCATATTATAAATATTATATGTGAATGCTAAAACCCCACGCATAATAACCGCTCTAACAAAGTTAATAAACCGCTTTGTTTTAAATCACGCTTCAACTTATTTGTGTTCAACCACTGGTACGAAACATCTAAAATCCAAATACACGAGTTAGTGAAACAGCTGATTCCGATTCGCGAGCTCGGGAGCAGTGACTGTGTTTACAAACATATCTTTGCATAGCCTGTGTATAGCTGCACGTCCAAACGTGCTTCTCAGAAATATTACGAGTAACTTTTTGTGCCTATGCAGCAGTAAATCCAATTAGGCAAAACCAAAATAAAGTGCTAACGGGTGTTACCCCAAATCATAACAATCTAACCATTCCCTGGTCGTTCAGTGCTACGAATCTGGTATTCGCGCCTAAAATCCTACTCTCCGCAGTGCCACGAATCTGGCATTCGCGCCTGTATTCCTAAGAACGTTCGGTGCTACGAATCTGGTATTCGTGCCCGAATCCTACTCTCCGCAGTGCCACGAATCTGGCATTCGCGCCTGTATTCCTAAGAACGTTCGGTGCTACGAATCTGGTATTCGTGCCTGAATCCTACTCTCCGCAGTGCCACGAATCTGGCATTCGCGCCTGTATTCCTAAAAACGTTCGGTGCTACGAATCTGGTATTCGTGCCTGAATTCCTACCTTCCGCAGTGTCACGAATCTGGCATTCGCGCCTGCATACCCTCAGACGTTCCGTGCACGAATCCTGCATTCGAGCCAGAATTTCTATCTTCCGCAGAGCCACGAATCTGGCATTCGCGCCTGCGTTCCCTCAAGTATTACCCCATCTATGCCACAGCCCTAAAGACCTCACCCGGGACGTGACATGATTACTTTTCCTTCTTTCACTGTCTTTTTTTTATCTCCTTTCGTTTTCTTCTGTGCTTTGCGTTGTTTTTTTGTAAAATACAAGTTACACATTTATGTATCACTGCTATTTCATAGTGTGCTGTTTCTAGTAAAATAAAAATATGAAATATAATTTTGCTCATTTTATTTTACACAAAATATGTTATAGTATATGCAGATAAATAAAAATAGAAAATAAAAAGCGATCACAAAGGAAAGATACGTCGTATTGTCCAATTTTTGTGGACTTAAGTTGTTTTACCAAATGCGTATTAATTGAATATTGGACTTCGGTTAAATTGCATTATTTTTTCAACGTATAAAATTCGTTTTTATGCATTTTTTTTCTGATAAAAACATACATCCAATATTCTACAGTTGAATTAATGCATAAACTCAAATTTTTTTAAATTGTGACATGGGTCGTTTTTCCTTACAACCACAGATATGTGCTGCGAAAACTGCAGTAAACGGTCAACGCGTACTGTTGGTGGTTTTCTATATATCACCTGGTACATTTCAATAAGATACAAAAGATTTTTTCGAGATCAATCTTTTGGCATACAGCCGAAAAATGCACAAATGTTTGAACCTGTAAAAAGGAGGGGATATGACAAGCTTGTTAGTAGTTACCGATGATATTGATCAGTGATGTGAAAACGGATAAAGGGAGAAAGTTCATCGAGTTTATGGAAGAAACATTTAATTTGCAAGTAAGGACTGATCCGCAAACTCTACACAGTATAAAATAAATTCCTCGGTAGACATCTGTTTGGTTGTACTAATCTCGAGAACCACTGGACGGATTGTGATGCGTTTCCACCATTTTATAGAGCATTTCTCGAGGAAAGTTTAGGTGTATGAAACACTAACCTATGACAAAATGATGCAGAGCAGTGGCGATTTTAGTCCGTCCAGTGGACAGACAGGCGCGTACCAAGGACTCGATGTTATACTATGCAGTGATACATACATGTATAACAAGCCCGAGCAATGTCGGGTACTGTAAGCTAGTTACCTACAATTCGAGGTGGTACATCTATTGATGGTGTATTATATTTTCCCGTCACAATTAAAATTTTGATTGCAAAAATTAGGTAGATTATTTCGGTTACCACAGACACATAGTGTAGCCTTTGTATTATGATAAAACCATATCACAAAAAGAATGCAAAGTTATTTGCAGAATAATGGGATCAAAACCGAAAAACAACCAGCCAATACACCAAACCTTCATTAAAAATTTTGGCGTAATATCTTAGGAAAGTAATTAAGGCATCGTGGGATGAAGCCACTCCGACATAACGCATGAAAGCGGTTATACGTACGCATGGAAATGTAACGAAATATTAGGTAATGTGAAGTTTAAGTAAATTATTGTTCATTGCTTTGCAAATTTATGTGGTCGAATACTTCTTTCCCAGCAACATTTTGTTTCTCCATTGTTTTTTAGTAACTAATAAACGAATGTATTAATTATTTTTTGTTTAGGTATTTACTTTATATTAGACCAACTTAACGTTACCATGAGTTATATATTTATACCGCATTATTTTACGTATAAACGATTTTGGTGTTTCCCGTTGACTTTCGGACCATTACTTCGAAAACTTATCGCCAGGATTGTACATTAATGTAAGAGATACTGAATTTAGCTATAATCGTGATAGCACTTACTCCTCAGGATACTTATCACTGCAGGTCACGTGTAAATCAATCTGAGCATACACTTCGGCTGGACCGGACATACCTCGCTGAGGTATCAAAGTGATTGAGATGTCTAACGGTTGCCACTTTCGTTTACTTTTTCCCCGTCGTAAATCCTGAAGCTCATCTCCGAAGATACTCTATAATAACAAAGAAATATTTTGTCACTTACCATTGATAACATAAATTACCTGTAAAATACCTTTTTATATACGATAAAATGAAAATACAATAAATCTCACAATAGTCCCGACGGACGGGGTTAGCGGTGGGCATACACTGGCAACGGACAGTATTCCGAGCCGCCAATGCCGCGATTGAGAAATCCCAAGAACGCGCGAGAGGGAACGAAATAGTCGATACGAAGTTGCCGTCGGCGACGAAAGAGGGAAAGCATGATACTTTGTCTCGCTTCGTCTTTCTCGTGCGTACGCTCTGCCTCTTCGAGTTCGACACACGTGCGCGACTACACTGCATTCCACATTAGAGCATACCGATTTCGCGCAGGCACGACCCTCAGGAGGCGTTGCTACGCTCGACTCCTATGTTTTTCTCCGTCGCACGGCCCTCTACTTACTCTCTCTGTTAACTTTTCGTCCACTGTTTCCGTTGACAACGGTCAGGTCCCGCGTTTGGGATGTAACAGTTATTCCTTGGAAATTACCACGACCAATCACATGCGGTTCAAATTGTGGGTAGTAGTGGGAGCTGCGCAGATCGGTCGCAAATCGGTAGGGGCGTCGGTATGCTCTTATATGGAATGCAGTGTACATACAATGTATCAGCGAAAAGGCAGAGCGCACGCCAGCGCTCTGCGAGTCGTGTACGCGTACACTCGGGGTTCTCCCACTCTCGTCCGCGTTGTCAGGAATACCGCGTGATGCTAACCGGGAAGACGCTAGCCCGGTTAGCTCGTCATGGTAGCCTTCAGGGGGCAGAAACTAAGATAGGAACTTCCGGAATAGCGTTTAGACAGGAAGTAGCAGGCTTTCATAATTTAGATGGCGTTGCTGTCGCGGTATACAGGGTTTGTCCGGAAAGTAATGAGCCTCATATTTTTGTGACGCAACTATACAACGCACAGCGCTGCGACCGGTGGGGAAAAATGGGGAAAACCTTTAGCTTTCCAGCGATGCCACGGGGAGTCGCCTCCGAGCTCTGGGAGGGTTAGGACGTGCTGCCACGTGAACGTCTGTACAGTGACCACGTCGTAGTTACGATGGAAAAAACATTAGAACAGCGTTATGCGGTGAAGTTTTGTGTTAAACTCAACAAGACGCCGAAGGAAACATGGGACATGCTGAAAGAAGCCTTCGGGGATGCTTGCATGTCCTATTCGCAGGCAAAGAAGTGGCACAAGCCGTTCAGGGAAGGTCGGGAAGAGGTTACCGGCGAGGCCCATTCTGGACGCCCACAAACATCACGAACGGACGAACACCTCACCCATGTGCGCGAATTGCTCAACACAGACCGACGAATGAGTGTTCGTATGATATCGGAACTATTGAACTTGCCGAAAACAATTGTTCATGAGATTGTATCGGAAGACTTGGCCATGCGGAAGATTTGCGCAAAACTTGTGCCCAAAGTTTTGACCGACGCTCAAAAAGTGAAACAACTCTGTGCGGATGATTCCCGTTTCCTGGACAACGTTATCACTGGTGATGAGTCATGGGTCTTCGAGTACGATCCGGAGTCAAAACGGCAGAGTGCGGAATGGCACACGACGGTGTCGCCGCACCAGAAGAAAGCTCGAATGAGCAAGTCCCGCGTGAAGTCGATGGTCATTGTTTTCTTTGATGTTAAGGGGATCGTACAGCACGAGTTCGTACCCCCTGGCCAGACCGTCAACGCTCAATATTACAAGGAAGTGCTTTAAAGGCTGAATCGCAGGGTCACCCGCGTCCGAAGAGAGATCCGAGGTTCATGGGAACTGCACCATGACAATGCGCCGTCTCACACCGCTTTTGTTGTCACCTCCTACCTCACCCAGATCGGTGTTGCAACGATTCCCCAGCCACCCTACAGTCCCGACCTAGCCCCGGTGGAGTTCTTTTTGTTTCCTCGGCTGAAAAGGGAGCTCAAAGGACATCATCTGGGCACCCTGGAGAACGTCCAAGCTACTACAGCGACCATATTGAACAGCATTCCGGCCGAGGAGTTCCAGGGAGCTTATGCAGCATGGAAATTACGCTGGCAAAAATGTATTGATGCGCAGGGGTCCTATTTTGAGGAATATTAAGTTGTTGTACCTGTCCGATCAATAAACTTTCTAAAAAAAAATGTGGCTCATTACTTTCCGGACAAACCCTGTAGTTGTGTTTGTATCTGTACATACACGTTGGCTTACGCACACTTCTGCAGCTTACGCTTGCTAACGCTTGCTGACGCTTACTGACGCTTACTGACGTTCATCGATGCTCTAACTATCTTCAAGTTGCAACCATTTTCAACGGTTATTTATACTTTTAGGTGTATTATTCAGAATATTCTGAAGCATACCGTAGTATTGAATAATTTTAAAATGCATGTAGACAAGAAAGTAGCAACAGCAAAGAGAGTGGCAGGTAAGAAAGTTTCAAGTCCACTTTTTCTAAAGTTAAAACTTATATTTTTAGATTATACTTGTAAAATAGATGCTATCAAAAGACAAAAATAATTTGTTTGACTTTGCAGGAACAGGGCAAAAAGTTGATTGGAGGTGTGTAATAGGCCGTCCCGAAAAAAATGAAAATGATTGTAGCGTTAGAGCTTAGTGCGGGAAAGTTGTGTCCTGAGATGCATAACAACTGTGGAAAATTTCAACCCTGTGAGTTAATATCTTCTGTTCCGGCAAGAGCCTTCAAATTTCGAAATTTTAGTAAAAAGTAAACAAATGGCCTTGCAGCCTATCGCCCAACCAATGCCATCAGAATGACTCAGAAGAACTCACCACGTGATGGTGGCTGCATGTTCTGGACTAGAAGGCGAAATTTATTAAAAATATCCTAATCGCGACACCAGACTCGAAGATGGGTTTATAGACTTGATGAAGTGTAAACATGAGATTTGTACTGAAAGGCGGGCATACGACTGCACAAGTCAAGGGTGGCCCGAATGAAGCCATCCCTTGCGTCGACTTCAATTACTTTGCTAGATGCCTCTCTCACGTGCTTCACTATACGCTCCATAGCCTAAGTGTGGCAAGGGTATGCCTCGAAGTCCCATTATTTTGGGATCTCTCCCTCCTCAAGCATTTTTTTTTTCTGGGAGATGGTTTCAACAGAGTCCAGTATAGGTGGTAAAGTTATTGGACATCTGTCCCAAATAATCAAGTCGGCATAATCGGTATCATCAAAATTCAACGAACCTGGAGAACATTTTCGGATTTCTACAGACTTTTGCTTCTCACGTTCTGCCAGCACTTTACACACATCAAGTTCTCTGATATCTGTCATCGACAGTTGTCTCTGTCATCAGTTAACATAGACAAAAGTACGTTTTCTGATAAGGCGAAGTTTGCATTATTTGAAATTACCTTATCAATGATTGACCTGTATTTCTTGGCTAAATAACGTGAGGATTGTTTTAATATAATATAATATAATATAATATAATATAATATAATATAATATAGTATAATATAATATGACATAATATAATATAATATATTTGACTATGTGAACTGATGACGGAGACAACATAAAAAAACTTGTTGTGCGTAGCGTGCTGGCAGAACATCAAAAACTAAAGTCGGTAGAAATCAGAAAATGTTCTTCAGCTTCCTTGAATTTTGATGCTACCGATTATTACGAATTGATCAATTGGGGGCGAATGTCTAATAACTTCACCATCTATACTTGATGGTGTTGAAATCATCTCCCTGAAAAAGATGCTGCAGCAGGGAGAGATCCCCAAATCATGGAACTTCGAGTCTCCTTTTGCGATTAGGATATTTGTATGAAATTTCGCCTTCTAGTCCACAAGATTGGGTGGTTACGGTGAGCTAGGGAAGAACTCCACATGCAGCCACCGTCACGTGGTGAGTTCTTCTGAGTCATTCTGTTCTCATAGGGTGGGCGACAGGCTGCAAAGCCATTTTTATACTTTTTACTCAAATTTCGAAATTTCAAGGCTCTTGCCGGAACAGAAGATATTAACTCACAGGGCTGAAATTTTCCACAGTTGTTAGTGATCCCATGACACAACTTTCCCGCACTAAGGCATAACGCTGCAATCATTTTCATTTTTTTTCGGGACGGCCTAGTGTGTAATACTAGGCTGCAACTCCAACAGCAATGTAAATAGACATAGCTTCCCCAAAAATGTGTTAAAGTGTGAGAAATGGGTGCAAGCAATCAATAATCCCAACCTCAATGGTCTTACCAGTGAGGAATTGAGCAAGCATAAAGTGTGCCAAATGCATTTTAAGAAAAGTGCCTACAGCAGTACAACCATTTGACAACTACTGAAAAACGATGCAATTCCTGAGTTAATATTAAGTATCAATTCTTGTGCCGCATCCCCTGCAAGTACCAGTGATGGGAGAATTTTAACAAATATGAAGGTAGAAGACGAGAAGATGCAGGGGGATTTTACAATTATAAATCCACTAAAGGAATTCATACGTATTAAAGTTTTGCCGAGTTACAACGGCATACAGGTTATTTGTTGTAACAATAGTGAAACTCCTGATAAACGGACAGAACACAACAATACTCAAAATGCTACCGAATACGCTGATGCTATTGCATCTGAATCATCTTCAAGTGTACAGAATCCACAATCCTCATGTGCAGATTCTGTTTTGAAAGAACGCAGTATCAATTCAACTCCCAAAAGTTATGAAAGGCGAGTACTTCTCGGCTCAGTAACTAGAAAAAAGCAAATTGACGCCAGTAGCTAGACGTTTACACAATATAGCATCTACATTATCGAAAAAGCACTCAAAATCTATGCATAAGCTGAATACACTAAAAGAAAGATTAGAAACTACTGAAAAGTACATGCGAACGGTGCAAATGAAAGGAATAAAAAGTCTATCAAAAGCACAACTAGCATTTGTAGAAATGCATGTTCGGAATGTACACAACAAAGCTAAGGCAAGTGAAAATTGTCACCCATCGTGTCGGTTTCATTAATTAATTTTTGTAACTATAATATTGTACATAATAATAGTATTATATAATTAACATAATTGTTTGGGATTGGCCCAAACGGCCACAGGCTAGGCCACGATTGGCCGTGGCGGCCGGCGGCGGTCCCACTAGCGCAACGGAGACACAGATGCATACTTCTCTATTGCATTAGTGGGACCGCCGACAGCCGCCGCGGCCGATCGCGGCTAGGAAATCCCGCCTTAAGCGAGTAGACACGTCACGTGACCTGGCCGATTTGGTCGGTCGGTATTACAGCAGATTTTTCTGCACAGAAATGGTAATACCCATAGATACGCGGCTGCCTGTGCACGCGAGAGGGAGCTGTTTGCTATTTCCATATTTTATTTTGAATGTGGAAAGAAATTGTCAGCTATTGCGTTGAAATTGTAAAAATTTAAACAGAAAGTCTGCTGGTACTGGAAACGTAGAAAATTCATTGTACATTTACTTGAAATGTGCGTATGCTAGAATATTCTACGTTGGCAGTAAGGAATTATAGGTGAAAAGGAAAAATACACGAGAGCATTGTAATGTCCCACCAAATTTTCGCGCAATATTATCCTAGAGATCAAAGCTTACTATCAAAATCACTCCACCAAAGCTCCTCAAAATCAACCATTTAACCCTTTGTCCCCGACCACTGACCGCCTTGACGATGTACCTTAGCGGTCCCCATCTCATGACGATTGGTACGAAACCTCCTTCAATTATTCGCCCTACGAGGCACAAAATCCCCCTATGTCATTGTTCCCCTAAGACCTACACCCGGGACGTGACATAATTTTGGTGACAGCGGCGGGATTTACGTTTGCCGTTGATAAGAAATAAATTCTGTGACGCGGTACCCACAAAGTCCCACTATTTAAAATGTGCATTGAACACCCTAGTCGGTGTCAACCATCTTACCGGAGCCGCAGATTACAAAGTTTGACGGCATATTTAAACGCGCTAACCTGCATTTCGGGAGGCGTAGCGACAACCATTGACGGCAGCGAGGTTTGCTTAAAGTGTTCTAGCCTAGCGCCCGCAGATACCGTAGAGATATATTGGACTCATTTTTACTATACGTATAGAACCCCAGTCTATTGCCCTCGATGCAGAAAATCATTAATTCCAGAACGCCCAATAAGAAACTGCATCGAGTGCTTTGAAAGTTATTTGCTCTCGAATAAGAGCTACCGCCGGTTCGATAATTATCAAGAATAACTATAGTTATACCCCGATTTGTAAATAACGGCTGCCGGACGCCGAAAGTATTAAAATCCTTCAAAACGCCACTTAAGAAATACAAAGTATCATGTCCTTGTACGGCGATACCGAGGACTCTCGCATTATGGCTCAAAACGCGGGTCCTTCCCCTAACGCTGTAGTTACAGCAATCGCTGAAAAAGGGGAGCAGGTGCAATTATTACAGCAAAAACAAGCTAAAATTGAAACCTTGCACAAAAGATTTGTCGAACCTAATATGCATTCGGGCGTAGCCACGAACTCGGGCAACCACGCGTTGGAAGGTCTCTCCGCTAAAATAAAAAACCTCGAAGAAATGATGGGAAAACTTCTTGCACCCCCGTCGAATAATTTTGCCACGCCGCGTTCTTCCCTTTTCGATAGAAAACCAGTATTAAATTATAATTATGATACGGACCAGGATCTATCGCCCCAGATCACTTTGAAAGACGCCGTAGAAACGGTCCCAGTGTTTAACGGTCACAACATGTCCGTTTTGCAATTCGCGAGAGCCTGCAATAGGGCTAAGGCTCTGATTCCCTCGCAAGCCGAACCCCAGCTAGCGAGGTTGTTGAGAAATAAACTGCAAGACCATGCGTGCTTGGCTGTTGAGGATAGGGTCTTTGATACCGTAAGAGATTTAATTAAACAACTTAAGCATACCTTCTCCCCTGCAAAAACGTCGGACCACTATCGTGGAGAACTCACCAACGTGATTAAGGGATCCAACGAGCACATGTTAGAATATATTTCACGCGTTAAGGACCTCCGATTCGCCATTCTAGAAGAAGATACGGAAAATTACCCCGACTTCATGCGAAATCACCCTCAGTATCTAGATCGCCTAACATTAGACTCATTCGTCGATGGTCTTCCACCTCACATAAGAACAAGACTACTACAAAAGCAATTCGAAACGCTCGACGACGCGTTCAACTTGGCTGCCCTTGTGGACAAGGAAATTGAGAGGGACCATCTCAGGTTCCCCGAACAGAAGACTCCCAAATTAATCTGCCAACTATGCAACAAGACAGGACACGACGCAAGGTTCTGTTGGAGCAACCAAGGCCCGCCAGCTCAACCTTCCGAGAGGAACCCTCTAAACCGCGCCGCGGAATATGGGTCCCAAGTACCCAAACCCCAGGTCACCTACTGGGACGAGACTCAACCTCCACCTCCCAGGCCGACGGAACTAGAAATCTCTGGATACTGTGAGAAGCCTGGACACAAGACATCCGAATGTAGAAAACGCATCCTTACCATTCACGAGGATCCTAGAGCCTTGTGGGAAACGGAGTCAGGAACTACCCCTCCGCACACCGATAGATGCAAACTATGGAGTGGGACAAGCAGAAGCGCGCCCACTTACGATACACCCCAAGACACCAGCGGTACCACAAGAGTCGCTACAGTGCTACTAAACCCGGTCGCGCTACAGACGAGGTCAATATCCGCCTTTTCCGTACATACAGCTAATCCAGACCTAAAGGGCCACCTGCAAATTATAAACTCCAGCGAGATTGACACTCCAAGCATCATACCCACCATCGAAGTAGAGGAATCCGACAGAAAAACTCCAGAATCCAAATTAGTACGACGAAAAGAGACTACAACGCCTATAGGCATCACCCCCATCCACCCCCTAATAAAAAACAAGTCCCTCCTAGCCCTGGATCCGTCGATCCACCATCTCGAGGCACCCGCGCCGGTGCACTCATTCTTAGCCCCTGCGCTATACGCCAATCCAACCCTTCCCCTAAACCCTCAAAAGTCTCTTGCGGCTACACTGGAACTGGTAGTATTAAAAATTTCTGCGAAAACTCCTTCAAGGGCAGAAAACTTACTTCAGTCAATCTCCAAAGAGTACCCGACTCCTGGGGAAAGCGATAGGTTCTCTGAAGCTGCACCTCGCATGCCAGAACGAATCAAAAATTTCCTTGAATTAACCGGATATCATAGAAGGTTTATCCTGGAGTTTTACAAAAATGCTCGCCCGTTAACCCAACTTTCGAAGAAAAACCCAGCATTTAACTGGGGACCATCCCAGAAAACAGGTTTTGACGACATCAAATCGGTCTTGCAGAAGGAACCCATCCTGCAATGGCCGAAATTTGAACTGGAATTCCACGTCGCTACAGACGCCTTACCCCACAATTCCCCTGCAGTGGAGGCATGCTGCGAACGACTACGCGAAAAATCTGATGACTACTTGGAGGACTGGCCCAAATGTAGACCAATCAGCCCTAAGAGGCCTCGGTTCTCAAAATCGTCGAAACATGCACCAACAAGTGACAGCTACTGCGTCGACTCTGCAACACCCACACCCAGCGCTCGCCAGAGAAGGAAATGCAGAAGGACTCAACAACACAGAAAGATGCGGCGGATAACATCTGCAGAAATTCCACCGATTCCCTCACCAGAAAACATACGTGAACGATTGCCTACAACAGGAGCAGGCAACACTTATATAATACCCATACAGGGTTTATTCGTAAAATATTTTATGTGCGTGCTTCTCAGCCTATTAACATCAATTAAGACCACTGACGCATTTATTAATAGATTCAGCTATCACTTCGGAGATCCGAGAGCCATTCTCACCGACCAAGCAGCACAAAATACTCGCAATTTCACGAAAGCAGCACCGTGGAAATGGAAAGTCCAACAATTCCGAACCATAGCCTTTCACCCACGGTCTAAAAGCTCTTTAGAGAAATTGCAAATCGTGTTAACCGAATTTTTAAAATTGTTAATCGGTAGATACATAGACTGGGACGAATGGACCAATTTGGCCGCGTTCTCGTATAATGCCAGTGTCCGCGTGTGCACTAAATACACTCAGCACGAAGTATTATTCGGGAAATTAACTCGGATACTTAACCAGCAACCGATTTCTGAAGACATTGAAAACAAAACAAACTATGGTTATCCTTCGAAACTGAGTAGGAGCCTACGGTGCAAAATATATTACGGTCGCGATATCCAAATGCGCGAGAGTCCCGGTTGACCCAAAGTCAGCTTAAACAAAATACTCTAATAAATTTTCCGCCCTAGATCGTTGCTACAGCAACATTTTTGCAATCACCATCTACAACGGCTATGCCGTCCACAGGGAAGGAAGGAATATCGCATCCCTCCTCTCTATAGTCATCTCATAAGTCATCAGCAGGGAGGCGCCTTCGCAAACGGTCATCGCTATAGATGACTCCTTCCCCTCCAACATCAGTCATCTGAGAGCAACTCCAAGATGCCACTGCCCCTTCGCCCCGTATGGACCCCTATTACGAACCACCAAATCCACCCCGATCCTTATTGTTAAGAAATGCATGCATTTCTTCGCATAAGGGGGAAGGTGTGATGTCCCACCAAATTTTCGCGCAATATTATCCTAGAGATCAAAGCTTACTATCAAAATCACTCCACCAAAGCTCCTCACAATCAACCATTTAACCCTTTGTCCCCGACCACTGACCGCCTTGACGATGTACCTAAGCGGTCCCCATCTCATGACGATTGGTACGAAACCTCCTTCAATTAATCGCCCTACGAGGCACAAAATCCCCCTATGTCATTGTTCCCCTAAGACCTACACCCGGGACGTGACAGCATGTCCCCAGAAAATGAAGTTTGTTAGGATAGACATTTTTTAATTAGCAAAACACTGAAACAGAACATGAAATACACATCCTATGCAGAAAGCAGTAATGAACAAACATATATAAAATTGTGTTTGACGTTGAATCCAACGCGTGATGATTATGTGGTGCCTCCTCGAAGTGACAGAAAATATAACCGATGTATATGCTGTAGGAGGACCGGATTTTCTGTCCTCGAAGTGACAGAAAATATAACCTATATACTAGACCCGATTTCCTAAAGATACTGTTGCGACGTAATAATAATGTTTCAGAGGGGTGATAAAAAGTTCACAAATGTAGCGCAAAAGAACGAAATAACCGCTCAACATTTTTGTCATATAGCGTATACATAGGTTATATTTTCTGTCACTTCGAGGAAGGGACCATAGACATATATAGACGGCGGAGCGTAAGCTGAGGGGAGTGGCAAGGTTCGCGGTAAGGGGAGCGATATGAGTAAATCAGATAACGCTGTGGTTATGCATGCCGAATGTATCCGAACCTAACCGACGTGCCTGTATCTGAACCTATGCCTTTACCCCTCCAAGCTTTCCTTCCCCACGCCGATAGTCCCATCTTCTGATCCGTCTATATATGTCTATGGAGGGGGCCACGTAATAATCACGCGCATCCAGCCTGCGCATTTTTTTTATGAAAAAATTATTTAAATCAGACTATTTTTAACGAAACGGGCTTTCAATTTTGCAAACAAATTTTTCACGTAATTTCCTTAATTATGGTATGAGTTGTATCATTTTTGGGGCCAATTTGATTGAGAAAGTATAAGGAATCGATTGACGCCACGATCGCAAAGATCTGATTAGAAATTGCAAAACTTCAGATTCATCAGTGCTTAGTGCGCAACATTGTATGGCCCCGCTGGTTTCAAGCGTCGAAGCCGACGAAACTCAGCGAGACACATGTGTAAAATAACATATTTGCAGTTTTATAATTGAAGATGTAGTGAACGTTACAGGACTGTCTTTATATATGGCTATAACAAACAAAATCGCCTCACTTCTTAGACATGAAACCGGGCATACAAATGGTTGCGCATATCACCGAAAGCATCAGAAAGAATATGTACAGCCTTCCAATGTTTCAATTGTTGAGAAGCCTTTGGGCTCAGTTTATAGGGAAAGACCTACCCACCCCACTGTTTTCCTTTCTCGTTGCGAGCGTGGACCTTCGGGTCCTAGTAGACCGCCCGTTGACAGCCGAGAACAATAAAACCGACGAGCTAGATAAAATAGCCAGTACAGAAAATTAAAATGTTCGTGTTTTTGATAAGTATTGATGAAAGTATTACTGATGAATTTTTTAGGATTTCCCGATGAAAATGATATCAAACATGGAGCAATTTGATCAATTTTTATTGAACGTAGAGTGTGTTCTAATCATGTATTCATAAGAAAAAATAGACTGAATTGGTTCGTGTCTTGACTCACCAACAATCCATGAATGGTAACACTCTCAGCAAGGTGTAATGAGAAATTTTGAACAGTTCGTATTCAGTACTGGATGACTCATGTCATGACACTCGGTTCACATCGTTCGGTCTACTTGTCAAGCGGTTCGAGCGAGGGCCCTGATAGGGGTGAATTTATTTGGGAAACAAAAGTCGCGTCATTCATGACACATACTCGCGAACAGATATACATATGTACGAGAAGAAACAATGCAATTGCCCGATGACTTGAAGCAACATTTCAATTGGTAAATGCATAAAACTCTGGGATCAGGAATTCCGAACCGAATGGGGCATATGTATGAACTGGCGAAATTCAACAATAGTTCGTCGTCTAAATTTTACAATTAAAGTATTTATTTGACGTGAATATAAAATTTGTTAGCAAAGTCTTTCTCGATTTGAGTTCTGTAGAAGGCTGATTTTCCTTCGCCATGGAAAGCCCCTCTTGTCCTTCTCGCTGGCAATCATGCGACTCGCTGAGTTTCGTGGGCTTCGGCGCTCGAAACCAGCGGGGCCATACAATGTTGCGCGCTAAGCAGTGCCAAATCTGCAGGTCTGCATTTCTAATCAGATCTTTGCGAAAGTGGACTCAGTCGATTCCTCATGTTTTCTCGATCAAATTGGCCCCAAAAATGATATAATTCGGACCAAAATTAAGGAAATTACGTGAAAAATTGTTTGCAGAATTGAAAGCCCGTTTTCTTAAAAATAGTCCGATTTAAATTATTTTCGGTCAATTTAATCGGGAGAATGCCAGGAATCCATTTGTGGCACTTTCATATTGATACGATGAAAAATAAACAAATTCTGTTTCTTTAGAATCGATGACACATCGCCGAGCACAGCGATCTCGCACGGCTCGGGACACAAAGGTTCTCGTCTGTTATTCGAACTTCTAAGATCGTATTCAGATTTATTGGCCGGTTAGTTTTGTAACTAGGGGTGTGCGGGTACCCGATTTTTCGGGCTCGGGTCGGGCCGGCAACTTTCGGGCGGGATCGGGCGGGATCCCGATACTTTCGTATTGCTCGAGATCCCGACAGTTTCGGGACCCCGAGACTCGATTCAGGCTACAAGCATAGCCGCCATGAGCGGCCAATTTGATTTCAGGTCAGCTCGGCAAAACTCGGACGCGATCGCACGATATCGTTACCAGTAATAGATTAAAATTATTACCTGAGAACATAGAAAAATTATGTTTCTTATTCGCCTCCTGCATATTGTTGTTATTATGAAACATCTAGGAAATATTCCTTTTTGTATGCTTACAGTTCGTACGTTTTCTATTTTAAATCTGAACCTATCCGGAAAAAGATAATACCCTATATATTCCCTTTACATAAAGTACTAAATATGAAGTATATTTTATTCAAATTTTAAAATATTGTCGATATAAAAATAGTCTTCTTCCCAAGTTCTGAACATGGTATTTATTTAAGTACGTATATGGACGTATTCAGTATTCACAGACTATGTGGTAGCAATGAAAATACATATATATGTAAATAAATAATAAGATACAAATTATGATTCAACAGGAGACAGAAAATAAAAACTTATCACTCGGGTATCGATATAAATGATATACATAATTCTTTCAGTCTCGGTCCCCTCGTAATAGCTGGCTTTCGAGCCGATCGCGTCCGAGTTTTGCCAAGCCGACCTGAAATCAAATTGCCCGCTCATGGCGGTCATGCTTGTAGCCCGAATCGAGTCTCGGGATCCTGAAACCGTCTGGATCTCGAGCAATACGAAAGTATCGGGAACCCGCCCGATACCGCCCGAAATCTTTCGACCCGTTCCGAGGGCCGAAATCCGAGCCGCGGAACGATCCGCACACTCCTATTCGTAACGCGTGTTCTCTCGTCATCGCAGAACACGAGTGAGCCAGAAGTGGTGGGGATAGCGCCAAGCTTCTGTCATGTATAGGCCAAACCGAGCTGCAGCGTAGAAATACATGCATCAGAATAGGTGTACCTGAGGCCTTAACTCCGAAAAAATTCAGGGAGCTTTATTGGTCAGAACATTGATTCTTTCTCGATAGCTTCATCTCGTATTGGTCTACGTATAACTTCGTGACGCACACAACTACATTTGTACTACGCTGACAATAAGAATAAATAACAGCCACACGGCTACGTTCAGACAGGGCCGAGCAGCATTCCCGTTACCCCACCATACCCTTCGGTGGCTAGGGAACTCCAACTGACAAATCCACGATCGGCAGATGGTGATGGCTGATTTCTCCTCGATCGCTGTTCACGAAAACGAATCGACCGGCCAATATATTTGAATACGACCTTAGGATAAAGATATAATGAAAGATGAAAACTTTTTCGAAGCCAAAGATGAAAGGCCTTCGAATAAACAAAGGAAACTAATAAATACCCGAAGCTAAATAGAATTTTACATTTAGGGTACACACACCCTCCCCCCAAACCTCGTGTCGATCGGCCACTGGGGCCATTCGGAAGTATATTCTTTTAATTAAATAATGCCCATCTCTGCATAGGAGCGTAAAGAATTACAAAAAAAATCAAGGAGTCAACTGTTGACCGATTTGGAGACTTTTCCTTGTTATATGTTATATACAATAGTCAGAAGAATAATAATAAAAGCAATAATTGCAAATAATTGTTGTAACTTCCACATTCTGAAAATATGATATCAGTAAATCACTACTTCCAGTGTTATTAAAAAATTCCAATCTCTTTTTTTATTTGAAATAATGTGGCCATATAATTATAAAATATATTCGGCAGCGGTGATGTATGTGTTACGGTAAAACCGTTAATTTAGGAAATGCAGACAATTCCCAGCAGCTCCTAGTGTATGTATGCCTAAAATGCATATAACCTAACCTAAAGTCGTCCGAAAATGCATGCAATGACTGCATCACGCTTTTGCTGTGGCACATGTATCCAGCTAACGCTTCAGTTTTGCTATGATTCCACGTTGGCAGTCCTCCCGAGTAGGCGCCATCTCGTATCCACTAGCTCAACTAAATTTGTCACGTGACTTGCTCTGTATTATCGCCAATATGGCGGAACTCGTATTTGGGAATGCAATCACGGGCTGACGTTGTTTGTCCTTACATGAGCAAATTTGGGGCTGGGTGAGGTCTCATTCGAAAGAGGAAGGTTCAATGCAGCCCGCTCTGCTCATCGTTAGAGTCAGAAAACTCGTTTAGAGACCTACAAATACATGGAATCTGCGAGTGCATTTTGTCGATTTTTTCTCTACTTTGGACACTCGTATTATTACATATCAACACAATCTCTTTGAACCATGAGCAGAGCGGGCTGCATTGAACCTTCATCTTTCGAATGAGACCTCGCCCAGCCCAAAATTTGCTCATGTAAGGACAAACAACGTCAACCCGTGATTGCATTCCCAAATACGAGTTGGCATGGACTTTCAACCGTACAGTATCGTCGAAGACGTAGGATTTTGTTCATTATTACATATTGCAGAACCACGATACGAAATTCCTTCTCAGACAACCTTCTCACGAGTGATAATCCCAAAATTATATGAAGATTTGAAACTGCTAATTAAAAACGATATATCTACAGGTATAAATTATACTCTTTTTTATTATTATTTCATTGCCTAATTACACTATTTTTCTTTATATTATATTTTGTTTTATTCATACATGTTATCAGCATTAAGAGGCAACAGTGTGTTTGCATTTACTACCGATGGTTGGACATCGCGAGCAGTACAAAGTTACATTTCTTTAACAATTCATTTCATCACAGAAGATTTGGAACTAAAACATTACATGCTAAATTTACACCATGTACCGGAATCACATACATTCAAATATATACAAAGCACAATATTAAACTCTTTAAACACATGGAACATAGATATAGAGAAATCGGCATATTTTACAACTGATAAAGGAAGTAACATGGTTAAAGCTATTAACACATATAAAAAGTGGACAAGAATTCCCTGTTTTGAATTTTTGAATTTTGGGCAATACGATGAACTCAGGAAAAAATGCAAATCCATAGTCACATTTTTCGCAAAATCAACAACCGCTAGAGAAAAATTCATGAATATTCAAAAATCAATAAATGCAGATATAGCACCGTTACAATTAACGCAAGAAGTAGATACAAGGTGGAACTCAACATATGCAATATTCAAGCGATTTATTTTATTACAAAGTGCATTAAATATGATTCTTTGCGAAGAAAAGATGCCAAACAATTTAACCATCGCAGAATGGAATTTTTTAGAATGTTTAACAACCGTACTGGAACCAATAAAAGATGCCACAGAAATCATGAGCGGGCAAGTTTATCCGACAGTATCACTGTATTATCCAATGTATTTTGCATTGATTAGCATTCTTCAGGATCATTCAATAGAACATCCATTAACAACAGATATTTGCAACAGTGTTCGGAAGGCATTAACGGTAATTTCAAGTATATATTTAAATTTTGAAACAAAATAGTTTGTACAAAGAAGTGAATAGTACATTATACTAACATATGAAATTTTATTTGTAGAAACGTTTCGAACCAATTATACAACACAATATATTATACATGTATGCCATGCTTCTGGACCCACGATTCAAAGACCATCTTTTATCAGTAGAAAAAAAACTATTGTTCTCAAAAAATTTAGCGATGAAGTTTCATTAATTCACAATGAGGGAAATACTATAGAAAACAACGGAGAACATAGCAATGCTGAAGTGCAAAGTACACGTAAAAATGGTTCGTTTTTAAAATAATAAGTACTTACAATGTTTCTTTATTAATTTCACCAATTTGAAAACTCGTTTTTATATTACAATTTGTTTATTAGGTGGGGTAAAATCTAAAATAGTGGATTTTTTTGATAAAAAGTTGGGGAGAGCAGACGATGAACCCCAAACATTTAATACGCGGAAAAATGGAGAAATACAAATGTACCTTTCTGAAAGATTAATTTCAAGGGAAAAAAATGTTATGGATTGGTGGAAATTAAACCACGAAAGGTATCCGATACTAGCATTAGCGGCTAGACATATTCTCGCTATACAAAGACAAAGTTAATTCCGGAAAATATGGAACAGCTTTGTTTTTTACATGCAAATTTAAAATAAATACGTTAAAAAGTATATTCATATGCTTGTATAGTTTTCCTAAATACTATGAAACATCCAGATAATATGCGTTTTTAAACATGTACATGTTTAGTACTGCCATATTGAAAAAAGGAAGTTTAATGTATTATTAACAATAGTTTTTTTTAAAAAAAAGATACATACATATCACTTACTTTTGGGGGCTCTTACGTGAGAATTCCCCTTAAGTAAAAATTCAACTTACGCACCTTACATACAAAATTAATGTACAGGTTGTAGGTATCGAGTGAAGGTCATTTTAAATAAATCCGTTAGAAGCATTATTTTTTCAAGTGAAAATTATCTTATTCTAAAGTTTCATATAGGTATAGATTTTGTACATGCCGAGTACTCGGTTGTTTAAAACAGCTGAATATGTATATCAACTTATCAAGCACCGCATTACCCGAATTAATCGAGCTACCCGACACAATCGGGCTACCCGAAGTAATCGGGCTACGCGATATAATCGGGCTACACGACACAGTCGGACTACCCGTAGGCCCGTCTGTCTCGGGCCCCCGTCCGAGCCCACCCGACTTTACCCGACCCGACCCGAGCCCGAAAAGTCGGGTACCCGCCTGAAACTTATTTCATTAATATCATCGCGCCTGCAATATTTCCTAAATCTAAAGGCATTTTTCTTATGTGAACCGCATACAAGCTTTCGAATAGGACCAATTTCAATAAAATCGGTCCGCGTATGACAGAGATATCGTAATATCGTCTCATGGATCAGTCGGAAACGGTAAAATTTTTCTTCTAATTCTTCTTGTTCAAGAAATTTTTCTTCGACATAATACGTATATACGCGTTACACACACACCTTCAGCCAATATATGTTTCGTTCTTCGTTCGTCGATCGCTATCTTCACTATGCAATCTACTCCAAATTTTGACAGCTTACAGTCAGGTTATAAATTGTACTGCATCTGTTTTGAACTACGAATAAAAATTCAGAGTAAGGTCATCAATAAACTCTAATAAATGTATTATAATAAAGGGTGTAATTTGACAAGATCGCCTAGGGCGCAAAAAAGACTTGAGCCGGGCCTGCGTCAAGATATTGCGAAGCGGTTCCCGTGGTCACCGTAACTGCTTGCGACCATCGCGCACGCCTGTCGCGCACGCAAGCGTTGCATCTCGCTCCCCCATTCGGCCAGAAAGAAGCGAGAAACGAACACTCGGAACTAGGGTCGCTGTTCACGATACGGGTTACTCGGTGGTCCCGACCAGCGAGTACATACGGAGACAATACTGTATTCCTTTTTAATTAAATATTATTACATTTTTTAACATAAGCACTTTTAATATACACTTTGCGGCTTCGCTAGAGTTTTGTGAAATTACATTTTTAGTCTCATAACGATCCATGGATATTTCCTCAAGTTATTGCAATTTATGTTTAAAGAAATATTGACTTTGGACGATGAGAAATATTTTGTTTATAATTTTTAGCTCGAATATTAATGATTGGACAAACAAATTGTAAATAGAAAAAATGTGTGTTGTGACGAGCTTTACAACACTATATTTTTTAAAATATAGATTAACATTTAATTTTCCAATCCTTTTTAGCGTTTGGACAATAATTTTGCATCCCCTTATTGCATCCGACCCTTCATTATTGTGCTGCACGTTAATAAACTGCATCGAAATTGATGCATTAATTCCCGATTGTAAGTGATAAAGTAACTCTGAGGTAAGGTAAGGTGACAGCGGATGTATTTTATACATATACCTTCGTAGAGAAAAGGGGAGAAGATGAAGAAGCGAAGTGAAAAAGAGAAAAAGATAATTTTTATTCGTTACTTTGAATGAAATAAATTTATATTTCATTTCGACACAATATTGAAGCAGTAATGAATAAAACTGTTTGATCTGTAACCTCTTTGATACTGCAGAGCGTAGAAGTAATTAATCCCCATAAAAAAACTTCAAAAAGTAAAAAAATACGCCAACTACATGAAAATGTCGGGGACGGAAAAGAGTATTATCAAATAAATCACAAAAAATAGAAGATAATCATATAATATTTTAAAAATTATCTGGAGTCATTCCCTTGTAACGTCCCAACATTTTTCGCGCGGTACTATTCAGAAAATCTATCATAAATCTCAGAATCACTCCACCAAAGTCCCTCAAATTCAATTATTATCCCTTTTTCCCAATCGCTGATCACCTTGAAGATGTACCTTAGCGGTCCCCATCTCGAGATGGTCAGTACGAAACCTCCTTCACTTATTCGCCCAACGAGGCACGAATTCCCTCCTCAAAACTAAATCTAAACAAGTCCCTCGCCCCAAAATCTTCTTAAACCGAGACCACGTCTCACTCCTTCTCTACGACCCTCCAAATCCAAGCCATTCAAACCCCTTTCCCGTTAAAATACCCAAAATCCATGCGATGGGTTGAATATCTCCGATTACCGTTCATAAAAACCCAAGAAATCTAATTGCGACGCATATTCGGCGTACGTGACAGAAGAATGTCTATTAATAGACATTCAGTTTATAAAAACCCCGGAAGTCCTACTGCGACTTAATTCGTAAATGTGTCAAGGCCGATACCGCGCGTACCCCGCAACAAACATATAAATACGAGGTCCTGAGAGGCCGGAGTTCATTATTCTCCAGTATTCATTTCGACTATTGTTTTCGCGTATTAACGCCTATTATTATCCAGTATTCTCAAGTATTCGTTTCGACTATTGTTTTCACGTATTAACGCCTATTATTTTCTAGTGTTCAGTATTCGTTTTAGTGAAAATCATATAGTGAAACCACTAAAAATCAGTTATCTACGGCTTCTACCGTAAGCAACTAATTAATTATTATTATACCTTATATCATTCCCATTTATAATTTCGTATTATTATTGCTTATTGCTTTAACTTATTATCTTGTATTTATAACTTTCATTTCGTCTATTGTTTTCGCGTATTAACGCTTATTATTTTCATATTATTCTATTTTCTTAAAGTTTATCACATATATATATATATATATATTATTGAATTATTACTACTTTTCTATACGCTTACTGCGATCATTTATATTTTGTATTATTACTACTACTACTTTCTATATATGTGCTTATTGTAATCATTTCCTTTAATTATCATATATTGTATTTCATATTCATACTCTCATATTGTACTAATCACAATTTATATAAATGTCATGTGCTAATGCTCACTGTCAAACGCATTTCTATAACAATTAACTGCTTTTGCATTAACGATGCATGGCATATTATTGTACTTTGAATAAACAAACGTTCTTGTTTAAATCACGCTTTGAATTATTGTGTCTAACCTCCGGTTACAAATATCCTCAAACCAAAACAAACTGCAGCAACAGCTGATCTCGGTCAGTGAACGCTAAAGCGCCAGTTGTGTTTACAAACATACTTTTGCATGAGCCGTGCTATTCACGGAAATATTATAAGTGGTTTTCTTTACATAAATGCAACGGTAAAATCAAAACAAGAGTGCTAACGGGTGTCCCCGGATACCATTCGCCTTTAAACCTTCCCTGGTCGATTAGTGTGCTGGATGTCAGATTCGCGCCTGATCTATCCTTTAGCTTTGGAGTGCAGGATGTAAGATTCGCGTCTGACTCCTCTAAAAACCTTCAGTGTGCTGGATTACAGATTCGCGCCTGACTCCTCTAAAACCCTCAGCGTGACGGATTTAATATTCGCGCCTGACTCCTCTAAAAACCGTCAGTGTGCTGGATTACAGATTCGCGCCTGACTCCTCTAAAAACCTTCAGTGTGCTGGATTACAGATTCGCGCCTGATTCCTCTAAAACCCTCAGAGTGACGGATTTAATGTTCGCGCCTGACTCCTCTAAAAATCCTCAGTGTGCTGGATTACAGATTCGCGCCTGACTCCTCTAAAAACCTTCAGTCTGCTGGATTACAGATTCGCGCCTGATTCCTCTAAAACCCTCAGAGTGACGGATTTAATATTCGCGCCTAAGTTCCCACAAAATCTCAGAGTGCTGGATTTTAGATTCGCGCCTGAGTCCTCTCAAAACTCTCAGAGTGCTGGATGCAAGATTCGCGCCTGATCCATTCTACCCCACATGTCATTGTCCCCAAAAGACCTCACCCGGGACGTGACACCCTATGCAAATTATCTTTGTAAAAAGAAGTGAGATCCTCATAAAAAACTTCAAGGAAGTAACAAAATTACGCCAAGTACATGCAATAAAAAAAAAACTCAAAACGTAGAAGATAATAATAAATACAAAGTAAAAAAAGATGTGAAATCAAAGCGAGCTGCAAGTACATAAAGGCGACACTGTGTAACACAATAAAAGACAAAAAAAATGTCCGCGGCCTGGAAGTCAAATACTTGGCGTGGCCAGGCAAGGTATTCTGAGATCATCAATACCCATACCTTCCTCCTCGCAGGCTTTCAGATAATTTGTCCATTTAAAACTCAGACAATATGAGTACATTTTCATTATATTACATTTTAAAATAATTGTAAGATCATTCATCGACACCGATACCTTTCCTCTCACAAGCTTTCACATAATTTGTCCACTTAAAACTCTGACAATATGAATACACTTTCATTATTTTGCGTTTTTAAATAATTATTATTCAACGACACCTTGACTTTGCCTGGCCACGCCAAGTATTTGACTTCCAGGCCGCGGACATTTTTTTTGTCTTTTATTGTGTTACACAGTGTCGCCTTTATGTACTTGCAGCTCGCTTTGATTTCACATCTGTTACATGGGCCCTTCAGGTCCATCCCGTGCTCGCTGTCCTTGCGTATTTTTCCGTAGACGGCGATTCAGCGGAATCGCCTCGCGCGTGGCAGTCACGTTGCGCTGAGCCGCGTAGCGACAGCAAGAGGGACAACGTGACCGCCGCCGGCCCAGGCCCGGAAATTTCCGACGCGTGTGGCGAGCGACAACTGCCGACGGGGCAGTTTCCCCCCATTCGCGAGTTTTGATCGAGGCACGGCCCAGAACCGGGATTGATCGAGGGGGATTCTGTTTCGGAAGCTCGAACTGAGTAGTCACGACGGACTGGAGAGCCGTCTAGATACCGCGACCTCGTCTCCGCGTAGATTCCGCGAAGTCCGAACGGCCGATAGTAATTCGTGAAAGGGTAACTCCATCCGACGTACCGAGAACGGCCTAGCCGGGAGAGCCCTTGCGCGTTAATCGTGATCGACGTAGGACCGCGTAGAATCCGGGGTTTAGAGTCAGTGCGGCGCGACGGGCTCCAGGCCACCGACTTCTGAGTGCCATCCGAGAGCACAGCTGGCGACCACGACCTACCCCCGGGTCGGCGACTCGGACAGCGATAGAAACGCTAGACGGCAAGCGTGCCGTGCGATACAGCGAGCGACAGCTGAGACGGAGCGCCGTCTCAAGGTAGGATAACTCCGTATCTTTTATGTAACAATATATTTTGGCACTATTGTTTTCCCTTTATTCCTTGTACTCTTTGATTTGACCCCTAACCACCTTCCCGATCCTTGGTAAGTATAGTCAAGGCGTGCTTTAGCACCTTAATAGAGCAACGAACCCCTGTAAATCACCCTAACCGCTCGGGGCGATTTACAAAAGTCCCTTCAGGACGTAACACATCGTTTTTTACTTTGTATTTATTTTTATCTTCTACTTTTTGTTTTTTTTTATTTCGTGTACTTGACGTAATTTTTTTACTTCCTTGAAGGTTTTTATGATCCTATTTAGAGGTACAGTGCGGACTATCGGAGGTATGAAAAGCATGCCAATTAAGGAAGGTGTAACCACATCTGAGGTTATTAAATTTTTGAATGATTCATTTGATTCCCTTAATGACTGAAAAGAGGATATAAAATCCACGAAGAACGCTCTACGAAGTGAAGAGACCGGTAGTAGCTGTCATTCGACCTTTTGGAATAATAACATTCGTTTCGTGGATAAGGAAACAAGAAAAGTTAGAACGGTGCCGTCGCTGAAAATTTTTAAATTTAGAATAAATGGATTTCGACGTTTATGGCAGGACCTGCAATAAATGGGATTTAAAAGTTTTTCCCCCCAGAATATAAATCAGGACCCACTTGAAAACTTTTTTGGAATGATTAGAAGCCATGGAGGTCGAAATATTAACCCCACGCCGCTGCATTTCCAAAGCCCATTTAAGGGGGTAGACACGTCACGTGACCTGGCCGATTTGGCCGGTCGGTATTACGGCAGGTTTTTTCTGCACTGAAATGGTATTACCCATAGATACGCAGCTGCCTGTGCACGCGAGAGGGAGCTGTTTGCTATTTCCGTATTCTATTCTGAATAAGGAAAGAAATTCTCAGCTGTTGCGTTGTACATTTTAAACAGAAAGTCTGCTGGTACTGCAAACGTAGAAAATTTATTGTACATTTACTTGAACTGTGCTTATGCTACAATATTCTACATTGGCAGTAAAGAATTATAAGTGAAAAGGAAAAATAGATGAGGGCATGTCCCCAGAAAATGAAGTTTATTGGGATAGACATTTTTTAATTAGCAAAACACTGAAACAGAACATGAAATACACATCCTATGCAGAAAGCAGTTATGAACAAACATATATATAAAATTGTGTTTGATGTTGAATCCAACGCGTGATTATTATGTGGTCCCTCCTCGAAGTGACAGAAAATATAACCTATGTATATGCTATAAGACAATAAATATTTAGCGGCTATTTCGTTGTATTACGCTACATTTGTGAACTTTTCATCATCCTTCCGAAACATTACTATTACGCCGCAACAGTGTCTTTAGGAAATCAGGTATAACATATAGGTTATATTTTCTGTCACTTGGAGGACCGAATTTTCAGTCCTCGAAGTGACAGAAAATGTAACCTATATGCTAGACCCGATATCCTAAAGATACTGTTGCGACGTAATAATACTGTTTCGGAAGGATGATAAAAAGTTCACAAATGTAGCGTAAAAGAACGAAATGGCCGCTCAACATTTATTGTCATATAGCGTATACATAGGTTAAATTTTCTGTCACTTCGAGGAGGGGACCATAGACATATATAGACGGCGGAGCGTAAGCTGAGGGGGGTGGCAAGGTTCGCGGTAAGGGGAGCGATACGAGTAAATCGGATAACGCTGTGGTTATGCATGCCGAATGCATCCGAAGCTAACCGACGTGCCTGTATCTGAACCTATGCCTTTATCCCTCCAAGCCTTCCTTCCCCACGCCGATAGTCCCATCTTCTGATTCGTCTATATATGTCTATGGAGGGAGCCACGTAATAATCACGCGCATCCAGCCTGCGCATTTTTTTTATGAAAAAATTATTTAAATCGGACTATTTTTAACGAAACGGGCTTTCAATTCTGCAAACAAATTTTTCACGTAATTTCCTTAATTATGGTTTGAGTTGTATCATTTTTCGGGGCAATTTGATTGAGAAAGTATAAGGAATCGATTGACGCCACGACCGCAAAGATCTAATTAGAAATTGCAAAACTTCAGATTCATCAGTGCTTAGTGCGCAACATTGTATGGCCCCGCTGGTTTCAAGCGTCGAAGCCGACGAAACTCAGCGAGACACATGTGTAAAATAACATATTTGCAGTTTTAAAATTGAAGATGTAGTGAACGTTACAGGACTGTCTTTATATATGGCTATCACAAACAAAATCGCCTGACTTGTTAGACATGAAACCGGGCATACAAATGGTTGCGCATATCGCCGAAAGCATCAGAAAGAATATGTACAGCCTTCCAATGTTTCAATTGTTGAGAAGCCTTTGGGCTCAGTTTATCGGGAAAGACCTACCCACCCCACTGTTTTGCTTTCTCGTTGCGAGCGTGGACCTTCGGGTCCTAGTAGACCGCCCGTTGACAGCCGAGAACAATAAAACCGACGAGCTAGATAAAATAGCCAGTACAGAAAAATAAAATGTTCGTGTTTTTGATAAGTATTGATGAAAGTATTACTGATGAATTTTTTAGGATTTCCCGACGAAAATGATATCAAACATGGAGCAATTTGATCAATTTTTATTGAACGTAGAGTGTGTTCTAATCATGTATTCATAAGAAAAAATAGACTGAATTGGTTCGTGTCTTGACTCACCAACAATCGATGAATGGTAACACTCTCATCAAGGTGTAATGAGAAATTTTGAACATTTCGTATTCAGTACTGGATGACTCAAGTCGCCGTCGACCGAGGGTGTACCGCTGCTGCGCTATTTCACTCGCACTTGTTTCACATCGTTCGGTCTCCTTGTCAAGCGGTTCGAGCGAGGGCCCTGATAGGGGTGAATTTATTTGGGAAACAAAAGTCGCGTCATTCATGACACCTACTCGCGAACAGATATACGTATGTACGAGAAGAAACAATGCAATTGCCCGATGACTTGAAGCAACATTTCAATTGGTAAATGCATGAAACTCTGGGATCAGGAATTCCGAACCCAGTGGGGCATATGTAAGAACTGGCGAAATTCAACAATAGTTCGTCGTCTAAATTTTACAATTAAAGTATTTATTTGACGTGAATATAAAGTTTGTTAGCAAAGTCTTTCTCGATTTGAGTTCTGTAGAAGGCTGATTTTCCTTCGCCATGGAAAGTCCCCTCTTGTCCTTCTCGCTGGCAATCATGCGACTCGCTGAGTTTCGTGGGCTTCGGCGCTCGAAACCAGCGGGGCCATACAATGTTGCGCGCTAAGCAGTGACAAATCTGCAGGTCTGCATTTCTAATCAGATCTTTGCGAAAGTGGCGTCAGTCGATTCCTCGTGTTTTCTCGATCAAATTGGCCCCAAAAATGATATAATTCGGACCAAAATTAGGAAATTACGTGAAAAATTGTTTGCAGAATTGAAAGCCCGTTTTCTTAAAAATAGTCCGATTTAAATTATTTTCGGTCAATTTAATCGGGAGAATGCCAGGAATCCATTTGTGGCACTTTCATATTGATACGATGAAAAATAAACAAATTCTGTTTCTTTAGAATCGATGACACATCGCCGAGCACGGCGATCTCGCGCGGCTCGGGACACAAAGGTTCTCGTCTGTTATTCGAACTTCTAAGATCGTATTCAGATTTATTGGCCGGTGAGTTTTGTAACTAGGGGTGTGCGGTACCCGATATTTCGGGCTCGGGTCGGGCCCGCAACTTTCGGGCGGGATCGGGCGGGATCCCAATACTTTCGTATTGCTCGAGATCCCGACAGTTTCGGGACCCCGAGACTCGATTCCGGCTATAAGCATAGCCGCCATGAGCGGCCAATTTGATTTCAGGTCGGCTCGGCATAACTCGGACGCGATCGGACGATATCGTTACCAGTAATAGATTAAAATTATTACCTGAAAAAATTATGTTTCTTACTCGTTAATTTGAAATAATAAAATATTCGCCTCCTGCATATTGTTGTTATTATGAAACATCTAGGAAATATTCCTTTTTGTATGCTTATAGTTCGTACGTTTTCTATTTTAAATCTGAACCTATCCGGAAAAAGATAATACCCTATATATTCCCTTTACATAAAGTACTAAGTATGAAGTATATTTTATTCAAATTTTAAAATATTGTCGATATAAAAATAGTCTTCTTCCCAAGTTCTGAACATGTTATTTATTTAAGTACGTATATGGACGTATTCAGTATTCACAGACTATTTGGTAGCAATGAAAATACATATATATGTAAATAAATAATAAGATACAAATTATGATTCAACAGGAGACAGAAAATAAAAACTTATCACTCGGGTAACGATATAAATGATATACATAATTCTTTCCGTCTCGGTCCCCTCGTAATAGTTGGCTTTCGAGCCGATCGCGTCCGAGTTTTGCCAAGCCGACCTGAAATCAAATTGCCCGCTCATGGCGGTCATGCTTGTAGCCCGAATCGAGTCTCGGGATCCTGAAACCGTCTGGATCTCGAGCAATACGAAAGTATCGGGACCCCGCCCGATCCCGCCCGAAATTTTCCGACCCGTTCCGAGGGCCGAGAATCCGAACCGCGGGACGACCCGCAAACTCCTATTCGTAACGCGTGTTCTCTCGTCATCGCAGAACACGAGTGAGCCAGAAGTGGTGGGGATAGCGCCAAGCTTCTGTCATGTATTGGCCAAACCGAGCTGCAGCGTAGAAATACATGCATCAGAATAGGTGTACCTGAGGCCTTAACTCCGAAAAAATTCAGGGAGCTTTATTGGTCAGAACATTGATTCTTTCTCGATAGCTTCATCTCGTATTGGTCTACGTATAACTTCGTGACGCACACAACTACATTTGTACTACGCTGACAATAAGAATAAATAACAGCCACACGGCTACGTTCAGACAGGGCCGAGGAGCATTCCCGTTACCCCACCATACCCTTCGTTGGCTAGGGAACTCCAACTGACAAATCCACGATCGTCAGATGGTGATGGCTGATTTCTCCTCGATCGCTGTTCACGAAAACGAATCGACCGGCCAATATATTTGAATACGACCTTAGGATAAAGATATAATGAAAGATGAAAAATTATTCGAAGCCAAAGATGAAAGGCCTTTGAATAAACAAAGGAAACTAATAAATACCCGAAGCTAAATAGAATTTTAGATTTAGGGTACACACACCCTCCCCCCAAACCTCGTGTCGATCAGCCACTGGGGCCATTCGGAAGTATATTCTTTTAATTAAATAATGCCCATCTCTGCATAGGAGCGTAAAGAATTACAAAAAAAATCAAGGAGTCAACTGTTGACCGATTTGGAGACTTTTCCTTGTTATATGTTATATACAATAGTCAGAAGAATAATAATAAAAGCAATAATTGCAAATAATTGTTGTAACTTCCACATTTTGAAAATATGATATCAGTAAATCACTACTTCCAGTATTATTAAAAAATTCCAATCTCTTTTTTTATTTGAAATAATGTGGCCATATAATTATAAAATATATTCGGCAGCGGTGACGTATGTGTTACGGTAAAACCGTTAATTTAGTAAATGCAGACAATTCCCAGCAGTTCCTAGTCAATGTATGCCTAAAATGCATATAACCTAACCTAAAGTCGTCCGAAAATGCATTCAATGACTGCATCACGCTTTTACTATGGCTTGTGTATCCAGCTAACGCTTCAGTTTTACTATGATTCCACGTTGGCAGTCCTCCCGAGTAGGCGCCATCTCGTGTCCACTAGCTCAACTAAATTTGTCACGTGACTTGCTCTGTATTATCGCCAATATGGCGGAACTCGTATTTGGGAATGCAATCACGGGGATACGTTGTTTGTCCTTATATGAACAGATTTTACGCTGGGCGAGGTCTCATTCGAAAGAGGAAGGTTCAATGCACAGCGCTCTGGTCATCGTTTGAGTCACAAAACTCTTTTAGTGACCTAAAAATACTTGGATTCATGCGGGTGTATTTTGTCAACTTTTGCTCTACTTTGAACACTCGTATTATTAGATATCAACACAATTTCGTCCAACCATGACCAGAGCGCTGTGCACTGAACCTTCCTCTTTCGAATGAGACCTCATCCAGCCCAAAATTTGCTCATATAAGGACAAACAACGTATCCCCCCAAACCCATGTTTCGGGCACATTATGTCGGTATTACAGCGCGCTGCATTACCCGTGTCTACCCCCTTAAGACGCTTCTAATAAATAATTTAACTTCGGTGAAAACTGCTAGAGGAAATTGCGAACAGGACGAGGCGACAGCTTTATTTTCGTTACATAATTTGGCATTAATAGCACAGAATACTTAAAATAACAGTAATTCTATAGAAACAGAACAGAGTGACAACCAATACATTATTTCCCAGAATAATGATTCATATTCAACTGGTACTTGCATGGACATTTCAACAATACTAATAAAGTTATGCGCAGACAACAGATTTAAATCTTGTTGCACTTGTGTGTCCGATCTATGTAATATTGATAATACTAATATATTATTTAAAGAAGCTTATGATAACCCCGATACGAATATCGCTCACTTATGTTTTAAAAAAGAACTTTTAAAAAATTTGATCATGCCATTGTCAGTAGTATTAGATTTTTCATTTATTACATGCACTCAGCATTTTCAGCCGCTGTGTGAGGCTATTTCGAAAACGATCGCTCTTGAAGATATAACATGTTGGTGTAGACATATCAACAGATTATTAAAAGGGAAAAATTCAGTTGGTTTTGCTGAAGAAATGTTAGCAAAACAAGCACGCATTCAATATGTGAAACATTGTAGAAATAAGAAAATAAATTAAAGGACCATTTTGAAAAGAAAAATCTGTGCCACTAACTATTTTTTACCTCTACTTCTATTTTTACAATTAAGTATGTTATACAAACTGTAGAGTAAGAGATATATTTGTTGGCATCATCAATTATTGTTGACAAAATGCTAATAATAATTTAAAAAATCGGAAGGTTTATGAAAGCTTGTTCTGCCCATGGCCGCGGGTGGCGCTGCACCAGCAGGACACATTTTTGTCCCCATGTCTTTCCGTTTTCCTGTTAAGATTCCTTCTTCGCAATGTGAGCGCCGCTGTGTGCAGACGCGTTAGAGGCTTAGTACTTTATATATGTGGTTCTTTATTATAACCTTTTTTTATTCACTACGTTATCATTAAATGTTAATTGCGCAAAGTGTCGTTGTTATTAAAGTAACCCTAACAATGGTTATGGGCCCAGGTGCGCGTAAAACTGATAGGAAGGACAAACATAACCTATAGTGCCATCCACGTGCTCATTTCAAGTTTCGTACAAAATAGAATCGCAAAGTAAATTCCAACTAGTAGACAAAAATGGATAGCAAGAGTGATTTGAGGATAACGAAGCTATCTGATAGAAATTACCGAACGTGGAGAATAGAGATCAAATGGCTGTTACGTTCCAAAGGTTTATTAGACCACGTGTCGGGAACTGCGGAGCCGAGCGACACCGCTACGGAAGCAGAAAAGAAGGCATTCGTGATTAATGACAATAAAGCCATTGCAGCCATCGGATTGAGTGTAGAACCTGAACAGCAAATCCACATTAAGAATGTAAGTAAGAATTCTTCAACTTAAAAGAGAATTTCACCACTTACAAATGAAACAGGATGAGCCTATGTCTTCATATATACCGAGAGCAAAGATTTTAGCCAACAACCTGACGGAGGCAGGAGCGGAGGTAAAAGACGAGGATCTGGCATACGTACTACTAGCAGTTTCTTCCGGACACTTATGAAAATTTAAATATGGCATTGGCAAGTCTGCCAGATGAGAAGTTTACATCCACAGAGATTAAAAGGGTGTTATTCTGTTATTAGCAGAATATGATCGGAAAGTGTCAAGAGGAGAAAGCGAAGAACGTACACATAAGGAAGCGTTACAAGTCACTAAGAGAGCAGAAGTGAGGGAACATAAAGTACAAAATTATAATAGATTTAAGAATGCGACATGTTATAATTGCAAGAAAACGAGACATATTGCAAAAGATTGTCGAACAAAAATGGATAAGGACAAAAAGAAGTCTGAACCAAAGTCAAAGAAGGGATATGATTCTTACTTAGTGTCACTGAATCATGTCGATATCGAAGATGTGTGGATTTTAGACAGTGGAAGCACGCATCATGTCTGCAAAAGAAGGGAATGGTTTTCCAACTTTCAAGAGACAGATACACAGTGATAAATACAGCAGCCGATCAAAACAAACCAGGTGCAATACTACATGCGAGGGGAATCGTTAATGTGATACTTAAGGGGTAACACCACTCTAGGATTTAAAAAAGTCGATTTTTTTTTTTGCTTAAAGGATACTTTAGGGTCATAAAAACAATATGCCATTTAATTTATAGTGGAAAACAAATGTTAAAAGGTTCAATTACCGATTTTGCCGCAGCGCCTCAGAGCGCGCGCTGAGCAGTCACGCGGCGCGCTGTGATTCCTCGCTTTTGTACTAATTTTACCTTTCGAAATAATAAGTTAACCTATTAACTACAAAGCAAACGGTTCTTAGGGTTCCTCGATAGGTCACCAGTGTACGCTAATACTATAGAATGCATCGATCACGTGCAAAAGCGAATGGGTACTCGCCTTCGAAATTAAAAAAAAAAGACAAAAGGCCTTGGAGGAAAAGGCAAGCTAATGGGTAAATTAATTGACGAGTTGTCAATTTATTATGGTCTAGCAATACGTCGAAATCATCATTCTGTTGAAGAAATGCGTAATGAAATCTACGCGACGCTAGACCACAAATTGTCGACTGACGATGAACCAAAACACGACAAATGCCCGCGCGGAGAAAATTCATGGTGCTCATGGCAGAAGGCACAGGCTACTGGATCAGACCACATGCATAAACCACCTCTATCTCGAGAAGTTTACGAAGCGATTTCACCCATTTATGACGATTTAAGCCGTGACGAACTGCTTTCTCGTTGCATCGGCGGCTTTACGCAAAATAGCAACGAGAGCTTTAACGCCACAGTCTGGTCAATGGCTCCGAAATCGACTTCCAGCGGCAAACATGTACTCAACACGACAGTTTATATTAGTGTAGGCATATATAATGACGGCTTATCAACTGTCATGAGGCTCATGCAGAATTTGGGTATAACAAATGGACTGCACTGTTATAACTTCTGCGTGGAAACTGACGAGCGCCGCATCGACTGTTCCGAGAGATCGCTTAGTGGTGCCGCAAAAAAGGCCCGAATATCCTTAAAAGCATCTAGGAAGGAAGAGGAGGACACGAACTTCGACCTGGATGGCCAAATGTATGGTGAAGGCATCGCAGATTAGAGGTAAACAAAAATTTCAAGGATTAAAGTGTTCATAAAACTTTAAACGCGTTTTTCTCGAAACCACTTTTTTCAAACTGGGAGGACGGATTTCTAGGAGACTATTGCATGGATCGATTTGAAATTTTTACAGTAGCTTCACAACAATATTCTCTTTGGAAGTGCGTAGCCGTTTTTGATTGAATGTAAACTTTTTCTTTTATAAACAATTTAATGCTCATTTTTAGGGCAAAAAATCGATTCATTTCTTAAAAAGTGCACCACTTCCACAAAAATTGATTAAAAAAAACCCCTACGTACTTCCAAAGCCAATTGTATATAGATTATAATTTTTTTTTTTGTTCCAGGACTCATACATGCCGAGATATCCGTCCTCCCGTGGCGGTGTTTTCAAAAAAACTGTTTTCGACGGCGGGCTGGCTCTGTCGCCACCATTTTATATAAAAATGACAATAAAAAAATTGTTTTTCGTACTTCAATATGTATTAAATAAACTCCCTGAAAAGGAATTCTATTCCGTTCGTCATATTCCCAAAATAAATTGTCAAATTTAGGTCATTTTTTCTGCCTCTAGAGTGGTGTTACCCCTTAAGACATTTGTTGGAAATAAAGAAAAAGGTGTCATATTAAATAATGTATATTTTGTTTTGTATTAGTATTTAGGGGAGGAAAATTTAGAATAAGAAATACCTTATCGATGGAGGTCACGTGCGAAGCTTACAGGAAGAATGACTTATATATATAGTAAAGGCTGAAGTACAAAAGTCATGTGAAGAGTTAGTAGAGTCGAATAACCTGAGTATGCAAGATCAAGCAGTGTGGCATCAACATTTCTGCCATATTAGCAATGATGCAATCAAGGAGTTATCGAACCAAGATCAAGTCACAGGATTGAGCAATACGAGGTTGGACAAGTACACGTGCGATGCTTGTTGCATAGGTAAAGCAACAAGGAGCCCTTGTACGAAACTGAAGGTAAGACAGACAAACGATATATGTGAGTTAATCCTCAGATGTCTGTGGTCCACTACCGGTTGAATCCATTGGCGGAAGTAGATATTTCATAACAATTACTGACGATTTTTCGAGAATGGTTTCAGTGATTTCTTTAAAGTCGAAGTGCGAGGTGAAGAACACCATAAAAGATTATATTGCAAAAGTAAAGCGTCAAACCGGAAAGAAGGTGAAACGGTTCCGCACTGATAATGGATTGGAATATTGTAATGACGAATTAACTACGTACTTCAACCAAGTAGCAATAAAGCACGAAACGTCCAACACAGAGACGCCACAAATGAACGGCGTATCTGAGAGAATAAATAGAACCTTACTGAATTTAACGAGAGCCATGTTAAAGTCTTCGGGATTACCTCAGAAGTTTTGGGCAGAAGCAGTCTCAACGGCCAGTTACATTAAGAATAGGACCGGCCACTCAGCAACTAAGGGCGCAGTGCCACTTACACTATGGACTGACCGAAAACCCAGCGTGTGTCATCTGAAAGTTTATGGTTGTTTAGCATACGCCCGGCTACCTAATCAAGGACGAAAAAAGCTGGACGACAGCTGAAGAAGACGCTGAAGAAAAGGCTCCAGCAGAACCTCAAGATAAAATTTCATCAAATAGATCAGATGAACCGAACCAAAGCGTGGGAAAAGATGAAATAGTGGGGGCACAAGTCAAGGCTCGGATGAAGACACCGGGATGACCGAAGAAGGTTATCAGGAACCCATATGGGAGAAGCGGTAAACCGAAAAAGCGAATGAGGATGACGAACATTTACCTTTGGAAACCGAAAGCTAGGATGCTAGAGATAGCGACATCGAAACAAATGTGGTAGAAGTTAGTGAACCACGAGACTTGAAAGAAGCATTGCGTTCTCCACAGTCAACTGAGTGGAAAAGTGCAATAAGGGAAGAACTGGACAGCCTAACGAGTAGAAGAACCTGGGAAGTAACAGGATTGCCCAAAGGGAGAAAATGCTTGGGATGCAGGTGGGTGTTCAAACTTAGGACTGATACAGAAGGGAAAGTTACCAGATATAAGTCAAGGTTAGTCGCGCAGGGTTTTTCGCAAGAAAAGGGAGTAGATTACTCGGAGACATATTCACCTGTAGCTAATTTTTCCTTGGTGCGATTGTTCTTAGCACTAACGGTAATTTTTAAATAGCACACAAGACATGTAGATGTTAAGTTACTACGTCCTATTTATGGTTTGAAACAGTCAGGACGATACTGGAATGAGTTAAATGACTACTTAACGAGTCAGGGATTTAAAAGACTACAGTCATCAAACTGTGTATACAAAAGAGAAGATTGGACAATAATTCTTATATATGTAGATGACATTTTTATTTTTGCACCAGATTTGAAGTCAATTACAGATACGGTGAGGCATATCACCGGGAAATACGAGGCAAAAGACTTAGGCGAGATCAGCCAGGCGTTGGAAGTTAAAGTAGAGCGTAGCAGCGCAGGAGATATACGCCTATCACAGCGACTGTATATAGAAGAGATGTTAAAGAACTATAATATGACTGAGTGTATGAAAGCAACAACGCCATTAGATCCAAGCTTTAATATATCCAAAGAGGATGCACCCACTACAGAAGAGGAGAGAAGACTGTTGATAGATACACCATACAGAGAGCTCATTCGAAGTTTGAAGTCTTTGGCTCTTTATACGTGGCCAGATATATTGTTTGCGGCAACTAAATTATCACAATACAATTCCAACCCCGGGAAGCAGCACTGGCAGCAGGCAAAGCACGTGCTGAGGTACCTGAGTGCTACCAAGGATTATGGCATTGTATACAAGATTGATGCCAATCCAGAGATTGTGATACATTGCGATGCAGACTGGGCGGCTGATGTGGACGATCGACATTTTTTTTCGGGGATGGCAATGTTATTAGGCGGTAACATTGTAGGATGGATTTCGGCCAAACAAAAATCTCTGTCGCCTTTTACAATGGAGGCGGAATACGTATCCTTAGCGCATGGCGTTAAATATGCCATATGGTTGAATATGTTTTTGTCCGAATTAGAATTAAGGGGTTAGGCTACTATAGAGATGCAGAAAACTAGGCAATTTGTAAGTGGCAGTAAAAAAAAAGTAAACAACCGATTAATACGAAACTTTGTACTTTATTTAAGTATAATATGTACTAACAAAAGCCGCTGCAATATTTAAAAAATGTTTAAAACTAAGTCCGTACGACGCCATTTTCCGGAACACCATTTTTTTTAATATCCAACTGGTGTGCAGTAATCCGGCAAAACGGCTATTACTAGCAACAAAAACAGAAAAGATTTCATTAATTATGATAAATTCCTAAGCATTGATGATCAAACATTTCAATGTTTGTAAAAATTAACAAAATGGCGGGCATTTCAAATTTAGAGTTCGAATTTCGACGAAAAATGAGTCAATTTATTGTTTATGTTTCGCAAAACAATTAGAAAATTTAAAAAAAAACGGATCGTCAATGCTTAATAAATGTAATAGCAAGTATAACTGTAAATTTTCAAAGCGATTGATCAAATAGAACTCGAGCAATCCTGCACACCGTTTTGAAAAACACGGTTGTGAGAAAAACGCGTTTAAGGGAAGAGGACACTGAAAAAATCGCGATTTTCAACCATTTCTAAGAATTTTTTTTTTTTGCATTTTTGGCAAGTTTGAACACTTGTTCAACCGTACACAACATGGTTTGACATTCAGTGTTGTCGTTCTACCAGAAAAACCTATTCTTCCAAAACGTTGCGAAAGAGCCGAAAACCAAAACCTTCGTTTTTCGGTATATTTCTCTATTATTTAGCTCTTCGCTGGCTACTGTTTTGGGAAATTCAAATTAACTGCATGGACTTGACATTGTTTATTTTCACCAATGGCCAAAATGCATTTCGCGATTCAAAAACGATTCTAAAACTCTGTAACAGAATCCATTTGACTGCGCCTACTAAACTGCGCCTACGTAACTCTCTAAGCGGGCCCAAAAGAGTCAGTAGCTGCCGACAGAGGTCAGTCCCTCCGGGCGCTAGACACCATATTTTTTTAAATCTTTCAAAACTCCGGTTTACGTGAGAATACAGAGTGAGATTTTACGGTGCAGTGAACTTAGCTTGTATAAAACGAGTGAAATAGACCTCATTAGCCGAAAATATCGCAAGAGTAAGAGCAGAGTGAAGCGTGCTATTATTATAGGTTATAAAGCGATTGCAGAAAACATATATAGGTTACATATAGGTTATAGAAATGCTATTGTAAAAAATATGCCAAATGTAAAGGCCATGGAAGATGCTGTGATGGCTATGGATGGCTACTTTAGATCACTGTAGCTCTACAGACAGCAAACCTAACCATGCCAGATGTTCTAAGAGCAAGCAATCGTGGTGCTTTTACAATCGAGCAAAAAGTATTAGACGAAAACCAATGAGCCACACACACATGTCACTCAAGCTGTCTGAAGGTGTCGCCACCAAAGTGAAACCCCGATACGAAAGACTGTCAAATGAAAATTTGATGGCAAGGTGCTGTAAGGGAGGCACTCAAAATGCAAATTAATCTCTCCATGCAAAAGTGTGGAGATTCTGCCCGAAGACAACATTTGTATCGAAGGCAAGACCTGAAGTAGCTGTGGCACGTGCTGTTTCAGAATTTAATATGGATTGTGTACGCTCATTGACATTGGGGAAGCAAACAGCTGGGGAAGTTGTATCTGAAACAGCTATAAGTATAGCTAGAGAGAGAGACAACAGAAGAGAAACCTGCAGTGCACAACAGCAATCCACTACTAGAAAGCGCTTTAAGAAGAAACAAAACAGAAAGAAAATTGCTGCTGAGAGGAAGAGACGCAAGATTGATGAGGATGTGTATCAACCAGGTGGATTTTAGACTATACAAAAAGGAAAAATGGTCTGGAATTTACTGTTTAGATTTAAAATGCATTTATCTCAAAACTTACTTTTTTAATATATTTAATGTTCCTTGCGCAAAACTGTTGGTCTGATTCTCTTGCAGTTTGGCATGCTTCAAGAGTAACATGAGACCAAAAAAATTGTGTAACGGCATGAAGAAATCTGCAAAACTCTTTGCGCTGTGCTTGCTTTTCCTCAAAATTTGGATGAAATTTTGCATTTTTGACATTTAATAAATTCAATCATTTTTAGCTTAAAAAGTATGAGACGTAGAAACTTCTCGATACACAATTTTTTACTTTACTATGGACCCTTCTTCGCTGCAAAACCTAGAGGCTGTGGCATCACACACTTTGCGCAAGAACATTTTTGAAGTTATGCTTGATTTTTGTAACGTAATGTAAATTCTATGAAAAGCAATCATTAAAACTGAGTCCAGACTGACATAAGGGCTTTACTTCAAACTTACTTCCTTCCCTTAAGAGGAATTTCGCATGTCTCAAATATTTTCGGATTTTAAAATTTCAGTGTCCTCTTCCCTTAAAGTTTGGAAACGTGGTTTTTATATGTTATCGTGAATTTTTTTAACTTACTGCTAATCAGCCATTTCTGCTTCATATGTAGGACCCTCAGCTTGACGTACAGCTTCTTCTGCGGCCGATTTTTGAGATCTGCGAGCGATCCGGCCATCTTTTAACGTGTCGAGCGTTCGCTTGTCGGCAATCTTAATTCGCTCTGCGTCGAGTTTATTGCATAATGCAAGCGCTGTTGAGCCTATGGTGATCTTCAGGCTATCCATTATCCATAGAATTGTCGAAAATCCTTCATTAAAAATGCCGGTGGCTAAAAATGTAGCAATTTCCACGGTCTTTATGCCACTAAAAACAGTCTTTGGAGCAAACGTCCATATCAAATTAGTTCAGACTTTCGTTTGCGTTCTGAGTAAAGCCCCCGACACATCGTTCCAGCAAATCATCCCTGCTTAACTCCTCATAAATAGGCGTTACTGCTTTAACTACGTCTGGATGCAGTGCTGGTTTGTGCGTGTAATCATGAAGTTGATTGCAAGCCTTTGCTACCTGGTAAGTACACCAACTGTGTAGCCCGGGCGGACCATCTTCATGCTCCGGATTGTCGTCAGTCGAGCATTTATGCTTTAGTGTAGCCCAAATGGCTTTCTTCATGTTGTCCTTTGAATCTTTGTTCCTTCTTATTGCTAAGCCGTAATAAACAGTTAATTCGTCAATTAGTTTTGCCGTCAACTTTCCTTTTCCGCCGAGTCCCTTTGTATCTTTTTTTAGTTTGCGAAGTCGCGCGCCCATGCGTTTCTGCACATGTCCACAACCCTCTTTTTTGATAACTGAAATATCAATACCGTACGGTTTCGAATCAATAAGACCTTTATATGTTTTACTATCGCCGTCTCCGATGTAGGATAGATATTTAACCCCGTGTAAATTTTCAGATCTTTTAAAAATCTCTACTATTCCATCTACCTCCATCTTGCCTGCGCTTCCTTCGTGTTTTTTCGAGCACTCTTCTTTATGTGAATCCATCCACTCTTCAAATTCAGTTGTATTTTTTTGGGATTTCCAATATTCACACATTTTACAGCATAAGGATTTTACACAGATATCAAGAACTTTTCCACTGTAATGTGCAATAACTGTAGTTACTCCATACTTTGACGAAAAGCCGCGTTTCGCCATGTGCCGTCTCCCGAAACAGTCAGTCCTGCAATTTCTGGTGTATTTTCTGCTCTTGATGTCAACCGTTTTTCTTCAGCGGCCGCTTTAGATATTAGTAAAGAAAAAACTTCTTCTGAGGAAATCCGAATGCTTTTTACGATTTTATTGTAAATTGATTTGGTGAATATTCTAGGCAAGTCCATAAAACCACAAAATTTGCGGATACCTTCATACCCAACACCAAGAAGTCTCATTGTGAACACAATACGCCGATTTATTTCATAGGCCTTTCCTATAAGAGGACAAGAAGAAATATATCGTCGATCACATTTCTCACAGTTGATAAGTAGTTTGAATCCAAGCCCTCTAGTACTCGCTTCAGCGAAATCAATATTTCCATTACAAATTTTGCACTTCACTATGTTACTGAGAGCCGAAAATACCATTACAAAATTAATAATACGGTATCCTTGCGTCGCAACGATCGGTATATTTTGTATGTCCGAGGTTTTCAATTTTTTCGCCGATGCACTTGTAGACGCTGTTTCGCCCTCAATTTCATGCTGGTTCGCCGGCCGTACTCTTTTTCGTGGTCTGCTAACACGCAAAGTATTTGTTCGGCTTCCTTTTCTATTTATTACTTTTCGTCCACTCATGATGAGTGATATATAAATACAGCTATACCAAAGTATAAACTACAAAAACACTTTTCACTTCCAGAAACTTTGGAGAAACGATGCGTACTGCTTCACAGGCAAGAGCAAACTAAAGTTGAGCGCTGCAATTTATCCTACCTGGAAATACGTTATGAAATTAGGGAGATACACGACCGTTAGTCCCTGGGCCTTTAGACACAGTATAGGTATAACCAGTATGGTCAAAGGGGCCCCGTCTATTGTGTGCGCCCCAACGCGTCGTAGCGCGCAGGTATGCGATGACGCTTTGGGTACCTGTATCTCCAGAAAAAAAAATGTTGTGGACACTGGGACTTTCTACACAATATTTTAAGACTTTAAACTATAGTTTAAGCCCAAAAAAAATCGATTTTTTCAAAATTCTAAAGTAGCCTAACCCCTTAATATAGTATTCTTCAGGTCCTTTGCAGATGAACTGTGATAATCGAGCAGCAATCGACTTCGCCAAAAGCATAGTGGAAAAGAGCAAAACAAGGCACATTCACATTGCCTATCATATTGTGAGGGATAAGATAGAAGAGGGTCCATTTAACTTATATCCCTACAAACGAAAACTTGGCCGACGGGATGACCAAAGGGCTAAGAAAAATAGCGCACGATCGCTATGTAAATGAAATGGGCCTGGGCATCACAAAGTGGGGGAATTGAAAGCATGTTCTGCAGTAGTAAGGCTACACCGATTCCAACTCAAATTTGAGTTTCAAGGCCAATAAGGATTTTCCCCAGACTTTTGAAATCCAAATTTTCAGGGGAAAAATCCTTATCATAACCTCGAAACTCAAATTTGCGTTCGACGGAGCGGCGGCTTGCAGGCGCGAGCGGGCGGCAGGGTGGTCGTCGAGCGTGGGCGGACATGCGCGGACGGGCGCCAGGTGGACACGGTGGTGGGCGGTGGTGGGGGATGACGTCATAGGGATGGTGGTGTGGTGGGGGTATAGGAATGGTGCAGTGGTGGGGGGTATAGCGCGAGAACTGATATCGAATCAATCGATACCAAACCGATACCGAAGAAGTGCATCGAGGAGGAACCGCGCGTGAAGTGCTACTCTGGAGCGTGGTACCCCGACTGTCGGTAAGGAAGGAAATATTAATTGAAGATATTAATATAAATGAAAAAACAGAATCTCAGGCGACGGGGCTCGAACCCAAGACCTCCGTGGTACGAGTCAACCGCCTAACCAACTCCCCCACCCGAACGTCGGCTCTCCGACATTAGTCTTCCGTGAATGCTATATATGCCGAGCGTAATAATTTATTTTTATCGGACGATGTCGGGAAAGACCGGCTTTGTATGTGCAATCTATTGGAGGATAAAGCGGAGAGTCTGTCGATTCTTTTGAGCTCCACCCGAACCCGCTGCGATAATTTTTTACCTGTGACCTTGAAGTTTGAAGTAACCGTTTCGGAAAAAATTACGCGGTGGCTTCAGCAGCCGCATGGCTGATGTCGCCGAGAATAACTTCTACATCGGCCATAGGTCCTATGCTGATTCCAATTTCTAAATATTTGCTGCCCATGAATGTTAACGCATATCTTCTAACCATGATACGTGATTCTTGGTGCTGACTATGAGAACAGTCAAAGCTATGAAAATACCCGCTCAAACATAAAAAAAATTGAAAAAATACGTGAAAATAAGCCTTACTAGTCAGAATACATATTCTCCCCACATGGAGTTATGCCATCATCCCGCATGAATGGAACGAAATAATTCATGCGGTCGACGTTTCCTTCGACACTGGTATTGCACATTTTTTTTCAGAGTAGTATTTGTTCCGTCGAAAGTCACTGAGGCTACTGAGCGATTGATGGAATAGCGTCAGGGAGCCGTCTTAAATAGTGTTGCAATTGCTTCCCCCACCACAGCATTTTATTCTAAAACTTCCAACTTTTCCATAATGTTTTTCAATCCTAACGTCGCAGCGTCTCGCGAGATCGTGTGTAATTTGAGCCCCACTTTCAAGGATAAAAGTCTCGACACGTGTTGAATGTAATATAATATTTGTGGGAACGTTGAATCTTAGAATTCTGCGGTGTCAGCAGAAACTGTGTCAGATGATTTTGCGCGCTAATTCGTCATACGTGTAAATCATGGAAAGAATTATGCTGTGTCAGCGGAAATTGCTTCGGCTGATATCGGGAAGGATCGGCTTTTTACGTGCAATCTATTGGAGGAAGGAGGTACAGTATTGTCTCCGTATGTACTCGGTTTGGTGTACACGATACGGGTTACTCGCTATCCCCACCACTTTTTTCTCACTCTTGTCTGGCGAAGGCGAGAGCGAGATGGAACGAGAGCGAGATGGAACGAGAGCGAGATGGAACGAGAGCGAGCGAAAGCCACTGGTCTCGCTCCGTCTTTCGGACGCCGTGTCACTCCGGCGCACGCAAAGCGTTCCATCTCGCTCCCCCCTTCGGCCAGAAAGAAGCGAGAAACGAACACTCGGAATTAGGGTCGCTGTGCACTATACGGGTTACTCGCCGGTCCCGACCAGTGAGTACATACGGAGACAATACTGTACATCGAAAGATTTACACAGAGATAGCAAATCGTGGTATTAGTCATAAAAGCGCGCTGTAAACTGCACAAAGCCTCAAATCGTTGTAACACGTTGCACAGAAAAGACATTACAGCCATGGAAGAATTCCCGCAAGTAGAACGCGAATTGTTGGGTCAATCTGCACGATTGATTTCCCGGGATGAGTACCTCGCGTGGGAAGAACGGTGCAACGAGTGCATCGAATCTTTGGAAGAACACAGTCGAGTGAAACGCTCACGATTATCGATCGGTGTTCGACAATCGTTGGTTGCTAGAATCGCGCAGCTCGAAGGACTGAAATATTCGTTGCGCGGACGTTTCGTGAGCGAAGGTGCCGGACATTCGAGTATTGAACGGCTTGGAACGTGTATTGAACGGGTATTGAACGACTTTTAAAGTGAATCGAACGGGTATTGAACGGCTTTGAACGTGAATCGAACGTGAATCGTACCACTCTGAACGTGAATCGAACCGCTTCTATATAATAATTATAACTATCGTCTTAATCTAGCATACATCGCATATAGGAGGTTGGGGAGGGTGAAGAAAAAACATTTATGCATTAAAAATTGATTATATTTTATTTATGAATTTCTCTCTGGCGTTTAAACCACCACTTGAATATTTTAAATACATTTTGCAAGGCACAATGCTTTGCGTGTCTGCTACATCGCAGAGTATTAACTACATTTAGTTTATTTAGAGATTTAATATCCTCGTAGTCAATGTCCAGCGTCTCGATGACCACGTCCGCTCTCGTATTTTCATCGAGGACATCCGAAAGCCAGTCGCGTTTCTGCAACCCTTTAACGTATACGATATGGGATGCGTCATCTTCTTCATCGATTGCATCAGCGACAGCATTCGAAATTAGCTGTTTAGCCATACTGTACGGAACGTCTCCATCGTCCCACCATAGTCCATGATGTTTTGCCACCAACCACCGGATGCTTGATTTGTCGGATTTTGTAAGAAGATATGGCGGCGTCGAACTCCCGAACATATAGTGCGAGAGAATTGTTCCCTTTCGTAGGACAGCCACTTCCTTCGCGACAAATCTTCCATCAACGATGAACCCTTGCAGGTCAACAAATGTTGGTACAGCCATTATCGGCACAATTTAGAGGTCCGCTCCCGTCCAAGACAGACGGGAGAATGCAGTCTTTTTCGTAAAGCGTCTCGATTTTCACGATGAAATTTTGGTATGATTTTGACACATGAGAGGGCAGACAAGTAGCGTGGCAATTTAATTGATTTTGCGCACCACGTTTGTCAGCGGATTGTATTCAACCACCCGATCGTGCAGAATCAGACAGTAGGCCGTAGTATTTACCGGCACATTCTCTTTACACTCAAATTCTATGCGCACGTCCACTGTGCCATTCTTGATCGACTCATTTTGTCGCGAGCAATCAATTACCACGAGGGGACCAAATTGTAAAAATTCAGCCACGGTGAATAATGCCTCGTTGCAACTATGTCCATAATACGTTTTACCGAATTGCGTATACATATGATACAAGATGGCATGCTTATTCTTGTCAAAGTCCAAGTTCATATCATCGTATGGGTAAAATTCAGAGTTGAGAAAAAGTTTTACATTGGTCAATTTACAGTTGTTGAACTTAGTAACGTCTTCGCTCATCACATTCCTTCGACCAGTCTGTAGAGCAAGGATCACGCAGCGCGGCTCCTCCAGCTGCGCAGATGCCTTCACGGCCCACGAATGCTTGGTCGTGCTCTGTAAGAGAGGATACTCGTACAGATCCCACGATTGAAAACAAATGCTCAGGTTTTGTCCACTTTCCAAAGCACATAGCAACGATAGCTTATTAAGGTCGTTCAGCGTCACATGAGGCATTCGCCATTGCACTTTAAGGGGGTAGACACGGGTAATGCAGCGCGCTGTATACCGACACAATCTGGCCCGAAACAGGGGGTTGGGATTTTTCATCATTCGTCCTTATATGAGCAGATTTTGGGCTAGGTTAGGATTCATTCGAAAGAGCAAGGTTCAATGCATAGCGCTCTTCTTATGATTCAACGAGATTGTGTTGATATCTAATAATATGAGTGTCCAAAGTAGAGCAAAAGTCAACAAAATACACCCGCAGAATCCAAGCATTTTTAGGTCACTAAAAGAGCTTTGTGACTGAAACGGTGAGAAGAGCGCTCTGCATTGAACCTTCCTCTTTCGAATGAGTCCTAAACCAGCTCCAAATTTGCTCATATAAGGACGAATAGTGAAAAATCGTGACTGCAGTCCCAAATACGAGTTCCGCCATATTGGCGATAATACAGAGCAAGTCACGTGACAAATTTAGTTCAGCTAGTGGACACGAGATGGCGCCTACTCGGGAGGACTGCCGACGTGGAATCATAGCAAAACTGAAGCGTTAGCTGGATACACAAGCCACAGTAAAAGCGTGATGCAGTCAATGTATGAATTTTCGGACGATTGTAGGTTAGGTTATATGCATTTTAGGCATATAACTGTTGGGAACTGTGTACATTTACTAAATTAACGCTTTTATTGTAATACATACGTCACTTGAAATCGCTGTCGAATTTATGTTATAATTATATGGCCACATTATTTAAAATAAAAAAAAGAGATTGGAACTTTTTTACTAATACTGGAAATATTGATTTACTGATATCATATTATCAGAATGTGGAAGTTACAGCAATTATTTGCAATTATTGCTCTTATTATTATTCTTCCGACTATTGTATATAACATACAACAAGGAAAAGTCTCCAAATCAGTCAACAGTTGACTCCCTGAATTTTTTTGCAATTCTTTACGGTCCTATGCAGAGATGGGCATTATTTAAATAAAAGAATATACTTCCGAATGGTCCCAGTGACTGATCGACACGAGGTTTGGGGTAGGGTGTGTGTACCCGAAATCTAAAATTCTATTTAGCTTCGGGTATTTATTAGTTTTCTCTGTTTATTCGAAGGCCTTTCATCTTGGGCTTCGAATAATTTTTCATCTTTCATTATATCTTTATCCTAAGGTCGTATTCAGATATATTGGCCGGTCAATTCGTTTTCGCGAACAGCGATCGACGAGTATGGTGGGGTAACGGGAATGCTGCTCGGCTCCGTCTGAACGTAGCCGTGTGGTTGTTATGCCCGATACGAGATGAAGCTATCGAGAAAGAATCAATGTTCAGACCAATAAAGCTCCTGAATTTTTTCGGAGCTAAGGCACACCTATTCTGATGTGTATTTCTATGCTGACAACTCGGTTTGGCCTATACACACTAGAAGCTTGGCGCTAACCCCATCACCTGGCTCACTCTTGTTCTGCGAAGGCGAGAATGAGATGGAACGAGAGCGAGTCAGAAAACGTTGCAAACAGGAGCACCGAGGCAGGCAAGCGGTACCTATGGTGGGAGAATACGCGTTACGAAACGCACCGGCCAATATATCTGAATGTAAATGTAAAGTCTCGTTAGCCGCTCGCTGGTCGGGACCGGCGTTGAGCCCGTATCATGAATGAAGCCCAATTCCGAGGCTGAGTTTCTCGCTTCTTTCTGGCCGAAAGGGGGAGCGGGATGGAACGCTTTGCGTGCACGACGGGCGCGAGCGCTCAGATGGAATCGTGACTGTTCGACGCATGCGCGCTACGGTCAGATAGCCAGGCACGGCACGAGTCTTTTTTGCGACATAATCGAGCTTGCCAAATTCCGCCATTTATTATAAAACATTTAATTCAGCTTCTTCATGACCTTACTCTAAACTTTTACTCGTAGTTTAAAACCGTTGTAATATAATTTGTAGTATTTTATTTAAAAATTTATTTTCAACAATGTCAACAATGAAAAGGCCATTTTGCGCCTCTTATCAATCTTACGCCCTAGCAGTTGCCTAATTTTACAGAGTAAAGTCATAAATAATCTCAAATAAATATAATATAATAAAGGGCGCAATTTGACAAGTTCGCCTAGGGCGCAAAAAAGACTTATGCCTGGCCTGCGTCAAGATTTTGCGAAGCGGGTCCCGTGCTCACCGTAAGCGCTTGCGACCATCGCGTACGCCCGTCACGCACACAAAGGACGGAGTGTCAGGCGTCCGAAAAACGGAGCGAGACAAAATATCAACGCGTCGTCTATCTCGTACTGTCCTCGCTCGCTGTCAGTGCCTTCGCTCACTCTCTTGCCATCTCGCGCTCGCCTTCGGCGGACAAGAGTGAGACAGAAGTGGTGGGGATAGCGAAAAGTCCGTATTGTCGTGTACACGAAACCGAGCCCGTAACGATCGTAGATGCTCGAATAACCGACGAGAACCTTTGTTGCCCGAGTCGCACGAGATCGCCGTTGCTCGGCGATGTGTCATCGATTATATAGGAACACAATTTGTTTTTTTTATCATCGTATCAATATGAAAGTGACACAAATGGATTCCTGGCATTCAACCGATTAAATTGACAGAAAATAATTTAAATCAGACTATTTTTAACGAAACGGGCTTCCAATTCTGCAAACAAAGTAATTACCTTAATTATGGTCCGAATAATATCATTTTTGGGGCCAATTTGATCGAGAAAACGTGACGAATCGATTCACGTCACTTTCGCAAAGATCTGATTAAAAATGCAGAACTGACGATTTGTCACTGCTTAGTGCGTAACATTGTGTGGCCCCGCTGAATTCGAGCGTCGAAACCCACGAAACTGAGCGACTTGCATTATTGCCAGCGTGAAGGACAAGAGAGGACTTTGCATGGCGAAGGAAAGTCAACCTTCTATAGAACTCAAATCGAGAAAAACTTTTCTGACAAACTTTACATATTCGCGTCAAATAAATACTTTAATTGTAAAATTTAGATGACAAACTATTGTTGAATTTCGCCAGTTCTTACATATGCATCATCTTGGTTGGGAATTCCTGATCCCAGAGTTTCATGCATTTACCTATTGAAATGTTGCTTCAAGTCATCGGGAAATTGCATTGCTTCTTCTCGTACATACATATATCTGTTCGCGAATAGGTGTCACGAGTGACGCGGCTTTGGTTTCCCAAATAAATGCACATTTATTAGAGCCCTCAGTCGACGGCGACTTGAGTCATCCAGTACTGAATATGAATATGTTCATATTTCTCATTACACCTTGATAAGAGTGTTACCACCGAGGGATTGGTGAGTTTATGTCCACGAAAATAAGTCGAGTTGCGAAGCAATTCGATCTATTTTTTCTTATGAATACATGATTAGGACACACACACACACTACGTTCACTAAAAATAGGCCGAATTGCTCCATGTTTGGCATCATTTTCATCAGTAATACAGTGCTCTGGTGAAGAACATCGTATTACGGAGCTAATATTGTAGGCCCTAGAATCTACGATATTGTCAATGTGCAGTTGAACCGCACGCCGCTTCCCACTATCGTTTCTTAGCATTTATACGGGATGATTCTCTAGCTAGAGTCGTCAAACGCAATGCTCGCCAACAATCATGTGTCTTGCTGAGTTTCGTGGGCTTCGACGCTCGAAACCAGCGGGACTATACAATGTTGCACGCTAAGCAGTGACGAATCTGAAGTTCTGCAATTTCTAATCAGATCTTTGCAAAAGTGACGTCAATCGATTCCTTACAATTTTAAATATAATGTTTGTTCATAACTGCTTTCTGCATAGGACGTGTAATAAGTGTATTTCATGTTCTGTTTCGGTGCTTTGCTAGTAAAAAAATGTTTAACCTAACAAACTTCATTTTCTGAGGACATCCCCTCATCTATTTTTCCTTTTCACTTATAATTCCTTACTGCTAACGTAGAATATTGTAGCATAAGCACATTTCAAGTAATTAAAATGTACAATGAATTTTCTACGTTTGCAGTACCAGCCGACTTCCGTTTAAATTTTTATAAGTACAACGCAACAGCTGAGAATTTCTTTCCTGATTCAGAATAAAATACGGAAATAGCAAACAGCTCCCTCTCGCGTTTACCGGGCAATCGGCGATCTATCGGTATTACCATTTCTGTGCAGAAAAAACCTGCTGTAATACCGACCTGCCGAATCGGCCAGGTCACGTGACGTGTCTACCCCCTTAAGTAATTCAATTTCTGGTTCCAACATCGGTGATCCTATCAGAGCATTGTTGTCGTTGCGCGATCGTATTAAAATCAATTCGTGACGCGCATTAATAATTATACGTTTGTAGTCCTCGCAAAATCCCAGCAAATATTTGAGTGGGATGCAAAAATTGAAATGATTTTTCACTATTAGCCCATCGCGTCGTTTCAAGCCCCATCCGGCATTCTCCATATTTTTGTCTTCGTCAGATGTCAGCGATACATAGTTCTCAAGCGTGCTAGTTATTCCAACGTTTCTGTTGCGATCAATCTCCACGCCGTTCAGCTCGTATCGAATCTCATCGAATAAGAACACCACACAATTATTTCCCAACATCACCGTTAACGCATCGTTTTGTTTATTTATCTTCAATTTCCCCTCCACATAGAGGAAACTTTCACACGGTAATGTGTACAAATCCTGCTGTTATATGGGTATTCTTTAGAGGTCGCGGCTTTTCACGTGTATTTAAATACACGTGTACACGGGACACGTGTAACGTGTATTAAGGAATTAAAAATCCGTGTTCTTAAAACACGTGTACACGGATTATAAGTACACGTGTACACGGATACCCGTGCATTTCTGTTCACGGGTACCCGTGTATATCTGTTCACGGATACCCGTGTAGTTCTGTTCACGGATACCCGTGTATTTCTATTACACGTGTACACGTATATTACTATTAAACGTGTGCACGTATATTTAAATTGGTTCGTCACGATTAATTTTGCGATTGCTTATTAGGTATAGTATCTCTTTTGTCTGTTTAGCATTTCATGAATGGTCTCACAGATCTAAATATGAGACACTGCAGTCTGCACGCACGCAAATACTTACATACCTACCTCCATCGCATCACACTGAAAGATGCGTGCGGTCCTGCGTTCGACGCCATCGATAGTTACCGACGTGACAACAAAGTATGTACATATTTCTATTTAGTCGATTACACGAGGCGGTACTTGGCGACCATGCTATTTCTCTGCACAACTATACCTACGCGTATAATAATTATTAACTAGTATTCAATTTGTGTAATTTTCGACGTGTGAATATCTGAGTATCTAAATATATTGGTCCGCTTTTGCGAAAACGAACTAATCTTCAGGTTACAGGTAACAATAAACAACACATAATAAAATTTCATAATAAAATTTAATCTATTAATTTTCTATTTTGGTACAAGAAAACTAATGTATCGACATTTTCAGGTAATAAACGCGTTCTTTTTCGTGTTACAATATTTCCAGCAGTGGAAAAACACCGCTCAGAGGTATCCGATGTTGCCGGTATTGCCAAATATTTAATTGCGAGTTCCGCAATTGTTGGGTATTTGATTGCCCGCGTCTTCCACCATTCGAAAGGACATAAATCAAATCGTAATGGCGGCTCGGCTAAATATGTTTCAAATTCCAAATTTAAATTGGAATTTTCATCAAGTTCATCGTTATATAAAAATTGTAAAGCTGTTTTCTTTGATGATTTTTCTTCTGTTGTATTTACGGCTTTTGGGGGCAACGCTTCAAGTAATTTTTTTACTTCAACACGAATTATGTCCCGTACATGTAAAAGTTCATGCTCCAGATCTTTGTATCTGGGGTCGAGGAAGCAACAAATCTGATTTAATGATATTATGCTGCTCTCATTAAATTCGAGTTTGAATCGTCGTGTAATTTCCGAAATGATGGTTTCCTTAAATATGTGAATAATTTCTTCATCATTTTCTTGCAAGTGAAGATGCTTTTCTAATAGTTTTTTTAGCAACGGTCTCACCATTGATATTGGTGAGTGCTTTTCGCCACAAAAGAGCGTAGTTATAATTTGTAACGGTTTTAATATGCTTATTAGTGATTCTATTTTCCCCCACTGACTTTCCGTTATTTCCATTTTTTTTGCTGCACTTGAACTTGTTATAGCTCTATCTGCTATAACGTTCGATATGCAACATCTATTTGTGTATAAACGATCTAGCATAAGAAACGTGGAGTTCCATCGGGTGGAACAACATTGTAGTAATGTCGTTTGTGTCACTCCAAGCAATTGTTGTTTCGCTTCCAGAGCCTGTTTTGCAACATTAGAGTGTTTGAAATGGCCAACTACTTTACTACACAAGCGAATCAGACATTCCACATTCTCTTCTTTGAGTGCCTTATTTATTGCAAGTTGCAAGGTACGAGCTGCACATGTTATGCCTTGAATGTCAGTTTTCTCGCCTATTAAGGAGATGGCATTTGTCATATTTCGGGCATTATCTGTCACCATAGCAACTACTTTGTTAGATATTTCCCAATCGGCCAGCGTATTTATTAATTCATCACCGAGATTTTCGGCAGTGTGGCGTTCTTCCATTTCATGCGTGGTTAGAGTGTATGTCTGTGTACACCATTGACTATTGATAAAATGTACGGTTACCGTAATGTACGTATCCTGGGTTAAAGAAGACCAGCAATCTGTTGTACATGCTATGCTTTTAGCAGCTGTCAGGTTTTCCATAATTTTTGCTTTAACATTGGTCTTCAAAACAGTTAATCTCCTTTTAATAGCTTCTTCCTTACAATTTTTATAATTTGGTTCGAGAACATGCATGAAATTTTGAAATCCGAGGCTTGAACAAAAGGAAAGTGGTAATTGATTGATTACTATTAATTTAGCAAGTGCTTCATTTATCTCCTCGGTTCTTGTACGATCGCATAAACGGTGACTCGCAGTCGCAGTGTCGCAAGAACGAGATTGCAATTGCCTTCGACGTTTTCTTGGATGTGAAGTTCCGGGATCCATATTTACATTATTTTCTACTATACTTGACGTCATGTCACCTTCTATATTATAACATTCACTGCTGGTACTGGGTAACGAATCTTCTACTTGATAATTTGGGGGCTTCAGATGATGTATCCCTTGTAAGTGTCTACTTAATGAACCTGTTGTTCCCCCAGCACATGAAAATTCATTGTTTTCACCTTCATTGCACATATTGCAGATACCTTTTTCCCCAACACGAGCTGCGTACAGCCATACCCAACTTTTTCGTTTGTCCATTTTGAAAATCGTTTGAAATAGTCGTAGAACTGCACTCGCTAGTTAGAATTGATCCGACAACATGGACATCGACAAGCAAACTAACTTGAAAATAAAAGAATCGCACCAGCGATGTATGAAACAGATGAACATTGTCGACCGTTGCCAATAACAAATGACAAGAGCCCGGTTAGCGACCGGCACCAATGTTCATGTATGTATGTATTCTGTGTATATGCTGGGTTTCTTAAGGTATGCATATATGTGTACTATACACAGCTATCTGTATTCTAAAAATTATAGGAGAATTCCCGATGATTCCTATTAATAGAAAAAAATTCCTAGCGCCTAAGAAAACATCACAAGCACTCAGTATCTCGTTCTTACGATACTACATAAATAATCAATCAATCCCACTTTCCTTTTATTCAAGCCTCGGATTTCAAAATTTCATGCATGTCCTCGAATTAAAATATAAAATTTGTAAGGAAGAGCTATTAAAAGGAGATTAACTGTTTTGAGGACCAATGTTAAAGGAAAAATTATGGAAAACCTGACAGCTGCTAAAAGCATAGCATGTACAACAGATTGCTGGTCTTCTTTAACCCAGGATACGTACATTACGGTAACCGTACATTTTATCGATAGTCAATGGTGTACACAGACATACACTCTGACCACTATTGTTAGTTAAATGAAGTTGGCCATTTCAAACACTCTAATGTTGCAAAACAGGCTCTGGAAGCGAAACAACAATTGCTTGGAGTGACACAAACGACATTACTACAATGTTGTTCCACCCGATGGAACTCCACGTTTCTTATGCTAGATCGTTTATACACAAATAGATGTTGCATATCGAACGTTATAGCAGATAGAGCTATAACAAGTTCAAGTGCAGCAAAAAAAATGGAAATAACGGAAAGTCAGTGGGGGAAAATAGAATCACTAATAAGCATATTAAAACCGTTTCAAATTATAACTACGCTCTTTTGTGGCGAAAAGCACTCACCAATATCAATGGTGAGACCGTTGCTAAAAAAACTATTAGAAAAGCATCTTCACTTGCAAGAAAATGATGAAGAAATTATTCGCATATTTAAGGAAACCATCATTTCGGAAATTACACGACGATTCAAACTCGAATTTAATGAGAGCAGCAAAATATCATTAAATCATTAAAAATCATTAAATATCATCAAAGATCTGGAGCATGAGCTTTTACATGTACGGGACATAATTCATGTTGATGTAAAAAAATTACTTGAAGCGTTGCCCCCAAAAACCTTAAATACAACAGAAGAAAAATCATCAAAGAAAACAGCTTTACAATTTTTATATAACGATGAACTTGATGAAAATTCCAATTTAAATTTGGAATTTGAAACATATTTAGCCGAGCCGCCATTACGATTTGATTTATGTCCTTTCGAATGGTGGAAGACGCGGGCAATCAAATACCAAACAATTGTGGAACTCGCAATTAAATATTTGGCAATACCGGCAACATCGGATACCTCTGAGCGGTGTTTTTCCACTGCTGGAAATATTGTAACACGAAAAAGAACGCGTTTATTACCTGAAAATGTCGATACTTTAGTTTTCTTGTACCAAAATAGAAAATTAATAGATTAAATTTTATTATGAAATTTTATTATGTGTTGTTTATTGTTACCTGTAACCTGAAGATTAGTTTATTTTCGCAAAAGCGGACCAATATATTTAGATACTCAGATATTCACACGTCGAAAATTACACAAATTGAATACTACCAGAGAAATAGCAAGGTCGCCAAATACCGCCTCGTACAATCGACTAAATAGAAATATGTACATACTTTGTTGTCACGTCGGTAACTATCGATGGCGTCGAACTCAGGACCGCACGCATCTTTCAGTGTGATGCGATGGAGGTAGGTATGTAAGTATTTGCCTGCGTGCAGACTGCAGTGTCTCATATTTAGATCTGTGAGACCATTCATGCAATACTAAACAGACAAAAGAGATATACCAACTAAGCAATCGCTAAATTAATCGTGACGAACCAATTTAAATATACGTGCACACGTGTAATATAAATATACGTGTACACGTGTAATAGAAATACACGGGTATCCGTGAACAGAACTACACGGGTATCCGTGAACAAAACTACACGGGTATCCGTGAACAGAACTACACGGGTATCCGTGAACAGAACTACACGTGTATCCGTGAACAGAAATACACGGATACCCGTGTATTAAAAATTACACGGATTGAAGTTCGGCTACGTTTACTACACGTGTACACGTGTATGTAAATACACGTGAAATAGGGACCTCTGGTATTCTTATCTCATCGCTGTATCCAAACGTTATGTTGATATATGGGTTGTACAGGGTGTCCCACCTAAGACTGGACAGCCGGTTTTCTCCTAAACAATTGGAGATAAAAATATAAAAAAAATAGGGATTTGCATGGTTCGAGGGGGCCAATTAATTAACGCGAACGAATTTTTTTATTGATTATTATTTTAAAAGATACGGTGGTCAAGTTTGGTTTTTCAAATGGAACTATTTTTTTTGAACACCTGAGTTGATAGTGCGTTCCAAGACAAATTTAATAAGCTTTAATGTACACACTTTATTTTCACTGGTTTTTAAGATATTGCGCTTGCAAATTTACTGATTTTCACTGGAAGAAAACTGTCTGGTATAGCACGGACCGGGGACGGTGTTACTGGCGTCACGGGTGGCACTGCCTGTTGAAATAGATACCTACCTGCCAAAGGTCTACGCCAGGAATGGCAGGCCCAAAGGCTGGACAATTCTTTTCCGCCAGAAATGCTACTTAGGTAGGTAAGAAAAGTAGAGACATGATGGGGAAGCTAAGGAAAAATGCAAATGAAGTGGTGATTATTGCTATTAATTAAGTCTTTATTACTCCAAATACAACTATAAGTTAATGATTTAACATTTTTTACACACTTTGGACTATCTGAGGTCAGGCGTCTAAGTGATTAAACTTTACAAAACACATGGGAAAAAACCGCCCGAAAGGGAAGTGACACCAATGGATTCCTTATGTTTTTCTGATGAAAATAGTGTGGTCGCTGGCGAAAGCGAGTGGGGGAGGACGGTTTTTTCCCATCTGTTTTGTAAAGTTTAATCACTTTAAACTCTTTCGCACCACACGTATTATCGTCGTCGTCGCACGTGCAGTCTGATGGTAATCTCTTCACCTCGAAAATCTAGCAACCGTCCGTCTTGATCCACAACGCGTATCGTTAGAACCGTAATGACCTGTGCGGTGATTGGAAGGTAAATGATCTGTGCGGGCGTTTCCGATATCTTATATCCTGGTGGAACTCTCGGAGAAAATTCATGTATCGTATGTACACGTTTGCCATTGTTGTACGCGCCAGCGGTCACGCTACATTCTATGCGCATAATGTTCACGTTCATGATATTAATTGGATCGTCTGATTCGTGCCACCGCCCTGGTTCTAATATCCGATTCGTCGAGAAGTCCAGTAGCGATCCAATGTTATTGCGCTTCGTAAAATCTACGGCGAACGAGCAGTACAGCTCGCTTTTCATGGTGTTGATGTTGGGACGCAACACTATAGGATACCCATCGTTGTCACCATTGCTGGTGTCATCGAGATTTTTAGGATACCGCTCGAGTAATCGCTGTCTCAAATACTTGACAATGGCGTCTAGTTCGTAGGAGCCGTGTGGAATCCTAATAGTTTCAGGACTGGTGTCAACACTGCTGTTTTTGATGCCATAGTTTACGACGAAGTAGAAGTTATCGTTGCTCCAGTCGATGTTCGGTATTGTATGATAAGTTTCAAAGGTTGTTAGGCCAAGCTCGTAATCATCGTCGCTCAAATCTATGGGTGGAAAGTAGCTTACCGCGAGGGTGTTACTCTTGCCGGTTAGAGTGAATGTTAGCGACATATTCAGAGCTGCACGGCTCGACTAGTACTGAATCAGAGTGGTGGGAAGTCAATGCTTAAATTTGGTGTCGATCGTTTGTAGAAAACGTAGACATAGTTGTCCACAATTGCTCTGATTGTACTTCTGATAAGACGTTCGATTGTATTCGATTTTCACAACATCTTTATCCAGATATTGTACCAATTCCTTAGGCGGTCGAAGATTCCCAAAGCTGTCGAAATATATAGCTCGACACCCTCTCTTCGCATATGCCACCCAATGAGTCCCCGGCCCCTCGACATTGTCCAAATTTACGATACCGCTCTCGTTTCGACGTACTCCTCCGGCTGGTAATGGAATACGCATTCGTTTTGCCAACTCCTCCAATCGTACATCGGTAGTTACGCCCGCGGGTATTTTTATTTTCTTTTCGGCGTTTTTTTTTTTTCGTTTCGATATTCCCTGTCCACGCTTGTATGGCGTGAGATAAAGTCCACGGCCTTCCATGGAGCGATTATGATGTTGCATTTCCCGCAACTGATGCTGCGCCGCCTTATTATCGTTTACCGCCTTGGCCATCCCCGCCGCTCCGCCAGCTAACGATCCGAGAACACCTAGCAGCGGGAGAAGTGGTAATATACCACCCCGTTTTGCCACCGGAAGAATCCGCTTTTGCGATGCTCTCTTTGGAGTCCTTTTGCGGGTTTTTGTTTTCATCCCCATTCCGATTTTCGTCTTGGCCTTCATAGTTGCCCAAATAGCTGTAGCAGCACCTCTTTCGCCCAGAGTCGTGTCTCGCGCAACGATGCGTTTTCGCGCTTTGTCAGCGAGAACTTTATCTGCCGCGTGCCTTTCACCGAGGTCGTTGCTACGCGAATACGCAATATCGTGTTCGCGACACGCTGCGTCCAATGGATTGATGCCTCGATCACCTCTAGCCAATCCTTTTATCAGATGAGTTCCTGGACCACAAAACTGGTATCCCGGGATATGTAATTCGATAGGTAGCGCGTTTATCGCCCGATTCAACAGACCACAACCTTTCTTTACTCTCGTCGGTGACATTCGCTACAGTTTTTAATCAATGGTGCTGGACCGTCGATATGCGTTCGTTGCCAGGGGCGGTTATAATGTTCTAAGCACCGACGATGATGTTCAACCTCAGAATCGGCTTTTGTATGCTCCAGGAGTCGGTCCCACAACTAGTCAATGTGTCTGCCAAACTCGCGGAGTAGAATAATCTTTGGTATATATTTCAACTGTTCAGAGGTTAGGTCTCGAAAATCGCAATTATCCGATAGGATCAGAAGCATTTTGAATACTGAGCTGTCGTGTTTCGGCGCGGACCTATAAATAGGGCGCGTCACCGCTTCGACGTATCAAAATCATTTTTCATAGTTCACGGAGAGGATGCGATTCGTGCGACAACCTGTAACGATATGCGTGACAAATTTTGACGATAAATCGCAAATGATGTCCCCGAAAACAAGACGCAGACATGGTAGCATGCTACCAAACACTATCCGCTGCCTAATTTGCGGTCCATTAAATTGTGGAAAGACCAACGTGCTGGTGAGCTTGTTGGAAAGTCCACACGGCATCCGCTTTGAGAACGTGTACGTGTATTCCAAGTCGTTGCAGCAGCCGAAATATCAGTATTTGGAGAATTTATTGACTCCGATAGATGGAATTGGCTACTTTACGTTTTCGAATAACAGTGACGTCATCCCACCGAACGAATCGCTTCCGAATTCTATTTTTATCTTCGATGACGTGGCATGCGATAAGCAAGATACGATAAGGGAATACTTTGCAATGGGGCGCCACTCGAGCGTTGACTGTTCCTATTTCTGTCAGACGTATGCAAAGATTCCCAAACATCTTATACGCGACCATACAAATCTGCTGATTCTGTTTAAGCAGGATGGTACCAACTTGAAACATGTGTACAACGATCACGTAAACACTGGCATGACTTATGAGGATTTCTGCGATTTGTGTTGTAATTGTTGGCAACGGGAGTGTGGTTTCGCGGTGATAGACAAGGATAGCGCGATGTCCAATGGACGTTATAGAAAGGGATTTAACGAGTTTGCCGTACCGTGAGATGGTCAATTGTCGTCAACACGTCGGTGGGAAAGCAACATCTGCGGTACAACGATGATTGATATCGATACTCTGGAGATTAAGGATCGCGAGAGAATAGCGAAGGAAATTGCAAAAACCAGTGAAGCCATTCGCCGGAAACATCAGGCTTTGAAGACTGGCAAGATGGAGGAAGATGTCGCGTTGGAGAGATACTTCAAACCTATCGTCGAACCCTTAAAGCATATTGTGGAAAATACTGCAGCGACAGAAGCTGACACATCACCGCTGATGAGCACAGACGTTGAAGAGAATGAAACATTAACGCCTAAAACAAAAACCTCATCGAAAGGGAACACATCGCCTAATGCAAAGAGGAAACGACACACGTTATCGGAATATTCACCCGTAACCTCCACACCGGTTCAATCGAAGCGGAAACGGCATAATGCTACACCAAACGAGTCTCCCGTTCCTCCCGCGCCAATAAATACATTTCCTCGTGTACAATCGCTCTCAACCATTGATGATGACGTTTTCGAAACTGGTCCCAACGAGCCGTTGGCAACATCTGTTAGGCAACAACTCCAAACACCCGAGGGACAAGAAACGTTTCGCAGCCATTTCGGTCCGCTGGGACAAAAATACATGAGCGCAATCCTAAGTGGTGATAAGAATACATCAATTGACTATGTGTACGGCGTATACTTTGACGATAGTGGACCAATGCTTGGGGATAAGGCTTTCGATATGGACAAGGATGGCAATATAATCATAGATGGTGTAAAATACAGAGGAACAGTCGGCCTTTACGAACTGATTTTCAAGAGAATTCCTGACGATACTGTATGCACCGATGCCGATAAACAAAAATACAAAAGTATACTGCTGGCGACGAATGCCCACAGACGCGATCATGTCGCTAAAAAGACCCCATTGAGCAACAAGGGATACAAGTACAAACATGTAATTGCACCGCTACTCCCTAGCGCATCGGCTAGTAGAGCAGGGAAAGGTCTAAGGACACCGCGAGCCATGGTGGCAAACGATAACAAGAGCGATTACGTGCACTGGGACGATCCCAACGAGCTGGTGGATCGGTTGCGTTTGCTGGAAGCGTCGCGTCAGGCGGGTAACAACTCTCATGATCCTGAAATTCTATCTATTCACGAGGAACTCCGCCAGATAGGCCTCATTATATAAGTTAAACCGCACCCCAATGATGTGCATAGTATGCGTCGAGATGCCGATCAACAAGTTTGGGGTATCGCTCGAGAAGAGTGGAGCAGCTAGAATGGACGGTGTGCTTCGAAATTACATGCGAGATAACGCTCTTTGCGTGGTTGGTGCCGACTTTGATGCAAAATCACGCAAGATACGACGCGTAGCTCAGCCGGTGGTTGACACCGATGCCGTCAATAAACTATACGTGGAAAAGAGCATTAAATTTTTGAGAGAGCAGCAGGAAGAATTAGAGAGGAAGCTGGCCGTGTTTCAGAAAGATATGCTGACGTTGCAAAACAGCGTTCAAAAGATATCGCAGGCGTTGAATTCTATCCCACAGCCGGCCAACGAAATTCGTAAAGTTAAAGAAGCTATAACCGCTTTTGCTACGGAGCAGCAACTTGTCCAGAATTTCCTGGGACCGACGGGAAGCACATAATGCACGTACACGATAATTATCGCATCATTCGTGTCCATGACACCTCTGCGATCAAACATGAAGCCATTATCGAAATCCAAGAGTAAAGAAAACCATAGCCACAAAAAGCGACAACTCGTTGAGAAATTGCATGCTCCAGCTCGAAGACATTTCCCACGGAGGCGCATCATAGTGCATGGATACGATGATCTGTGGCAAGTTGACATTGTAGAAATGCGTCCATACTCGCGATTCAACCAGGGTCACCACTACATACTCACCGTCATCGATATGCTGAGCAAGTATGGGTGGGCGTTACCGCTCAAGACTAAAAGTGGCACTGAGGTGACTAAAGCGTTTACAAAGATATTTAGAGATCGATATCCGAAAAATTTGCAAACCGATCAAGGAAAAGAATTTTACAACGCCGATGTGCAGAAACTCTTTACAAAGCATGATATTAATCATTATTCGACGTATTCGGCGATGAAGGCCTCCGTCGTGGAACGTTTCAATCGAACTTTGAAGAACAATATGTGGAAAATGTTTACGCTCAATGGAACCTACAGATGGATCGATGCGCTACCGCGTCTACTTGCAGAGTATAACGCACGAAAACATAGAACCATCGGAATGCGTCCCACAGTGGTTCGAACAGAGGAAAAAACTAATTTTTTGAATGTTAAATATACAGAATTTTTTCAATACAATTCCATAGTAGGATAGTTGAAGCACCAGAACTTACAAGAATTTTCTGTAAATACCATTAATTTGTAAGTAACTTATAATATGAAAGTTGAGGAACAGAATACCTGCAATTTTGAGTTATAAACGTGCTATTTTACATGTGAAATATAAAGTATCTACAAATTTAAAAAAAATCGCACTTTTGTAATTTGCTTATGTACATACTGAACAAATAAATTACATGAATTAAGTCAATGACACCATCGTTGATTTCAGTAGGACACAAAATGAACAAAGAGGTATTTTTAATAGTAGAATCGAAGTTTAATTAGACATAACTTTTTTGCGACAGCTAGCGTCAAGGAAAACTTAATACTAGTGGTGCATTATACCTTTGAGTACATAACCAAACATGTTTCAGCTGCGTAAACCTGCGGCTTTGGTGTCGGGAGCATTTTTTCTATAACTTTTATCAGTATTTAGAGTATCTTGCTTTTGTTTTTCATAATATCGAAAAATGTTTTAGATAAAAGTTGAATGGTTCCTAGGAGGCCATAATTTAATGTAATTAGTTTTTTTATATGTGGACGCATAGAGGACATATGAAGGTCACCGATGTTTTTTAAGCGGAATCACATATTTTTAAATACATCATTCGATTCAGTTCATCATTTTTTATGACAAAGTATTAACATACTTATGTCGAAAAACCATTAGTTTAGGAGATATTTTATTTTAATGATTAATATTAACGTACAATGACATAAAATCGATTACTGCGATCGGCATTTGTTCCTAATATTAATGGCGACAGCGAAGTCCCAAAATATAGATTTTCTTGCCATTGAAAGACAATTGTCTTTATTTAGTAGTGATAGTACCTCTATTTGTGCCGAGTGTTTAAGCCAGAGTGGTATAGGCTTGAAGCATTATCACCTGGACTGAGTGCAAGAGATATTCTTACTTTTTTCGTCTTACAACATGGGAACGTTTAACGCTGGTTACGAAGAATTGGTTGAGATCATACTGTTGAGCAATCATAAAGTAGATAAATGCATCGAAAATATTAAAATTAAATATCCAGGCATTCTGGAAACAGTGATGGAAAAAATCCATCATGAATTAATCAAGAATTTTTTACCAAACTTTTCAAGAAGATGGAAAATTGCATCGCGAAACAAATATACCTTTTTCACGAAAAACAAGGAATGGCTGAAAGGAATTTTTTCAATTACTTTGGATCCCACAGACGCTGTTGGGGATAATAAATCAGGACCTTCTCAACGTTTTCGGGGTGGACGTCCAGAAAAGAGTTTTGCTGATTGCTGCGATCGAGCTAAACGAAGCAAAATTAAGCATTTGTGTGAGAACTATTCTGAAGAACTAATTGTTATGGCCGGGCATAAAATTGAAAAGCCGTTAGTACCTAAAGCATTCACTCCAGAGAAGGCATTGGCATTAGTGCTTGATGCTTCATTGTCAAAATATCAATACGAAGTTCTTAGAAAAGCGAGTCAGGAGATAGGTTGTGATATTTTCCCCTCGTACTATAAATTATTAAATACCAAAAGAGAATGTTATCCTTCGGATGTTGATGTGACGGAAAGCTGTGCGAGTGTTAATTTACAGACATTATTGAATCATACCATTTCAAGAATTTTAAAAAATAAAACCGAAGAACTGGAAAATATGGGAAGCGACACAATGACTCTTGTTTCTAAATGGGGGTGTGACGGTTCATCTGGACACAGTGAATATAAGCAGGGTTTTGATAAAGAAAACGTCACAGATGCAAATATGTTTCTCACATCTCTCGTTCCTCTTCAGTTACATGAGAAAGAAAATGATTATCTGGTGCTCTGGAAGAATACAAGACCTTCCTCTACTAGATTTTGTAGACCTGTTAAATTTCAATTTGCTTCAGAAACACCAGAGAACACTAAAAGTGAAGTCGCAAGAATGGAGACGGAAATTAAAAATCTTAGTGAAAGCGTAGTTAAAATAAATGGCAATATATATAAAGTAAACCATAAACTCCTTTTTACCATGATCGATGGTAAAATCGCACAAACAGTCACAGATACATCATCGATGGCAGTGTGTTTCATATGTAAAGCGAAACCATCTGAGATGAATAGATTGGATATGGTACGAAAAAAACTGAAGCTACAGATGCCCTTAACATGGGTTTATCGCCGCTGCATGCACGAATCAAATTTATGGAATGCATTCTTCATATTGCCTACAACAAGTCATTTAAAAGATGGAGGACAAACGAACAGACGAAAGTACAAAAAAATGAAATAAAAAAAATAATACAGGAAAATTTTAGGAATAGAATGGGGCTCAAAGTGGACTGCGTAAAACAAGGCACGGGTACTAGTAATGACGGCAACACCTCTAGAAGATTCTTTAATAACCCCAAATTAACGGCGGAAATAACAGGAGTGGACGAGAATTTAATCCACCGCTTTTCAATTATATTACAAACGATAAACTGTAGTTATGCAATTGATGCAGAAAAGTTTGACACCTACTGCAAGGAGACTGCCGAGCTGTACGTGCAGCTGTATAGCTGGTACTACATGCCGAATACAGTGCATAAGGTCCTTTTGCATGGCAGTAAGATAATAACAGCTGCTATGTTACCTATAGGTATGTTAACTGAGGAAGCACAAGAAGCAAGAAATAAGGATTACCGGGAATACCGATTAAAACATTCGAGAAAGTCTTCACGTATATTCTTAAATGAGGACATAATGCACATGCTTCTGGCTTCCTCTGATCCATACATAAACAACTTAAGAACAGAGCCAAAGAAAAAGGTTTTGGAATTAAACGATGATGTGAAGGCCTTACTCGTCGGAAATAATGATTGATTCCTTTTTTGTATATTATGTAAAATACATTTTTTGCAAATCACAAAACTATGAGTTTTATTTTGATTATGAACCTTCCCCAACTTTAAGTTCCTTACCTTTCCGTACCTATACCTCTCAAAACACCGTTAACGCAGATTATTTTGTCACTTTGGATTAGCCATTTTGTTTTTAGTAATTTTGACTTCAGATTTGTAAACAGCGACCTCAAAAACCCCGGGATACCATGTTTGTTATAAATTGAAGGTTTGACATTGATGCTATCATATTTTTTCCTTGATATCGGGTTTTCAAACCACTGTGCGTCCTTGTGATGTTACCCCTGCGATCGTCGATAAGCTGCTAGCCACCGTGTACACCAACATAAAGATCGCTGCTCCAGCGAGATTCATGTTGGGCGAGTTTGTGCGCGTGAGCAAATTTAAAACCATCTTCGATAAAGGCTATACGCTGAATTGGACAACGGAGGTGTTCGAGATAGCCAAAGTACAGGCAACTAATCCCGCGACGTATCTGCTCGTCGATTCCCGCGGAAAACCTGTTGCCGGAGGATTCTATGAACACGAGCTGCAACGCGTCACCGATCCTGATGTGTATCTAGTGGAAAAAGTGTTGCGTAGAAAGGGGGATAAGGTGTACGTTAAGTGGCTGGGCTTTGATAAATCACACAATTCTTGGATAAATAAAAATAATGTATTATAAAATAATAATACATTGTTCAATAAATACAATGATACATATGTAAATGTGCAAACAATTTTTATTTTTACACATAAATCTTGTTATTTATATGAATGAGTTAATAAATACAATAATTTCTATTTTTTTTACAACGGAATTTTGTAATGTCCCCAGGGCAGAGTGTCGGTCGAATCGGGTACGATATACCACTTGTCATCGTACGGACTTAGAGCGATTTTGGATTCCGAAATGGTGTACACTTTATGCAATTTAGACCGTATGCATGACTGTCTGCGAACTAGGGTTTGTCGGTTTTTAAAAACCGGTTTTAAGAACCGGTTTTTATTTATAAATTTGTAAAATTCGAAAACCGGGTTTTAAATTTAAAAAACCGGTTTTATATACTAGAATTAATATGAAGAAATGATTTAATTATTTAATTAAAAACGTTAACATTTTGACTTGAAATTGCCTCGGACACAAGAAAATTGTAGTAGGTAACTGTGTACTATAAAACTAAGCTTCATGAGTTCATATTTTCAGAAAAAAAATTAAATGGAGTAAAGATTTATAATTTGGTACCACATTTTAAAAGATTTATATTTTGTACGGATTTTAGTTATTTCAGCTTTTTTTCATTTGGGTTTGTCTGCACTCTATTTTATTGTATTATAGTTTTGTAGATCCATAAATATTAGATGAACTCAAAAATTGTATGTATTCGTACGGATTTTAGCTATTTTAATTTTATTTTTATTTGGCATTGTATAGATAGAGTGTATTTTATTTTGTTATATTTTTGTAATAATTCCATAATATTAAGGAAACTGACATTTTTTAAAATAAGTAAAAATATTTATTTACTATTTTAATTACATTTTTGTTGTGAAATTTCAAAAACCGGTTTAACCGGTTTTTTGGGAATAGTGAAATTCGAAAACCGGTTTTTTCAAAAGTCGGTTTTTGTATAAATCCTACTGCGAACCATTTCGATCTCCCTATGCAAACACTGCGCGTAGTCGTCGAAAGTTATCGTTCGGGCTATGACGTTGGTCTTGACGCCTTTTGCCTTTTTCGTATCTTTTTTGCCGTCTACGCGAAGTGCATACATTTTCGCTCTAAGACCTACGAAATCGGTCATTATCGCACCGTTATTTTCGTCCTTCATCAGCCCTGGAACCTTCTTATATACATGCGGCATATTATATGCATTGTCGATGGGATAATCGCTTGTGTCGAATCTATCGATATTGTGTTTCATGGTCTCGTAGATATCGTCGCATCGAATGTGATAAATGAGGCTGTCAGTGTCAGTGTATAGAATTTTATAATTTTGAGCGTACAGGGGAGACATGTACTCGTGGTGAAATTCATACAAACAAATTTTTGATATGTCCAGAATGCACATACCCACGTATATCGGTTTGTTGAATTTCACCTCGAGTTTTCGCAATTCAACAGCTATTAAATTTTCCGAAAAAACACTTCTGCTGTGGAAATTTGGTTTCGTGATCATTGCCTCCGCGCCATATCGCCCTTCCCAATGTGTTAAAAGTTTTACATCTACATGGTTTCGCACATTTTCCAAAGTTTTACCGAATACAGCGTTGTTCATCAATTTATACAAATTTTTTTCAAAATCGTTTGTCGCGGCTGTTTTAAACCGTGTATTTAGTTCGATGTAATCGCGGAGCCAGGGAGATTGAGCAAATTGAAGCACGCGGTGTATCTTTGTAATACGAAGACCGTGACGCGTGCACTGCTGCAGGTTGCGATAATGAATAACGTAACGCTGCTTATCATATACCGTCGCGAGTAACTTGTCCTGCCTGCTGCCAGGTGCTTTGGCACGCGTCGGGCAGAACGGTAGATCGGCATGAATGTCGTGCAGACGTTGCGGATATTCCAGATCTACCTCGAGAATGTATCCCGTGGGCGAATCGGAAGCGATTGAAGATACGTCAAAATTTACAATATCTTCGACCCATTGAAATTTAGCGTGTGGCAGGGGCTGACACATTGACCATCCATATAAATTGTTCACGTCAAAGTACATCAAGTACGACGACTCTTCCGATGCGTCGTAAGATGACATGTACTTGTTATTGGCATGTGCGTATCATCCGGAACATTGGCTTAAGCCCCCGCGTATACCACGTTCGATAATGTTACGTTCGGAACGTAAAATTATTCTTTTTTGGTCAGGGTATGGATCAACAACGCCTAGCGTTATGGGAAATCCCTCGTTGATCATACTCCTGTCCATTAATTAATAATATCTTTGATAGAATAAAAACCCCTTTCTTGGAGCGTCGTCGCCTCGACGCATTGCCGTCCCGCGATACAGATAAAGCGGTGCTGACGCAGCGGCGTTCCCACCAGATAGTCGCGTTCGAAAAGACACAGTGGTTCTCCTGTTGTGCCGAATCCGTTTTATGTAAGCGGCAGGGGTGCGTTTCAACAATGCCTTGCAGCATTGTGGGAGAACCCTCGTTGAGAACACCTCTGACCGTCGCGTTAAACATTGTAACATAATCAGTAACGGCTACAGCGGGAATGCGCAGACTGGACCACTTCTTAGAAGACTGACGGAATTGTATACTCTACATCCGGTGCAGGGAACCGCGCCTTCCCACGGTTTTGTCGCACGTGCGGATTATTAATTAATTAAAAATTGTTGTTAAATTTAAATACCCAACACAATTTCTGATAGTCCAACGACTGTGGGATTTCCCTAGTCAGAAATTGTGTATATGAAATTATGAACATTGAGGAAGAGCCTCAGCCGTGCGAAATTGTATGGTTTGCAGACTGTGGGATGTCATGTTTTCCTGTGTGTACGAATGTTCCGTAGAGATTGATCATGTATTGGAATCGGGAATCTGATGGATGGACGCGCGAACACACACACGCCGCCTCGTTGAGTAGACGGGCCCACGGTAGCGCGGCCGAGCGATAAAATGCAGCGTAAGCATTTTCGGTACGGACCCACTCTGGTCGCTGCCGAGAGCGTGAAGCTGCGACACTCTGTGACGATAAATCGTGAGGTGCATGTCGCTGGGTCCGCAAGTGTTTTAGAGCTAGAGTTCTCCGGTCTACTGTGTAACCGCGTGAAAGACTCAACTTTGCGAAACAATTCTTTTTACTAAACTTTGCTTACAATACTAATTTATCAATTATAATTTAAATTTTATCATTCAGTCCGCTCACCTAAAATTATTCTTATTCGCTCTATAATTCAATTCAGATCTATTCCGTAAAATAACCAAGTGTGTGTGTGTTCGCGTTTCATCCTCTTTTCTGATTTAGGTCTATCTATCAGCGACGCAGAAACCTTCGAAATTCAAAGAGAAAAATTAACAGCATATTTGCATTTACCTTACTGTGTCTGTTTGGTGAGTTGCACCTTTTATCTCTTTCTGTACACTTTACTACATTATTAATATTAATTCGTATATAACGATAATTTCTGACAATCAAACGATTGTGGGATTCCCCTAGTCAGGAGTTATCTCCGATTATGTTCTGTAAAATTATCGATTGATTTGTCCATATTCAGTTCTGTTATATGCCTTTTACATCCATTCATTATTTCAACATTAAAGTTTTATTTACCATTAAATTCTACTCATCAATTACCTATCTGATTCCATTGAAAAGACCCGTATGGGACTAGAGCGTCAACGATCCCAAAATCTACCCCTTATCCTTCTGATAAGGCATTTAGATAATTAAGATAAAAGGAATTGACTGTTACGAGTGCGGCGAGCTTCCATGCCATTCTAAACACGATACAACAAATTCTGATAATCTAACGATTGTGGGATACCCTAATCAGAATTTGGCTGTCTAAAACGCGCCGCTCGAACACCAAAGGCCGCGGCACGTAACAATAAACATGACCATATCGATGTCTGTGAGCAATTCGAATGTAATTTTGGTGTGTTTTAGCATTGCATCCCATGTGAAGTCAGGTAGAGTATAATAATGTGCTGAATCTAATCCGTAGCTCTTGATACAACTTTCGCGAAAATTTTCAAAAATATCTGCCAATAACAAGACATCAGTAGATATAGAGAGCCGATTCTAATCCAATTGGTGGTGAGGGGATGAAGCGGGGCGAGGGGTATCGGACCTTAGGCGATGGGGTGAAGCGGGGCGAGGGGTACCGGACCTTAGGCGAGGGGGTGAAGCGGGGCGAGGGGTACCGGACCTTAGGCGAGGGGGTGAAGCGGGGTGAGGGGTACCTTACCTTAGGCGAGGGGGTGAAACGGGGCGATGGGTACCACATCATAGTCGCGGGGCATGCGGGTGGGTTTTGCGACAGATCGCATCACCGATATTGTTTGAGAGAGAGAGAGAGGTATCCGGTATACCAACCCCTCTCTCTCACGACACGTAGTCGAAACATACCGAGTTATTACCCGTAGAAGATTCAAGGCTAAATTGTCGCGCGATGTCCGCGCCAAAGAAAGCATATAATTGTAACGATGGAAGGTACACTTCCGAGAATAACGAGCGATATCCACACGTGTTATCTCTGATCCGCCAACGAACAATGCGTGTATGACAGAGCTGTGAGATTTACGTCGGTCTCTATTAACATATCAGCCTGCGGTCCAAAAACAAACGGCGCTATTACCCTCCTAATTGTAATTCAAAACCTGGACGATAACCGTGTCAAAAGAACTTCCGACAATTATACGCGATATGACGAAGCCGCCGAAAGTGATAGTCTATTCCGCACACCACGTACAACGATGGAAGGCGAGATATTCGGCGGATCAAAAAGAATTCTTGGTGTCCTACACCGACGTAAGTCGGGAACCGCCAAGGCTATCGCGCGATAACAGAATCATAACATGGAACTATACACGATGAAGGGTATACTACCCGAGAATAACACGACATAGCTCCGAACCGCGTGAGAAACCGAATCTAAAATATGGGTCCGAAGTCTATTTCGCACACCACGTACAACGATGCAAGGCGAGATATTCGGCGGATCAAAAAGAATTCTTGGTGTCCTACACCGACGTAAGTCGAGAATCGCCACGGCTATCGCGCGATAACAGAATCATAACACGGAACTATGCACGATGAAGGGTATACTACCGAGAATAACACAACATAGCTCCGAACCGCGTGAGAAACCGAATCTAAAATATGGTCCCGATAATAATGGAATGTTAAGTAGGAAAGGATTGTGTAAGGTATCAACCAATCAATGCATTTGTATGAAAATTTGTTGTATTTATTGGTAAAACAAATAGGCACGTGTACATTATTATGATACGTTGCGAGCATCATCTATCATCGAATTTAAGCCTAACGCTAATAGTTCACAATCTAACAAAGAATGCTGTTCGAAGTATTCGCTTTCGGAAATGAGTTTTTCATAGTCCTCTGTTGGTGTTGGAGCGTCGCGTATAATGGCAACAAAGGACGCGTATTTGCTGCTTACGGAGTTTAGAATTTCAGACAACCACGAGAACGTAGTCTCGATGCAGCGATCGAATTTGAACATTTTTTGTATCGTAGCCTCGGTCATGTATATGATGGAACTACCATTCGATATTTTGACAATTCGTAGATTGTTGATTTGCGTGAAGTCGATGCGTAAATGATCAACCATGATACAGGCTTGATGCGATGGTGTCGTGTCGATACGGAAACGTCGAAGTATCTCCGGTTCTTGCTGCAGCAGAAGTTTCCACGTAGACATTGGGAAACACACTTCGTTGGATTTGTTATCGGCGATCGCGTTTTTAACGTGACACGAATCCCGACTGATACGAATTCCAATTGCAAGACGTTTGTATGAGGTCAATGTCAATGGATAATCACGCCCCATAATTCGTATGTTAGTCTTCTTGGATGATGTTGCGGATTGATCACTGTAAGAAACACGTACAGAGTTAATGCCTCGATTGGTTTCGTTTAAATCAGAAAATTTTGTATGCATATATGTACCTTGTATTCGAACGATGACGTTTATTCGGAAAACCCATATCGCTGCAGCGGTTGTTGTAATTCTCAGCCATGTAGGAAACGTCGTTGAAATGTTGGTTAAAAATTTTGAATATGCACTACAGATAACTTTACTGAATGGTTGAGGACACTAACTATGCGAGTACGAACGTTCGCGATGTAATGCGGTTCGCAAGACCGATCTATAACTCTTTTATAGTAACTTGCAATTACACACACACACACACACGCACACACGCACACACACACACACACACACACACAACTATAGTTTGATGGTGGCGGGGTGGTATGGTATAGTTAAGTGATATGTATTGAGAAGAAAATAAAAAAATGAAAAAAATTAAAAGAAAAAGTGACAACCTGGAAACAAGGCATATTGAGAAGAATATATATTGAAGAAGCACGTGTCGATGTATGAAGTATTCCTGTAAAAAATATATCGTGGAAACCTATCGACAGTAGCATGGCATGTGTACGTGTGATGTCACGAGGGTGTGGACGCATACGTGAACACAGCCCAATGACTACGAATAGGATGAAGAAGGATTATGAGAAGAAAGAAGAGAGAGAGAACGTGGTATGTATGCTGAACAAGGATCACGATATTCCAATCTTCAATGATGACTGAGATGGAAGTATAGCCCTGCCAGCGGACCAACCTCCCACCATTCGTAATGCTTATCAGTCTTTAATAAATACGAGTGCCTAGCCACCCCGACGGCTCATTACAAGTGGCGATCAGGAAGTGACAAATCGACAGGAACGAGTTGAATGAATATATGGCAAGTATTAGATTTTTCATAACGCATTTGAAGTTTACCATATATATATATATATATATATATATCGTACAATTTGTTTCAATGTTTCAGATAATACCGAGAAACCGTATGATTATCCACGAAGGTTTTTCGAGTATGCAGCATTATCATCGATACCTCCCGAGGAAGCCTACATCTCTCCCGGATGAAGTCACAATTCATCCCTGAGGAAGCTGAAATCTCTCCCTGAGAGAGAGAGCTACAATTCATCCCGTGGAAGCTGAAATCTCTCCCCGAGGAAGCTGACATACCTCACCGAGGAAGCCTACATCACCACCGAGAACGCCAACATCCACCCAGAGGACGTTGACATCCCTCCCCAAGGAAGTCAACATCCCTCCCAGAGGAAGCCACCATCCCTCCCCGGAAAGTGTTCAGCGATGTATTTTTCGGTTTGCGTTAGTGATATTAGTGATTGTTAACTGCATAGATTACAACATATCTCGACATTGCACATCCGTTATTGATAATATCTAATTTCGCAATGACAGTTGAGCGATGCCGAGTATCATTTGTTATACAATCAACTTGTGGAGGGTGTATATGTGCAGATAATTGACAATTAACTTTTTATTGTTTCCACGAAGACTGCTACATCATATAGTCATCAACACATATGGCAATCCCTAGTCAATGAAATGTAGTTAAATTTATTGAGTGTTGATTGCCACATGCGGAGATGATATTCTAAATACATGTGCATATTGTTTTTACACTTTGCATCGATAGTGGCATACTCTTACTTACATCCACACTGTGTAGCTTCGAGCACAGAGTGGTTGTCTAGTACGTCTCTGCAACCATCACTGAACCATCACTGACACGAGAGCCGCAACAATACTGACAATTAAGTGACAGTTTTTTTCCATAACCGATGGAGGTTTGATTTTCGCGAGAGCCGCAACAATACTGACAATTAAGTGACAGTTTTTTTCCATAACCGATGGAGGTTTGATTTTCGACGAGAACCACAAATTCTTCAATCTTACATACATGCACTCATTCATAGGTCACTGATGTATATTTTAGTATCAATGCCGTATGAATGATGTATGTTTATTCGATACATTTACATCCACGTATATTGAGAGTTTTTGACTTTACATCGATAGTGGCAGAGTATATACTGGGACCCCCCTTGCGTAGTTTTTATCGCAAGGTGTTTGCCTAGTATGTCTCTGCTACCATCACTTACACGAGAGTCGCGACAATAATGACAATTAAGTGACAGTGTTTTTCCATAACCGATGACAATTCGATTATGATTTTCGCCGAGGATCACTAACTGTTCAATCGTATATACATATAAGCATTTATGGTTCACTGATGTATATTTTAGTATCAGTGGAGTGTGAATGTTACATGTTCATTCGATACATTTACATCTACATATATTGTTAGTTTTTTGGACTTTACATCGATAGTGTGAGAGTGAATACCGGAAACACCCTTGTATAGTTTTGATCACAAGGTGGTTGTCGAGTATATCTCTGACACTATCACTTACACAACAGTCGCGGTAATACTTGTTTATTCGATAAATTAACATACGCGTTTATGATTTTGAACCTCGATACTGGTGACTGAACTGTGCATGCATATGTCTTTCGTGTCCCACTAACGTATTTTTAATTGTTGATGGTTTACGGTAGACATATGTGTTTGCAGTAAATTTGCACATGTATACCCATATTTATTAATTGTTAACGCGGTATCGATAACGATAGTAATGTGTGTGTGTGTGTGTGTGTGTGTGTGTATGTATGTATCGACAGAAATTAATAAATGTCTAATAGATAATGTATTTTTAGAGTGTAAGAATATTGATGTAACTCTTCGTTGTAAGAGGATGAAGATGAGAAGAAATAAAAAAATCTTTATTCTTATGAATACCAATATTTTATTCATAGCAATCATTTTTATATAATTATACTTTGACGAGTAATATAAATACTAATATTAAATTTCAGAACGCATAAATTGGTGAAGTTTCTGGACGTTTTCGAGTGCGCACACACGTCCTCCACCGTTGTGGAACGGACATCGTACAACGTTCTTTGCGGACATTGATTTCAGGTTAGGAACATCCGTGACGGGAGACACGATTCCGCAATAATCATCGTCAACGTCGAAGCCCTCGGTATTATCCTCGTTGTCCTTGTAGTCGTCGTCGGAGTCATCGTTGGAGTCGTTATCATTCTTCTTCTTCTCGTACATCTCAACGATATCTACGATGTCTATATCCGTTCGTAGGAACAGCTGTGATAACCATGTTTTTTTCTCCAAACCCTTCACGAATACCGCGTCGACGGTTGCAAGCTCGCGATCGAGTATTTCTGGAAGTCTATGGTACGGTATCCAACCATCGGACCAGCGAAGTCCGTGATGATGCGCTGTCAGCCAGGTCGCTTGACGTTTCTCGAACGATGACAGGTGTGCGTACGAGTGTGGAGGTTCGAAAAGCCAATGACAGATTGTCGTTTCAGCGTCACGATTGTTCGCGAAAATAGCAATTTCCTTAGCGACGAATGTGTTACGTTCGGTCTTAAAGCCTTGCAGGTCAACCACTACGGACAGCATTATTATATCACGATATGTAGTAGCAAGGACTGCGTTCAAATAACAACTAACGTTTTGCGAGCATCAACATCGGTATAGTAGTCGGAATCACGTGATTTTTCGCACCGTGTATGAGTACGCAAAATGCTGATGTACTAGCAGGCACGTTATCTTTGCACTCGAATTCGATTCGCACGTCCACCGCGGCACTCTTCACGGCCTCGTTCTGTCGAGAGCAATCTATGATCGCGATAGGAGCGTATCGTAAGAATTCGAAAGTGTTCAGCAACGGTTCACCGCGACCATAGTACGAACTGGTAAATTTCGCGTACATATCGTACAGCAGCGCGTATTTAGACGTATCGAAATCCAGATTCAAGTCGTCGTACGGATATGTCTCGGAATTCAGAAACAATCGTACGTTCGAGAGTTTGCACGAGTCGAATCTGCTCGAACTTTTCTGGAGATTATTCTTTCGATCTGTTTGTAAACCGAATAGCACGTATCGCGGTTTCTCGATCTGTGATGATGCTTTCACGGTCCACGTATGTTTCGTAGTCGTTTGCAACAACGGATACTCGAACAGTTCCCACGAGCGGAAACTCATCTCGATCGGTCGATCGCTTTGCATGAGACGTAGCATCGACAGTTTGTTCGCATCTTCTAACGCGACATGTGGCATACGCCATTGTATCTTGTTGATGGTGAGTTTCGGTAATATCGTGGGGTTTAGGGATGCTGCGTACATCGCGTTCGTATCGACTCGCGCGCGAATCAGAATCAACTCGTGTCGCGCGTTAATCACGATGCCTCTGTAATCTTCGCAGAATCCCAGTAACGTATTCATTGGCACGCAGAAGTTGAATGCTGTGCTATTAAAAATGTCTTTGTCGTGCGTCATGGTATGGTCCCAACCGGCATTCATCAGCGCTTTGCTCCTCTCGACGGACAACGACGCGTAATGTTTCATCGTGGTGGTGATTCCTGGATTTCTGGAACGATCGATTTCCACACCGTTCAATTCGTATCGAATCTCGTCGAACATGAACGCGACACAGTTGTTATCCAGAAAAACTCTCGCAGCGGCTTTCGCGTCAGCGGTTATCGTCGGAGGAGCCATCAAAGAGACACGTCCTTCGATGTAGAGATAACTTTCACACGGAAGCGTGTACAGATCTTGTTGTTGAATGGGTATTCTTATCTCATCGTTATTGTCAAACGTCGTGTTGGCGTACGGATTGTAACCGTGCACCTCGATCTTCGTGATACGATCGTCGAAAGTCGACGTACTCCCCACGTCCAGTATGGCGTATATCGTGTTAGCCATGTATGCAAGTGATACGTTAGTATGTTACCCTAAATCCCAAGGATTGTAGGAAACGCGCGTTTCTATGAGTCAAAGGCTTTCCGCTTCTTCTTCTTCTTGCTCCCGTTCCACTTCCCGTCTTTATTAGTACTTCAGAGGTTGTTGGCTGTGCCCGTGACCTAGATGTTATGTTTTGACGATAAGGCGCTGCGGAGTCCAGAGGAGCGATAGCCGCGACGGCGTTGAACGATGAGTCGTACGCGTGATCGAACACCAACATGCTATGCACACAAACGTGCGTGCGTTCACGTTATCTTATTGCACGCGAACACCGTTGCACGTGCAGACGAATCGTTATTTCCTCTCCGCGAAAATCTACAGGACGATCGTATTGATCTACGATGCGCACCGTTAGATCGTGTATCGCTCGTGCAACGATTGGCAGGTAAATGACGTGTTGCGGAGTTTCCGAGATCTTATATCCCGGGGGGACGCGAGGTGAAAATTCGTGAATCGTGTGCACAGGTTTGTCGTTGCTGTACGCACCGGTAGTGACGTTGCACGTTACTCTGATCACGTTAACGGTTATGATGTTCACAGGTTCGTCGGATTCGTGCCAGATTCTCGGCACTAGCATACGCGTCGGCGAAAATCCTAGCAACGAGCCCACGTTGTTCGGTTGCGTAAAGTCCACGAAGAACGAGCAATACAGTTCGCTTTTCATGGTGTTGTTGTTAGCTCGTAGCACTAGCGGATACTTGTCGTCATCGTCACCGTTCTCATTGTCACCAGGTCTTCGAGGATTTCGGTCGAGCAGTTGACGTCTCAAGTGTTTGGCGATAGCGTCTAATTCGTAGGAGCCGTGGGGGATCGTAATGAATTCGCGAACGACCTCGGTGCTGGGGAGTGTGGTGTTCTTGTTCTTGTTCGGAACGAAGTAAAATTTATTGTTGCTCCAGTCGATGTTCGGTATCGTGTGAAACGTCTCCAAATCTGCGAGTCCTAGTTCGTACTGACCGTCGCTCAAATCTATCGGTGGAAAATAATTGACCGTGAGCACGCTGCTCCGACCTGTTAATGTGAGTGTGAGCGACATTGTACCTCCACCGCTGTAGGTTACGCTAGTGAGAGAGAGAGCGAAAGTGATTCGAACGCGTGCTCGCACGTCAAATTATCTTCGATCTTGTCTAGGCCAAAATTCTAGAGCTTTTTGACGTAGAAATTGTATGCACAAGTGACCGCAATTCGTCTGGTCGAAACGTTGAAAGCGATCGTGATTGTACTTGATCGTGGTAGTAGTTGTAGGTTCTCGTTCGAAATAATCGATTAGTTCCGTGGGAGGTCGCAAATTCCCAAAACTATCGAAATACTGCACGTGCGATCCGCGTTTCGCGTACGCTACCCAATGCGTACCTTCGCCACGATTCTCGTCAAGATTCGCGATACCGCATTCGTTTGATCGCACGTGTGTGGGCAATGTGTCACGCATAAACACACCGCGAAAGAACGGTACGTCGAAACACTCACGCTCTAATTGTAGATTCGTCATAGGTAGCAGCTGATATCGCGTTATCGCAGGCGCCGCAGCATGCCGCGTAGATCGACGTTTTTTTTTTCCTCGGTCGTCGTAAGCGTCTCAAGTTCATGCCTGCGCCACGCTTGTACGGTGTCAGATACATTCCTCGCCCTTCCATCGACCGATTGTGACGCATTGTTTCTTCCAGCTGTTTTCGCGCGGCTTTCGCGTTGTTAACCGCTTTGGTGATGTCCGCAGCTCCACCGGCCAATGCCCCGATAGCCGAAAGAGCAGGTAAAAGAAGCGGAAGAAACCCTCCGCGTTTCGCCGTCGGTAGGACACGATACTGTTGAAACCGTTGTCCTCTGGACTTGCGTTTCCTTCTCGTAGTTCTCCTTCTTGTTCTTCTTCTTCTTTTCATACCCATGCCGAGTTTAGTTGTAGCCTTCATCGTAATCAACACTCCGGTCGCAGCTGCTTTTTCACCGAAAGTCGCGTCGTTCGCGAACACTCGTTCTCGTGCTCGTTCCGCTAACGCGTGATCCGCCTCGTGTCGTCCCTCCAAATCCTTTCGACGAGAGCATGCGATATCGTGCTCTCGACACGCGGCGTCCAGCGGATTTATACCTTCGTCTCCTCGCGCCAATCGCTTCGACAAACGCGTCCCCGGTCCGCAGAACTGATATCCCGGAACGTGTAGTTCGAACGGTAGACGGTTTATTATACCGTTCAGGAGTCCTGAACCTGTCTTCGCGAAATTCTTTTTCTTCGTCACGAGTCTACGCGTTACCGAAACCATACATGTGAAAATGATAATACACTGAGATGCAAGTACAGTCGTAAGCTATCTTCTATTGGATAGTGATCGGTTCAACGAATGATACGATTCTGATTCATCAGACAGGTGTCGCGGGTATAAATAGCAGTGCCGTTGAGGTTTCGGCCGGTTATGGAGAACATGCGATTCGCGAAACAACCGAACGCTATTCGCGTGACCGCGAACAGGACGTCTGATGATTTGCCGTGGGATAAGAGTCGATCGCGCAGACACGGTTCGTTGTTGCCGAACAGCGTGCGAGCCGTGATCTGCGGCCCGTCCGGGTGTGGAAAAACGAACGTGCTTCTCAGCATGCTGGAGAGCCCTAACGGTTTACGCTTCGAGAATGTTTACGTGTACTCGAAATCATTGCGACAGCCAAAGTATCAATATCTGGAGCATGTGTTGTCGCGTATCGGTGGACTCGGATACTTTCCCTACTCGGACACAGTCGAGATCGTCTCACCGAAAGACGCTCGACCTGATTCGATCTTTGTGTTCGATGACGTGGCGTGCGATGAACAGACCGCGATTCGCGAATACTTCTCCATGGGCAGGCACGCGAATGTGGATTGCTTTTACCTGTGTCAATCGTACGCCCGAATACCGAAACACTTGATCAGAGACAACACGAATTTTCTCGTGCTGTTCAAACAGGACGGGACGAACTTACGTCGCGTGTACAACGATCATGTTAACACGGACATGACGTTCGATGCGTTCAACGATCTGTGCGCGAGATGTTGGAAACGAAGATATGACTTCGTAGTCATCGATAAGGATAGTTCATTGTACGATGGACGATATCGACGAGGATTTAACGAGTTCGTGGTATCGCGCGGATCTCAGTAGATTACAAGTCATTCATCGAGTAACACGATGATGTCTAACGAACACGCACCTAGCGGTGACAATAGCATGGAGGTCATGCAACAACAAGGAATGAAACAGAAACGACATCGTAGACAACAACAACAACAACCTGGAGACTTCGATACGACGAAGAAAATTGTTGAAATTAGTGCCGCTATACGGCGGAAGTACATGAACCTGAAACTCGGTAAAATGACAACGAAAGCTGCCACGGAGGAGAGCTCGCGTCCGATCGTCGAACCGCTGAAACGCTTGGTTGAGAACACTGCGGCGTTGAAAACGAGTCCAGCGATATCGTCGAAGCCACGGCCAACACTCGTCAAGCTAAAACAACAACAACAACGTTTGAAGACGAAGAAACGACTATCCTTTACTCCGTCCATAGCAGCAGCGACGATACGACCCGAAACGACTCCGCTTCCGGATTCGGATTCGTACGACGACGATGACGACGACGACAACGACGACGACAACAGCACCGTCTACGAAACAACCGAGGAACAAGAGCAGGATCAGGGTGAGACGGATGAAACGATTCGAGAAGTTCTCAGACCAAAAACCATCGCCGCCGCCGCCGCCAACACCGTAGAAAACCTCGACGCGTACACTCGAAACGCAGTCGGACCGCTGTCGCGAGAATATCTGCGCTTGTTCTTCACCGACGTCAAGAAACGGATCGACAACGTGTACGGCGTGTACCTGGACGACGACGAGCAACTGATGATCGGTGATTCCGTGCTCACTATCGGCGAGAACGACGACTACGTCAGCGTGAAGGGCAAGCGATACGCGGGTACGCGAGGCTTGTACGAACTGCTGTTCATGCGATTGCCTAACGAGCAAGCGTACACGAACGCTGATCTCGACGCGTACCGCCACATCTTGTTGGCGACGAACGCGCATCGACGGGGCCATTCGGCTAGCAAACCCACGCTAGGCAACAAGGGGTACAAGTACAGGAAGATCGTGTCGGTGTTGTTGAGTAGCGGAGACCGCAACGTCGGCGGGATCGCGCGCGAAGGTAGCGGATTACCCATCGACGATGCGATGACGGTTACCGATAACGCGATGACGGTTACCGATAACGCGATCGATTACGTGTACTGGGACGATGCGAACGAATTGGTCGATAGACTACGATTGCTCTTGGCGTCGCGCGACGCCGGACACACCGGACACGATAACGAAATTGCCTCGATCATTGAGGAACTCCGCGAAGCCGGTCTCATCGTAAATTGATCGGCCGAATCGACGATGCGTCAGTCTGCTTCGCGATCACCGCCCACCCAACATGGCGGTGAACAAGTTTGGCACACCTTTGCATGGCACCGCCGATGCTACCGCTGATACCTGTGCCAACGATCAACGCATGGAGACGATTCGTTCGTTGAATCTGTACGTCGCGAATTACGTGCGGGAGAACGCGCTGTGTCTGACCAACGATCAACGGTCAACGTTCGACGCGACGGAACGCAAGATACGTCGCGTGGCGCATCCTGCGGAGGATACCGACGCTGCGACGAAACGATACGTGGACGACATGGAACGTACCGTCGGGCGCACCCTCGACACTATGGAGGAAGACACGTACGAATCGACGACGAAGCGACTGGACGCTTTCACGACTGCGATAAATACCGCGATGGACAAACGTCTTCGTGATCTGGAAAAGTCGATAAATATCACGATGCAGCAACGCTTCAAGCATTTCGATGATAAACTCATCGAGCTCACGACACCGGTCGTGCAAGTACAGAAACGCGAGGAAACGCGACGATGAACAACGACGACTACAACGACAACGACAACGACTACAACGACAACACCAACAACATATACCGCCAACACCGTACGTGCTTCGAGTGTCTGGTACAGTACTTGCTGCTGATCGTGGAACGTTACCTTCGCCGTCGCTATGAGCATGAGTAAGGAGCGAATACAGTTGGTCGACGAACTGCACGCTCCCGCGAGACGTAATTTCCCACGGAGACGCGTAGTTACTCGAGGCTACGACGATCTGTGGCAGGCTGATTTGGTGGAAATGCGTCCGTACGCGACCCATAATCGTGGCCACAACTACATACTCACCATCATCGATACGTTCAGCAAATACGCATGGGCCGTGCCCGTGAAAACGAAAAGCGGCCGCGACGTGACCGAGGCGTTCGCGACCGTGTTGCGACGAAGCGGCAGATGTCCGCGAAATCTACAAACCGACATGGGAAAGGAGTTCTACAACGTGGAGTTTCAACGAGTAACGAAGACTCGCGGAATCAAACACTACTCGACGTACAGCGTGATGAAAGCGTCGATCGTCGAGCGTTTCAATCGTACGCTGAAGAACTTGATGTGGAAACAATTCTCCTTGAACGCATCCTATCGCTGGTTGGATCTGCTACCAACGCTCGTGCACACCTACAATCATCGTAAACATCGTACGATCAACGCACGACCCGTGGACGTGACCTCAGCGATTCGTTTACCGTTCGTTGTATCGTCGTCGTCGTCATTGGATATCGACCAGCGACGACGAAAACACGCGAAATTCCACGTCGGCGACAAAGTACGCGTGAGCAAATTCAAGACGATCTTCGAGAAGGGATACACGCCAAACTGGTCGACAGAGGTGTTCGAAATCACCGCGGTACAACGAACGCGACCTGTAACGTACATTCTACGCGATTCCGCGGGAGAGCCGATCTCTGGTGGATTCTACGAGCACGAACTGCATTCGGTCGCGAATCCGAACGTCTATCTGATCGAGAAGATTATTCGTCGCAAGGGGAACCAGGTGCACGTGAAATGGTTAGGATTCGACTCGTCCAAGAACTCATGGATACAGGAAAAGGATATTCTGTGACACACACACACACACACACACACACACACACACACACACACACACACACACACACACACACACACACACACACACACACACACACACACACACACAAGAACGGTGTCTTATTACTTAAATATACATTTATTCAATTCTCTGTATTTGATACACAAAATAAAGCAACAATATATTTCACGATACTTGTACATTAATTCTTTGAATGTTTAACAGTATAGATACGTATATTAAGAAAAAAATTTATAATTTGAATACATTTGTAAAGTATTTACATTAGCTTTCGCGATTTCTATTATACTTATGTATACATGATCTATTTCACGCCATATACACTCGACGAACTTCCGATGAAGTGCGTGTCATTACCCACGATACGTCCATCCGTTGCATCATTTTTTCTTTTTTTTTTTTTTTAAGAGGGGGGGGGGGGGAAATGCATTACGCATACCTCGACGTCGGTTACATCAGGGTTATGTGGGACTCTCCATTTCTGGCATACCCACTAAAAACCCCCTCGACGTTCATACAGTACATACTTATACACAGGAATAACATGTTACGCGACATTACTGAAACGAATATACATATTTTCATACGCATACGCGTACACACACACACACACACACACACACACACACACACACACACACACACACACACACACTAAGAGGTATCAATACACGCATCGCTATCGTTATCACTGTTCTCACACTCGGGAATCCGATAGTGTCCCCACGGAAGGGTGTTGACCTGGTCAGGAAGTATGTATCGTTTATCGTCGTAAGGACTGAGCGCGGTCTTCAGCTCCGTTACGGAATAAACATTGTGTAATCGCGCACGAATATGATTCTGTCGTATCGTCGTTTGCACGTTCTCGCGAAGGCATCGAACGTAGTCCTCGAATCGTATTTCGTTCGCGACAACACTCCTCTTCACACCCTTCACTTTTTTCGTCTCGATCGTTTCCACCGACACGTCGCACACTCGAGTCGCGTACATCTTGGCCCGCAGTCCCACGAACTCGGTCATTAAGGCACCGTTATTCTCATCCTTCATGACTCCTGGTACCTTCTTATTTACGCGCGGCATATCGTACGGGTTATCAATCGCGTAATCACTCGTATCGAAGCGCGTCCTAACATCACTTTTTATCTCCTCGTAAGCATCATCGCACTGTAGCTGATGCAGGAGGCTGTCGGTGTCTGTGTACAACATCTTGCATCTATCACCAAATTTTGCATGCATATAGTCATAGTGGAATTCGTACAGACACACCTTCGACACGTCCAACACGCTCATGCCTACGTATATGGGCTTATCGAATTTCACTTTTAGTTTTCGCATCTCGATAGCGACTAATTGTTCGGAAAATATCGCGCGACTGTGGAAATTCGGTTTCGCGATTAATGCTTCGGCGCCGTAACGTCCGTCCCACCGAGTCACCAGTCGCACGTCAACTCGATTTCGCACATTTTCCATAGTCTTACCATACACCGCATTGTTCATGAGTTTGTATAGCGTTTTCTGAAAGTCACTCGTAGCACGCGTCCTCAATTCTGTGTTAAGGTTAATATATTCGCGTAACCAAGGTGATTGTTTGAAGACAAGAACGCGATGAATTCGCGATACGCAAATCCCATGTCGAATACATTGCTTCAAGTATCAATAGTGAATCACGTATCGTTCCTTGTCGCGGAGCGTGGCGATCAGTTTTGTTTCCTTACCGATGGGTGAGTTCTCGCGTATAGGACAGAACGGAAGGTCTGCGTGCTTGTCGTGAATGTCCCGCGGATACTCCAGATCCACTTCCAGCAGATATCCCTCTGGTCCATCGTCCGCCGGCAAGGAGTTCAATTTGGACACCGTAGCATCGTTCAACTCGGACACCGCAGCGTCGTCCAGCCATCGGAATCCACCGCGTGGCATCGCCTGAGACATTGCCCATCCGTATAGGTTGTTTACATCGAAGTACATCAAGTACGTTGAGGGTTGCGACGCGTCGTACATCGACGTCGGCAGGTACTTGTTGTTGGCGCGCGCGTACCTGTGCGAGCATTGACTCAGGCCGCCGCGTATACCACGCTCCACGAACAACAGCATGTCCACGTCGGTGAGCAGTACCAATTCGACATGAGTGTATTTTAGCATCGCGTCCCACGTAAACGCCGGTAACGTGCAGTAATGTGCCGGGTCTAGTTCATAGCTCGCGATACAGTCTATACGGAAGTTTGTAACGAGTTATTGTCGGTAGGACGACGATCTTGCCCCCCCACTACGCGCCCGACCGTAACGACGCGTACCACGCGTGGCGAACGGTCTTGCCCCCCACCACTCGTCCGCGGTTCCGAGAATAGGCGCGAGAGGGTACACAGTAATTAATTCTCTCGCTGCCGAAACTCCGCGGACGAGGATATATAAGCCGAGGGCATAGGCCTATTTGGCAGAGACCGCCTAGAAGCGACCGTACATAGTACAACTCTCCCAGAGGCATCCTGTACGATTCCACATTCTTGTGCAGACACTCGTGATTGCGAAAGACAAGCGCTAGTGTGAGCACCAGTTTTCGTGTGTCGACAGACTGCATCTCTGCGTACCATTTTTGCAACCTCCACGGTTCCCAATAGGACAGCGTGAGCCATCCTTTGGAAGCAGGCCGTCAACCGCCATCGATCTCCCGAACGGAGCTATCTCCATTCTCGAGAGCGTCTCCACAGTCTCCGATCCACCCACGGGTTGTGCCCACTGGGTGACCGGACTAAAGACTCTTCGACTAGGGTCCATCGGCAGGGTTGGCCCGCCCGGACACCAAACGGTCAAACCATCTCCCCCCCCCCAATCGCCGCATCGTTACCGACTGAACACGCGCCGCGACACGCGCCGCGACCCACGCCGCGATACACACCGGGACCCGCGTTATATATTAAGCCGTCCGCACACTGTGTGCCAGCATAGACCTGGCCGGGATCTTTTGTACGTAGCCGTAAGCCTAAATAAACTGTCGTACTCTACTCTACTCCTGCGTTCAATCATTCGATCGGCGGCCCTGGACCACCGTCCTGAGCTGGCCATACGGTACCTCCACCGTCCCACCGGTAACCCCGCGTATCACGGTTACAAGTTTTCGAACACGTCCGCGAGCAACAGCACATCAGTCTTCAGGTATAAATCGCTGTATTCGCCTAATGTTTGTACACGAAAAGTGTTCCACACGTTTGTTGCGTGCTCGTAATCCGACTCCGACACATCACTATCGTTCAGTCGATTGTAGAAGGCGTCACGAGGCGGTAGTCGCGTGTCCTCCAACTTGTCGTACGACGCCACGTAATCATACGGAAAGACTCCTTTTCTGGTGAGGAGATCGACTTGTTCGTCAGGGAGATGTTGGAACTCGCGTCTGAGAATCGTCAGTCGCTCTTTCCCGAGATCCAACGCGAGTTTCTGGAGACTCGTTGCCAGGAATTTGAACGAATCGACGAATCGAAACTTCAACATTTTTCGCCAGTTCTTGCCATAGCCCCTGAGGTCATCCACGTCCTTCGTAAAAGAGATATACCGTTCTTTCGTTAACGGTAGGAGGCTGATCTTTCCGTTGAACGCATCCGCCAACTCCTTCATAACGAAGTGCGCGTCGTAGCCGGACAGGTTGTGGAACACCACGGGAATCGTGCAAGAACGTTGATAGCGCAAGTTGCACGATCTGTGCGCCGCACCCCTGTACTCACCCGTGGAGTGACAATGATCGCGCACTTTCCTATCGTCCTCACCTCGGTCAAAGGATCCTCCGCACACGTGGCATGCGCTCGCCCCGTGAAAACTCCGCCACTGTTGCTGCGTTAACGATATCATTGGTTTCTTGACGAGCAACCACGAGTACGCAACGTTCGCGAATTCACGCAGTTCACGCACAAACCATTGCACGCAGTCGGTGTCGCTGCGATATGCTCGATACCTACACAGAACCGGGTTGTCGGAACAATGTACGTAGTATCCTACGCTGTAAGCTTTGTGGCGTTGATACTCGTACGTGCGACGATCCGTCGATGGCTGCTCCAGTTCCTCCAGCATACATTCGAAATCTGCGTAGATGACGAACGGTACGCGTTCCTTGCGTTCGTGATGCTGGAATCTCAAAATTTTCTCCTCTTCGGACGGCAATTCCACCGCACACTCGTTCAAACGCATGCAATCCACTGTGTGTTGCTGCAATCGCTCCGAAGAGGAGAAAACGTTGAGGCACCTGAAACGTAGAGGAAAACCTATGTAAACGCTTCTTCTTGATCTATACGTATCGTTCGAAATTCTTTTTATTATTCTTATTTGCTTACCTATCGCAAACGAACGCACGATGTCCATGTTTGCTGAATTGTCTGGAAATCAAGCGGGAAAGACTGCGGATACACGCGAAATGATATCGCTGCGAATCCTTCGGATGTTGGATCAGCAGCACGTTCGCGTGTCTCCCTTCCCGCTTGTTGCCTGATATGCGCAGAGGTACGCAGCCATCGTCGTTATCCCACAGGTACACGTTCACGGATACGTCGTTGACATCCTCGAATTTCTGTACCTGGTCCATGGGCATGGGAAGTCGCACACCATCTGTACGAAGTACCGTCGCATAGGGCGGATACGACGAAATCCTCTCTCCGTGTGTAGTAGCCGGAAACAAACTCGCGACGACAGACCACAAAAAGCATGTATTGTCGTTGCATCGAACGTTCACCACCGCTCTTTTTACCATGACCACTCGCGGAAGCGACACGTCGCACCCGGCACGCAATGGATTATGCTTGTTTATGTTTATCAGGAGATTCTGTACTGCCCGTAAGGTCCAGCCACTCTCGCGCTCCTGAAACTCCTCCATCGCGATCAACTTCGGAGCCACCACTTGTTTCGCGTACCACTCGCGAACATTCGATGACATAAAAAGTACTTGGTTACGCGTCGCGAAACTCTTCACGTCCGTATCGTCTCGTAACATGAATTCTGCGTTGAGAACGGTGTTCACCGACACGCTGCGATGCTCCGTAATAGCGTTCGTAACGCGTGAAATCACCGTCCGACGAGCATTCTCGAAGAATTTGCGTGGATCGACTGCCCCCACGTTTATCACAGCCCCGGTAAACAAACGCTTCTCGAACGCGGTCTCCATTTCCTCCCACACGACCTTGGGTACCCTCGCTCGATCCGTGTGTCCATACCCTACTCGCGATAACCGTCCGCGCACTATCGCGCGCAATGTTTGGGTTCGCGCGAGCAAGGACAACATTCGCTGCTTCTCCCATACCGGCACGCGTTCACCTCGTTGATATGAGACGATGTGACGTATCGTCTCATCACATCTGTCCATCCAATCGCGAAATTCCGCGGTGGTACTCAAAAGTTCGGCCATCCTGGACAGTACCCCAAACGCACCCTTGAACACCTCCATGGTTTTTTTTCTTCTTCACAATCACCTAAAATAAACGACTCTATGTCGTTCTGACATGCGTTTCCGCCAAGTAAATAAATGCGCGTTAGGATATCGGACACGTATATTCAACATTATCGGACCGAAAAACCCAGCTGAAACGTGTCTCGGACACTCTTTAACATAACGTCGTAATTCACTATCCAGAAACGCATCTAAGGGTATTACCGCAGTAGGATACAATCCCGTGTACACTTCCGTCGATTTATTCTCAATATCGCGCAAGAGCATCAACGGTGTGCATGCAATCGCGGTAATGTATATTTCTTTATGTCTCAAAATATCCTTATCTGCCACAATACACGACACTGTACACTCGCGAGCGCTACTGCATCGTGCAATATGTTGCATCAAATCACGTTGTTCCCGTGTAAAAAATTCAATCCCGTAGTTAAAAATACTTGTCCACGCTGCCTCGCACAATGATTGAATTCCTATTGGGTTGCGAATCTTAAGTGTTTCTACCACCACTGTTTTCGCATCCAGTTCCCAGGCTCTAGATTGCGTTGGAGCATCTTCGATTGCAAAAATCTCATCGTCCGATGATGAATAATACAATAAGTTGTGTATCAGAGCTCTATCTTTATCTACCTCTAATTCTTTCTGTCGTACACCGATCCGTAATATCTCGAGCCGCTTGATAATCAATAGTAAACGCCGCCGTTTGCTATTACCAAGTAATAGGTTTTTACGTCGAAACTCTATGACATCACGTATGAATTCGGTACATCTATCTATCCAGTCTCGACATTCCGCGATTGTGTATAACAGCGTGCAGCTTTTTGATAATGTTTTAAATGTATCGATATACGTATTCATTTTAAACCTGCTGTTAATAATTCGCGTATATGTAATATTGCTCAAGGTTCTCTCTCATCTTTTTCAGCCCGTTCCAGCATTTTAAAATATACTGATATACGCAATTCCCTTAATCGTAATATCAATATTCGGAGACGTATATCACTATTTTCGCGTCGAAACTCCGCGGCGAGTTCTAAACACGTATCGTACCGTTCGAGCAACTCGTAACATTGTTCGTATGTTCGTAAAAGTGGAATTGCCCTAGCTAGCACTCTAGCTTCAAGTTCAAATTTTTCCATCAGTATTATGCTAGTGAACGTATTTGAAACTAGTTTGAGAATTTTTAGTAAAAAACTCGATACTCCCAAAAATTGTCCCGAATAAGTCTTTCGACCAGTGACACTTCGTGAATTTGCCATGTCGAAGATGCGAGCTGCTTTAAATATAAGAATATCCCTACCTAAAACTGCATCCCCGTACATCAGCATACCCAAGGAACACCCAGACTTCTTTTGATCAACCGTCGATCGTGCATAGTTCCATGTTATGATTCTGTTATCGCGCGATAGCCTTGGCGGTTCCCGACTTACGTCGGTGTAGGACACCAAGAATTCTTTTTGATCCGCCGAATATCTCGCCTTCCATCGTTGTACGTGGTGTGCGGAATAGACTATCACTTTCGGCGGCTTCGTCATATCGCGTATAATTGTCGGAAGTTCTTTTGACACGGTTATCGTCCAGGTTTTGAATTACAATTAGGAGGGTAATAGCGCCGTTTGTTTTTGGACCGCAGGCTGATATGTTAATAGAGACCGACGTAAATCTCACAGCTCTGTCATACACGCATTGTTCGTTGGCGGATCAGAGATAACACGTGTGGATATCGCTCGTTATTCTCGAAAGTGTACCTTCCATCGTTACAATTATATGCTTTCTTTGGCGCGGACATCGCGCGACAATTTAGCCTTGAATCTTCTACGGGTAATAACTCGGTATGTTTCGACTACGTGTCGTGAGAGAGAGGGGTTGGTATACCGGATACCTCTCTCCCTCTCTCAAACAATATCGGTGATGCGATCTGTCGCAAAAACCCACCCGCATGCCCCGCGACTATGATGTGGTACCCATCGCCCCGTTTCACCCCCTCGCCTAAGGTCCGGTACCCCTCACCCCGCTTCATCCCCTCGCCTAAGGTCCGGTACCCCTCGCCCCGCTTCACCCCATCGCCTAAGGTCCGATACCCCTCGCCCCGCTTCACCCCCTCACCTCCAATTGGATTAGAATCGGCTCTCTATATCTACTGACATCTGTTTTCAAATACAAGTCGCTATATTCGCCCACGGTTCTAATCCCGAAACGCTGCCAGACAGTCTCAGCATGTGTGTAATCGGTCTCGGATACAGTTTCACCCGTTAACGAACTGTAGAATGATTCGCGCGTCGGTAAGCATGGATCCTGCAGCTTGTTCGCGCAATCAAGGTATTCATATGGAAAGACACCCTTTCGCGTCAATAAATTGAAATCTTCGGCCGATAATGTTTCAAATTTGGATCGTAAAATTTTTAATTGATCTGTGCTCAGAAAAGATGCTAATTTGTTGAGACTGGTATTGAGAAATTTGTACGAATCGATGAATCGTAATTTAATATACTTTCGCGAGTCTGATTCAGCCGTATCTTCGACATTTTTTGTGAATGAAATATACTTTTCTTTCGTTATAGGCAATACGTCAACGTTACCTTCAAAAGCGGTAGATATTTCCTCGATAATGAAATGCGAATCGTAGCCGGATAAATTATGGAAAACTATGGGGATGTAAAGCGCGTTTTTATAATTTAACCCTTATGTCAATAACCGGGTACCCGGGTGCCCACCTGGGCATGTTTTATGAAAAATTTGTATGTTCCCGTGAAAATTTCGAAATGACCATTTGGATCCTCGTTATTTGAACATTTTGAAACAGGAATATGCTTTGAGACTTCGATTTTTGATGTTGGAGTCGGAGAATTATCCCGTCAAAGTTTACATGCTGGTTCTCAATAACCAGGGTACCCGGGTACCCACCTATAGAAATGTAAGGTTTATAAACGAATTCCGAATGAACGAAACAATTTACAATAAGATATCGTTGCAGGGATCATTTAGTAAATAAAACGAAATATTTATGTGCAAAAATGTCGTAGGTATTTATTTATTTATGCATTCTTTACATTTTGTAAGCGTGATTGCATGCTCATCGCAGACTGGATTATCGCATACGATGCAAGATTTCCTGGTTTTCCTGCGTTTCCTTATCGTTGATTTATAACATATGTGGCACGAGCCTGTTATCTTCTTTCTTCCCGACTTATCTAATGCTTGTGAAGTCCCAGGCTGAATGTCCGGAGGACTGGTCGACCGGCCAAGTATGCTCTCGACAGCAAGTTTAGTCGTGTAATGCCTCATAATTTGCACATTTGTAACCCGACATTCAATAATAGGCATAGCAAGTTCTGTTCCCAATTGTCGCAAAAATAGTCTACGCTGATTTGTTTTCTGGGGCAACATTTTATTATTTTGATAGTAAATAATGTATGCAGCAAGACTAGCAATGTCTACCATATTATAAAAAAAAGCGAGAGGCCACCTGTTTGTACGTCGACGAGTTGTATATCTACCTAATAATTGGTCCATTGTATCCACTCCGGCCTTATACTTATTATAATGCAGAATAATTTCCGGTTTTTCTCATATCATTTGCCACAGCCTTATCAGAATGCATCGTGGAAAGTAAAGTTACTGCTTTATTCTTTTTCGGTATGTACGAGCAAATTACAACTTTTTCATGAAAACCGAAGAGGGTCGAAAATTCTTCCCTCGTTTTAGAGGGAGCCATTGATTTTGGTATATATGATTTATTTTTCCTCAATGTACCAACAATTGTTAGTTTCCATGATAGCAAATGTTTAGCTAATGGCAAAGAAGTGAAAAAATTATCCATACAGATATTTCTTCCCGAACCTTTATAGTTTGCTGCTAACTGCTTCACTACTCTTTCACCTTGATTAATTTCACGCGTATTTCCTGTTTTGCCGGTGTAAATTAATCCATTTAGTGGGTACGCATTTTCGGCGTCACAAATCCACCATACCTTTATCCCATATTTGGCTGGCTTTGATGGGATGTACTGAGTGAATTTTGTTCGTCCTCTGAAAGGATAAAGTTGCTCGTCGATTGTCAAATGTTCTGTTGGTTTATGCATTGAAGATAAATTTGAATTCAGCATATTCCAAATATCTCGAATTGGAGCAGCTTTATCCTCGCGTATACGTGCTTCGCGTGTATTAGAGTCGTCAAAACGTATAAAACGCACAATGTTCCAAAACCGATTAATTCCAAATGTTGCGCGGTATAGAGGATATGACGAGGCTTTCCACATATCAGTTGTGTGGTCAGTATTCGAGTTATTAGCACCTGCACATATCAAAACACCTAAAAATGCGTACATTTCACTAGACGTCACGGCTGTCCATGTTAACGTCTTTCCGCGATTTTGGGCGTTATATTCTTCGTACATTACCGATGCCTTTTTGTTGGTGTGACGAACTATTATATCTATTATTTCGATAGGGAATATTTTTTTGAAGGTATCAGAAATTGTCAAGGTATCTGTACTTCTATGTGGGCCAGCTCTTTGTCGCACAATATTATGAATTGCTGTTTGATGTTGACTAGGCGGGTTTTTCTGCCACACTGTATTATCTTTCGCAATAAATGTGGTCACAGTTTCGGCTACGTTCTCCGCTTCACTTTCGGAGCAGGTCTCGGCCTCTGAATCGTTTTCCGATGCGGTCTCTGCTCCACTCTGGCCCTGTACAGCAGCCCTCGCTTCACCTCTTTCACTTTGTTCTGTTACAAATAATAGAATATGAGTAAAGACAGTAATAAAATAAGTATAATTACATAGCAGTGTTCTATCTTACGATTTTCATTAGTGTCTTCACTGTCAGAAGACTCCGTGTTTTGTGACTGTCTTCTTGCGTGCGGCACAGGACACCAATCGTCGTCGTCGCTATCTGAAGGCACATTGCTTTCAGCATCTGTTTCGCCTAGTAATTCATTCAAATACAGACGCTGTTCTTCACGACTTAATCTATAAAACAAATGTACATCACCAACAATGCTATGAATGATATCCTTTTGTAAAAGACCAAAGTAACATTCCACAATCATTTATCTTACCTTGCGAACTCTGCTTTCGATAATTCCTCCATAGCACTTCTATTAGATTTTGTTGTCCCAAAAATTGCGTACAGACTTTTATCACACGTTTTTAACACACGTTTGAATGCTAAGTCTTTATTTCTGGTGTTTCATACCAAACGACTCGAGGTGTCAGCGAAGACTGACGTCTGTCGGCAAAACGCGCGCGACAGGAAATGCCTCCTAATTGGTTTCAGGTAAAATAACGCCACCTATTTCGCGAGTCTTCGGCGCGCTTCCACCGTAACGGGGGTGTGATTTGGGGGGAGAAACACCCCCGGCGGAATATGACAATGCAGCGGGATTTCCCCCAGGTCCGAGCCCCGAGGCGCATGACGCGGCCGGTCGCGGGCCGCCTGGCCTCGCATCGCGGGCCCTTCGGAAACTCGGGGTTTATGATACCCGCAATAACTATTGAGGCCGTAAAAGAAAGTCTCGAAGGAAAAACATGCTTTGTTCAAAATTCAATCACGAAAAGAACGGCATTTAGCACCTGTCGAAGGCTGGAGTGCCAAAATAACTGCGCGCGGCTACCTACGGCATACCATTTAAGGCCCATTTATATTATCTGGCCAGGTCTTTCTGGCTATCAGAGGCCTTGGCAACTTGAATGTAGATAGGAATTATCGACTAGAAGCGTAAAAACCCCCAAAAGACGCGGTAGAAAGCATTTATTTTAAAAAAACCGGAGGTGGGTACCCGGGTACCCTGGTTATTGAACAACGTAGGTATTTTTGGTTATTGACATAAGGGTTAAATTGCACTCCGAATGTGCTGGGCCTCTGAACTGTCCGGAGAGATGACAATGATCGCGAACTCGTACATCGCTAGCCTTGAATGGTTCTTCGCAAATATGACAGTGTGTTGCATTGCGAAATGTCGTCCACTATTCAGGAGTTAAATCCAGCATGGGAACATTACTAGATAAGATTGGTTTGTCATCCATACGTCGACATCGATGTATCATACGAGCAATGCATATGTTTGAGATTCGGTAGTTCAGATCTCCGCCACACCCAACTCACCGCAGCACCTCCTGGACCGCGGATCGACAAGCCCGATCCACAATCGATGCACCAATCAGCTGTCAGCGACAGAACGCTCAGCCAATCACATTTCCCCACGTCGCGCGATCCTCCAGACTTTGGAGAAGACGACTAACGGAAATCGATTGGCCATATTGATTCTTGCTTGCTCACGTAGAGTACCGGAAAAGACGCGTCGGTTTTCACTGAACGTTTTTGGCTCGTTGTAATTCGTGAACTCTCATCGTTCTGCTCATAACGCTCAACCCTTTGTGTTCTCATCGCTCATTTTAACCTCTAGTAACTATACTCGGCGTGCATCGATTGTGGATCGTGGGGTTTCACGCGACCACGTGTGCGTCGGTGACAATTCGTCTCAACGAGACATAAACTGTACATTTTACGCACAACGTGCTTCTGCTCATTCTCGCATAATTCTTACTGCCTTGACTCACTCCGCGAGTGTACAATAAATCTCCATTATTGACTGCTCATATATACTGTGCATTTGTTCACATAACCTCACCGGCATCTCACGCTCAACGCGATCCCTTTCGCGAACATTTTTGGTCCTTCGAGCCGGAGCGGTGTGAAAGTCAGTGCAGTGCTCATTGTGAAAAGCTCGTTCTCAAATCTCAGTGCTCACCATGGCTGATGAAGTAAATGACTCAACCATGTCGAGTCAGGAGTCTCGATCGACGTCTCCAATTCCAGCAGGAACGCTCCAGGTTCCCCAGACCCAATCTGCTCAAGCCTCCGGCAAAACGAGGTCCTCGTCGCCGTCAACGACGCCGGCACCGCTCATCGTGAAAGCTCATTCTCAGGCCTGTCGGTTTAAAGCCCTGCAAGACTTGCAGTCTGAGGTTCCGGCAGACATGAAGTCGACGACTCTCATTGAGGTGCAGTCTCACCTCGACAGCGTCGAGGAGCTGCACGCGACGTTTCTCTCGGAGCATGCGCACCTCGAGGAGTTTTGGCCGGTGAAGTGCTTGGACCACGAGTACTTCGCAACGGGCCTGCTCGCTCGAGAGACGAGGCTCGTGGCAGCGATCAGACGCTCACTTCGACGTCTCATGAGCCTCGCCAAGGCATCTCAACCCAGCTCATCCTCCTCGCACGACTCACCAGCTGACGTGATGGCCAGTAGAGCGGCCAAACTACCAGAGCTGGCCATTCCCAAATTTGGGGGAAGGTTTGTGGAATGGCCTGCTTTCAGCGAGATGTTCAGCTCGCTCATAATAAAAGACTCAAGGCTAGCAGACATAGATCGCCTCTGCTATTTGAGGGCAAGCCTGACAGGCGAACCCTCCCGACGGGTCAACTCATTCCCTCTTCGTGGCTCATCTTTCTCAGCCGCCTGGGAATACTTGGAGAAGCGATTCTCCAACAAGCGGCTACTCATCAAGGAGCAGCTTGACAAGCTGCTCTCCATCTCACCGATCTCATCCCGGTCGGCGCCTGCTCTCCTCGACTTGGCTGCCAGCATCACAGAAGTCAACGAGACGCTCATCGCACTGGGAGCCGACAAGGAGATGCATAATTGCCTCCTAGTGCACATTCTCACAAACAGCCTTGACAAGGTGACGCGAGAGGCCTGGGAAACCTCTCTCGCCAACTCAACGGATTGCCCCAGTCACCGAGATCTTCTGGCGTTCGTCGAAGCCAAAGGTGGCGCCTTGGAGCAGATGGAGGCTTCATCGAAGAAGTCAGCGACCCCTTCAACCTCCACTGCTCGCTCATCTCAGAGGAGGTCCAGTGCTCACCCTGCAACGCAGGCAAGGGCTCAACCTCTGAAGTCCTCAAAGGCTCAGGCGTCTCAATATCCGTGCGATTGGTGTCACGGCGACCACTTCATGGTCATGTGCCCTAAGTTTAGGGAAGCTCCAGTGAGCGAGCGTCGCAGCTTTATCGTAGCCCGATCACTCTGCAAAAACTGCTGTGGTCGACACGACACAGATGTGTGCAAGTCGGCGCACCGGTGCAAGACCTGTGGGGCAAAGCACCATTCGATGCTGCACCCGACCAAGCCAGCGGCTACTCAGGGCTCAGCTCAAGCACAGCCCAGGCCAACGACCGAGCCCAGCTCTGCTCAATCAGCCCCTCCAACGGAAGGGAAGAAGTCAGAAGACAACGCTGACTTCTGAAGTGTCGGTGCAGTCGTCAGCTCATTCTCACCCAACTCACCAAGCTCAAGCACAACAGGTCCTTCTCATACGTCTCTGTCTCACTCAGCAAAAGGTGGCCACGCTACCTTTCACACGCTCACCCTGTTAGCAACAGCTAACGCACAGCTCATCTCACCGGTGGCCTCGCTGCCAGTCAGGCTACTCATCGACTCAGGCTCAGAGCTCACCTTCATCAAGGAGGAGCTCATCACTCAACTCAATCTTCAAAGAACCCGCTCATCCATCTCAATTATTGGCATTGGAGGCAACAAAACTACTCACACTAGAGGCGTCGTGTCAATCACTCTACGATCAAGCTACGACTCCTCCACGGTGTCCACTCAAGCTCATGTTCTGCGAACTCTCACATCCAGTCTACCATCCGTTGAAGCACCACGTCAGGAATGGCCTCATCTCACAGGGTTAAGGTTAGCTGATCCAGATTTTCTAAAATCCAGGCCCATTGACATAATCATTGGTGCAGACTCATATGGCAGAATTATAAAACCTAACCTCAAAAAGGGTGACCCTTCAATGCCAATTGCCCAGTTCTCAATCTTTGGGTGGCTCGTTCTTGGGCCAGTTAAAACACCTCAGTCTCAATTCAGCTCGTCGCACACAGCTGCAGTCATGCAGCACAGCGACAAAACAATACAAGATTTATTGGCTAAATTCTGGATTCAAGAAGAGCTCCCGACAGATGCGCCCTCAACGCTCACCCCTGAAGAACAAGAATGTGAGGATCACTTTCGGGCGACACACACTCGTGATTCTACAGGAAGGTACATCGTACGCATTCCTCTCAAGTCATCTCGAAATCTACTGGGCAATTCCTACCAGACAGCCCATGCCTGTCTGAAGCGAACACTCAACAAGCTCAACAAAGATTCTGAATATCGCAATCTCTACCAAGGGTTCATGAATGAATATGAGGCACTCCATCATATGGTAAGAGCTCCCTCACTCTCACCTAATACTCACTCTGTTTTTTATCTTCCACATCATGGAGTACTCAAGCTCGACAGTCAGACCACGAAGTTGAGGGTCGTCTTCAATGGCTCAAGCCCGACCACATCGGGGCACTCGATCAACGATCTCATGCACACTGGTGCGAACCTTCTACTCAACATCACGGATGTGCTGCTGTGGATTCGCCAGCACAAGTACATTTTCGCCACAGACGTGACAAAAATGTACAGACAAATCAAGGTTCACGAAGACGACCAGGATCTCCAGAGGATACTGTGGATTGACGAGGATTCAAAGGAGGTGCCCTACAAACTCACCACGGTCACGTACGGAACCAAGGCTGCGCCGTTCCTCGCTGTCAGAGCACTACTGCAGTTGGTTGAAGACGAAGGGCATCGTTTTCCCTTTGCAGTACCGTCAATCACTCATGCCAGATACGTCGACGACATATTCGGCGGCGCCGACGAGGGTGAGACACTCATTACAATCGCTCAACAATTAAATGACCTGTGCAAGGAGGGCGGTTTTCCACTTGCCAAGTGGCAGACAACCTACCCCCCATTGCTTGATTCAATTTCTCAGGAAGTGCGAGCTAGAGACTCGTACATTGCATTAGACGACTGCAATACCAAAATCCTCGGATTACAATGGAACTCTCTCAACGACAATTTCTCATTCTCGACAAAACCTATCAGCAAGTCAATACTCACAAAACGTCTCATTCTCTCAGAAGTAGCCAAGATATTTGATCCACTCGGCTTCTTAGCTCCAGTCATAATTCGGGCAAAAGCACTTTTGCAGGAATTGTGGCTGCACAAACTCGACTGGGACGATCCACTGCCTTCCCAAGTCACTGCTCACTGGCTCACCATCAGAGAAGATCTCACAAGTCTGGCCAGACCCTCAATACCAAGGTGGTTCAACACCTTCTCCTACTCTACAGTGGAATTACATGGATTCTCTGATGCGTCTCAGCTCGCCATGGCAGCGGTAATTTACATTATCGTCTCCTCACCGTCCACAGCTCACAAAGTGTCGACACTCGTGTGCTCCAAAACCAAGGTAGCACCACTCAAGAAACTCACAATCCCAAGGCTCGAACTCACGGCAGCTTTAATGCTTGCAAAGCTCACGAAGTATGTTCAAGCTATTCTTCAACTCAACATCTCTACAACTCATCTGTGGACGGATTCTCAAATATCACTCTCATGGATCAAATCACATGCTTCACGCTGGAAGGATTATGTACGGAATCGTGTCTCCCAAATTCAAGAACTCATCCCACACGCACATTGGAGACACGTTCCAGGGACAGCGAATCCAGCTGATTGTGCCTCTCGAGGCTTAACAACAACACAGCTTGAACACCACGAGCTATGGTGGACGGGACCATCTTGGCTCACTCACCCCAGTGACTCATGGCCCTCTCAACCTACTTTGAAGGACAGTCCAAGCATGCAGGAAGCTCGTCCTGGAGTCTCAAATCTGCTCAACATTCGAAAAGTCGAATATCACTGGGACCTCATTTACAAATACTCATCTCTAAACAAACTCTTTCGTATCACTTCAGTTTGTTTTAGAATTCTCTCAAGATTAAGGAGGTCAACGATTTCCCTACCAATCATCTCACAGTCGCCTGAGGATCTGGAGCGGGCCAGGATCTTCTGGATTAAAGCGACGCAGTCTCTTTACTTCGCTCACGAAATAAGGATGCTCAGCTCTGGCGCAACGCTGCCATCGTCTCACATCTTCAATCGTCTCACGGCCTTTATCGATCAAGAAGGAGTGATCCGAGTCGGGGGCCGACTCAACAACGCTCACATTGCATATGGAAGTAAGCATCCTGCAATTTTGCCTCGCCACTCACGTCTGTCCGATCTGATTATAGATCAAGCTCACCGACAAACTCTCCATGGAGGGACTCAGCTCACACTCGCTCAAATCAGACAGACCTATTGGATCATCGGTGGTCGGGCTCCAGTGAAATCTCACATTCTACGGTGTGTTGTGTGTGCTCGGCAAAGGGGGATCCGTGCCCATCAACTGATGGGCCAACTACCTCTTTCACGAGTCACACCTACACGCCCGTTCACCTACACTGGACTGGACTATGCTGGTCCCATCACTTTACGGACATGGAAGGGGCGAGGCGCCAAGACTCAAAAGGGATGGATCTGTGTGTTCGTCTGTCTCACCACATCAGCGGTTCATCTCGAGCTAGTCACCGACTACTCCACGGAAGGTTTCATAGCAACATACAGACGGTTCATCTCACGGAGAGGAATCCCTCACTCACTCTACTCAGATTGTGGCACCAACTTCATCGGAGCCGATGCCACGCTCAAGAGGATGTTCACTCAGGGCTCTCAAGATCAACAAACTCTTGCTCAGCTGTTTGTCAACGATAACACTCGCTGGTGTTTCAACCCTCCAGCCGCACCACACATGGGAGGCAAATGGGAGGCTGTGGTGAAATCCACCAAACACCATCTTCGGCGAACAGTGAGTGAAACAGCACTCACCTACGAAGAGTTCAGTACACTTCTCACGCAGATTGAGGCCCTGCTAAATTCACGACCTCTCGAGCCCCTCAGCGACGATCCTGATGACGTCGCAACACTCACTCCTGCTCACTTCCTCATTGGCCACCAGCTCTCAGCTCTACCTGAACCTTCTGTGGAGCTCACATCCATCTCACCATCAGCGCGGTGGCAACTCATCCAACAGAAGACTCAACAATTCTGGACTCAATGGTCAGCTCATTATCTGCAACGTCAGCTCTCAATCTCGAAGTGGCATCATCCATCCAACGCCATCAAGGTCGGCTCTCTGGTGCTCATCACCGATGAGCGATTTCCCCCTAGCAAGTGGCCACTTGCTCGGGTTCTCACCCTTCACCCAGGGAAGGACGGACTGACCAGGGTGGTGACACTCAAGACCGCCACTACCATCTTAACCAGGCCAATCGCAAAATTGGCTATATTGAATGTTACAGATTCATCATCAACATCTTCTTCCAGCTGTTGAGGGCCGGGAGAATGTTTGAGATTCGGTAGTTCAGATCTCCGCCACACCCAACTCACCGCAGCACCTCCTGGACCGCGGATCGACAAGCCCGATCCACAATCGATGCACCAATCAGCTGTCAGCGACAGAACGCTCAGCCAATCACATTTCCCCACGTCGCGCGATCCTCCAGACTTTGGAGAAGACGACTAACGGAAATCGATTGGCCATATTGATTCTTGCTTGCTCACGTAGAGTACCGGAAAAGACGCGTCGGTTTTCACTGAACGTTTTTGGCTCGTTGTAATTCGTGAACTCTCATCGTTCTGCTCATAACGCTCAACCCTTTGTGTTCTCATCGCTCATTTTAACCTCTAGTAACTATACTCGGCGTGCATCGATTGTGGATCGTGGGGTTTCACGCGACCACGTGTGCGTCGGTGACGATTCGTCTCAACGAGACATAAACTGTACATTTTACGCACAACGTGCTTCTGCTCATTCTCGCATAATTCTTACTGCCTTGACTCACTCCGCGAGTGTACAATAAATCTCCATTATTGACTGCTCATATATACTGTGCATTTGTTCACATAACCTCACCGGCATCTCACGCTCAACGCGATCCCTTTCGCGAACAGCATATAATAGGCTATACTATGAAATTTATGGTGTTGATACGTGTGTAATTTATTGTCTTCAATTTGGCGGCTGTCCTCTGTTTTCTCGATAATGCATTCGAGATCTGCATACACCACGAAGGGGAGCCGCTCCTTCATACCGTGGTTACCGAAACTCAGCAAGTTGTTGCCTTCGCTGGGCAGCAGGATGGCGCAATCGTTCATCTTGCCGCAGTCCACTGTATGAAGCTCCAACTTCTGGGTAGATCCGAAGTAGTGCATACATCTACAAAAACATAATTTTTTTATTTAGTTTTTTTCCGCGAGACATTTTAACATTTCACAAGTTTTATATACGTACCGGTCACAGATGAATTTCTTTTTTTCGTGTCTGCTCAGCTGTGCGCTCACCAGCCTGGACAAGTTCTTGATCCATACAAAATGTCCAACATCACCGTGCTCTTAATTCGGCGTGTAGAGCAAGTTTACATGCCGATCCCTCTTTTGGTTGGTGAGGCGCAGCGGGAAGACTGTGGAGGCCTTTCTTCGGCTTCTCCATCTCCATCTCGAAGCTGTACACGTTGATGGAGATGCCGTTCTGCCGTTCAAACTTCCCGATCTGTCCCAGAGACATCGGGAACTCAATACCCTGGAGATTTAATACGGACGCATAGTCGGGGTATGTACTTGGGCGCGCGGTGTCTCGTTCGGCAGGATGGAGGGCGGCGACCACTGCCCACGCGAAGCATGCATTGTCCGGGGTTTGCACGCTAATTGTTGCATTCTTCAACAATAAATCCCGCGGCAACTTGTAGCAGCACCCCGCGCGCAGTGGATTGTACTTGTTGACATTGACGGTTAGGTTGAGGATTCTCATCAATGCCCATCCGCTGTCGCGTTCCTGGAACTCTTCCAGCGATGCCAGGGTGGGTTCGGCGACGCATCGCTGATACCACTAATGTAGATCAGATGTGCGGAAGAGTTCGCAGTTTCGGGTGTTGATGCTTTTGCAAGCATGCTTGTCACCCACTACAAATTCGCCGTTGAACACCGTGTTCACTTTGAGGTTTCGTTGTTTCCACAAAGCACCCCGCACATGCTCCAACACGATGGTCGCCGCATCCTGGAGAAAGTTGCGCGGCTCAATGTAGTTCGAATTTAACACGGCACCAGTTAACACGCGGTTATCGAACGCAGCGTCTATTTCGCGCCACAAAAGTCCTGTGCTCGAATGTCCGGCACCTTCGCGCACGAAACGTCCGCGCAACGAATATTTTAGTCCTTCGAGCCGAGTCCTTGTCGAACACCGATCGATAATCGCGGACGTTTTGCGCGGCTCTGTTCTTCCAACGATTCGATGCACTCGTTGCACCGTTCTTCCCACGCGAGGTACTCTTCCTGGGAAATCAATCGTGCAGATTGATCCAACAATTGGCGTTCTACTTGCGCGAATTCTTTCATGGCTGTAATCTGTGCAACGTGTTACAACAAATTGAAGCTTTGCACAGTTGACAGCACGCTTTTATGCATGATTTGTTATCTCTGTCTTACTCTTTTAGCGTACCCCGTCCCTCAAATGCATTGCATGCAAAAAATGGTGATCCATCCTAATATGGTGCTATGCAGTTTCTGTCGATGCAGCATAATTCTTTCTATGATTCACGCGTATGACGAATTACCTCGCGAGATCGTCCAACAAATTTTCTGCTGACACCTATTTTCTAAGAATCGATGTTTCTGCTGACACCTATTTCTAAGAATCGATGTTTCTCCTGACACCTATTTCTAAGAATCGTTGTTTTTGCTGACACCTATTTCTAAGAATCATTGTTTCTGCTGAGCCAGAATTCTAAGATTCGACGTTCTCAAAAGTATCATGTTACATTAGCATTGCAAAAAAATGACATCATCTCGCGCGATACGCTGCGACGTTAAGATTGAAAATCATTTTTGAAAAAAGTTGGAAGTTTTAAAATAAAATGCTGTGGTGGGGGAAGCAATTGCACCTCTATTTAAGCCGAGCTCTCGGATACTATTCCATCAATCGCTCAGTGACTTTGACAGAACAGACGGTACTCCATAAAAAATAGAGTGCACATCAAAAATGTACAAACGCAGTTTAAACGATTCATCCTGCGCAGCCGGCAACGATGGTGGGTTTCCAAATAAATGCCAACAACAACAATCCAATATGAGGTATGTACGCGTTACTATACACTTTTCATTTATTTCAGTCACTGTAAACGCAAACGACCGAAGTATCAATTTCATGTACTTGTTTCTTACAGTTCTGGATCCGTATCATTAAAAACCATGGAAACACCGAAACCATCAATCGTTCGGATCCTAGGACGCGATTATCCACTGACCGCAACAGCTTATAAACGTCTAACTATTGGAATTCGCATTGGTATGGATTCGTGCCGCGTCGAGATCGCCATAGCCGACAATAAAGGCAGCGAGTTAAGCTTTTCAATGTCTACGTGGAAGCTCCTGCTACAAAACGAGGTGGATATACTCCAACGATTACGCAGCAATGCAACATCGCCCCAAACTCACATCGAAATTGATAATTTACGAATCGAATTCACGCGTATGCATGATGATCAACTTATTAAAATCACCGATAATCGCGTTGTCATATATATGACTGAAGCCACGATGTGTAAACTATTCACGTACAATCATTGCATTGAACATATATACACGTGGCTAACTGAAAATATGTACTCTGTAAGCAGTAAATATGCCACTTTCGTGGACGTTCTACGTAGCGCTACCGCGCCAACAGATTATGTAAAATTAATTTCTGAAAGCGAACACTTCGAACAGCATTCATTGATCGATTGTGAATTGTTAGCATGTGCAATCAATCATACTGTGGATGATGCTCGTAGTACAAAATCTTAAATTATATTCTTTTAATTTTATGATTTGTAACAATATATATTCTTAAACGTATATTATTTCTCAATTTTATTTACCCCTGTTCCTTCTCTCCTCATCATGTAATTTTAAGATTCGTCGTTTTCATAATTATTATTTCTCGGCGTTGAAAAAAAAGATTTCTGCTGACGCTGCATAATCATATTTCGTTCTTCGCGCTGCCATGTGACATCATCCTGCATGACCGCTCCAGAGGAATCGAATTACGCGAGATCGCGCAAAACGCTGCGACGTTGAATCGGAACGCTTTTCATAATTATTATTTCTCGGCGTTGAGAAAAAGATTTCTGCTGACGCCGCATAATTCTATTTCGTTCTTCGCGCCGCCAAATGACGTCACCCTGCACGGCTGCTCCAGGAGATTCGAATTACACACGATCGCGCGATACACTGCGACGCTGAATCGGAACGCTTCAAAAAGATGTTAGCTGTAGAATGCATGCTATTGTACCACCAAGTAGCGCTGTCTCTTTCCCTTTCTCGAATTTAGCTTTTTAAATTAATGCTCTCTCTTTCCCTCCTCGGAATACATGGTTTGCAGAAAGCCGATCTTTCCCGACATCGTACGATGAAAAATAAATTATTATTTCTCTGTGTTGCAGGGAATAATTCCATCACATATTGGTTTAGAAAAAATATTTGGGAAAAAAAATTTCAGGGAGCGGATCGAGTCTGAAAAAAGATTTTTCAGACTGGACCCGCCCCCCGAAATTTTTTCAGGGGCTGTCCCCTCCCTTTGAAAAATTTTCCACGGTGCATCCGGTCTGGAGAGGTCTCCGCGGCGGTTCGGCCTGAACTGATCCCCTCCATCATCGCGGCTTCCCCCACTCCGCGGCTCGTGCGCGCGCAACCTGTCTTCCTCTCCCCGCAGGCCCCGCGCCCATGTTTCCCTCCGCCGCGCTTCCCCGCGCGAGCAACCTGTCTTCCTCTCCCCACAGGCCCCGCGCCCATGTTTCCCTCCGCCACGCTTCCCCGCGCGCGCTCACTTCCTCCCCCGCCCCCGCGCTCCCCTCAGAGGACCTGCGTTGGAACCGGCCTAGCCTTACTACTTTATGTTATAAACGCATTTTTAATTAACCTTAAAATTTGCGTAGAGTAATATGTAACTGTTTGAGAATGAAATTAGTTCCCAACACCGCCACACTCATCTTACAGCAGCACCTCGCGGACTGCGATATAGCATCGCGGAACGAGAGGCAATCTGCCAATCAGCGCTGATCGATCAACCAATCAGCGCGGATCGATCGACCAATTAGCGTGCGCGTCGACGATCCAAGAGAACGGAGAAGAAGCGCGAACGGTTATTCGCCATAATGGAATCTCTCTCATGTGTAGCATTACTTGCAACGGTCGTGCAAACGCGTCACTCAAATTCACAAACTCATTCTTGTTTTCTCGCACTCAAGTATCAATCACGATTTGAAAACTCACACTCACGTTTAAACTCAGTGATTTACAGTCATAATAGAACACTCACGTTCCGAGCAATTAATATAATTGTTTAGACGCCTCGTGGCAAGCCACGAGGTCTCATTTTGTTTGCGATTCATGTAGTTCGGATCTCTGCCACACCCAGCTCACCGCAGCACCTCCTGGACAGCGGAGCGCCAAGCCGGATCCACAATCGATCGGCCAATCATGTGTCAGCGACAAAACTCTCAGCCAATCAAATTTCCCCACGTCGATCGACTCTCTAGACTTTTGGAGAAGACGACTAACGGAAATCGATTGGCCATCTTGGATTCATTCTTGTTCATACAGAGTACGGTGAAAGACGCGTAGTTTTCTCAACTTCAAATCTCTTCACGTAACTGGTGAATCGCTCATTACTTCTCGCTCAGCATCAAGCTAGTATTCATTTCAATTAATTGCTTTCTCTAAAACGCTCATTTCCCTTTTCTATTGCGTGAATCGATTGTGGATCGTGGTCGAGGCTCGTCCACGTGGCGGTCGGTGTGCGTGGTTCTCATTGTTTTCAATAACGCTCACTATTGTTCAATTAAAAGCTCTGCTCACCTCTCATCTCTGTGACGCACACTCAGCGAGTGTTTTATAATAAAGACAACTAAACATTTTACCATAATAAGTGCATTGTAACATTTGGACATAACCTCCCCGGCAAACTCACGCTCGTCGCGTTATAACATTCGCGAACACATTTGAACTCACGCGAAAGCATTCACTACAGCAGTTTTAATACAAATCTCTGTACGTCACTCGCGAACACTCATTCACACTCACTACGAGTAAACTTTAATAAATCAAGACAAGTGTTCTCACGCTAAATTCAGTGCAAGTTATTTTCACCTAATCTGTCTAAGAATCCTTCCACTCACAATCAGTAAAACTCAAATAGTAACGTATATGATACGTAATATCCACAAAATATATTTTGACGGGAAAAATTGTTTTTAAAAAAAGGAGTATGAGAAGAAGTTGCGAGGGGACTCGAACCCCGGTCGCCCTCGTGACAATCTGACGCACTACCATTATTATTTTTTTTTTTTTTACAATACGTTTATTTTTCAAGAATACAATCACAATAAATATAATTACAAACGTATGAACGAATAATCGTGTAGTCATCTTTGGTATAGACTAAAGACCCAGTATCAGGTACGTACAGTCTTTTCGTTACTTAATCACCAACGCACCTCTGTGCTTACATTGATTCTTGTACTTTTTACATTTGAACGCCTGCTTTTTCGCTTACTCTGTGTTAATGCCTTTAGATTTTTGTAATGTATAGAAAATGTTGCTTCATATTTGAAAAACTATACCAATGTCTCTTGCTACCCTTACATCTGTTTTGGCGCGCTGCTCAGTTTAAGACTTAATAAACTACTCAGGTACTATATATCGCTTAATCTGTAAATCTAACACTCCTTTGTACTTAGGTTTATGCTATGTCAAATTCCGGTGCTGTCGCTGTTTGACCACGCCCGGTTCTTTTTTTTTGTCACGCATCCATTCATTCTATCGGCTCTTCCATTCCTTATTTACATACCCATACATGTATACATTCATCCTTCCTTTAATCCTGTTGGGTCGCCTCAATATGTACAAACTTCCTTAATGATCTTTGTTTAGCCACCAGTATACTTTTGTTAAGTTGTGGTGCTTGTCTCTCATGTCCCATAGTGATTGTTTGTCTACAAAGCGCAGTCTACTATTGCCTCTGTCTATGTTTACTTCATACAATATTTTTTGGTCGGTGGTCTTTCTATAAATATGATATATTATTGGGAAATTATCCGCGTCCTGGATTAGGCCACCCGCGTCCAAATAGTGGAAGGCTTGCGGCGGGGTAAACCCCGTTTTTCTTGTTTCTTCGAAATATAATTGATTCGGATATACTGCGTGATTTATTAGAGAGTTTGACGTCTTGTTGTTTAGCCTTGTCCAGTGATTCCTGATTAGTTTTAAAATAAATATATCTATTCTAACTATTTGCGCCTCATTGTATAGTCTCGGGTTGCTGATCATTTCTGTGAAGTTAGACTCAGGGGTTCTGTAACTGCCCAGGCAAGCCGTGATACATTTTCTCTCGAACAGTCTTAATTTTTCCATGGTACTCGCACTTAGATTGAACCATATTTGACATCCGTATGTCAGTATCGGTCTTATTAATGACTTATAGCAGAGCATAGTTCCTTAGCATAAAATAGTCTTCTATGAGCATAGAAAGCTCTTTGAGCCTTTTATATTTGTATTTTAATGTGAGCATTATAATTGAGTCTAAAGTCTAAATGTATCTCTAGATATCTTACTATATTATTATGCGGAATTTTGACATTGTGATCTTTTGCTGTTCTTAACGCGAATTTAGTGGCATTGTTTACTATATCCTGGATGGCTTTGGAGTTCTTTGAAATGGGTGGTCTGAATAAAATTGTTTCGCATTTATTTTCGTTAATTCTAAGTTTCCATGTATGGCAGTAGTCTTCAATTTTAATGTATAATTTTTGCAAATGTTTTTGTATTGTTGTAGGCGTTTTTGCATGAATGTAGATTATTAAGTCGTCTGCAAAAGCAATTGCTGCTTTGTTTTTATTGTTACTGAAATCGAACAGGTGAAGCAAGTCGCTCATGAAGATGTTGAACAGGATGGGGGAGTTAATCGCCCCCTGTTGTAACCCGTTTTTTATCAGGAATTCTCTGGAGGAGACTATGTTCCCCTCTGCTACTTGGAATCTTTTTTCGTGTAATAGGTTCCGTGTCATCCTAATTAGGTGACTGGGGAAGTCTTTCTTTAAGAGTTTATAAAAGAGCCCTTCCAACCACACCGTATCCATCGCCTTTTCCAGGTCCATTAGGCATGCCCCTACACATCTACCTCCGTTTCTGTGCCAGCATACATCTGACACAAACTTGGTCAACGCGTGTATTGTTGAATGTCCGTACTTGAACCCAAATTGGTGATCGGGGATTATGCTATTTGCTGTGCAATGTGCCTCTAAGGCTGAATTAATTATAATTTCGAATACTTTGCTTATGTTTGGTAATAAGCTTATCGGTCTATAGCTGGCCCGGTCGCTACTTTCCTTTCCCTTTTTTTTATTGTTATTAATTTTGTTTTTTTTCATTGTGTTGGAAAGTATGTTAAGTTTAAACAGTTATTGAAAAACACTGTATAGTAATATATATATATATATATATATTTGGGGTAATTTTTTTAAGCATATGTTTGGTATTGTATCAAAACTAGCTGATTTTTTATTATTAAGGTTTTTGAATGTATTTTTCATTTTGTACACGTTTGTGAAATAATCGGCTGATATTGCTTCTTGATTGGGGTTGTCCGCTGTATTAGACTCACAAGGAGAGTATTTTAGGTGTCCGCCTCCGATCATTTTGATTTTTGGATATGTTATAGAGCAGGCATGGAACTAAAGTGAACGCAGCGGCCGTTTTTCGGAGGCAACGCCTCCTTTCTCCCGCCGCGCGTCTTGGCCCCCGCGGCGGGCCTAGAAGCTTCGAGTGCCTCAGACCCGTACCATATGAACCGCGCGTGGCGCATTGGGGCGACACCCGTATCAATAGATTTCCGCATCACCCATGGGGTACTATTATCGATGCGTTTTTTTTTGTCAGTGGTATCCCCTGTAGGCCTATTCCACTGTGTCACGCAATAAAAATGAATAGGAAAAACGCGTTTTACTATCAAAATTTTAAATACGTTTGGGAAAACTTATTCGCGCTCCGAATTTTTTCCATGTTCGGGTCAACATATTTGTGCGAATGTTTGTTCTCAAAAATGCGTGCCATTACGACAGAACAGCGCACACGGCTAAGCGATTCCCCGCTTTCAACTTTAATACGTATAACGTCGACCAGCCTCCCCGTTGATATTTTAGATATGCCCAGCACGTCTAAACGTGCGCGAAAATTAAGTTTTCCCAAACGTATTTAAAATTTTGATAGTAAAACGCGTTTTTCCTACCCATTTTTATCGCGTGACACAGTGGAATAGGCCTACAGGGGATACCACTGACAAAAAAAACGCATCGATAATAGTACCCCATGGGTGATGCGGAAATCTATTGATACGGGTGTCGCCCCAATGCGCCACGCGCGGTTCATATGGTACGGGTCTGAGGCGCTCGAAGCTCCTTGGCCCGCCGCGGGGGCCAAGACGCGCGGCGGGAGAAAGGAGGCGTTGAGTCCGAGAAACGGACTCTGCGTTCACTTCAGTTCCATACCTGTTATAGAGGACCGAAAAATAAGAAATACGTGTTTTTTATTTTTCCCCGTTTTCATATTGGGGGGTGAAAACTGCGTTCAAAGTTAGGGTTGAAAAATCATTTTTGTGGAATATCTCGAGAACTATTAGAGATAGGGGAATAGTGTCAATGGACGAATTTTGAGTCTTTGAATGCGAAATATGACTGACTCACCAGATTTTCAAAAAGTCCATTTGTTTAAATAATACATAAAAAATTGTTATTCTTTTGTTAATAATTCTTGTAAATCTTCATCTATATTCATGCAAATTTATTTTCTCATACTTCACAGCCGAACCGAAAATACGGATAAATCAGAATTTGTATTTCCTACAAATTAACAAATATAATTATTATTGTAGTTTACTTATAGTAAGGTGCCGTCCTACAGGGAAATGTAGTTCTCAAGTTATCTAGAAATGAAATTCTAAACAAAACATATCTATGTCACGTCCCGGGTGAGGTCTTTTGGGGACAATGACATGTGGGGTAGAATGGACTCAGGCGCGAATCTAAAATTCAGCACTCTGAGATTTTGTGGGAACTTAGGCGCGAATATTAAATCCGTCACTCTGAGGGTTTTTGAGGAGTCAGGCGCGAATCTGTGATCCAGCACGCTGAGGGTTTTAGAGGAATCAGGCGCGAATCTGTAATCCAGCACACTGAGGGTTTTTGAGGAAAGCCAGGCGCGAATATTAAATCCGTCACGCTGAGGGTTTTTGAGGAATCAGGCGCGAATCTGTAATCCAGCACACTGAGGGTTTTTGAGGAAAGCCAGGCGCGAATATTAAATCCGTCACGCTGAGGGTTTTAGAGGAATCAGGCGCGAATCTGTAATCCAGCACACTGAGGGTTTTTAGAGGGGTCAGGCGCGAATATTAAATCCGTCACGCTGAGGTTTTTAGAGGAATCAGGCGCGAATCTGTAATCCAGCACACTGAGGGTTTTAGAGGAAAGCCAGGCGCGAATCTTACATCCTGCACTCTAAAGCTAAAGAATAGATCAGGCGCGAATCTGACATCCAGCACACTAATCGATCAGGGAAGGTTTAAAGGCGAATGGTATCCGGGGACACCCGTTAGCACTCTTGTTTTGATTTTAACGTTGCATTTATGTAGAGAAAATCACTTATAATATTTCCGTGAATAGCACGGCTCGTGCAATAGTATGTTTGTAAACACAACTGGGGCTTTAGCGTTCACTGATCGAGATCAGCTGTTGCTGCAGTTTGTTTTGGTTTGAGGATATTCGCAACCGGAGATTAGACACAATAATTCAAAGCGTGATTTAAACAAGAACGTTTGTTTATTCAAGGTACGATAATATGCCATGCATCGTTAATGCAAAAGCAGTTAATTGTTATAGAAATGCGTTTGACAGCGAGCATTAGCACATGACATTTATATAAATTGTGATTAGTACAATATAAAAGTATGAACATGAAATACAATATGCGATAATTAAAGGAAATGATTACAATAAGCACATATATAGAAAGTAGTAATAGTAATAATACAAAATATAAATGATCGCAATAAGCGTATAGAAAAGTAGTAGTAATTCAATTATATATATATATATGATAAGCTTTAAGTAAATAGAATAATATGAAAATAATAAGCGTTAATACGCGAAAGCAATAGACGAAATGAAAGTTATAAATACAAGATAATAAGTGAACGCAATAAGCAATAATAATACGAAATTATAAATGGGAATGATATAAATAATAATAATAATAATAATTGATTGCTTACGGTAGAAGCCGTAGGTAACTGATTTTAATGGTTTCACTATATAATTTTCACTAAATGAATACTTGTAGTACTATTGAAAATACTGGTGATAATAATCTCCGGCCTCTCAGGACCTCGTATTTATATGTTTGTTGCGGGGTACGCGCGGTATCGGCCTTGACACATTTAAGAATTTAGTCGCAGTAGGACTTCCGGGGTTTTTATAAACTGAATGTCTATTAATAGACATTCTTCTGTCACGTACGCCGAATATGCGTCGCAATTAGATTTCTTGGGTTTTTATGAACGGTATTTGGAGATATTCAACCCATCGCATGGATTTTGGGTATTTTAACGGGAAAGGGGTTTGAATGGCTTGGATTTGGAGGGTCTTAGAGAAGGAGTGAGACGTGGTCTCGGTTTAAGAAGATTTTGGGGCGAGGGACTTGTTTAGATTTAGTTTTGAGGAGGGAATTCGTGCCTCGTTGGGCGAATAAGTGAAGGAGGTTTCGTACTGACCATCTCGAGATGGGGACCGCTAAGGTACATCATCGAGGTGATCAGCGATTGGGGAAAAGGGGTAATAATTGAATTTGAGGGACTTTGGTGGAGTGATTCTGAGATTTTTAATAGATTTTCTGAATAGTACCGCGCGAAAAATGTTGGGACGTTACACCTTCCCCCTTATATGAAGAAATTTTTACATTTCTTAACACAGGGTACGGGTGTATTGAAATGAGAAAACGAAAATAAAAGATATAGCCTATTTGGCAAAAAAAGAAAAAGGAAATAAATTGTGTCGCCTACTTGGCGAAAGAGAAAAAAAAAAAATAAAGCTAATTTTATAATTAAAATATAAAAATAAAAAAAAAGGGACTATTTATAAGGAGAGGACTAACAGAAGGAGCTATGTACAAGGAAATGGGAATTAGTATGGGGGATAGGAATATTCAAGGGTTTGGAAAATAGGATCGTCCAGGATGAACGTGAGGTCCTGACCGTTTTGGTACTGGTCATCGAACCATCTCAGGAACTCGGGCGTTAGCTCACTGTGGTCCGGGACTCTAGTCGCTAACCCCGTGTCCAGGATTTCCACGACACCTGGACAAGGAGGGATTGAGGAGGGAATTTGGGATGTGGGAATATGGGATGGAGAACGGTAAGGAGTGGGTGGTGGACGGGAGAGTACCTCTCTGCCTTTTGCGGGAGGGCAGCAAGGGGGCGGTGGAGTAACGATCTCCTGCATCGTCTCCAGGTCCATCGTTGTGGGGTGTCTTCAATGACGATAACCTCTGGTGAGGGCTCAGCCTCCCTGATGGTTTTTGTGGAGGTCACCCTGGGAAGGAAGGGCGATAGGCTCCTTCCCTCTTTTACGGCCTCCTTCCGCATCCATCTGATGTGGGCGAGCCTTCGTTTGAGGCCACCCCCACCTCTCTTAGCCCCATTAGGGTTGTGGGCCCTTTTATGTGGCATCCTGGCAATACTATAGTTTTGGTAGAAATGAAATAATTAATATTTGTTTTAAGATTAGGGTCAACCGGGATTCTCGCGTAACCGACTAAGACGCGCTTTGTTAGCGTGTATGATTTTAGTTTTTCCTTTCCAGGAAATTTTCAAATTTTGCGAAGGGATAACCTCTAGTATTGTGTGCGGACCGGAGTACTGGTCCCCGAATTTCCCTTTTCTCGGTTCTATTAACACGAATATTGGGTCACCCGGTTTGAAGGTCTCTTCATTTATGTGACGATCATAATATTTTTTATAGCGAAGTTTAGACTGATTTAACTTTTCCGCAGCAGCGGTTTGTATTTCTTGCATTCTTATACTTAATTTCGAGAGGTATTGACTATAAGTTTCGTTTTCAAAATCTTCGGGCACCCTTTTTCGACTGGATACCCGGGCTATTTTCCCGAATACTAACTCGTGTGGAGTGTAACCAGTGCCCTCGTGGACGCTGGTATTATAAGAGAACGCGGCCATGTCGGTCCATTCGTCCCAGTCGCTGTATTTACTGATAAACATTTTCAAATATTCCGTTAGGACAAGGTGCGATCGCTCTAAAGAACCGTTAGTCTGTGGGTGAAAAGCTGTGGTTCGAAATTGTTCAATTCTAAATTTTTGCGCGATAACTTTCATGAATTTACCAGTGAAATTAGCTCCCTGGTCAGTGAGGATGGCTCTGGGAGCTCCGAATTGACAGATAAATTTTCTTATAAATGCGTCCGCGATTTTTATCGATGTGGACTGTTTGAGGGGTTCGCACACGAAGTATTTCGTCAATAAATCTTGCATAGTTAATATATAAGTATGTCCTTCTCTAGTAGTGGGTAACGGTCCCACTATATCCAGGGCGATTTTGTCAAAGGCTCGTCCAGGTGTGTCGGTGAGAATCATTGGTTGTTTGATTTTAACACGGACGAGTTTCTTCCGCTGACAATCCTCGCATTTTCGAATATAATCTTCCACGGCTTTCTTCATTCCTTTCCAAAAATAGTAATGACGAATTCTATTATATGTTTTAGTTACTCCTTTGTGTCCAGCTAATGCAGACACGTGATTTTCCATAATTATACTTTGTCTTTTTGATTCTTCAGGAATCTGGACTAGCTGTAAGCATATAGTGACGCTGATGTCTTCTTCGTTAATGGCTTCGAGAACGTCTATTATAATATCTTGCCAACTCAGTTGATCAATATTGTTTGTTTTGGCAATGCTGAACGAATATATTATTAATTCGCGTACTATATCCTTAAGTGAAGAAAGGGCTTCGTTCCAATTTGTCGTGGTTAGGGGTATATTTTGTGTCTACTTGATAACTAAACCTACGAAAATTTGTCCCTTTTTATATGATACGTGAGCTTTACCCAGAGTGAGTTCGCCTGCTATCGTCAGTTCTCCTGCTTCCTGTAATTGTCTAGCTCCTTCGTCGCAAGGCTTCCCATCGGCACTTAAAAAGAATACTAACGTTTCTTTACGTAGGGACAAAGGGTCGCGACTGATTGACGGTGTTATGATGATTTCTCGGTCTGGATCCGCTTCGTAGGCTGTTTCTGAAGGATCGTTCGTCTCGATTATCGATGATTCCGAGTCTGTTGTTGATTCGTGAGAAGCATTGGATTCCACTTCGGAATCCGAGTCGTCTTGTTCCGGCGGTGTTGGCGATTCCAGAAGCGAAATAATCGAATGTGGCTCATCTGCATGTTCTTCTTCTGCTGCCTGAGTTTCCTCTTCTATAATATTTCCTGATTTTGGTAGATTTAGAGAGGGGAAATCCGGTGGCGCTTTTATCGGCGTCGGGTCCTTGCGTACTTTTCGGCGTGGTTGTGTCCTCGTAGGCGCCGTTCTGTGGCGAATTTTACTTGTAGATGTTTGTGTGGAGGTGGATGTTTGGGAGTTCCGAGGCCTCCCTGGGCCTCGTTTAGGCGGGGGCAGATCTTCCCAATCGTCGTCGGCTTCCTCTCTTGGTCGTATGGGGCATGCTTCCACCGTAGGTGGATTTCGGGATAAAGCATCGGCAAGTTTGTTACTTTTTCCCGGTTGATATCGAATTTCGTATTCATACTCAGCTAATTTCAATCGCCACCTGACAAGGCGCGAGGTTGGGTCCTTTACTTTATGTAACCAAATCAAGGGTTGGTGGTCAGTAAATAAAATAAACTTCCTTCCATATAAGTAAGGTCGGAAATGTCTAACACAATATACAATAGCTAAAAGTTCTTTCTCTATGGTTGCATAATTTATTTCTGCTTTATTTAGGAGGCGAGAAGCGTAAGCGATCGGTAATTCCTTTCCGTCGATAGCCTGACTTAATATTCCTCCTATAGCGTATTCGGAAGCATCAGTAGTGATATGAAATTGCATTTCAAAATTTGGATATTGCAGGATAGGTTCCTTCTGCAACGCTGACCTTAAGTGGTCAAAAGCCGTTTTCTGGGACGGTCCCCAGTCAAATTTTATGTCTTTCTTTAGTAGTTGGGTTAACGGCCGAGCTATTTTGGAAAATTCTGGGATAAACCTTCTATAATATCCGGTTAATCCAAGGAATTGTTTGATTCCTTTTGGTGTACTTGGTGCCGGGTAGTTTCGGACGGCTTGAATTTTTCCTAAATCTGGTTTTACCCCTTCCTCGGTAATTATATGTCCCAGGTAAGCGACTTCCTTATGTAGGAATTTACATTTTGTAGGTTGTAACTTTAAGTTTGCTTCTCGTAAACGGTGAGCGAGTTTTTTAAATTTGATTAAATGCTCTGTTAGGGAACTTGCGTAAAGGACGATATCGTCCAAATATACGAACATTTCCGTGCCTTGGAGTCCCGTAAGGGTATGGTCCATTAGACGCTGGAAAGTAGCTGGTGCATTACAAAGTCCAAATGGCATCCTGACAAACTCATAATGTCCATGAGGTGTAGAAAATGCGGTTTTTGGTGCGTCTTCCGGTTTCATAGGGATTTGGTGGAATCCTGACGCGAGGTCAAATACGGAGAAGTACTTTGCTCCTCCTAATTGATCTAATATTTCATTGATATTTGGAAGTGGGTATGCGTCGGGAACTGTAATTTTGTTTAAATCCCTGAAGTCAATTACCATTCGCCACAAGAGTTCCCCATCGGGTCCCGGTTTCTTAGAGACGATCCAAATAGGCGAATTGTAAGGTGACAATGATGGTTTTATTATTTCCTGATCTAGTAATTTGCCTACTTGTTTATCTATTTCCTTTTTGTGTACTGGAGGAAATCGATATTGTTTAGTATTGACAGGCACTGGGTCCGTTGTCTGGATCCCATGCTGGATAGCGTTCGTATGACCCAACTTCTCATCTGGTAGATGAAAAAGGTTATGGTACTTACTTAAAATTCCTTGGACATGTAGTTTTTCTTCCGGATTCATATGATCCATTGAAATTAATCCGAGCACTTGTTCCATCCTTGTTGTGGGTTTTTCAGAAATTATTGATACTTCCTCACCCGACGCAATACTAAGAGACTCAAGGAAATTTGGGTGGAGGGTTGATCTGGCATAATGCTCAGAGAGTGAGTGCACTTTCGCGGGTGCCTCGGTTTGGTGGATCAACGGATCCTGGGGTATAAGGGACTTGTTTAAATTTAGGGCGGGGATAGGAGTGACGCGCTTTGACGTCATAGTCTCTTTTGTTCGTCTTTGTTTGGGTTCTGGAATCACAATTTCGAATTCATCCAATTCAACAGTAGGTCTTGTGATCGTTATGTCCGTTTCATTAGAATTTATTATTTGTAAGTACGCTTTGCCGTCTTGATTACGGACAAGAGCGTTACCAGCATGAATCCCAGTGCCTAAGTCTAACCGGGGTAAATACCCTTCCTTTATATTTGAATTTAATATATTAATAAAGGAAACGGTTTTTGATCTAGCAGGTAGTACGATTTGAGTTCTGTTTACAAATGGAATAGAGTTTCCGTTGAACTCTAACTGCTTTTTGGAATAATGTATCGAGGCATTTTGTTTCATAAAAAATTCTGTACCTAGTATTCCTTGTGGTTTAATTGGGAAATCATTTTCGACTACGTTAAACGTGACGTTGTCGCCAAAAAGGGTTATCTTCACTGTACCAAGCGTGGTGACGGGGACCGGAGAGATGCCCTTGAGTATTAGTCGATCTTTCTTGTCTATCTCTTGTGGTAGCTTTACGATTTGAATTTTTAATAAGTTCACCTGTGACCCAGTATCAATCATTAATTCAGGTGTAGTTTCGAAGTCGGGGGAGGGAATTCTTACAGATGGAGCTTCATCGGCAGTATTTAACCATGCTGTTGCGATTCTAGTTTCGATATTCCCGGTTCCGTTTGTATTATTATTGGATGCGCTCTCGTTTGGCCCGTTCCACGGTACGCATCCATGGTTGACCGTAGGGGCGGAGCGTTTCCCGAATCTCGTTCCTGGAAGGTTCCAGGGTTTCTTTCATTTCGATTAAATATGCGTTTCCTGCATTCTGAGATTAAGTGTCCGGGCTTTTTGCAATAAGCGCAGATGCGCAATTCCGTAGGTCTTGAGGGAGGTGGTCGGTTTTTGTCCCAGTAAGGGAGCAAAGGGTTAGGGGCCTGATTACCATATCCCGCAACTCGGTTTTGGGGATATCGTTCGGACGGTTGGGAGGCAATTTTCTGGTTACTTCTGCAGGACAGTGCGTCGTGTCCTGTCTTATTACAAATTTGGCATATTAACTTAGGAGCCTTTTGTTCGGAAAACCTTTGACGATCCCTTTCAATCTTCTTATCCACGAGTACAGCTAACTCGAAAGCTTCATCGAGCGTTTCGAAATTATGTTGGAATAATCTTGTTCGTATATGGGGAGGAAGTCCATCCACAAATGAATCCAACGTCAAACGATCTAGATCCTCGGGGTGATTCCGTGAAAAATCGCGATAATATTCCCTGTCTTCTTCCAAAATAGCGAATCGGAGATCCTTAACGCGCGAAATATATTCCAATATGTGTTCGTTATTTCCTTTAATAATATTTGCCAGTTCTCCACGATAGTGGTCTGAAGTTTTCGCGGCGGAGAATGTTCGTTTGAGTTGTTTTATTAAATCATTCACGGAGTCAAAAACCCTATCCTCAACAGCCAAGCAGGCGTGGTCTTGCAGTTTATTGCGTAACAACCTCGCCAGCTGGGGTTCAGCCTGCGGGGGAACCAGAGCTTTAGCCCTATTGCAGGCTCTCGCGAATTGCACCACTGGTATATTATGTCCGTTAAAATTAGGGACGGTTTCTATGGCGTCTTTTAACGTGATCTGGGGTGTTGGATCATGGTCCGGAGTATTATTACGATTCAATGTCTCAGGAATTTTATTTAAATTTAGCACCGGTTTTCTATCAAAACGGGAGGAACCCGGTGTGGCGAAATTATTCACAACTGGCGGGGGTGCAAGAAGTCTTTCCATCAGCCCTTGTATGTTTTGCATCTGACTGGAAAGACCTTCCAACGTGGGGCTGCCCGTTCCGGTTTCTACATTCGAATGCATATTAGGTTCAACAATTTTTGTGTGCAAGGTTTCAATTTTAGCTTGTTTTTCCCGCAATAATTGGACTTGCTTCATTAATTCAGCGATCGTAGTGTCTATAGCGTTAGTGGAAGGGCTTTTCTCTTGGTCCACTACGCAAGAATCGTCGGTTTCCCCGTACACGGACATGTTTGATTTAACCCGACTTTAATTTTTTAGGTAAAAGTTTGGGTTTTCTTAATTTGGGCGTACGAAAGCTGTGGTTCAAAGTCTACCATGCTCTCTACCCGGGTAGTTATTATCGAATCTAGTTTGATTTTTCTTTATTCGACTGTAGTGCTCTGTGCATACGGCACTTAATTTGAACAAGAGGTTCTTGCAACGAGGGCATTCAGGGAATATATCGTTAGGTTGGTGGTAGTGTACTTGATTTATTTCGTCTACTTCCACCGGGTTTGAATTAAAACAATTTAGGCAAATTTTTCCGCCTTCCGTGGTCGTAGCTGCTCCTCCCGAAACACAAATCAACGCGTTTGAATCTGACAAAACGCCTCGCAGCCTGCGGCTTGGGTAATATAACGTATTTTGACTTTGACGCGAATCGCGCATGTTGGGTATCAATATATATATATGTCGCGTCAGGCAGTCTGTTTAGATTTCATAAGTTTTATTTCCTAAATGATTCAGAGTCTGTTTGAAAGAAAGTGCCACTGTGTGCACGCGGCACAATTGGTTGCGGGACGCGTTTGTAATAAAATTGTATTGCACCGAGGGCAATTAGGGAATGTATAAGGCGTATGTAAGAAATGAATTTGATACGTTTTCACCGTATTTGTTGGATCAAGTTTGGAGCAATTTAAGCAAATTTCTTCGTCTTCGTTATTTGCCACTATGGTCCCGGAAACACAGACCATCCACTGTATCGATTCCGTCAACTTTTGTAATTGGCGGCTCTGGTAGGCTGGTTTCCACGGGTTTACGTGTTCTAAGTACATACTAAGTAGCGGGACTTTGTGGGTGCCGCGTCGGAGAATCTAATTCTTATCAACGGCAAACGAAAATCCCACACCGCTGTCACCAAAAATATGTCACGTCCCGGGTGAGGTCTTTTGGGGACAATGACATGTGGGGTAGAATGGACTCAGGCGCGAATCTAAAATTCAGCACTCTGAGATTTTGTGGGAACTTAGGCGCGAATATTAAATCCGTCACTCTGAGGGTTTTTGAGGAGTCAGGCGCGAATCTGTGATCCAGCACGCTGAGGGTTTTAGAGGAATCAGGCACGAATCTGTAATCCAGCACACTGAGGGTTTTTGAGGAAAGCCAGGCGCGAATATTAAATCCGTCACGCTGAGGGTTTTTGAGGAATCAGGCGCGAATCTGTAATCCAGCACACTGAGGGTTTTTGAGGAAAGCCAGGCGCGAATATTAAATCCGTCACGCTGAGGGTTTTAGAGGAATCAGGCGCGAATCTGTAATCCAGCACACTGAGGGTTTTTAGAGGGGTCAGGCGCGAATATTAAATCCGTCACGCTGAGGTTTTTAGAGGAATCAGGCGCGAATCTGTAATCCAGCACACTGAGGGTTTTAGAGGAAAGCCAGGCGCGAATCTTACATCCTGCACTCTAAAGCTAAAGAATAGATCAGGCGCGAATCTGACATCCAGCACACTAATCGATCAGGGAAGGTTTAAAGGCGAATGGTATCCGGGGACACCCGTTAGCACTCTTGTTTTGATTTTAACGTTGCATTTATGTAGAGAAAATCACTTATAATATTTCCGTGAATAGCACGGCTCGTGCAATAGTATGTTTGTAAACACAACTGGGGCTTTAGCGTTCACTGATCGAGATCAGCTGTTGCTGCAGTTTGTTTTGGTTTGAGGATATTCGCAACCGGAGATTAGACACAATAATTCAAAGCGTGATTTAAACAAGAACGTTTGTTTATTCAAGGTACGATAATATGCCATGCATCGTTAATGCAAAAGCAGTTAATTGTTATAGAAATGCGTTTGACAGCGAGCATTAGCACATGACATTTATATAAATTGTGATTAGTACAATATAAAAGTATGAATATGAAATACAATATGCGATAATTAAAGGAAATGATTACAATAAGCACATATATAGAAAGTAGTAATAGTAATAATACAAAATATAAATGATCGCAATAAGCGTATAGAAAAGTAGTAGTAATTCAATTATATATATATATGATAAGCTTTAAGTAAATAGAATAATATGAAAATAATAAGCGTTAATACGCGAAAGCAATAGACGAAATGAAAGTTATAAATACAAGATAATAAGTGAACGCAATAAGCAATAATAATACGAAATTATAAATGGGAATGATATAAATAATAATAATAATAATAATTGATTGCTTACGGTAGAAGCCGTAGGTAACTGATTTTAATGGTTTCACTATATAATTTTCACTAAATGAATACTTGTAGTACTATTGAAAATACTGGTGATAATAATCTCCGGCCTCTCAGGACCTCGTATTTATATGTTTGTTGCGGGGTACGCGCGGTATCGGCCTTGACACATTTAAGAATTTAGTCGCAGTAGGACTTCCGGGGTTTTTATAAACTGAATGTCTATTAATAGACATTCTTCTGTCACGTACGCCGAATATGCGTCGCAATTAGATTTCTTGGGTTTTTATGAACGGTATTTGGAGATATTCAACCCATCGCATGGATTTTGGGTATTTTAACGGGAAAGGGGTTTGAATGGCTTGGATTTGGAGGGTCTTAGAGAAGGAGTGAGACGTGGTCTCGGTTTAAGAAGATTTTGGGGCGAGGGACTTGTTTAGATTTAGTTTTGAGGAGGGAATTCGTGCCTCGTTGGGCGAATAAGTGAAGGAGGTTTCGTACTGACCATCTCGAGATGGGGACCGCTAAGGTACATCATCGAGGTGATCAGCGATTGGGGAAAAGGGGTAATAATTGAATTTGAGGGACTTTGGTGGAGTGATTCTGAGATTTTTAATAGATTTTCTGAATAGTACCGCGCGAAAAATGTTGGGACGTTACATCTAATACGCATATAATTTCCTATTGTATACTAGATATTACTTCTAGCGTGAACAAAATTGCCATTTCGAGTACGAGGTGTCTGTAGCGCTACGTCCTCAAATGAATGTGTTTACATTATCGCAGACCTTATGGTTCATATTGATCACAAAAATGGTATTCATGAAAGAAGTGTTTTAAACAAAATGATTTCTGACACCACGAGCATCTAATTACAGCTGTCTCATCACATAGTGCACATTTCGTTTGTGTATCCTGGTCAAAAGCGAAGTACACAGGGTTCTCAAAATCTCCTGCTTTCTCGTCTATATACCCACTTTTATACCAGGAATACTGAAATAAATGTGCGTATCTCGGTGAAGACAGTTGGTTGTACACAAGCGACTGTAATTTAATAATATTATTCCTTAAATGTAGATTAATATCGGAATTCTATAACAGTACATCGTCAGAAAAGCGTCTAACGTAATTTTTCCACACTCTAAATCCGTACACATCCAGAGGCTGGGTTCGTCCCGTGGTACCTTGTGGTATTTTCTTAATTATGATTTCTTTACCAGCTGGTTTCGCACTATGTACATCTTGTTCGCAGTGTCCACTCCAAGAATCTAGTAACAACACACTTGTTTGTTTGGTTTTAGGAAAAAAGACTTCTTCCAACCAGGTTTCGAAATGAGCTGCAATATTCAATTAAAATCCATCGTAACTACACATATATGTATAGTTAAATTTCAATTATCAATAAAAGATTGTTTAATTAAGATAATTTCAAAATATACATTACCAGATGTGAGTTTCCCAGATTTTGATGCCGTCACGTACACGTTCTTTGGCTTAAATAAGGTTTTTCTAACTATTGGTCTAAATTCTCCATCTGCTTCTTTCAAGACCATAAAGAGGGGTGACAACAATCTTCCATCCGCAGTTATTGTTGGTTGTATTGTATAACTATGTGTCGTTGACGCTACAGATTGTACAACACATTCTACTTTTTTTTGGCCTTCCGCTGATAAGGTCCGTCCAGTATGTATTTCTAATTGAAATCCACTTTGATCTGAATTATATATATTTTAAGATCCATATGTTACAATCAAGGGTTTCACTTCCTTAACAAAATCTGCAGCTTTAACTTTCAAAACTTCATCATCTTCTATTGCCGATCTTGCAACAAATTTGGTTATTTTTCGTGAAACAATGCGATGGGCTTTTTTAAAATTATTTACCCACGTTCTAGAAGCTTTAAAAGCGTTGTCGTTATTACCCTGCTCTTTGTATGCGTTCAGAGCCCATTGCCGAATGTGTCTGTCATGCAAAATATAACCAGCGCCAATAGCTTTTCTCATAGTTTCTACTACAGACCCGGAAACTTTTGTTAACTTTTCGTTTTTAGTTCCTCCTGCTTCAATTTGATGAGCCCATCGTCGTAATTGACATTCAGAAGAAACAAGTTGAAAATTATGTTGAACTGTAGTTGTTTGAGAATCACCTAGTTCTCCTCATCACCGCACCAAGCTCACCGCAGCACCTCTCGGACAGCGGAGCTCACGACTGATCCACCGATCGATCGGCCAATCAACGCTGTCTCTCAATCAATCAGTCAATCATTGCTTTCCCTCAATAGATCAGCGAATCAGATCTCACCGCGCTACTCGATCACCCAATCAGATTTCCCCACGTCGGTCGATGCTCGAGAATGTTCGAGTCGACGCCGGTAACGGAAATCTGATTGGATTCTTTTTCACCTTTTGTTCACATTGTGTAGAGTAGAGACGTGTCTTGAAATTCTCGTGCTTTAATCTTGTGTGCATCGCTTTTCATTGCTTCATAGCTTTGGTAGTGCTTCAGCTATCATTTCATTGCTCATTTGCGCGTTTAAATCACTGCTTTCATTAATCAATCTCAATCTCTTGTAACGCCGTATCGCGAGGCCACGTGTCGCGTGCCGGTGAATTCTCATCTTCTCACCACGTGCATCTCTAAACTGCTAAAATATCATCGCTCACGCTCACAACATTCTCTTTTAATAAAGACTACGTTCATTTTAATACTGTGCAGTGCTTCGCTTCCACTTTCTTACCGTCGACCATAACCTCAAACTCTACCAGCGCGCTCAATCAAATCAGATTCTCAAACAGTAGTAAGCTTTCGTGTTTTCTCTGCTCCTTTCCAAAATTCAACTGCGCGCCGCTTATATTTAATATCAACATCTTTATCACGCTGCGAATAAACTCCTGTATATGATTCTTCAGTCCAGTCTTCATCTGTATCGTCTACAACCACAGGTTCCGCTTCACACTCTTTAAACTGATCTAGAAAGTCTAATGAAGCTACTTCCGATATTTCGATATCATTAAATTCAAATATACTATCGAGCAACTGCTTTTGAATGGAGTCTTTTAACCGTATTTCCTCTCTCGTTATTGGAGTTTCCATCAAATACATACTTTGAAATGATACTAACAACAAGTTGATCACATTCAATGGATTAACAATCATTTTCTATTACGAAAATGGTACTTACAAAGTCACTTCTGTGGATTCGTCACACACTCGGATACAACTGAAGAAGTAGCCAGAAACCGAGAGAATATATACCGACTTATCGCAAACAAACAGCAGTACGTAAGTTGATATATTTAACTTTTATTTTCGAATCTGAAGAATGTATAAACAAACTGATATCTCATTGTCAGCGTGGTAAAAATAGCAGAAAAAGTGAAATCTTGTAAAATGTAGTTAGCAACATACACATGTATGTTCCATACGAAATAAAACCACTGTCAATCCATTAACAATTGACGTCGTCTAAATTGATTAATTTTCTCAATTGTGTGATCCTATAGTGTGCTAAACAATAGCAAGCCCAAATCTAATAAGTAAATTACTCCTTTTCAGAACTATCATATGTTTATAAACGGAAAAACAAGAATTGAACTTGCACATACTATTTTACTTTTACCAAAATGTTTCTAACTATATTTTAAGGTCTTCGCATACATTCAAACTAATTACGATAGCCAATCACGTTAAGGGCGCAGTGCGCCGCTTGCAATAGAACGTAGCGCTACAGACACCTCGTACTCGAAATGGCAATTTTGTTCACGTTAGAAGTAATATCTAGTATACAAAAGGAAATTATATGCGTATTAGATATGTTTTGTTTAGAATTTTATTTCTAGATAACTTGAGAACTACATTTCCCTGTAGGAGGACACCTTACTATAAGTAAACTTCAATAATAATTATATTTGTTAATTTGTAGGAAATACAAATTCTGATTTATCCGTATTTTCGTTTCGACTGTGAAGTATGAGAAAATAAATTTGCATGAATATAGATGAAGAATTATTAACAAAAAAATAACAATTTTTGATGTATTATTTAAACAAATGGACTTTTTGAAAATCTGGTGAGTCAGTCATATTTCGCATTCAAAGACACAAAATTCGTCCATTGACACTATTCCCCTATCGCTAATAGTTCTCGAGATATTCCACAAAAATGATTTTTCAACCCTAACTTTGAACGCAGTTTTCACCCCCCAAATATGAAAACGGGGAAAAATAAAAAAACACTTATTTCTGATTTTTCGGTCCTCTATAACATATCCAAAAATCAAAATGATCGGAGGCGGACACATAAAATACTCTCCTTGTCAGAGAATGTGCATATGGTTGTATTATTTTCTTTGACTGACACTATTTCTGCTTTTAACGTGTTTACTTTCTGTTTAATGATGTTGTTTAGTTGTAGTTTTCCTAATCCCTCATTTTGAGTATGCACTGTCTGAAAATGAGCGCCTAGTATATTTAACTTGTCTATGGGTTTTGTGACAGTGAAATTCTTGCTAGCGTCTATTTTTAAGGGTTCCTTATCAATTCCTGCCTCTCTTAGCAGCTCGGATGCGCTCGATGGTACTTTTATTACATCTATTCCATTCTGTTCTCTCTGTCGAAACAATCTATTTATACTTGGGAATAAATTTTTGCTGTCTTTTGTGGAGATTTTACCAATTTGGTGTCTCCAGTAGTCACTTATTTTAAAAAAAGGTACAAAAAGTGCGCCAAGTATATAATCCTGTCAAAAAAGGATCCCACTTAAAAACATTGTCGTAAATTAATATCCTATCAAAAAGAATCCCACTTAAAACATTGTCGTAAATTAATAGCTTCACAAAACTATTGATATACAAAATTTGCGCCAATTACAACAATGGCTATTTATACAAAGACAAAAATGTATTTAATAATATTAAGCAGATATATTTTCATAGAAATAAATATTTTTATACGAATAAAATTTTTAATTATTTTACGAAAAAATGTTAATTAATTGTCTTAGTTAATAAATAAAACAATATAAAACAAGGCAAGACACCATTGAGACAAGAAATATGTATATAATAATATTAAGCAGATATATTTTCATAGAAATAAATATTTTAATACGAATCAAAATTTTATTTTCAAAATACTTGGCGCTGCGAAACCGAATTGGTGTTGCTAAACTGAATAAATATGTATAAATTACATTAAAATCTTTTTCTTTCTTTCTTGTCTCAATGGTAGAGCTGTTCGAGTACTCGGAACAAGCGAGCCGGGACATACTCGGTTCGAATAACCGAACCGAGCCGAGCGCTCGAATAAAGCGAGCGGCTCGATTAATGCGAGCGGGCTCGATTAATGCGAGCGGGCTCGATTAATGCGAGCGGGCTCGATTAATGCGAGCGGGCTCGATTAATGCGAGCGGGCTCGATTAATGCGAGCGGGCTCGATTAATGCGAGCGGGTCGGTTAAAGCGAGCGGCTGGACACAATCGGGTGGCTCGAACGATCCGAGCACGCGAACCGGTCTTTTTCTAATGGAATAGATATAATAATTGTTAAGATGATTTTTTCTGATTACGATATAAATCAAATAACTATTATTTATTTATTAAGATCACTATCTTTCTAATTTTGTATTTGCAAACGTACTCATATACTTTTCTTTATTTTACCTTCCTTCTTTTCTTCACTTTGCTCTTTCTTTCCGGTCTCCCTTCGTAATTGTGTTTGTATTGTGTTATTATTAACAAAGGGTGTTAATAGTTGGATTTATTTGAGTAGGTTACGAAATCTCTTGCACAATTATTGATATAATTTTTTTCCCCGACTTAATTAATGAAAAATTATAATATTATGCGTGATCTATATATCTCATAACGTGCCAATGAAAATGGGGGAATATTTGTAAGAGATCGTACGAAAATGCAACAAAACAAGGATATATTAAAATAATATTTTGTACAATTTAATTATACACTGCAATATATTACAAACTACACACACACACACTATATACATATTCATTAACTCAATTTAATTCGTTTATTTCATATCGACGGGACAAGCCCTTTATTACATAAATATCAAATAAAAAGATAGAAAACAGAGAGAACAGCGAATATGATACAGAATAAGAAATACAGACTAAGTATGATATGCAGCTCGTGAAACCAAAAAGTAAATAATAATAGTAATAATAATACAAAATCTATATACAGTCATATCACTGCATACATACATTATATTTTTAAATTGGCGGACAAGAAACATATGTGTTCCACCCTTTCGGTCAGCAGGCAGGTACGTTTCTGAGTGACTACGTTGCCTGCCAATGAAAATAATCGTTCACTGTATACCTGCGTGGCTGGTATACCAAGGATATTTTTGGCAACTCGTGCCAAAGTTGCATATCTACTGGAATTCTCGTTCCACCACTTTAATATACAATCTTTTGCCGAAATATTTTTTTCGGCAATATAAGTGCTTATTTCCTTTTTTAACATGTCGGAACAACTTATTTCTTCATGTTCGGAAATATTATTTAAAAAGGTGACGAGGCTTTCCGATTCCGATGGCGATGGTTCTGCCAGAAAAATGAAATATTTAACGTACAACACTAGATAAAATGTCACATAATCTTCTGATAGTTTTATACACACCTGATATTTCCTGTATTTCTGTACTTTCTGTACTTATCTCCGTTACTTGCACCATATAATTGCTCGCAACTAATTCTAAAATAACGAGAGCCTCGCGCTTCTTCTCCGCCGACAACAACCGATCTTTAACCCGAGGGTCCAGGAGCATTGCTAATATCAAAGTTTTGGAATTTTCTATAAAATCCAATCTCCTGTTGATTTCAATTAACAAATTCTTTGTAAATTGCAATGTGTTTGGCGTGTTGTCCTTTGCAATTATTGCCATTAGCGTCTCTTTCATCCCATAAATTGCGGGAATGCATCGGGACAATGTTGGTGCGTCTTCTGTGGTTAGTACATGGGTGGCGTCTTTAAACAATCTTAATGTATTGCAATATTCATGGATCATAGACCACTCGCAACTATTAATTGTGTTAGGCATTCCTTCCCCACCCATAACAGTTGTTAACGCTTTTCTTAGTTGAAGCAATCGAGCGAGCATGTCATATTGCGAATTCCACCGCGTCTCAACATCGCCAATTAATTTTAGGGGAGTGCGAGTGGGGTAACTTACTAACTGCTCCGCTTTTAATTTGTTGGTCGCGGCTGGAGAGCGGTGGAAAAATCCTACAATTGTTCTACATTTTTGTAGTATTTTCAATAACTCTTTCGACTGCTTGTGGTTTACGGCATCTTTTATTGCCAACTGAAAAGAAGTTGTTACGTTTAAAATTGAAATGTTTATGATTTACTATTTATTTGAATATTTAATTGTCTCTTATTGTTTACCTGCAAAGTGTGAGCGAAACATGGAATACGCTCCCACGTGTCCGATAATCGTATCGCTTTAACGATATTCGCAGCATTGTCAGTTACGAAATATATCTCCAAGTTCTTATCGTTTGTGAAACCCCACTCATCAAGTGTACTTTTTAAAAAGGAATTTAAATTTTCGCCAGTGTGCGACTCGGATAACACTTTAATTTGTAAAGTGTAATTTTTAATCTTAAAATTGGAATCTATATAATGCACAGTTGTTGATACGTAATTTTCATTCGCTCGCGATGACCATCCGTCCGTCGTGAAAGCGAATGTACACGTCTAATCCAAAACATTAAAAAATAATTGTAAATTTTCTAAGTATTTAGGAAGGTGATATATTTCATCGTTCTGATATTTCACTTACCGTTTCCATATCTTGCATTATAATTTCTTCGATTCTTTTTCTTTCGCTATCGTATAAATTTGGAATAATATTGTCCGAAAATCTTGTGCGGCATGGTATACTATATGTTGGTTCTAATATTTTAATCAAATTTTTAAATCCTGTGTCGGAAACTATAGAAAATGGTTGGCAGTCAAGAACCATCATTCGAGCAATTGCGTCCGTTATATTTTTTGCTCTTGCAGAATCTGCCTCGAGCATTACCGCTTCGATTTCACCTTCTTTATTTGTCGTACTTTTGTTTGCAGTGCACGTAAGAGCCCCCGAAATTTTATATATAGCAGCATGTTGCTGTTGTATGTGCCTCCGAAGCGCAGTTGTACTTGCACCTTTCCTTGAAATTTTTTTTTGGCATACACTACACATGCTTTCGTCTTTGCTTAATTTTGTGAACCATTTCCACACACCAATTTCGTTTTTACGCGGTCTATCGACAGAGAAATTTTCCGCGATAATGACCACTTCACTACTATCATCTAATACAGCTTCGTTACTTGTCTCACAGTCCATACTGGCCATTTTCACAAATTTCACTTTCGCCCTCGGGTCTCGGAGCTGGTATGTCCTTTCAAACTTCAAAGGCAAACGCTTTTACATCTTTTGTTACTTACAAAATGGCCATAACATCTAAAAGCCAATCAAATATTTATTAGCTAAATTCCTATTGGTCAATCTATTTCCTTTCGGTTATTGATTTTTAGAAACAAGCGGTTAACACCATTGCGCTGATTTTGCACAGCCGTTTCCATTTTGAAATTCAAACCCCTCGGGCTTGTGCGAACTTCGCGTTGATCCACTTGGAAAAATGGAAACGGCTGTGCAAAATCAGCGCAATGGTGTTAACCGCTTGTTTCTAAAAATCAATAACCGAAAGGAAATAGATTGACCAATAGGAATTTAGCTAATAAATATTTGATTGGCTTTTAGATGTTATGGCCATTTTGTAAGTAACAAAAGATGTAAAAGCGTTTGCCTTTGAAGTTTGAAAGGACATACCAGCTCCGAGACCCGAGGGCGAAAGTGAAATTTGTGAAAATGGCCAGTATGGACTGTGAGACAAGTAACGAAGCTGTATTAGATGATAGTAGTGAAGTGGTCATTATCGCGGAAAATTTCTCTGTCGATAGACCGCGTAAAAACGAAATTGGTGTGTGGAAATGGTTCACAAAATTAAGCAAAGACGAAAGCATGTGTAGTGTATGCCAAAAAAAAATTTCAAGGAAAGGTGCAAGTACAACTGCGCTTCGGAGGCACATACAACAGCAACATGCTGCTATATATAAAATTTCGGGGGCTCTTACGTGCACTGCAAACAAAAGTACGACAAATAAAGAAGGTGAAATCGAAGCGGTAATGCTCGAGGCAGATTCTGCAAGAGCAAAAAATATAACGGACGCAATTGCTCGAATGATGGTTCTTGACTGCCAACCATTTTCTATAGTTTCCGACACAGGATTTAAAAATTTGATTAAAATATTAGAACCAACATATAGTATACCATGCCGCACAAGATTTTCGGACAATATTATTCCAAATTTATACGACAGCGAAAGAAAAAGAATCGAAGAAATTATAATGCAAGATATGGAAACGGTAAGTGAAATATCAGAACGATGAAATATATCACCTTCCTAAATACTTAGAAAATTTACAATTATTTTTTAATGTTTTGGATTAGACGTGTACATTCGCTTTCACGACGGACGGATGGTCATCGCGAGCGAATGAAAATTACGTATCAACAACTGTGCATTATATAGATTCCAATTTTAAGATTAAAAATTACACTTTACAAATTAAAGTGTTATCCGAGTCGCACACTGGCGAAAATTTAAATTCCTTTTTAAAAAGTACACTTGATGAGTGGGGTTTCACAAACGATAAGAACTTGGAGATATATTTCGTAACTGACAATGCTGCGAATATCGTTAAAGCGATACGATTATCGGACACGTGGGAGCGTATTCCATGTTTCGCTCACACTTTGCAGGTAAACAATAAGAGACAATTAAATATTCAAATAAATAGTAAATCATAAACATTTCAATTTTAAACGTAACAACTTCTTTTCAGTTGGCAATAAAAGATGCCGTAAACCACAAGCAGTCGAAAGAGTTATTGAAAATACTACAAAAATGTAGAACAATTGTAGGATTTTTCCACCGCTCTCCAGCCGCGACCAACAAATTAAAAGCGGAGCAGTTAGTAAGTTACCCCACTCGCACTCCCCTAAAATTAATTGGCGATGTTGAGACGCGGTGGAATTCGCAATATGACATGCTCGCTCGATTGCTTCAACTAAGAAAAGCGTTAACAACTGTTATGGGTGGGGAAGGAATGCCTAACACAATTAATAGTTGCGAGTGGTCTATGATCCATGAATATTGCAATACATTAAGATTGTTTAAAGACGCCACCCATGTACTAACCACAGAAGACGCACCAACATTGTCCCGATGCATTCCCGCAATTTATGGGATGAAAGAGACGCTAATGGCAATAATTGCAAAGGACAACACGCCAAACACATTGCAATTTACAAAGAATTTGTTAATTGAAATCAACAGGAGATTGGATTTTATAGAAAATTCCAAAACTTTGATATTAGCAATGCTCCTGGACCCTCGGGTTAAAGATCGGTTGTTGTCGGCGGAGAAGAAGCGCGAGGCTCTCGTTATTTTAGAATTAGTTGCGAGCAATTATATGGTGCAAGTAACGGAGATAAGTACAGAAAGTACAGAAATACAGGAAATATCAGGTGTGTATAAAACTATCAGAAGATTATGTGACATTTTATCTAGTGTTGTACGTTAAATATTTCATTTTTCTGGCAGAACCATCGCCATCGGAATCGGAAAGCCTCGTCACCTTTTTAAATAATATTTCCGAACATGAAGAAATAAGTTGTTCCGACATGTTAAAAAAGGAAATAAGCACTTATATTGCCGAAAAAAATATTTCGGCAAAAGATTGTATATTAAAGTGGTGGAACGAGAATTCCAGTAGATATGCAACTTTGGCACGAGTTGCCAAAAATATCCTTGGTATACCAGCCACGCAGGTATACAGTGAACGATTATTTTCATTGGCAGGCAACGTAGTCACTCAGAAACGTACCTGCCTGCTGACCGAAAGGGTGGAACACATATGTTTCTTGTCCGCCAATTTAAAAATATAATGTATGTATGCAGTGATATGACTGTATATAGATTTTGTATTATTATTACTATTATTATTTACTTTTTGGTTTCACGAGCTGCATATCATACTTAGTCTGTATTTCTTATTCTGTATCATATTCGCTGTTCTCTCTGTTTTCTATCTTTTTATTTGATATTTATGTAATAAAGGGCTTGTCCCGTCGATATGAAATAAACGAATTAAATTGAGTTAATGAATATGTATATACAGGGTGTCCGCGGGAAGACTGGACAGCCGGTTTTCTCCTACACTATAGGAGATAAAAATATAAAAAAAATAAGGAATTGCATGGTTCGAGGGGGCCAATTTATTAGCGCGAACGAATTTTGTTTTCGATTATTATTTTAAAAGATACGATGGTCGAGTTCGGTTTTTCAAATGGAACTACGTTTTCTGAAGACCTGGGTTGATAGTGCGTTCCAAGACAAATTCAATAAGCATTAATGTATACACTTTATTTTCACTGGTTTTTAAGATATTGGGCTTGCAAATTTACTGATTTTCACTGGAAGAAAACTGTCTGGTATAGCACGGACCGGGGACGGTCTTACTGGCGTCACGGGTAGCACTGCCTGTTGAAATAGATACCTACCTGCCAAAGGTCTGCGCCAGGAATGGCAGGCCCAAAGGCTGGACAATTCTTTTCCGCCAGAAATGCTACTTAGGTAGGTAAGGAAAGTAGAGACATGATGGGGAAGCTAAGGAAAAATGCAAATAAAGTGGTGATTCTTGCTATTAATTAAGTCTTTATCACTCCAAATACAATTATAAGTTAATGATTTAACATTTTTTACACACTTTGGACTATCTGAGGTCCGGCGTCCAAGTGATTAAACTTTACAAAACAGATGGGAAAAACCGTCCTCCCCCACTCGCTTTCGCCAGCGACCACACTATTATAACAGTGGCTTCCTAGTGATGTATTTGTCACCTGCCTAGCATCTTTTAATTAGGGTTTAGGGAAATGCCCCATCTTAACTCGCTACCCCGTCATACTTGTCATACGAAACAAGCCGCGATCCACGAGCCTTCTGATCGGTCATGGCTCCACTCGCCCGGGCTCGCCAAGCCGACTTGACGAGCTAGACGAGCCGAGCTAGTTCGCGGTGCCAGGAGCCGTCTGATTCCATCTGGAGAGTAGTCGGGTCACACACTGCACAAATGATACAGGGTGATTCTGGAGCTACGCCCGTCGAAGGATGCGGCCTGGTACCCCGTGGCCAGGACAACCCGCCCGCAGTGCCTCACCGAATTTTATGACTTTTTACGGAAAAAGGTATGAATCCTGGGCCGAACGTAGCGAATTGAGGTCGAGTCCCCGCAGTCGAGTGTGAAATATCAATTATAGCGTATTAAGAAATTCTTTTCTTCATCGTATCGAAAAGGAAGTGACACCAATGGATTCCTTATGTTTTTCTGATAAAAATCAGACCAAATATCACGCAAATCGGACTACTTTGACACAAGCTATTTGTATTCCCTATGTAAAAGTTGTCCGATTTCCACGACACTTGGCATGATTTTCATCGGAAAACCCCAAGGAATCCATCGGCGACACTTCCATATCCATACTATAAAGAATAAAGAATTATTTTATTTCTTAAACAGATGCAGGGTAATTATGGAGCTACGTCCGTCACCCCGTGGCGAGGACAACACCCCGCAATGCCCATCGAATTTTATGGCTTTCGACCCTCGAAGGGTTTGGAATATCATTAAGAAGTGAGAAATATTCAGGATTTCAAATGTTTGCTTCTTTTCTTCATCGTATCGGAGGGGAAAGTTTTGCAAATGGATTCCTGGCGTTCCGTCGAGAAAAATCATACCAAATATCATGCAAATCGGACTATTTTGGCACAAGCTATTTGTATTCCATATGTAAAAGTTGTCCGATTTACATGACATTTGTAATGATTTTCATCGGAAAACCCTAAGGAATCCATCGTTGACACTTCCATATCCATAGGATACAGAATAAAAAATTATTTTATTTCTAAAACAGATGCAGGGTAATTATGGAGCAACGCCCGCCAAGGAGATGCGGCGGCCTGGTACCCCGTGGAGAGGACAGCCCTTCGCTGTGCTTCACCTGATTTTTATGGCTTTTTCCGGAAAAAGGTATGAATCCTGGGCCGAACGTAGCGAATTGAGGTCGAGCCCCCGCAGTCGAGGGTGAAATATCCATTATAGCGTACTAAAAAATTCTTTTCTTCATCGTATCGAAAGGGAAGTGACACCAATGGATTCCTTATGTTTTTCTGCTGAAAATCATACCAAATATCATGCAAATGGGACTATTATTAACAAAACTAGCTTGAGATTATGGAAATGAATTTTTAATTTCCTTCATTATGGTCCGAATTACGTCGTTCTTTGTGTCAATTGCATCGGCGGAACATAAGGAATCGAAGGGTGTGGTTTTCGAAAAGATCTGAAGAGAAATGCCGAAACCCTAGACATTCCTCAGATTTTAATGGTATTCAAACCCCTTCAAGGGTCTAAAGCCATAAAATTCGATGGACACTGCGGGGTGTTATCCTCGCCACGGGGTACCAGGCCGTCGCATCTCCTTGACGGACGTAGGTCCATAATTACCCTGTATCTGTTTAGGAAATAAAATAATTCTTTATTTTTTATCGTATGGATATGGAAGTGTCGCCGATGGATTCCTTAGGGTTTTCCGATGAAAATCATTACAAATGTCGTGTAAATCGGACAACTTTTACATATGGAGTACAAATAGCTTGTGCCAAAATAGTCCGATTTGCATGATATTTGGTATGATTTTACTCGACGGAACGCCAGGAATCCATTGGCATAACTTTCCCCTCCGATACGATGAAGAAAAGAAGCAAACATTTGAAATCCTGAATATTTCTCACTTCTTAATGATATTCCAAACCCTTCGAGGGTCGAAAGCCATAAAATTCGATGGGCATTGCGGGGTGTTGCCCTCGCCACGGGGTGACGGACGTAGCTCCATAATTACCCTGCATCTGTTTAAGAAATAAAATAATTCTTTATTCTTTATAGTATGGATATGGAAGTGTCGCCGATGGATTCCTTGGGGTTTTCCGATGAAAATCATGCCAAGTGTCGTGGAAATCGGACAACTTTTACATAGGGAATACAAATAGCTTGTGTCAAAGTAGTCCGATTTGCGTGATATTTGGTCTGATTTTTATCAGAAAAACATAAGGAATCCATTGGTGTCACTTCCTTTTCGATACGATGAAGAAAAGAATTTCTTAATACGCTATAATTGATATTTCACACTCGACTGCGGGGACTCGACCTCAATTCGCTACGTTCGGCCCAGGATTCATACCTTTTTCCGTAAAAAGTCATAAAATTCGGTGAGGCACTGCGGGCGGGTTGTCCTGGCCACGGGGTACCAGGCCGCATCCTTCGACGGGCGTAGCTCCAGAATCACCCTGTATCATTTGTGCAGTGTGTGACCCGACTACTCTCCAGATGGAATCAGACGGCTCCTGGCACCGCGAACTAGCTCGGCTCGTCTAGCTCGTCAAGTCGGCTTGGCGAGCCCGGGCGAGTGGAGCCATGACCGATCAGAAGGCTCGTGGATCGCGGCTTGTTTCGTATGACAAGTATGACGGGGTAGCGAGTTAAGATGGGGCATTTCCCTAAACCCTAATTAAAAGATGCTAGGCAGGTGACAAATACATCACTAGGAAGCCACTGTTATAATAGTGTGGTCGCTGGCGAAAGCGAGTGGGGGAGGACGGTTTTTTCCCATCTATTTTGTAAAGTTTAATCACTTGGACGCCGGACCTCAGATAGTCCAAAGTGTGTAAAAAATGTTAAATCATTAACTTATAATTGTATTTGGAGTGATAAAGACTTAATTAATAGCAAGAATCACCACTTTATTTGCATTTTTCCTTAGCTTCCCCATCATGTCTCTACTTTCCTTACCTACCTAAGTAGCATTTCTGGCGGAAAAGAATTGTCCAGCCTTTGGGCCTGCCATTCCTGGCGCAGACCTTTGGCAGGTAGGTATCTATTTCAACAGGCAGTGCTACCCGTGACGCCAGTAAGACCGTCCCCGGTCCGTGCTATACCAGACAGTTTTCTTCCAGTGAAAATCAGTAAATTTGCAAGCCCAATATCTTAAAAACCAGTGAAAATAAAGTGTATGCATTAATGCTTATTGAATTTGTCTTGGAACGCACTATCAACCCAGGTCTTCAGAAAACGTAGTTCCATTTGAAAAACCGAACTTGACCCTCGTATCTTTTAAAATAATAATCGAAAACAAAATTCGTTCGCGCTAATAAATTAGCCCCCTCGAACCATGCAATTCCCTTTTTTTTTTATATTTTTATCTCCTATAGTTTAGGAGAAAACCGGCTGTCCAGTCTTCCCGCGGACACCCTGTAGTGTGTGTGTGTAGTTTGTAATATATTGCAGTGTATAATTAAATTGTACAAAATATTATTTTAATATATCCTTGTTTTGTTGCATTTTCGTACGATCTCTTACAAATATTCCCCCATTTTCATTGGCACGTTATGAGATATATAGATCACGCATAATATTATAATTTTTCATTAATTAAGTCGGGGAAAAAAATTATATTAATAATTGTGCAAGAGATTTCGTAACCTACTCAAATAAATCCAACTATTAACACCCTTTGTTAATAATAACACAATACAAACACAATTACGAAGGGAGACCGGAAAGAAAGAGCAAAGTGAAGAAAAGAAGGAAGGTAAAATAAAGAAAAGTATATGAGTACGTTTGCAAATACAAAATTAGAAAGATAGTGATCTTAATAAATAAATAATAGTTATTTGATTTATATCGTAATCAGAAAAAATCATCTTAACAATTATTATATCTATTCCATTAGAAAAAGACCGGTTCGCGTGCTCGGATCGTTCGAGCCACCCGATTGTGTCCAGCCGCTCGCTTTAACCGACCCGCTCGCATTAATCGAGCCCGCTCGCATTAATCGAGCCCGCTCGCATTAATCGAGCCCGCTCGCATTAATCGAGCCGCTCGCTTTATTCGAGCGCTCGGCTCGGTTCGGTTATTCGAACCGAGTATGTCCCGGCTCGCTTGTTCCGAGTACTCGAACAGCTCTACCATTGAGACAAGAAAGAAAGAAAAAGATTTTAATGTAATTTATACATATTTATTCAGTTTAGCAACACCAATTCGGTTTCGCAGCGCCAAGTATTTTGAAAATAAAATTTTGATTCGTATTAAAATATTTATTTCTATGAAAATATATCTGCTTAATATTATTATATACATATTTCTTGTCTCAATGGTGTCTTGCCTTGTTTTATATTGTTTTATTTATTAACTAAGACAATTAATTAACATTTTTTCGTAAAATAATTAAAAATTTTATTCGTATAAAAATATTTATTTCTATGAAAATATATCTGCTTAAGGGGGTAGACACGTCACGTGACCTGGCCGATTCGGCAGGTCGGTATTACAGCAGGTTTTTTCTGCACAGAAATGGTAATACCGATAGATCGCCGATTGCCCGGTAAACGCGAGAGGGAGCTGTTTGCTATTTCCGTATTTTATTCTGAATAAGGAAAGAAATTCTCAGCTGTTGCGTTGTACTTTAAATTTAACGGAAGTCGGCTGGTACTGCAAACGTAGAAAATTCATTGTACATTTTAATTACTTGAAATGTGCTTATGCTACAATATTCTACGTTAGCAGTAAGGAATTATAAGTGAAAAGGGAAAATAGATGAGGGGATGTCCCCAGAAAATGAAGTTTGTTAGGTTAGACATTTTTTTACTAGCAAAACACCGAAACAGAACATGAAATACACTTATTACACGTCCTATGCAGGAAGCAGTTATGAACAAACATTATATATAAAATTGTAAGGAATCGATTGACGTCACTTTTGCAAAGATCTGATTAGAAATTGCAGAACTTCAGATTCGTCACTGCTTAGCGTGCAACATTGTATAGTCCCGCTGGTTTCGAGCGTCGAAGCCCACGAAACTCAGCGAGACACATGATTGTTGGCGAGCATCGCGTTTGACGACTCTAACTAGAGAATCACCCCGTATAAATGCTAAGAAACGATATTGTGAAGCGGCGTGCGTTTCAACTACACATTGACAATATCGTAGATTCTAGGGCCTAGAATATTAGCACCGTAATACGATGTTCTTCACCAGAGCACTGCATTACTGATGAAAATGATGCCAAACATGGAGCAATTCGGCCTATTTTCCTATATTCCTAATCATGTATTCATAAGAAAAAATAGACCGAATTGCTTCGCAACTCGACTCATTTTCGTGGACATAAACTCACCAATCCATCGGTGGTAACACTCTTATCAAGGTATAATGAGAAATATGAACATATTCATATTCAGTACTGGATGACTCAAGTCGCCGTCGACCGAGGGCTCTAATAAATGTGCATTTATTTGGGAAACCCAAGCTGCGTCACTCGTGACACCTACTCGCGAACAGATATACGTATGTACGAGAAGAAGCAATGCAATTTCCCGATGACTTGAAGCAACATTTCAATAGGTAAATGCTTGAAACTCTGGGATCAGGAATTCCCAGCCAAGTGATGCATATGTAAAAACTGACGAAATTCAACAATAGTTTGTCGTCTAAATTTTACAATTAAAGTATTTATTTGACGCGAATATACATATGTAAAGTTTGTCAGCGATGTCTTGCTCGATTTGAGTTCTATAGAAGGCTGACATTCCTTCGCCATGCAAAGTCCTCTCTTGTCCTTCACGCTGGCAATCATGCAACTCGCTCAGTTTCGTGGGTTTCGACGCTCGAATCCAGCGGGGTCATACAATGTTACGCACTAAGCAGATCTTTGCGAAAGTGACGTGAATCGATTCGTCATGTTTTCTCGATCAAATTGGCCCCAAAAATGATATTATTCGGACCATAATTAAGGAAATTACGTGAAAATTTGTTTGCAGAATTGGAAGCCCGTTTCGTAAAAAATAGTCTGATTTAAATTATTTTCTGTCAATTTAATCGGGAGAATGCCAGGAATCCATTTGTGTCACTTTCATATTGATACGATGAAAACAAGCAAATTCTGTTTCTACATAATCGATGACACATCGCCGAGCAACGGCGATCTCGTGCGGCTCGGGCAACAAAGGTTCTCGTCGGTTATTCTAGCATCTAAGATCGTTACGGGCTCGGTTTGGTGTACACGATACGGACTTTTCGCTATCCCCACCACTTCTGTCTCACTCTTGTCCGCCGAAGGCGAGCGCGAGATGGAAAGAGAGCGAGCGAAGGCACTGAAAGCGAGCGAGGACAGTACGAGGTAGACGACGCGTTGATATTTTGTCTCGCTCCGTCTTTCGGACGCCTGACACTCCGTCCTTTGTGTGCTCGACGGGCGTACGCGATGGTGGCAAGCGCTTACGGTGAGCACGGGACCCGCTTCGTAAAATCTTGCCGCAGGCCGGGCATAAGTCTTTTTTGCGCCCTAGGCGAACTTGTCAAATTGCGCCCTTTATTATATTATATTTATTTGAGATTATTTATGACTTTACTCTGTAAAATTAGGCAACTGCTAGGGCGTAAGGTTGACAAGAGGCGCAAAATGGCCTTTTCATTGTTGGCATTGTCGAAAATAAATTTTTAAATGAAATATTACAAATTATATTATAACGGTTTTAAACTACGAGTAAAAGTTCAGAGTAAGGTCATGAAGAAGCTCAATTAAATGTTTTATAATAAATGGTGGAATTTGGCAAGCTCGGTTATGGCGCAAAAAAGACTCGTGCCGTGCCTGGCTATCTGACCGTGGCGCGCATGCGTCGAACAGTCACGATTCCATCTGAGCGCTCGCGTCCGTCGCGCACGCAAAGCGTTCCATCCCGCTCCCCCCTTCGGCCAGAAAGAAGCGAGAAACTCAGTCTCGGAATTGGGGCTCCGTTCATGATACGGGCTCAACGCCGTTACATTCAGATATATTGGCCGGTGCCAGGGTTGCCAGATCTTCGGCATTCAGCCGGAGTCTCGGGTTTTGAACCGTTGTCTCCGGCCTCAGGCGGGCACAATAAAAATCTCCGGCACCATAGAGAGTATGTTGCAGCGTGCCATAAACAAAATAGAAATCTATTAAAATCTGTAACAAATTCTAATAACTGTTCATAATACTTTTATTATTATTATTATTATTATTATTATTATTATTATTATTATTATTATTATTATTATTATTATTATTATTATTATTATTATTATTATTATTACTCCTTTATAAGAAGTCATTATTATAATGAATTTTAGATGCCTGTTGTTTTCTTCGCCCCTTTTTTTCTCACATTCCCCTCTCCAATCCTCCACGAAATTGAAATCTCCGGCAAAAGATCAGGCTTGATTTGGTATCCCTGGCCGGTGCGTTTCGTAACGCGTATTCTCCCACCATAGGTACCGCTTGCCTGCCTCGGTGGTTCTGTTTGCAACGTTTTCTGACTCGCTCTCGTTCCATCTCATTCTCGCCTTCGCAGAACAAGAGTGAGCCAGAAGTGATGGGGTTATCGCCAAGCTTCTGGTGTGTATAGGCCAAACCGAGCTGTCAGCATAGAAATACACATCAGAATATATAGGTGTGCCTTAGCTCCGAAAAAATTCAGGAGCTTTATTGGTCTGAACATTGATTCTTTGTCGATAGCTTCATCTCGTATTGGTCATAACAGCCACACGGCTACGTTCAGACGGAGCCGAGCAGCATTCCCGTTACCCCACCATACTCCTCGATCGCTGTTCGCGAAAACGAATTGACCGGCCAATATATCTGAATACGACCTTAGGATAAAGATATAATGAAAGATGAAAAATTATTCGAAGCCCAAGATGAAAGGCCTTCGAATAAACAAAGGAAACTAATAAATACCCGAAGCTAAATAGAATTTTAGATTTAGGGTACACACACCCTACCCCAAGCCTCGTGTCGATCAGTCACTGGGGCCATTCGGAAGTATATTCTTTTATTTAAATAATGCCCATCTCTGCATAGGACCGTAAAGAATTACAAAAAAAAATCAGGGAGTCAACTGTTGACTGATTTGCAGACTTTTCCTTGTTGTATGTTATATACAATAGTCGGAAGAATAATAATAAGAGCAATAATTGCAAATAATTGCTGTAACTTCCACATTCTGAAAATATGATATCAGTAAATCAATATTTCCAGTATTAGTAAAAAGTTCCAATCTCTTTTTTTATTTTAAATAATGTGGCCATATAATTATAACATAAATTCGACAGCGATTTCAAGTGATGTATGTGTTACAATAAAAGCGTTAATTTAGTAAATGTACACAGTTCCCAACAGTTATATGCCTAAAATGCATATAACCTAACCTACAATCGTACGAAAATTCATACATTGACTACATCACGCTTTTACTGTGGCTTGTGTATCCAGCTAACGCTTCAGTTTTGCTATGATTCCACGTCGGCAGTCCTCCCGAGTAGGCGCCATCTCGTATCCACTAGCTCAACTAAATTTGTCACGTGACTCGCTCTGTATTATCACCAATATGGCGGAACTCGTATTTGGGTATGTAGTCGCGAAATTACGTTGTTTGTCCTTATATGACCAGATTTTGGGCTGGGTGAGGTCTCATTCGAAAGAGGAAGGTTCAATGCAGCGCGCTCTGGTCATCGTTTGGGTCACAAAACTTTTTTAGTGACCAAAAAATACTTGGATTCTTGCGGGTGTATTTTGTCGACTTTTGCTCTACTTTGAACACTCATATTATTAGATATCAACACAATCTCGTCGAACCATGACCAGAGCGCGCTGCACTGAACCTTCCTCTTTCGAATGAGGCCTCGCCCAGCCCAAAATCTGCTCATATAAGGACAAACAACGTAATTTCCCAAACCCATGTTTCGGGCAAGATTGTGTCGGTATACAGCGCGCTGCATTACCCGTGTCTACCCCCTTAAGGGGGTAGACACGTCACGTGGTCTGGCCGATTTGGCAGGTCGGTATTACAGCAGATTTTTTCTGCACAGAAATGGTAATACCGATAGATCGACGACTGCCCGGTGAACGCGAGAGGGAGCTGTTTGCTATTTCCATATTCTATTCTGAATGTGGAAAGAAATTCTCAGCTGTTGTGTTGTACTTGAAAAAATTTAAACGTAAAGTCTGCTGGTAGTGCAATCGTAGAAAATTCATTGTACATTTTAATTACTTGAAATGTGCTCATGCTATAATATGTTACGTTTGTAGTAAGGAGTTATAAGTGAAAAGACAAAATAGATGTGGGGATGTCCCCAGAAAATGAAGTTTGTTATATTAGGTTAGACATTTTATAATTAGCGAAACGCTGAAGCAAAACATGAAAGTTATACACTTATTATAAGATAAGTCCCATGCAGAAAGCAGTTATTGAACAAACATTATATATAAAATTGAGTTGGTGCAATAGTGTCTTCAGATTGCAATTGCTTATTCGATGGCTTTTCAAATGCCCTAATAATGCACTCGCCGGTGCTATTGCGATGTTGTCATCGATTATACAGAAACAGAATTTGTTTATTTTTCATCGCATCAATATGAAAGTGACATCAATGGATTGCTGGCATTCTCCCGATTAATTTGACAGAAAATCAGACTATTTTTAATGAAATGGGCTTTCAATTCTGCAAACAAATATTTTACGTAATTTCCATAATTGTGATCCGAGTTATATCATTTTTGGGGCCAATTTGATCGAGAAAGCATAAGAAACCGATTGACGCGTATATGTACAGTCTTACAGATATGTACAGTCTTCCAATTGTTGAGAAGCCTTTGAGCTCAGATTATCGGGAAAGACCTACCCACCCCACTGTTTTGCTTTCTCGCTGCGAGCGAGGACCTCCGGGCCCTAGTAGACCGCCCGTTGACAGCCGAGAGCAATAAAACCGACGAGCTAGATCAAATACCCACTACAAAAAAATAAAATGTTCATGTTTTTGATAAGTGTTGATGAAAGTATTACCGATGGATTTTTTAGGATTTTCCGATGAAAATGATGTCAAACATGGAGCAATTCGGTCAATTTTGAGTGAACGTAGAGTGTGTCCTAAGCATGTATTCACAAGAAAAAATAGACTGAAATTGCTTCGTGTCTCGACTCATTTTCGTTGACATATACTAATACTCTCGTCAAGGTGTAATGAGAAATATGAACATTTTCGTATTCAGTACTGGATGATTCAAGTCGCCGTCGACCGAGGGTGTCCCGCTGCTGCGCTGTTTCACTCGCGCTCGGTTCACATCGGTCAGTCTCCTTGTCAAGCGGTTCGGGCGAGGGCCCTGATAGGGGTGAATTTATTTGAGAAACAAAAGTCGCGTCATTCATGACACCTACTCGCGAATAGATATACATATGTACGAAAAGATGTTATGCAATTGCCCGATGACTTGAAGCAACATTTCAATTGGTAAATACATGAAACTCTGGGATCAGGAATTCCGAACCAAGTGGGGCATATATAAGAACCGGCGAAATTCAACAATAGTTCGTCGTCTAAATTTTACAATTAAAGTATTTATTTGACGTAAATATAAAATTTGTCAGCAAAGTCTTCCTGGATTTGAGTTCTGTAGAAGACTGATTTTCCTTCGCCATGGAAAGTCCCCTCTTGTCCTTATCGCTGGCAATCATGCGACTCGCTAATATAAGTTTCGTGGGCTTCGGCGCTCGAAACCAGTATGGCCATACAATGTTGCGCAGTAAGCAGTGACGAATCTGCAGTTCTGCATTTCTAATCAGATCTTGGCGAAAGTGACGTCAATCGATTCCTCATATTTTCTCGATCAAATTGGCCCCAAAAATGATATAATTCGGACCATTGTAACGTCCCAACATTTTTCGCGCGGTACTATTCAGAAAATCTATTAAAAATCTCAGAATCACTCCACCAAAGTCCCTCAAATTCAATTATTACCCCTTTTCCCCAATCGCTGATCACCTCGATGATGTACCTTAGCGGTCCCCATCTCGAGATGGTCAGTACGAAACCTCCTTCACTTATTCGCCCAACGAGGCACGAATTCCCTCCTCAAAACTAAATCTAAACAAGTCCCTCGCCCCAAAATCTTCTTAAACCGAGACCACGTCTCACTCCTTCTCTAAGACCCTCCAAATCCAAGCCATTCAAACCCCTTTCCCGTTAAAATACCCAAAATCCATGCGATGGGTTGAATATCTCCAAATACCGTTCATAAAAACCCAAGAAATCTAATTGCGACGCATATTCGGCGTACGTGACAGAAGAATGTCTATTAATAGACATTCAGTTTATAAAAACCCCGGAAGTCCTACTGCGACTAAATTCTTAAATGTGTCAAGGCCGATACCGCGCGTACCCCGCAACAAACATATAAATACGAGGTCCTGAGAGGCCGGAGAGTAGTATGTTCATGATTATTACCAGTATGTTCATGATTATTACCGATATTTTCAACATTATTATCACCAGTATTTTCAATAGTACTACAAGTATTCATTTTAAGTGAAAATTATATAGTGAAACCATTAAAATCAGTTATCTACGGCTTCTACCGTAAGCAATCAATTATTATTATTATTATTCATTATATCATTCCCATTTATAATTTCGTATTATTATTGCTTATTGCGTTCACTTATTATCTTGTATTTATAACTTTCATTTCGTCTATTGCTTTCGCGTATTAACGCTTATTATTTTCATATTATTCTATTTACTTAAAGTTTATCGTATATATATATATATAATTGAATTACTACTACTTTTCTATACGCTTATTGCGATCATTTATATTTTGTATTATTACTATTACTACTTTCTATATATGTGCTTATTGTAATCATTTCCTTTAATTATCGCATATTGTATTTTGTCACGTCCCGCGACGTGGAGTCTACTATTATCTAACCCTTTAAATCGAATATATTTACTATTTCGTACTTTGGTGTATTATAATCACCTAGTATACAAGTGTTGCCGATAAGGCATTGTAATCCGTAATTTACAAGAAGAAATCAAGTCAAGAATCAACGGACGGCAACAATGAGCAGGAGGACCAGCACGAAGGAGGTAGCCGCACACCTACTAGCTGCACACCAGCTAGCTAATCGAGCGCACACAAAGGGGACCAGTGGACGCCAGCTGATGGGTCAGAGGCCCCTTCCGCCAGCGGAGTCGACACCTTCGCGAAGCTGCGCTCCTGATCATCGCCACAAATTTGCCCTCCCTTAATATCCAATAAATCGAGCTCCAATACGGAACCGATGTATTTTAACTTCAATCCCTAGTATGTGGGCTGTACGAAACCAATCGTACAGAGCACATCGAAAATCCAGTAGCGTAAACTTCTAAAAAATGAATTAAAATAAGAATTTAAGTATTGACGCTACTGAGGGTTTCGTATAACTGCAGAAATACGTCTTAAGTAAAACAGAAGACACCGAAATAGGCGCGCAATAGCTCAAATTCTGCAGTCAACAAAACTCTCGGATAGCCCGCTGGAAAGAATTCTTCAGGTGGATCCCACGGCAGATGATTGGGAGATTTCATCTCCCACCGTCTTAATTGTCATGTGACAAACCTGGAGAAGGAGTGATCAGTAGTCCTATAAAAAGGGACTGACCACCCGCGGAGCGACGAGTATTAATAAAATTAATTATCAATTATTAACCAGTTCAACTTATCAACTTATAAAACCATAAACTTGTGAAAGTGTGAAAACAATAGAAAAGTGACAATAAAAGTGTGTTTAAATTACAAAGTGAGTGAAGTATTCCACCCCTTACCTTATCCTTTTAAATTTTGAGCATTGGTCTTGAGGAAAATAAATAAATTACGAAATTGCATATTAACAGTTCACGGTTTGCGTTGATCAAAGGTATTGCCTATGAGCAGAACGTTGCCCGCGGTTTTACCAGAGATTACGCGTAAAACGTGATCGACGCGAGTATTTGATGAGCATTGACAGTTCACGGGTTGCGCGGATCAAAGGTATCACCAATGAGCAGAACGTTGCCCGCGGTCTTACCAGAGATCAAGCGTAGTGCGTGATCAACCCCGGTTTTAAACCAAATATAGAAAAATCACGTTTGCGTTGCCGATGGTGTCACCTAAGAGCAGAACGTTGCCCGTGGTGGTACCTGGAGCGAAAGGTGGAGAGTGATTTATCGGTCAATCAAATAAAATATTATTACTTCCAAAAGATCAATGCCAAGAAATCATCGCGCTGGGCGGCGAGTTCAATTGCGAAAATTAAAGTGGCAGTTCATAAACACTCCAGCAACTACCTTCGAACTCTTGGGAGTACCCAGGACCCCGACTGTCAGGGAGGTTACAACCAATTCCAATTTCGGGCAAATCATTAGGGTAGGACCCTGGGCCTCTCCAAGGACTAACCAGACACCAGAGATCTACGGGATATCAGAGATTTCAATCCCCTGGCAACTCAGAACCATCGACCAATAAAAGGTAGCCAGCATAATATTCGGTATTAATACCTTTTAAACTGTACTCAACTATCCCAGAGCGTAAGTCCCTGGACTAGCTCGAAAGCGGATTAAAAATTATTAATTTCCTTAAAAACGCGGCCCCAAATAAAAAGTAGGGACGTAACAATTTCATATTCATACTTTTATATTGTACTAATCACAATTTATATAAATGTCATGTGCTAATGCTCGCTGTCAAACGCATTTCTATAACAATTAACTGCTTTTGCATTAACGATGCATGGCATATTATCGTACCTTGAATAAACAAACGTTCTTGTTTAAATCACGCTTTGAATTATTGTGTCTAATCTCCGGTTGCGAATATCCTCAAACCAAAACAAACTGCAGCAACAGCTGATCTCGATCAGTGAACGCTAAAGCCCCAGTTGTGTTTACAAACATACTATTGCACGAGCCGTGCTATTCACGGAAATATTATAAGTGATTTTCTCTACATAAATGCAACGTTAAAATCAAAACAAGAGTGCTAACGGGTGTCCCCGGATACCATTCGCCTTTAAACCTTCCCTGATCGATTAGTGTGCTGGATGTCAGATTCGCGCCTGATCTATTCTTTAGCTTTAGAGTGCAGGATGTAAGATTCGCGCCTGGCTTTCCTCAAAAACCCTCAGTGTGCTGGATTACAGATTCGCGCCTGATTCCTCTAAAAACCTCAGCGTGACGGATTTAATATTCGCGCCTGGCTTTCCTCAAAAACCCTCAGTGTGCTGGATTACAGATTCGCGCCTGATTCCTCTAAAACCCTCAGCGTGACGGATTTAATATTCGCGCCTGACCCCTCTAAAAACCCTCAGTGTGCTGGATTACAGATTCGCGCCTGATTCCTCTAAAACCCTCAGCGTGACGGATTTAATATTCGCGCCTGGCTTTCCTCAAAAACCCTCAGTGTGCTGGATTACAGATTCGCGCCTGATTCCTCTAAAACCCTCAGCGTGCTGGATCACAGATTCGCGCCTGACTCCTCAAAAACCCTCAGAGTGACGGATTTAATATTCGCGCCTAAGTTCCCACAAAATCTCAGAGTGCTGGATTTTAGATTCGCGCCTGAGTCCATTCTACCCCACATGTCATTGTCCCCAAAAGACCTCACCCGGGACGTGACATATTTTTGGTGACAGCGGTGTGGGATTTTCGTTTGCCGTTGATAAGAATTAGATTCTCCGACGCGGCACCCACAAAGTCCCGCTACTTAGTATGTACTTAGAACACGTAAACCCGTGGAAACCAGCCTACCAGAGCCGCCAATTACAAAAGTTGACGGAATCGATACAGTGGATGGTCTGTGTTTCCGGGACCATAGTGGCAAATAACGAAGACGAAGAAATTTGCTTAAATTGCTCCAAACTTGATCCAACAAATACGGTGAAAACGTATCAAATTCATTTCTTACATACGCCTTATACATTCCCTAATTGCCCTCGGTGCAATACAATTTTATTACAAACGCGTCCCGCAACCAATTGTGCCGCGTGCACACAGTGGCACTTTCTTTCAAACAGACTCTGAATCATTTAGGAAATAAAACTTATGAAATCTAAACAGACTGCCTGACGCGACATATATATATATTGATACCCAACATGCGCGATTCGCGTCAAAGTCAAAATACGTTATATTACCCAAGCCGCAGGCTGCGAGGCGTTTTGTCAGATTCAAACGCGTTGATTTGTGTTTCGGGAGGAGCAGCTACGACCACGGAAGGCGGAAAAATTTGCCTAAATTGTTTTAATTCAAACCCGGTGGAAGTAGACGAAATAAATCAAGTACACTACCACCAACCTAACGATATATTCCCTGAATGCCCTCGTTGCAAGAACCTCTTGTTCAAATTAAGTGCCGTATGCACAGAGCACTACAGTCGAATAAAGAAAAATCAAACTAGATTCGATAATAACTACCCGGGTAGAGAGCATGGTAGACTTTGAACCACAGCTTTCGTACGCCCAAATTAAGAAAACCCAAACTTTTACCTAAAAAATTAAAGTCGGGTTAAATCAAACATGTCCGTGTACGGGGAAACCGACGATTCTTGCGTAGTGGACCAAGAGAAAAGCCCTTCCACTAACGCTATAGACACTACGATCGCTGAATTAATGAAGCAAGTCCAATTATTGCGGGAAAAACAAGCTAAAATTGAAACCTTGCACACAAAAATTGTTGAACCTAATATGCATTCGAATGTAGAAACCGGAACGGGCAGCCCCACGTTGGAAGGTCTTTCCAGTCAGATGCAAAACATACAAGGGCTGATGGAAAGACTTCTTGCACCCCCGCCAGTTGTGAATAATTTCGCCACACCGGGTTCCTCCCGTTTTGATAGAAAACCGGTGCTAAATTTAAATAAAATTCCTGAGACATTGAATCGTAATAATACTCCGGACCATGATCCAACACCCCAGATCACGTTAAAAGACGCCATAGAAACCGTCCCTAATTTTAACGGACATAATATACCAGTGGTGCAATTCGCGAGAGCCTGCAATAGGCCTAAAGCTCTGGTTCCCCCGCAGGCTGAACCCCAGCTGGCGAGGTTGTTACGCAATAAACTGCAAGACCACGCCTGCTTGGCTGTTGAGGATAGGGTTTTTGACTCCGTGAATGATTTAATAAAACAACTCAAACGAACATTCTCCCCCGCGAAAACTTCAGACCACTATCGTGGAGAACTGGCAAATATTATTAAAGGAAATAACGAACACATATTGGAATATATTTCGCGCGTTAAGGATCTCCGATTCGCTATTTTGGAAGAAGACAGGGAATATTATCGCGATTTTTCACGGAATCACCCCGAGGATCTAGATCGTTTGACGTTGGATTCATTTGTGGATGGACTTCCTCCCCATATACGAACAAGATTATTCCAACATAATTTCGAAACGCTCGATGAAGCTTTCGAGTTAGCTGTACTCGTGGATAAGAAGATTGAAAGGGATCGTCAAAGGTTTTCCGAACAAAAGGCTCCTAAGTTAATATGCCAAATTTGTAATAAGACAGGACACGACGCACTGTCCTGCAGAAGTAACCAGAAAATTGCCTCCCAACCGTCCGAACGATATCCCCAAAACCGAGTTGCGGGATATGGTAATCAGGCCCCTAACCCTTTGCTCCCTTACTGGGACAAAAACCGACCACCTCCCTCAAGACCTACGGAATTGCGCATCTGCGCTTATTGCAAAAAGCCCGGACACTTAATCTCAGAATGCAGGAAACGCATATTTAATCGAAATGAAAGAAACCCAGGAACCTTCCAGGAACGAGATTCGGGAAACGCTCCGCCCCTACGGTCAACCATGGATGCGTACCGTGGAACGGGCCAAACGAGAGCGCATCCAATAATAATACAAACGGAACCGGGAATATCGAAACTAGAATCGCAACAGCATGGTTAAATACTGCCGATGAAGCTCCATCTGTAAGAATTCCCTCCCCCGACTTCGAAACTACACCTGAATTAATGATTGATACTGGGTCACAGGTGAACTTATTAAAAATTCAAATCGTAAAGCTACCACAAGAGATAGACAAGAAAGATCGACTAATACTCAAGGGCATCTCTCCGGTCCCCGTCACCACGCTTGGTACAGTGAAGATAACCCTTTTTGGCGACAACGTCACGTTTAACGTAGTCGAAAATGATTTCCCAATTAAACCACAAGGAATACTAGGTACAGAATTTTTTATGAAACAAAATGCCTCGATACATTATTCCAAAAAACAGTTAGAGTTCAACGGAAACTCTATTCCATTTGTAAACAGAACTCAAATCGTACTACCTGCTAGATCAAAAACCGTTTCCTTTATTAATATATTAAATTCAAATATAAAGGAAGGGTATTTACCCCGGTTAGACTTAGGCACTGGGATTCATGCTGGTAACGCTCTTGTCCGTAATCAAGACGGCAAAGCGTACTTACAAATAATAAATTCTAATGAAACGGACATAACGATCACAAGACCTACTGTTGAATTGGATGAATTTGAAATTGTGATTCCAGAACCCAAACAAAGACGAACAAAAGAGACTATGACGTCAAAGCGCGTCACTCCTATCCCCGCCCTAAATTTAAACAAGTCCCTTATACCCCAGGATCCGTTGATCCACCAAACCGAGGCACCCGCGAAAGTGCACTCACTCTCTGAGCATTATGCCAGATCAACCCTCCACCCAAATTTCCTTGAGTCTCTTAGTATTGCGTCGGGTGAGGAAGTATCAATAATTTCTGAAAAACCCACAACAAGGATGGAACAAGTGCTCGGATTAATTTCAATGGATCATATGAATCCGGAAGAAAAACTACATGTCCAAGGAATTTTAAGTAAGTACCATAACCTTTTTCATCTACCAGATGAGAAGTTGGGTCATACGAACGCTATCCAGCATGGGATCCAGACAACGGACCCAGTGCCTGTCAATACTAAACAATATCGATTTCCTCCAGTACACAAAAAGGAAATAGATAAACAAGTAGGCAAATTACTAGATCAGGAAATAATAAAACCATCATTGTCACCTTACAATTCGCCTATTTGGATCGTCTCTAAGAAACCGGGACCCGATGGGGAACTCTTGTGGCGAATGGTAATTGACTTCAGGGATTTAAACAAAATTACAGTTCCCGACGCATACCCACTTCCAAATATCAATGAAATATTAGATCAATTAGGAGGAGCAAAGTACTTCTCCGTATTTGACCTCGCTTCAGGATTCCACCAAATCCCTATGAAACCGGAAGACGCACCAAAAACCGCATTTTCTACACCTCATGGACATTATGAGTTTGTCAGGATGCCATTTGGACTTTGTAATGCACCAGCTACTTTCCAGCGTCTAATGGACCATACCCTTACGGGACTCCAAGGCACGGAAATGTTCGTATATTTGCACGATATCGTCCTTTACGCAAGTTCCCTAACAGAGCATTTAATCAAATTTAAAAAACTCGCTCACCGTTTACGAGAAGCAAACTTAAAGTTACAACCTACAAAATGTAAATTCCTACATAAGGAAGTCGCTTACCTGGGACATATAATTACCGAGGAAGGGGTAAAACCAGATTTAGGAAAAATTCAAGCCGTCCGAAACTACCCGGCACCAAGTACACCAAAAGGAATCAAACAATTCCTTGGATTAACCGGATATTATAGAAGGTTTATCCCAGAATTTTCCAAAATAGCTCGGCCGTTAACCCAACTACTAAAGAAAGACATAAAATTTGACTGGGGACCGTCCCAGAAAACGGCTTTTGACCACTTAAGGTCAGCGTTGCAGAAGGAACCTATCCTGCAATATCCAAATTTTGAAATGCAATTTCATATCACTACTGATGCTTCCGAATACGCTATAGGAGGAATATTAAGTCAGGCTATCGACGGAAAGGAATTACCGATCGCTTACGCTTCTCGCCTCCTAAATAAAGCAGAAATAAATTATGCAACCATAGAGAAAGAACTTTTAGCTATTGTATATTGTGTTAGACATTTCCGACCTTACTTATATGGAAGGAAGTTTATTTTATTTACTGACCACCAACCCTTGATTTGGTTACATAAAGTAAAGGACCCAACCTCGCGCCTTGTCAGGTGGCGATTGAAATTAGCTGAGTATGAATACGAAATTCGATATCAACCGGGAAAAAGTAACAAACTTGCCGATGCCTTATCCCGAAATCCACCTACGGTGGAAGCATGCCCCATACGACCAAGAGAGGAAGCCGACGATGATTGGGAAGATCTGCCCCCGCCTAAACGAGGCCCAGGGAGGCCTCGGAACTCCCAAACATCCACCTCCACACAAACATCTACAAGTAAAATTCGCCACAGAACGGCGCCTACGAGGACACAACCACGCCGAAAAGTACGCAAGGACCCGACGCCGATAAAAGCGCCACCGGATTTCCCCTCTCTAAATCTACCAAAATCAGGAAATATTATAGAAGAGGAAACTCAGGCAGCAGAAGAAGAACATGCAGATGAGCCACATTCGATTATTTCGCTTCTGGAATCGCCAACACCGCCGGAACAAGACGACTCGGATTCCGAAGTGGAATCCAATGCTTCTCTCGAATCAACAACTGACTCAGATTTATCAATAATTGAGCCTGACGATTCCCGTGATGCAGCATACGAAGCAGATCCGAATCGAGATATCATAATAACACCGTCAATCAGTCGCGACCCATTGTCCTTACGTAAGGAAACGCTCGTTTTCTTTTTAAGCACCGACGGAAAACCTTGCGACGATGGAGCTAAACAATTACAAGAAGCAGGAGAATTAATAGTAACAAGCGAACTCACTTTGGGCAGAGCTAATGTATCGTATAATAAAGGACAAATTCTTGTAGGGTTAGTAATTAAAGAAACGCAAAATACTCCCCTAACCACGACAAATTGGAGCAAAGTTCTTTCCTCCCTTAAAGAGGTAATACGCGAATTGATCATATTTTCATTCAGTATAGCTAAGACTACAAATATTGATCATTTGAGCTGGCAAAATATCATTACGGACATCCTTGAAGCCGTTAATGAAGAAGACATCAGTGTCACAATATGTTTACAGCTAGTTCGAATTCCCGAAGAATCGGAAAGACAAAATATTATTATGGAAAATCACGTGTCTGCATTAGCTGGACACAAAGGAGTAACTAAAACATATAATAGAATTCGTCATTACTATTTTTGGAAAGGAATGAAGAAAGCCGTGGAAGATTATATTCGAAAATGCGAGGATTGTCAGCGGAAGAAACTCGTCCGTGTTAAAATCAAACAACCAATGATTCTCACCGACACACCTGGACGAGCCTTTGACAAAATCGCCCTGGATATAGTGGGACCGTTACCCACTACTAGAGAAGGACATACTTATATACTAACTATGCAAGATTTATTGACGAAATACTTCGTGTGCGAACCCCTCAAACAGTCCACATCGATAAAAATCGCGGACGCATTTATAAGAAAATTTATCTGTCAATTCGGAGCTCCCAGAGCCATCCTCACTGACCAGGGAGCTAATTTCACTGGTAAATTCATGAAAGTTATCGCGCAAAAATTTAGAATTGAACAATTTCGAACCACAGCTTTTCACCCACAGACTAACGGTTCTTTAGAGCGATCGCACCTTGTCCTAACGGAATATTTGAAAATGTTTATCAGTAAATACAGCGACTGGGACGAATGGACCGACATGGCCGCGTTCTCTTATAATACCAGCGTCCACGAGGGCACTGGTTACACTCCACACGAGTTAGTATTCGGGAAAATAGCCCGGGTACCCAGTCGAAAAAGGGTGCCCGAAGATTTTGAAAACGAAACTTATAGTCAATACCTCTCGAAATTAAGTATAAGAATGCAAGAAATACAAACCGCTGCTGCGGAAAAGTTAAATCAGTCTAAACTTCGTTATAAAAAATATTATGATCGTCACATAAATGAAGAGACCTTCAAACCGGGTGACCCAATATTCGTGTTAATAGAACCGAGGAAAGGGAAATTCGGGGACCAGTACTCCGGTCCGCACACAATACTAGAGGTTATCCCTTCGCAAAATTTGAAAATTTCCTGGAAAGGAAAAACTAAAATCATACACGCTAACAAAGCGCGTCTTAGTCGGTTACGCGAGAATCCCGGTTGACCCTAATCTTAAAACAAATATTAATTATTTCATTTCTACCAAAACTATAGTACTGCCAGGATGCCACATAAAAGGGCCCACAACCCTAATGGGGCTAAGAGAGGTGGGGGTGGCCTCAAACGAAGGCTCGCCCACATCAGATGGATGCGGAAGGAGGCCGTAAAAGAGGGAAGGAGCCTATCGCCCCTCCTTCCCAGGGTGACCTCCACAATAACCATCAGGGAGGCTGAGCCCTCACCAGAGGTTATCGTCATCGAAGACTCCCCCACAACCATGGACCTGGAGACGATGCAGGAGACCGTTACTCCACCGCCCCCTTGCTGCCCTCCCGCAAAAGGCAGAGAGGTACTCTCCCGTCCACCACCCTCTCCTTACCGTTCTCCATCCCATATTCCCACATCCCAAATTCCCTCCTCAATCCCTCCTTGTCCAGGTGTCGTGGAAATCCTGGACACGGGGTTAGCAACTAGAGTCCCGGACCACAGTGAGCTAACGCCCGAGTTCCTGAGATGGTTCGATGACCAGTACCAAAACGGTCAGGACCTCACGTTCATCCTGGACGATCCTATTTTCCAAACCCTTGAATATTCCTATCCCCCATACTAATTCCCATTTCCTTGTACATAGCTCCTTCTGTTAGTCCTCTCCTTGTAAATAGTCCCTTTTTTTTTATTTTTATATTTTAATTATAAAATTAGCTTTATTTTTTTTTCTCTTTCGCCAAGTAGGCGACACAATTTATTTCCTTTTTCTTTTTTGCCAAATAGGCTATATCTTTTATTTTCGTTTTCTCATTTCAATACACCCGTGCCCTGTGTTAAGAAATGTAAAAATTTCTTCATATAAGGGGGAAGGTGTAACGTCCCAACATTTTTCGCGCGGTACTATTCAGAAAATCTATTAAAAATCTCAGAATCACTCCACCAAAGTCCCTCAAATTCAATTATTACCCCTTTTCCCCAATCGCTGATCACCTCGATGATGTACCTTAGCGGTCCCCATCTCGAGATGGTCAGTACGAAACCTCCTTCACTTATTCGCCCAACGAGGCACGAATTCCCTCCTCAAAACTAAATCTAAACAAGTCCCTCGCCCCAAAATCTTCTTAAACCGAGACCACGTCTCACTCCTTCTCTAAGACCCTCCAAATCCAAGCCATTCAAACCCCTTTCCCGTTAAAATACCCAAAATCCATGCGATGGGTTGAATATCTCCAAATACCGTTCATAAAAACCCAAGAAATCTAATTGCGACGCATATTCGGCGTACGTGACAGAAGAATGTCTATTAATAGACATTCAGTTTATAAAAACCCCGGAAGTCCTACTGCGACTAAATTCTTAAATGTGTCAAGGCCGATACCGCGCGTACCCCGCAACAAACATATAAATACGAGGTCCTGAGAGGCCGGAGAGTAGTATGTTCATGATTATTACCAGTATGTTCATGCTTATTACCGATATTTTCAACATTATTATCACCAGTATTTTCAATAGTACTACAAGTATTCATTTTAAGTGAAAATTATATAGTGAAACCATTAAAATCAGTTATCTACGGCTTCTACCATAAGCAATCAATTATTATTATTATTATTCATTATATCATTCCCATTTATAATTTCGTATTATTATTGCTTATTGCGTTCACTTATTATCTTGTATTTATAACTTTCATTTCGTCTATTGCTTTCGCGTATTAACGCTTATTATTTTCATATTATTCTATTTACTTAAAGTTTATCGTATATATATATATAATTGAATTACTACTACTTTTCTATACGCTTATTGCGATCATTTATATTTTGTATTATTACTATTACTACTTTCTATATATGTGCTTATTGTAATCATTTCCTTTAATTATCGCATATTGTATTTCATATTCATACTTTTATATTGTACTAATCACAATTTATATAAATGTCATGTGCTAATGCTCGCTGTCAAACGCATTTCTATAACAATTAACTGCTTTTGCATTAACGATGCATGGCATATTATCGTACCTTGAATAAACAAACGTTCTTGTTTAAATCACGCTTTGAATTATTGTGTCTAATCTCCGGTTGCGAATATCCTCAAACCAAAACAAACTGCAGCAACAGCTGATCTCGATCAGTGAACGCTAAAGCCCCAGTTGTGTTTACAAACATACTATTGCACGAGCCGTGCTATTCACGGAAATATTATAAGTGATTTTCTCTACATAAATGCAACGTTAAAATCAAAACAAGAGTGCTAACGGGTGTCCCCGGATACCATTCGCCTTTAAACCTTCCCTGATCGATTAGTGTGCTGGATGTCAGATTCGCGCCTGATCTATTCTTTAGCTTTAGAGTGCAGGATGTAAGATTCGCGCCTGGCATTCCTCAAAAACCCTCAGTGTGCTGGATTACAGATTCGCGCCTGATTCCTCTAAAAACCTCAGCGTGACGGATTTAATATTCGCGCCTGGCTTTCCTCAAAAACCCTCAGTGTGCTGGATTACAGATTCGCGCCTGATTCCTCTAAAACCCTCAGCGTGACGGATTTAATATTCGCGCCTGACCCCTCTAAAAACCCTCAGTGTGCTGGATTACAGATTCGCGCCTGATTCCTCTAAAACCCTCAGCGTGACGGATTTAATATTCGCGCCTGGCTTTCCTCAAAAACCCTCAGTGTGCTGGATTACAGATTCGCGCCTGATTCCTCTAAAACCCTCAGCGTGCTGGATCACAGATTCGCGCCTGACTCCTCAAAAACCCTCAGAGTGACGGATTTAATATTCGCGCCTAAGTTCCCACAAAATCTCAGAGTGCTGGATTTTAGATTCGCGCCTGAGTCCATTCTACCCCACATGTCATTGTCCCCAAAAGACCTCACCCGGGACGTGACACCATAATTAAGGAAATTACGTGAAAAATTTGTTTGCAGAAGTGAAAACCCGTTTTGTTGAAAATAGTCCGATTTTAATTATTTTCTGTCAATTTAACCGGGAGAATGGCAGGAATCCAGTGGTATCACTTTCACATTGATACGATGAAATATAAACAAATTCTGTTTCTGTATAATCGATGACACATCGCCGTGCAACGGCGGGCTCGCGCTGCTCGGGCCACAAAGGTCGTCGTCTGTTATTCGAGCTTCTAAGATCGTATTCAGATACAATATTGGCCGGTGAGATTCGTGAGGAGTATTCTCCCACCATACTGCTGCCCTGCCTCGGTACTCCTTTTCTCAACGTTTTCTGACTCGCTCTCGTTCCATCTCGCTCTCGTAGTCCAACCGAGTTCTGAGCGTAGAAATACATACATCAAAATAGGTGTGCGTTAGCTCTGAAAAAATTCAGAAGTTTTATTGTCAGAACATTGATTCTTTCTCGATAGCTTTATCTCGTATTGGGGCTGTACTTCCAAAAGGAACCGGTGGCCGATCGAGATGAGGTTTTGGGGGAGGGGGAGGGGGGGGATGTGAACCCTAAATCTAAAATTGCAGCTTCGGGTATTTATTAGTTTCCGAAATATTAATAAAAAATTGTTAATGTAAAGAATATTCTGGATCGTCGATGCTAACTATCTTGAGTCGTACACACGAATGCCTCTCGTTCCTTTTACGCGCCTCGAACCCTCGCCGATGCCCCTGACGTCATCGGCATTCATCGAGAATCCAAGTTACATTGTATATGTATCTTACGTGTCCTACTGGGCCTTGCGTCTTCGACGACGGCGAGCGATGCCCAGTGTGATTTTCAATATTCCCGTATTGGGCGTTATGACTTCCTTACATTAATTTTTTTTTTAATTTTTTTTTGGACGTTGGTGCAGGGCTTCCTATCCGGGAGCCCTTCCGTCCCCCTATTTTCTATTTTTGAAATTTTGTAACTACGGTCTCGTTTTTGGCATCGCCGAACTTACATTGTTCGCTGTCGTGCTTTCCGCGCCCCACACACTGATCTAGCCCCAACCAGTGGCCGATCGAGATGAAACTTGGTGGGTATTATGAGAGGTGTGGACAGACCCCAAATATAAAATGTTACCTTCGGCAATTAATGCGTTCAAAAGATACAGAAGTAAATATGCATAAATGGTACACTTTACCGATTTTTTTAAATCACTTTACCACGGCTCCCCCCTTTTAACAATATTTCGGTTTACTTATACCGACACAACACATTCCACTTTCCAACTTCTCCCGGGTATTAGTATTGGTTGGAGTTAGACTAGTGTGGGGGGCTCGCGCCCGCTTGCGGGCGCGTAAAGCGTGTTAGCGAACCGATGTGAGTTTGGCGATGCTAAAAATAAGATTATGGTTACAAAATTTCAAAAGTAAAAAATGGGGACCGGAGGGTTCCCGTGTAGGGGGGCATACACCAACGTCCAGAAAAAATTTCAAAAAAAAATTAACAATTTTTTATTAATATTTCGGAAACTAATAAATACCCGAAGCTACAATTTTAGATTTAGGGTTCACACCCCCTCCCCACCCCTCCCCCAAACCTCATCTCCATCGGTCACCGGTTCCTTTCGGAAGTATGTCCCGTATTGGTCTACGCATAGCTTCGTAACACACTATTACGCTAAGAATAAATAACAGCCACTCGGCTACGTTCAGACAGAGCCGAGCAGCATTCCCGTTACCCCACCACACCCTTCGGGGGCCCAGCAACTCCAACTAACAAATCCACGATCGTCAGATGGTGATGCCTGATTTCTCCACGATTGCTGTTGGCGAAAACGAATCGACCAGCCAATATATCTGAATACGACCTTAGGATAAAGATATAATGAAAGATGAAAAATTATTCGGAGCCCAAGATACTGGAAGCTATAAGGCATTTTAGATTTAGGGTACACACCCCTCCCCCAAACCTCGTGTCGATCGGCCACTGGGGCCATTCGGAAATATATACTTTTATTTAAATAATGCCAATCTCTGCATAGGACCGTAAAGAATTACAAAAAAATCAAGGAGTCAACTGTTATCCGGTTTGGAGGCTTTTCCTTGTTATATGTTTTATTGAATTCAATAGTCAGAAGAATAATAATAAGCGTAATAATTGCAAATAATTCCTGTAACTTCCACATTCTGAATATATGATATCAGTAAATCGATATTTCCAGTATTAGTAAAAAAGTTCTCTTTTCCAATCTCTCTTTTTTATTTTAAATAATGTGGTCTATATATAATTATATAATTATATATAATTATAACATAAATTCGACAGCGATTTCAAGTGATGTATGTGTCACGGTGAAAGCTTTAGCAAATGTATTCATTCCCAGCAGTTCCTAGTCAATGTGTGCCTAAAATGCATGTAACCTAACCTACAATCGTCCGAAAATGCAAGCATTGACTGCATCACGCTTTTACTGTGCCTCGTGTATCCGGCTAACGCTTCAGTTTTGCTATGATTCCACGTTGGCAGTCCTCCCGAGTAGGCGCCATCTCGTATCCACTAGCTCAACTAAATTTGTCACGTGACTTGCTCTGTATTATCGCCAATATGGCGGAACTCGTATTTGGGAATGCAATCACGAGAATACATTGTTTGTCCTTGTATGAGCAGATTTTGTGCTGGGTGAGGTCTCGTTCGAAAGAGGAAGGTTCAGTGCAGCGCGCTCTGGTCCTCGTTTGAGTCACAAAACTCTTTTAGTGACCTAAAAATAGTTGGATTCATGCGGGTGTATTTTGTCGAATTTTGCTCTACTTTGAACACTCATATTATTAGATATCAACACAAGCTCGTCGAACCATGACCAGAGCGCGCTGCACTGAACCTTTCTCTTTCGAATGAGACCTCGCCCAGCCCAAAATTCGCTCATATAAGGACAAACAATGTATTCTACTAAACCCATGTTTCGGGCCAGATTGTGTCGGTATACAGCGCGCTGCATTACCCGTGTCTACCCCCTTAATATTATTAAATACATTTTCGTCTTTGTATAAATAGCCATTGTTGTAATTGGCGCAAATTTTGTATATCAATAGTTTTGTGAAGCTATTAATTTACGACAATGTTTTAAGTGGGATTCTTTTTGATAGGATATTAATTTACGACAATGTTTTTAAGTGGGATTCTTTTTTGACGGGATTATATACTTGGCGCACTTTTTATACCTTCTTTTATAAAAAGGTAATTTTGTTTGGATTTAACACATTTTTTAGTGTTTATTGATGACTGGATAATTTTATCACCCTTTACGGGTTATTTTTATTTAATATATTGTATTGTCATCCAAACTACGCACACCTGCAAAGCTTCAAGACAATTGGATTAGAGGAATTGGTTTAAATTTCAGTTTTCAGATATGAATCAAACATACAAGAAGCAAACAGAGGATCAAAGCTGAATAAAATCGTTTAATTAATATAATAGTATGTCACAATAAATTTTTTTCTCTGACGTAGATCACACTGCATCATCTTCTGCTTCGATTATCTGTAAATATATAAAAGCCATATTTTTTAGTTACAACATAACGTAGAACTTGTAGAAAAAGTGTGGACTTTTGCTATAGATGTAGAAACTACATAATGTGTCCGAAGGAGGTGAGAGCGTATGGCAGAAAGTCTTGTTCGAGGAAATTTAAATGCTAATGAAGAGATCCAATATTTTTAACGCACAGATTATTGGTGTTGGAATAAAATTTATTTAGCATGTTTATTGGTGAATTGAAATATTGTTAATGGGAAACTAATTAAATTAATGAATAGCGTGGGAGCTACTGTGGATTTTAATAAAGTAGTACGAATATCTCTCACAAAAGATTGAAAAGTATCAAGGGAGATGCGTTTTCAGCGTACTTTCTTCACTAATGTGACTTACTCTAGATTGCAAGCAGTACGCCATAATTTTCTTAATTCTTAACGCTACGCTAATTTGAAAAATTTTGTCCATTTACCTTATTTGACAAATTTCCAAAACCTTGTGCGAAACAAGATGCTTCTCTGTCTATCTAACCTTCTGCGGACAACCTCCAAGCCCGTGCACCCCCTTCATTTCTATTCAAGACTGTCCGTCCCCTTCATTTTTATCCGAGCCTGTGCGTCCCCTTCATTTCTATCCAAGCCTGTGCGTTCCCTTCATTTCTATAAGCTTTACATATAAACTCTAATGTAAAAATAGTTTGCTGGTATAAGAACAATATATTATTTTGTAGAAACTTGTGCGAAAGAAGATGGTGCTCTGTCGAACCTTCTTTAGACAATTTCCAAGTCTGTACGTCTCCTACGTTTCTATAAGCTCTACATAAATGGTCTATTAAAAAATTTTGGCGACTTACCTTGTTACTTGAGACAATAATTCAGTGTCCTAAATGGTGTAGAAACTCGTGACATTTCAAAAATTTTGACAAGTTTCCGTATTTGACACTTCGCAGGTTATGATTGTTTGACACTAGCGAGGTTACGTTGATCTCCACAGATGTGCTCTCCGTCTGTCTGTCACGTGACAAAAATTTGTTACGCGATTGGCCGAAAGTGCCGAAACTTTCATCCAATGAACGACGCGCATATTGGAGACATTTCCTCTCCTTTTCATGTTCCCCTCTTGCCTACACTTGACGTTGACGATGCTTAATTCTTAAGAACGTGAAATTCGTCAAATTGGAACTTTGCATTGAAATATTTCAGCTCATAAGGCACGTAGGACCAAAACAAAGACACTTTTCTTATGTAAATCAAACCCAAGCTATCCATTAAGACCATTCAAAATCTAATCGGATCAGCCGTTATTGAGATTCGATAATCTCAGGGTTTTTGATAGCGAGGTCGTGGTGTAATAGAGACACTGTGCGTCTCGCGCTGCGCATATAGCTATATACTTGGCGCGAGACACTACCGTGTCTCTTGACTGCTCCTGAGAATGCTAGCTTTATCTGGTATCGAGTTTGTTTTAAAGATTTTTTCAATGATTTTATTAAGTTCAAAATTATATCATTCATATCTCTCCCTTTAGAGAGCTTGTTAATTAATGTAATAAGGAAACTTTTTTGTTTCCTTAGTTTTTTATTAAAGGCGTTATGTATTTGTCTGTTCCGTTTTGTCTTGCTTAAAGTCTGGTATTGCGTAATTTATTGCTTTTACTATGTTTGTGTTCATTTCTTTGATGAAAAGGTCAATTTCTTGACGTGAAAGGTTTCTGTCGTTTGTAATGTTGGAGATTGTTTCGGTACAGAATCGTTCTTCATATTTTTCCCAGTTAGCTTTGACGAAATTTTTCATTCGCGGCTTGTCCTCCCTGAAAAATTCTAACAATGGGAACCGGTCAACCGATATTTTTATTTGTAGTGCTCTATGGTCGCTGTCGTATTCTATGTCTTTAATTTTATTATCTATTAGGTGTAGGAAGTTGATTCTATTGTCCGCCAGGCATATGTCTATGAACGCTCCACTTTTTGGGAATGAAGGTGTATTGGAGCCTCTCAGGACCAACTTATAAGTTACTTGGTTTTGTGAAAGTCAAGTTCTTAGGGCAGACCCTCTCCCGTTGTTTGACTTATTTCCCCACTCTTTATGCTTCGCGTTCAGGTCTCCTGCCAATAGGTAGTAATTGTTCGGGTTCTCAAGATCCAGACCCTGGAAAAGGCGCTCCAATTCCTGTTTAAACTCCTTTTTATTATTCCCTGTCGCGTATGCTGCTATAAAATAGAACCTGTTGTTGTCTGTCATGTCTATTTCTATAATGGTGGATTCCAGAACGGTGTTTGGCTGACTGCTGTCGACCACTCTACTTCTAACTTTTAGTTCCTCTCTAAAGAGTACCGCTGTACCCCCACCCTGTTTTGCATTTGGTCTGTCCGTTCTCAGCAACTTGTAGTATTTAAAATTCAGTCTATAAGATACATGTGTCTTTGTTTCGCATAATAATACTATGTCTAGTTTGTGTACCTGTAGAAAGTCTGTAAGCGATGCTCTTCTTTCGTTTGATATGATGGAATACACTTTTAAGTTCTGAAATGATAGTTTGGTAGGCGTTTGGTTATTGAATGCTCTGCTATAAGTCAATATCGAGTATATCTAAGGTCGGTATCATATATATTGGCCGGTGAGTTTCGTGAGGGGTATTCTCCCACCACACAGTTTGCCTGCCTCGGTGCTTGTTGCGGCCGCGATGTAACGCACCGCTCCGCGAGATTTAAATGTGCGTGCGAGAGCGTGTCAACATTATGACGCCCGACCGTTAAGACGGTTACGCGGTTCCCACGTTTTTGCTTGGGGAATTCGAGCTCTTCCGGGTATCCGGCAGTTAGTACCACGAATATCGTTGGAATCATAACAACACGCTCCCGCACGCACGAACGGTCTTTTTTCTTTGTCGCCCAGCGACCCACCGAGTTTTGTGAAACCTCGGTAAAACGGCCCGTCGAGCCACTCGCGCCCAGCGCGTATTGTACATAGCTGTACAGATCTCTGTTTCGTGTTTTCTGCGTGGTTGTGTAAGTCGTGTTTTGTTCGTGGTCAAGTTCTGTGTGGAGTGTTCGTCCGTCATTGTAAACGACGCCCACTTAGGCTTAATAAACGTGCCGTCTCAGCAACCGGTGGGATTCTTTGTGTTCATTTGGAGTGCATCCCTTCCCTGGCCACACCAGTGGCGATCCGCATCGCCTTCCCAAGGCAAACGTGTGAACATTTTTGGTCCTTCGAGCCGGATACGCCGTGAAGGATGGCTCCAACGACAGGATCCATGTCCAAGGATGACGAAGGCACCTCGACGCCACCGAGGTGGCAGTCACTGGTCAAGGAGATTCGACTGCTGCTGCAAGGATCAGTTCGCCTCCTCGCAAATTTCAAAAAGATGGGGAAGGCGAAGTTCACGGAGGAGAATGCTGAGGACCGTTTAAATAAATTGAACGAGACGTGGGCCCGGTGCGAGGCCCTCAACTTGGAGCTGGAGCTCCTGCTGCCTGACGCCGAGAGGATGGAGTGCCCCTTCGTCGCCCAAGAGGAATTCGTCCGGGCTGAGGACGAATATTGGACGGCACGGGATTTTCTACGGGAGGTCATCCGGTCGTTCCAAACGCCGGCACCATCCGGATCGTCGGCGGCCACCAGCGGGGAATGCAGCAAGGGCCTTGCGCGCCTGCCGCCCATCGCTTTGCCGAAATTCTCAGGTGCGTACACGGAGTGGCCGAGTTTTCGCGACCTGTTCACGTCGCTGGTCATAGGGAACGCGACCCTCAGCAATGCGACACGATTGCAGTATCTGCAGTCGGCGGTGGAGGGCCGGGCGGCCGAGTCGATCGCCCACATTACCATCACCGAGGCCAATTTCGGCACCGCGTGGTCAACTTTGACGGAAGAATTTGAAAATAAACGAGCGATCGTCTCGGCGCACCTGCGAGACCTTCTCACTCTGCCGCCGATGGCGGGCCCGTCGGCCGCGGAGCTGCAGCGGTTGCGTGCCCCTACCAATCGAGCGCTCTCCCTCCTCGCGAACCTAGGCCGCCCCACTGAGCATTGGGATGACGTCATCGTCGCTCTGACGACAATGAAGTTCAATCCCGAGTTAATGGAGGAGTGGGAGCTCTCGCTTGGCGTCAGCACCGATCCCCCCTCGTACGCGGAGCTCGACAAATTTATGAAGACCCGAATACAATCATTTGACGCCGCGCGTCTCGCGAAGGAAGCCGCCAAGCCCGATCGCACCCAAGCCGGGAAATCGCCGCGTGGTTCCGCCGCTCGGGTCTGCACGACCAGCCCTGCGCCAGGCCCTTCGTCGAACGGGACGAAATCCCAATGCCCTGTGTGCCGGGCGCGGCACGCCTTGTATAGGTGCCCAGCGTTCAGAGCCCTCCGGCTAGAACAGCGCCGCGAACTCGCGGCTGACAAGCGCGTTTGCTTTAACTGTCTCGCGCCCGGCCACATGGCCCCGTCCTGCCCCGTCGCAGCCACGTGTTCGCGTTGCGGCCGCCGGCATCACTCGCTGCTCCATCCAGCAAACTCCGAAACACCACTCGGTGCCGACGATGCAGCCGCGGGCCAGTCGGCCAGCGGCAGTCAGCCATCCGCGGCGACCATAAATTCAATCGCGTCGCCCGCGAGTACCGATGGAGCGCCAGTGCTGCTGGCCACCGCGATCGTTGGCGCTCGGTCATCGGGCGGCGATTTGTTGACCATCCGGGCGCTGCTGGATCAAGGGGCACAGGTATCCCTCGTTTCGGAGTCCGTGGTTCAGACGCTGCGCCTTCCCCGACAACCGCACTTGACCAACCTCATCGGGGCTCTGGATGGCAAACTGGGTGCCTCGCAGTCGCAGGTGAGGCTGACCTTGGTGCCGCCTGCGGGAGCCCCTCCGACGGCCATTACCATCACCGCCCACGTGGTGCCAAAGGTGTCGTCGTATGTGCCAGAGTGGACACCGACCACGCAGCCGAACGACTTCAAGGGCCTGAACTTCGCGGATCCAGATCCGTCAGCCCGTCGCCCGATCGACCTAATCGTCGGCGCCGATTATTTCGGAGCTCTTCTGCTTCCCGGGCTGCGTCGCGGCACCCCCTCGGCCCTGATCGCGCAACAAACCGTTTTCGGTTGGATTCTCTCCGGTCCAACCGGTCGCGCGCCCGCCGCCGGTGCATTGCACCATATCACGGCCCAGTCCGTGGCCCCGGAGGACGACTTACACGCGTTACTCCGGAAGTTCTGGGAAGTCGAAGAGGTCACCGCGACCTCGACCCTCGCCCCAGACGACGCGCAGTGCGAGCAACATTTCGCGAGCACGCATTCACGGCGGGCGGACGGTCGATACGTAGTGCGACTTCCCCTGAAGGCCGGACATCCGCTCGATGTCGGCGATTCCTTGGCGCGCGCGACCGCGCTCTTACGCTCACTCGATCGCCGCCTCGCGAGGGACGCGCCTCTGGAGAGGTCCTATTATAAATTCCTCGCGGAATATGAGGCGCTCGGGCATATGGAGGAGGTCGCCGTTCCGCAGAGGGTCGACGCGCCATCGCGCGTTGTATATTTGCCACATCACGCCGTCATGAAAGGAGCCCCCGGCGCGGACGCCAAGCTACGCGTCGTTTTCAACGCGTCGAGCCCGACGTCGAACGGGACCTCCCTCAACGACCATATGCTGGTCGGCCCGAAGCTGCAGCACGACATTCTGGCCGTGCTTCTCCAGTGGCGCCTCCCTCGCTTCGCCCTCAAGGCCGACATCGAGAAGATGTACCGGCAAATCCTCGTGCACCCGAGCGACGCGAACCTCCAGTGCATTCTGTGGCACCGCCGCCCCGAGAGCGCACCCACCACGTTTCGGCTCCGGACCGTCACTTACGGCACCGCCTCCGCGCCCTATCTAGCCATGCGAGTCCTCCAGCAGCTGGCTACCGACGAAGGAGGGCGATACCCGCGAGGGCGACGGATTCTCGAGACCCAATTTTACGTCGATGACGTCCTATTTGGGGCGGACGAGGTCTCGTCGGCACTCGCGGATCGCGATGAGCTCTGCGCTCTGCTTGCGCGGGGAGGGTTCGTCCTACGAAAATGGGCGGCAAATCACCAGTCCCTCTTACCGGACAGCGCGACGCCGGCCGCGACCGACTCGTCTGTCCCCTGCGCCCCGGAGGGCTCGGACTTGCACTCGGTTCTGGGGATCCGTTGGAGTCCCCAGGCTGACGCATTCCGATATGTGATTGGCCCCCCCGCTCTCCCCGCGACAACGAAGCGCACCATCCTGTCGGTGACAGCGCGCCTGTACGACCCGCTCGGTTGGATATCGCCCGCGGTGGTGGTTGCTAAAATATTGTTACAGGACCTGTGGGTGCGAGGCTCGGACTGGGACGCTTCGCTTCCGCCGGACGTGCTGCAGGGATGGCAGGACCACGTCTCGTCCCTTTCCCTCCTGGAGTCGTTGCGCATTCCACGCTGGTGCGGACACGACGCGTCCATCGCCGTCTGCGAGCTGCACGGCTTCGCTGACGCATCCTCAAGAGCGTACGGCGCGGTCGTGTACTCCAGGATCGTCCGTCGACACGGAGAGGCAGCACACGTCACCCTCCTTGCTGCCAAAACGAGAGTCGCGCCGGTCCGGACGATGAGCATTCCGCGACTCGAGCTGAGCGCCGCTGTCCTCCTTGCGCGCCTTTTACAGCGGGTAACATCCGAGGCCCCCTGGCCTCCCTCGACGACACACGCCTGGACGGATTCTCGCGTGGTGCTTGCGTGGCTGCAGCGTCACCCCTCCCACTGGAACGTGTTCGTCGCGAATCGCGTATCGGAGATTCAGTCCACGCTACCGGCAGCCGCGTGGCGTCATGTCCCGACACATGACAACCCGGCCGACTGTGCCTCGCGCGGCATGCACCCGCGCGATCTACTTCAACACGAGCTCTGGTGGAGGGGGCCGAAGTGGCTTCCGCTGGCACCATCGGCGTGGCCAGCGTGTCCGGTTTCGGGGGATTCGCGACCGGTCGAGGACGAGCTGCGACGGACGGTGACACATGTCACCGCGTCGCCCACTCCCTGTCCGTTAGCCCCGCTACCAAACAGCGTCTCCTCTTGGCCGCGACTCCTCCGAATTTCGGCTCGCGTCCTGGCCTTCGCGCGACTGTGCCGTCGCGGAAGCACGGGGGGTGGGGGGTCGCGACTGTCGGAGATGCAGCGAGCGCGTATATGGTGGCTCCGGTGGCTCCAGGGCACGACCTTCGCGGACGACATTGCCGCGATTCGGAAAGGGGAATCAGTCCGAAGGGCCAGCCCGCACCGACAGCTGGCCCCGTTCGTGGATCAGGACGGATTGATCCGCGTGGGGGGAAGGTTGCAACATGCCCCCCTCCCTTACGACGCTCGGCACCCGATCGTTCTCCCGGCGCATCATGTCTCCACGCTGATAATAACCCACGCGCACCTCCGGGCGCTGCACGGTGGGCCCCAGCTCACCCTCAGCGTCCTGAGGAACAATTACTGGGTGCTGCGCGCGAGGGAGGTGGTTCGCGCAATCGTGCACCGGTGCACGGTGTGCGCCCGGTTCCGAGCTACCGCCGGGACGCAGATCATGGCTGACCTTCCCGCCGCGCGAGTCTCGCCGTCCCGCCCCTTCGAAAACACCGGCGTGGACTACGCGGGACCGATAATGGCACGACCGGCAAAGGGCCGCGGATACAAGGCCCATAAGGCATACATCGCCCTATTCGTGTGCATGTCGACGCGGGCCGTGCATCTGGAGCTGGTGTCGGATTACACCGCCGCGACGTTCCTCGCCGCGTTTCAGCGGTTCGTTTCTCGACGCGGACGTTCTCGGCGAGTCTACAGCGACAACGGCACGAATTTCAGAGGTGCCGCGCGGGAGCTCGGCGCCGCTATCCGCGGCGCAGTGGGCTCGCCGGACCTCGCTGCATTCTCCGACACCGAAGAAATCGGGTGGAGTTTCATTCCCCCAGCCGCGCCGCATTTCGGGGGATTGTGGGAGGCAGGAGTAAAGAGCGCGAAACACCATATGCATCGGGTCGTGCGAGACCACACACTTTCGTACGAGGAATTGGCGACGGTGCTCTGCATGATCGAGGCGTGCCTCAATTCGCGACCCCTCGTCCCTAATCCGAGCGACGACGACGACCTCGCGCTCACCCCGGCTCATTTCGTGACCGGCGCGCCTCCGTTGGCGCTGCCCCCGTTAGCGTCGGCGACCGGTCCTGCGTCGCTCAGGGCCCGATGGCAACTTGTCCAGCGGATGCGTGACCATTTTTGGAGGCGATGGCACGCGGACTACCTCCACTCCCTGCAGCCGCGACGGAAGTGGACCAGTCCAGAGAGAAGCCTCTGTGTCGGCGACGTCGTTGTCCTCAAGGGCGACGACACCCCGCCGGCGCAGTGGCGGCTCGGCCGCGTTTCGCGCGTCCACCCGGGTCCGGACGGCCGCGTTCGAGTGGTGGCGGTGTGCACCGCACTGGGCGAATCTCTGCGACCGATCACCCGCGTCGTGCTCCTTCCGAGCCCCCCTGCGCCTGCTGACGTGGCCACAGCGTGAACAGGATCTGTATCATCTCGCCATATAAATGTAACGCGCCACTCTGGTCCACCCCGTAGCGTCATTGCGTGTCACGGCGGGCGGACGCCTGGCGTAGGCGTCCGTCACGATCGGCTCGGCCTACCGAGCCGAGGCGGGCGGAATGTTGCGGCCGCGATGTAACGCGCCGCTCCGCGAGATTTAAATGTGCGTGCGAGAGCGTGTCAACATTATGACGCCCGACCGTTAAGACGGTTACGCGGTTCCCACGTTTTTGCTTGGGGAATTCGAGCTCTTCCGGGTATCCGGCAGTTAGTACCACGAATATCGTTGGAATCATAACAACACGCTCCCGCACGCACGAACGGTCTTTTTTCTTTGTCGCCCAGCGACCCACCGAGTTTTGTGAAACCTCGGTAAAACGGCCCGTCGAGCCACTCGCGCCCAGCGCGTATTGTACATAGCTGTACAGATCTCTGTTTCGTGTTTTCTGCGTGGTTGTGTAAGTCGTGTTTTGTTCGTGGTCAAGTTCTGTGTGGAGTGTTCGTCCGTCATTGTAAACGACGCCCACTTAGGCTTAATAAACGTGCCGTCTCAGCAACCGGTGGGATTCTTTGTGTTCATTTGGAGTGCATCCCTTCCCTGGCCACACCAGTGGCGATCCGCATCGCCTTCCCAAGGCAAACGTGTGAACAGTGCTCCTTTTCTCAACGTTTTCTGACTCGTTCTCGTTCCATCTCGCTCTCGCCTTCGCAGAACAAGAGTGAGCCAGAAATGGTGGGGATAGTGCCAAGCTTCTGGGGTGTAGACCAAACCGAGCTGTCAGCGTAGAAATACACACATCAGAATAGGTGTGCATTAGCTACGAAAAAATTCAGGAGCTTTATTGGTTAGAACATTGACACTTTCTCGATAGCTTCATCTCGTATTGGTCTACGCATAGCTTCGTAACGCACACAACTATTACGCTAAGAATAAATAACAGCCAAACGGCTAGGTTCAGGCGGAGCCGATCAGCGTTCCCGTTACCCCACTATACCCTGCGAGGACCTCGCAACTCGAACTGACAAATCCACGATCGTCAGATGGTGGTGGCTGATTTCCCCTTGATCGCTGCTCGCGAAACGAAACTCACCGGCCAATATATTTGATACCGACCTTAGTATAGTCTTAATTTGATTTGAGTTTATTTATACTTGTTCAGTATTTTTTTTCAGTTGAAAGTTTAGGGTGCTTATAATAGATGCCCTTAGGTCTTCTAATGAAAAAGGTTGCGCACCTGGTGAGCTGGGACCTGCCTGAACAGATGGAATTTTTGATTCACTTACCCCTTTTAAGTTTTGTGATTTTACCTGCGGCTCATTGTATCCCCTTACTGCTTCGCTAAAGGATTTGTTTGGTTGAATCATCTTATTTATATTGTGTATACTTATGTTTATATTGTGTATATTATATTTATGTTGAGTTCTCTTCTCTCCTTTATTGCCTCTTTCATCTCGAGCAATTTTGTACACCCCCTGTAAGACGCTGGGTGCCCAAATTGCTTGCAGTTATCGCAATAAGGCTGCACTTCGGCTTCATCTCTGCTTTCCGTATTTAGAGGCTCCATCTGACACTCGCCCGGGTTATGTTTGATATTGCACTTAACGCACCTATAAGCTAAGTTGCAGTTGACTCCTGCATGTCCTATTCTTTGACACCTCTTGCACTGAATCTGGTCGTTTCTCTTTATTTTCTCCCATCTTACTGCTGAATGTAATACTGTTTTTATTTTTTGTATGTTCTCTGCGTTGCTATTTCCGTGTATTTTAACTATGAATATCGGTAGGTTTTTTCTATTCTTGCCCGAATTTTTTGTTTGAAATTTTTTTACATTTAGAAATTTAATATTATCTATTTCTTTTTTTTGCAAGTCGAGGAGTACCTCGTGCTCCTCGAACTCCCCGTCCGGATCCTTTAGAAGAAGTGTCAAAACTTTTTCTGCTTTCGGTGTATATGTAAAGTATTCTATATTTCTATCCTTAAATACTGCGCATACTTTTTTGAAATCTAATGTTGAGTTCATCTGTAATAATTGTTTGAACGCATTGATTTTTTTTATGCTGAAAATGTTCGAAATACCTGATTTTTGTATGATTTCTATAATGTTTTTCGTTGTATTATTAAGAACGTTGATTGGTTGTGGTTTCTTCTCTTTGTTGTTGAAGCTGCTTCTTTCCCCTGTTTCTTGGTTGTCCGTGTCTTCTTTCCTCATAGAAGTCATCCCGTTTTTGTTCTGGATGTCGATGTTGCTTTTCTTTTTTGTTTGTAGTGTATCGTTGTCCATGATAGATGGCCTCTTTTTTCCTGTTTGCATTTCCTTCCTTTCCCCGTAGTTCTCCGCCTTTGATGTTGATGGTATTTCCGGACCTTTAGGTTCTCTTCCTAATTGTTCGAATCTGTTCTGCAACACAATATTTGTTTCCTCTTCCCCATTTCTGCTATGCATTTTTTTTACTTTTTCTTCTTCAAGCTCTTTTGATAATTTAATGATAGTTTCCTTTAGTTCTTCAATTGTTTTTATGTAACCCTTTATTGTTTCTTGTTGCGGTTGCTTGTTTCCTTCCTCAACTGTTTCGACTTGCATTTTACTGTCTATTAGCGACTCTCTATTACTGCTTACATCGCTTCTTTCTGGCAGTTTTTTGTATCCTTGTCTTTTTGGCATTTTGGCAATGTTAGGGATACTAGTTATCTTTTTGATTGGTTTGGTTATTTTGTGTAATACCTTTGCTAATTCCCTTTGATCCGTTGATCTTTCTTTGGTACCTCTAAGGAATTCTTTTATCTGTGATTGATTCTTTTGGCCCAGTCTGATGTTGTTTAGATTTATTGGTGCTTCGTCTTCCGTTTTTGAGGTTAAACCTCGTTCCTCGATGCTGACTGGCGTCTGTATACATTCCTCGATAGCATTGTTGCTGCTTAGGTCGGAAGCCCCTGAGGGGAGTTCGGGCTTTTGGTCTATTTCGACTTACTTTACTTCGTTTTTGAGGGTACGTAGCTCTTGGGTTTTTCATGCCCTATGTACAGACACGTGTCCGAACACGTGCCCTACTTACACCTTAACTTGTTTTATCCACTACTTTTCTTACGTTTATGAGAAATTTAGCTGTTGCTATAGCCTTTGCTTGCCGCACACTTTTCCTTAGAATTCTCTGTATAATACGCACATTAAGCTCAAATCTCGTTAGATTTTGTTTGCTGCCGCCTTTTAGGTTAAGTTAACTACGTCCGTCTCGTGTGGCGCCACTGCACGCTCTGCGACGCGCTACCATTGTGTCCACCGAACCCTCTTGAGCGTAGGTTACTATAGATGGTATATATCTTGATTACTACGTACGTTAAGAAATTTAAATTACAATAGGTATCTCGAAAAAAAGGTCCATCGACAAAAAGCCGAAATAGTATTTTTTCTATTTTACTACATGAGTACTACGACTAGCGTTGCCACCCGTACTTTAAAATAAAGTATCTTACGTTATTGACATATTTCAAAATAATAACAGTTACTCTGTAATGCTAAAAGCAATAGAAAATATGTTTGAAATAAATAAAAACTAATAAGATTAAAATGTACTTTTAATTTGTTGAACGACCTTTTTTTTATACCTCACGAAAGCAAACGTGCGTTATTTTTCTGTAAAAAATTGTGGCAACCCTAACTACGACCCCCATATACTGTTGTTCCAAAAGCGATTTCCACATCCGTGGCGTCCCCTTGTTAGCTTCCCGGCTAAAAATCAATGAAAATTCAAAAAGCACGCGGCAGAATGTGTCCGTATCTATGCCAAAAGCGGGCTCCTTAAAAAACAAATGAGCAGCGGAGGAGCTCGCCTCATCTTGCACGTGGTGAGAAAGAGCATTCTCGATTGTCGATCGTAACACGAAAGACGCAACAATGGCTGAAAATGTAAGTAATAAATTATATATTCATGATTCGTGAGATTTTTTCCTCACATAAATTCTTATTGCAAGCGGCGTATGATAGAAGATAGTCATACATCTAGTGCAAGGATACGTATTGTTCAATTGCAAATTGAATTGGAAATTCGGATTATAAAAGTAAAAATGACATTACATTACATTATATATATTACATTACAAAATATATTTCTTCTCAATACTTCACGAGCCTTTCCATTATTATTCAATACAAAAAACTGTAACGTATTATAACATAACATTATTTTGTGAACTATTCGCAGTTGTAAATAGTAGTAATACAAGAAGAGATTAGACACGTTGAAGCATATTCTAATAACTTATAACATCAACGATTATAAATATCAAACATATCTGAGTTGAATGTAAACGAACATGTAAAGTATGTTACGTACGCAGACTTATCTTTGACTTTCTAACCCTTTCGGGTGTCCGGAATGCACGTGACCCGACGGGGTCACCGTTTCCTGCGGTGGTGTGATGCAACCAAGTTTTCCCCGAAAACCTTATATTCAATGGAGGCACTCATGTCCCCACTACTTTCTAAGCCGAATTTCACTGTATAAAAAGGGCCACGAATTCACACTCGGGGGCTCATTTCAAATCTAGTACGCATAGACGAAAGAGGCTTATTTACTTCAACTTAAACCAGACAGTACGTAGAGTTGCTGATAGGTGTTGTTACATTTAAACTCTTTGAGACCCCCGCATTTCTCAGTGCGTCAAAACCGAGAGGTGGACTTAGGTACCGCGACAATTAAACACTAAAACATTTGTAAAAGACTGAACTTATAGAATATAATTAGTTATTTCTAATCCAGAGTTCTTTTATTTAAATTAATCATTATCTGAATTTCCTCTTCGAGATAAACCCACATAGATACTCCTTTACCGCTCAAGGTGTATCACTTTATAAAGTTACGAGGCTAAACTAACATTTCCTAGTGGCTCCCGGGGATACCAGACCCCGGTTCGTCCACGACAACCAACCTCCTAGTGGCTCCCGGGGATACCAGACCCCGGTTCGTCCACGACTTCCACCTTCCTAGCGGCTCCCGGGGATACCAGACCCCGGTTCGTCCGTGAAAGCTTACCTTCCTAGTGGCTCCCGGGGATACCAGACCCCGGTTCGTCCACGACTTCCACCTTCCTAGCGGCTCCCGGGGATACCAGACCCCGGTTCGTCCGTGAAAGCTTACCTTCCTAGTGGCTCCCGGGGATACCAGACCCCGGTTCGTCCGCTATTAACAAACTCCAAAAACAAACTCAATCCTCGGCCTCGCAGCCGCCATTCACATTGCCCTCAGCCTCGGCTCGTAACAAATTGGTGACAGCGGTGGGATTTATTCTCTTAGCTGGTTATTCAGATTTTGATGTGCTTTCGGCACAAGTCAAATCTTACGGCCCCGCGTCCGAGAAGGCCTATTAGAGTTAGGCCGGAATATCGCGAGAATATTTGTATTAAAGGTTGGATTACAACCTTGGTCGATGGTAGCATAATCTGCTCACAGTGTGCTTTAATCACGCCTAAAGAAATATCAAGTACCGCATTAGAACATCGGTTTCAACGCGATCCGCCTGTAGTTCTTTGCGAATCTTGTAACGAGTTCTTGTACGAGACTCAACCAATTTTGTATTGCCCTCGTTGCATACTAAATTATTTCACGCACGGTCCGTGAACGGTTCGGATAATTTGAAGCAATCAAATTATCTGTAAAAGGAAAGAAAATCTTTCGCTTTAATCTTAACGCCTGTTCGGGTCGTTACTTTTTTAATTAATCATGCCCGGGACAGAAGCCTCGGCCTCTCCGGAGGATATAGCTAATCTGACTTTGTCAATGGCCAATTCAATGGCATTACTTACACAGCGTAACTGCATACAGTACGCCGCAGCTTCAATTCCGGTTTTCGACGGTGAGACTCCAGCCCTCTCGGTTTTCGCGCAGAATGTAGAAAACGGGTTGGCATTGATACCGCCAAATACGGAGACTGAATATCTGACAATCGTATTAACAAAACTCACGGGTCCTGCGAGAATTAGTATTCGGGATAAGTCATTTTCTGATACGTCGGAGTTATTAAAATATCTTAAAAAACGATACGCACCGGGACGTAATCTGGCACATTTCCAAGGGGAAATCGCTCGACTCAAAATTCGTAGTGACGAATCCTTAAGAAGATATATCGACCGGGTTAGTCACCTTGCTCATCTCTCTTGCGCGGCAATTCGTGATCGGTACGGTACGAACGCCGATGAAATAGCAAAGGAAATGGAGAAAGACATACTGGAGAACTTCATCGAGGGGTTACCAGAACGCGTTGCGTGGCGAATGGCGGCATTGGGCGAAAAACACAAGGATTTGGACGACGCGATTGAGGCCGTCCTCCTAATAGATCGTCGCCTCAGGAATCGCTGTGAAACCTACGACAACCGATCGACAGATTACAACGACGAATATCGCGGAAGAAGACGGAGCCGAGAACGGGATCACGGGGTGCGACCTCTGTACCCTCAGTCACCCTCTCCTTCGCGTTATCGCAGGCAATACTTTAGGGACAGTAGCACATCTGGTTCGGACAATGAATACGAAGACCGACCAAAACTCGTGATGGCTATGACCTTACGTAGGAGCGATTCACGTTCCCCATCCTATAATTCTGACGCGTCAGAAGAGGGTAATCACCGCGATAGGAAATACGCTGGAAAAGGTAGTGATAGGCAAAAATTATACTGCTGGAATTGCGGCGTGAAGGGACACGACGGGAAGACTTGTAGGGAAAGAAGCAGATTTCAGCGTAGAACTAGATCACCGATAACTTCGTCCGCCGGACCAAGTAAATCTTTAAACTCCGAGGACGCTCATCGCAACGGCGATCCGGTGAGTGTTTTAAAAAAGGATCGCCCAAAAAACAATCAGGTTCACCGACAAGAAGAACGAAGATTATTGAAAGAGGCACCAATACCGAGGGTCAAAATCGACATCCCGGAACTGGAAAGCGGACAAGGGGAGTTCCTCATAGACGGAGGAGCCTCTGTTAACCTGGTCGCCCTTAACATATTGGGAGATAAGGCCGAGATCACTTCCAGAGAAAAGATAGAGATAACGAGTTTGTCTCCTTCGCCCATTCACACTTTGGGAACCACTACGTTGCATATCAATGGCATTCCAGCGTATTTCTATGTTATTAAAGATCTCCCCGTGTCAGCAGATGGTCTCATAGGAAGCCCTTTTTTGCTACAAGAGCAAGCAGAGATTTCCTACCACCACAAAACACTCGTCATTCACAGTCAACCGATTAGGTGTATCAGATTTACTAATTTCCCAGAAATGGAGGCACGAAACCCTACAGCAGTTTGCTTACCTCTCACCTCTAAGGGGAGGACGAATCCTGACACCAACACTATAGGACATCGCATCAGGACATTATGCCGAAACCAAGAGGCGAAGCCAAACTACAAGGAACCTAGTTCTGAAGATTCTGATAAAGCCGCTACACCGGTTGCTCGCCCAACGCATCGAAAAACTAAACTACCACAAACCGTGATAAAAGGGAAAATACTACCTCCTTCATTACCAACCGTACAACCTGCACCAGTAAATCAAGAAGAAGAGGAACCCATTGAAGAGGACAGGACTTTAACTACAGATTCAAATCCTTTCTATGACTCAAATCCTTTGGACGCTACATTAATACCCACAGATCAAAGTCAATTATCTTCACAGCTAATCATGAAAGGACCAAACGGTTCTAATCTCCCTATATCACCAGTATCAACCACTTTCAGTAATCCAATAACCACATCCACACCTACTCCTCTAAGAAACATAACAACCCCTTTACAAAATTTATCCCTCAGAACAAATACCCCCAGGACGATAGATACCGTTCTGATTGATTATGAATCTTCACCACCTGAAGATTGCAGTTCGGATCAAGAGGAACCATCCAACATCCCAACCATACAACAGTCAACCATATCAAGCAGTAATCTTCAAAATCCGCCAGAAGACACCAGGAAACAACTGATTGAGGAAGCACATAGCAGCCTCATTGGAGGACACAAAGGTGTCACCAAAACGTTCAATCGACTACAAACAAAATACCACTGGTCGGGTATGCGAAGAGACGTACAGGAATTCATTAGGAAATGTAAAAGTTGTCAGGAACAAAAATTAGTTAGAGCAAAAACACGGCAACCTATGATCATCACCGATACGCCTTTGAAGCCCTTCGATAAACTCGCTTTGGACACCGTTGGACCTCTTCCGGAAACCCCTGCTGGGAACCGCTACATTCTAACAATGCAAGACAGCCTGACGAAATATTGCATCGCAGTTGCAATACCGAATATTCGAGCCACTACAATCGCAGATGCTTTTGCACGACATTTTATTTCAATCTTTGGGACACCTCGTTCAATATTAACAGATAAAGGAACCAGCTTTGTGGGGAAGATAATGACACACCTCGCTGAAATCTTCAAGATAAAACAAATAACTACTTCTGGATACAGGCCTCAAACAAACGGATCATTGGAGAGAAGCCATATCGTCCTTACAGAATATTTAAAACATTACATAGAGTCGCATGAAGAATGGGATCTCTTCATTCCATTTGCCATGTTTTCCTATAACACATCTGTGCATGAAGCCACTAATTTCACACCACACGAGTTGGTATTTGGAAAAATGGCTCGTTTTCCCAGCACTTTTGATGTGGACCAAAATAAAGACACCTATGGGAGTTATCTTACAGAACTAACCACTCGAATGGTAAATATCCGCAACACCGCAGCGGATCACCTCAACAAAGCAAAAGAACGATCAAAACAGTGCTACGACAGACGAGCACGCCCGCAACAATTCAAGAAAGGAGAATACGCCTATGTTATAAAGGAACCTCGATTAAGCAAATTCGATCCTCATTATATTGGACCATATAAAATAATTGACATATCAGATTTACATAACGTAGTTCTGAGTACTGGTAATCAGAAATTAATCACTAAACATCAGGATAAATTAAAGCACGCATTTCTTCCCGACGATTCTTCGGAATCAGAATGAAAATCATCATAGTCCTTTCTAATCGTTATGCCAGTGCTACACAATCTTTTCCGATCCGAAGAAGACAAGGGAAAAGAATTTTATGGACCCGGGGATGGAGTTAGACCTGCAGATTATCCAGAAGCATACAGGAAGCTCTCGACGTTGGACAGCGTACAACCATGGATTGTGCACATTTATGAAGCCGAGGCTCACCGAATTTGCGTAAATTCCTGGTCAAAATTGCAACGACACGAGTAAGCAGTCTTCACCGAAAGAGGATGGCAAAGGCAACCAATGAAAGCAGTCGGGCCATAATCTGATATTATTGAGAAAACGACCTGACGCTGGCCCACTCGATAGACGAAAACGTTAAGGACTGGACTCCTGGTGACGTGCTGAAGGTGCGGTTCAACACAAGGTATTGCAGAGAGGACCCCTTCCAGAGGAGCGAAGACTGAGGCCACCCACCACCTACGACATCGCCCCACAGTACACTACAATTATCACACACATACCGCAATAGGCCGCGGAAGGTTTGGTTCCAACACACCTTTGCATGAGTGAGTAGTATTCTGTTTAGTCGCATGCATTTCCGACACCGAAAGGTGAAAAAGCATCGTAATAAACGATGTTTTATCTAAGGGGGGAGATGTTACGTACGCAGACTTATCTTTGACTTTCTAACCCTTTCGGGTGTCCGGAATGCACGTGACCCGACGGGGTCACCGTTTCCTGCGGTGGTGTGATGCAACCAAGTTTTCCCCGAAAACCTTATATTCAATGGAGGCACTCATGTCCCCACTACTTTCTAAGCCGAATTTCACTGTATAAAAAGGGCCACGAATTCACACTCGGGGGCTCATTTCAAATCTAGTACGCATAGACGAAAGAGGCTTATTTACTTCAACTTAAACCAGACAGTACGTAGAGTTGCTGATAGGTGTTGTTACATTTAAACTCTTTGAGACCCCCGCATTTCTCAGTGCGTCAAAACCGAGAGGTGGACTTAGGTACCGCGACAATTAAACACTAAAACATTTGTAAAAGACTGAACTTATAGAATATAATTAGTTATTTCTAATCCAGAGTTCTTTTATTTAAATTAATCATTATCTGAATTTCCTCTTCGAGATAAACCCACATAGATACTCCTTTACCGCTCAAGGTGTATCACTTTATAAAGTTACGAGGCTAAACTAACATTTCCTAGTGGCTCCCGGGGATACCAGACCCCGGTTCGTCCACGACAACCAACCTCCTAGTGGCTCCCGGGGATACCAGACCCCGGTTCGTCCACGACTTCCACCTTCCTAGCGGCTCCCGGGGATACCAGACCCCGGTTCGTCCGTGAAAGCTTACCTTCCTAGTGGCTCCCGGGGATACCAGACCCCGGTTCGTCCGCTATTAACAAACTCCAAAAACAAACTCAATCCTCGGCCTCGCAGCCGCCATTCACATTGCCCTCAGCCTCGGCTCGTAACAAGTACAACATTTTGAAAGTCTTTGGTAGGCACTTTGCCTACGTTAACAATTAATGGAAGTAGACCGTAACTGTATAGCAAGTAAGTAATGCAACAAGAAGATATTAGACACGTTGAAGCATATTTTAACTTGTAACGCTAGCAATTAGAAAAATATGAAACAGATCTGAGTTAAAATATGCTTCTATGTACTATTACCCGGCCGAAAGAAGATCCCCAAGAGGCGGGCTCGGGCGATACAGTCCGTCGCTATGACGATTGGTCGGAATCACCTATTTGGGCACACTTTTAAAGACGCGGCACACGTATTTTGGTTATTGACTGAAGTAGGCACATACATTGTCGCACCGCGCGTCATAGCGACGGACTGTATCGCCCGAGCCCGCCTCTCGGGGATCATCTTTCGGCCGGGTAATAGTATCTATGCCCACTGATACTTTGCGTAGGCAAAGTGGAGGTCTGTGAAGTTGGCACCCCCAAATTTGAAATTTAAAAAAAAATCTATGGCATTCGTTTGTCCATCGTTCGTCCACGTGTGTCCAACAAAAATTTTCGTTTGTCCACCCTTCAAAAAAAAGTTATGAACAAAACAAAATTTTTCACCAGCACCCCCATGAAAACTTTTTGATAATTTGACGGGGGCACATGATTGTCCATCGTTTGTCCACGTTTGTCCAACCAAAATTTTCGTTTGTCCACCCTTCAAAAAAAAGTTATGAACAAATGAAGAAAATTTGTCATATCCACCCTCCATGAACACTTTTCAACTTTTTAAAAGGGGGATACGATTGTCCATGATCTAGCATCGTTTGTCCACCCCAAGATTTCGTTTGTCCACCCTCCAGAATCGAATTATTTACAAAAATCGCGAAAAAGAAGGGTATTGATCAAGCGATCGGGTATAAGTTCGATTTTTTATTAATTAAACGACGAAATCGTTTGTCCAACGATGCAGTTCGGTAGTGTAGATGTAGAAGACGTTTGTCCACCCCAAGATTTCGTTTGTCCACCCTCCAGAATCGAATTATTAATAAAAATCGCGAAAAAAGAAGGTTTCATGTGAAACGGTCGCGTATAAGTTTGATTTTTTATTAATTAAACAATGGAATCGTTTGTCCAACCATGCAGTGCGATAGTCTAGATGTAGAAGACGTTTGTCCACCCTCCGGAATCGAATTATTAATAAAAATCGCAAAAAAAGAAGGTTTCATTGTGAAACGGTCGCGTATAAGTTTGATTTTTTATTAATTAAACAATGGAATCGTTGGTCCAACCATGCAGTTCGATAGTCTAGATGTAGAAGACGTTTGTCCACCCCAAGATTTCGTTTGTCCACCGTCCAGAATCGAATTATTAATTAAAATAACCAAGAAGTACGATACGGTTGAAACGTCCGCGTATAAGTTCGATTTTTTAATAATTAAATACTTAAATCGTTTGTCCAACGATGCAGTTCGGTAGTGTAGATGTAGAAGACGTTTGTCCACCCCAAGATTTCGTTTGTCCACCCTCCAGAATCGAATTATTAATAAAAATCGCGAATAAAGAAGGTTTCATGTGAAACGGTCGCGTATAAGTTTGATTTTTTATTAATTAAATAATGGAATCGTTTGTCCAACGATGCAGTTCGGTAGTGTAGATGTAGAAGACGTTTGTCCACCCTCCAGAATCGAATTATTAATAAAAATCGCGAAAAAAGATGGTTTCATGTGAAACGGTCGCGTATAAGTTTGATTTTTTATTAATTAAACAATGGAATCGTTTGTCCAACGATGCAGTTCGGTAGTCTGGATGTAGAAGACGTTTGTCCACCCCATGATTTCGTTTGGCCACCTTTCATAATCGACTTAATTGCGTGCATTGAATTTATAATTTCTTTCGTCACTATCTTGGCAAAATTACGTCGGCGTCGTTTGACTCGCGTGATCGTATGATCCGCGAGTACAAGTGCCATGGCTGGCACTTGTAACCACTGACGGAGCCAGTGGTACCACACTTTACAGCGCGGTGCGACGCCGGACCGGTCAAATATATTATTGATTTCGTCACTTTCTTGGCAAAATTACGTCGCCGTCGTTTGACTCGCGTGATCGTATGATCCGCGAGTACAAGTGCCATGGCTGGCACTTGTAACCACTGACAGAGCCAGTGGTACCACACTTTACAGCGCGGTGCGACACCGGACCGATTCAATAGTTTTACTATTGTAATGTAGCATTATCATATATTCTGTTGAATTAAAGTTTCAACAGAATTTTTATATTTTTATGAATATCATGGTTGTCGGAAATACTTTTAAGGTTTTTTTATTTGAAATTTTTCTCAATTTTTGACTAATGTCATTGTGTACTGTCCATGCTCCTGTTGTATTACGGCAATATGCTGTATAATGTCCTGGGCTATGACATACGATGCCACTTAAAACGTATAGTGCATCTTCAATTTAAAACTTTTCAGGTATGCTATTTAAAAGTATTTCATTTATTTTATTTAGTTGAAAAAAGATTTCGGTGTCTATGAACACATATGATTTTGGTTCTCTTTTTAATTGCACTACTGATTGACATGTTTTACACGTGCGTGTTTGTACACTGAAGTATTGCGCAACAAAATTATCAAAATTTTGTTTAAAATCTTCGGTTGTGGGTGTACTAATTAAATCTACTACAAACAATTTGTTAGACTTTACTTGACATTTGCCGCAGATTCTATTTTCTTCGACACTGCAAATGTCTGTTACAAGTCTTGTAAATAGCTCACTGACATTTGTAGTACAATCTACAATATTATTACAATTTTCAAATATTGTACATAAAATAGCTCCTCGCTCTTCATACACGGAGTTGTTAATGTTCTCCATAGCGTATTTTTTGACGAACATGAAAAATATATTGTCTGAATTTTCATCGATCCAGTTTTTAAACGTACTATAATTGCAATACGCACTGGTTAATACTTCAACCAATGCGTCGAATGCACACGTATTTTGAATATATATTTTTTCGCCATTAAGATGAACCAAATTACAATTATTTCCATTTCTTAATATTTCATCTTTTCTTTTCCTTAATGGCCTGTCGTATGTGAGGTGAATGTCTGGGCATGACGTTAAATATTTCCCTCTATGAGTATTCTTTTTGTTTTCGATTAAGGGCTTCTGTATTATATTTAGTTTTACATTTTCTTTATTTTCATCCTGCTTTATATAATTCCTATTATTATTTGAAACTCGTAAATGTTTTAATTTATTTGGTTTGGCTTCAATATTTAAGCCTTTCCAATTTTCCTGTTCTGTTAAATAACCGTAAGTATGTGTAGTGTTTTGCGCATTTTCGTCAAAATCACATGAATCTATTTTTCTTTCTTTTTCTTGTCTTATGTCAATTTGCAGCAGTGCAATTTTTTCGTTCGTGCGTTTAATTGCTGCACGTTCCAATTTCGAGATATTTTCAATAGATTTTATGTGGTGAATGATAAATTTATCGACGCGCATTGGTTGATAATTTGCGCCCAAATCTGAATGCTTCAGATCTTTAAAATATGCCTCACATCTAGAGGATGTGGCTACATTCGATGACAGAGGGAAATATCCCCTCATCACCTGTGTCCAGAGTGGAAAATGTTTTGCCAATTTAACTAGATATGTGACTAGTTCTGGGCAATAAAATGCATTATACCTATCTGTCTCTACACTGTCTTTTGCAATTTGTTCTGCCTCATCTCTGATATTATTTACAAATGCAACTATATTTTCATTTTCATTTTGCATTTCTAAATCATCGTATTCTGTGGCATTCTCGTCGCTCGTAAAAGTGAACGACTTTATTCTTTCGAATAAATACGAACGCTTCTGCTCACAAATTACTTCATTTCCATCAGAATCTTTGCCATCGTACTCACTGTAAGCGACAATAAATATTGAGCTAAGCAGTGTTCTAAAATCTTCCACATTATCGCACGATGACATTATCCCCGCGCATCGCACAAAGAAGTCTTTAATTTTAGGGTGCTTTCTATGAAAGACATCTTTGCTACAAATAATTTTTATTAAATGGGCAATATCAATTCTGATGAAACACCGAAGTGGATGTTGCAAAATTTCGCTAGTGATCCATCGATAGCAATCGGAAATGTAATTTTTTAAGCAACGTGCATTGAATGCCAGGCTGGTTGCATTCAAAAGCGCCAGTGAATAATCGGAATCAACTTCTGGAGGCACCGGTGCCCCGTCTCTTATAATCTCCCTCAACCAGTAGGTAATTAAATTTGTATCGTGCTTTTCCGAAAGCATTTGAAATATTGGTTGTATACCGTTTGCACCTTTTATAATAATTTGGTACAAGAATATATGTTTCTTGTCACCATTTAGTTTTTCTATTATTTTCACTAATTTTCCAGTCGCGTCTATTTCTATTTTCCTGCACGATTTAATTAACGTTTTATACAATTCCATTTGCATAGGAGACCAGTAAAAACAATAGAAATGATCCTTTGAAATCTGATTAATGTACCCTGAGTATTGTCCCTTATACTTCAATTCAATTAACGAATTGATAAGATTAAGATTTTTATTGATTCCTAATTCTCCCGTATTCCTTATTTTTCTCAAAGTACACTGTCGTGGAACGTAATATAATTCATCTTTAAAGCCGCGTATTCACCTGAGCATTCGCCCCGAATGAGCATTGCACGAGCACCGATCAATTCAATAACTTCACGAGAATGTCGTGAGAAGATTATGTTGTTATATTAATTTATATTCAGGATAAAGTTGCAAAGCACGATACTGCCGCACAGTGGGAAAAAACCGGTGCGTCACCGGCCAAAAATCTATAACTTTTGAACGGATGAAGATAAAGTAATAATTCTTTTTGCGTTAATGAAGTTGATATGTCCTTCATTAGTTAGATAGCATTACGTTACTTATATTATGTAATACTTAATTACATTAACTAATACGATAACATTACTAACATTATTTCTATTTAATATTAAAAAATATTTCTTCTGGACACTCTTCTTGAATATCCTTCCCCTTTTGTTGCAGCCTTAAAAATGATATTAAAGGATCCGATGAAAGTAACATAATACGAAAGAGATCTTGATTAACTCTTTGTCTTGATATTTTGAAATATTTTTGTTTTCTTTTTTGGTTAAATAATTAAACTCTGAGTGTTTTAGGATAGAATGATCCAAGTATATACAGGAACATTTATTTTTAACTACAAGCATTCGCCTACAATGTCTTCGAGTTACATACATTGTTTGAAACAAACGAATCACTACGTTTCACGGTTCCACTGTTAATGTAGTATTATTCTTCCATATGTCTCTGACGAGTGTGCAAAGAATAATATCCGTCTCTAACCGTTGACGTATAATATAGAAGTTTAAAGAAAAGTATACAGCTTTGGTGATTGATACGGTGTGATATTACTGTTATAATGTTCTGTTATATTGTTCTGATATAAGTTTAATTGAGTTCAGTGTGGTGTTCGCATAGTAGTTGTAAAAATGGAGTACACATATAAATCTTTATTTAATATCTTTATAGAAGACACTAGCATTAGTGAAAAAAAATTTGTTAACAAGATAGCGGAAAAGTATGGAGTTAAATATGAAGATGTACCACGATTCTTTGGTATTAACCTTGCTGGAATTTATAATAATATAAAAAGTAAATACAAATTTTCATATTATAATAAAAAAATGTTTTTGACAAAGAATTCTCAATGGCTGGAAACAACTTTCTCAATAAAAGGTCTAAATGAAATAGGCAGTGTACCGATACCGAGCACCTCAAAAGGTCGACCAAAGAAATCGTACGAAGAGAGTGCTGACAGGTCAAAAAGACGAAAAAGAAGTGAATTAAACGAAAAATTGTCCACTTTAGAAATAGATATGCCAGAAATTATCATCTCCAATTATAAAAAAAATCACGATTATAAAAGAGCAAAAATTTTAGAGGCTGTCGAAAAAGCAGAGAAATCAGAGATAGATCGGATATATGATGCCATATTTTCACCGACAGAATTAGGTACCTTTTCTCCTCAAGAAGCTTTGGCAATTTTCCTTGATTTAGGTTTATCTAAGGCAAAATATCAAAAACTAACTCAACATCTACAAAAAAAAGGAGTAAAGCATGTTCTCCCTCCTTACTCTGTAATTACGGAAACGAAGAAGAATTCAATGCCAGGCAATTGGAAAGCCACAGAAATATCGGCAGAATGTACTCTTCAAGATTTGTTGGATCACACTGCTAAAAGAATTCTGCAAACTAAGCTACCAGAAGAAATAGCTGAATTAAATTCTGCTAATTTGATATTGTATTCTAAGTATGGTTTTGATGGATCCTCAGGTCAGAATCAATATAAACAAGCATTTTCCGCAAATGCTAATGACATTTCCGATACAAATTTATTTATTACTTCATTAGTTCCGCTGAGGTTAAATTTTGCTGCAGATAGTGAAGAAAATGCCACCGACGTATGGAAAAATCCCATGCCATCATCGACACATTTTTGCCGACCACTCAGGTTTAAATATATAAAAGAAACCAAAGAGTTAATTCAATTGGAAGATAGAAATCTAAAAGAAGGGATACGCATGCTAAAGGAAACAAACACAACAATACACGGAAAAAATATAAAAATTAAACACAAGCTGTTTTTCACAATGGTTGATGGAAAAGTAGCCCAACATGCTTCGGGAACTTCAGCGACCACTAGATGTGTGATATGCTCTAAAACTATGAAACAATTCAATTCTCATGGCAAAAAAGCACCGGAACATAATGCTGAATTTGGTTTATCTCCTTTACATGCAAGGATTCGATTTATGGAGTTTTTATTAAACGTTGCTTATGAAAAATCTATTGGATTTCAAAATATAAAGCAGGATAAGGCAAAATTAGAAATAAAAGAAAAAGAGAAGACAAGAATACAAAAAGAATTTAGAGAAAGATTAGGCCTTATAGTAGACACACCAAAACAAGGGTTTGGAAATACGAACGATGGCAATACTGCCAGACGATTTTTCGGAAATGTTAAAATTACAGCAAATATATTAAATATAAAAGAAGAAATTGTCGACAGATTTAATAATATTTTAAATATGATCAATAGTGGATTGAAATTGATTCCACAAAGATTTGGGAAGTATGCGAGAACTACCCTAAATTTATTTAAAAGAACCTATCCAAACAGAAATTTAACACCAACCGTTCACAAAATTCTGAGCCATGGTGAATATATTATCAGTTCTCATATTTTACCCATCGGAGAATTGTCTGAGGAAGCCCAGGAGGCTAATCACAAAGAATATCGAAGGTTAAGACTTAGCAACACTTGTAAAATATCAAGGCAGAGAATTAATCAAGATCTCTTCTGTATTATGCTACTTTCTTCGGACCCTTTAATATCATCCTTAAGGCTGCAACGAAAAGGGAAGGATATTCAAGAAGAGTGGCCAGAAGAGATTCGGAATATTTTCGAATTTTAAATAGTAATATTGTAAGTAACATTATCATATTAGTTAATGTAATTAAGTATTACGTAACCCTCGGTTGTCACACCTTACGTAACCCTCGGTAAAATATTGTTGTCACACTGGGTTGATTCGATCTAAGCCAATTTTCAATCAGCTGTTGTTTAAACACTATCTGTTAAATTAAGTCGACACAATTTTGAGATCAAGTTTGAACATTGTAGAATACAAGTTCATTGTTGAAAATTAATATTTAATGTATCATCATGTTAAAAAAATTTTGAAAGAAAAAGTTCCTGAAAATTTTTTTTGCTTAAAAAAATCACTGGGGGAGCGTCTCTGCCTGTAGAGGATACACGAAATTACTACTACATGGCACCAGTAGTACTATTTTCAATGATGCCTCAAAGATATTATACCTTAAAATCAAATTTTGAGTCATTTTGCCCCAGTGTGACAACCGAGGGTTAATATAAGTAATGTAATATTATTTAACCAATGAAGGACACATCAACTTCATTAGAGGAAAAAGAATTATTACTTTATCTTCATCCGTTCAAAAGTTATAGATTTTTGGCCGGTGACGCACCGGTATTTTCCCACTGTGTGCCGTCAGAAAATCCATTTAATCTGAAGAAAGATTGGCAATTACTTTCAGAGTTCTTTCGAAATATCTAAACAGGTTATTTAAAAAATTATACCAGAAGTGTGTGAAGCCGTAATTGAGAGTCTAATGCATTATGTAAAGGTAAGAGATTCATTAACACTTTACCGACTGGTAGCGGTTAATGGTAGCCGATTAATGGGCTACCGGTCGGTAAAATGTTAATCATGGTATCGTCCGAAAACGTGAGTACGTTGTATCCTCCACTTTTTGGTTATCTCGCCATTCCATGGTCGAGCCGCGTGCGAACCGAGCGTTCGCCGTGCTGCTCAGGCCGGTCCGTCCGCGGTCGGTCTATCAGAGAGAGAACACGCGTTCGGAGCGTACCATGGATTGCACCGAAGAAATTTTGCTGCCGTTGAAATTAGCGATGCGCGATATTTATCGATAACACCCAGAAATTTGGTTAAATAAAAGCTTTTCTATAGTATTAAGAAATTAAGATTCTAGACTACCGAACTGCATTGTTGGACAAACTATTCCATTGTTTAATTAATAAAAAATCGAACTTATACGCGACCGTTTCACATGAAACCTTCTTTTTTCGCGATTTTTATTAATATTTCGATTCTGGAGGGTGGACAAACGAAATCTTGGGGTGGACAAACGTCTTCTACATCTACACTACCGAACTGCATCGTTGGACAAACGATTCCATTGTTTAATTAATAAAAAATCAAACTTATACGCGACCGTTTCACATGAAACCTTCTTTTTTCGCGATTTTTATTAATAATTCGATTCTGGAGGGTGGACAAACGAAATCTTGGGGTGGACAAACGATGCTAGATCATGGACAATCGTATCCCCCTTTTAAAAAGTTGAAAAGTGTTCATGGAGGGTGGATATGACAAATTTTCTTAATTTGTTCATAACTTTTTTTTGAAGGGTGGACAAACGAAAATTTTGGTTGGACAAACGTGGACAAACGATGGACAATCATGTGCCCCCGTCAAATTATTAAAAAGTTTTCATAGGGGTGCTGGTGAAAAATTTTGTTTTGTTCATAACTTTTTTTTGAAGGGTGGACAAACGAAAATTTTTGTTGGACAAACGTGGACAAACGATGGACAATCATGTGCCCCCGTCAAATTATTAAAAAGTTTTCATGGGGGTGCTGGTGAAAAATTTTGTTTTGTTCATAACTTTTTTTTGAAGGGTGGACAAACGAAAATTTTTGTTGGACAAACGTGGACAAACGATGGACAAACGAATGCCATAGAGTTTTTTTTTAAATTTCAAATTTGGGGGTGCCAACTTCACAGAGCTGCAAAGTGGCTATCAAAAACTTTCATAATGTTGTAGTTTATATGTTCATTTACATTCAATTCAAATATGTTTGATATTTATAATCGTTGATATTATAAGTTATTAGAATATGCTTCAACGTGTCTAATATCTTCTTGTTTTACTACTAGTTATAAGGGCAAATCGTTCACATAATAAAGTTAGATTTACGTTCAACTCAGATATGTTTGATATTTATAATCGTTGATGTTATAAGTTATTAGAATGTGCTTCAACGTGTCTAATATCTTCTTCTTTTACTACTAGTTATACGTGCGAATCGTTCACAAAATAAAGTTATATAATACGTTACAGTTTTTGTATGATTAAATAATGGAAAGGCTCGTGAAGTAATGGGAAGAAACATATTCCGTAATATAATGTAATTGTAATGTAATGTAATGTAATTTTATACTTTCGCATTATACACTATTTCAATTTTCAAATTTTTATATTTCCTAATTTCCAATTTGCAACTGAATAATACGTATCCTTGCTCTACATGTATATCTTTCTTCTATCATACGCCGCTTTTATGAACTCTTGATTTTTTTTGCTAATTAATTGTTTAAATTAATTGTAGAGAAACGCGGAGGATCTACTTTTATGAGGTAAGTTTTATTAACTTATAGAAAAGTTAAATAAAAAATAATAGAAATTTATGTACACACTTATTCAAATTTATTTTCCAGATACAGATGATGACGTTACAATGGAACGCATTCCGCCATACCAACAGCCACCGCCGCCGCCATCATCACGGCCACCACCATCCCCACCACTACCGCCACCACCACAACATCATACAGACAGGCCGGCCACGGCAAACGGTAAATACATACATATACATACACATTTTGAGGAGTCACATACATTTATAATGCTTGGAAATAGGTCTAAATCAACAATTTTTTTATTATGCATAACATTAGATAGTATATATTATATATTATCTTGTGCCGCAGTGTTTTAACAAAATTTCAGGACATTTTCTCGAGAAAAGATATTAATTCTGATTTTCAATTAGATATGTTCTTATCTTTAAACACTATAAAAATTCTTCATTTTAGCCTATATCTAAACGTTCGAAAGGTGATTCAATTAAAAAACATTTTACTAAAAAATTTTTTTGTTTATTACTAATTACAGGAGAGTATGTAACCCGCCGCCACCAGAGAAGCGGACAAAGCGTGAGGGCCATCCTGCGGGCTGTCCGCGCGCAATCGACCAGCCTGCAGGCCCAGGCCGAACTCTGCGCGATTTGGTGGCATCGCAGTACCGTGGCCGTGGTCGTGGCCGTGGTCGTGGCGGTGAATATAGCCGCGGCGGTGATGGCCTGCAGTAATATCTTTTCTTTTTATATTATGTATCAGTACCAACTACTTATGTAAAATATATCAAACTACAAATAAACTTCGGATAATTGGGATTGGTGGAATTGGTTTATTTAAAAATTTGAATTTTCAGATATAAAGCAAGCATATTAATAAACTCATTTAATTAATATAATAATAATAATAATGCTATGTTTCAATAAATTTTTTTCTCTGACGTAGATTGCACTGCATCATCTTCTGCTTCGATTATCTGTAAATAAATATAAAAGCCACATTTTAGTTATATACAACTTAATGTAGAACTTATAGAGTAGCCTTTCGCTCTAGTGAGTGTAGAGACTACATAATGTGTCCGAAGGAGGTGAGAACATATGGTAGAAAGTTTTGATGGAGGATATTTAAAAAATGCTGATGGTAATTTAGCGAAAATGAATGAAGAGATTCAATATTTTTATTGGTGTTGGTTTAGTATATTTATTGGTGAATTGAAATATTGTTAATGGAAAACTAGTAAAATTAATGAATAGCGTAGAAACTACTGTCGATTTTATTAATTAAAGTATTACGAATGTCTTTCACAAAAGATTGAAAAGCATCAACGGAGATGTGTTTTCAGTGTATTTTCTTCACTAATGTGACTTGCTTTACATTGCAAGCAGTCCACCATAATCTATTTTCTTAATAATCCTTAATGATATGTCTTTAGACAAATTTTGTCGATTTACCTTATTTGACAAAGTTCCAGAAACTTGTGCGAAACAAGATGCTCTCTCTATCTATCTAATCTTCTCCGGACAACCTCCACGCCTGTGCATTCCCTTCATTTCTATCCATCCAAGCCTGTGCGTCCCCTTCAATTCTACTATCCAAGCCTGTGTGCCTCCTTCATTTTTATCGAAGTCCTGTGCGTCCCCTTCATTTCTATCTATAATATAATAAGCTTTACATAATATAAAAACTCTAAATTGCTGGTATACAAATACAAATATCTGGCAATTTAAATCCAATGCAATTTTTTACTACAATATATTATTTTGTACAAGCATGGTACAAATTTCTAGAAACTTATGCGAAAAAAGGTGCTTCTCTGTCGAACCTTCTGCGGACAACTTCCAAGTCTACGACTCTACATAAAAAATCTATTAAATAAATTTGGCGACTTACCTTGTTAATTGAGACAATAATTCCGTCTCCTATTTAGTGTAAAAACCCCTGACATTTCAAATTTGGACCACTTACATTATTTGACACTTGGAAGGTTAAAATTGGTAGGTTATAAAGTTCAGTGTATTTAAAAAATAGTTTGTACAATGACGAACGACGATCCCTGCCGAATAATCCCGAGAGTCGACGAACGAAGAACGAAACATGTGTTAGTTTCGTTTTGGCTGAAGGTGTGCGCATAACGCGTATATACGTAGAAGAACGAAACATGTGTTAGTTTCGTTTTGACTGAAGGTGTGCGTGTAACGCGTATACATATTGACGAAAAATATATATACGTAATGTTTGATGACGAAAAATTTCTAGGAGAATCAGAAGAAGAAAAATCTTACCGTTTCCGACTGATCCATGAGACGATATTATGAAATCTCTGTCATGCGTGGACCGATTTTATTGAAATTGGTCTCATTCGAAAGCTTATATGCGGTTTACATAAGAAACATGCCCTTAAAGGGTATAGCCGGTTAAGATGGTCAAATGTGCCCTTGAACCGAATTCGACTCACGATGAATCATTCGAAAGCTTATTAAAAAAGAAACATTTGTGGCAATTTTCAACTTTGTAACTCCACCCGGAGGGTTGTAAAGGGCAAAAATAGAAAATCAGGTTTTTGCCGAATTTCTCCTATACTAGGGGATGAAAAATTTTGAAAAAAATCAGAGGCATTTCTTTTATCGGGGCACATATTAGAGAATTGTTTCAGATTTTTAAATTGAAAAACCAAGCCGTGAAAAATAAAAAACGCCAAAAAATGCCGAAAAATGCCGATTGTGTATCGAAGCAGTCTTGGCACTATAATTATATTTTTACTGTAAGTACGTATCATTATTACTATTGTCCTGAATTTTTTTCAGATTTTTCAATTTGGTGCGCCGCAGTTAAAAAAATTAAAAACCGATTTTTTCGTCGTTTTTTCCGTGTCAGAGTAACTTATACGTCGAATTGCTTCATGAAATAAGTGTTTTATGCGATCTTCAATGTTTATACGTACAGCAAAACATCGTAGGTATTAAAGAAACTGAAAAAACCGATTCATTTGAAACTATGTTATGCGCCTTACATTGTAAAATATCTACCTTATTTTCCAACGGCGTCGGTGGCGCAGCGGTAAAGTGTCGAGTTGCTATACCGCTGCGAACTTTTTAAACGTAGGTTCGAGCCTCGAACTTCCAAGTCCCCCCTTAGGCTAAGTTTTTTTTTTTCGTTAATTATATATATTTCCTAACTTTACAACACAATGATCAATATTTATTTTCAAATGTTTTAAGAATATTTGAAAAACATATTAACCTGAAATATACGTAAATATGAGTTTGGGCTCCTTGTTACGCCGCCGTTTCTTTTGTCAAGTATCCTATCATTTACGGCATTGTTTAACAATTCCTACAGTATATTAATATGTGAAATTGGTTTTCAAATCTCTTACCTTTAACAAGTATGGATGGATAGCAACAAAAATCGTGTCTGATGTATTCAATCGTCATCACTGTCTTCATTAATTACTGGTGTCACGTGTTCACTGTTGAATATTTTGCTAAGAATTTGTGCAGGTCTTACAATTTTTTAAAGGTACCGAGCATGCGATAAGTAATAAATTATTGCAGCTATGTGTGAACAGCACCCGACGGTGCGGTTACCATTTGCACATTCACAACAATAGCGCTTTATTCCGGAATAGCCAATTGAGTTTGGTGCATAATCAATATAACATCTGTAGGTTTTGCTGTTAATATGTCGTGATCTTACTTCGAATTTAATAATATTCTTTCTCTCTTTAACACAACGAAGATTAATGTCGTTCTCTTCATCCATTACTTCCGCTAAATATGATATCGCTTGAGACAATTGATACGAACCAGTAAAAAGAATTTTGAGGTCTTTCTCTGTCATTTCCGGACTTGTTAAAGGTAAGAGATTTGAAAACCAATTTCACATATTAATATACTGTAGGAATTGTTAAACAATGCCGTAAATGATAAGATACTTGACAAAAGAAACGGCGGCGTAACAAGGAGTCCAAACTCATATTTACGTATATTTCAGGTTAATATGTTTTTCAAATATTCTTAAAACATTTGAAAATAAATATTGATCATTGTGTTGTAATGTTAGGAAATATATATAATTAACGAAAAAAAAAAACTTTGCCTAAGGGGGACTTGGAAGTTCGAGGCTCGAACCTACGTTTAAAAAGTTCGCAGCGGTATAGCAACTCGACACTTTACCTCTGCGCCACCGACGCCGTTGGAAAATAAGGTAGATATTTTACAATGTAAGGCGCATAACATAGTTTCAAATGAATCGGTTTTTTCAGTTTCTTTAATACCTACGATGTTTTGCTGTACGTATAAACATTGAAGATCGCATAAAACACTTATTTCATGAAGCAATTCGACGTATAAGTTACTCTGACACGGAAAAAAACGACGAAAAAATCGGTTTTTAATTTTTTTAACTGCGGCGCACCAAATTGAAAAATCTGAAAAAATTCAGGACAATAGTAATAATGATACGTACTTACAGTAAAAATATAATTATAGTGCCAAGACTGCTTCGATACACAATCGGCATTTTTCGGCATTTTTTGGCGTTTTTTATTTTTCACGGCTTGGTTTTTTCAATTTAAAAATCTGAAACAATTCTCTAATATGTGCCCCGATAAAAGAAATGCCTCTGATTTTTTTCAAAATTTTTCATCCCCTAGTATAGGAGAAATTCGGCAAAAACCTGATTTTCTATTTTTGCCCTTTACAACCCTCCGGGTGGAGTTACAGAGTTGAAAATTGCCACAAATGTTTCTTTTTTAATAAGCTTTCGAATGATTCATCGTGAGTCGAATTCGGTTCAAGGGCACATTTGACCATCTTAACCGGCTATACCCTTTAGAAAATATTGCAAGCGTGATGAGATATTAATGAAATAAGTTTCCGTTTAGGTTGGGTTAGTCGGGCGACGAGTAAATGATTGCGGTAGCGACAGTTCGATATATACAGGGTGTCTTTCATGTATTTGGCATCGAGACGCTACCGCGTCTCTAGATAAATGATATACATAATTCTTTCCGTCTCGGTCCCCTCGTAATAGCTGGCTTTCGAGCCGATCGCGTCCGAGTTTTGCCAAGCCGACCTGAAATCAAATTGCCCGCTCATGGCGGTCATGCTTGTAGCCTGAATCGAGTCTCGGGATCCTGAAACCGTCTGGATCTCGAGCAATACGAAAGTATCGGGACCCCGCCCGATCCCGCCCGAAATTTTCCGACCCGTTCCGAGGGCCGAGAATCCGAGCCGCGGGACGATCCGCACACTCCTATTCGTAACGCGTGTTCTCTCGTCATCGCAGAACACGAGTGAGCCAGAAGTGGTGGGGATAGCGCCAAGCTTCTGTCATGTATAGGCCAAACCGAGCGTAGAAATACACGCATCAGAATAGGTGTACCTGAGGCCTTAGCTCCTAAAAAATTCAGGGAGCTTTATTGGTCAGAACATTGATTCTTTCTCGATAGCTTCATCTCGTATTGGTCTACGTATAACTTCGTGACGTACACAACTACATATGTACTACGCTCACAATAAGAATAAATAACAGCCACACGGCTACGTTCAGACAGGGCCGAGCAGCATTCCCGTTACCCCCCCATACCCTTCGGTGGCTAGGGAACTCCAACTGACAAATCCACGATCGTCAGATGGTGATGACTGATTTCTCCTTGATCGCTGTTCACGAAAACGAATCGACCGGCCAATATATTTGAATACGACCTTAGGATAAAGATATAATGAAAGATGAAAAATTATTCGAAGCCAAAGATGAAAGGCCTTCGAATAAACAAAAGAAACTAATAAATACCCGAAGCTAAATAGAATTTTAGATTTAGGGTACACACACCCTCGCCCCAAACCTCGTATCGATCGGCCACTGGGGCCATTCGTAAGTATATTCTATTAATTAAATAATGCCCATCTCTGCATAGGAGCGTAAAGAATTACAAAAAAAATCAAGGAGTCAACTGTTGACCGATTTGGAGACTTTTCCTTGTTATATGTTATATACAATAGTCGGAATAATAATAATAAAAGCAATAATTGTAAATAATTGCTGTAACTTCCACATTCTGAAAATATGATATCAGTAAATCACTACTTCCAGTGTTATTAAAAAATTCCAATCTCCGTTCACTAAAAATAGGCCGAATTGCTCCATATTTGGCATCATTTTCATAAGTAATGCAGTGCTCTAGTGAAGAACATCGTATTACGGAGCTAATATTCTAAGCCCTAGAATCTACGATATTGTCAATGTGCAGTTGAAACGCACGCCGCTTCACACTATCGTTTCTTAGCATTTATACGGGGTGATTCTCTAGTTAGAGTCATCAAACGCGATGCTCGCCAACACTCATGTGTCTCGCTGAGTTTCGTGGGCTTCGACGGTCGAAACCAGCGGGACTATACAATGTTGCACGCTAAGCAGTGACGAATCTGAAGTTCTGCAATTTCTAATCAGATCTTTGCAAAAGTGACGTCAATCGATTCCTTACAATTTTATATATAATGTTTGTTCATAACTGCTTTCTGCATAGGACGTGTAATAAGTGTATTTCATGTTCTGTTTCGGTGCTTTGCTAGTAAAAAATGTCTAACCTAACAAACTTCATTTTCGGGGGACATCCCCTCATCTATTTTCCCATTTCACTTATAATTCCTTACTGCTAACGTAGAATATTGTAGCATAAGCACATTTCAAGTAATTAAAATGTACAATGAATTTTCTACGTTTGCAGTACCAGCCGACTTCCGTTTAAATTTTTATAAGTACAACGCAACAGCTGAGAATTTCTTTCCTTATTCAGAATAAAATACGGAAATAGCAAACAGCTCCCTCTCGCGTTTACCGGGCAATCGTCGATCTATCGGTATTACCATTTCTGTGCAGAAAAAACCTGCTGTAATACCGACCTGCCGAATCGGCCACCCCTAAGGGGGTAGACACGGGTAATGCAGCGAGCTGTATACAGTAAAGTCCCCCTATGGGCTCGGTTTTGTGCACACGATGAGGGCTTGTCGCTATCCCCACCACTTCTGTCTCACTCTTGTCCGGCGAAGACGAGAGCGAGATGGAACGAGAGCGGGCGAAAGGCGCTGAAAGCGAGCGAGAACGGTACGAGACAGACGACGCGTTGATGTTTTGTCTCGCTCCGTCTTTCGGAGGCCTGACACTCCGTCCTTTGCATGCGCGGCGGGCGTGCGCTATGGTCGCAAGCGCTTAATGTGAGCACGGGAACCGCTTCGCTAAATCTTGACGCAGGCCCGGCTCAAGTCTTTTTTGCGCCCTAGGCGAATTTGTCAAATTGCGCCCTTTATTATAATACATTTATTTGAGTTTATTGATGACCTTACTCTGAATTTATATTCGTAGTATTAAACCACTTATTTTTCAAAAGTATATATAAATGATTTATTTGATCTAAGACGCGTTATTTATATATTTTCTTTGGCCATGTACATACCGATCGCTGCCCGTAAGCTTGGCTGGTTCCTGTAAGCAAAATTAGGCGGCTGCCTAGGGCGGAAAGTCGACAATAGGTCCAAAATGGTATTTTCATTGCTGGTATTGATCAAAATAAACTTTAAAATTAAATATTACAAGTTGCACTATAAGTGGTTTAATAGTACGAATAAAAATTCAGAGTAAGGTTATCAATAAACTCAAATAAATGTATTATAATAAATAGCGGAATTTGGCAAGTTCGCCTAGGGCCCAAAAAAGACTCGTGCCGTGCCTGGCTATCTGACCGTCGCCCGCATGCGTCGAACAGTCACGATTCCATCTGAGCGCTCGCACCCGTCGCGCACGCCCGCCGCGCACTCAAAGCGTTCCATCTCGCTCCCCCTTCGACCAGAATGAAGCGAGAAACGAACACTCGAAATTAGGGCTCTGGTCTCCATGAGGGCTCATCGCCGGTCCCGACCAGCGAGCCCATAGGGAGACTTTACTGTACCGACACAATCTGGCCCGAAACATGGGTTTAGTAGAATACGCTTTTCGTCCTTATATAAGCGAATTTTGGGCTGGGCGAGGTCTCATTGGAAAGAGAACGGTTCAGTGCAGCGCGCTCTGGTCATGTTTCAACGAGATTGTGTTGATATCTAATAATATGAGTGTTCAAAGTAGAGCAAAAATCGACAAAATACACCCGCATGAACCAACGTATTTTTAGGTCACTAAAAGCGTCTTGTGACTCAAACGATGACCAGAGCGCCCTGCTCTGAACCTTCCTCTTTCGCATGAGACCTCACCCAGCTCAAAATCTGCTCATATAAGGACGAAAAGCGTATTCTCGTGATTGCATTCCCAATTACGAGTTCCGCCATATTGGCGATAATACAGAGCAAGTCACGTGACAAATTTAGTTCAGGTAGTGGATGCGAGATGGCGCCTACTCGGGAGGTCTGCCAACGTGGAATCATAGCAAAACTGAAGCGTTAGTTGGATACACAAGGCACAGTAAAAGTGTGATGCAGTCAATGTATGAATTTTCGGACGATTGTAGGTTAGGTATATGCATTTTAGGCATATAACTGCTGGGAACTGTGTACATTTACTGAATTAACGCTTTTATTCATATATCACTTGAAACCGCTGTCGAATTTATGTTATAATTATATGGCCACATTATTTAAAATAAAAAAAGAGATTGGAACTTTTTTACTAATACTGGAAATATTGATTTACTGATCATATTTTTAGAATGTGGAAGTTACAGCAATTATTTGCAATTATTGCTCTTATTATTATTCTTCCGACTATTGTATATAACATACAACAAGGAAAAGTCTCTAAATCAGTCAACAGTTGACTCCCTGTTTTTTTTTGTAATTCTTTACGGTCCTATGCAGAGATGGGCATTATTTAAATAAAAGAATATACTTCCGAATGGCCCCAGTGGCCGATCGACACGATATTTGGGGTAGGGTGTGTGTACCCTAAATCTAAAATTTTATTTAGCTTCGGGTATTTATTAGTTTCCTTTGTTTATTCGAAGGCGTTTCATCTTGGGCTTTAAATCATTTTTCATCTTTCGTTATATCTTTATCCTAAGGTCGTATTAAAATAAATTGGCCAGTCGATTCGTTTCCGCGAACAGCGATCGAAGAGAAATCAGCCACCACCATCTGACGATCGTGGATTTGTCAGTTGGAGTTACATGGCCACCCAAGGGTACGGTGGGGTAACGGGAATGCTGCGCGGCTCCGTCTGAACGTAGCCGTGTGGCTGTTATGACCAATACGAGATGAAGCTATCGAGAAAGAATCAATGTTCAGACCAATAAAGCTCCTGAATTTCTTGGGAGCTAAGGCACACCTATTCTGATGTGTGTATTTCTACGCTGACAACCCGGTTTGGCCTACACACCAGAAGCTTGGCGCTAACCCCATCACTTCTGGCTCACTCTTGTTCTGCGAAGGCGAGAGTGAGATGCAACGAGAGCGAGTCAGAAAACGTTGCGACAAGAGCACCGAGGCAGGCAAGCGGTACATATGGTGGGAGAATACGCGTTACGAAACGCACCGGCCAATATATCTGAATGTAAAGTCTCGTTAGCCGCTCGCTGGTCGGGACCGGCGTTGAGCCCGTATCATGAACGGAGCCCTAATTCCGAGGCTGAGTTTCTCGCTTCTTTCTGGCCGAAGGGGGGGGGGGGGGCGGGATCGATCGCTTTGCATGCGCGGCAGGCGTGCGCGACGGGCGCGAGCGCTCAGATGGAATCGTGAGTCACGATTCGTGACTGTTCAACGCATGCGCGCCACGGTCAGATAGCCAGGCACGGCACGAGTCTTTTTTGCGCCATAAGCGAGCTTGCCAAATTCCGCCATTTATTATAATACATTTAATTGAGCTTCTTCATGACCTCACTTGTAACTTTTACTCGCAGTTTAAAATCGATGTAGTATAATTTGTAGTATTTCATTTAAAAATTTATTTTCAACAATGCCAACAATGAAAAGGCCATTTTGCGCGTCTTGTCAACCTTACGCCCTAACAGTTACCTAATATTACAAAGTAGAGTCATAAATAATATCAAATAAATGTAATATAATAAAGGGCGCAATTTGACAAGTTCACCTAGGGCGTATAAAAGACATATGCCCGGCCTGCGTCAACATTTTGCGAAGCGGTTCCCGTGCTCACCGTAAGCGCTTGCGATGCCACCATCGCGCACGCCCGTCGCGCACACAAAGGACGGAGTGTCAGGCGTCCGAAAGACGGAGCAAGACAAAATATCAATGCGACGCGTCGTCTGTCTCTGTCTCGTACTGTCCTCGCTCGCTTTCAGTGTCATCGCTCGCTCTCGTTCCATCTCGCTCTCGCCTTCGCAGAACAAGAGTGAGCTAAAAATGGTGGATAGTGCCAAGCTTCTGGGGTGTAGACCAAACCGAGCTGTCAGCGTAGAAATACACACATCAGAATAGGTGTGCGTTAGCTACGAAAAAATTCAGGAGCTTTATTGGTTAGAACATTGATACTTTCTCGATAGCTTCATCTCGTATTGGCCTACCCATAGCTTCGTAACGCACACAACTATTACGCTAAGAATAAATAACAACCAAACGGCTAGGTTCAGGCGGAGCCAAGCAGCGTTCCCGTTACCCCACCATACCCTGCGAGGATCACGCAACTCCAACTGACAAATCCACGATCGTCAGATGGTGGTGGCTAATTTCTCCTCGATCGCTGTTTTCGAAAACGAATTCACCGGCCAATATATTTGATACTGACCTTAATTAAATCACGAAAGCTGTGCTAAGCTGAACAAAATCTCTGACATCGAATGCAAAAGTGATCGAGTTGCCGTGGAATATCCTTATATGTACTTATGTATTTGCATAAATTTAATATCCGAAACGGAGTTTTGCGTATATAACATTTTTTTGTCATGGAGTACAATGCCATAACTACAATAGACATTGCTGTTGCGATTAATTAATTCTTTTTTCCATGAAATTGGGAATAAATTATGTTCATTTTCCCAGTTCCTTGTTTAACCCTTCGTGGTCACACGGGGTGTATCGCACCCCAAGGGCAATTATTGGGTTCAAATATCGCGCCTTTATGACTTCCAAAGGAGATATATCGCGAGAAAAAATAAAAAAAAATATCGCTTTTTCCGCAACTGTGGAAAATCGCTCTACTTGAACTACAAATTTTATCATATCAAAATTTACATTTCTAGGAAAAGACTATTAGAGCATGATTGTATGAGTATTGCGAATGTACAATTATCACGGAAAAGTTAAAAGATTAAAAAATACGAAGATAGTAACATAAAAATGACGCTGGGGTGCAGAGAACCCAATGTGATCAATTGGCGATTATAAGGAGGTGTGACCACGGAGGGTTAAACTCGCCAATTTAAAAAAAAAACTGTTACACGGTTACAAAAATATTGATAATAAAAAGAATTGTTACAGCTATACTGGCGCCGCTTACAATTTCTCAGAATTCTTAATTACGCTGTCTTGTAATTCACAAAAAACGAACAACTTCTGTATCTAACATTTTTTCTATCATAAGCACTTTTCAGAAATTCAACAAAATAGATTTTTTGTCACCAAATGAAGGCTGTTTTCACCCCAAAAAGATAAATTAGGGCAGCTACAGAAAAATGTGTGTCAAATTTGTTTCTAAAATTCTAAGTACTTGTGTGTGAAGTTTCGATTAAAATCCAAACTTACAAACTAGATGTCACATCATTTGAAAATGGCTCAACAAAATACTATATATTTTAACAAACAATAATACATTCTGTAACACTTGAAAACTAATATTTTCTCTGAAGAGAATTTAATAACAAAAAATAAACTTTGTGCATTTATAAATGAACTTTATGTTGTTTGCCCATTGCTAGATTTTGCCTAAAATTTTGGTTGCTTAAAACTTGGTTGACTTTACCATAATTTATTTCCTATACTATCACTTGCTTCATATTGCGCACTAGATTCTGAACCATTAAGAAACTTAATTCAAATGGTTAAAACTTAATTTTAATAAATTAATGCATTATGTAAATTAATGTATAGGCAAACTGCGTCTATATTTGTGTTGTTACTATGTTAACCGGTTAACTGGCACGGTCCTTTTCACTATTCGGGCCCAAACTGGTACCATCGAATAATTAAGTGAATCACACAAAATTTGGTATACAGGGGTTTCTTGAGTCGCTGAACCGATTCCGGGGGTAATTTTTTTCATCTGACACCCCCAACCCCTAAAAAAATAGAATTTAGGGGTGAGTTTGTCAATTCTTTACTAAACCTTTTTTTATTTGTGAAGTTTTCTTGTCTATAATTCGATTGCAGCAGTTACTTTTTTCAATGCCAACCCCAACCCCTGAAAAATAAGGGTTTAGGGGTTTAATTTTTTAGTTTTTTTATTTTCTACGAAAAAGTTTCGAATAATTTTATACCTGAATTCTTCATCCATAAATTCCGCCGCAAGTGACAAAAATAATAAAAAAATAAAAAAATATATAAAATAATGCAAAAAAGTAAAAAAAAAAGCAAAACAAAAAAGTGGAGTGTAAAATCTTTCCGTAACCTCCTCGTCGGTACACTCTGGGGTCGTGAAATTTTCACCACCTAACTACGGGAGTAAGAGTTTACTTATGAAATTGAATACAGTACGAATAATTTATACAAATCCCAACAATTCGCTAGTCAGTTTGGTTCGGCCATATTGAGTCTGCTATATTGAATTTTACAATTCCAATGCTAAATTCAGATTCAGCGACCCCAAAAACCCCTATATACAGTTTTTCTATATTCCGATAGTATTTTAATATTTGTCAGCCAATTTAGTTCGGCCATTTTGAGTCTGCCATATTGAATTTTACAATTCCGATGCGAAATTCAGATTCAGCGACCCCAAAAACCATTACATACCAAGTTTCATTCAAATCGATTGAAAAACAAAAAAGTTATTCCATTTGATCATATATGATACATTGCCAGAATTGGCCAGATTTTTGTTTGATCACATATGATACATTGCCAGTTAACCGGTTAATGTAGACATGTAAAAGTACTTATGAACCTATGACCAAACCCTCAAATGTGCCAGTTCTTCTGCCTGTGAAATGTTTATATTTTTGTTTCATTATTCTTTATAGTATATTAAAAACATTTTAAAATAATGTAATGTATCTATGTTTACGATAGTATTCACTAACATAGTTGGTACTAATACATCACATCTATGTGTAAAGTTATTTTAAGAAAAGTGTGTATAGGGTAAACCAACCAATGAATGACCGAATTGTTGAATTTATTTGAATATATTTATGTATAACAACAAAACAACTGTTGAAATTGCATTTAAATTTATTTTTCTTGAAATTTCTATAAAAATAATAACTTATTCTTATCGTACTTTTTAAAAAAACGATTATAAAATGCAAAACGTGTAGAAGTCCAGTAAATGACCGCATACTTTTAATAAGAATTGTACTTATTAATGTTTGCTTAATACGCGTAACTAAAAATATGGGATATCAAAAGTGCAACTACGCCCCACGTATAAACATACAATAATTTTAAATTTATAATTAACATTTCTTTGCCTAATGGTTATTCACTGGTATGCGGTCAATTACTGGTTGGTTTACCCTACTAAACTTTCTTATTTCAATGTCTATGTAGTTAACGCAGGAAAAATGAATAGTATGAAGAAAATGAACTTTTTCAAAAACATTTAAACCGTAATAACAGCACCATAAAAATATGTTTCTGTCTATCACCATGATCTAAAATTATGTTAAACACAGTGAATAATTATCAACATATATTGATTCATTTGATAATATGTAATAGTATTTAATTTGCGACTTTTCTAGTTCTCTATTCAAGATATAATTTTATACTGATACAAGTAATAAAATTTCGTAGAGTTATATACAGTTTCATGAAACTTTCTACATTGCGTTCCATATAAGAGTCTACGAACGCTGCTACCGATTCGCGACCGATCTGCGTACTTCCCACGGATCTGGCACACGTGGTTGGTCGTAGCACTTTCCCTGCCGGTTTACTACCAATCAACAACGTATCCCTGCACGAAACGTGTATGCTCTAATGTGGAACGCAGTGTAACATTACATTCAAGCTCATAACCTTTAACATTACATTCTTAAGCCACTGTTATAGTTTCATGATTTGTAGAAACAGTTTCTTTTCATATCTCTAATATCAATAATACAAAAACTTCAATATAAAAACGTGATTATTGTGCGATAGTAATAATGTTTCCTGTAAAAGTTGGTCAAGTTAAAAATGTTAAAGTATTACTTTAAATACTTCAATATACATAATACAATCGCGTTCTAAGTGTTAATATTTATTAATAATTCCATATTATAAATTATGAAAAACGTTTTGTTAATTGATATTACATACCTTCAGCACCTCGATTTCATTTTCTTGCCGATCTTTACAAGATTCACAAGACATATTTCTTCTAGCACACTATATTCTCATTGTCTGATCTCAAATATTTCTTAATAACTCAACATGATTGTGTGTTTAACTCATTATTTGACACTTAACCATAAACTTAACTACGACACACTTTAAAGATATACAAGTAAATAGACCACCCAGTATCCAAAAATTATTCTTTTATGACTATATAGGTATTCACAAAATATCCTTAATTTTGAGGATCACGCTTTAATGTTCAAATGTATATATTGTTTAATTTGGCCCAACAATGATATTTGTTCTGAATTTCATATATATGTAAGCTGGTGAATTCAAGCGTTCTATCACGTTCTATCTACCGACAAACTATTAGCCAATGAAAACGTGGCTGTCTATTGTTCCACTATTGTGTACGATGAAGACACCAAATACAAATTCCCTTTCAATAGAATACTTATCACACATCCAGTGGTGGGTCTGTATTTTACCTGATGCAGAAAAGTGAATTCTCTACGTGTAGAATAAGACGTAATAAATAGCTTTACTTTATTACGTTCATGTATTTTACTGTATAAAATCATAGTGTTTGAAAAAGAAACGTTGCAGACTGTGGAACGCCATAACCTGCATGGGCATATCATGAATAAATAATTAAATAAATATAAATAAACGTAATTACAAAGAATCGTGAAGTACTTGTAAACATTTGAATATGTAAACCTTGCATTATTCATTTATCAATTTCTCATTTTTTATTTAATTAATCTAAGATCGCAATACCAATCTGCTTGAATGGGGATAGTAAATATTTGTAAAGGAATGTATAAAATCACGACAGATAATAAGCATAGAATAATTATGTTTTAATAATATATATTGTATTTACAGTATTTTAAACAGTTGAATTGTAGAGTAATAAATAAATAATAAATAATTAGTTTTCATAAATACACGAAAAAATGAAAAAAAAGAATGATTTGAATTTAGTACTTAGTTTCAAAAGTTGCAGAATATTTCCATTTACAGCTTACATTTTAATTATTCACATTACTTATTCAGAACCATTATTTACATTCCAGTAGAGAAACGTAATCTAAAATCCCCATAAAAAACTTCAGAAAAGTAAAAAAATTACGCCAAGCACATGAAAATCAAATAAATCACAAAAAAAAAGATAATCATAATAAATCACAAAAAATAGAAGACAATAATAATAAATCACAACAAAAATAGAAGAAAATATACAATATAAAAAAATATGTGAAATCAAAATGAGCTGCAAGTACATAACGGAGCTTTCCAACTGCGCTTAAGATGACACAACTTCATATACACAGCTGAAATGCTGTGTTCATACATTCCATTACTCATATCGCGGACATTTTAATTAATGCATCAAAAAGAATCCCATTTAAAAACAATGTCGTAAATTAATTAATAGCTTTACAAAAGTAATGATATAAAAAATTGCGCCACTTATAACAATGGCTATGTATACAAAGAAAAAAATGTATTAAATAATATTAAGCAGATTTATTTTTATACAAATAAATATTTCAATACGAATAAATATTTTATTCAAAATACTTGGCGCTGCGAAACCGAAATGTTAATTGTCTTAGTATTAGTAATTTACAATAACTCCCTTACAATCTAAAATACATAAACATATACATACACATATTGGAAACGCAGCAAATTTATTCTACATATATTTAATTCTAATATCATACGTAGCATATGCACACGCACACATACGCACATGCACGAACGCACGCCCAAGAAAGAAAGAAAAAGATTTAATGCAATTTATACATATTTATTCAGTTTAGCAACACCAGTTCGGGGCGCAGCGCCAAGTATTTTGAATAAAATATTTATTCGTATTGAAATATTTATTTGTATAAAAATAAATCTGCTTAATATTATTTAATACATTTTTTTCTTTGTATACATAGCCATTGTTATAAGTGGCGCAATTTTTTTATATCATTACTTTTGTAAAGCTATTAATTAATTTACGACATTGTTTTTAAATGGGATTCTTTTTGATGCATTAATTAAAATGTCCGCGATATGAGTAATGGAATGTATGAACACAGCATTTCAGCTGTGTATATGAAGTTGTGTCATCTTAAGGGGGTAGACACGGGTAATGCAGCGCTCTGTATACCGACATAATCTGGCCCGAAACATGGGTTTACGCGCTGACGTTGTTTGTCCTTATACGAGCAAATTTTGGGCTGGGCGAGGTCTCATTCGAAAGATGAAGGTTCAATGCAGCCCGCTCTGCTCATGGTTCAAAGAGATTGTGTTGATATGTAATAATACGAGTGTCCAAAGTAGAGAAAAAATCGACAAAATGCACTCGCAGATTCCATGTACTTGTAGGTCTCGAAAAGAGTTTTGTGACTCAAACGATGAGCAGAGCGGGCTGCATTGAACCTTCCTCTTTCGAATGAGACCTCACCCAGCCCAAAATTTGCTCATGTAAGGACAAACAACGTCAGCCCGTAATTGCATTCCCAAATACGAGTTCCGCCATATTGGCGATAATACAGAGCAAGCCACGTGACAAATTTAGTTGAGCTAGTGGACACGAGATGGCGCCTACTCGGGAGGACTGCCAACGTGGAATCATAGTAAAACTGAAGCGTTAGCTGGATACACAAGCCACAGTAAAAGCGTGATGCAGTCATTGCATGCATTTTCGGACGATTTTAGGTTAGGTTATATGCATTTTAGGCATACATTGACTAGAAACTGCTGGGAATTGTCTGCATTTACTAAATTAACGGTTTTACTGTAACACATACATCACCGCTGCCGAATATATTTTATAATTATATGGCCACATTATTTCAAATAAAAAAAGAGATTGGAATTTTTTAATAACACTGGAACTAGTGATTTACTGATATCATATTTTCAGAATGTGGAAGTTACAGCAATTATTTGCAATTATTGCTTTTATTATTATTCTTCTGACTGTTGTATATAACATATAACAAGGAAAAGTCTCCAAATCGGTCAACAGTTGACTCCTTGATTGTTTTTGTAATTCTTTACGCTCCTATGCAGAGATGGGCATTATTTAATTAAAAGAATATACTCCCGAATGGCCCCAGTGGCCGATCGACACGAGGTTTGGGGGGAGGGTGTGTGTACCTTAAATCTAAAATTCTATTTAGCTTCGGGTATTTATTAGTTTCCTTTGTTTATTCGAAGGCCTTTCATCTTTGGCTTCGAATAATTTTTCATCTTTCATTATATCTTTATCCTAAGGTCGTATTCAAATATATTGGCCGGTCGATTCGTTTTCGTGAACAGCGATCAAGGAGAAATCAGTCATCACCATCTGACGATCGTGGATTTGTCAGTTGGAGTTCCCTAGCCACCGAAGGGTATGGGGGGGTAACGGGAATGCTGCTCGGCCCTGTCTGAACGTAGCCGTGTGGCTGTTATTTATTCTTATTGTGAGCGTAGTACATATGTAGTTGTGTACGTCACGAAGTTATACGTAGACCAATACGAGATGAAGCTATCGAGAAAGAATCAATGTTCTGACCAATAAAGCTCCCTGAATTTTTTAGGAGCTAAGGCCTCAGGTACACCTATTCTGATGCGTGTATTTCTACGCTCGGTTTGGCCTATACATGACAGAAGCTTGGCGCTATCCCCACCACTTCTGGCTCACTCGTGTTCTGCGATGACGAGAGAACACGCGTTACGAATAGGAGTGTGCGGATCGTCCCGCGGCTCGGATTCTCGGCCCTCGGAACGGGTCGGAAAATTTCGGGCGGGATCGGGCGGGGTCCCGATACTTTCGTATTGCTCGAGATCCAGACGGTTTCAGGATCCCGAGACTCGATTCAGGCTACAAGCATGACCGCCATGAGCGGGCAATTTGATTTCAGGTCGGCTTGGCAAAACTCGGACGCGATCGGCTCGAAAGCCAGCTATTACGAGGGGACCGAGACGGAAAGAATTATGTATATCATTTATATCGATACCAGAGTGATAAGTTTTTACTTTCTGTCTCCTGTTGAATCATAATTTGTATCTTATTATTTATTTACATCTATATGTATTTTCATTGCTACCAAATAGTCTGTGAATACTGAATACGTCCATATACGTACTTAAATAAATACCATGTTCAGAACTTGGGAAGAAGACTGTTTTTATATCGACAATATTTTAAAATCTGAATAAAATACATATACTTCATACTTAGTACTTTATGTAAAGGGAATATATAGGGTATTATCTTTTTCCGGATAGGTTCAGATTTAAAATAGAAAACGTACGAACTATAAGCATACAAAAAGGAATATTTCCTAGATGTTTCATAATAACAACAATATACAGGAGGCGAATATTTTATTATTTCAAATTAACGTGTAAGAAACATAATTTTTCTATGTTCTCAGGTAATAATTTTAATCTATTACTGGTAACGATATCGTCCGATCGCGTCCGAGTTTTGCCGAGCCGACCTGAAATCAAATTGGCCGCTCATGGCGGCTATGCTTGTAGCCTGAATCGAGTCTCGGGGTCCCGAAACTGTCGGGATCTCGAGCAATACGAAAGTTTCGGGATCCCGCCCGATCCCGCCCGAAAGTTGCCGGCCCGACCCGAGCCCGAAAAATCGGGTACCCGCACACCCCAAGTTACAAAACTCACCGGCCAATAAATCTGAATACGATCTTAGAAGTCCGAATAACCGACGAGAACCTTTGTGTCCCGAGCCGCGCGAGATCGCCGTGCTCGGCGATGTGTCATCGATTATAAAGAAACAGAATTTGTTTATTTTTCATCGTATCAATATGAAAGTGACACCATTGGATTCTTGGCATTCTCCCAGTTATATTGGCAGAAAATAATTTAAATCGGACTATTTTTAACAAAACGGGCTTTCACTTCTACAAACAAATTTTTCACGTAATTTCCTTAATTTTGGTCCGAATTATATCATTTTTGGGGCCAATTTGATCGAGAAAACATGAGGAATCGACTGACGTCACTTTCGCAAAAATCTGATTAGAAATGCAGAACTGCAGATTTGTCACTGCTTAGCGCGCAACATTGTATGGCCCCGCTGGTTTCGAGCGCCGAAGCCCACGAAACTCAGCGAGTCGCATGATTGCCAGCGAGAAGGACAAGAGAGGACTTTCCATGGCGAAGGAAAATCAGCCTTCTACAGAACTCAAATCGAGAAAGACTTTGCTAATAAACTTTATATTCACGTCAAATAAATACTTTAATTGTAAAATTTAGACGACGAACTATTGTTGAATTTCGCCAGTTCTTACATATGCCCCACTGGGTTCGGAATTCCTGATCCCAGAGTTTCATGCATTTACCTATTGAAATGTTGCTTCAAGTCATCGGGCAATTGCATTATTTCTTCTCGTACATATGTATATCTGTTCGCGAGTAGGTGTCATGAATGACGCGACTTTTGTTTCCCAAATAAATTCACCCCTATCAGGGCCCTCGCTCGAACCGCTTGACAAGGAGACCGAACGATGTGAACCGAGTGCGAGTGAAATAGCGCACCAGCGGTACACCCTCGGTCGACGGCGACTTGAGTCATCCAGTACTGAATACGAAATGTTCAAAATTTCTCATTACACCTTGATGAGAGTGTTACCATTCCTGGATTGTTGGTGAGTCAAGACACGAAGCAATTCAGTCTATTTTTTCTTATGAATACATGATTAGAACACACTCTACGTTCAATAAAAATTGATCGAATTGCTCCATGTTTGATATCATTTTCATCGGGAAATCCTAAAAAATTCATCGGTAATACTTTCATCAATACTTATCAAAAACACGAACATTTTATTTTTCCGTACTGGGTATTTTATCTAGCTCGTCGGTTTTATTGTTCTCGGCTGTCAACAGACGGTCTACTAGGACCCGAAGGTCCACGCTCGCAACGAGAAAGCAAAACAGTGGGGTGGGTAGGTCTTTCCCGATAAACTGAGCCCAAAGGCTTCTCAACAATTGAAACATTGGAAGACTGTACATATTCTTTCTGATGCTTTCGGCGATATGCGCAACCATTTGTATGCCCGGTTTCATGTCTAACAAGTCAGGCGATTTTGTTTGTGAGAGCCATATATAAAGACAGTCCTGTAACGTTCACATCTTCAATTATAAAACTGCAAATATGTTATTTTACACATGTGCCTCGCTGAGTTTCGTCAGCTTCGACGCTTGAAACCAGCGGGGCCATACAATGTTGCGCACTAAGCACTGATGAATCTGAAGTTTTGCAATTTCTAATCAGATCTTTGCGATCGTGGCGTCAATCGATTCCTTATACTTTCTCAATCAAATTGGCCCCAAAAATGATACAACTCAAACCATAATTAAGGAAATTACGTGAAAAATTTGTTTGCAGAATTGAAAGCCCGTTTCGTTAAAAATAGTCCGATTTAAATAATTTTGTCATAAAAAAAATGCGCAGGCTGGATGCGCGTGATTATTACGTGGCCCCCTCCATAGACATATATAGACGGATCAGAAGATGGGAGTATCGGCGTGGGGAAGGAAGGCTTGGAGGGGTAAAGGCATAGGTTCAGATACAGGCACGTCGGTTAGCTTCGGATGCATTCGGCATGCATAACCACAGCGTTAACCGATTTACTCGTATCGCTCCCCTTACCGCGAACCTTGCCACCCCCCTCAGCTTACGCTCCGCCGTCTATATATGTCTATGGTCCCCTCCTCGAAGTGACAGAAAATATAACCTATGTATACGCTATATGACAATAAATGTTGAGCGGCTATTTCGTTGTATTACGCTACATTTGTGAACTTTTTATCATCCTTCCGAAACATTATTATTACGTCGCAACAGTATCTTTAGGAAATCGGGTCTAGCATATAGGTTATATTTTCTGTCACTTTGAGGACAGAAAATCCGGTCCTCCAAGTGACAGAAAATATAACCTATATGCTATACCCGATTTCCTAAAGATACTCTTGCGGCGTAATAATAATGTTTCGGAAGGATGATGAAAAGTTCACAAATGTAGCGTAATACAACGAAATAGCCGCTAAATATTTATTGTATTATAGCATATACATAGGTTATATTTTCTGTCACTTCGAGGAGGGACCACATAATAATCACGCGTTGGATTCAACATCAAACACAATTTTATATATGTTTGTTCATAACTGCTGTCTGCATAGGATGTGTATTTCATGTTCTGTTTCAGTGTTTTGCTAATTAAAAAATGTCTATCCTAACAAACTTCATTTTCTGGGGACATGCTCTCGTGTATTTTTCCTTTTCACTTATAATTCCTTACTGCCAACGTAGAATATTCTAGCATAAGCACATTTCAAGTAAATGTACAATGAATTTTCTACGTTTCCAGTACCAGCAGACTTTCTGTTTAAATTTTTACAACTTCAACGCAACAGCTGACAATTTCTTTCCACATTCAAAATAAAATATGGAAATAGCAAACAGCTCCCTCTCGCGTGCACAGGCAGCCGCGTATCTATGGGTATTACCATTTCTGTGCAGAAAAAATCTGCTGTAATACCGACCGACCAAATCGGCCAGGTCACGTGCCGTGTCTACCCCCTTAAGCGCAGTTGGAAAGCTCCGTTATGTACTTGCAGCTCATTTTGATTTCACATATTTTTTTATATTGTATATTTTCTTCTATTTTTGTTGTGATTTATTATTATTGTCTTCTATTTTTTGTGATTTATTATGATTATCTTTTTTTTTGTGATTTATTTGATTTTCATGTGCTTGGCGTAATTTTTTTACTTTTCTGAAGTTTTTTATTGGGATCTCACTTCTTTTTATAAAGATAATTTGCATTGGGAATGACTTCAGATAATTTTTAATATTATAACTTACAAATTATCGCGGGACAGAATTAAGGATAAATTCTACGTTAGTTCAACGACTACGAAAAGAAACCATGTGCACCGCATTGCCGATCTATATGTATTATGTGTATAGTACTTTGTGTACAATACATGGTGCGCGAAGCAGCTTATGGCGCTGAAAGCAGCCTTTGGTACTGAACGTATTTAACTTTGAAGTGTAATAGCAACCAAAATTAGCACCTTTCTAAGAAAAATATGTATGCATTTTTAGCATTTCGTGGCCAAGCTTGTTTTTCTACTCGCAAATCATCAACGGATACCCACGTTGTGCCCTTACCCCTTACCATACTCGTGTAATGACCATCGGCAATACTTTTACCGTGGTGGAAAATTGCTGCCTTAAGTTTATAACAATGATCTACCATTTGTATTTTAGTAGTAGGTATTGCTTTGATGTAGAAATTTTCCACTTTCGTTGTTGTTCCACTACTATCGTGATCGAACAAATGTAATTTTGCAATGAGAATTTGTTTGGAAGCAGTTATATCGATTTTCTTCATTGTGTTTGAATTTGAATTATCACAATTATTGCAACGATCTTTCACATTTTTCCATCCTGTGAAATTGTATTTTATTATATCTTGAAATTCAAATGATTTTTTTTTAACATCTTTGGCAGTGCAAGATGTACCACACAATTTGTACTGATAGTAGTACTTGTGTAATTACACTCTAAACATCTTAATACCGTTGTAATTTCGTGTTGTACTGCATTCTTAATTAGAATCTCACGATCACAAAGAGAGGTAATAAACTCAGCTGCATCATGTAGCTGATTGTTAACGTATTTTTCTCCTGCGAATTGCCGTAATGATATTATGTTTGGATTTTGATTGGATTTATATTGGTCCATGAAAACTTTTATATTATGATCAGCTTTTTCAGTCGTAAATAAGTTTTCTCTTATGGATGAACAATATAACATACATTGGATTGTGGCATTCGCATAACAAGACACACCATCAGAATTGGGGAGACCTCTTACGTAGTAATGAATGGTATCCGCGATGTGATCATTAGTATTCTGACATTCGGATACATTATAATTAGATACTGCCCAAACAGCATCACGAACATTGAGAACGCGGTTTTTAGAAATTGAAATAGTCATAAGATCAGGTCTATATATTTTTCGCAATCTATTATACTCTATTATAGCCGATTCTTGTACCTTTACGGAAGATGGATCATAATTGATTAGATGTAGTCCTTGTAATGTGGTCACCCGAGAAAGAGCAACGTAAAGGGTCTAGCAGGATAAGCGTGGGCAAACGGCCCTCATGCCGATTCTTGGAGTTGTTATTTTTTAAATAATGCTCCTTGCCTGAAAAACCATTATGTAAAATTTTAGATCGCTACCCTCCCGTGTAAGGGTAATACGGGGGTAAACGCCCTTAACGTTATTATTTTTTTTCTCGGTTACTACTTAAGATATTTGAATTAAAAAGAAACGAAAAATAGCTACATACTAACTGTACTTCATATATTTTTCTCAAAATTTTAACTCGATTATTAAGAGTAGAAAAAAAATAATTCATTTTTTGGGGGTGGTTTTTCGAAACAACCCTTTGATTGACCACCTCCAAAAAAATCAAGGAGAATGCTCTATTATCAAGCTATTGTATATAAAAACCTGAAGATAGTCGAGATGGTGGAACATAGTTAAATAATTTATAGAATATCACTATATTATAAATATGTGGGGTTTTGTAGCGAGAAATAGTATTTGTCGCGAGCCTGAGTACGTGCCATTTAAATGCGAATAGAAGAAACGATTGCGGTTCCTTGGGGAGATTGAAGTGTGAATGAAGAGTGTTTGGGATTTATTGTTTATGTATAGTGTCGGGCAAAGAAGCGAGTCGTGAAGCATTATTGATTATTATTTATTAATCCTCGTCGCTATTTACGTCAATAACTGCCGTTGTGTCAGTTCCATCAAATATATTTGTTAATATTTCGGACGGTTTAACTATTTTGGATAAAAAACGCCCGTATGATAAATAATAAATAATCGCAGCGACATGCGAACAGCAACCCACTGTCCTGTTGCCATTCGCACAATCGCACGTATACCGTTGTATTGCCGTGTAGCTTATAGAATTTGGTACATATTCGATATAACATTTGTATGTTTTGCGATTGATATGTCGCGAGCGGACCTTCATCCTTATAATATTAGTGGTTTCCTTTAAATACTCCACGGTCAAACAATCTTCATTATTCATAAGTTCAGCAAGATAACACACTGCCTGTGATAATTGGTATGTACCTGTAAATAATATTCAATATTGAAATATTTATTGTTCCTTAATGTAACATATTGCTTGTGGCACCTAGTACGTACCTGTAAATAGTATTTTTAAATCCTTTTCCGTCAATTCTGGAAAATCCATTACAGATTCGGCAGTCATTACAGCAAAAGGTTTCTTACGGCGACTTAATTTTTCAGTTTCTATTAATTTTTGTAGAGTATTATCTTGTGTTTGGCGTACTTTCATATAATTGATAATTAAATCTGCAAGCTCTGGATCTGATTCTACCCTTTTTCCGAACGTGTTGTGCAAAAAGGAAGCTATACGACATAGTGATTTAAGGGTCGGTAAGAGTTTATTATCCATTTTATGGTGCAAGAGGCGATATTTTTGACCTATAGCTCCATGCACCGCTTCTACTACCCATCTTATTTTTGTAATGAACCGTGATGCATTTGCCTCTTCCGATGTCAATTGCATTCGCTTCCCCTTACATGCCGGCATCAAAACATTATATCCCCGATTTTCCATATAACTCACAACATCTCGGAAGGCACGGTCGACGATACAAAAATCACCCGGTCGCAAAAGTGTTTTTATTCCGGTGGGATCTTCTAATAGAGTTTTTAATATTGTCGCATCGTTCATGTTTCCGTTGAACGGTCCTGCTGTATCAACTACATAACCATTTGTTGTGCATATTGTGAATGGTTTGCACAGCGATGTTTTTTTCTGACCGGAATACGACTTTCTCTGATATTCATTATTTCTACTTTTCTCGTGCCGAACGTAAGTTCCGTCAAATATTAGTGCTAATTCAGATTCCCTCATTGCAAAAAGTTTTTTTGTAATATAGGCGGTTTCATTGAAAATTAAATCATCTCTGGATTTTGCATTTATTCCGAACTTACTTGGTAAAATATCCTTCTCAAACGCAGTTACTATTTGGTGGAAATATTCTGACACTTGTTGTTCCCGTTCCAGACCAAATATACTTTGAATTATCCCATTCGAACTACCGCTTCTAACTTTAAATAAAAATATAACTAGAGACTGCGTCACGGTTCGGGATTCACTATTTCTCATACTAAGCAGCATGCTCTCCAATTTTTTAATAGTTTCCCACTTAAACCCAGTGAATGCGTACAGTTGTTCTTCACTTAAAGAAAAGTCAGCTATTTTATTAAATAACGATGAGTCCACATTTATTGACAGTTGTTCCAAAAATAAGGAAACATCTGACACTTCTATTGAGCTGGATGTGGAATGAATACGTAGCAACTGTAAATCGTTTGTGTAAAATCGTTTTTTAAATACATGTGTACGGCAACACCTATTGCCTTTCGGAATATAAATTCTTTTCTGTGCAAATACTTGGAGGCGTGCTTCGAATGGTATCACGATAAGTTGACCGCGTGACTGGCATAAAGTGCAATAATTATGAGTCGAAGCAACTCTTTTGAATGGTAACTCTATGAAGGTGTCTGATGTCTGGCTACTATCTCTTGTATAGAAGTCTGGATCCATTGTAATGTTATCAATTTCACTATTGATATCAGTCTCACAAGATTTTTTGTTTCTATAGATAATTAATCTGCATTTATTGCAAAGTACAGATCCAACTGTCACAGTGTTGGTACAGTGTTCCTGATATTGAACTGCATCGTCATCCTTAACAATTCGTTTCACTCTACCCGAGATTTTTTTTATATGTACGTTACATTTAATGCATTTCTCACTACTATTGTTATTAGACATTTTTCTAAATAGTAATGTAGTAATCTTATATTTTTCTAGATATTATCGTTAATCTAAATCCTCATAAAAAACTTCAAGGAAGTAAAAAATTACGCCAAGTACATGAAATCGAGGAGAAAAAAGAGTATTATCAAAAATCACAAGAAAAAAGAAAATAGTATACATGAAAAAGTCGAGGAAGAAACAGACTATAAAAAAATAAATATAAAAAAAGACAAAGAAACATGAAAAAGTAAAAAATGTTAATGTAATGTTAATTGACTTAGTCTTAATAATTTGCAATAACTCCCTTACAATCTAAAAAAAGATGTGAAATCAAAATGAGCTGCAAGTACATAAAGGTGCTTTCCAACTGCGCTTAAGATGACACAACTACATATACACAGCTAAAATGTTGTGTTCATAAATTTCATGACGCATATCATGGACATTTTTTAATTAACCCATCAAAAAGAATCCCATTTAAAAACATTGTCGTAAATTAATTAATAGCTTTACAAAATTAATGATATACAAAAATTGCGCCAATTGTAACAATGACTATTTATACAAAGAGAAGCAATGTATTAAATAATATAACACAACAAAAGACAAAAAAAAATGTCCGCGGCCTGGAAGTCAAATACTTGGCGTGGCCAGGCAAGGTATTCTCAGATCATCAATACCCATACCTTCCCCCTCGCAGGCTTTCAGATAATTTGTCCATTTAAAACTCAGACAATATGAGTACTTTTTCATTATTTTGCATTTTTAAATAATTCTTATTCAACGACACCTTGACCGTGCCTGGCCACGCCAAGTATTTGACTTCCAGGCCGCGGACATTTTTTTTTTGTCTTTTGTTGTGTTATATTATTTAATACATTGCTTCTCTTTGTATAAATAGTCATTGTTACAATTTGTGCGCAATTTTTGTATATCATTAATTTTGTAAAGCTATTAATTAATTTACGACAATGTTTTTAAATGGGATTCTTTTTGATGGGTTAATTAAAAAATGTCCATGATATGCGTCATGAAATTTATGAACACAACATTTTAGCTGTGTATATGTAGTTGTGTCATCTTAAGCGCAGTTGGAAAGCACCTTTATGTACTTGCAGCTCATTTTGATTTCACATCTTTTTTTAGATTGTAAGGGAGTTATTGCAAATTATTAAGACTAAGTCAATTAACATTACATTAACATTACATTAACATTTTTTACTTTTTCATGTTTCTTTGTCTTTTTTTATATTTATTTTTTTATAGTCTGTTTCTTCCTTGACTTTTTCATGTATACTATTTTCTTTTTTCTTGTGATTTTTGATAACACTCTTTTTTCTCCTCGATTTCATGTACTTGGCGTAATTTTTTACTTCCTTGAAGTTTTTTATGAGGATCTCACTTCTTTTTACAAAGATAATTTGCATAGGGAATGACTCCAGATAATTTTTAAAATATTATATGATTGTCTTCTATTTTTTTGTGATTTATTTGATAATACTCTTTTCCGTCCTCGATATTTTCATGTACTTGGCGTATTTTTTTTACTTTTTTGTACTTTTTTTTACTTTTTAAATTTTTTATGGGGATTAATTACTTCTACGCTCTGCAGTATCAAAGAGGTTACACATCAAACAATTTTATTCATTACTGCTTCAATATTGTGTCGAAATCGACTATAAATTTCTTTCATTCGAAGTAACGAATGAAAATTATCTTTTTCTCTTTTTCACTTCGCTTCTTCGTCTTCTCCCCTTTTCTCTACGTAGGTATATGTATAAAATATTTTCGCTGTCACCTTACCTTAGTTACTTTATCACTTACAATCGGGAATTAATGGATCAATTTCGATGCAGTTTTTTTAACGAGCAGCACAATAATGATGGGTCGGATGCAATAAGGGGACTAGTGCGCGAAAATGCGAAAAATTATTGTCCAAACGCTAAAAAGAATTGGAAAATTAAATGTTAATCTGTATTTTAAGAAATATAGTGTTGTAAAGCTCGTCACAACACACATTTTTTCTATTTACAGTTTGTTTATCCATTCATTAATATTCGAGCTAAAAATTATAAACAAAATATTTCTCATCGTCCAAAGTCAATATTTCTTTAAACATAAATTGCAATAAGTTGAGGAAATATTCACGGATCGTTATGAGACTAAAAATGTAATTTCACAAAACTCTAGCAAAGCCGCAAAGTGTATGTTAAGAAATGTAATAATATTTATTTAAAAAGTAATACTGGTTGGTGGTTATATGCTGATTGCATATCGATTGAATTGATTTGATTTGAGGTTACAGGCTGTTTCAAGTCGTTTGAATTTGTGGTTCTGGGTTATATTTATGATATACAAACAGGACGCAACGTACCTTGTGTTTGAGACTGCATTTTGGTTGCAATTCAATGGTACAGCGATATATATTTGTAAAAACACGCGGCATCTCAAATTTTGACAACCTACCTTATTTGACACTCGTCAGGTTATAACCTGACTGTAAGCTGTCAAAATTTGGAGTAGATTGCATAGTGAAGATAGCGATTGACGAACGAAACATGTATTAGTTCGTTTTTATACAATGACGGACGACGATCCCTGCCGAATAATTCCGAGAGTCGACGAACGAAGAACGAAATATGTGTTAGTTTCGTTTTGGCTGAAGGTGTGCGTGTAACGCGTAGTATACGTATTATGTCGACAAAATTTGGTTGGAGAATCAGGAGGAGAAGAAGAATCTTACCGTTTTCGACAGATCCATGAGACGATATTACGATATCTCTGGCATGCGTGGACCGATTTTATTGAAATTGGTCTTATTCGAAAGCTTATATGCGGTTTACATAAGAAAAATGCCATTAAATATAGAAAATATGTCAGGCGTGATGAGATATTAATGAAATAAGTTTCAGGTTAGGTTGGAATAGCTGTGCTTCGAGTAAAGATACACGGCAGCCACAGGCATATACAAGGTGTCTTTTCTTTCATGTACTTGGCGTCGAGACGCTACCGCGTCTCTAGATAATTCTCTGGTCTTTTTCGTGCCAATTGTTAGAGCGTCTGCGCGTAACGATGAAGGTAGGTGCAGAATAACGCGCATGCGCTAAATTCGAATATTTCCCAGATATTAATATTTGTATGTCACACCATAATTCTCTTATTTGAGAATATGTAAACCATTTGTCTCGAAGATTAGAAATATACTGTACGAAATATGCGTGAGAATTATGTTCACGTTAATGCATATTCAAGGTAAAGTTCCATACAAATGTAAATATCTGGGAAATATTCGTATATAGCGCATGCGCGTTGTTCCGCAGCTACGTTCACCTTCACACTCGATCTCTCAAACGAGACAGGCATATACCAATTATCACAGGCAGTGCGTTATCTTGCTGAACTTATGAATAATGAAGATTGTTTGACCGTGGAGAATTTAAAGGAAACCACTAATATTATAAGGATGAAGGTTCCCTCGCGACATATCAATCGCAAAACATACAAATGTTATATCGAATATGTACCAAATTCTATAAGCTACACGGCAATACAACGGTATACGTGCGATTGTGCGAATGGCAATAGGACAGTGGGTTGCCGTTCGCATGTCGCTGCGATTATTTATTATTTATCATACGGGCGGTTTTTATCCAAAATAGTTAAACCGTCCGAAATATTAACAAATATATTTTATGGAACTGACACAACGGCAGTTATTGACGTAAATAGCGACGAGGATTAATAAATAATAATCAATAACGATATCAACCTTTCTCGTTATTACCTATGATTTTCGAACTCCCATTGATTACTCTCACGGCACGCTTCACGACTCGCTTCTTTGCCCGACACTATACATAAACAATAAATCCCAAACACTCTTCATTCACACTTCAATCTTCCCAACGAACCGCAATCGTTTCTTCTATTCGCATTTAAGTGGCACGTACTCAGGCTGGCGACAAATACTATTTCTCGCTACAAAACCCCACATATTTATAATATAGTGATATTCTATAAATTATTTAACTATGTTCCACCATCTCGACTATCTTCAGGTTTGTATATACAATAGCTTGATAATAGAGCATTCGCCTTGATTTTTTTGGAGGTGGTCACTCAAAGGGTTGTTTCGAAAAACCACCCCCAAAAAATGAATTTTTTTTTCTACTCTTAATAATCGAGTTAAAATTTTGAGAAAAATATATGAAGTACAGTTAGTATGTAGCTATTTTTCGTTTTTTTTTCATTCAAATATCTTAAGTAGTAACCGAGAAAAAAAATAATAACGATAAGGGCGTTTACCCCCGTATTACCCTTACACGGGAGGGTAGCGATCTAAAACTTTACATAATTGTGTTTCAGGCAAGGAGCATTATTTAAAAAATAAGAACTCCAAGAATCGGCATGAGGGCCGTTTGCCCACGCTTATCCTGCTAGACCCTTTGTCCGCAAGTAAATATTGAATTACCCGCTTCTATGACCGCATTCTGCAAGCTTAGTCCTTGACTTTTGTGAATAGTAATACCATAGCTGAGGCAAATCGGAAATTGTTTTCTAATAACGAACGCTCCATCCATTACTTCAAATTTAACACTTACCCGTTCTATCATATGTTCTTGCCCCGTGGGTAATATAATTTTCAATTTTTCAACGTCATTATCAACACCTCGTGTAACTGAAACAAGTTTAGCAATGGTACCGTTGACAAGACCTAGTGTAACATCAATATTTCTTCTAATCATGATTTGCACTCCTGTTTTAACAATTACGACTCTTGCAAGTCCCGCCGTTCGGGAGCTATCCTCGTCATTATTGTTTAGTACCTTTGACACCTTTTTTTTCAAATACGGTGCACAATTCGTTGTATCATGAGCAATCAAATGGATTTCTTCGGATGGAAATCGACTCAGCATTGCAGCGTTCAAAACATCACACTGAACACATGTGGGAAGTAAACACACCGTATTAGATCCTACATTAACCATGTAATCACTTAATTCCTTTAATCGGTCATTACAATTTGTCGCTTTGAAATTTAATTTCCTCGTTTCTAAAAGCTTTGTATCCGAAGCGGTCACTACTCCAGTGCGAATTCTCGACAAGATCTCTTTGTAAATATTATCACCCTGCTGTCGCATGTTTATTGTCAATTCGTCATAGCTAAACAAGGCAGACCATAAATTATAAGAACCTAACCCTCCAACATTTTTCTCTATACTCTTATTGGATAATTGTATAAAAGCAGGTTCTTCGTGAACAGGAGGAAGTTGTAGTAAATCACCAAATAGCAGCATAAGTATTTTTCCGAATCAAGCATCATCTGAATCTGCGGTATCAAATATTTCTGTAAGTCGTAGATGTATGTACAGGAAATTTACGTTAGAAACCATCGATATTTCATCGATGATTACTAAAGCAACATTTTTTAATTGATCTCGTACAATTTGAAGGGCTGCATCGCTAAGTTGCCTATACTGGGCTGTATGTCCATGTTCTACAGGTAATTGAAATAATCGGTGTATGGTAAGACCTTCGATATTAAAAGCTGCGATTCCAGTAGGAGCAGTTACTGCTGTGTCTTTTCCGATACGCTGCTTGATCCACTGTCTGATAGTTTTTATTAAAAAACTTTTCCCAGTGCCACCTTCTCCACTGACATAAAGTCTAAGAATGTTATCGTTAGACATCAAGGACTTAGTAACTTTATCAAATATCCGCTTCTGATCATGGTTCAATTCCGAAATCATTTCTCGAAGATCACCATAGTCCAATTTTTTTTCCGTGTCTTTAAAGTCTTTCATGGCACCAATAGTTTCAATGGGGACACACTCTAAGGGGTGATCGCCTTGATCATTTTCTTCTTGTTCTACAGTATTCAACACGTTCTTTTCAATTTCTTCCTTTATATGATCACGCGCTTCTTGAATATCCGTTATTCGTTCGTGATACTGAACTGCATCTGTCAATTGTAATTCTAGCGACAAAAAAGATTCCGCATATGTGTTAAATCCATTTTTCAATTCGTCGGTGTTTCTCCAAGGTTGGAATAATAATAATAATGAGAAATAATAATTCTCAGGTTGGGTTTGAACATTGTACTTATAATGATTGATAAGATACCCTCTTTGCCTTTTTTTCAAAAACAAAGATGCACGGATTTCATAGTATTCAGTTTTTTCAGACGGTCTAATTTTAGTAACGTCATACCACATAGCAAAATCGTACAGATGCATAGATTCGAATTCCTTGGGTCTGTTAGGATAGTAATCATCTATGAGGGATGGACAAAATATGTCTGTGGATTCACCTTCCAGATCCTCAATCTCTTTGCGAGTTTTCAATTTCCTACTTCTCAGTATATTTACATCTAACCATTTAATAGTAGTACTGGAGTCAGTGCCATACAATGATAATCCTAAAAGTGTATCAGCGCATTCAGGCGCTCCACATTCTCTATGATTTAGCATGCGCATTCCAAGGTTGCACAGCAGACTAGCTAATGACTTAGTAGAATTGATTGCTGCCAAAGTGTCCGTAGCGTAACTTTTTTCCGGCTTTGACACGTACTTAGTACAGTGACATGTTACCAACCCTGTCTTTTCTCCAATATATTGTATATCCATGTTACCTCTCCAAACCGTGAGAACGGGAGCATTATAATCATTGATACGTACTTCCTGTGTTGAACGTGGAAGATCATAGAGTCTACCTTTTGCTTTCAATTGTTTTCTAGCACCTATAGAAACTGTTGCGTATATTTATTAATTAAGAACAGGTTAAAGCAAATAATAAAGTCTTTAATTATATTATCTTGCACAGACGCCACGTGTATCACAGAAAGAAAATACTGAGACTGATACAAAACGAAAGAGACCATAGGCTGTAGAAAAATAAAAGATGTGACATAACCTAAGAGATAGGGAAATATGTGGCGAGTGCGGTATCCCCTCCCCGGGATCCGCTCGGGAGTGGGGATCGATGGCGTGAGCCGAGTGTCGCCATGTGGCACAGCAGTTGGGTTGCGAGTTCTAGAAAGGCGTGGTCGCTGTTTGACCAGAGTTTATATCCTTCGAGGTTAACCGAGCCGACAAGGTTGCGTTTATGCGACTGACCAGTTGTTTTCTCATTGGAGATCTCCTCTGCTAGGCAGGAGCCTACTAAGACAGAGTTTTGTCTTGAGTCCAGACGAGGTTGTTAGCTGGCTCATTGCGTGTCGGTACCCGGACGTTGTGGGGCCGACATACCTATAATAAATTACTAGAACCGAAGCCTTGCATACGCATTCATTTATTCGATGGAGAACCGGCAGTGGGCCGGCGAGGAGGTAGCTGACATTGTGGCATCCTTCTAAATTCCCCACAAATAAAACGAAACTGGCGCCACCTGGCATACTAATGTCACTAACCATAGACTAAATTACTACCATGATGTAAGGACATAAGGTGTGCTCGACCGGCAGCTCAGTTCCGTCTTCTACTGCGCCTTCCCACTTTCTGCCATGTTAAAATATGGCCGCCTAGTTACATTATGGGGTTTATAATGTACTACCTAACTTCGTGTAGCGTAATACTTCATTCTACAATAAAACATATCGTGACGAGACTCGCAACAGTATGGACTGTTACGTTACCAGATTTGAATGCAACTGTCGTATTGGTTGTCAATCCAATATGGACGATCTTGGGAAGGGCACGTTATTGGCTAATTTGGAAGGCTGCGCACGAGCACACCTTATGTCCTTACATCATGATTACTACTCAATGAACAAAGCTATTTACAACACTCCCACTCTTTGTTCATTTACATCGAGCATTGATATTGACTTTCGATTTGAACAAAACTTATCGCGTGGCAAAGCCTTTGTTAAGAAATCCGCCAACTGTTTTTCAGAAGATACATACTGTACAGATATACTTTGATTCTCGACACATTCTCGAATGTAATGAAACTTAATGTCTATATGCTTAGTTAACTTGTGGTGTTCAGAGTTTTTCACCAAACGAATTGCACCTTGGTTGTCCACAAAGAGCTTAGTGGGCTCATCAGAGATTACTTGAAGCTCAGTCAACATCATTCTCAGCCACATTATTTCCTGGGCTGCTGATGAAGCTGCAATGTATTCCGCCTCTGTTGTGGATCTGCTTACGCATCCTTGACGGTGTGATGACCAGGTAACCGGTGCTCCAGCCAGGATACTGATATATCCCGTTGTAGACTTCCGAGTTTCTTCATCTCCAGCAAAATCAGCATCCGAGTATACCAAAAGTTCATCATATTTGCCTTGATAGCAAATACCGTAGCTCCTAGTTCCTGCGATGTATCGCATAATTCTCTTCACCGCCGTCCAGTGCGCCTCAGATGGATCATTCAGAAATCTGCTCACTTGACCCACTGCAAAAGAGATGTCTGGCCGCGTTACAATGGCAAGAAATATCAAACTTCCCACGGCCTCCCTGTATGGTACATTCGAAGTCGTCTTATAACTTTTGTCTTGACTCGCACTCTGCAACTGTGTATTTGGATCTGCTGGCGTCGCCTGTGGATTGCAATCTTGCATGTTAAATTTTGCCAGAACTCGTTCAATATACCCCTGTTGAGCAAGAAACATTCTCCTGTTGTCCCTATCTCGTTTAATTTCTATCCCAACGAAACAGTTTGAATGGTCTATCTTGATGTGCTAGTGTATCAGAACAAGTACTCATCAGCATACCATCATCCACGCATAGCGCCAGCCAAATCTCCACTCCATTAAGTATTCCTCGATACACGCATTTGTCTGTATCTATTGGTTTTAAATTGAATAAATTCAGGAACTTACAGAATTTCTGACTCCAACATCGTGGAGACTGCTTGAGTCCATATAGACTTTTTCTCAGTCTACAAACCATTTCTGGATCGTCGCTTTGGAAACCCTCTGGCTGCTTCATGTAAATCTCCTCCGTCAGATCGCCGTAAAGAAATGCAGTCTTTATATCAAACTGCAGAATCTCCATATCGTAGATTGTTGCAAGTGCCAGAAGAACTCTAATTGAATCGTACCGAATTACTGGAGAAAACGTTTCCGTGTAATCAATTCCTGCTTTTTGTGAATATCCCTTAGCGCATAATCGTGCCTTGAAACGTTCAATTTTCCCATCTGGTCTTCTTTTAATCTTGTAGACCCACTTGCAATCTACAATTTTCCGATCTGGAGGTGCAGGTGTCAATGTCCAAGTTCCATGTTTGTTTAACGAGTTTATTTCCTCCTTCATAGCACCACTCCATTCCCTGGCATTCCCACCAGTAACAGCTTCCTGATACGTTTGAGGTTCATCATATACTGCTGCACATGCAATGTCAATAGCTACCTGACATGCATCAAATCGGCTTGGTGCCTTAAGAGTTTTTCTGTCACGAAGTGTAGGACCTTTCTTCGCTGACTGCTGCGATGTATTTTCTTCCCCGACTTGCTGTTCATTGCTCCCCTGTTGATCTTCATCTGGTGGATTGTTTTGTTGTACATCTTCCATTGATGGATAAATCACGCATTCTGGATCGCTGACTATCGCTCCTGAGGTATTCCCCTCATTAAATACTACATCTCGGGCTACTTTGACTTTTCTTGTATTCGTGTTGTACAGTCTATAATTCGTGCTGTATCCATCGTAACCAATGAAGATGACCTTTTCAGCTTTCTCGTCGAATTTAGTACGAGCAATCTTGGGTATGTGGACATACGCCTCCGCTCCAAATTTTCGCATGTGTTTAAGAGTTACTTTCTTGCCAAGAAACTTTTCAAATGGAGTCATGTTATCATTTTTCTTGCTTGGTCGTCTGTTCAGTATGTAGACACTTGTGTTTACTGCTTCTGCCCATAAAATCTCCGGAAGATTTGCATCGATGAGCATAGTCCGTGCACATTCCACAATTGATCGATTTTCACGTTCGATCCGACCATTCTGTTCTGCACAATATGGTGCAGTCCTTTCAGCAATTATTCCAGTCTTCTTAAAATGTTCAGCAAACTGCTCATTAATATATTCACGTCCATTGTCACTTCTGAATGCTTTTATCTTGTTACCTGTCTGTCTCTCAATCATCCTCTGAAACTGTAGAAATGTTTCAAATGTATCGCTTTTAGACTTCATAAAATACACAAACCGATATGAAGTACATTCATCTTTGAATAACAAGAAATAGTTTGCACCACCGAGCGAAGTAATTGGCATCTTCCCACAGACATCTGAGTGTATAATTTCTCCAGATTTACAAACACGTGCATTCAGAGTGGTATGGAATGGCAATCTATGTATCTTACCAGACTGACAAGATTCGCAAAACAGATACTTGTCGATTTTATTCCTGGTATTAAACCCTGACTGGCCATTTCTTTAAAACTATTTATACCTGGATGACCTAATCTGTCATGCCATAGCTTCACCGTTGCTTCTGTCACTGTATTTGCCTGCTCGACATTTTTCTCCTTAAACAGCATCTTGTAGCACTGGTTAGCCATTTTTATGCCCGTAGCAATAACCTTCTAGTTCCGTACTTCAATTTTACTGTCATCGAATGTAACCTTGAATTGTCTACTCGTAACAGCTCCCACTGAAAAAAGGTTTTTCTTTAATTTAGGTACATATAGCGTGTTTTCCAATGTGCGAGGCTCCCACTGTCCATTAACGAGTGCCAGAACTTTTACTGTGCCAATGCCTTCTGCTTTTACAAACGAGTTGTCTCCTATCTGAACAACATTAGACGAACCATCTATTGACCGAAGTTCTGTAAACATTTCCCTACGAAAAGTCATATGTTTTGACGCTGCACTGTCTGCAAGCCACGCGTTCTCACACCCGGAGACTGAAATGTTCTTGAATTCGGCACTCAAAGCAACATCTTTTATACTATCCTTCGAGCTGTCGTCCTGGTCATCCTTTTTTGTTTTGTTCGCTTTCAACTTGTAGCAGTTGCGCTTCATGTGGCCAGCCTTTTTGCAATAGAAACACACGACACTCGACTTGCTGGTCGATTTTGCTTGATCAGCACTTTTTCCACCTTTAGGAGTTCGAGGGCTTGTATTTTTCTTCTTCACATTTAACGTTGCAAATGCCGCTTCAATATCTTCATCCTGCGTAAGCCGCTTCTCTTCCTTGAGGAGACGAGAGGTTAGGTTTTCAAAAGTCTGTTTCGTCTCGTCGTACGAATCCCATGCGTTTATGAACGCACCATAACTGTTCGGTAAGCTTTCGAGTGTTTTTGCAATTTTATCCACGTCGGTAACACGCTCACCTACATTTGCTAGTGCCAAGGCCATCGACTCAATTTTACTAATATGTTGAGCGATACTCTCGTTTGATTGCATTTTATAGCTAAAAAACTGCTGCTTGAGCGTTACCTTATTTACCGAACTGCGCTGTTCATGCACACACTTGAGACGACTCCACATCTGCGCTGCTGTATCGCATGCGACGACAGTTTGTAATTGACTGTATTCCAAGCCCGTAGAGATGAACAACATGCCCTTTGAATTACTTTCATCCCATGCCTTCCTTTTCTCTACTTCAGTCACTGCCGGCCGAACCATGCTGCCGTCGACAACGTCCAGAATTTTCTCTGCACGTAGTATAATTTCCATTTGGAATTTCCATAGCTGGAAATTACTTCCGTCGAACTTTTGTATGTGAAAATTCTTCACTTTTTCCATCCTCTCTGAGAGTATCCTTTATGCTCTTCTCACTTGAGAATCCGAGCTCTCACAAAGAGAATAGTCGAGTCTCTGAAAAATGGCGTCTTCCGCGCGACAGACCCTTTTACTTACGTACTGACCGCACGAGCATTTCACTGTTCCTTTCTAACTCACGCACTGACCCGCACTACTGGGCCCATAACCTGTTGCGTATATTTATTAATTAAGAACAGGTTAAAGCAAATAATAAAGTCTTTAATTATATTATCTTGCACAGACGCCACGTGTATCACAGAAAGAAAATACTGAGACTGATACAAAACGAAAGAGACCATAGGCTGTAGAAAAATAAAAGATGTGACATAACCTAAGAGATAGGGAAATAAAACGAAACTGGCGCCACCTGGCATACTAATGTCACTAACCATAGACTAAATTACTACTCAATGAACAAAGCTATTTACAACAGAAACAGCTACATCCCTTATTATCATAGTATCTGTAACTGGACGTGGAAATGAAAATCTACATACTTTACGGAAGGAATCTTTAGTTTTTTTGTTGCGTAGACAATTGCTATTGCATTTATGCATTTGATGTGCAATTACACGACTATATAGTTCTGGCGACACATGCGGTGATGGCAATCTGCAAGTGACGTATTTCCTAATGAATCGTGCTACATCTTCCTTCGAAGATTTATCGATTATAGGAGCATCTTCAATCCAAATTAAAAGATGAAAATGTTGTGATCCCCTGCTTTGATATTCTCTACGCCAAAAGTAATGTGTCACCTTCCCAATCGGATTGTCGGGCGAACAAATGAAATCCAGCATAGCGTGGAATGCATTATCTATAAATCGAGCAGTTGAAACGGGATCAGAAGCAATGAGTTCGTTCGGGGACATTTTAGCCACCGATGGGCCGTTTACTTCACGAAGATATTCTATTAAATCTGCCCATAGCCACTCACTTGGACTAAGCGTGAGGAACCATGTAGCTGGTCGATAATGGTGTATCATACAGTTCAAATCGTTTCTCGGTTTTCGCCAATACTGTGCTGTATTACGTAATCTGGAAAAATAGTGCTCAAGTTCGTTTGTACCTGATCTTTAGAGAGTTGCTGTAGAAAACCAGCAGCTGTGTATTTTTCACGTGGATTTACGACGTTCATTTTGTGAAAAATTCCAGCGTTCAATTGCCGCATATTAGTATCGTGTAATAAATGAAAAATATATTGCATGTTCAATCGAAATTGCGAATGCTTGGACATCAGTTTGGACTTAATGAATTCATGATCAGTCAAACGTACCAATCTTTCTTCATGCTGTCCATTCACCCCATAAGGATATAAATCTGGGAAACATTTCACATCTAAGTGTTCAGCACGATGGCCCAACGGAATGTCATGAACTTTAAGCATTTTATAGAGTGCGGTAGCAGATTCATTAACCCTTTTGTCGTACATTGGATAAATCGTAAACTGCTCATAATATGAATCAGATTGTGACATTTGCGTTAATAATGCACGTTTGTTGTTTTCATCGATGTTAAGTGTTTCACCTTCAACGTCCTCGATAGATTCGTTATTATTATCATTGGCAACAACTTCTTCTTGAAATTCTGTATGTGGTAATTTGGCACTCAGCAATAAATTGTACGATTGTGGTAAAACAATTTCCGAGTATAAAGGATTGTTGGCTTTCAACCACACTAAGGCATTCCATACTTTCTTCAAGTCAACTAACTTTTCCCAAACTATTTTAGATTTTGTTGGAACGCCCCGCACCAATATGTATAATTCATGATTTTGATTTAAAGGTTCAGTCGGAGGACAGATTTTTTTTAAATTTTCTTCTAACGGCAAAGGAAGATGGAATGTTCTCCCCTTTACTTTTGGAAACATATGTTTATGTGGCATATTTTTACGCATTACTGTATCCATTCTCACAATCGTTTGAAACGGTTTAGCTCTTTGAATGAGAATTCGCTCGTAATCGTTCAACACTGATATTTCTGGAACTAAACGTACATCAAGCTTATTTAAAATAGATTTTGGTGGTATGTAATCGTTGCAAATTTTATCGTGGCAATATCGGCAAATAAAATGCATGTCACCAACTTTGTATCCAATATAATTTAACAACGTTTGCAGTACATTTCCCTTATATGTTCTCTTAGAAATATCAAGCTTACGAACCTCTCGTTGAAAACAGAGTTTCTCGCAGGAAACGCACGGGATGCGTGGTGTGTGTTCATAGACCGCTTTGTGAAAGCTCTAAATGCTAAATAATATCGAGATATAATCTCTTCTTCGTTCAAGCTTGTGTCAGTATTATTTTTTTGTAACGCTTCAGCTTCTTTCCGCGCTTGCAGTGTCATTCGTTCAAGTGTGTCAAGGTCATTATCGTTTAAGGCTTTGTCTAAATTATGTAATTGGTCTTTATAAATGCTCGCAATTTTGTATATCATTCTCTTCAAATGTCGTAGATCCGGAAAATGAGGTGCCAAAATCTCAATGGCTAAGAAATTGGACTTACATAGTTTAGGGTTTATGTAACAACCATGAGAATGACCAACTTTTTTAGCATGCACTTTATTAGAACAGCTACTGATATGGTTGTTCAACTTGTGTACGTTTTTTAATGAGCATTCTATCAATCGTTTGAAGAAATCCTGTAAATTATTCAAAATTTCTACATCTTTTGTTTTACAAAGATAACTACAATTCCATGCTTTTGTCGTTTTCTTCGATTGCAATACAGGTAGAACGTTTATAGCTTTCCCTGGCGAATTCAGTATGATTGATTCAGAACCGCTGAAAGGATGATATGAACTTTCCGCATAATATGATTCTGAAGAAGACGTATGTCTGGATTCTCCACACAAAGCATTAATCTTGTTCTCAACTTCTAAACATTCTGCTGCGCGCGTTAAGGAAACTTCCACTTTTTGTTTACAATCTTTCAACAGTTTCCTCATTTTCAGAATGTACTTTTGCCTAATACGAAAACACCATTTTATTATACGCTCAGCTTCCAATCTACTTGCTTCTCCGGACGGCATGCTAATAATTTTTGAAAGTTTTCTAATATAAGTTTCTTTGTTAGTTTTGGTTGCGATATTGTTATTTGTTACAGCAATATAACGATACTTTTTTATTATTCGCAGAGCAGCACGACGTTTTGCTACTTTATTATAATCATCGTTTTTACGTATTTTTTCATCATAATATACCTTCCGCTTTTTCGAGATAACCTTTTTATTTAGCTGATAATAATTTTTTCGCTTCCCGCATATCACTTCTTTATTTAGGTCGTAATGCATTCTTTTCTTTTTTATAATACCTTCTTTGTGGGCGTTATAATTTTCATAATTATTAAGTTTTATCCTTTCCTTCATTTTTTTACAATCTTTACCTTTTTTCATATTACACTTCCCTTTCTTTGCTTTATAAACAGCTTTTCTTTTTAAACTAATTTCCTCTTTATGCCCTTTATAATAATTAGACCAGTATTCTGTGCTACTACTTGGTGAGTATACATTGCTGATCTTTGACTTCGAAACTAATGATGGATCTGTCTGAATTACATTTTCTTTATTTATGGTGACTTCTTTGTCACTAAGTACTACATTTTCAACTGGGGATATTTTATTATCAGTTTCGTTAATAATGTAACTTTTACCGATTTTAAATGGAGGATCATTTCCACAAGAGGGATTTTTGTTAATCGTGCTACCAATTGCAGATTCATATTCGTGTATACAACGTGTTAATTGTTGATTCTGATTGCTTGGAAAATGTTCTATACGTTGAGATTGAAACATGTGGATCAAATGTGGGCGCATCAACGCGTGATTGTACGTTACTTTGTCTGGTAATATTTTAAATAATAAAGAGACAGCAAATGCAATCGCAAAAACTCCGCAATCCCGACAATTAGGTTGAGTTTGTACATGTGGAAATTCAATAAATTCTTCGTTAATTGCACCGTCATGTTTGTTCAAAAAAGGGTATAACTTCTGCAGAAAAATTTTATGATGAATATGCAACTTCGAGAAATTAAAAGAATCATAAATATAAACTCTTCTTTCATCATGTTTATAGAAACTACAAACCCAGTGTCCCCCTGCATTGGTTTTACGATCTTCGGTTTGGTGCAAAATCTGTATGTGATCCTGATTTTCAGGAACTGGTTGAATTGTATCAGGCAATTGAATTCTCCACGTCTCGCGTGGTTTATAATTCGAGTTAGCTTCTAATAATTTGTGAAAATATTCGATATGATCATCTGTTAACCATTCACCTCTATTGATAATTTGCATAGTTTTTAAACTGAGTGGTAAGTGTCTATTAACTACAGACATGATGAATTATTTTACTTTTATATTTCAAATTCACTATTCTATTGTATTCTATTCTATTCTATTCACAGATTCAGCAGCTGAAATTACACTTTGTGATAACGAGTGTATTATTATGGAATTTACGAATGCTTCGGATTAGTTCAGCGCCTTAGCAGCCGATAGTTGCGGCGCATAAGCAGCCGAGAGTTTCGGCGCGTAAGCAGCCGAGACTATTTGAAAATAATGAATGAAAGAGGAAGAAAGAGAGAGGTTATAAAGAATGGGACTGAGAAGTGAAAGAAGTGAAAGAGAAAGAAAAAGAGAGGTTATGAAGAATGGGACTCCCACGATGTTTAATGAAATAAATATCCACGATCTGAAAATAATAATTTATGAATATATTAGCTTATTATTAGAAAAATTATTAGAAAATTTCAGTTGAAGGAATCCAATCTTACCTAAAACTTATCTCATGAATATTTAACGATCAATTAAATCCTGTTTTTTAGTTTTTAAATATCCTCGATCTGAAAATAATTTTTGAATATATTAGCTTGGTTAATTACTAGAAAATTTCAGATGGTGTAATCCAGTCTTATCTAATTTAACTAATCTCTTGAAACTTTTTTATACTTTTGAATAAATGCAGGGTCACAGATGACATTCAAAACATAAGTGAATATATTAGTTTATGTGTCATCGCGCTTGCCAATTGGCCGTACGGTCACACCATGGACCACGGTGTAATAGGAAGGTGATCCAACAACATATTTCTATATATGAATTTGAACGATGGAACATACGAAAAATAATCCAGTCTTACCGGAATTAGTTACCTAAAACTTATCTGTTGAATATTTTTTATATTTTTTAATAATAACTGGTCACAGATCACAGTCAAGATATGAGTGATTATATTAGTTTAAATCTCAACACGCTTGCCAATTGGCCGTACAGTCACATCATGGACCACGGTGCAATAGGAAGGTGTTTCAACAACATATTTCTATATGTATGAATATGAACCATGGAGCATACGAAAACGTGAGCTCCGGTCGCACGCTTCGTTTTGTGTTTCGCGCGACCCTAGAACCATATCCGTGGATCAGAGTAAGCGTAATACAGAATTTCGATAATTACCGGTATCGATCGATATTTACTAGAAAGTGCGTTTTGATCGTCGAATGTTTACCTTGTATCTGGGCAAGCTTCAGCTTTTTGTGCTTCATCTTCATCCGACACGACGCCGCGACGGGCAAGGATAAAATGGGCTCCGAAAAGGAAAATGTAAGTAATTAAAAAACTATTCGTATACTCATAGCAGAGTAGTTATCTTTATTTATTCATTTACCCTACCCTGGTTTTCTTTATTCGTTAATTTTATATATTCGTTAGTTTTATTCGTGATTCGTGAGATTTATTGATCACAGAATCCTTTGTCATGGAGCATCTACATATATAGTTCGGGAGAATTCAGAATTTATTCATCGTCACGAATTCACGAATGAAACTAACGAATGTGCATGTAAGCCAACAACATTTTGAAAATCTTTTCTTTGGTAGGCACTTCGCCTATGTTATTTAGCTTTTTTGTTAATTAATTATTTCTTAATTTTGTAGAAAGCTGAGGAGGACGCGCTTCTATTTGGTAAGTTTTTTATTTATTATAACATACAGAATTTCTATTGTATATTTTCTTCTATTTATTTTTGTGATTTATAATATTATCTTAAATTTTTTGTGATTTATTTGATTTTCATGTATTTTTATTTTGTAATTATTATTATCTTCTATTTTATGTTATTATTATTATTATTATCTTCTTCGTATTTTTTGTGATTTATTTGATTTCATATACTTTGCGTAATTTTTTTACTTTTTTGAATTTTGTTTATGAGGTTTTGATTTTCAATTATACTCTTTTCCGTCTTCGAATTTGTTCATGTACGTGGAGTATTTTTTTTTACTTTTTTGAAGCTTTTTATGGAGATTATAACATATAAAGAAATTATATATAATAAAAATTGATACACTACATTTATTCAAATTTATTTTTCTAGATCCTGATGACGATATAATTATGAACGTTTTGAATGAATCGGCAGTATCACTAGCTCCACCGGCGAACGTGAAGCTCGCTCCATCAGCGGCAGCTTCTGCGCCGGCGTCCGTGGGCCGCCCATGGGCGACGTGTAAGTGTCTTTATACAAAAATAAATCAATGATTTTTGTGATTTTTTATATTCGACGGAAATTAGTTCAAACATGGTATAAATTTGATTATTTCCAGAACTATTCATAATTAAATATGAATATAACATTTCTAATGTAATAATGTTAAAAATAATCCGATTTATATCGTGTTCAAATTCATTTTCATCTATATTACTAGTTTCACTTAATTTATTATTTCAGATAGAGGTACCAGAGCCGGACGAGGGAGGCGGCAAGAAAATTTTATGACATTCCTGCTCAAATTAAGCTGTGCGGAGTTTCATTGGGGGAGGCGGAGGGGGCGAGGCAGGAGAGGAGGAAATTAATTTTTAATTAATATAATAAATAAATCGTTTCTTCATTTCGTAATTCATTTCTTGTTTCTTTATCCTTATATTTACAATTACAGTTAATTACTAATAAATCATTGCTCTTCCAGCTGTTACAATAATTCTCTTCGTGTGCATCATTAACTGAAAAATAGGACACACTATTTATTTATAAATTATCATACGTGCTCATATATCAAGATAATACTCATACCTTCCTCCTCGCAGGCTATCAGATAATTTGTCAATTTAAGGGGATAGACACGTCACGTGACACGGGCGATTCACCGTGCTGTAATACCGACAATTTAACCTGAGACATGGGTTTGGGATTTTTCGTTTTTCGTCCTTATATGAGCAGATTTTGGGCTGGGCGAGGTCTCATTCGAAAGAGGAAGATTCAATGCGGAGCGCTCTGCTCACCGTTTCAGTCACAAAACTCTTTTAGTGACCTAAAAATACTCGTGAAGGACTCAGCAATAACGGAGGGCTGCAGTAAATCCTGTTTTTTTTTGTCTAATCTATAAAAATATTATTTAGCAAAACATCACATAAAAACGTACACATTGGAAATTAAAGAAATTAAAAATTAATTTTTTGTAAATTTAATATTAGCTATAAAATAAAAAATTTACTTCAAATTTACAAAATTTATGTTTTAAATAAACTGTTAAGTATAGCTGATTTAAATCTAATATTTTTAAATTATAATTCAATTTTATTAGTTTTTATCTTATTTCTAATATAAAATAAAATATATATTTTTTATTTTATATTTTTTAATATATATATATTTTTTATTTTATATTAGAAATAAGATATAAACTAATAAAATTGAATTATAATTTAAAAATATTAGATTTAAATCAGCTATACTTAATTTTTAATTTCTGTAATTTCAAATGTGAACGTTTTTATGTGATGTTTTGCTAAATAATGTTTTTATAGATTAGACAAAAAAACAGGATTTACTGCAGCCCTCCGTTATTGCTGAGTCCTTCACGAGTATTTTAAAAAAAAAATCATTGAAATCGGTCAAGATTTGCGCTGTCTAGCGATTTTTGTCCAAAATCGCACACTGTACGCCGGTCCCGACCAGCGATCCGCTAACGAGACAATACTGTAATATTATCTTCTCTCATTCTATGTAATTCCTCTTCTCCATTGATGGTCTTCCTACAATTTTGCCAGGTCGCTCATACCGAATGATGACGTAGGCAGTGTGGATCTGTAACACATTATGAAATACATTAGGAAATACTTTGTTGTTTCATAAGCGTACAAAATTTTACTGTAGATTTATGAGCTGTTAAACTTTACCTGAAATATGGTACTTATTATTCCATTTGTCCTGGAATTACTGTCCCATACACCACGTTTGCAGTAATTTAGTAAAAAGTCCGCCTGTAACAAATAATCGCAGACATTTCGGTAAGTTGGGTATAAAAGTAAAAGTATGTTTCAATATTTCGTCGAACATCATGCATACCTGCGACGCCCGTATGTACCAGCCTGGCGTCCTTTGACCAAACCGGACGTGGCACACTTACGTATGGAAATAATTTGCAACGTAAATCCGCATCTGTATCTTTTCTTCTACCTTGCATCTGTCTTCTGTCGGTCTGCTCCTGTGAACTTAGAAATGTGTATGAAAAAATTAAAGGGTGAATTAAATTTATTATTTCCCTCGTCACTTTCTGGGGAAAGTTACGGCGGCGTCGATCGACTCGCGTGATCGTATGACCCGCGAGGAAAAGTGCGATTGCTGACACTTGTGACCACTGACGCAGTCAGTGGCCCTGCACTTTACAGTGCGGTGCGACGCCGGATCGATCAAATTTATTGTTTTCCTCGTCACTTTCTTGGGAAAGTTACGGTGGCGTCGATCGACTCGCGTGATCGTATGACCCGCGAGGAAAAGTGCGATTGCTGACACTTGTGACCACTGACGCAGTCAGTGGCCCTGCACTTTACAGTGCGGTGCGACGCCGGTTCGATAAGATCGGAGTTTCACTATTTTCGGAGGGAGACCTCTTTCGCTTTTTCAAGCTTTTCGGTTTTTCTTTCGCTCTTTCTGCTAATATAAATTGAGGCTCCCGAATAGACATGCACCTATTGTGCCGACTATCTATTATTTCGGGTAGCATGCATTCTAAATAAAATTGAACCAGTTTGGGCTCCATTTCTGTTTTCCAAAACGCATCATCTCTCTCTACTTTTATAGATTTTAGCCCCTTCGGGGTCCAAAGGCAAAATATACAGTACTTTCTGTCTGTAATATGTAACTGGCCTTGTACTTGATAAAAATAGTGATGCGCTTTGTTCATTGAAATACCTGTTTTACGTGCGAACATGCGCCGGACAGCGGGTACTTTTTCAATAGCTTCTTCCGGCGAAAAGTTCTCCGCTGATTTGGGGCATTTGATTTCCACAATACCTTCTTCACCGATGATTCCATCTGGTGAAGCTCCTAAGAAGGGGATGCAGCTGTCGATGAAAATTCCACATTCTGCAATATCTGTGTATTGCTTCTTCAATTCATCACGAGCAATTTTCTCGCATTCTTTCCCGTATTCCACCGCGGGTGCACTAATTATCTTCGGATACAGAATTGCTTTTACTGCATTTGCGCAAAGCGTGTCAGGTCGGCGACGGCACACTTGTCCAAAATTGGATGCGGTCAACAATTTGGACCTGTACTGCAACCATCTGCGGTTCTTTGCTTGTCCGATGGTTTCATCTTCAATAGCATGTATTTTCTCTTGCCAGTCATTGAGCATTTGCATATGCTTTTCCCGCTCTAGTTCATACATTTCGGATGGCATGTCCGGCTTCTGTGCATTTTGTCCATAATCAGAATCTTTCTGCGAGGGCAATTGCTTCCGTACATATCGCGCAGCCTTCGTTTCCTTCTGTTTAGCAGCTCTCTTTTCCTTTTCTTTCTTCTTCTTTTCTTCCATTTGGCGAACAACCTCGGGCGTTTTCTTATTCATTGCTGCGTTCAATCGCGAGTGCACTTGGTTACTGTTGTACTCCACGACAGCAGCAGCACATCTTCCTGTATAGGATCCTCTTTCGGCGAAATTTAATCTTTTTCCGCCAATGTACTTGGCAATTATTGCGTTCAAACTTTCCACAGCGTTATTATTGGTGTTGTAGAGTAAGCTCTCCGCATGAGCTAACAGTGTACGAAGTATTTCTTGTACGTCCTGGTACACACCAATATTCATCAATTCTGGAACGATGTTTCTTTCATTTTCTTTATTCTTTCCATCGCAGAAATATTTGAGTCGTGCACACTCTTTGTGTTCACCAAACACGTGGCTCGGAACATTCTGTATGTCGTGATACAAATTCTTCGTTTTCTCTTCGATTGACACATTCTGATTGTATCGAAACTTTGCGGCTTTTACGACGTCCGTGCGTATTCGGCGAATGTTACTTTCCACAGCTTGCCGCAATGGCCCAGGTGTAGTCTTCTTCACAATCGCTTTCATTTTGTTGCAGAAGTTGCGCAACAAATGATTCGTGCATTCAATTTTTTTTACGCGAATCTGTCTCTTATATGGGTCAGCATCAATAATCTTCTTATACACGCTGCTGTCCCCATCACCAATCAGAGTAGAATAAACGAGCCCATGTTTTTCTACGCTAGTATTGAATCCTTCTACTATAGCATCGCTTTCCATAGCAGTCGATGCTCGAGATGTGTTCCAGTTTTTGAAACATGTGTGCTTTCGGGGTTCTTTCTCTTTTTTCGCAGCAATCCGACAAATTCTGCAAACTTTATTTCGAACACCGTAAAATAAAACTTTTTTCGTGTGATAGCCAACTATCACGCCGACTCCAGACGCAGAATCGTAACATCCACTGCGGTAAGATCTCTTCATCCAGCTTCCGTCGGCCACAACGGGGATGTGAGGGGTCTCTGATTCGGGAAGAACGTCGCCTCTTTCAATCGCCAAACGTTTTTCTTCTTCAGCCGCTGCTAACATCTCTTCTTCTGCAGCGGCAATTGCGGACTTGACGAATTCATCTTGATTCTTCACGAAGTCTCTCTTCGACATGCAACGTATGTTCACTCCTGCAAAAGTGTGTTCCAGCTGGGCATAACTGCCTCCACATAAAATTGTTGCATTAACGGCGCCCTGATTGCTATCCACTTCTTCGGCTTCGTCCGATTGATTGCGGATTTCAGCTTTGTAATGGCATAAAGTGCACGTTACACTGAAGATGCTCTTGAAGCCACACCGTTTCACACCAGTTATTCGTAGGTGTTCAATGCCACAGTCTTCCCTACGTTTTGCATGCTGACCTATTTTCTGCAATTGAGCAATCACATTTGGGAAATTCATTATATCGTTGCTATTTAGGAGACGCGATTGCTCTTGCGGCTCGTCCTGCGCAACTTTTTCTACTACGAAGTTTTCTTCTTCGTTACTTTGTATATAAAATTCTTCAAGCGCCTCTTCAGTTTCTCCCGAACTGGCCGTATCAGTATCTTCATCGGATGGCGAGTACATTATCTCTTGTCGCGTATGATGTCTTCCGTCGGATGTGGATGTTTCCTCTACTATATGTTCCCCGGCCACTTCTTCTGGATATTGTCCTACGGCAGTGTCGGCTGCCGTTCTTGCGCTTTCTTTTTTCTTCTTCTGAAGGGCTAAGGACCTTCTCTTTATGCGATTTACTTTCCGTTTCGATAATCTCTTTGCGTACGGACGTAATTTTCGCGGACGAGACGGAGAATCATTGTCCATATCTTGTACATCCTGCATATTCACATTTAGAGTGCCACTCATTTTACACTAAACCAACAAACACAACACAAACACAAACACAAACACAAACCCAATACAACACAACTCAAAATCCTTTTACCCGCTACAAAAAAACGTAAACGCGAACCGTGAACGTGAAACGTGAATCCAAAGATTCGTATATGGTGCGTTCAGAAACAAATGACGCTCTACAAACCAGGCAACGGCGCAAACAGTCCGCTGCGTAGACAGTCAGTCCAGTCAAAGCACGCCAACCAAGTGTAGTGGAAGGAAATGGAAAATATGAATAATGTAAGTATTATATTGTATACTGTTATACAAAGTGATTCTCTGACTAGAGTCTTCAAAGGCGGTGCCGCCAATAAGCCGCGCCTCGCTGAGTTTCTTGGATCGGACTATTTTTAACGAAATTAGCTTGGGGCCATTTTCATCGGGACGGCATCAGGAATCGGTTGACGCCATTTTCACAAAGATCTGATGAGAAATGCAGAACGTGAAATTCGTCACTTCAACGAAACTCAGCGAGGCGCGGCTTATTCGCGGCATTGTCTTTACGACTCTAGCGAGAGAATCACGCTGTGCAATCTTACTATTTGCCATAAAATAATATATTCATTATTTCATTTCCAGATCAAGGATGCATTGACCTGGCGTCAGGCGCGAAACGAGGAGGAGGGAGAGAGAGGAGAAAAAAGGAGAGAGGAGAGAAACAGAGAGGTGGAGGAAGTGGAGAAAGAGAGGGAGACGGGGAAAAAGTTTAAGGAAGCGGAGGAGGAGAAAAAGGAGGAAGAGGCGAGGAAGTTGAAGAAAGAAATGGCAAAGGCAAGTAATGTTGAATGTGTGTGTTTTTCTGAAGTTTGTTTGATATGAACGGCGACGGCGCACAGGGTGCGATTTTGGACAAAAATCGCTCGACAGCGCAAATCTTATATCTTCTATATTTCTTGTTTTAAGTAATTGTAAGTAGGATAGAATTTTGGTGGTAACTAATTTTATAATAATTTGTTTATATGAATTATCATTTATACATTTCAATGCATGTAACATATCACATATAATTCATATAAACCATTTATTATAAAATTAGTTACCTCAAAAAAATTCTATAATGTTTTTTATAGATTAGACCAACTGATACAGGTTTTACTGCAGTGCTCCGTTATTGCTGAGTTCTTTACGAGTATTTAAAATAAAAATTATTGAAATCGGTTGCACTGCCGAGCGATTTTTATCCAAAATCGCACACTGCGCGGCGAAGCCCGGCAAAAACGAAACGACGCCGCGTGGTCGAACGTGAAATGTAGTTCTACAGCATAATTGAAGAATTTTTAATTCTTCATCGAATGGATTGTCGCTCTCACTGCCCCATAATATTGCACTAAAATAATGATGAATCTCAAGTTCTCCATTTCCCTTCGGATCTTCGCGAAATTTAGCATGATTTTCAACGAAAAAACCTAAAAAATCCATTGGTGTGACTGCCATATCGATTTGATGAAGAATTAAAAATTGTTTAATTATGCTGTAGTAAATCTCGTCTCGAACGTCGTACATATTCACTATATGTACGGATAGAAGTAGAAAATGTCATTTTTATTGTACTGTTTCAGATGAAACGGGAACTTCGCCGCCTACGATACCAGGCGAGGGGCGGGTGGGGCAGAGGTGTAAGATGCGAAGATTTCCGACTGCAGCGTCGCGTGCGGTAGAGTGAGGAAGTTTTGATAGTTTTCATTCGTCCGTACTCTATTCAGTGATGCTAAAGTTAATGGCCGGAGTATCGAGAATTTCCCCCACCATGCACATAAACAACTCCACGATCCGCGCGTATGTGAGCCCAGCGCTTCGGATGACTTCGGACAATTTCGGGAGTTGAGAGGGACGGTGAATATGAGCCTTTCTCTCTCGCTCTTGAAACGTTGAGATTCTAGTGCCGGCAAGGTTGCCGTTCGGGGGTCTTTCGTCTTACTTACTCATGCTGTACCTATCACGGACTCCTTCACTCTTACAGGCCTCGGACGGTAAACGGCAACCCTGGTCGCTGGCAAGCGGCACGAGCCACCGTAATGCGATTTTGGCTTCCCGGATATTTTCACTATCCGACTCAGATATTCTCGTAACGAAAAAAAATTTCGAAAAAATTTTTATTGCGGAAATACACGTTTTAGGATCTCCTGATCACACTGAGACTATTAAAAAAATAGATTTTTTCAAAATCTCGAATGTTGGTTAATACAATTGCGTTTAAATGGCTCAATAGATTTTAATAAAACTTTATATTTAGATTTCATATTTTCGTCTTTAAATCTGGTTAATTTTTTAACCCAATCGGTTCATGAATAATGATAGTTACCTTTTATAGTTCTATAATTTTCGTATTATTTAGTATAAATATTCGTTATTCGTACAAATTAAAAAGATTCTCTAAATGAATCTCACAGGGAATTAAATACTACGTAAAAAAGTTAAATAAATTTTTTCCCTATTTTCGCTCATAAAGGATTTTCGTTCACGATACACGTAGGATTTTGCAATATCCGAATTGCAATAAACCGTTGACATTGACGATAGACGCTTTAGCTTACGCTATGGGCACCAATACTTACTTGTACAGTTACAATTGTTACAGAGAACAATTTATTAAAATTGAATAAAATTTATTTTCTTATAATTTTCGTATAAAATAATTGACATAATTAATAATTAATGCACATCTGTGTTGTTTTTTGAAAATCTGTAAATATGTACATATAAAGGTATGTTAAAAGTTATTAAATTTATACGTACAGTATGTGTACTCTTAAATTATTTTGTAATGTCATTTGTATAAATTATGTTTAATTATGGGATAATCAGCTTGACAATAATTTTTTCGATGTATTATACATGTATGTATCTATATGTATAGTTATATACAATATGTGAAGCACAAGTATGATAGGATGAAGTTTTACATATCACATTTATAACATACATATGTACTATATCTATTTTTTAGGGAAAGACGTGAACGCGAGTTAGAGGAAACAGGAATGAGTGAGAAAGCGAAACGTCTTGCACTTTGTTTTTCACGCACCGCAACGTGGTGTGAGTGCGACAACACACTCAATTTACCGAGATGTTAACAATTTAATAGCTCCGAAACGGTACATTTCCGGCACATGGTTTCTATCAGACTTTTTCTCTACGCGTCGAGTAGAATACGTTGATGTAAACAAAAATTAACGTTAATTTTCAATTTTGTATACAATTTTGCGGCCCGCTTTTTTTTTACAAATGTTCACTGATGGCACCGATCCAAAGGTCTAGTTTCATCCATATAAGCGATGACCATTACTTTTTTAACAGCCTGTGCATTGAGGATAGCAGAAAATGATCTGTAATACTTGTCTTAATGTAGGGAATTCGTAATCATTGTTTGTGTTCTTCTTTGAACAAATTTCTTTCCACATTTTATCGCAATGTAAACGCTTATATTTCGCTTTTTCACTTTCATCAAAATAAGAATACAGTTGTCGCCATTCAATTTCTAGCAAGCTCAAATTAATTTTTTCAAAATTAGAAGCAAATTCAAGAATTGGATATCCACATTTTCTATCTGTTTCATATAAAACTTTTTCAACGCTTAGTGCAATAAATAAATTAGAAATATCTGCATTGTGGTGTAATTTACAAGACTTTTGGAAACAAATGTTCATTATGTTCGTTGGATGATTCGGGTATATTGTACGCAACTGTTCTGACATACACGTATTATTTAGTGCTAATAACCCAACAACGTTTTCCCATAAAAGATTATGTCCATATAAACATTTCAAAATTTGTTGCAATGTATCGTTCGAAACGCAATCGTCGTTTATATCACAAATACCAATTACGATTTCGTACCTAACAAATGAATGTAATGAAAGAGTTGTAGCATTGATAAAATATTTTGTTTTATAGACGTCATTGCAAATACGTTGTATAGTTATATGAAAGTAATTATTTCTAATCAGTTCAAATAATTTGTCGTATAAAACTATTCCATACATATTTTTAATGCTATTTGCATCCAATATATCAAATTCTTGAGGTTTCACTATCAACAATCTGCTGAACTTTTTTTTTATACGATTGAGTGATTTTTTCAAATTTTTGTCTTCGGTACATTTTGATATATAATCAGGTAAATGCAAATTCACTTTTCCAATATTCAATAATTTACGCATATGATTTTTGGATTTTGAGTGCCGCGGAATGTTATTAAGTTTAAAATTACTTTTACAAATTGTACAATATGCTTTTCCATTGCATTTTCGTAACCATTTATTGTGCTCGGTTTCTGTTCTGTTACTGCTGTTGTGGATGTCAGCCATACCAGGACTATTTCGTAACTAAAAAAAATTATTACAATATAATCTAATATAATATGTAATACTTGTACATACTGTTCAAATAATTGCAAACGAGCGTCATCTTTTAGTTAAGTACGTCCATGCATTTCACAAAATACATATCTAACTGTAATAACTTGAATAAAACATCTCTGAGAGAGTCATTGCATGCCCATGATGCATCACACAACATTATCAAAAATTATAAGGTAATATGGAAAATATAAGGCGTACCGTAAGCCCACCCACCACGACAAGGTAGAGACGCATAGGGAGGGAAAAAATGGTGTCACATGCTTTGTCCACAATATCACAGTAGGGAGGAAGGAAAAGTTCATGCAGCATCAATAGTTGGAACACAATTTTAAAAATAATCATTTAAAATTCCATATACTTGGGAAGAAATCAAAAAGAATGACTAAAAGTAATATCTTGAATTCAAAAAGAGTTCATAAGGTATGAGAAGAAATGAAATGAAATAATATTAAAAAAATTAAGGAATGCAAAAATATGAGAAGTAATGAAAATATAGAAACAGTATTTATACATATATAAGATTCTGAGAAGAGTTTACGAATTATACTTGAATAATGTATTAAAGACATTTTATTGAAGAAACTTTTAAGATATCTAAAGTCAAACAAAATTAAACATTATAAAGATGAAAAACTTGTCCCTAAGTGATTAAGCATGTCACACCTTTGAAAAGAGGAAAAAATCAGTTGAGAAATATTAAATGAATAGATATCAAGCAAGAATGAAAAAAACGTTTAGATAGAAAGCGAAACGATTGCAAATATAAACCACAAACACAAATTTAATTCCAAAATATTATTAAAAATTTGAATAAAAACGAAACTAATGGCTACGAATATAAATTATTACTTGACATTAATGTAAAATGATTTGGGCCAATCGAAATTGTAGAACTAGTTTCTCCGCGGGCTGTAAAAGCTGTTTTAATCACAGCAATGGAATTTACAGAATCATGACTAAGTTTACTTCTTTTACAAGTTTTGACATCGGTCAGAATAGAGAAAATTCTTTCTGCTTCTGCATTTGAGTGAGGAAGACTCCTTACAACATTCACGAGTTGTTTCAAGACTGGGAACAGAAGATTGTTATCTTTATCACTCGCAGAATTAATTTGGACCTATATGTCATCAAAGCACAGCTGTGACAATTCTTGACATTGCACTTTGTCGAAAGTATAATACAACTTATTCCATTCTTCTTTTAATTTTAAGTGGTCAAAAGATCCTAATTTTTGTGCAACGTAAATTAAATTTTTCAAAGTATAGTCTCTATTACTATCAAAAAGTGCTAATTTCGAATCAAAAACTTGCAAACTGCCTAAAAATCTTTTAAAGGGAAACGTTTTATTATCTCGGTAATGGCTCTAATGTAAAAAGCTAAGCAAAATTTTTTAATTTCAAGAAACGTTTCCCGGGGCAAAGTATTATCATCGACATGATCCTTCAAATAATGTTCACACTCAAAACCGAGGCAAATTTCCTTCAAGTCTAACAAATTGTTACCGGAAAAAAAATCTATGTGAAACATCGAGTCGTTTATTGTTGAATATTCTGATTTTAAAATATGTCTGCACAAATCATGAAACAAAAGTCTAGATTTAGAATATAATAAATGAACGGCTGTCCTGCGGGTTTGAAAAAACGCGTTGAAGGAATTGAAATAATTTAAAATATATTTAAGAAACAAAAGATAAGCTTTTTTTTTTATTTTTTTTATATCGCAAAGTAGATTATTAGCCGTATCGTTTTTTTGATTTTCAAATACTTCCGAAATTAAAAAAAGATTTAACGAATCCCAACATTCCAGAATGCGTGCTACGCAAGCGTGCATGGCTAGCCAACGCGTATCGCACAATTTTAAATTTTTTTTTGAATTATTATTAACAAATTCTTGAAAATTAGCAAAATTCGCCGACCGTTTGGCGCTAATATTAATATAAACTGTTAAATATCGAATAAATTTTTCAATATAACTTGGGATTTCTGAACATGCTTTACTAGATACTAATACCGCGGAATGGCAAATACAATTGAATGTTATTAATGAAGGACACCTCGTTTTAAGTTTTGAACAAAATGAGGAAAAGCGCCCGATCATCACTGATGCATTGTCACATGTGAGTCCAATTACATTCTGCACAGGAATTTGCTTTTTGTGCAATGCTTTCTCAAATGCTGAAAATAAACCTTCTGCAGAGCAATCTATGGCGTCTAATTTTAATAATTCTAATAATTCTGTAAAAGCTGCAGAAGTTTCCGAATTTACGTATTTAATTAAAAGAGTGAGCCATTTTACGTTAGAAATATCTGTGCTTTTGTCAACAAATATAGAAAATTTATGATGTCGAGCACTTTCAATAATTCTACTTACTTCTACTTTAGAAAGCACGTTTGTAATAATTTTGTTGCATTTTAAGCGGCTCAAGGTTAATTTACTGGCTATATACGAATCTGGAAATATAACCTTCAGAAGGCCAATTAAATAAGCACTAATGTGAAATGGAATATTGTGCTCGACAAAAAAAGCGCACAAAGCAATTTCAGCAATCTGAATCTTCTCCTGAATATTTTCGGGATTATCACTCACATCAAAATCATCAAAAGCAGCACTGTTACGTTCGGATAATTTAGAAACGTTCTCGGCGTGTGATTTTGTACCAAAATGATTTTTAATTTCTGATAACCCGCTATTAATCATATAATTTTTACAACACGCGGAACAATGAAATTTGGAGTCGTCGTTAAAAACGCGTTGTAGCCAAGGTTTAAAATCATCGCGCTCTAACCATTGTCGAAGAAAAGTTCTCGAACTATATTTGCGTTTCGCTGTAGGTGAATTCATTATAAAAAACAGAAAAACAGACAGAGGAAAAAGACAAATAAAAAAAAGAAGAGGAAAGGATATAAATTAATGAAAAAAAAAACTTACCTGTTTAGTTGATGGCTTCAAAAGATGGACCACACGCACTGTACACAGGACTACGAATGACGGTTACTCTACGTTCGCGTATGTCCGTTACGGTATCCCGCCAAGAAAGCCCGCGTAATGTAGTACCAACAATGTACAAGCGGAGCGCTGAAGTAGAAAATCTTCAATTCTTCGCATCTTGCATAGCACGAAACTACCAAAGAATATTATTCTATAGAGCGGAGATATCACAAGCTGAGATTCGTTACTCCACCGCAGGCGGCGCTGCAGTCGGAAATCTTCGCATCTTACACCTCTGGGGTGGGGACGCAGAGGGGGTGGAGGATGGCGCCGGGGCGGCGGTAGGCGCGGAGGAAGCGGGGGGGGGGGCATAATATATATATATATATTAAATATTAAATTTGAAATAAAAAATAACTTTTTTTAATGATTATAGTAGTGTTATGTGTTTTATTCAGAAAAAATTATATAAAAAATATTTTATGATGTTAACATCACCTAATTCACTTTAAATAAAATCGTGGGGCACGACATTTCATATCAGGATATGAATCACTTTAATAATTCAACTTCTAGTTGCACATGGTGCCCCACGATTTTATTTAAAGTGAATTATTTAAGTGATAAACACCATCAAAATTATAGTACAAGAAAATAATTATTTTTTAGTTTTTAGTGCATTTCTAATAAAATCGGTTAACATAAAAAATTATTTTTTAAATATTTTTCATTTTCTAGTTTTTAGTGTTTGTGGATTTACATTTCACAGCTCAGAATTTTTTAGAAATATCTTTTATTGCTGTATATAGTTTAACCGTTTGCTATAGTGCTAAAGTCACTAAAAACTAATTCTGTTCTTGTACACTCAGCTCAAACGATTGTGGCCGTTCGAGATTCGATTGCATTCGAGCTTACTAGGGCTGGCTTTTTTGCTTCGCTAACATTCTACAGAATTTCATGAATATGGTGCGGGCACTGCCAAGCCACAGGTTCCCGTCTAGAACACTTCTATTTCGTGAGGAAACATTACTGTGACGCCATCTAATATAAGACACGTTCGCGCAGCCCCGTCACAAAAGTTAATTTACATTGCTTCGGTTATGTTTATTTTCCCGTTGTTAACATAAAATAACGGATAGTAGATTTTGAAGTAAATGCGTATTTCTTTGATCTACACATTTCCACTAATAATGATTTTAATCTATGAGGACTGCTAGGAATAAAATACCACAAGACTTTATACATCTCAGTATTCTGGTTTCCTAACCCTTGCCATCTCTACGAAATATATAACATTCGTTTCCATTCTATTCTTTATTACCCCGCCATCCCGCTCTATTTATTTGTGTCCTCCATTATAAATTCATTGATTTATTTATTTTGGACATTACAAATTTATCGTTTACAGTCTCAAAATTATTTATTTTTTTTAGGTTCATTGTAATAAAAGTCATTTGACATTCATTTTTGGCGTCATTTACGCTACAGCATCGTGAACAGAGCCGATCGCGCAGATTTATATAATTATGACAATCATAGGCAAATGCCGCCACAGTGGTGTTTCATCATGAATTAGAAGTGTTCTAGACGAGAACCTGTGGCTTGGCAGTGCCCTCACCATGTTCATGAAATACTGTAGAATGTTAGCGATGTGAAAAAGCGGACCCTGGTAAGCTCGAATGCAATCGAATCTCGAACGGCCACAATCGTTTGAGCTGAGTGTACTACAATTTTGATGGTGATATACTACGAACGCCTGCAAAGGTTTAGTTTTACTATTCGTATAAATGGTGTATTTTCGGTAATCGCGATGTGACTAGCGTCCCGAACGCAGAATCATTTTGTCATTTTCGTAAAGAACGCGATAGTTGGAAGTGGGTTAGGATCCATTTCGGTTGGTATGGACAATGTCGTATATATACGGTGCATTCCATACCAAGCTGATCACTTTGAATACTCAATGTCTGAGATTTTATTCAAATTGCAATACACGTTGTACATAGTGCATGTGAAAAGAAGAAGGGTTCAAGTTGTCACATTTTGCCACATTCAAAATTGTTTTATAAATACAGACCCTCAAAGTACTCAACTTTCTTGGTTTTTTTGAAAATTACCTTTCGAATATGGCAAAATGATTATTTAAATCCTTCTTATTTTCACATGGACTCTAACATATTTCAATTTGAACAAAATCCCCAGGACGACGGGGAGAAAATAGCCGTGGGGGAACAATATTTATATTTATTCCTAAAAAAATATTTTAAAATGATTGTGATTATTTATATAGTTTGTGTTGATAGAATGTAAAACTTCCACATTCGCTATCGTATCGGCATGAACGTTTCAATAACATACTCCTGAGATTTTCCAGATGAAAATAAATTTAAACACAGTATAAACCGATTATTTTTAGCATTTTTAGATTAGAAATGTTACATTTATATTTAATTACCAAGTACAGTTCTAGAAATACTCCGATTTATACCGTGTTTGAACTCATTTTAATCTGGACAATCTCAGCAGTATGTTACTGAATACTGAAAACGTGACGTTTTACATTTTATCAACACTGTATGCCTCTCCAACCGAGATTACAAGTCGCCGCCAGACAGCCCAAGTCGTCGTTGGTCGGGACCGGCGCACAATGGGGCAAAGTGGCGAAGTTTGTTTCAAAATCAAAGAACTTTTGATAGAAATGAGATAGAGTGATGATTTTTTTTTTAAATTAAAGCTGAAAGATTGCAGAATAAGGGAAAATTAATGAAATTATGGTACGAACGTTTTTTACCATTGAAAATCTGTGTTAAACTTGAAATTTTACAACAAAAATATGTTTTGTCCAATACCATGTTCGGTTAGAATTTTTTCTTGACATATTGTACATCATTTCCTATATATTTTGTCGCGCAGATTTCAAATCCGTTCGCAAAATTTGTCTACTACTTCAGGATTTTGAAAAAAAATCGATTTGAAGTTTAACACAGATTTTCAAAGGTAAAAAACGTTCGTATAAAAATTTAATTAATTTTCCCTTATTCTGTAATCTTTCAACTTTAATTTTAAAAAAAAATCATCACTCTATCTCATTTCTATCAAAAGTTCTTTGATTATGAAACACACTTCGTCGCTTTGCCCCACTGTGCGGCGCGGTGTTGAGCCCGTATCGCGAACAGAGCCCGAATTCCCAGTGTTCGTTTCTCGCTTCTTTCTGACCGAAGGGGGGAGCGAGATGGAACGCTTTGCCTGCGCGACGGGCGCGGACGCAAAGGACGGAGTTGTCAGGCGTCCGAAAGACGGAGCGAGACAAAACATCATCCCGTCGTCTATCTCGTACCGCCCTCGCTCGCTTTCAGTGCCTCTCGCTCGCTCTCGCCTTCCCGGACAAGAGTGAGACAGAAGTGGTGGGAATAGCGAAAAGTCCACATCGTTTACACCAAATCGAGCCCGTAACGAGACAGTACTGTAGTATCTTTTATTTGAGTTTATCCAGACAATATCTTTGCCCATGTCTGTTATCCAGCCGCTTTGCCGTGATTCATTCAAGCCTCCCTTACGACAAAATAGTAATAGGGGAAATGCGGCAACAGCGCGATTCGACTCTCGATACATCTCGGCAACTATGTCTTTCCTACATTTATCGGCTAGATTGGACTTCCACCGGTTTTGATGGTACAATCCACGAATATACCATCAACGCCGGTGACGGAGAATCCTTGAAGCTTCATTCTGTCATTTCTTGAGTCTGCCTCAGTACACGAGTCAGAAATTCATTATTATTTCAACGTGCGGTGGTTATTAGCGCTCAAACGCACCAGACCACCCTGCACTGATGTCTACTGGAGGCAACTATACCCGCAAAATCTTTCTTTTTGCCGATTCCAGGACGCAAGACGGTTGAAACGGTTTGTTTACTACCTCGCGTATACGCAGGGTCGGCGAAAACCACTATGCAAGTTACGCGCCGCATAAGGGCGCCAGCCGAATGGGACGCTAAAAAACTATATCGCACGCTTAATAATAACGGAATCGAACCCCCACATAAACGAAATGTTCGCCCCGTAAAGAAAAAACATATTGAATAGAAAACGGGTGCAAATATTTGGGAGCATAAAAAATTTTCTTGCGTAAGGGCGCCAACTAACCTCACGTCGGCCCTACGTAACGTCACGCTGGTGCTACGTGGCTGCCGTACACCATTAGCGCCACCAATGGAGAAGCCTTAAAGCTTCATTCTGTCACTTTTCGATTCAGAAATTCATTATTATTTCAATGTACGGCGGTTATTATCATTCAAACGCACCAGACCACCCTGCACTGATGTCTCCCGGAGGCAACTATACCCGCAAAAACTTCCTTCTTGCCGATTCCAGGACGTAAGACGGTTGAAACGGTTTGTTTACTACATCGCGTATACGTACACGCTTTTCCTACCTTGTGTGAGTGTGCGCACACATTCAAGACCCGCGGAGACGGCAGCCTTAAGGAGGTAAACACGCCACGTGACACGGATAATGCAGCGCGCTGCATACCGACACAATCTGGCCCGAAACATGGGTCTGGGAAATTACGTTGTTTGTCCTTATATGAGGAGATTTGGGGCTAGGCGAGGTCTCATTCGAAAGAGGAAGCTTTAATGCAGGCCGCTCTGGTCATCGTTTGTGTCATAAAACTCTTTTAGCGACTTACAAATACTTGGAATCTGAGAGTGTATTTTGTCGATTTTTTCTCTACTTTGAACACTCGTATTATCGGATATCAACATAATCTCGTTGAGCCATGACTAGAGCGGGCTGCATTGAACCTTCCTCTTTCGAATGAGACCTCGCCCAGCCCAAAATCTGTTCATATAAGGACAAACAACGTAATTTCCCAGACCCATGTTTCGGGCCAGATTGTGTCGGTATGCAGCGCGCTGCATTACCCGTGTCTACCCCCTTAAAACTCAGACAATATGTAAGGCACAGCATCATTTTACGCTGCGATTATCTACATATACATAAAATCCTCAGTTTAGTTACAAATACATAAAATCCTCAGTTTAGTTACATATAAAAAGCAGTTTGATGATATACAAACATGTCGCAATTCAAATTTCGGCAACTTGTCGGCTTCTTAGTCGAACCATCTCCGGACAACTTCCAAGTCTGCGACTCTACATAAGAAATCTATTTAAAAAATTTTGGCGACTTACCTTGTTAATTGAGACAATAATTCAGTCTCCTATTAGTATACAAACTCGTGACATTTCAAATTTGGACAACTTACTTTATTTGACACTTATCACTTGGTAGGTTGTAAAATTCAAAATAGTATATATAAGTAGTATGTACAATGACGGACGACGATCCCTGCCGAAGAATCCCGAGAGTCGACGAAAGAAGAACGAACATGTGTTGGCTGAAGGTGTGTGTGTAACGCGTGTATACGTATTATGTGGACGAAAATTTGGCCTGGAGAAGAAAAATATCTAAAACTACTGGTTTCGACTGATCCATGAGACGATATTATGATATCTCTGTCATGCGTGGACCGATTTTATTGAAATTGGTCTTGTTCGAAAGCCGATATGCGGTTTACATAAGACAAATTCCTTTAAATTTACAAAATTTTGCAGGCGTGATGAGATATTAATGTATAAATGTCAGAATTAGGTTAGAATGCCTCCGTGACGAGTAAAGGTACACGGTAGCGACATCGACATACATATATACAGGGTGTTTTTCATGTACTTGGCGTCGAGACGCTACGGCGTCTCTAGATACAAAAGTTTGACTTCATGGGATTCGAATACTACTCATAAGAGCTGGCGTTTCATTCTATATACTTCCAAAGTACTTGGGTTATAGAAGCCGGTTTCGAACCTCAGGAAAAGTACCGGCAGAGTTCAGGATGTACTTCTAAGTACTTCGACGTTTGAAAGAATCGAATCTCGTAAAAGTAGTATTTGAACCCTGCCCTGATAACCAGGTCTGCCGGCAGATCAGACGTCGTCTATGTCCGCATTCAACTACGGTTCTGCCGGCAGACCCTGACAAGGCAGGATCTGCTGCGGATCTGCCGTCCACCTGCCGGCAGACCCTGCCTTGTCAGACCCTGCTGTCCATCTGCTGGCAGACTACAGGCAGATGGTTAGCAGGGTGAAAGATAAAAATCTACATAGCTGCGATTTACCAATATCGTACCACTTACGATATTTTTCGTTGTATTTCGTATTTGGTACTAGATTGAACGCAAGTTAATATTGGATATTGAAGCTTGATGTTTTAGGCATAGTTTTTAGTTACAAAATTGTACATAACCTATATATATGACATATAACTTAAGTTTTCAAATCGTACTGGTACGATTGCAGTTGTACGATTTTAGGAAACATGATTGATCAGTTTATTTATACATATCGATTTAAACTTTATAATAAATGTAATATGTACATAAACTGAGTGTGAAATATTCTACAATAAACCCGCTTTTAGAAAAATAGAAAAATGCAGGATAAAACTGCATTATTTGATTATTATCAGGTAAAATATACTGGTAAAATGTCATCAATCATACCTGATTCTTTTAAATGTTTATATTTATAGCACGCATAAACTAGGGTGTAAGCTTGAAGGTTTTATTTCTGTTTCTCATTTTAAATTTACTTTATGTTTTTACCATTACATGTCGGTTTTACTCACTAATTATTGAGAAATTGATGAGGTACGATTTATGTGACCAGACAGTTTGATGACCGGATAGTTTCGAACAGTTCACAACTCACGAGTGCTTTGAAAAAGAAAAACAATACTTTTAAGGGAACATTCTCATCAAATCGCTAAAGATATAGGTGATGTTTAGGATTTTTTTGTAAAAAAGTATACAACTTACAGTAAAAAAACTTTATGGGTTTTACTTATTCCCCTGATAATCAGGTCTGCCGGCAGATCAGGCGTCGTCTATGTCCGCATTCAACTACGGTTCTGCCGGCAGACCCTGACAAGGCAGGATCATTCATCTGCCGGCAGATTCACAGCAGATCCTGCTGCCCGTCTGACTCATCCAATAGCGCCATCTGAAGGCAGGATCTGCTGCGAATCTGCCGTCCATCTGCCGGCAGACCCTGCCTTGTCAGACCCTGCTGTCCATCTGCTGGCAGACTGCAGGCAGATGGTTAGCAGGGTCGTTATTCAAGGTTAGGAAAAAAAATTTAATTTTCCAGTAGTGGTTCGATTTCTACGTGGCGCTCCTTGCTGTGCTACAATGAAAAGCAGCGTCGACGGTAGACAGTATAACTCGACGTAGGATTGTCGCAAATACAGAAACCAAAGATACTCTTATATGTTATATCAATCGCTTTCGTATCAGCCTATCCCCACAAAATTACCTTTTCACAAAAAGGTACAAAAAGAGCGCCAAGTATATAATCCCATAAAAAAGAAACCCATTTAAAAACGTTGTCGTAAATAAATATAAATATAAATATCTTAAAGTGCTTTATTTAACTTTATGAAAGTAATGATATACAACAATTGCGCCAATTAACATAATGGCTAATTAAACAAAGAAAAAAAGCATTAAAAAAAAATAAGCAGATATATTTTTAGACAAATAAATACTTTAATACGAATAAATATTTTATTCAAAATACTTGGCGCTGCGCCCCGAATTGGTATTGCTAAACTGAATAAATATGTATAAATTGCATTAATCTTTTTTTCTTTCTTTCCTTCTTGTGCGTGCGTTCGTGAATGTGTGCGTGTGCATATGCTACGCATAATATTTGAGTTAAAAAATGTGCAATAAATCTGACTGTGTTTTTAATATGTATATGTATAATATGTATTTGTTTATGTATTTTAGTTTGTTGGGGTTTTTTTTTTTACTAAGTCAATTTTCATTTTTTCGGCTGCGCAGCGCCAAGTATTTTGAATAAAATATTTATTCGTATTAAAGTATTTATTTGTCTAAAAATATATCTGCTTATTTTTTTTTAATGCTTTTTTTCTTTGTTTAATTAGCCATTATGTTAATTGGCGCAATTGTTGTATATCATTACTTTCATAAAGTTAAATAAAGCACTTTAAGATATTTATATTTATATTTATTTACGACAACGTTTTTAAATGGGTTTTTTTTTTTATGGGATTATATACTTGGCGCTCTTTTTGTACCTTTTTGTGAAAAGGTAATTTTGTGGGGATTTCACACATTTTGTAGTGTTTTCTGATATTAATTTACGACATTATCGTACTGTGTTGTTTTGATTGTTGATTGATATGGAGCCCAAATGGCACCATTTTTCTTTCAGCTATTCCATAGTGTGGTGGTTTTTGTTGGCTTATTTATTTATTATCTTTTTTTGTAAGAACAAAATATAAAGATCTTTAGCCCCTTTGGGCCATTGCTTTTTTTTGATTTGCATGTCATCAGCTTCAATCCAACTACTTGTCATTCCTTCTTCTTTACATATACTGGTGTAATGGCCATCTTCAATACATGAACCATTATGAAATATAGCATTCATAACTTTATATGATTGTCCTGATATTAATACTTTGGTTGTGGGAATAGTACATATATTAAATTTACGTTTTGCTTTGACTATTTTATCATCTTGTAATGAAAATAATAGTAAACGAATAATAACTATATCTTTCGTCATTATTAATTCATTCTTGAACATAATATCATTTTCCGTACACTGTTCACATGATCCGTTATCTGATTCATACCAGTGCAAAAATCTAACGTACATTCGTATATACAGTGGCGTGCAAAAGTTCCCGGCCAGATGGTTTTTTCAATTTTTCTTCCAAAAGCAAAGTCTAAAGATCTTTTTATTATTATTGCATATAAGGACATATTGTGTAAAAAAAACTGTAAAATAAATTAACGCTGTTTGCTTTTATATATGTTTATTTCAATAATTACTAAATTAACATGTTCAAAAGTTCCCGGCCAGTCTCGGTTCTACGTCTATAAAAGCTAAGTATTTCGAATACTAACAGAAGCTGTTTCGTTCAGTTGATACAAAGTCATCAAAGCCACAACATGGCTCGGAACACGTCGGTTGAAGTACGCAAAAGAGTCATAACGTTGTCAACAAACGGGAAGTGTTCTCTTGAAATTGCTTCATTATTATCCATCGGGAAATCGACAGTAAATGATATAATTAAAAAGTATCGTGCTGGTTATGGTGTAGAAGATCTCCCACGAAGTGGACGACCTCGGAAGACAACACAAAAAATTACTCGTATTATTAAGCGTAAGTCAATGGAAGATCATAAAAAGACTGCTGTGGATATTGCAAGTGAATTACACCAAGAAAAAATTGTCAAAGTTAGTCGCTATATACAGTGACGAGAAGATTACATGAAGCTGGACTTTTTGGGCGAGTTAGTAGTAAAAAACCCCTAATCTCAAAGCAGAATAGGATGGCCCGATTAAAGTTTGCCAAAAAATACCAGAACTGGACTTTCGAAGATTGGAAAAAAGTTATTTTCTCCGATGAATCTAAATTTAATTTATTTGGAAGCGACGGAAAACGTTATGTTCGCCGCCCGATTGGCTCCAGAAATGACGTCAGATATCAAACACCAACTGTAAAGCACGGTGGAGGCAGCATCATGGTGTGGGGAGCTTTCTCTGCTCAAGGAGTTGGTCCTTTAGTACAAATTGAGGGTCTTATGAACAGCGTTATGTACAGAGATATTCTTAACTCTCATTTGCTACCTTATGCTCGAAGTGATATGACTCGAAAGTGGATATTTCAACATGACAACGACCCAAAACACACATCCAAGCTGGTCAAAGGGTGGTTGTCTTCAAAGAAAATCAAGGTTTTAGTCTGGCCTGCACAATCCCCTGATTTAAACCCAATTGAGCACCTCTGGGGAGAAGTAAAGAAACGGATTGGAAGATATAAAAATTCGAATAAAGCAGAATTATTCCAAATTTTAACAGAAGAATGGAAGAAAATACCATATGATTATATTACGCGATTAATTGAATCCATGCCTCGCCGTTGTGCTGCTGTCAATGCTGCAAAAGGCATGAGTACCAAATACTAATCATAGACATTAATTAAGCTATTCAGAAATTGTTATAACATGCATTGCGAGTATTATTTTCTTTGTATAACGATCTGGCCGGGAACTTTTGAACATGTTAATTTAGTAATTATTGAAATAAACATATATAAAAGCAAACAGCGTTAATTTATTTTATAGTTTTTTTTTACACAATATGTCTGTTTGTAATGTTTGTTGAATGTAAGGTAGAGAAGGCGGTAATAAACTTAGAAATGTAAGACACTGTTAAGGGACACGAAGACAAGTATAATTTAGATTGTTTAACAAGACACGACAGTTATAATGTTATTATATGTACACGATCACACTCAATAAACTATTTACAGTAATATTTAAGATACACCACTTAATTTGTAAGGACCTTAGAATTCACGCAATAGATGAATTCTAGCAAGAGCGTTAAAGCGATTGCTAAGCAAAGCGTAAGAGCGAAAGATTGCAAAGCGCCAGCAAGAGAAGCGCGTAGCGGTATCGAAAACTTGTGTATCGGAGCCGAGTCGCGAACAGAGAGCGACCCTTCCAGGAAGCAAGTGATCGCGAATCGATGGAAGGGGCCATGATCGCTGCTCCACATGAGCAAGCGCGCTGTCACCAAGTGCCTAGTTAATGCTCCTAATTAGAGATGGCGTTAATATGTCGATTTCGTGAACATTTCCCGCCCGCCATTCATCGTCCCGATGAAGAAGTACAGCAGACGATACTGGTTGATTGGGCGGTTGGATTGGTTGGTGGTGCTGCTTCGCTCATGTGGAGGCGTCAGGCAATCGCAACCGTAAGTGAAGTGAGTGATCTAAGGTGTAGTGGTTGTGTTGATAGTTGGAGATGACCCCAGCGACTGTCCGTGCGAATCTAAGCAGTTGAGAACAAAGGTTAGTCAAAGTACAAGTGTGTAACGCGAGATAGTTAGCGTGAAGCGAATTGCTCATTTGGCCTGTTCCAGGTTGGTTTGTAGTCTGCTCGGTCTCCCTCGTAGCTGGTCCGGATATTATCCAGCCCAACTTTGTCCTTTGTGCTACTGGCTCATTGGTGTGACCTCGTCTAATGCCGTCGAGCAGTATGAGGGCAAGGGCGTCGGCTCCCAGCAGCAGTTCGATTGGCTCATCGGAGTCGTAGCTGGGGTCCGCCAACGTGAGGTCTCGCAAATGGGGCCATGCCGCGGTCCGGCCATCAAGGCGTGGCTGGTAAGACGTGATCCTCGGTAGCACCAGCGCAGATATCCCATGTTGCTCTGAGGATCCGAAATGCGCCGCGAATTCTAATTTTACCTTGCCGCGAATCCGTTCAGGTAGTGGAGTCCCGACACCGATAAGGCGAATATTGGCCGGACTTCTCGGAAGACGTAGTTGCTGAGCTAGTTCCTCTGTGAGCAGCGATACCTCGCTGCCTTGGTCGATGAGGGCGCGCACCATCCTTGAACCGCCATCAGCTTGGCGGACCTGGACTCGCGCGGTGGCCAGCAGCACGGATGGTAAGCCTCTGGAATCGCAGCTGGAGGTATTAGTAGTGGCACTCTCAGCTGTTCGGGAACTAACGCTGGCCTCATGAATCGTCGTGTGGTGTCTCCCGTTGCACTGCTGGCACCGGCGGTCAGATCGGCATTCCTTCACTTGATGATGACCCAGGCAATTGTAACACAAGTTAGCATCTTGCAAGACAGCTCGGCGCTCTGACGCTGTCTTGGCTTTGTAGACGCGGCAGTACAATAAAAAGTGGTTCTCTTTACACAGGTGGCAAGGTTCCTGTGATCGTTTCGCTTGGCTCACCTGATGAACCTTGGTTGTCTGCTGGGTGGCCGTTGACTTCCCAGATCGGCTCTCTGGTCCTGTACGTTTCTCCTCCAATGCCTCAAGCGTGTTAACGCGACCCTCCAGAAACTTCTGTAGTTCAGCGAAGGTGGGTGGTAGTTTCGTTTGACAGATGAGCGTCTCCCACTCGTATCTGGATTGTGGATCTATCAGCTCGACAATTAAATGCACTAGCCAGTCGCCACTGGCGTCGAAGGGCCGTTTCATGACCTCGAGGGCTTTCACTGAATCGCAGACGGTGTAAAATAAACGCTTGAGCTCAGATCCTGATTCACGTGCAATGGGCGCTAAATTGAATATAGTATTCATCTGCGCTGTAACCATTAACCGCTGATTATCGTACCGATCCTGCAGCAATTGCCAGGCAACTTCAAAATTCTCCTCCCTTTCAGGCATATTGCGGAGGAGTAGCTCAGCGTCTCCAGTTAGGGCGCCTCGGAGGTAATGTAGCCGTTCAGCATCCGCCAGTGTCGTGTCTCGAACAACCAGCGAACGGAAGAGACCTTGAAAGGATGGCCAGTCTTTGTGTTTACCAGCGAAGGTGGGCAACGGTATTCGGGGTAGAACGGCTGACGGACGGACGGCCGCAGCAGGAGACTCGGCTGTTCTTTCGTCGCTCGCTAATCGCTCCAACGTACGCGTGGTAATGAGCTCCATCTTTGTTATATCCGCTAATTTGTCTATCAGTAGCGCTTCCTGAGTATTGAATACTTCCTCCATGCATGCAGGCGACAGGTCCCTATCCTCGAAATAGTCATTGCTGGCAAAGGCTAAGTTAGATGCCGCCAAGGCCAACAGCTGATCATGCTGCGACTCGTATTTCGCCCAATTCCTTCTGAGCGTCTCTAATCTAGAGGCCACATTGCCCTTGGTAATATTATTCGCTCCTAGCTTTTTCAAATTCTCGAAGCATCGAGAAATTCGGCCGTTAAGGTCGCGCTGACTGCTTATGAGATGACTCATTGTTTGCAGGTGAAGAGGTCACGCGCGACGGTTGAGCGGCACTACCGAACGTTCGCGAACTGTTTTGCAAGTGGAGGTCACGCGCGACGGTTGGCCCGCACTACCTAATGTTCTAACTCTCGCGCACTGTTTCACAGGCACTGATATCCGGCTCGAAGGACCAAAAAATGTTTGTAATGTTTGTTGAATGTAAGGTAGAGAAGGCGGTAATAAACTTAGAAATGTAAGACACTGTTAAGGGACACGAAGACAAGTATAATTTAGATTGTTTAACAAGACACGACAGTTATAATGTTATTATATGTACACGATCACACTCAATAAACTATTTACAGTAATATTTAAGATACACCACTTAATTTGTAAGGACCTTAGAATTCACGCAATAGATGAATTCTAGCAAGAGCGTTAAAGCGATTGCTAAGCAAAGCGTAAGAGCGAAAGATTGCAAAGCGCCAGCAAGAGAAGCGCGTAGCGGTATCGAAAACTTGTGTATCGGAGCCGAGTCGCGAACAGAGAGCGACCCTTCCAGGAAGCAAAATCTATTTCCTGGAAGGAATCGTCTTCCCCTTCCATCGATCGCGAATCGATGGAAGGGGCCATGATCGCTGCTCCACATGAGCAAGCGCGCTGTCACCAAGTGCCTAGTTAATGCTCCTAATTAGAGATGGCGTTAATATGTCGATTTCGTGAACAATGTCCTTATATGCAATAATAATAAAAAGATCTTTAGACTTTGCTTTTGGAAGAAAAATTGAAAAAACCATCTGGCCGGGAACTTTTGCACGCCACTGTAATATGGATTCACGCGGAGCGTTCCTGAAATGCGAACACACGGAATACAGTCTTAAATGGCAATAGTAGAGATACTGGCAGTACTTGGGACATCTAATATTTCTTTTTCACAAATATCTTTTGTCGCTGTTTACAGTTTAACACTTTCCTTGAACGGTATAGTTATATAATTCAGTAATGTTATTAATTATTTATATCACATACTTTCCGTGTTCGCCTATGTTCCCCCGGAGGTTTCCTGATACGGTTGTCCGCCAATTTCGTCGATGTGCAACCTCATAGGAAATAAAACTGCCGCCAGGCAAAACAGCACCATTGAAATCCATCCAAGCGTGTGCGTCCCCTTCAATTCTATATCCAAGCCTGTGTGTCCCTTTCATTTTTAAAAATAATATATATAAGCTTTACAAAAATCTCTAAATTGCTAGTATAAAAATATCTGGCAACTTACCTTGTTAATTAAGACAATAATTCAGTGTCCTATTTGGTGTCAAAACTCGTGACATTTCAAATTCGGACAACTTACTTCATTTGACACTTAGCACTTGGTAGGTTATAGTTGTCACGTCACAACAAAATTTATTACGCGATTGGCCGAAACCCACATCCAATGAGCGACGTGCCTGAGAGACATTTCCTCACCCTTTCATACACCCCTCTTGCCTAGAAGTGTAGGACGATGACGATGAAGAAATTTACGAACATGAAAATTGGCAAATTGCCACTTTACATCGAAATATCTCAGCTCATAAGGTCCGTAGGAACAAAACGAAGACACTTTTCTTATGTAAATAGAACCCAGGCTATCCATTAAGACCATTCCAAATCTAATCGGATCAGCCGTTATTGAGATTCGGAAATCTCAGGGTTCTTGATAGCGAGTCGTGGCGTAATAGAGCCACTCTGTGTCTCGCGCTGCGCATATATATATATATATATACTTGGCGCGAGACACTACCGTGTCTCTTGATAAGAAGGTAAAGAAAGTAAAATGACGATGTTTGGTGCACGTTTGAATACAAACATGTTAAAGAAGGAGTAATTTTAAGCCTAAAAATGTTAATAACGAAAACCTATGACATCTAAAATTGATGATCGAAGCCTGATACGATAGTTCATCCGCTATTACTATATTGGTTATTATTATATTGGTCTGTAAATAGTATTCAGTACCTCATTTTAATGAAACTAGCTCGTGATTACCTGTGCGCCATGGGAATCTCCGTCACATGAGAAAGAATATTTTCGAAGGTAGGAAATGTCATTAGTAAAAAACGAAATAGATTGAAGCTGTAATAAATTGTCAATCAAATATTATTCCTCAATCCTTACAAATGTTAAGAGTATTTTGTGTATTTGCCAAATAAATTAATTGTTAATGATAATAACGTTAACTAAATGTAATGTGGAATACTTGTACATATGTAATTTTCACCGAAAACAAATCACACACTCGCACCGAATAGAAAACTCCCGGTTAAAGTAGGTAATCATAAAGGATTCGAATCTATAAATGGTCAGGGTTCGATTATACTTGCAAGTACCGCTGATGTTTCTCAAAGTTCTTATAGAGAGTTCAAACCTTTCTCGTTCGAGGCTACTTGAAAGTAGTGGTTTTTTTTCGAAGTACTCGTGAACTGTTCGAAACTATACAGTCAGATTCGAACCTACTTTCAATATACTTGATCCACAGCCGTCTTGAATACCAGCCGTGCTGAACAACGTGGCAACACCGCTCATGTAAGAATCGGCCCTGATAACCAGATCTGGGGCGCAGAGCCTGACGTTAGATCCGTAGTCATATGTGTCCGCCAGGGTTTGGAGGACTCCGGCGGGGCAGGACACCTACAGGAGCGGTGGTAATGTGTGCGTGAGACGCCACGATTGGAGACGAACCGACGCCAGCGCCAAGCGAGTGACTCCGCGGCCAATCAGCGTCGACAACCTATTTCCCCGGCGACGCTGATTGGCCGTGGTGTCGGTTCGTCTCCCATCGTGCGTCTTACGCACACATTACCACCGCTCCTGTAGGTGTGGTACCACGCCGGAGTCCTCCAAACCCTGGTGTCCGCATTAGGCTGCGGTCTGAGGTACATACAGAGCCTGACATCAGGACCTGACGTCAGATGAGCAGCAGATTCGCATCATATCCTGCCGTTCGCCTGACATAGAGAACCTATAAGTCACCACTGCCAGTGACTGTCATCTCAGACCTCGAAAACGAATGTAAATTGGATATAGAGTCTTGATCAATCACAAGTTTCGGCACTATGGCGCAGCCAATCCGAGTGTCAATTTGAAGAGCGTTGGTCAAGATTCGTTTGCGTTCGTTTTCGTGGTGGCAGTCACTGTCAGTGGCAATCAGTGCCGGCCAAATCGAAGAATATTCCAAGTAATTTTATCCATCAATATCTCGACGTATCCAGAAGGCAAAGGTAATTATGAAATTGAATAATTTCCAATTATCTACGTCGCGGAAATCGACATTCACATCATCTGCAAGACAGAAAAGTATGGTTATGCGCGAAGTGCGAATGTTTAGCGTCTTGTTTAGTAGATAATAATTTAACACATGTTTTCTTATAAATGTTAATGTTCGCAGGAGCTTGCATGATCGGCTAGGGTGTGTACTGTGTGGAGATGGAGCTGATGTAAGTATCGCATGTATCCTGTTTATTCATACGTTACGTTTAATTTTATTCTAATATTGTGTTTGTTTTCAGTGCTAACACAACAGGAAATATGATGCTTTACCACAAAAAAGATGTTCAAAATATTGAATGAAATTTTCTGATATCGCCCCTACTAGGTACCAGTGGTTACGGGACGCGGATTTGTAAATTTAAATTTAAATGTGTCCCTCTTTGTATTTATATGCACAACTTATTTTGTAACAATTGTAATCACCGATCCTCTTTTTTATTAAAAAATAAATACTTTTTTTAGATAAGTAGAATTAATTATTTAATATAATGTATATAGAATCTGCTTGATGGTTATGTAAGGGTAGGGACGGGCATGTGACGTCACGGATAGGGAATTGTTTGAAAATTCTGGCCCACAGATGGCGCTGTTAGCTGTGCCTAGCAGACGGCAGAATCTACTGTCCATCTGCTGCCGATCTGACATCAGGCATCTGACATCAGAATCTGCACCTCAGAACGCAGCCAAATGCGGACACAGACGACTACGGTTCTGATGTCAGATTCTGCTGCCAGATCTGGTTATCAGGGTTTTCTCTAGAGGTTAAAGTTGAAGAAATATTGTAAAGGTAATGCTCATTTTTAACATTATTTTCAGGAGAAATATCCATATTTGAAGAGAGATGTTGCGGGTACCTCTTATGTGGTAAAATAAAAAAACTTCATAATAAGTTATATGCAGCCGATGATTGTGAATATAACATAAAAGCCATAATAATAGTTCCTGAACTGAATCTATTTTTTTTGTTTCTAATTGGTTTTATTTGATCTATTACTATTTCAAGATTTTTAACATTTAAGAATTCAATGGATTCTGCAATAAGATATGACTTATTGAGTTCATCCAAAGATTTGTCATGATGTTTTTCAATAACATCAGTATCATTAAGGGGGTAGACACGTCACGTGACCTGGCCGATTCGGCAGGTCGGTATTACAGCAGGTTTTTTCTGCACAGAAATGGTAATACCGATAGATCGACGATTGCCCGGTAAACGCGAGAGGGACCAGTTTGCTATTTCCGTATTCTATTCTGAATAAGGAAAGAAATTCTCAGCTGTTGCGTTGTACTTATAAAAATTTTAACGGAAAGTCGGCTGGTACTACAAATGTAGAAAATTCATCGTACATTTTAATTACTTGAAATGTGCTTGAAATACACTTATTACACGTCCTATGCAGAAAGCAGTTATGAACAAACATTATATATCAAATTGTGTTGGATGTTGAATTGGACTAGTGAAAATGCGCAGGCTGGATGCGCGTGATTATTATATGGTCGGCTCCTCCAAGTGACAGAAAATATAACCTAAGTATATGCTATATGACAACAAATGTTTAGTGGCTATTTCGTTCTTTTACGAAACATTTGTGAACTTTTTATCATCCTTTCAAAACATTATTATTACGCCACAACAGTATCTTTAGGAAATCGGGTATAGCATATAGGTTATATTTTCTGTCACTTCGAGGAGCCGACCACATAATAATCACGCGCATCCAGCGTGCGCATTTTCAGTAGCGGATTTCATGAACTGGATGTATTATGAAACACAATGTTTACGGGGTTTATTACTATTTTATTTGTAAAAGATGCTTCAATTCTTTTAATGTTTCTGTCCATATAACCGTTGGCTATTAACAAATAATATAAAAAAAAAGTATTAAAATATATTGGGAAACACCAAAGTTATGAGATTTTTTCAAAGGATAGAATAATGATTACACCGGAGTACACACGACTGAACTATATTGTTACATAGAGCAATATCGGTTACAAAACAGTTCGGTACAAGACAGTCTTCTGGTCGTCGTCCAGATCGTCCTCTCGAAGGGGGCTGACCTTCTTCTATCTTCAGCTACGAGCACCAGCAGGTTATGCACGGGCCTATACCCGGTGCTCGCAACACTGCTCTCTCCTCTGGAAGAGCGGACGTCTCGGCCCCATTGAATCCTTTTCGGAATCTTCGTACCCCTGCCTGAAGATGTGGTCGTGCAGCCCCGTGGCTTCTTCAGACATCCGCCTCGGCATTTGCCTTCTCGCTCAGGGGAAAACCACGGAAAAACCCTGAGCAAGGCGTCGGTACAACGGGACTTCTCGATTTGCCACGACGAAACGCTCCAACTTCTGGTCCCGCGACGTCTCTGGAACTTTGCAGCTTCCTGTCCCACGACGTATCTGGAACCCCGCGGCTCTTGGTCCCACGACGAAATCCACGAGGAGCTCCAGGCGCGTTCCTCTTCCGTGTGTCCCAGGACGAAATCCACGGAGAGCTCCGGGTCCAGCAGTTAGGCACGGGTACCGCGGGGCTTCTAATTCTCCCTCGATGAAACGCCCCTGGTCCTTGTCCCGCGATGTCCTTGGAACTCCACTCTGGAACGTCCCACGTCGACTCCAACGCTCCGACGCTGCATCCTCCTACGTGCAGCCTCCGGAACCCCGTGCAGACTCCAGCCCTGCCTCGTTTGCAGGCAGCCTCCTCCAGAAGGACGTCCGACGACGTCTCCACTGCTTCGGCGACGTTCCCTCCTCCTCGTCGAATCCTTGGTCGCGGTCGCCCCTCTCCCCCAGGGACTCGTCCTCGATGTCCTTCCGGTGGCCGTACGAGCTTGAGACTTCAATCCCTTCGCGGCTCCGGATTCCATGCAAAAGAGACGGAGAAGCATTAACATTTACTTTCATTTGAGAGAATCCGTTGGAGCTGAAAGAACCGGGAAGATGGAAAGGCGAGAGGGAACCGATAACAGGGGATCACAGCTCATGAGCATGTTATCGTTCCCCGATCAATCTGCCCAGCACCCCAGCTCGTCTGCATTTTCTTTCTTCTGGGCTTCTTGTCCTCTTCTCCCTCTCTCTGGCCTTGGCTTTGAGATGGCCCCATTCCTCTTCGTGGCTTCTGGTGCTGACCCAGGGGACCGTCCTGTGCGTCCTGTTAACGCTCCCGTCTCCGCGACATCTCCTCCAGCCGATCCAAGCAGTCGCACCGCTTGTCCGACTGGTGGTTGGAGATGCCATTTCCCGGCTGCTGTCCACCCTGTCGACGCGGACCTCTTGGTTTGCACAAACCGGGGAGGAGCCAAGATCCACGCCAACAGGGCTAGAGATGCGGTTCCACGTATGTCCGCGCTCCACTGCGGACTGCTACTCTGTCGTAGCACAGACGGGGAATTCGGGAACGCGTATCCAGGCCGCGGTGGCAGTCCCCCGACACCTTGTCCCTCGTCGTGGGGTTTCGTGCTCTCTGAAACACTTTAAAGAAACAGAGGGCTGGGCTACGAAGGTAGCCTCCGCAGCCCAGACCAGTAGATTAGCTTAGGCTAATCTTCAGATTCTTCGTTCAGAATTTCAAACTCTCTCCTCGAGCGAGAGACTTCCTGGATCTTTGGTCGGCGAACAACCCACCCTGTCTAAACAACTCCACTATTCGGGGCTCTCTCTCATGGGGAATTCGGCCATTCTGCGACGATGTTCGCTCTCGAACTCCCTTCGTCGCAGCTCAGTAACTCTGCGCACTCCAGGCGCTTCCACGTTGCTTATTCGCCAGCTCTTCATATGCGCTGGATGCATTCGCCGGTGCATTAGTGACTATGGATTGCAATTGCTTATTCGACAGCTTTTCATATGCGCTGGATGCACTCGCCGGTGCATTAGTCACTTTGTATTGCAATTGCTTATTGGACAGCTCTTCATATGCGCTGGATGCACTCGCCGGTGCATTAGTGACTTTGGATTGCAATTGCTTATTCGACAGCTCTTCATATCCGCTGGATGCACTCGCCGGTGCTATTGCGATGTTGTCATCCATCGTTTTATGTACTTTATTTTCTACTCGTACATGTTCCTCCTGTTTTTATGTACGGAGGTTCTCTAATCGGCTGTTGTCGATTGTATCTGCTATCTATTATTTCTGGCAACATGCAGTCCTCATAGAACTTCCTCAGTTTTTCCTCCATCTCTGTTGCCCAGAAATTATCATCTCTTGGTACTATTATAACTTTCATTCCATTCGGCGTCCATAAACAGAATAAAGCCCGTTGCCTATTCGTTATGTGCAATTGTCCTTGCACTTGATAATAGTAGTGATGATTTTTATTCATTTCATCACCCCGGAAAATACGCCGTATTGCAGGAAGATGCTCTATTGCTTCAGCAGGCGACAAATCCTTCGCCGATTCGGGACATTTTACTTCGATGATAGTATCATCGTCCACGAGGCCGTCAGGAGTTGCACCTAAGTGAGGCACAGTGGCATCGATGAAGAGGCCACACGTTAGAATAGTGATTCCTAATTCTTCTTCCATTTGTCGCAAGGCGTTTGCCTCATTTTCTCTTCCGTATTGGAGAGAACGTAAATTTTCGAGTTGCGGGTACATTATACTCTTCAAAGTATTTGCCCGTCGTGTTTTCTTTTGTAATCGGCATACCTTGCCGAAATTGGATGCAGTTAATAATTTTTTCCTATAACCGATCCACTTTTCGCTATTCGCCTGATCGCGAGTTTCCATTTCGATCTTGTATCGCGTCGTTTGCCACTCGTGAAGTATAGCCGCGTGCCTTTTACACTCGGAAGAGTATACTGTCTCTTCCATATCTGGTTTTTCTGCACTGGGGCCGTAATCCTGGTCGCACGATTGTTTTTTATTTCGGAAGGAGGATGCTTTCGCTTCGTTTTTATATTCCATTGCCTTTTCTGCTGCACGCTTCCGCCGTTTTTCCAGCTTTCTTACTATGGTTGTCGGCTCTTTATTCATTGCCATACTCAATTTGCTAAACGCATCTTTTGTGTTATATTGGACGACTGCAGCGGAGACTCTACCCTGATACGAACCCCCTCGTCCAAAGTTTATCCTTTTGCCTCCGATGAATTTAGCAATGATATTATTAAAACTTTCAATGGCATTGTTATTTAGACCGTGCAGCAAACTGTCAGCTTTAGTGAAAAGTGGCTGCATCGCTTCTTCGATACTTTGATAAATACCAGCTTCTCTCAGTTGTGGAACGTAGTCTACTCTGTTGGGATCAGAGTATTTATTACAGAAGTATGCTAATCTCTGACACTCTTTGTGTTCATCGAAAACGTGACTCATTACATTCGTCAAGTCTTCCTTCAAATTTTGTATTCGTTGATCGAGTGTTATTTCTTCTTGGAACCGGTATTCCGCAGCTTTCTTTATACCAGTGCGCGGTATCTTTGAAATTCTTCGTTGGCTTGTCCCTTTAAATTGGTTGTATAGGCAGCTGAATACCTTCGTCTTACTATCGCCTCTTGTTAATCCCGTCTCTTTCCGACTACCGAGTGGACATTTAAATTGGTTGTGGATTTCGTCTCTCTCTAAAACTGGTTTCTTTGTCAGAGTGTCGCCTCTTAGTATATCTTCTCTTTGGCAGGCATAGTAAAAGAAGATATACAGTAAAGTCTCGATGTAAGCGAAAGCATCGGAACGAAGCAAGTTTAAATGCCCGCTTTTCGCGGAGTACGTGTGAGACAATACTAACGCAATCAAAATTTAAAATTAAAACTTTTGTATTTTTGGTTCCATTTTCATGAAACTTTTACTAACATGTTTGTTAGAATCTCCTGATTAAAATGATACCAAATACGACATAAATCGGACAACTTTTACTTATCGTGGATACGAATCATTTATATTTATATAATTGTCCAAACCATATCGTGTTTGGTGTCATTTTAATCAGAAAATCCTCACAAATATGTTGGTATAAAAATTATAAAAATGAACCAAAAATAAAATACTTTTAATTGTAAACCTCGTTTACATCGGTGTTGTCTCCCACCGATTTTCGATTTCGGATCGGGTTAAATGATCGGCGCACGAGCCATATTACAAGCTTCACTGGTTCCATGGGCTACCACCCCAACTAGGGGTGATAGAAATTAACACTAATGTTATATAGTTACAATTTTGAACTCTAATCGAGATTTTACTGTAGATCCTACATTTTTAGAAGTTTGTCGACAGTCTCGAACGTAGGAGAAGAGAGCAAGTGGAAAAAAGGACTGCCGATTGTCTCCATCTTTTTCATTCGCTATCCTTCTCTGCGGCCGGAACTTATTACCACTAAATATGTATTATCCAAATTATACCGTGTTTGGTGTAATTAATCATTAGAGAAACATCACAAATGTTACGATACTTTGTTTATGAAAATATTATTATTATTATTTCATTATTGTGAACATCATTCTAAAATATCTTGATGATACGAAGAGGGACGTCTTAGACAACGTGATTCCCTCGCTATGCAAACCGAAGAAAATGCACATTTGGCCTGTTTTCTTTTCACACGCACACAGTCTCCGCTACTCGCAAGCGAAGGCAACCACAAACAAACATGTCTGAGTTGCGATACGCGGCTGTGCGAGTATACAGGCACCTGTGCACATGACCGCGTATGAAAAGAATACTCTTCGCATTTCAATGCTGGGTCATTCCCCGCGAATTCGGACACTTTTCGGAGTAACATTTGGGATTTTTGTGAAACTTGAATAAGATGTAGTCTTTAGTGATATATATACGTATTTCAATGGATTTTTAAAATTTTTCAAAATTATGGAAATTGACTTTCTTTCATTAAATTATAACTGATGAACTAAGAGACAGATAAGAATGAGCTTTTAAGTGCTTACACTGGGGAAGTAAGAGTACCTAATAAAAATTATTTCACTGAAAGGAAATAAATTTTTTATCATTTATCTTGCAATTGTTCTAAACAAATGCCATGTTTTAATAGCGGGACACTATTTATAAATTTGAAAAAAATGAGGGTACAGTCCTATATGTCCTCTTTACGGGACTGTTTTCAGAAATACGGACACTTTAAAATTTGCCCCAATGAAAATTAATTGAATGTGACGCTGCGTCGCCCAATACCGACTGGACTGGCTAATTGTAAGCTCTGTGAAGTTGGCACCCCCAAAATTGAAATTAAAGAAAAACTCTATGGCATTCGTTTGTCCATCGTTTGTCCACGTTTGTCCAACAAAAATTTTCGTTTGTCCACCCTTCAAAAAAAAGTTATGAACAAATTAAGAAAATTTGTAAAAACCACGCTCCATGAACACTTTTCACCTTTTTAAAAGGGGGATACGATTGTCCATGATCTAGCATCGTTTGTCCACCCCAAGATTTCGTTTGTCCACCCTCCAGAATCGAATTATTTATAAAAATCGCGAAAAAGAAGGGTATTGATCAAGTGATCGGGTATAAGTTCGATTTTTTATTAATTAAACGACGAAATCGTTTGTCCAACGATGCAGTTCGGTAGTGTAGATGTAGAACACGTTTGTCCACCCCAAGATTTCGTTTGTCCATCCTCCAGAATTGAATTATTAATAAAAATCGCGAAAAAAGAAGGTTTCATGTGAAACGGTCGCGTATAAGTTTGATTTTTTATTAATTAAACAATGGAATCGTTTGTCCAACCATGCAGTTCGGTAGTCTAGATGTAGAAGACGTTTGTCCACCCCAAGATTTCGTTTGTCCACCCTCCAGAATCGGATTAAAATATAAAATCGGCGAAAATAAGGGTACCGGAAACGCGATCACGTTTAATTTCGCTTTTTTTGAATGTGTTGTCAAATTCGATTGGTCTTACCGTACAGGTTTAAGGTGATTGCTGGTATATTATCCAACAATTTTGAACACAATTCTTCCCGTCACTTTATTTGAACGACACTTCACTTTGTAGCTCTCATCAAAAACTTCACACTTTTTACACTTCTGTAACACGTCCAGAATATCGCCGGAGTGTATCCAGCGCTTTTCTAGGCATTTGTCACAAATGACCACAATGAAATCCCAAAACGGTAGGTAATATAACTCTCACAATTACTTCACAAACCGTAAATGAACGCACGATCTCACCGGAGCGGTCTGTGAACAATGACTGACTTTCCGTGGGTGGAAAGAACTCGAGAGTATCGCAGGCATTTGTTTCGATTTCAGCAGTGGCACGTGGGTCCGTCCGCGTTACAAAGTATCTACGCGTAGAGGTGGAGAACTATCGATAGCCGGCACTATCGAAATCACTATCGATAGTGTTGTATAACTATCGATATTTTCGATAGTTCTTAATGCGAGCGAAAAAGGCTATTCTGTGCAATTGTGCTGTAACAAAGTGTACTTTGAATTTGAAAATGTACCAGAGTTCATGGGCTCGTTATTGTGAGCCAAGGATGTCTTTCAATATACACAAATTCAAATTTATTAGCTGCTATTTACTATATATATATAAAACTTAATAATTTTTTACGATTTTTGTATCGATTCTTGTAAAATCGATTCTTTGGTTTCGAGTTTTTAACAGAATCGATTTTCATGATTCGATTCAGTAACAATTCCGAAAATCGATCTTTTAAAGTGAATCGAACATCCCTAATGTAATGCTTTTTTTATATAATAAAATATAATTGTATTCGGAACAAAAATATCTGAGCCACCGAAGGATAGATATATTTTATTATATGAAAAAAGCATTATATTATATTTCCCACATTTTGGGGAAGAAGGTCAACATCTGTATGCGTTACCCTATATATAAACATAAAATAAAATGAAATACAAAAATCAAACATAATATTCAAAAGCATACATATTTTACTAAATTTTCATCATATTTATATATTTTTGTTTATTATCTTCAAAAACTATCGGAAAATTATCGATAATATCGCTAGTCGAGAGAGCTTTCTATCGAAAATATCGATAGTCAGCACTATCGATAGTTCTCCACCGGCCCTGCTTACCAGATATTTGTATAGACACGTAGATACTTTGTAACGCGGACGGACCCACGAGCCACTGCTGAAATCGAAACAAATGCCTGCGATACTCTCGAGTTCTTTCCAGCCATGGAAAGTCAGTCATTGTTCACAGACCGCTCCGGTGAGATCGTGCGTTCATTTACGGTTTGTGAAGTAATTGTGAGAGTTATATTACCTACCATTTTGGGATTTCATTGTGGTCATTTGTGACAAATGCCTAGAAAAACGCTGGATACACTCCGGCGATCTTCTGGACGTGTTACAGAAGTGTAAAAAGTGTGAAGTGTTCGATGAGAGCTACAAAGTGAAGTGTTGTTCAAATAAAGTGACGGGAAGAATTGTGTTCAAAATTGTTGGATAATATACCAGCAATCACCTTAAACCTGTACGGTAAGACCAATCGAATTTGACAACATATTCGAAAAAAAGCGAAATTAAACGTGATCGCGTTTCCGGTACCCTTATTTTCGCCGATTTTCTTTTTTAATCCGATTTTGGAGGGTGGACAAACGAAATCTTGGGGTGGACAAACGTCTTCTACATCTAGACTACCGAACTGCATCGTTGGACAAACGATTTCGTCGTTTAATTAATAAAAAATCGAACTTATACCCGATCGCTTCATCAATACCCTTCTTTTTCACGATTTTTATTAATAATTCGTTTCTGGAGGGTGGACAAACGAAATATTGGGGTGGACAAACATCTTCTACATCTAGACTACCGAACTGCATGTTTGGACAAACGATTCCATTGTTTAATTAATAAAAAATCAAACTTATACGCGACCGTTTCACATGAAACCTTCTTTTTTTCGCGATTTTTATTAATAATTCGATTCTGGAGGGTGGACAAACGTCTTCTACATCTAGACTACCGAACTGCATGGTTGGACAAACGATTCCATTGTTTAATTAATAAAAAATCAAACTTATACGCGACCGTTTCACATGAAACCTTCTTTTTTTCGCGATTTTTATTAATAATTCGATTCTGGAGGGTGGACAAACGAAATCTTGGGGTGGACAAACGTCTTCTACATCTAGAGTATCGAACTGCATGGTTGGACAAACGATTCCATTGTTTAATTAATAAAAAATCAAACTTATACGCGACCGTTTCACATGAAACCTTTTTTGTGCCAACTTCACAGAGCTCTAATTGTAAGCCGTGCGGTACTAGCAGCGGCCAAGCAGCTATACCTGATATTGTTATATAGGGTTCTCGCAAATGGTAAGTATTTGAAAAAAACTGAAACAGGAAAACTTTTACTATTTTTTATACCCAACATAATACGGTATGTCAACTTTTGGTGTTCGCGATATTATCCGTGAATCGAAGGTGAGCATCAGTTTTGGAATGCTACATATTTGATTACCCGTTATGAATGTGACTGTCAAGACAAATTGAGGGCTCGGATGCAATAAAGGGACTAGCTCTTGAAAATGAGAAAAACATTTGTCCAAACGCTAAGAAAAATTGGAAAATTACATTTAGTTAAACTGGATTTTAAAAAATATAGTGTTATAAAGCTCATCACGGCACACATTTTTTCTCTTTGCAGTTTTTCTATCCAATCATTAGTATTCGAATCAAAAATTATAAACAAAAAAATTTCTTCGACCAAAGTCAATATCATTTTAAACATAAATGGCGATAACTTGAGTAAATATTAACGAATCGTTATGAGACTTGCAACATAAAACTCAGAAAACTCTAGCGAAGTCGTAAACTATATGCACAAAACCCTTATGTTAAAAAATATAATAATATTTAATTAAAAAGTAATACTGGACATAACCCATGTTTTTCAACGTTCGCCGTTAAGGGGGTAGACACGGGTAATGCAGCGCGCTGTATACCGACACAATCTGGCCCGAAACAGGGGGTTGGGATTTTTCATCATTCGTCCTTATATGAGCAGATTTTGGGCTGGGTTAGGACTCATTCGAAAGAGGAAGGTTCAATGCATAGCGCTCTTCTCATGATTCAACGAGATTGTGTTGATATCTAATAATATGAGTGTCCAAAGTAGAGCAAAAGTCAACAAAATACACCCGCAGAATCCAAGTATTTTTAGGTCACTAAAAGAGCTTTGTGACTGAAACGGTGAGAAGAGCGCTCTGCATTGAACCTTCCTCTTTCGAATGAGTCCTAAACCAGCTCCAAATTTGCTCATATAAGGACGAATAGTGAAAAATCGTGACTGCAGTCCCAAATACGAGTTCCGCCATATTGGCGATAATACAGAGCAAGTCACGTGACAAATTTAGTTCAGCTAGTGGACACGAGATGGCGCCTACTCGGGAGGACAGCCGACGTGGAATCATAGCAAAACTGAAGCGTTAGCTGGATACACAAGCCACAGTAAAAGCGTGATGCAGTCAATGTATGAATTTTCGGACGATTGTAGGTTAGGTTATATGCATTTTAGGCATATAACTGTTGGGAACTGTGTACATTTACTAAATTAACGCTTTTAGTGTAACACATACATCACTTGAAATCGCTGTCGAATTTATGTTATAATTATATGGCCACATTATTTCAAATAAAAAAAGAGATTGGAACTTTTTTACTAATACTGGAAATATTGATTTACTGATATCATATTTTCAGAATGTGAAAGTTACAGCAATTATTTGCAATTATTGCTCTTATTATTATTCTTCCGACTATTGTATATAACATACAACAAGGAAAAGTCTCCAAATCAGTCAACAGTTGACTCCCTGACTTTTTTTTGTAATTCATTGCGGTCCTATGCAGAGATGGGCATTATTTAAATAAAAGAAAATACTTCCGAATGGCCCCAGTGACTGATCGACACGAGGTTTGGGGTAGGGTGTGTGTACCCTAAATCTAAAATTCTATTTAGCTTCGGGTATTTATTAGTTTCCTCTGTTTATTCGAAGGCCTTTCATCTTGGGCTTCGAATAATTTTTCATCTTTCATTATATCTTTATCCTAAGGTCGTATTCAGATATATTGGCCGGTCAATTCGTTTTCGCGAACAGCGATCGAGGAGTATGGTGGGGTAACGGGAATGCTGCTCGGCTCCGTCTGAACGTAGCCGTGTGGCTGTTATGACCAATACGAGATGAAGCTATCGAGAAAGAATCAATGTTCAGACCAATAAGGCTCCTCAATTTTTTCGGAGCTAAGGCACACCTATTCTGATGTGTATTTCTATGCTGACAGCTCGGTTTGACCGATACACACCAGAAGCTTGGCCCATCACTTCTGGCTCACTCTTGTTCTGCGAAGGCGAGAATGAGATGGAACGAGAGCGAGTCAGAAAACGTTGCAAACAGGAGCACCGAGGCAGGCAAGCGGTACCTATGGTGGGAGAATACGCGTTACGAAACGCACCGGCCAATATATCTGAATGTAAAGTCTCGTTAGCCGCTCGCTGGTCGCGACCGGCGTTGAGCCCGTATCATGAACGGAGCCCTAATTCCGAGGCTGAGTTTCTCGCTTCTTTCTGGCCGAAGGAGGGAGCGGGATGGAACGCTGTGCGCGCGCGACGGGCACGAGCGCTCAGATGGAATCGTGACTGTTCGACGCATGCGCGCCACGGTCAGATAGCCAGGCACGGCACGAGTCTTTTTTGCGACATAACCGAGCGTGCCAAATTCCGCCATTTATTATAAAACATTTAATTCAGCTTCTTCATGACCTTACTCTAAACTTTTACTCGTAGTTTAAAACCGTTGTAATATAATTTGTAGTATTTCATTTAAAAATTTATTTTCAACAATGCCAACAATGAAAAGGCCATTTTGCGCCTCTTGTCAAACTTACGCCCTAGCAGTTGCCTAATTTTACAGAGTAAAGTCATAAATAATCTCAAATAAATGTAATATAATAAAGGGCGCAATTTGACAAGTTCGCCTAGGGCGCAAAAAAGACTTATGCCCGGCCTGCGTCAAGATTTTGGGAAGCGGGTCCCGTGCTCACCGTAAGCGCTTGCGACCATCGCGCACGCCCGTCGCGCACACAAAGGACGGAGTGTCAGGCGTCCGAAAAACGGAGCGAGACAAAATATCAACGCGTCGTCTATCTCGTACTTTCCTCGCTCGCTTTCAGTGCCTTCGCTCGCTCTCTTGCCATCTCGCGCTCGCCTTCGGCGGACAAGAGTGAGACAAGAGTGGTGGGGATAGCGAAAAGTCCGTATCGTGTACACCAAACCGAGCCCGTAACGATCGTAGATGCTCGAATAACCGACCAGAACCTTTGTTGCCCGAGCCGCACGAGATCACCGTTGCTCGGCGATGTGTCATCTATTATATAGAAACAGAATTTGTTTTTTTTCATCGTATCAATATGAAAGTGACACAAATGGATTCCTGGCATTCAACCGATTAAATTGACAGATAATAATTTAAATCAGGCTATTTTTAACGAAACGGGCTTCCAATTCTGCAAACAAATTTTCACGTAATTTCCTTAATTATGGTCCGAATAATATCATTTTTGGGGCCAATTTGATCGAGAAAACGTGACGAATCGATTCACGTCACTTTCGCAAAGATCTGATTAAAAATGCAGAACTGACGATTTGTCACTGCTCAGTGCGTAACATTGTATGGCCCCGCTGAATTCGATCGTCGAAACCCACGAAACTGAGCGAGTTGCATGATTGCCAGCGTGAAGGACCAGAGAGGACTTTACATGGCGATGGAATGTCAGCCTTCTATAGAACTCAAATCGAGAAAAACTTTGCTGACAAACTTTACATATGTATATTCGCGTCAAATAAGTACTTTAATTGTAAAATTTAGACGACAAATTATTGTTGAATTTCGCCAGTTCTTACATATGCATCATCTTGGTTGGGAATTCCTGATCCCAGAGTTTCATGCATTTACCTATTGAAATGTTGCTTCAAGTCATCGGGAAATTGCATTGCTTCTTCTCGTACATACATATATCTGTTCGCGAGTAGGTGTCACGAGTGACGCGACTTTGGTTTCCCAAATAAATGCACATTTATTAGAGCCCTCGGTCGACGGCGACTTGAGTCATCCAGTACTGAATATGAATATGTTCATATTTCTCATTACACCTTGATAAGAGTGTTACCACCGATGGATTGGTGAGTTTATGTCCACGAAAATAAGTCGAGTTGCGAAGCAATTCGGTCTATTTTTTCTTATGAATACATGATTAGGACACACACACACTACGTTCACTAAAAATAGGCCGAATTGCTCCATGTTTGGCATCATTTTCATCAGTAATGCAGTGCTCTGGTGAAGAACATCGTATTACGGAGCTAATATTGTAGGCTCTAGAATCTACGATATTGTCAATGTGCAGTTGAAACGCACGCCGCTTCACACTATCGTTTCTTAGCATTTATACGGGATGATTCTCTAGCTAGAGTCGTCAAACGCAATGCTCGCCAACAATCATGTGTCTCGCTGAGTTTCGTGGGCTTCGACGCTAGAAACCAGCGGGACTATACAATGTTGCACGCTAAGCAGTGACGAATCTGAAGTTCTGCAATTTCTAATCAGATCTTTGCAAAAGTGACGTCAATCGATTCCTTACAATTTTATATATAATGTTTGTTCATAACTGCTTTCTGCATAGGACGTGTAATAAGTGTATTTCATGTTCTGTTTCGGTGCTTTGCTAGTAAATAAATGTTTAACCTAACAAACTTCATTTTCTGAGGACATCCCCTCATCTATTTTCCCTTTTCACTTATAATTCCTTACTGCTAACGTAGAATATTGTAGCATAAGCACATTTCAAGTAATTAAAATGTACAATGAATTTTCTACGTTTGCAGTACCTGCCGACTTCCGTTTAAATTTTTATAAGTACAACGCAACAGCTGAGAATTTCTTTCCTGATTCAAAATAAAATACGGAAATAGCAAACAACTCCCTCTCGCGTTTACCGGGCAATCGGCGATCTATCGGTATTACCATTTCTGTGCAGAAAAAACCTGCTGTAATACCGACCTGCCGAATCGGCCAGGTCACGTGACGTGTCTACCCCCTTAAAAAGTATCGAGGGAATATTGAGGTATATATAACTTGCAGCGACAAAGTTTTTCCTTAAGGGGATAGACACGGGTAATGCAGCGCGCTGTATACCGACACAATCTGGCCCGAAACATGGGTTTAGTAGAATACATTGTTTGTCCTTATATGAGCGAATTTTGGGCTGGGCGAGGTCTCATTCGAAAGAGAAAGGTTCAGTGCAGCGCGCTCTGGTCATGGTTCGACGAGCTTGTGTTGATATCTAATAATATGAGTGTTCAAAGTAGAGCAAAATTCGACAAAATACACCCGCATGAATCCAACTATTTTTAGGTCACTAAAAGAGTTTTGTGATTCAAACGAGGACCAGAGCGCGCTGCACTGAAGCTTCATCTTTCGAACGAGACCTCACCCAGTTCAAAATCTGCTCATATAAGGACAAACAATGTGTTCTCGTGATTGCATTCCCAAATACGAGTTCCGCCATATTGGCGATAATATAGAGCAAGTCACGTGACAAATTTAGTTGAGTTAGTGGATACGAGATGGCGCCTACTCGGGAGGACTGCCAACGTGGAATCATAGCAAAACTGAAGCGTTAGCTGGATACACGAGGCACAGTAAAAGCGTGATGCAGTCAATGCTTGCATTTTCGGACGATTGTAGGTTAGGTTACATGCATTTTAGGCACACATTGACTAGGAACTGCTGGGAATGAATACATTTACTAAAGCTTTCACCGTGACACATACATCACTTGAAATCGCTGTCGAATTTATGTTATAATTATATATAATTATATAATTATATATAGACCACATTATTTAAAATAAAAAAGAGAGATTGGAAAAGAGAACTTTTTTACTAATACTGGAAATATTGATTTACTGATATCATATATTCAGAATGTGGAAGTTACAGCAATTATTTGCAATTATTACGCTTATTATTATTCTTCTGACTATTGAATTCAATAAAACATATAACAAGGAAAAGCCTCCAAACCGGATAACAGTTGACTCCCTGATTTTTTTGTAATTCTTTACGGTCCTATGCAGAGATAGGCATTATTTAAATAAAAGAATATCTTTCCGAATGGCCCCAGTGGCCGATCGACACGAGGTTTGGGGGAGGGGTGTATACCCTAAATCTAAAATGCTATATAGCTTCCAGTATCTTGGGCTCCGAATAATTTTTCATCTTCCATTATATCTTATCTAAGGTCGTATTCAGATATATTGGCTGGTCGATTCGTTTTCGCCAACAGCAATCGAGGAGAAATCAGGCATCACAATCTGACGATCGTGGATTTGTCAGTTGGAGTTGCTGGGCCCCCGAAGGGTATGGTGGGGTAACGGGAATGCTGCTCGGCTCTGTCTGAACGTAGCCGAATGGCTGTTATTTATTCTTAGCGTAATAGTGTGTTACGAAGCTATGCGTAGACCAATACGGGACATACTTCCGAAAGGAACCGGTGACCGATCGAGATGAGGTTTGGGGAGGGGTGGGGAGGGGATGTGAACCCTAAATCTAAAATTGTAGCTTCGGGTATTTATTAGTTTCCGAAATATTAATAAAAAATTGTTCATTTTTTTTTTGAAATTTTTTTCTGGACGTTGGTGTATGCCCCCCTACACGGGAACCCTCCGGTCCCCATTTTTTACTTTTGAAATTTTGTAACCATAATCTTATTTTTAGCATCGCCAAACTCACATCGGTTCGCTACCACGCTTTACGCGCCCGCGAGCGGGCGCGAGCCCCCCCGGCTAGTCTAACCCCAACCAATACTAATACCCGGGACAAGTTGGAAAGTGGAATGTGTTGTGTCGGTATAAGTAAACCGAAATATTGTTAAAAGGGGGGGCCGTGGTAAAGTGATTTAAAAAAATCGGTGAAGTGTACCTTTTATGCACATTTACTTCTGTATCTTTTGAACGCATTAATTGCCGAAGGTAACATTTTATATTTGGGGTCTGTCCACACCTCTCATAATACCCACCAAGTTTCATCTCGATCGGCCACTGGCTGGGGCTAGATCAGTGTGTGGGGCGCGGAAAGCACGACAGCGAACAATGTAAGTTCGGCGATGCCAAAAACGAGACCGCAGTTACAAAATTTCAAAAATAGAAAATAGGGGGACGGAAGGGCTCCCGGATAGGAAGGCGTGCACCAACGTCCAAAAAAAAATTCCAAAAAAAATTAATGTAAGGAAGTCATAACGCCCAATACGGGAATATTGAAAATCACATTGGGCATCGCTCGCCGTCGTCGAAGACGCAAGGCCCAGTAGGACACGTAAGATACATATACAATGTAACTTGGATTCTCGATGAATGCCGATGACGTCAGGGGCATCGGCGAGGGTTCGAGGCGCGTAAAAGGAACGAGAGGCATTCGTGTGTATGACTCAGGATAGTTAGCATCGACGATCCAGAATATTCTTTACATTAACAATTTTTTATTAATATTTCGGAAACTAATAAATACCCGAAGCTGCAATTTTAGATTTAGGGTTCACATCCCCTCGCTCCCCCTCCCCTAAAACCTCATCTCGATCGGCCACCGGTTCCTTTCGGAAGTACAGCCCCAATACGAGATAAAGCTATCGAGAAAGAATCAATGTTCTGACAATAAAACTTCTGAATTTTTTCAGAGCTAACGCACACCTATTTTGATGTTTGTATTTCTATGCTCAGAACTCGGTTGGACTACACGTCAGGAGCTTGGCGCAATCCCCACCACTTCTGACTCACTCTTGTTCTGCGTAGGCGAGAGCGAAATGGAACGAGAGCGAGTCAGAAAACGTTGAGAAAAGGAGTACCGAGGCAGGGCAGCAGTATGGTGGGAGAATACTCCTCACGAAACTCACCGGCCAATATTGTATCTGAATACGATCTTAGAAGCTCGAATAACAGACGAGGACCTTTGTGGCCCGAGCAGCGGGAGCCCGCCGTTGCACGGCGATGTGTCATCGATTATACAAAAACAGAATTTGTTTATATTTCATCGTATCAATGTGAAAGTGATACCACTGGATTCCTGCCATTCTCCCGGTTAAATTGACAGAAAATAATTAAAATCGGACTATTTTCAACCAAACGGGCTTTCACTTCTACAAACAAATTTTTCACGTAATTTCCTTAATTTTGGTCCGAATTATATCATTTTTCGGGCCAATTTGATCGAGAAACATGCGGAATCGACTGACGTCACTTTCGCTAAAATCTGATTAGAAATGCAGAACTGCAGATTTGTCACTGCTTAGCGCGCAACATTGTATGGCCCCGCTGGTTTCGAGCGCCGAAGCCCACGAAACTCAGCGAGTCGCATAATTGCCAGCGAGAAGGACAAGACGGCACTTTCCATGGTGAAGGAAAATCAGCCTTCTACAGAACTCAAATCGAGAACGACTTTGCTAACAAACTTTATATTCACGTCAAATAAATACTTTAATTGTAAAATTTAGACGACGAACTATTGTTGAATTTCGCCAGTTCTTACATATGCCCCACTGGGTTCGGAATTCCTGATCCCAGAGTTTCATGCATTTACCTATTGAAATGTTGCTTCAAGTCATCGGGCAATTGCATTGTTTCTTCTCGAACATATGTATATCTGTTCGCGAGTAGGTGTCATGAATGACGCGACTTTTGTTTCCCAAATAAATTCACCCCTATCAGGGCCTTCGCTCGAACCGCTTGACAAGGAGACCGAACGATGTGAACCGAGTGCGAGTGAAATAGCGCACCAGCGGTACACCCTCGGTCGACGGCGACTTGAGTCATCCAGTACTGAATACGAAATGTTCAAAATTTCTCATTACACCTTGATGAGAGTGTTACCATTCATGGATTGTTGGTGAGTCAAGACACGAACCAATTCAGTCTATTTTTTCTTATGAATACATGATTAGAACACACTCTACGTTCAATAAAAATTGATCAAATTGCTCCATGTTTGATAACATTTTCATCGGGAAATCCTAAAAAATTCATCAGTAATACTTTCATCAATACTTATAAAAAACACGAACATTTTATTTTTCTGTACTGGCTATTTTATCTAGCTCGTCGGTTTTATTGTTCTCGGCTGTCAACGGGCGGTCTACTAGGACCCGATGGTCCACGTTCTCAACGAGAAAGCAAAACAGTGGGGTGGGTAGGTCTTTCCCGATAAACTGAGCCCAAAGGCTTCTCAACAATTGAAACATTGGAAGGCTGTACATATTCTTTCTGATGCTTTCGGCGATATGCGCAACCATTTGTATGCCCGGTTTCATGTGTAACAAGTCAGGCGATTTTGTTTGTGATAGGCATATATAAAAACAGTCCTGTAACGTTCACTACATCTTCAATTATAAAACTGCAAATATGTTATTTTACATATGTGTCTCGCTGAGTTTCGTCGGCTTCGACGCTTGAAACCAGCGGGGCCATACAATGTTGCGCACTAAGCACTGATGAATCTGAAGTTTTGCAATTACTAATCAGATCTTTGCGATCGTGGCGACAATCGATTCCTTATACTTTCTCAATCAAATTGGCCCCAAAAATGATACAACTCAAACCATAATTAAGGAAATTACGTGAAAAATTTGTTTGCAGAATTGAAAGCCCGTTTCGTTAAAAATAGTCCGATTTAAATAATTTTTTCATAAAAAAAATGCGCAGGCTGGATGCGCGTGATTATTACGTGGCCCCCTCCATAGACATATATAGACGGATCAGAAGATGGGAGTATCGGCGTGGGGAAGGAAGGCTTGGAGGGGTAAAGGCATAGGTTCAGATACAGGCACGTCGGTTAGCTTCGGATGCATTCGGCATGCATAACCACAGCGTTAACCGATTTACTCGTATCGCTCCCCTTACCGCGAACCTTGCCACCCCCCTCAGCGTACGCTCCGCCGTCTATATATGTCTATGGTCCCCTCCTCAAAGTGACAGAAAATATAACCTATGTATACGCTATATGACAACAAATGTTGAGCGGCTATTTCGTTCTTTTGCGCTACATTTGTGAACTTTTTATCATCCTTCCGAAACAGTATTATTACGTCGCAACAGTATCTTTAAGAAATCGGGTCTAGCATATAGTTTATACCCGATTTCCTAAAGACACTGTTGCGGCGTAATAATAATGTTTCGGAAGGATGATGAAAAGTTCACAAATGTAGCGTAATACAACGAAATAGCCGCTAAATATTTATTGTCTTATAGCATATACATAGGTTATATTTTCTGTCACTTCGAGGAGGGACCACATAATAATCACGCGTTGGATTCAACATCAAACACAATTTTATATATATTTGTTCATAACTGCTTTCTGCATTGGATGTGTATTTCATGTTCTGTTTCAGTGTTTTGCTAATTAAAAAATGTCTATCCTAACAAACTTCATTTTCTGGGGACATGCCCTCATCTATTTTTCCTTTTCACTTATAATTCCTTACAGCCAACGTAGAATATTGTAGCATAAGCACATTTCAAGTAAATGTACAATGAATTTTTTACGTTTGCAGTACCAGCAGATTTTCTGTTTAAAAAGTACAACGCAACAGCTGAGAATTTCTTTCTACATTCAAAATAACATATGGAAATAGCAAACAGCTCCCTCTCGCGTGCACAGGCAGCTGCGTATCTATGGGTAATACCATTTCAGTGCAGAAAAAACCTTCTGTAATACCGACCTGCCGAATCGGCCTGACCACGTGACCCCCTTAAGGGGGTAGACACGGGTAATGCAGCGCGCTGTATACCGACACAATCTGGCCCGAAACAGGGGGTTGGGATTTTTCATCATTCGTCCTTATATGAGCAGATTTTGAGCTGGGTTAGGACTCATTCGAAAGAGGAAGGTTCATTGCGGAGCGCTCTTCTCATGGTTCAACGAGATTGTGTTGATATCTAATAATATGAGTGTCCAAAGTAGAGCAAAAGTCGACAAAATACACCCGCAGAATCCAAGTATTTTTAGGTCACTAAAAGAGCTTTGTGACTGAAACGGTGAGAAGAGCGCTCTGCATTGAACCTTCCTCTTTCGAATGAGTCCTAAACCAGCTCCAAATTTGCTCATATAAGGACGAATAATGAAAAATCGTGACTTCAGTCCCAAATACGAGTTCCGCCATATTGGCGATAATACCGAGCAAGTCACGTGACAAATTTAGTTCAGCTAGTGGACACGAGATGGCGCCTACTCGGGAAGACTGCCGACGTGGAATCATAGCAAAACTGAAGCGTTAGCTGGATACACAAGCCACAGTGAAAGCGTGATGCAGTCAATGTATGAATTTTCGGACGATTGTAGGTTAGGTTATATGCATTTTAGGCATATAACTGTTGGGAACTGTGTACATTTACTAAATTAACGCTTTTATTGTAACACATACATCACTTGAAATCGCTGTCGAATTTATGTTATAATTATATGGCCACATTATTTAAAATAAAAAAAGAGATTGGAACTTTTTTACTAATACTGGAAATATTGATTTACTGATATCATATTTTCAGAATGTGGAAGTTACAGCAATTATTTGCAATTATTGCTCTTATTATTATTCTTCCGACTATTGTATATAACATACAACAAGGAAAAGTCTCCAAATCAGTCAACAGTTGACTTCCTGATTATTTTTGCAATTCTGTACGGTCCTATGCAGAGATGGGCATTATTTAAATAAAAGAATATACTTCCGAATGGCCCCAGTGACTGATCGACACGAGGTTTGGGGTAGGGTGTGTGTACCCTAAATCTAAAATTCTATTTAGCTTCGGGTATTTATTAGGTTCCTCTGTTTATTCGAAGGCCTTTCATCCTTGGGCTTCGAATAATTTTTCATCTTTCATTATACACTCCGCGTCAAAATTAAGGGAACCCTATAATTTCCCGAAAATTTTGGTCATTTTCAAATGACTGTATCTCTGCGAAAAATGGCCGCAAAAAATATTTAAAAAACGCATTTTAAAGCTTGAAGTTTCTAGTTTTTGAATCAAGTACTCAATTTTTTTTCTTCGTCCATTATGATACTGTTTTATCAAGATGAAGCGCAGGAAACAAAGTTTCAGAAATTTTTGCCAAGTTTGGACGTATGTACGGGCTGAAGAAAATTTTTCCAGATAAATCCAATGGAGGACACTTATAGAGCAAATATTTCTCTTTAATTTCGTTTTTTTTGTTTTGTTGTATGATTTTTATTGACCGAGTTATTCTCTATCAAAGCAAAAAAGGAACTTTCTACTTTAAACGCCTATAACTTGCGAACGCATGATCGTAGAACATTGTTCATGAGTGTTTTGTAAAGCTAAGACAGTTTCCTTTCAGAAGCTTTAGTTGCCAATTCAATGAGATTTTTTTTAACCGTATTAAATTCATTTCAAAATGATCCCAAAAATTGCATATTTACCATTTTCTAGAAAACATGATGCCACTTCAAGGAAAATCATGGAATCATTCAAGTGTCCACGTTTTTTTCTGAGATGAAACTACCCCTTAAACAATATGCAAAAGGCCGGACCGATCAGACTTTTTTTTCCGTATGCCCTCGATGGTCAAACATGCGATACGGTCTGAAAAATTGAAGGATGACCTGTTTTACGTTATGTTTCTCTGTAAAACCCTTTCTTTTGTTCTCGCGGCTTTTGAACACTTGTTGCACGTTTTTTTGTTAGTTCAACGTCATTTTAGTAAAAAGAAAAAATTTCAAAAATTTCAAAAAAAAATTTACCCAAACTCTTCGCAATGACGAAAATTGTACTTCGATGACTGGCATTAGCACCATCTAAAGCGCGCCACGAGCTGGCGCATGCGCGGTCGGATTTACACTTCATTGTATGTGCGTCACGTGGAGAGATGAAACCCTGCGGTTCGTCACTCCCGCAGTATTTTTTGACTCCAAACTCACATTCCGATGCGTATGTGTATGAGGGAACGTGCGTGCGTGCCGGTTGCGCATGTTAATACAGTTACGAATTTTCCATTCTTGGGCGACTTTTGCGACAACAGTACCCGAACCCGGCGAATTTGGGACAAATAGCAGACGCCCTCCGCCAAATTTGGCAGAGAATTCCCCAACGGAAAATTCGTAACTGTATTAACATGTGCAACCGATTGAGGGAAGTCATCATGCGGAGAGGTGGCAACACACATGCTAATTGTCCCAAATTCGGCAGGTTCGGGTGCTATTGTCGCAAACGTCGCCCAAGAATGGAAAATTCGTAACTGTATTAACATGCGCAACCGACACGCACGCACGTTCCCTCACACACATACGCATCGGAGAGTGAGTTTGGAGTCAAAAAATACTGCGGGAGTGACGAACCGCAGGGTTTCATCTCTCCATGTGACGCACATACAATGAAGTGTAAATCTGTCCGCGCATGCGCCAGCTCGTGGCGCGCTTTAGATGGTGCTAATGCCAGTTATCGAAGTACAGTTTTCGTCATTACGAAGAGTTTGGGTAACATTTTTTTTTTAATTTTTGAAATCTTTTCTTTTTACTAAAATGACGTTGAACTAACAAAAAAAAAACGTGCAACAAGTGTTCAAAAGCCGCGAGAACAAAAGAAAGGGTTTTACAGAGAAACAACGTAAAACAGGTGATCCTTCAATTTTTCAGACCGTATCGCATGGTTGACCATCGAGGACATACGGGAAAAAAATCTGATCGGTCCGGCCTTTTGCACAGTGTTTAATGAGTACTTTCACCTCAGAAAAAACGTGGACACTTGAATGATTCCATGATTTTCCTTGAAGTGGCATCATGTTTTCTAGAAAATGGTAAACATGCAATTTTTGGGATCATTTTAAAATGAATTTAATACGGTTAAAAAAATCTCATTGAATTGGCAACTAAAGGTTCTGAAAGGAAACTGTCTTAGCTTTACAAAACACTCATGAACAATGTTCTACGATCATGCGTTCGCAAGTTATAGGCGTTTAAAGTAGAAAGTTCCTTTTTTGCTTTGATAGAGAATAACTCGGTCAATAAAAATCATACAACAAAACAAAAAAAACGAAATTAAAGAGAAATATTTGCTCTATAAGTGTCCTCCATTGGATTTATCTGGAAAAATTTTCTTCAGCCCGTACATACGTCCAAACTTGGCAAAAATTTCTGAAACTTTGTTTCCTGCGCTTCATCTTGATAAAACAGTATCATAATGGACGAAGAAAAAAAATTGAGTACTTGATTAAAAAACTAGAAACTTCAAGCTTTAAAATGCGTTTTTTAAATATTTTTGGCGACCATTTTTCGCAGAGATACAGCCATTTGAAAATGATCAAAATTTTCGGGAAATTATAGTGTTCCCTTAATTTTGACGCGGAGTGTATCTTTATCCTAAGGTCGTATTCAGATATATTGGCTGGTCAATTCGTTTTCGCGAACAGCGATCGAGGAGTATGGTGGGGTAACGGGAATGCTGCTCGGCTCCGTCTGAACGTAGCCGTGTGGTTGTTATGACCAATACGAGATGAAGCTATCGAGAAAGAATCAATGTTCAGACCAATAAAGCTCCTGAATTTTTTCGGAGCTAAGGCACACCTATTCTGATGTGTATTTCTATGCTGACAGCTCGGTTTGGCCGATACACACCAGAAGCTTGGCGCTAACCCCATCACTTCTGGCTCACTCTTGTTCTGCGAAGGCGAGAATGAGATGGAACGAGAGCGAGTCAGAAAACGTTGCAAACAGGAGCACCGAGGCAGGCAAGCGGTACCTATGGTGGGAGAATACGCCCCGGCCAATATATCTGAATGTAAAGTCTCGTTAGCCGCTCGCTGGTCGGGACCGGCGTTGAGCCCGTATCATGAACGGAGCCGTAATTCCGAGGCTGAGTTTCTCTAAACTTTTACTCGTAGTTTAAAACCGTTGTGATATAATTTGTAGTATTTCATTTAAAAATTTATTTTCAACAATGCCAAGAATGAAAAGGCCATTTTGCGCCTCTTGTCAACCTTACGCCCTAGCAGTTGCCTAATTTTAAAGAGTAAAGTCATAAATAATCTCAAATAAATGTAATATAATAAAGGGCGCAATTTGACAAGTTCGCCTAGGGCGCAAAAAAGACTTATGCCCGGCCTGCGTCAACATTTTGCAAAGCGGTTCCCGTGCTCACCGTAAGTGCTTGCGACCATCACGCACGCCCGTTGCGCACGCAAAGGATGGAGTGTCACGGCGCCCGAAAGACGGAACGAGACAAAACATCCACACGTCGTCTGTCTCGTATCGTCCTGGCTCGCTTTCAGTGGCTCTCGCTCGCTCTCGTTCCACCTCGCTCTTGCCTTCACCAGACAAGAGTGAGACAGAAGTGGTGGGGATAGCGACAAACCCGTAGCCACCTGAGGGGCACGCGGAGGTAAGGCGGGCAGGATGGGTCCCCGTTCAGCGGCCTGTAGACGGTCGATATTATTGTGCAATATTGAATATTCAATAATATTCAATAATATTCAATAATATTCAATAATATTCAATAATATTCAATAATATTCAATAATATTCAATATTCAATATTGCACAATAATATTGAGCGTCTACAGGCTGTTTTAGGACTACGTGTCCCAGATAGCACTCGACGTCTATGAGCCGTCTTTAAGACATCTGTTTCAGACTTTCAAGACGTCTTAAAGACGTCTGCTATTTTCTGAAAGCCGTCTTAAAGACGTCTATAGACATTTTTGAATGCCCTGAGTCAGGAAACCGTACATCTTTAAGACGTCTTTTGAACAGTATGTAAGACGTCTTGGAAGACGTCTGTGAGACGTCTAATAAACGCCCTGTAGACGTCTTTTAAACGTCGCGTAGACGTCTATTTCAAATTTTCAAGACGTCTGTAAGACGTCTATAGACATTTTTGAACGTCGTTAGTCAGAAAACCGTACGTCAGTAAGACGTCTTTTAAACGCCTTGTAGAGACGTCTTACAGACATCTTTAAGTTGTCGTGAAGACGTCTTACAGACATCTTTAAGTGGTCGTGAAGACGTCTTAAAGACGTCCATTTCAAACATTCACGACGCGTCAAAGACGTGTTCGTAAGGACTTGATTAGGCCTTTTTCAAGAGATATTAAGCGTGACTTGATTCGTGTTTATTAGAATTAATATCTTTTAATGAAATTAAGTATATCACGCTGGTCATATTTTCGTTTCTTCATAAAAAAGAAAAATGTCTTGCAATAGCGAATGATCGAGACATTCTGTGGCATATTCAAGTTTAAGTCGAAAATATAAATTTCCATCATCAAAAAACGCCGGTACTCGAGAGTGAGGGTATATGATCTGCCCGGCTCTCTTATAGGCATGACTGCTGTATCCTACCTGCGAGAAGCGCTCGTCGGCCCGGTCGCCACCTGGCGGTCGCGTACTATCCATCGCGAACCGGCTTTGTCATGGCTTGTGTATATACGTCTTTAAGACATTTACACGCAGTTGTTTAAAAAACGTCTTGGCATGGACGTCTTAGAGACGTCCTAAACACTTACTCGGATAGACGTCTTAGAAACATCTCAGGACAGACGTCTTAAAGACGTCTCAACACAGACGTCTTAGAAATGTCTCCGCGCATACGTCTTAAAGATGTCTCACCACAGTCGTTTAAAACACGTCCTGGTACAGACACCTTTAAGACGTCTCAACTCACAAGGGAACACCGCGAACCCGGACTCACCGATTGGAACGCAACTTTGTGGGTTGATAGAGTGACTCAAGACAAGAACAGCGGTGTGTTTCATTTGTGCCCTAACGCCCTTTAAGGGGGTGAACACTAACCTCAAAGTCAAATTGCCACTTCCACTTTTTCGCGTATAACTTTCAAAGTACAACAGACAGAAAAAAAGTTTCAAACAAAAGTTTAATGGTGCAATAAGCGCTACAAAATAACGGTAACAAAATTTTGGAAAAAAATTTTTTTCTTAAAAAAATAATTTTACCTCGCGTTATTTTTAACAATACTTCCATGTATATAATAACTAAAAATGTGGGGTGTTTTTTTGTGAATTCAACCGTGTATATGAATTGTATAATGCACTATCGGCTTATGGAGTTACACGATGGCAAGTACACGGTTCGCACGGTTGCGCGCTCACAACACATAGTAAGATGCATAATAAGGCTCGTTCTATTTGCTGCAGGCCTTAACACATGACGGTGCCAAATATGATAACATAAAAATATCAAAATATAAAGTATTATATCAAAATTATTCGATTATGTTTTGTCTATAATATCTATGATGTTTTATGTTTGTGCATACTATGCTGCAATCACATACGTTGCACTGTACTGTATCAGACATGTATATAAATATTCATTTAATGATTATTCTTAACAAGTTATTTCTTAACCCTACGGTTAAAAATAAGTGTATACATATATGCATTTCATTCCACATAGTTTTCACAGGCATGATGTTGATCAAAAAAATGTTCTATGCATAGATATTTTTTACACCAAGCACATCTTATAATAGCAGGCTTATTACACAGATGACAGCGTGGCAAGGTATATGCATCAAGAAAATTGAAAGAAAAGTCTACTGGATTTTCAAACCGCGATGGTCTTTGTTCAAGGTATCCACTTTTATACCAAGCTTATTTAAATAATTCCTGAAATCTCGGAGAAGACAATTGAATATGTGTGAGCGATTGCAATTTGATGATATTATTTCGCAAATGTAAATTTACGTCAAGATTGTATAGTAAGACGCGGTCTGAAAAAGTTCTTACAAAATTTTTCCATATCTGAAATCCAAAAACGTCCAGCGGTTGTATCAGACCTGTTGTTCCTTTCGGTATGGTTAACGCAATAACTTGTTTGTTGGCCGGAATATTTTGTTCAAAAGTGGAAGGACAGTGGCCGCTCCATGCATCAAGCAACAGGACACTTTGAGATCCAGTCTTCGGTAAAAAGACTTCTGTTAACCAAATGTTAAAATGGTACGATGTCAACTTCCCAGATTTCGAAGCAGTCAAGAACACATTAGCCGGTCTGAATAAAGTTTTTTCCTCCCTGGGACCAAATTCTCCGGTAGTTTCTTTTAACACCATAAACAGGGGTGACAGTAATTGACCGCTCGCAGAAATCGTAGGGAGAATCGTATAACTATGTGTGATTGAGGATACTGATTGCACGGATGCTTCTATTGTCTTTCCACCACGGGGTGTCAACGTACGACCGGAATGGATTTCTAAATTAAATCCACTCTCATCTGCGTTGTATACATTACTTGGATTGTGTGTGCCAATGTATGGTTTTACCTGATTTACGAATTCGGAAGAAGTTAAATGTAAATGTTGCTTGTCTTGCCGTGCGGAACGCCTGACGAATTTTGTAACTTTTCTCGAAACGATGTTGTGCACTTTTTTGAAATTCATGATCCAGGTATGGCCTGCTTTGAATGTAGGAAGATTGACCTGCTCTTTTGCTTCTAGCGCCCATCTTCTTATATCAATGTCATGTATCAATGAGCCCTGATTGATAGCAGTTTGAAATTTGTCTAACACATATTGCACGATAGATAACAGCTGTTCTCTGCGTGTACCGCCATTCGCGGTTTTCTATCTTTTGAGCCGCTTCTCCAAAACTTAACAGCTCGAATTTTATAATTTAAATCTACGTTACCACTTTCACCTGGGACACACACATCATCAAATTCATTGATAGTAAATTCTTCGTCTTCCTGGACATTATCGTCTTGAACAAACTCACATTCTTGGGGCCGCGATAGATCTTCAAATTCTAGGGTTGTAACATAGTCGATTGTGAATGAAACGTCATTCTTACTATCAACTATTATGGCATGTATAATTTCTGATAATTCGACTTCTCTATGATTAATTGGAGACGGCGGTATTCTAGACATATGTAGAGCAATTATCAGTAAATTAATTACATTCGCCGGATTTATGTGCACCATTTTATCGTTAACTTGTACTGCTTGCAGTTAAAAGAATGCCAGTGACAACGAGTATGAAGTTGAGCTGCGAAAACTTGGTATTTATAACGAGGCAGAAAGATAAGGATACAAGGATGTCTCATTCAAAATAAGTTTGTTTCTTCAAAAACGGTATGACTGGTTAATCTTATGCATTAATAACGGAATCTTTACAAACAGTCATGCGAAATTATCAATAATTAACCATACACTTGAAAACACCTCGTGCTAAATGTACCTCGTGCAAAACAAATATGATAATTGTATCAACACTTTTATCAAATGATTAAATATACCTTCTACAAACAAATATGTATACCGCTAAAAATAGCTCGATAAGCTTCTTTATTTTATAAGCAATAAATTCAGAGTTGGGCAAAATGTAATCTAATTTAGGTAGTTGACCATTTGGTTTCGTCAACTACCTAAATGAACGATTACAAAAAATAATGTGTAATCAACTACACAATTACAGTTTAATCGTAATTTGTAAGATGTAATTAAATTACATTTTGCCCAACTCTGAATAAATTATACATAATACACATTAGCATGTTTGAATATTATCACATTTGTCACCACCATGTATTAAGGTTTGCAGCAAATAGAACGAGTCTTATTATGCAACTTACTATGTGTTGTAAGCGCGCAACCGTGCGAACCGTGTACTTGCCATCGTGTAACTCCATAAGCCGATAGTGCATTATACAATTCATATACACGGTTGAATTCACAAAAAAACACCCTATATTTTTAGTTATTATATAAATGGAAGAATTGTTAAAAATAACGCGAGGTAAAAATTTTTTCTTAAGAAAAAAAATTTTTTCAAAAATTTTGTTACCGTTATTTTATAGCGCTTATTGCACCATTAAACTTTTGTTTGAAACTTTTTTTTCTGTCTGTTGTACTTTGAATGTTATACGCGAAAAAGTGGAAGTGGCAATTTGATTTTGAGGTTAGTTTTCACCCCCTTAAAGGGCGATAGGGCACAAATGAAACATACGGTTGTTCTTGTCTTGAGTCACTCTATCAACCCACAAAGTTGCGTTCCTATCGGTGAGTCCGGGTTCGCGGTGTTCCCTTGTCAGTCGTTTATAAGACGTCCTGATACAGACACCTTTAAGACGTCTCAACTCAGTCGTTTAAAAGACATTCTGTTACAGACGCCTTATGGGCGTCTTAAAGACGTCTGTAGACAGACGTCTTAGAAATGTCTCCGCGCAGACGTCTTAAAGACGTCTTAATATGGTCTAAGACGTTCAGACCAAAAACAGACGTAAAATGGACGTCTTAAAGACGTCGTGTGCTATCTGGGTGTATACAGTTCAAAAAAATAATTTGTAAAAAAGTTAACAATGGGGCCATTCGGAATTATATCCCAAATCATTATCACATTGTGTCTCTTAAAATTCAACGAGGGACTACAGGGTGGTACTTCGCTTTATGGAACGTTGTAAAATAACGAAGAAACGAAGCGTCCGAAACCCTACTTGACCTTGCCGGTAACAGAAATTAGACCCACTCCATTGTTTGAAACATTTTCTGCAAACAGTTTTTCGAACTGTTCACAATTGTGTAAGGAAGTCATAACGCCCAATGCGGGAATATTGAAAACAGCACTGGGTATCGCTCGTCGTCTTGGAAGGCGAGGCCCAGGAGGATGCATAACGCTATACAATGTCGTTTCAGCGCGCAAGCAAGGCCGATGACGTCAGGGTCATCGACGAGCGTTTGAGAGCGTAGCACGCATCGGAAGTCAGAGCCATTGCTTACAAATCAGAGTTGGACGTTATTCAAATAAAATACCGAATAAATTTTTTCGAATAATAAGTTATTCGAGAATAACGAATAAAAGTATATTCGAATAAGAATTTATTGGAATAAATCGTCGAATAAAAGATAGCCGCTAAACAGGCAATCTGCTAACATATTAATTAAAAACTAGAGGTTTCTTAGAATGCAGAAAGCGAATACGAACTCTGTTTTGTACAGAAAAATTATTTACGACCACATTATTTAGAATGAATTCTACGTTTTAGCTCCTAACATCATCATTTCTCGAGATAGAATTATTTTAATTGTGTATACAAATTATGTAGAGTTGCAAATATTTGCCGCTATAAATTTTGAATACGTACTCTATAAAGCAAATAGAACAAACAGCACAACAATTTTCAAGTTCCATGAGGTTGCTGGATATCTAGAGCTTTTCCAACGAAAGTTATTGAAAAATTCCATCATTTTTATGATTATATTTTAATTCTACACGTTCGAAATTAAAGCACTCATAGCCGAAGCTTTATTTACTACTTATTTGTACCTCTGCAATCCATTATTCAAAATACTAGCAATTATCGCGATACAATCGAGCACTTTTTATATATAGCTGATACTGACGCATTCTAACAATCGGGGTTACTATGTAAGCGGCAGACACGCGCTTGCCAAGCCGACTCGCCGTCTGACTTCACCTGAAGACTGGGCTTTTCAATGAGACAATTTCGCTAGAGGTACACGTATGGGCGTACATATTGCGGTCAAAAATCCACAAAAGAAGAAGCAATGTGTACATATTTCGTATTCAACAAGTAACTACATATGCTCAACATCGAATCGCAAAACATCGATGACTGTTGCTAATTTTAAATATCTTCTACATCACAGAAATACAATCTGAATTACATTTTTTATCCATTAAAAACTACGTACAAATATGGAAATAATCACAACTGCATTATAAAGGAAGCATATCTAACGAAGCGCGTATACTGGTTTGAATGTTTGATACTAACAAAACGCATATAGTTTGTATAATATTATAACGAAATTTAAAATTCCTACATTTCATCTGATCAGCACAAAAGTTGCACGAACGTGCTGCTGACATCTTTCACAATGAAAATGAGTCCAAACACGGTAGACATCGAATTATTAATTAATTAAATAATGATGAACACACGAATTGGAAAAGAATGAGTGAGACAAGAGGGGTAAAGTAATGACATGCGTCGCGGTGCGCATAGTATAGAATATGTTTACGTAAAGTGTCAACGATAGCTGTTGATATACATATTTGAAGAATATGAATATGTTGCTACTACTACATCATAAACAGTAACTGTATTCAAATCTGTACCATAAAATATAACTTACATTTGTCGACGTCTTTTATTTTTTGGCAAACGCTTTGCAGATAACTTGGGTCGCTTCGCGTTTGCATCACCCTTCAAATAACGATTGTTCCTTGCATCTATGACTTCCTTCTTTGATTCCATGGCAATGGAATGATCACACACACTTATCAACACTACAGTAACGAACCACGCAGGAATGGAACAATTCACAAAATTATGAATATTCCATATGTATCAATATCTGCGCAGTAAATAAAAACCCGATTGCTTTCTGTGTCTTCACCGTAGTGCAAACGGCAGAAAATTGATCAGCTCGCGTTGTCGCTGCGTTACAGATGCTGAGAAGCAGAACAAAAGATAGTGGGAAAAGGACGGATATATGCGTTCTGTTCCTCTCTTTCTCATTAGGATTAGAGTATGCTTAGTGATGGGACTGGTACCAATATTATTGATGATATTCAATCAATTCGATACCAAAGTACTCAATAGGAAATATCGATACGCATCAAAATGTTATGTACTTAGTATCAATCATCGCTACCAATTCTTCTTCAACCGATACCATATCAATACTATACCGAATCAAAACCGGTTTGATACTTTACGATATTATCGATACATATTTGATACTTACGAAATTATCGATACTTGTCAGTCATTTGGTAAACATTTAATATTTACACTTCAGCGTGAGGTAAATATATTCTCGTATAGGTATCAAGTAGGTATCGATATATTTGTGTAGGTATTAAACAGGTATCGATACATTCTGATATGCAAGTATCAAAGAAGCATCGATTCCTTTTGATGCCTTTGACTTTGATATGTATCAATACCAGATTGAAATTTGTAGAAGGGTATCGATATGTATCGATACGGTATCAGTCCCATCACTAAGTATGCTGATACATTTACATAGAGTATGTACTTCCGGGAATACTTTTTGGTGCAGAAATGTGCACAGGAAAGGATTTTTGATTATCCTGTGCATATACTTTTGACGTATCACCTTGGCGCGCTTGAACCTTTACGCGGGCCGAGATGTGTCGCTCGATCCTTGGTGCAAGCGAAATACAAAATATTGAGTGAGTGAGAAAGACAGTTTGTGCCCCGTCCAGCGATTTCAGGAAAGAATCGCAAGTTGTGTATACTCGAGCTCATTTTAGAAGGAACTTATTTCGCGCATGTAGAATGAGCTCATTGGCTCCGAGGGAGCGTTTGTTTGGGGTATAGCCAAGAGTAGCATGTTTTGGCACCAATGAGCGCCAACATGCGCAGAACCGATCTAAACTCGTCGGTCAGCAAGTTCCTTCTAAAATGAGCTCGAGTATACGTATATCGCGATCGTGTCTTGCCGATTGTTTCGCAGATCGATAATATACATGGAACAGGTAGTACACAATACAAGACTGCGCTGGTTCGTGGAAAAAGCATGTGGAGTCGACGTAGAAATGGCAACCCGAACTCTCTGTCTCTAAGTAGTGACGGGTACGATCTTCTGGCCTGCGAGAAGGAGCGCGCTCCTTCCGACGTTCCGGCACGCCACGCCAAATGCGTGCCGCGCTGGCGTGTGGCGCGCAAAAGTGTCACAAAAAAACGTCCGTGTAAAGGCACCAATTGAGAGGCTGCCTTGCGAGGCACGCCTCGCGGAGTGGAGAGTCTAGAGAATACCTCGATCATGTTCACTTTGCGAGGCAGGCTCGCGCGGCAGTCTCGCGTTACTTCCAGCATGATATTTGCATCGCCCGAACTATACGATTTTTGCTCTAGGAGCCGCGAGGCACCTTTGACCACGTCGAAAAACCGATGGCTGATGGCTCGTGCGATACAAATATCATGCTCGAGATAGCGCGAGCCTTTTTTTTTTTTTTTTTTTTTGAAGAGGGGGAAAATGCAATTACGCATACCCCGACATTTGTTGTCGGGGTTATGTGGGGCTCCCCGCCTATAACATAGGCGGGATACCCACTAAAAACCCCCTCTGGTGGTCTCCATGGTGGGCCTCATGGCGGCGCCCGGAACTTCTGATGTAGTCCGTCGGGCGCCGCTATTGTTACCAATGAGGCCCCGCTAACATCCCCCCACTCCCAAATTAAGCTTTGGGAGGTGGGGAAACCACCGACTGGGTGTCCACTCAATCTGAGTGGACTCCCCGGCCTCAAGACGCTGCACAATAGTGCGTGCGTCGCCGCAAATAAAAACTTAAGCTAGCTTAAAAACTAACTTAAATTACCCACCACCACCATAAAAAAAAAAATAAAAACCCACCACCATAAAAAACCCGGATAAAAACGCGGGTAAAAACGCGATAAACCCGGATAAAAACAACAAAACGCAATAAAAAACGCGGTAAGAAAACGGCTCCCCGCATAGGGACACCGTCAGGGGGGGATATCACCCCCCCCCCCCTCGCGATCATTGGGGGCCGACCCTCTTTCTTTTTTTGCCGAGCCTGGTGCGCGCGCGGGCCCTCTCGGCCGCAGCCTCCTGGGCCATCCGCACGCGCTCCGCTCGGAAGAGGCGGTCGGCCTCCAATTCCGACGCTTGACGGGCCCCCATGATGGAGGCCGCAAACTCCCGGAACGCGGCCCATCTCTCCGGGGAGGAAGTGGCAAGGGGCACCAACGTGGAGACTTCCACTGGTGCCCCGAGGCAGGCGGTCAGCACTTCGCGCTGGGGGGCGTACTCCGGGCATGCAATGAGCACGTGTTCTGCGTCGTCCCGGGACGCCCCGCAGACCAGACACGCCTCGGAGGGTACTTTCCCGATTCTATGTAAGAATTTCTGGAAAGACCCGTGCCCCGTCAGCAATTGCATGGACCAATAGTCCGACATTGCTGAGGGGCCCGAGGCGTCGACGAAAGTACCGACCGCCGGGATCAGGCGTCTCACCCACCCAGTGGGTGGGGACCTGTCCCATTCCGCCTGCCACTCCTCCATAGCCGCTGTTAACGCAGCGGCTTTGTGGAGACGGGCACGCGCCTTTAAAATGTCCGGGTCGCCACCAAGGGTGGGGTTCTCCCTGTCCTGCGCTTTCGCGCAAAAAATTGCGCGCCCCATTTTGGCCTTGATGTACAGCGGCATTCGCCCTGCTAAAACGCAGAGCGAGGCAAAGGACACGGTCCTGTATGCCGCTGTACATCGGATCAAGGCTGTGCGCTGAGCACGGCGGAGAATTGCTCGTGCATTCTCCTTGGCCAGCGCAACAGCCCAGACCGGCGACCCGTATAAAATGATGGACTCCCACACCGAGATATAGAGTCTCCGGGCATGGGCGGATGGGCCTCGGGTGTTGGGCAGGATCGCTGAAAGCGCTCCTGAGACCCTATCCGCCCTTAATGAAACCTCCCCCAGATGGGCCCGATAATTACGGAGGCAATCGAAAATCACCCCCAAATACCGGACCCTGGCCGCCGTGGTGACAGTGGCGTTCAGGATCGGAAGACGTACTGTCTTCTCGATCCTGTGGCCAGTCAGGAGGATGGCCTCCGTTTTTTCCGCTGCCAAGGAAAGGCCGGTTTTCTGGAACCAGGCTCCAATCCTCGGCAGCACGGAAGCCATCTGCAACCTGACCTGCGGGAGGTCCTTACCCGAAAACAAAAGGGCGAGGTCGTCGGCGTACGCTATCGCACGCCCCGCCCCGCCCATATCCAACTCGGTGAGGAGTCCATCGTACACGGCGTTCCACAGAAAGGGTCCTAGAACGGACCCCTGTGGAACGCCCGCATAAATATCACGGACCACGGTGCCCTCATAAGAGTGCACCGTGATCCTACGATTATTAAAATATTCCCGGAGGAGCGCCCGAACATAACGGTCGACACCCCTCCTATCCAACTCGTTCAGAACAACCTCCCAACGGAGGGTGTTAAACGCGTTCTGAACATCGAAGGACAGGAGAAGGCAGATCTTGTTCTGGGCCCTGGAGAGTTCGGCAAACCGAGCAACCTCGGAGGCCGCCTCCATGGTGCCAACACCGCGGCGAAAACCATATTGGTTTTTATGGAATGGATCCCTGCCGAGCTGGGATTCCAGGATCTCCTTCATGACGTACTCCCATACCTTGGATAAGGCTGGGAGTACGGAGATCGGCCTATAGGCCCTCGGGCTTAGGGGATCCTTTCCCGGCTTCGGGATCAAGATGACCCTTGCCATCTTCCACGAAGCCGGGATTCCACCGCGCTGTAAAGTGTCGGCAACCATCTCGCGTATCAGATGTTTATGTGCCCTGGCCACACAGGCCACGACCCCCGATGGGACTCTGTCGAGTCCGGGGGCCTTGTTGGGCTTGATACGCGAGAGGGCCCTGTCGACCTGCTCGGGCGTAACCTCCGGGATTCCCCTCCAAAACGGGGAGAGGGGTCGCATGGGGAGGGGACGCGAAAAGAGGGGGGCGTGCGTACGCGCAGGCCCAACCGCTGGTGAGGGGGAAGGGAGGGGAGGGAGCGGGGCAGTGGCAAAAAGGGTATCAAGTACCCCGCCAACCTGCTCCCGCGTCATAACCATGTTTGGTTTCCTCCCGCCCAATCTAGCCATAACTATCTTATATGGCTTCCCCCACGGATCGCCATCGACCGTGCCGTACAGCTCCCTCCAGAGCTTCTCCTTGGAGCGCCAGATCAAAACTTGAACTGCACGCCTCGCCAAGGAGAAGTCCCGCCTCAGTTGTTCGAGGCGGGGGGAGGAGGGATCTAATCTCCTCCTACTTCTCTGGAGGAGCCTACGGGCACGATGCATCGCTGAGCGAGCGTCGGCGATTTCCGCATTCCACCACCGGTTGGGCTTCCGGGTCCCCCTTGGAAGACACCTCTTCCTGAGGACCCGGGCACTGACCCCCTCTAGGAGTCGCTGCAGACCCTCCGCCCTCGGAACCTCGTCCGTAAAACCGGACGGTTCCGGCGGAGGGGGAGGGGCAGACACGCCCACAGGCGTGGCCAGCGAGGAGGGCGGAGTCGGGAGGGCGTTCCGCAGAACGCGGAAACCCTCCAAAATCGACTCCGGGGCCACATCCTTCATTGAATGTGGAGTCCAGCCGTCGCCGGGTGATCGGCGAGCCACACCCGGTTTTGCCAGGGTGTGGCGGACGTAAAGGTGGTCGGAGGCAGTAAAGTGCCGAAGCACCTCGCTCCTCCGAACCAACCCGGCCAGACTCCTGTCCACGGACAAAACATCAATGAAGGACGAGCCCCTGCCCGTCCGGAACGTGCAACGTCCCGGAACTCTAATGGGCACCAGGCCCAACCTCGCCAGCAGAGCCATGCACGCATGGCCCCTCCTATCTGCAATCTTTCCCCCCCATGCAGGGGACTTGGAATTAAAGTCCCCCGCAAGGATTACCCCTCTCCCCGGGGTTAAAATACTTAAAATTATGGCCTCGAGCTCCTGGAGGTATCCTAGGAAGGCGGGGCCCTTCTTGCTCGGCGGGCAGTAACAGCTCACCACGACCGTGTTATCCACGATCGCGGTGGCTATGCCTTCGGCAGCAGCAGGGGGGGTAAGGGAGGCATGCCTACCCTTAAACCCGGTCACCCAGATCGCTGCATCCCCCGTGGCATCCCCTATCCACTCAGGTAACATCCTGAATGGTTCGGAGATGACCACGAGGTCAACCCCAAGCAGGCAGGAATTCTGGATCATCAGATCCTGAGCGAGCCTGCCCCTGCCGAGATTGATTTGCAGGATCTGGATCATTGACCGGGTCTACCAGATCTTGGCCCCCCCGCAGCCGAATTCGCCCTAATGGCAGGGCAGGCCAGCGACGCAGTAACATGCGCCGCCTTAGGGCCCATTACCCCCTTCGCCGAGCAGATAAGGCACTTGGCCACGCCTTTGCAAGCCGCAATGGCGTGGTCCAGGGCCCCGCACCTCCTACACATTTCCTTACCCTTGGGGACCGTGGGGCATGCGGCGGCCAGATGTCCCAGCTGGTGGCACGCGAAGCATCGCGTGCTCTTCACCAGTGGTCTGGCTCGCACCACGGTCAAACCCGTCCTAAAACGGACGGGTTCCGCGCCCTTCGGGAGGGCGGTGGTGGGCACCTCCACCACCGCGGTCTGGGTCCCGTTGAGAGTAGTTCTCATCGAACGGACCGCCAGACCGGCCACCTCCACCTTAAGGGCCGCGCCCAAGTCCTCCAGGAGGGCCGGGGCATCGACCATAGGGTCGATGTCCCTAACCTCGAGGGCCGTCCTGTCCTGGAGGGGGGTACAGGACACCTTACCGGACGAGAGCTTTACGAGCTCCTTGGCCACCAAGGTCGAACTGACCTTGGGACCAAGCTCTAAAAGCACGTGCCCCAGGCGCGTGCGTTTCACGGCCCTGACATCAGTCAAGGCCGCACGCCCCGAGGTCACGGTCGTCCGGTAGGTGTCAATAAACTGACCCCCCTCCGGAACCCTCACTAAAATTGCCTCCGGGCGGGTTCTAGCCGGGCTCGCCCTTTTTTTGGGCGGAGCGGCCTGAGCCCGAGGCTTCCCCGCGGATGTGAGGAGGGAGCCCCCGTCTTCCCCATACCAGGGCGGGGTGTACCCGCCTTACCCCTAATCGGGGTAGACCCCGGCTTTTTCCCACTCGGGGGGGGGTTGACGGGGAGTGCTCCCCTTCGGCCCCACCTTGTGGAGCGCCCCCGGTACCAGCGTACCCTGAGCCCCACTCTGGGGGGCAGGTGGCTCCTTGGTTTTCTTTTTCTTCTTTTTCTTCCTCGTGACCCTCTCAAAAGGGAGGTCACGAGGAGGGCCGCCCTCAGCAGGGTCCCCAGCCACGCCTACAACGGGGGGGGGGGGGGTGGAGGACCACCTCCGACCTTACCGGAGGGCCCCGCCTCTTCCCCAACCGGGGGGGGGGGGGCGTGAGTTAGCCCAGGGCCCGAGGCTTTAAGGGTAGCGACGGGGGCCGAGGCAACAGCCTCGGAGAAGAGTCTCTCCTTAGACCCCACCGTCGCCACCTCATTGGGGGAGGACCGTGGCCTCTTCCCCTTCCCCTTAGATTGTGGGGTCTTCGCCACTCCCCCCTTCTTAGGGGGAGGGGTCTTGTTGCCCACCACAACCCTGGGACTGGCACCCTGGGCCTCCCCGGGGACAGAGATACCCGGTCCCCGAGGGTCCAACACCTCCACCGTCTGGGTGGCCATATCCATGGTCATCGGCCTTCGGGTGACCGGCAGCCTGGTCTGAACCAGCCCCTTCGGCTGGTTCTTTGCCGGCTTCCCCTTGGCCTTGGCCCTGGAAACCACCACGTCATGGTAGGCCTGGGCCTCTATTACGGCCGTCGACGCCACCTCGCAACGGTCGATGATACCGTCGGTCAGGGTATCTACCCTGGCCTTGGTCACCTTGCCCGTTGCGACGGTGGCCTTGAGGTCCCGGCATTCTCGGACCAACTCCCTGAGGAGTGATCCAACCTCTTCAAGCCGGGCCTCAAGTTTCTCTTCCGATGTCATGCGCTTAGCGCGAGACAGCGCCTCTGACATCGGAGTCGACGGGGGGGGGGGGAGTTCGGGGGCATTGGACCCTGATACAGGGCCCCCCCCATCTCCTCCCACCCTACCCAGGACCTCCACACTTCTAATGGTGGGGCCACCCACTGGCGCCCCCAGTGGCCCTGAAAAGGGCCGATTATGGGGGTTTCCCCCCTCAGTCCCACCCATAGGGTGGATACTAGCGGGCTCCTGCTGCAGCCTCGGTGCTGCAGCCGCCCCACTCTTGACGAGGCCCTCCGATTGTGAGCGACGCTCCGGAGGGGTCCTCGCCAGGGTCCGCCCCCTTATTATGCCGGTATCCGCCGGCGTAGTGGGGGTCTCCGGGATGATCATCTCCCGGGTCGCTATGTTAGTGGGGGGGGGGGGGGTGAGTGTCACCCCCGCCGCCTCGAGCAGCGCGACCCTTCTCCTCCACTCGGTCCCGCTGCCCAGCTCCGCCTCCACCTCAACCCCATGCACAACCTCCGGGGAGTCCTCCCCCAGGATAACGAGGGGGGGAGACCCCTCCGGATGTGCATGGGTCCAATCCAAGACCGTCTCATCGTCCAGAAGATTGCCAGGTCCTGCCGCTGTCACTTTTTCCCCGGGGTGCAATGGCGGCAATAAACTACCGCCACCCGGGGTGGCACTGGCCCGCCGCATCAGCTCAGTGCCATCGGACTTACTAATACCCTGTGAGTTGCCGACAACACTCACAGGGTCTGATCTTATATCAGATCTCGCCGCTTTTTCATCCGAGGCGCGGCTTGAGTGAGACATAAAATCATTCGTATGTCTTAAAGGGCGACGGCCCCACCGCCCAGCGGATTTTCACCCAACTCGTGGCCCCGATGATATGGCCACAGCGGCACGACCGGCTAATGCCGGGGGGACCCTAACGCCGCTGGTCCTATCTCCGTAAAAAACGGAGAACGAGACCCCCCATGGGAAGATGTTAGGCCAATGGGGGGCCCCCAATCCCTCCCTTAAAAATAATGTGCCCCCCCCAAGACCCGCCCGCCCCCACCCCAAGCACCGATGTGGTGCATACCCCACCGCACGGGGCCTATTAGGGCTACCCAGCCCTATACGGTACCCCGTGCGTCTACCAACAACCCCCCTTTTTTCAGGGTTGCAGCAGACGAGCGGAGCAGAAGGACGGACGGGCCCCGGGACACCAGCCCAGGAGCCCCAGGACAGGTAGGTAAGGGCCCAGACAAACCGGCCCACCATCTGAATGCATGCCCCCCCCCTCCTGATCTTTTAGCCACGGGGCCCAGGTAACCCTGTTCAAGGTCACCCGGGAACCCCGCGGCGGCGGAGGGGACATCAGATGGTGGCCGCACCGCCCACCCACCATCCCTTCCCGGAGGAACGGATGTTTTTACACAAAATCTCCTTTTTACAGGACTGTACGGAGGGTGGTCAACCCTTAGCCAGGAAGGTAGCATCCCCCATCCGGCCCCTAGGTGCGATCAATCCCCCACCTAGGACCCGAAGGAGAACATAGCCACCTTCCCAGAGCTCCCCCACCACGCTCAAGGTGGTTGACCCTGGAGGGAGAGATAGCGCGAGCCTGCCTCGTAAAGTAATCATGGTCGAGGTAGTCTCTCCACTCCGTGAGGTGTGCCACGCGAGGCAGCCTCGCAATGTCGATACGCCACTTGAGAAACACCTGGACACTCAAACAATCACAGTTCACTCAATAGATTTCGCACAAAAAATTACAATACTATGACGGTCATGAAACTTCACCCGGAATATGTCTAAATACAGTATTGGGTTGAAAGTAAAATGTAGAAGCGTGTCAGTTATTATAAAAGTGGCGTCGGTCGATATTAAAAAGAAAAGAAATTGAACTTTACGTTTATTATATATCAAGTTGATATAATACGTAAAAAATAAGTGAAATGTAACAAACGAAAAATTTGGACTAGGACCACTTTCATAATAACCGGCACATATAGTGAAAAAGACAGGGATAGTAAGCGTAAAGGTACTTACGATGTTTACAGCTCGACAGTCGCCTTTTTTCTGACCATCGAGCCTTTGCTACCCTCAAGAGTGGGCAAGGCCCAAACTGCCTATCTCACTCCCTCAAGATTTTGTATTTCACTCGCACCAAGGACCGAGCGGGGCGTCATCGGCCCGCGTAAAAGTTCGAATGCGCAAAGGTTTGAAAATGCGGCGCGTGCCCGCGCATACTTGCGGGGTGGTACTTCACCGTCAGGCAAGTGGGAAAGGATAATGGTAGAACGAAATATGAATTCCTCGCTAATAAAGTCGGTGATACGTCAAAAGAATATGCACAGGATAATCAAAAATTCTTTCCTGTGTACATTTCTGAGCACCAGACAGTATTCCCGGAAATACATACAATCTACGTAAATGTATCAGAATACCACCAATCCTAATGAGAAAGAGAGGAACAGGACGCGTATATCCGTCCCTTTCCCACTATCTTCTGTTTAGCCTCTCAGCATCTGTAACCAATGCAGCGAGAACGCTAGCTGATCAGTTTCTTGTCATTTGCACTACGGTGAAGACGGAGAAAGCAATCGGGCTTTTATTTGATGCGCGGATATTTGTGAATTGTTCCATTCCCGCGTGGTTTGTCACTGTAGTGTTGATAAGAGTGTGTGTGTGTGTGTGTGTGATCATTCACATTCATTATTGTGATGGAATCCGCAAATGCAAGAAATAAACGCTATTTGAAGGGTGATGGAAAAGTGAAGCAGCCTACGGTAGCTGCAAAGCGTTTGTCCAAAAATACGAAGCGTCGAGAAAGGTAAGTTATGTGTTATATATTCTTCAAATATGAATATCGACAGCTATCTTTCACGCTTTACGTACACATATTCTATGCTATGCGCACCGCAACGCATGTCGTTACTTTACCCCTCTTGCCCCACTCATTCTATTCCAATTCGTACGTTCATCATTATTTAATTAATTAATAATTCGATTTATACCGTGTTTGGACTCATTTTCATGTGAAAAACGTCAGCAGCGCGTTCCTGCAACTTTCATGCCGATGAGACGCAATGTAGAAATTTTAAATTTCGTTATATATGTTATACAAATTATATGCGTTTTATTACCATAAAACGTTCAAACTATACGCGTTTCGTTAGGTATATTTCCTTTATAATGCTGTTGCGACTATTTCAACCGTTGTACGTAATTTTGAGTGGATAAAACATGCACTTTAGATTTTATTTATGTGATGTAGAAAGATAATGTTTAAAATTAGCAACAGTCATCGATGATTTGCGATTCGATATTCAGTATAATATGTAGTGCATATTTGTGGAATACGAAATACAAAGTGTTTTTTCTTTTGTGGAATTTTGCCCACAATATATACGTCCATGTGTAGCTTCAGCGAAAGTTCTTCAACGAAAAGCGCAGTCTTCGAAACATTCGCCTCAGGCCTCACTAGCACCCTTTGTCCCAGCCCGGGGAAATGTTTACGACATCTCAAGTACCCTGCAATTGTGGATACTACTACGCGAAAAGAGAATTCTATTCCGTAGAAAGATGTTTTCACACAGATTTTCTCGTACACGTTACACGATGTAATAATGTCGGTATCGACCAAAAATGGACCACATTGTATCATGTTTGCTCTCATCCTAATCAGGAAAATGTTATGAATATTTGAAAAAATGTTTATGCAGGAAAAAATTAAAAGTAAAAAAGTCGAGCCCTTATTGTTATTGAAAAATTGTTGCGTATCTGCATAAGGTTGTCAGCAACATTATGCAGGACCGCTTATTTAGCGGAGAGGAACACCTACAGGAGTGGTGCACCGCGGCCCGAATCGCCGAGAACGCGATTAATAAAAATCCTTACGTTCACATTTCAAACTTTATCATTATGAAGATGGTCATTCCAGGCATTTTTGTGGTCGCAGAATCGTATTCCGAGGTCAAAATTGTTATTACTGTACTACTGTTTGATTCGATTATGTTATTTGAAGTTAATTAAAAATTAGCGTTTCTACGATAGCAAAAGCTATTGAGCGCGCTGAAACTGGAAAGTCAATATTTTGTATAAATTCACACTTCAGAGATTGAAATAGCTTTCATTTACCTTACAAGATGAAATTGTGTATTCGTTCTATGTTATTGAAATATATAAAAAGTTATAAATAACTGAAATATAAGAAATTATGCGATGGTCGTTTTTAATCGCATGTTACAATTTTCGAAATCGTCAGGCATCTTTGAAACTTATATTATTACATAGTCTATAGTATAAGGAATGTATGTGCGAAAGGAGAAGTTGCACTTTTTTGCGACTTCCGAGTAATAACCAATTACAGTACTGTCTCCATATGTACTCGGTTTGGTGTACACGATACGGGTTACTCGCTATCCCCACCACTTCTGGCTCACTCTTGTCTGGCGAAGGTGAGAGCGAGATGGAACGAGAGCGAGCGAGAGCCACTGAAAGCGAGCGAGGACGGTACGAGACAGACGACGCGTTAATGTTTTGTCTCGGTCCGTCTTTCGGGCACCGTGACACTCCGTCCTTTGCGTGCGCGACGGGCGTGCGCGATGGTCGCAAGCAGTTACGGTGACCACGGGAACCGCTTCGCAAAATCATGACGCAGGCCCGGCTCAGTCTTTTTTGCGCCCTAGGCAATCTTGTCAAATTACACCTTTTATTATAATACATTTATTAGAGTTTATTGATGACCTTACTCTGAATTTTTATTCGTAGTTTAAAACAGATGCAGTACCATGTGTAATATTTTATTTTAAAGTTTATTTTCAACATACAGGCAATGAAAATACCATTTTGCACTTCTTGTCGACTTTCCGCCCTAGGCAGCCATCTAATTTTGCTTATAGGGACCAGCCAAGCTTACAGGCAGCGATCATTGCGATCACTGCATCTTTTATTGTAAATACAATACCTCGATGGACTGTTACAAATACAACATTAATGACAGTACATCAAATTATCTATGACTGTATTCACTGCCTGTATTGTTGAAAATAAACTTTAAAATGAAATATTACAAATTGTACTGCATCTGTTTTAAACTACGAATAAAAATTCAGAGTAAGGTCATCAATAAACTCTAATAAATGTATTATAATAAAGGGTGTAATTTGACAAGATCGTCTGGGGCGCAAAAAAGACTTGAGCCGGGCCTGCGTCAAGCCTTTGCGAAGCGGTTCCCGTAGGCAGCGTAACTGCTCGCGACCATCGCGCACGCAAGCGTTCCATCTCGCTCCCCCCTTCGGCCAGAAAGAAGCGAGAAACGAACACTCGGAATTAGGGTCGCTGTTCACGATACGGGTTACTCGCCGGTCCCGACCAGTGAGTACATACGGAGACAATACTGTATGTTGGCGGTAATCAGGCCGCTTGTGCGGAAGAAGTGTCTGCGACCCGCCAACATGCATCTACATATATTTCTGAAAATATCTGTGACTATATGGAAATTTTTTCTCGATATAAGTCGTAAATAAAATTGTTTTATAGTAATTTTTTTAAACAGATACAACAATGTATTCCTAAAGCATATGGTAAGAATTGCATTTTTTTCTGTGTCTGACGGGACACACTGTATATCTTACGTGCAAGTCTTGAAACACGTGCTAGCTAAATTTTAACTTTACCTTTGTTTGCTGTATTGGCTAGGCGAACATTTTATTACTTTATTAGTTTACGATACCAGCGCAGGCCGTGATAATCCTCCGCACGTGCGGAATCTTAGGCGTACTACCTGAACGAAAATTAAACTCCGCGCGGATAGAAAATGCAAGAAATCATCGGAAAGGCAATCACGGGGTGACACTGAACAGTATTCACCTATTGTAGAATTAATTGTTTCGCCATTAACTGAAACAGAAACCGACGAGGGTACAGACGAAACACAGTACACCTATGTGTTTAGAATGAAATGTAAGTTAACGTAAAGATTAATATATTAATTATTTGCATATTTGTATATTTAATTACTATCACTTTCTATTTTACATATTTTTTCTTCCATATTTTCTGAAATATATGTAGATGCATGTTGGCTGGTCGCAGACACTTCTTCCGCGCAAGCGGTCTGATTACCGCCAACATAATTGGTTATTACTCGAAAGTCGCAAAAAAGTGCAACTTCTCCTTTAGCACATACATTCCTTATACTATAGACTATCTAATAATATAAGTTTCAAAGATGCCTGACGATTCCGAAAAATGTAACATGCGATTAAAAACGACCATCGCATAATTTCTTATATTTCAGTTATTTATAACTTTTTATATATTTCCATAACATAGAATGAATGCACAATTTCATCTTATAGATAAATAAAAGCATTTTCAATATCTGAAGTGTGAATTTATACAAATTATTGACTTTTCAGTTTCTACGCGTCCAATAGCTTTTGCTATCATAAAAGCGCTATGTGTGTTAACTTGTCAAAATTTGATACCATAATTAACTTCAAATAACATAATCAAATCAGACAGTACAGTAATAACAATTTTGACCTCGGAATCAATCTTCATAATGATAAAGTGTGAAATGTGAACGTAAGGATTTCGCGTTCTCGGCGATTCGGACCGCTGTGTGTTGGTAATGTGTACGTAAGCGATCGTCATCACGCACACGTTACCACCGCTCCTGTAGGTGTTCCCCCTCCGCTAAATAACGCTGTGTCTCTCTAGGTATTAGTAGACCAAGGCACTGGCTTTATTTCTCGGCTGCTACGACCCCCGTTCTATCCTCCTCTTTTACGACCCATTGACAGCGACAAAGTAACCGCGAGCATCGGAGAATACTGTTCGCTGAATACCTATACCTATATCGTATAAATTCAAATTCGAACCGACGGACGCCTTTTATTACTTACCAACTACCAAGGGTGCGCGGGTACCCGACTTTTCGGGCTCGGGACGGCCAGGAAACTTTCGGGCGGGATCGGGCGGGGTCCCGTTACTTTCGTATTGCTCGAGATCCCGACGGATTCGGGATCCCGAGACTCGATTGGGGCTACAAGCATAGCCGCCATGAGCGGGTAATTTGATTTCAGGTCGGCTCGGCAAAACTCGGACGCGATCGGACGATATCGTTACCAGTAATAGATCAAAATTATTACCTGAAAACATAGAAAAATTATGTTTCTTACACGTTAATTTGAAATAATAAAATATTCGCCTTCTTGTATATTGTTGTTACTATGAAACATCCAGGAAATATTCCTTTCTGTATGCTTGTTATACTCGTTCGTACGTTTTCTATTTTAAATCTGAACCTACCCCGAAAAGGATAATACCCTATTGAAGTATATTTTATTATGATTTTAGAATATTGTCGATATAAAAATAGTCTTCTTCCCAAGTTCTGAACATGGTATTTATTCAAATACGTATATGGACATATTCGGTATTCACAGACTATTAGGTAGCAATGAAAATACATATATATGTAAATAAATAATAAGATACAAATTATGATTCAACAGGAGACAGAAAGGTAAAAACTTATCACTCTAGTATTGATATAAATTGATAGACATAATTCTTTCCGTCTCGGTCCTCTCGCGTAGTAGCTGGCTTTCGAGCCGATCGCGTCCGAGTTTTGCCGAGCCGACCTGAAATCAAACTGCCCGCTCGTGGCAGTCAGGCTTGTAGTCCGAAACGAGTCTCGGGATCTCGAGCAATAGGAAAGTATCGGGACCCCGCCCGATCCCGCCCGAAATTTTCCGAACCGTCCCGAGGGCCGGGTACACGAGCCTCGGGACGATCCGCACACTCCTACCAACTACTCCAATAAGTGAAACTTATACATATTCCTGTTTGGCATCTGTTCCATCGGTCATAATGGTACAAACGTTTTTTTTATGAATGAGGTACTGGAAGCGATGTCAAGGTCAAATTAGTTTTTTGTAATAGAACAGTATATTCTTTTATTGAGTTATCACAGGATGGAATTTCGATTTCTCGCTATGTATCTATTCGGGGATTTCGTCCGGGTAAAAGCCGCCACACACGGTCCGGCCGAACTGACGGTTTGGCCTGCGCAGGCCAAACTGTGCAGGCCGGCCGGACGCCCGTAGTGCCCCCACACGCTCCGTCCGGCCTCGCAGGTTGGCCGGATGGTGCATCCACACACTCCGGCCGGCCTGACAGTATTTAAAAAATTTTAAATTTTGTTTCCTGTGCTTTATCTTGATAAAACAGTATCATAATAGCTGAAAAAATGTGTCCTTCAATCAAAAACTAGAAACTGGAAGCGTTAAACTGCTTTTTAAATATTTTTTGCGACAATTTTTCGCGGAGATACAGCCATTTCAAAATGACCGAATTTATCGGGACATTATAGTGTTCCTTTAATTTTGTCCAGCAGTGTATTTCCATTTTCAGTTTACTTTATAATTATTCACATTATTAACAACCATTATTCACATTCCAGTAGATAGGGGAAGGTGGGGCAAGACGGGGTAGTTAAGGTTTGATGATGAATAAAACACAGGTTCTCATAATCAACTAATCAATTTTATGTCTGAGCCATTCTTTGGTAATAAGTCTTTCAGTTTAACTATGAATCAACCTAATCTTTACAGGTTTTAATGGAATAAATAAAAAAATTCAGAAAAAGTCCTATCTCCCCGTCTTGCCCCACGGGTGGGGCATGATGGGGTACCAATTAAAAAACAATATAAATAAAGTAAATATATATAAATTAATTATTTATTGGGTTGACAGAGGCGGCACATATGTATGACTTCATCGTCCTCGTCTCCTACATCAACACAGGAGAAATGAGGATGTTATAATTGCGGTGTTTCCAGTTTTCTCGACATACGAGTCTTTTGCTTTGTGATTGGGACGGGAATCAGTTCTTTTGGACTAATTAGTAGAAAAGAAGTATCATTTTCCTCGGTCCGTCTTTCGTTTGTAGTTTCTAACTATCCTGGGACAATGAGAAAGTTTGATTTTTATTTCTAGGTTTGTGAGGGGCATGATGGGGTAATGAAAATTAAGAGGTACCCCATCATGCCCCTTCTCATCTCACTACAATCATATGAACACTGCCCGAAACATTATTTGCGAAAGGATAAAATGACACACGTGCCTTATAGCCAGCTAAATTCTGCCTCAGAAACATATACATGTACTGAAGATCTTCTATATTATCATATCATTATCACGGGTGCTAAAAATAAGGAAGATATTAAGAAATCCCAATAAATTATAAATTCTGATCTATCTTTGTCACACGTCCACGTGTTTCACTGACTTGCTGCTCACTGACGGTGTCGGTAACGACACGTTTAACGCGTATGCTCAATTTTGATTAGTGCGTTTGTATCACGAGATACGGGGGGCACCCCGTCTTGCCCCCCACCCCGTCTTGCCCCACCTTCCCCTACACGTTTCGTAAAATATTCCAAACATTTTCATTGCCCGAAACGTCCAACCTTCAACCTACGGCCCGCTCGGTTTTTTCGGACGGCTCGGAAAAATTCTACCTACTCGGTTGTTGCAGCCGATCGGTTTTTACGGGCACTCGGCTCGGCTCGCTTCTTTCGGGCATTGGAACAGCCCTACAGTATTCACAGTTTTGTCAGCTGACCATGACATCGACAGACGACGCTTTAGCCGTAGTAGGCTTTATATTAGCTACAAAAAATTCCTCTAAACGCAAAATAGATCGAAAAGTGTGGTGCAAAGAGTGGTTACAAAAAAGGGGACGTTATTCGCATACAAATTTATTAAACGAATTGCATTTTGCACCTAAAGACTGGCACAATTATTTAAGAATGGATGAAGAGACATACTTAAGGCTACTTTCTTTAGTCACTCCCTTCATACAAAAGAAAGACACAATTATGAGAGACGCCATCTCACCGCACGAGCGATTAACTGCTACATTGAGATTTCTTGCGACTGGAAGGAGTTATGAAGATCTTAAATTTACAACAATTATATCACCTCAGGCTCTGTCTTATATTATACCGGACACATGCGCTGCTATATATAAAGTTCTACATAAGAATTATTTGAAGGTAAGGAAAATGACCATCTTTTACTTTGCGATTTCGATGACGTTGTAATATGTTGTGGGGGGACATGATTCTAAGCAACTTTTTCCTTAAGATTTACACATTTCTTTATCTTAAATCCGAAAAATTGGCCAAACCATCTAACCCAAGGCAACTACCGATCATATTACTTTGCAAATATTTCGAAAACTAAAGTCGAGTGACGGCAACATGTATAGGAAAAAGTTGTTCGGAATCATGCCTCCGACAACATATTCCATCTGCTCTTTTGTAAATAATTAACCGTGGGGATAATGTGTCTAAAATGACCCCCTTAAAGCGTAATTCATAGAAAAAATACAAATGCATATTATTTAAATAAATTTAAAGCAGTGTTTGTAAGTTAGTTGATCTACCTTATTATTGGTTTAGATCAAATTTAGCTACTTTGATCAATTACATTTTTTATTCGCATATTTGTGAAGGCATACCAAAGTATCATTTTGTACCTACACCTATGTGTATAAAATGATCCCTACGAGGGATCCTTAGAAAAGTATCCCCTTGGATCATTTTACATCTACTGGTAATGAATATAATGAATAAGAAGAACATTAAAAAGCATTGATTTATTAAAATAGAAACAGAAATTGAACTGAGTCACAAAATATGCGACCATAATAAGTTAAAACAATTTTTTTCAAAAAGAAAACGTACATAATTTGTGGGACATAATCAATGAATAGAAATACTTAAAATGAACGATCAAATATAAGAAAGTGAGATCATCTTCACAGACTCAAATTTTTTCGCACACTCCCTGGGATTTGTGGAATCATTTTACCCTACCACAGAGGGATCATATGACCCCAAACATCCAACTCACATTCAGTGGTTAAATATAACGTAAAATTATTACATTCGATAACGAAACATACATTAATTTATTTTTGAATTGTCATTCAATCCGTGAAAAAAACAGATGTCACACTAAGCCGTTCATGTCAAAAGTTACGCAACATTGAAAAAAAAACATACCTAAGATAAAAGACAGTAATTTCTATTTCTTCTTGTTTATAATACATACGACGCTGATATTTACATGGCAAAAATAGGTACACGTGCACCATATAATATATTTATTATTAATAATTATATTCGAAAAATTTAATCATAAAAGAGGGCCTTTTTCATACTGGAAAAAAATGTAATTGCGATAAATACTTTGAATATGTAAATATGTTACAACGTGCGCGTAGATCTTAAGGGTCGCTAATTGGGACATTTACCTTATTACTAAATACTACCACTAATAGCCGTAGAACAGCCAGGAGTCATTTTACCCCAAGGGATCGTTTTACAAACATTTACCCTAATTTATATAATTATACAAATTACAAAAAAATTACCTATAATTATTGTTATTATTAGTATTATTAGTATTATTATTATTATTATTATTACTATTTTTAAAATTTGCTGAATATGCTTGTGGCGAGTTTTCCGGAATGTGAAAGTGAGGTGTCATTGCACTGGGAGTTGGTGAATGATAAGGAGAAGGTGGTTCGTGATACTGATACTGATACTGATACATTGGACCGGGATTAGAAATAGTTGAGCTAGAAGTTGTGTCATAAGAATATGACGGTTGCTGAGGTGAGGCATTGGTGTAGGAGTAGGAGTGGTGAGGCATTGGTGTAGGAGTAGGAGTAGGAGAACGCATATTCCTATGAATGACCTGTTCCGAAATTAACGTGTGCGCCATATTTAATTTCCCCATTTCGGCCACAAAGAGTGTATCATTAATGATACGTTCGGCCAGCAGCCTCTGCTCGTTGGGCAAGTCCCGCAATTTCATACCAACGTTTTTACCATAAACGTCAAAACGATCCTCCTGCGTTGCTGGACGTTTAAAATGCTGCTGTACAGATAGCAGTACATCACGCTGTAACGCAGCTTCTTCGGATCGTGCACTCTTCTTTGATTGCCTTGGCCGGTTAGTTTGGCTTGTCGATGTAGAGGGGATTGGAGGTGGATCTATCGAATGTTCATCCCCTTCTATGTCACCTGATCCATTGACATCCGCGGTACAACCATCTGGAATGTATTCAGCAGATGTTGTTTGCTCTGTATTTTCCAGTGCGTGTTCCTGAAATAATAATATTTTTTGTTTTCAGTTTCCGCGAACAACAGAAGAATGGAAGAATGTGGCGAAAGTTTTTGAAGATAGGTGGAACTTTCCACATTGTCTTGGAGCGATTGACGGGAAACATATAGAAATTATTCCTCCAAATGGAAGCGGGACGGAATTATATATTTATAAAGGTCGTCACAGTATGGTGTTATTAGCAATAGTGGATGCAAAATATCAATTTCTTATGTGCGATTTTGGCACTAACGGCAGAGTTTCGGATGGAGGTGTCCTTCAAAACACAAAATTTTTTGAAAAACTTCATAACAAGCTTTTAAGGATCCCAAATGAAGAAAGTGTCAGAAACACATCTCGAATTTTGCCTTACGTTTTTGTGGCTGATGATGCCTTTCCATTGAGAGTGGACATGATTAAACCATTTAGACAGGCAGGTCTGATTTGCCAAGAAAGAAAGATATACAATTACCAAGTATCGCGAGCGAGACGTATCGTTGAAAACGCGTTTGGCATCATGGCATCGCGATTTAGAATTTTCCATACTCAAATTAATATAGGACCAGACAATATTGATTCTGTTGTAATGGCAAGTTGTGTATTACACAATTTTTTAATTAAATCGGTGCCAAATTCTTACACGCCTCCAGATTCTTTCGATCGAGAGAATACAGAATGTGGGACTATTATGCCGGGGTTTCATACAACAAATTCGAATATGGAAAGTTTAAATCAAAGAAACCCGGGAAATGTAGCTAATGATGCTAAAAGAGTTAGAGAAGGCTTTATAAATTATTTTGTAATTGAAGGTGCAGTACCTTGGCAAAATAACTTCATTACTTAAATTTAACGCGTTTACTGTAAACATTTGCTGTTTCATTCGACGCGAAATCGGACAGTTTTCGGATTAACATTTTGGATGTTGGCAAAACTTGAATATGTTGTAGTCTTTACTGATATATAACCGTATCTCGAAGGATTTTTAAAATTTTTAAAAATTGTGGATCTTACATCTGTTTGAAATATAAAGGTGACCTTTTTCCAATAAATTATCACTCTTGAACTAAGAAACTGATAGAAATTAGCTTTTTACGTATAGGATAGGGCTGAGCCGTGCAGTACAAACAGTGGCCAGGCGGCTATACCTGCCATTTTATACAATGTTCTTGCAAATGTTATGTATTTGGAGACAAAATGAAAACAGAGAACTTGTACACTTTTTTATACCCAACATAATACGTAATGTCAATTTTTTGTGTTCGGATTATTTTGCGCAAACTGATGGTGAGCTCCAGTTTTGTTAAATAAAATGCTATATATTTTTTTACACATGTAGCATATATGGCCTTCAAGGCCGCACTAGATGTGGAATGAACGAAATAGATTCAAAATATTAGGTATATAGATAGTTGAATAAAAAAGGACAGGTTTATATTTCAAAAAGCTGTAAGATCAAAAAATTTAAAAATTTTGTAAAATCCTTCGAGATACGGTTATATATCACTAAAGACTACAACATATCCAAGTTTCACCAACATCCGAAATGTTACTCCGAAAACTGTTCGATTTCACGTGGAATGGCCCTACACAACTGTGTCTAAAATTTACTTTGTTTTAAAATGTTTACTTTGTGTACAATGTGCACATTCTTCAAATATAATATGCATAAAAAAAATTTATTTTATTTAACTTACCTCGATCCCAGTTTCGTCGTCGTCGTCGCTTTCAATATTGGACCGAGAGGTTCTTGGGGTCTCCTGATCATTTAAAAAATCTAGGTCTGCGAAGTACCATAACGTAGGTACATATACATCGTCTGCACCCGCTCCTGTCTTTGTAGAGACCCTTACTTTTTTTAACTCCTTCCGATAGGTGCTGCGCATGTTGTTAATTCTTTTGATCACACTTTTTCTGGTGCTGGATGGCTCGATTTCTTGTAACTTATTCACTAATTTTAAATACGCAGCAGTTTTGAGGTCACGATTACGATAATCTTCACTATTCGCTTGCCATAGGCATGGCTCACTTCTATAAATTGTTAAAAAATCCTCTATGCATTTTTTCTGTCTAGCAGAAACTGACGATGCCATTTTATTATCTAATAATAATAACTGCTCACGACACACTTTGAATTTCACGAAGCACTTGGTGCAGTCATGACTGGTAGTTCATGCAGAAGTGACGCTCGACAGTCTTCCGATCTTCCGGGAAGACCACCGCGGTTGAAAATTTGCGCTGATTGGTTAACTTAAGGAAGGAATGCTGACCAAATATGTATTTTACCGGACACCAATCGCGCCCTCTATTTCTTGCACCCTTGCCGTGGTTTCCGGAAAGGGGGGTGCGATTTTAGCGGGAACTCCGGTTCCAAGTGCGTGACGTGGCCGGTTGCAGGCCGCCAGGCCTGCATCGTCGTGGGCCCATCACAAACTCTATGTTTATGACACCCATAATAGCTATTCAGGCCATAAACGAAAGACTCGAAAGGAAAACGTGCTTTGTTCAAAATTTAATTAGGAAGCGAACGGAAAGCGGCTTTCTTAAGAAATAGTATCGCTGGCGCGCGCGTGATAAACCAACCCGAACTTCTGTATTTCAAATGTTTCCTATGTACAAACACTTAAAGCATCAACACGACGGGGAGTCAGGGAGACCGGGGTTAGTCGACTAATTTTTACCATGTCTAATTTTTTTAAATGGGACATTGGTATTTTGTTGAGTTCTTGCACACCAAAAGTTTACAAATTTCATTAGGTATAGGTACAGGCTTAATTTTGGAAATCGTTTTAATTGAGTTTAGGTTGTAGTGTTTATTATATATATTTAGAGTAGTGAGACAAACCTCGGCTGTGGGGTTAATTGACAAATATGATGAGGTTAGTTGACTTAACATTTGCTTTACAGTTTTAACCTATTGCCTGCGAAAGGCGTATATATATACGCTGTCACAGTTCCATTTTACGTGCTGCGGCCTTTAGTGTTCGAGCGGCGCGTTTTAGACGGCCAAATTCTGATCAGGGGTATCCCACAATCATTCGATTATCAGAATTTGTATACGTACGATTCAGCGGAGGTGCTGAAGGTATAAACGTGGCAAGTCATTATACTTTGCTACGGTCGGTACGAAAATTTGTATTATTTTATTGGTAGTAGCATATATCCGCATAGATCCTAAGCCGTAGTGGCGAAAGACCGTTTTACGTGTACCTGCAGCTAAATCCGCACGGATAGGGTGACGAGGAAAGGAACAAGACAATTAGCATACGGATTTAAGAAGAAAAAAATTTATTGTATAAATGGGAGCAAGATGAATACCACTATTATTTTTTTTACCTTACAAGGCAAACTTAAACGATTTATTATATACGAATGGGTTATGGAATAAAATAAAATGATATGCTAAATTTTAGATAATACCGTTAAGAATATGTGTACCAAGTTTCAAATACATCGGACAAATAGTTTTCGATCTCCTCGAAGTTCATTCAACCCGCTCGCTTCTTTCCAAACCGTCCGGATAAAATAAAATACCGCAAATTATATTCAATATATCATGTTTGCACAGAATATTCATGAAAAAAAATCAAACAGTACTTAATAGACAAAAAATCATGAATAGTCGAAACAAAAGTATTCAGTTCCCGCCGGTCTTTTTAGATTTTTAATTGTCACTAAAGAACACGCAAGTTTGTGTCACGGCGACATATTAAATAGCAAGCTGGTCATTCATATGCTTCAATATCGCGATTGGTAGCAGAACTTACTACACAATACAACAATTAAAGGTAATTAGTAAACTTATTTTGTTAGTCAAGAAGTGGCTGCCCGCATCGGCTATCATAGTTATGCAATACCTACAACCTTTGAAAAGGATCGAGTCCCTGAAGCACCGTCGAAAACGTGCGGAAATAGTAGGCGCCAAAAGACAGCGTACCTACCTATACTTACTTGAACATGGTAACTTCCACGCGCGGAAAACCAGACCTTAGCGAGTTTGACTACCAGGTACGTAGCTTGGCGGTGTCCCAACTCACAAAGGACCTCAGAGAAAAACCCGAAAGTATACTTCTTTCCGAATCATTCTTCGGGAAACATTTGCCTACCTGATGTGGAAATAGGAGGCAATCGACAACGTGCCGTTTATGGGGGGGGGATTTCGACTTTCCTCGCTTCGAGTATATTGCTGTTAACATTTTGAAACCATCCGTACCCGCGTGTACCGTTGTCCACCCCTGACTCAGGTAATACCACTATAAACCGCGACCCTGGCGTGACGCTTCGTCGGATCATCGCGGCTATTTTTTTGGGACCAACTGGCTGGGCTATTCTTCCACGTCGTCATGACGGTGAGGGTACCTGTTCCATCGACGAATTCACAGAGGGGAGACCCTCATCTTCCTCAAAAGTGCATCCAATTAGAATTGTCAGCTCCCAAAATTATGGAGTTACCGCCCATTCCGAGTTTACTTTCTAGACTAGCTTGTGGCTAGTGATCACTCTCTTGCTTAATATTAATTATGGCGGATGATAAAGCATCGGGCAGCACGTGTACCATCCCATTAATTGGGTCTTAATGTTAAATCAAACGGCATGTGGATCGGCGAGCCGTGACGACTCGCCCGGGCTCGCGAATCGGGAAATAATGAAGGAAATTGTATGAAAAATTAATTCCTATAACCTGAAGCTAATTTCGTTAATAATAATCCGACTTACATGAAATTTTTTATGACTTTAATCGAAAAAACATAAGGAATCTATCCGCATCACTTCCATATCGATAACATGAAGAATAAATAATTATTTTTTTCTGAAACAAGTATGAATCCTCGGGTGAACGTAGCGAATTGAGGTCGACCCCTGCAGTCGAGGATGAAAATGTGAAATATTCATTTCAGCGTAGTAAAAAATTCTTTATTCTTTATCGTATCGATATGAAAGTGGCACCAATGGATTCCTTATGTTTTTCTTATGCAAATCATACCAAATGTCTTGTAAATCGGACTACTTTTACATAAGGAATATAAATTGATTGTGTAAAAGTAGTCCGATTTGCATGAAATTTGTTATGATTTTAATCGGGAGAACGCCAGGAATCCATTGGTGCCACTATCATATCGATACGATAAAAAATTATGAATTTTGTACTACGCTGAAATGGAGAATAGGGAGTCTCAAGTGGCGTTCGGTTCGGATCTGGCCGCGGCCTCAGGCCGACCGAATCGTTTTTCCATTTTGCTCCGGCAGGCCTGCACAGTCCGGATTGCGCAAGGAAAAATAAACTTTCTGCTACCGAAATCTACTGAATGTATACAACAGGGTGATTCTCCAGCGACGCCTGTCAAAGAGATGCCGCCTTGTACCCCGTGGCGAGGACAGGAATTTGATGGCTCTCGATCTTCGAAAGGGTTGAAATACCATTAAAAAGTTAGAAATATCCAGGATTTCCGCATTTCTCATCAGATCTTTGCTAAAACGACGCCTATCGATTCCTCATGTTTCGCTGATGAAACTAACACCAAGAACGACACTAATTCGGACCGTAATGAAGGAAATTTCATGAAAAATCGAATTATATTTTCAAGCTCAATTTGATAAAAATAATCCGATTTACATGAAATTTTGTATGATCTTCATCGGAAAAACATAAGGAATCCATCGGCATCACTTCCATATCGATACAATTAAGAATAAAGTATTTCTTAATAGGGGAGAGTAGGGTAATGGCGAACGCGGGGTAATCCGGAACGTGGCGGTTACGGCGTTTTAATAAATAAAAACTGATGTTCCCTCTCCACTAGCTAATAGTTTAGGTCGAATCCAACACCGCGCAGAAAGTAATAATAATAGAACGCTCATGCTAGTCAAGATAAACACAATTTATTATTTTCATGTTTCAAGTAATATTTTGTACATCCTCAATTGGATGTAATAACTGTTGAATTAATGATACAATTGGGACTTTTTTATGTTGAAATAAAGCACTTTTTTACCAACATTTTGAGACCAACGCGTTGCTTGAATTATGATTCTAACTCCTGAAATAAATTCTTTTTTATTTTTTGATGTCGTGGGGTAATTAGGAACAACTCGGATGGGGTAATCTCGAACCTTCGAGATTAGCAACGATAACCGATTTTGATGAAATTTTCAGCATGTATAAAACTTACTTAAATGTACAAAAGGGATTTTTCAATTGTCAGTACAGGCTCAGACAAAAAAAGTTTAAAAAACGACCTTTACTACTTTTTTTCGATATTCCGACTAATTGCAATTTTTTTCTAACGCACAAGAAGAGGAATTTGAAAAATACATTAGGTAGAGGTTGTAGCGACATTTTTTATGGATTGACCATTGAAATCGCGCTTTCTGTGCGACTTCTGCGATATGTAACTCTGTTCGTGATTACCCCATGCACAATTCGGAATTACCCCACCAGCAGTCGGGTAAATCCGAACAGCAGGGGTTTGGTTTTTTCATTATAAAATTAATTTTTATTAAAATTTTTTGCAAAATTCGTTAGAGCAGTTTATAGAGGACTAGTTTGAGTATATTTATAAATAAAAAACAAATTCGTATCTCACATAGTTTTCATTCTGTTTGCTTTCTCGCTTAGGTGTTCGCCATTACCCCACTCTCCCCTACGCTGAAATGAATAAATCCATTGAATAAATTAATAATAAATGAATATTAATGTTAAACTAAACTGTAGATTTCGTCAAAATTTCTAATAGTATTATTTGGTTTTTCCTTATAATCGGAAACTAAAACTTTCCCCAACAAGCGATTTAAACGCTTAAAGAGCATTAAATAAAATACTAAATAAATAGTTTTCAAATTTTTTATAAGAATTAAGTTGAAAAACTTGAAAAAAATCATTAAATGAGCGTACAAGATATTCAATTATAAATCATTAGAATGGAATAATTTTTTCAATTTATGTTTTTTGGCGCCATTCCGAGATCTTTTATAGTTTAAAAGTTGTTAAACAAGAATGTCACTAACTATTCCTATCCCGACCATGTGCGGCGTCCGGCCGGCCTGCACAGTTCGGCCTGCGCAGGCCAAACCGTCAGTTCGGCCGGACCTTGTGTGGCGGCCTTAATACGTAATCGGTATCCCCATCGGTGGGTAGGGTTGACTTTATCTAAAATAAACAAACGTAACCGAGATCTTGATCACATCGAATGATCATTGAAGAATAACGTCTCCAGCCTAGTAGAACGTTCGGTCCCGTTTCCTGGCAATATCGATCGCGAAATTTTTCATGCATTCCTGAGTACCACAAACATCTTACGTAAGAAAAATAATTATATATTATATATTTATTGACTCAAGCTAAAATCCAACTGACCCCAATGGTTATACAGGCAAAAATTTTGCCCATCTGTGCTACAGGCAGGCAGCCCTTGCCGAAAAACCGAAAACAACGCTTCGCGCCCCCATCGACTCGCCTTGTGCGGGGTAACGAAAGTCGAGGTCAGTCCCACGCTTTCGAAAAGCTATCTAAAGAGACAGGATGATGCGCGTGAAAGCGTGCTCGTTGACGATAACCAGACGGTTCTCCAACACCGGCGCGGTCAAGTAGGGTTTACTTCGCGAAAGGCAAACGACACGTGTTTCTCGGACCCTTCGTTTCTTCGTTATTTTACAACGTTCCATAAAACCAAATACCACCCTGCAGCCCCTCGTTGAATTTTAGGAGGTACAACGTTAAAAATATGACAATGATTGGGATTGCCGGTCTATCCTTTCTGACAAAATGTTTGTTTGGAAATATTTTCATTCCTTCAGGTTATAATTTATTAGAAATATGGTCCTGTGTGTCATATACAATGTTGTACCATTTCAATTATATTACCAACTCTCTCTCTCTCTCTCTCTCTCTCTCTCTCTCTCTCTCTCTCTCTCTCCCTCTACATCGGTACCCAATAAAAATTAGTTCTCTTAAAAAAAAAAAAATTTTAGACCTTTTATTCTGAAATTGTTTTAAACAAATGCAATTTTATACTAGCAGGGCACTATTAAAACATTTTAAAAATATTGGGGATACAGCCCTACTTGTGCTCTTTATGGTCACGTTTGCACAAAAGCGGACACTTTAAAATTAGTCGCATGAAAATTAATTGAATCTGACGCTGCGGCGTCCAGCACAGGCTCGACCGGCTGAGCCGTGCGTGCTACAATATACAATTATCTCTTTCTTTCATTCCTAACCTTGCGTGGCCTTGAAAGTCATAGTACACCATATGGTTGAATTTGTCTTGACAGTTGTACACTTTCGTAGTGGGTAATGAAATATGTAGCATTCCATTTAAAAAACTGAAGGTCACCTTCGGTTCACGGATAATATCGCGAACACCAAAAGATGACATACAGGTATTATGTTGGGTGTGATGTCCCACTAAATTTTCGCGCAATATTATCCTAGAAATCAAAACTTACTGTCAAAATCACTCCACCAAAGCTCCTCAAAATCAACCAATTAACCCTTTGTCCCCGACCACTGACCGCCTTGACGATGTACCTTAGCGGTCCCCATCTCATGACGATTGGTACGAAACCTCCTTCAATTATTCGCCCTACGAGGCACAAACTTACCCTATTACAAAATCTAAACAAGTCCCTCGTCCCAAAAGCCTCCTAAATCGAGACCACGTCTCACCCCTCCTCTAAGACCCGTCAAATCAAAACCACGATCACCCCTTCCCATTAAAACTCTTAAAATCCATCCAAGGAGGCGAGCATCTCCAAACCACGTGTATAAAAACCCCGGAAGACAAAATTCCCTTGTCTTCCAATTCTAAATATAGACCGACCTTTGGTCCTTGCAAAAACCCCGGAAATGCTGCTGCGGCACGTGTTCGTAATTAGGCTAAGGTAGATACTGCGCACCCCCCTTCGTACCGAAAAATATTGTATAAACGGGTCAAAGTCCATACCGCGCGTTACCCCCACAACCCCTTGTAAAGTCACATAAATACAAGGGCCCGCGGGACAGAGTGCTTCTTGGACGGAAATCTCTTCAACGAGAACATTATTTCGAAACAAACAGTATTCCTTCAAAGATATCACTTAAATTAACTTCAGTGTCGAAAGTGATTCTACTGCAACAACTGTAAGAAATTATAATTATTATTTATACCACGGTATATCATCCACATCTATATTTTCGTATTGTTAACGCATATTGCACTCTATATATATATTATTTTTCATTTAATAACGCTTATTGCTTTTATTATTTTCACGTACTAACGTCTATTATTTTTCGTGTTATAAACCTTACCGAAGCTTATCGCATCGTTGTATTATTATCATTGCTAACGCTTAACCCTTTGTAACGTTCTATATTATTACTCATCACTCAACGTTTTAATTGTTAGCGTATCAAATTCATATTGCTTTCAGTCTATCTTTTGCGGCTTAAAACCAGGCATAACATACTCATATACACCTAAGATTATTTGTTATCATTTATACGCATTATTATAACTGAATCCCGCTTTAACGGTGCTCGACATATATTCGTGCCCCTAACACAATAAACAGTTTCACTTTAAATCACCCATCGATTTATTGCATCATTCCATCGACTACGAATATCCCCTAACCAAAACAGGCTACAGGAACAGCTGATCTCAGTTCGCGAACGCAAGTGCTCCCTCAGTGTTTACAAACGTTGTTCTGCATAGCCTACGTATAGCCGTAAGTCTAGACGTATTTCGCAGAAACGTTACATTCGGCTTTCTTATATTCATGCAACGGTAAATCCGATTACCGCACCTCAGTAAAACTACAAGTGATCTAACGGGTGTCTCCTCAGTGTATCTATATCCTAAACTTCCCTCTAAGTCAGCGTGTAGGATTCAAGATCCTCGTCTAAACTTCCCTCTACCCCAGCGTGCAGGATTCAAGATCCTCGCCTACTTTCCTTCCAACCCAGCGTGCACGATTCAAGATCCTCGCCTACTTTCCTTTCAAACCAGCGTGCAGGATTCAAGATCCTCGCCTACTTTCCTTTCAACCCAGCGTGCAGGATTCAAGATCCTCGCCTGGACTCTCAAAAATCCCCCTATGTCATTGTTCCCCTAAGACCTACACCCGGGACGTGACATGGGTATAAAAAATATTAAAAGTTTTCCTCTTTCAGTTTTTGTCAAATACTTACCATTCGTGAGAACCCTATATAACAATATCAGGTATAGCCACTTGGCCGTTGCTAATACCGCGCGGCTTATACTGCATTCCACATTAGAGCATACCGATTTCGCGCAGGCACGGCCCTCAGGCGGCGTTGCTACGCCCAACTCCCCACTTAACCGTCTATGTTTTTCTCCGTCGCACGGCACTTTACTCTCTCTGTTAACTTTTCGTGTCACTTTTATAACTATTAATTCAGAATAAATCTTATATCTTTTAGACAAATAGCTTGATACATTAAGTAAAACGACATATGGGTTCGAAAAAAAAAATGATTCGCTCAATCATGTAAAAACACGGGCACTATGTCATAAAATAAGATAATAAGGCTAAAATAGCTCCGACGACCTGTCAATTTCGCTATCTTTCGTGTATAGATACACGGTCGCTCAGTGTGCCTATGGGTAGAGGGGAAGGGGGAATTAGCTTCCAGACGCGACCGCGTCTGTTGATTTACTCATTTATTATATTTAATGTTTTTTCTTTGCTTCTTTATGTGTATACGCGAAAATACAGGTGTTCTTGATAAAAATTAATATATTTTGAGATGATAATCAATTAGTTTATTGTAAATTTACAAAGAAACAGATATGTACTTCAGCAAGAATAAATAAGATGCATATAATGTACATACCTTAGGAATTGCTGTAATATTTACTATAAGTTTTTCTAGTACTTGTACAAATACATTAATAGAATTTAAGCACCAATTTTGCTGGTTTTTGTTGGTTATTGAGAAATGATTATTTTTGAAGACAGCCAAATTTCAAGAAGAGCATTTTTTGTACCTACTATCGACGAATATCCAAAAGTATTTTGTCAACATTAACATCGGATGTTATTGCTCTATCAACAAATAATTCTTCGCTGAATGGAGAGCACCACCAAGAAGAGTTTACAGATGTTAGAAGCAATAACTTGTATGAAGAAGATGAATCAGATATGTAATGATTAAAATTAAGAATATATTGTATAAATTTGTAGATATGTATATTACATGTTTATAATAATATTTCCTATCAAGTACTTATAATACGGACAGAATCAGGTAATATTAATTTTTATCGAGGACATCTGTATTTTTACTTACATACAGAAGCAAGCAAAACATGATCATAAATAAGTAGAAATAACATTAAAAATAATAAATGAGTAAATACTTTTAAAGTACATATATATACGCACACGAAAAAATTACAAAAATAATTTTGCTGACATGGAATCGCATTTTAACCACGACTGTGTTTTACAAAAATTATTTAGAAGTTATTTTTCAAAAATAGATAAAACAACTGTTACGCGTCGTAACAAATTTTTTTATATGTACATTTATTTATTAATACAGTGGTCCTTTTGTGAACAAATCATCCAAGTTCTTCAGCCTGGGATAGGGATGTCGGTAGTATAAGGAACGAATACGGTACGTTTTTTCTTTTTTTTTTTTTTTTTACGTGGGGAAATCTTCGAAAGACACCCCGACGCTTGCAAACGCCGGGGTAGTGTGAGATTTGTACTCACTAAAACCCCACGGCTACCTTCGTGCTTTGGAAGGGGGAGGGAGGGAGTGTGCAGGAAAATCAGGGGGGCCAAGCTTCCCTCTTACGAACGTTGAAGCAAAGTTCGTAGCGCCTCCTACCAATAAGGTGCGTACTAAACTGTGAATGTGTGAATCGGTGTGAATCGGTACGTATGTGTATGTGTATACGTGTAATGCATCGCTTTATAACCTATCCACGGATCGTCGCGCCAGCGACACGTATGCAGCAGATAGAAGGATAAACATTGAAATTGAATATTTCTTCTTTTCATAGGAAACGAAAATATATTCAATTTCTTTGCATATCCTTCTATCTGCTGCATACGCGTCACTGACGCGACGATCCACGATCCAGGGAAAATGAGGACGCCATTTGACCAACGTCGAAAGGTTGTGTGTCGTGCTCACTGATACACCTAGGTATGTGTGTGTGATGTACCTAGCGCCTCCTACCAATAGGGTGCGTACTAAACGGAAACTTCAGCCAAACAATGACGGCTTGGCCCCCCTGAGGAAAATCTGTAATACAACGATAAATATATAAATTTACGTAATACACAAATAATACATAATATATAATACATACATTTACTTAAATATTTTCTGGCAACTCCTCTCAATCCGTTTCGTATTCATCCGATTGGTGGGAGTGTGCAGGAAAATCTGTAATACAACGATAAATATATAAATTTACGTAATACACGAACGATATATAATATATAATACATACATTTACTTAAATATTTTCTGGCAACTCCTCTCAATCCGTTTCGTATTCACCCGATTGGTGGGAGTGTGCAGGAAAATCTGTAATACAACGATAAATATATAAATTTACGTAATACACAAATAATACATAATATATAATACATACATTTACTTAAATATTTTCTGCCAACTCCTCTCAATCCGTTTCGTATTCATCCGATTGGTGAGAGTGTGCAGGAAAATCTGTAATACAACGATAAATATATAAATTTACGTAATACACGAACGATATATAATATATAATACATACATTCATTTAAATATTTTCTGGCAACTCCTCCCTCCTATTCCGTGTCGGATTCGTCCGAGTTCTGAGGAGCTGGATTTTCCACAAGATTTGCGTCGGTCATTTCGTCGACGATGTGGCCCATTTCCATGAATTTTTGTGCCACGCTTGTCGTATGGCGGACGAAACGTTCCCAATTTTCGGCAGATATACGATTGATACCTTCGATGAGTAGCCGTTGTACATCTTCGAGTTTGTAGGGGGTGTTGTTCGACCTCACATAATTCTTCACCATTGCCCATGCCAACTCTATCGGATTCAATTCGCAATGGTATGGGGGCAGACGCAAAACTGTTCTTCCATGTGATTCTGCGTACTCATCAATCACATATCTCTCATATCGATGTTTTATCAGTTTCACCATATTAATCAGCTGCGCTTTCACCGAACCTAGAGGTACGATTTGCCCTTTCGAATCCAGCCAATTTATGATATCTTGTCTCCGCCAGCTCATCGTTGGGCACAGTTCTGCTTTTACCAAATGGTAACATGCATTGTCCATTACGATAACGGAGCCCTCCTTCAATGACGGTAGCATAGTTTTAAACCAATCCAGGAAAGTTTCCCCGTTCATTTCATCGTGGTAAGCATGTGTTTTTTTTTTGGATTCGAAGCATAACAGGCCTCCGGGTACAAACCCCTCGACCGATCCAATATGTAGGATGATGAGCCTTTTACCATTGCCGGTGGGCTCAGGTACGCCGGTGGAGAGTCCTCGTTCTTCCGCGTCCCAATGTGACTGCACGCTGGTGTCCACCCATTTCTTGTTGTGGCATTCGCCTGCATTAACCCAGGTTTCGTCCAAATAGTAAATATGGCGATTTTCTAAGGTGTATTGCGCCAGCTTATTTAAATAATTGTGCCGCCAACACACAATATAATCTTTCTCGATGAGGGCGCTATTCCGATGTTTCGATGTAAATTTGAATTTGAGCTCGAGGAGGATTCTGTATAAGGTGGTCCGTGCGTACGTTGTAACGTCCCAACATTTTTCGCGCGGTACTATTCAAAAAATCTATTATTAAACCTCAAAACCACTCCATCAAAGTCCCTCAAACTCAACTCTTACTCCATCTCCCCAATCGCTGATCACCTTGATGTTGTACCTTAGCGGTCACCAATACGAGATGATCAATACAAACTCCACCTCGATGATATATCTTAGAGATCCCCATCACGAGATGATCGTTACAAAACCCCTTCACTTATTCGCCCAGCGAGGCACGAATTCCCTCCTCAAAACTAAATGTAAACAAGTCCCTCGCCCCAAAACCTTCTTAAACCGAGACCACGTCTCACTCATCCTCTACGACCCTCCAAATCCAAGCCATTCAAACCCCTTTCCCTTTAAAATACCCAAAATCCATGCGATGGGTTGAATATCTCCAAATACCGTTCATAAAAACCCAAGAAATCTAATTGCGACGCATATTCGGCGTACGTGACAGAAAGATGTCTATTAATAGACATTCAGTTTATAAAAACCCCGGAAGTCCTACTGCGACTTAATTCTTAAATGTGTCAAGGCCGATACCGCGCGTACCCCGCAACAAACATATAAATACGAGGTCCTGAGAGGCCGGTGTTTATTATTATCCAGTATTCTCAAGTATTCGTTTCGACTATTGTTTTCTAGTTTTCAGTATTCGTTTTAGTGAAAATCATATAGTGAAACCACTAAAAATCAGTTATCTACGGCTTCTACCGTAAGCAACTAATTAATTATTATTATTCCTTATATCATTCCCATTTATAATTTCGTATTATTATTGCTTATTGCTTTCACTTATTATCTTGTATTTATAACTTTCATTTCGTCTATTGTTTTCGCGTATTAACGCTTATTATTTTCATATTATTCTATTTTCTTAAAGTTTATCGCATATATATATATTATTGAATTATTACTACTTTTCTATACGCTTACTGCGATCATTTATATTTTGTATTATTACTACTACTACTTTCTATATATGTGCTTATTGTAATCATTTCCTTTAATTATCGTATATTGTATTTCATATTCATACTCTTATATTGTACTAATCACAATTTATATAAATGTCATGTGCTAATGCTCGCTGTCAAACGCATTTCTATAACAATTAACTGTTTTTGCATTAACGATGCATGGCATATTATCGTACTTTGAATAAACAAACGTTCTTGTTTAAATCACGCTTTGAATTATTGTGTCTAATCTCCGGTTACGAATATCCTCAAACCAAAACAAACTGCAGCAACAGCTGATCTCGGTCAGTGAACGCTAAAGCGCCAGTTGTGTTTATAAACATACTTTTGCATGAGCCGTGCTATTCACGGAAATATTATAAGTGGTTTTCTTTACATAAATGTAACGGTAAAATCAAAATAAGAGTGCTAACGGGTGTCCCTCAAATACAAATTCACTGTTAAACTTCCCTGGTCGATTAGTGTGCTGGATTACAGATTCGCGCCTGACTCCTCTAAAAACCTTCAGTGTGCTGGATTACACATTCGCGCCTGTGTCCCCTCAAAACCCTCAGAGTGACGGATTTAATATTCGCGCCTGACTTCTCTAAAAACCCTCAGTGTGCTGGATTACAGATTCGCGCCTGAGTCCTCTCAAAATCTCAGAGTGCTGGATTTTAGATTCGCGCCTGTGTCCCCTCAAAACCCTCAGAGTGCTGGATGCAAGATTCGCGCCTGATCCATTCTACCCCACATGTCATTGTCCCCAAAAGACCTCACCCGGGACGTGGCAACGTGCCAAGGGCAGGGTGTTCGTTGATTGCCCTGGTAACTTTACTCAAATTTGGCACTTCTCGCCGAAACCAAAATTCGTGGACTTTCTGCCGAATTCTATTTTGCTCCTCTTCACATACCTTCTCTATGGCGTTTGATTTATTACGCTTCTTCGGTGGAGAAGACACATTGCCGGTATTCTTATATTCGGTAATGGTTTTTTTCACAGTGAGCCTCCCTTGAGTTTCTTTGGATAATCTGGATATAGCTACATGATATTTGGTCGACGGCTTCTCAGTGAGTATACGTTTATACAAGTTTACCACGATTGTTTTCTGTCCTGACCGAACGTACTGTAAAAAACAAATTTACAACTTTAAGAAGCTATAGATTCAAATTACGATATTACGACGTTACACAGACTTGCTAATGTTCCCCCACTTTACGGTTTATATTCTTGAAATGATTAAAATAATTAATGTAGGAAAGTTAAGTTACCTTTCCTGGAGGATTTTTCCTTATCGGTGAGATGGAAGGGCCAGGCTGCTCCTGTTGCTCCTGTTGCTCCTGCTGGTCTCGCTGCCGCTCCTGTTGCTGCTGCTGCTGTTCCTGTTGCTGTTCCCGTTGCTGTTCCCGTTCCTGTTCCTGTTCCCGTTCCTGTTCCTGTTCCTGTTCCGGCTCCCGCTCCCGCTCCCGCTCCCGCTCCTGCTGCTGCCAATGGTCTTGCTGCCTCTCCTGCTGCCGTTCCCGCTCCTGCTCCTGCTGCTCCCAATGATCTCGCTGCTGCTCCTGCTGCCGCTCTCGCTCCTGCTGCTGTTGCTGCTCCATTTCTTTACTAAGCCAATCTTTATTAACAATCGGGCTGAAAACTGAGGTCCTGACCATCTCTCCCGAGCTACCGGGAGAGATGCTTCTTGTTGTTACAAGAGATTGTTCGCGACTTTGGGATAAATGACCCACATAATAATTAAAAAAAAAATAACAAAGAAAAAACTTAATTTGTTTACACTCACCAAGTAAAGAACACACCAAACAAAAAGTGAGGTACCTGCTGACGATTACCAAAGCAAATGAATACAAAAGTGAATAAATAAAATAAAGGTATAGAAACTGTATTTTAATATTTGTAAAGAATAAACAGTCAAATATCACTATTTTAGCCAGACGACATTTAGATTTGTTTGCAAATAATTTTCAAAATTGTAGGCGATTTGAAGGTGGACCATCTATCCCAATAACAGCAAACAACTGGGCCATCTCTCTCCTGCAGGGGGAGATGATCCTCTCGATAGCTTTGAAATGAAGGGTTAACTCATTTGCATCACACATGTATATTGTATGACTGCGTCAGCGGAAAATACACGACTGAACATATGTAATTTATCAATTCATTCATTTCTATTTCGTTTATTTCTTACAAAAAATGAAGTTGCGAAATATTCCACTGCGAGGATATCGGCCAGCCACTGCCCGCGGATTAGTCCGCGTTTCGTGATACAGGACAGGCATTTTTCGCGGAATATTCCGCTTTGTGATGCAAATAGGTTAACATGGTCAAATAGATTCGCTGCATTATCCTTCAATCCCTCTATTATCTTATTATACAAAACGTTAAACGAAAAGCAACTTACACAGGAGTACATATGTACATTATAAATATGATTCTGTACACTACAGTGTCATAAAATAGGTTAAATAATAATAGGTTAACCTTCACTTACCTCATGTAGCCTATAAATGCAAGAATCACAGAAAGTCGCGAAATCACGTTATGTATTCATTCAACTATTTCGCTCCCAAAGACGCTATTGGTCCGCACTATGACGCGCTCGGCCGTATACAGGCAGGGCCGGCGCGAGGATGGTTGGCGCCATAGATCTGCAAACTATACAGACGATAACTGTACCGGTGATAATGAAAGTGGTCCAAGTAAGAAATGTGAAAGAACTGAATTTATCTGTTATTTTGTGTTACATCAATTACACAAACGCAGAATTCTAAACATTACCAAACAAGAGAAACCATATCTTATGTAGAAAACTTTCATAATCAGCGGCACAACTGATGTTATATATGTTCGGAACCAAAGAATTACCCGGTAAATACACTGTTTACGTTGACAACGGTCAGGTCCCGCGTTTCGGATGAACCAGTTATTCCTTAGAAACCACCACGGCCAATCGCGCACGGTTCAAACCGTGGGTAGTGGTGGGAGCTGCGCAGATCGGTCGCAAATCGGTAGGGGCGTCGGTATGCTCTTACATGGAATGCAGTATACATAGTCCAGCCGGTATTGGGCGACGCAGCGTCACATTCAATTCATTTTCATGGGACTAATTTTGAATTATCCCCGTTTCTGAAAACGTGACCATAAAGAGCACAAGTAGGGCTGTGTTCTCAATTTTTTTCAAAATTTTAAATAGCGCCCTGCTAGTATAAAATTGCATTTGTTTAAAACAATTGCAGAATAAATGGTCTGAAATTTGTTTTTTTTTAAGCGACATAATTTTTATTAGGTACTCTTACTTACCCAGTGTAAGCACCCAAAAGCTCGTTCTTAGCTTTCTCTTAGTTCAACAGTTATAAATGAATGAAGAAAAGTAAAATTCCACAATCTTGAAAATTTTGAAAAATCCTTTGAAATACGTTTATATATCAGTAAAGACTACAACATATGCAAGTTTCACAAAAATCCTAAATGATACCCCGAAAAGTGTCCGATTTCGCGTTGAATGACCCAGAATTGAAATGCGAAAAGTATTCTTTTCACCCGCGGTCAAGTGCACGCGTGCCTGGATACACACACAGCCGCGTATCGCAGTGCAGAATGTCTGCTTGTGGCTGCCTTCGCTTGAGAGTAGCGGAGACGGTTGTGCAGATGTGTGCTTGTGAAAAGAAAACGTGCCAAAAGTGCATGTCCCTCGGTTTGCGTAGCGAGGGAATCACCTTGTCTAAGAGGAACATTTGTATCACGCTACGTCCCTCTTCGTATCGCGAGGATAAATTAGAATGATATTCACAGTAATGCGATAATAATAATATTTTCATAAATAAAGCGTCCTAACATTTGTGATGTTTCCCTAATGATAAATGGCACCAAACACGATATAATTTGGATAATACCTATTTAGTGGTAATACGCGTCGGCCGCAGAGGAGGACAGTGAATGAAAGAGATGGGTACAATCGGCAGTCCTTTCTTCCACTCCCTCTCTTCTCCTACGTTCGAGGCTGTCGACAAACTTCTAAAAATATAGAAACTGCGGTAAAATCTCTATTAGGGTTCAAAATGGACTATGGCCGGTATTCTCAGTCGCTACTTATTCGTAAGCAAACGCTTAAGCATTCGGCATCCTTTACTAGCTACCAGGTTAGTAGAGGATGCCGCATGCTTAAGCATTTGCTTAAGAATAAGTAGTGACTGAGAATACCGGCCTATGTATCGTTAGTGTTAATTTCTATCACCCCTAGTTAGAGTGGTCCCCCTTGGAACCAGTGCAGTGTGTAATATGGCATGAGCGCCGATCGTGCCATACCCAATCCGAAATCGAAAATCGTTTAGAGACAACACCGATGCAAACGAGGTTCGCGTTAAATTTTTTTTTATTTATGGTTCTTTTTTTATAAATTTTTTCTCAACGTATTTGGGACGATTTTTCGAATTAAAATGGCACCAAACACGATATGGTTTGGACAATTATATAAATATAAATGATTCGTATCAACGATAAGTAAAAGTTGTCTGATTTACGTCGTGTTTGGTATCATTTTTTAATCAGGACATTCTAACAAACATGTTGGTAAAAGTTTCATGAAAATGGAACCAAAAATAAAAAAGTTTGCTGTGTCTTTTTGTGAACAAATATATAACTTTATTAGACTGCACATAACGAGTATATAAATTGTCAGGTACACCTCTATTGTTCGACTGCTTTGTGTATCTCTCGTTCGTGCGATCCTTCTGCTCCCTCTCTTTCTCTACCACGCCTTATAATTTGCTCTCCATTCTCTCTCTCTCTCTCTCCCTCTATTTTCGCGGCACTCATACAAACACACTCTACAAGTTTTAATTTTAAATTTTGATTGCGTTAGTATTGTCTCGCACGCACACGGGTATTTTTAACCCTTCGTTGACACACCTCTTTTTTCGATCAACTTTGACATACCTGGGTGGCTCACACACAGAGCAATTTTTGAACGACTGCTGTTCGCAAAAGAGGCCTATTACCGACACCTATTGCCAAATTATGCTAATCAGGCAGGTGGCAACGGCCGGCTCAATCATGTGGAGCGCGAATCGCGTCCCCTTCCATCGACTCGCGATCCATGGAAGGGGAAGTCTCTTCCTTCCTAGAAATCGACCGTGATTTCCAGGATTCCGCCACTCTGTTCCTGACGACTAAATTGGTAATATACTTTCGCTTACGCATCTTGCTTGCGCTTACTTTCGACATTGCTTCGAATCTTATTCTATATTGCTTCGCGACTTTGCTTCGCAAGTTCTTTGCACGCATTAACGCTTAATTATATACATTAGACATTAATTAGACATTCATAAATCGTGTGTGTGTTAATAACTGTGACTTTATTGTGTTTTGACTTCTGTACATATTTGAATTATAATTGTCGTGTTAATTTAATCGCCTAAATCTTCGCACCGTTCGCTTTAATCGTTTATAAATAAATCGTGTGCTAACATTACAAGCTCAACTGTTTCCTAGTGCCTGCCCGATATTACTTTGTAACAACTGCCATTCTCATCCAAAGAATCCAATCATTATAAAAAAACCATAGGTCAATTTCAAGGTCTCTAGAATATATTCCAATAATTTTTTTATTTAAATTTTATCACAGCTTTTGTAAAATAATTCTAGATTACCACATGTCGAGAAAAAACGAAGAAAATCTTTAAAAAATTGTAACTTTTACAAATTTCAATATTAGAAGCTAAAAATCTACAGAGTTGATGTTCGGATATAATATTTTCCGAGAAAAAATTGTTTGTAAGTCGGCATTGAAAAAAGGTATTTATTTTGCATATAAAAGTTTCAGAACGTCAAAATCAGCTTATGGGTGGTTCCCACCCAGAGAGTCAACAAAGGGTTAAACTTACTTCGTGCCGAGGCTTTCGCTTACATCGAGACTTTACTGTACTATATCTTCTTTTACTGTGCCAGTTTTTCTTATCTAATATATGTTTTTATTATTTCTATGTATGTACAACGCGTGTTACTGATTATTGACTCTTTACGTGCAGGCAACGATTAAAAACAGCAGCGTGCCTCACGGTAGGTCAGGGCACCGTGGCGGAAGCAGGTACGCGTGCAGGTACCTCGTACGAAGAAACACTTCCAAGCACATCTGCTACGTGTGATTTTCCTACGGACAGAATACACGAAGAAGACGTAGGACATTTTGAAGATATTCCAATTATGGAAGGAATTATAGAAGAAGCACATTTCGATACGGACGCAGAAGATATTGAAGAAGAAATACATTTCAATGCGGACGAAGAGGAAATTGTAGAACAAGAGCATTTCGAGTCGAACGAAGAAGAAATTGCACAAGAAATAGATTTCGACACATACAGCAACGAAGATGTTGAAAGTGATGCCGATTACTGGGTGGTGGAGACTGCAGAGCCAGAACAGCCGGAAAACCCAATTTCAAAAGGAATCGACTTCGTTGATTTTCCGTATATTTTCGAACAGATACAAAATCTTGGAAAACATTCGACTATAGGTTGTGGCATCGAACATTTCGAAATAATTACATGTCAACGGAATGGACTGGAAAATGTCTATTATGTACAGTGCAAAATGTGCGAATACACAGAGCGCATATCCTGTCTTCGGAAGAGTGATGCCACTATGGATATCAACCGCGCCGCTGTTGCCGCAACAATGATGACGGGCGGCGGATATAATCAACTGGAGGACATAATGACTGCCGTGAACGTGTCCTGTATGACTAAAAGGATCTACGAGAACTGTCAAAATGACCTAATCGATGCCCTCGAAGTGGCCGCACAACGCGAAATGGAAGATGCTGGAAAAGAGGAAAAAGCATTAGCTATAGCAAGAGGCGACGTATATCCAGAATCCGATGTACCCTTTATCCCAGTTGTCGCAGATGGTAGCTGGATGAAAAGGTCGTACCACGGAGGAGATTACAATTCTCTTTCTGGCGTAGGAGCCATCGTGGGATACCACACGAAGAAAGTTCTGTACATTAGCGTGAAGAATAAATTCTGCATGACTTGCCAAATAGTAGGTACGAAGAAGAAAGAACCGCGCGAGCATCGTTGCTTCAAGAACTGGGGTCGTTATCAGAGTTCAACTGGCATGGAGAGTGTTGCTATTGTCGAAGGCTTCAATTGCAGCATAGATATGCACGGCCTAATATACTCTATATTAGTTGCCGATGGCGATAGCAGTGTGTACAAGAAGATATTGGACAGTAATCCCTACGGAAAGTATATGGTGCAAGTACAAAAAATCGAATGCACCAATCACCTATTACGCAATTTCAGTAAGAGAATAAACGAAATCGGAACAAAAGGCCGCAATAAAGATCTAAGAGCTGTCGTACAGAATAATGCTCTCCGCCTGCGTACTGGTATAAAAAAAGCTGCGGAATACCGGTTGCGAGAAGAAATACCACTCGAGGAACGAATCAGAAATTTGAAGGAAGACTTGACGAATGTACCGTCACGTTTTCGGTGAACACAAGGAGTGTCAGAAGTTAGCATACTTCTGTAAGAAATACTCTGATCCCAACAGTAGACTACGTTCCACGACTGAGAGAAGCTGGTATTTATGAAAGTATCGAAGAAGCGATGCAGCAACTTTTCGTTAAAGCTGACAGTTTGCTGCGCGGTCTAGACAACAATGCTGTTGAAGGTTTTAATAACATCATTGCTAAATTCATCGGAGGCAAAAGGATAAACTTTGGACGAGGGGGCTCGTATCAGGGTAGAGTCTCCGCTGCAGTCGTCCAATATAACAATGAATAAAGAGCCGCCAACCATGGTAAGAAAGCTGGAAGGACGTCGGAAGCGCGTGGCAGAAAAAGCAAGGGAGTATAAAAAAGAAGCGAAAGCATCCTCCTTTCGAAATACAAAACAAACGTGCGACCAGGATTACGGCCCCAACGCGGCAAAAGCAGATATGGAAGAGGCAGTATACTCTTTCGAGTGTAAAAGGCACGCGGATCTACTCCTTCACTGGCAAACGAGGCGAGACGAGATCCAAGTGGAAACTCGCGATCAGGCGAACAGCGAAAAGTGGATTGGTTATAGGAAGAAATTATTAACTGCATCGAATTTCGGCAAGGTATGCCGATTACGAAAGACTACACCACGGGCAAATACTGTGAAGAGTATAATGTACCCGCAACTCCACAATTTACATTCTCTCCAATACGGAAGGGAAAATGAGGCAAACGCATTGAGACAAATGCATGAAGAATTAGGAATGCATATTCTACCGTGTGGCCTCTTCATCGATGACACTGTGCCTCACTTAGGTGCAACTCCTGATGGCCTCGTGGACCATGATAAAATCGTCGAAGTAAAGTGTCCTGAATCGGCCAAGGATTTAACACCTGCTGAAGCAATAAAGCAAATTGATAATATAAGGCGTATTTTCAAGGGTAATGAAATGAATAAGAATCATCATTACTATTATCAAGTGCAAGGACAATTGCACATAACGAAAAGGCAACGGGCCTATTTTTGTTTATGGACGCCGAAAGGAATGAAAGTTGCAACAGTATCGAGAGATTATCGATTCTGGGCAACAGAGATGGAGGAAAAACTGAACAAGTTCTATGAGGACTGCATGTTGCCAGAAATTATAGATAGTCGATACAATCGCCAACAGCCGATTAGAGAACCTCCGTACATAAAAACAGGAGGAGCAGGTACGAGTACACAAGAAAGTACATAAAATGATGGATGAAAACATGGCAATAGCACCGGCGAGTGCATCCAGCGCATATGAAGAGCTGTCGAATCAACCAATTGCAATCCAAAGTCACTATTGCACCGATAAGTGCATCCAGCGCATATGAAGAGCTGTCGAATCAACCAATTGCAATTCAAAGTCACTATTGCACCGGCGAGTGCATCCAACGCATATGAAGAGCTGTCGAATAAGTAATTGCAATTCAAAGTCACTATTGCACCGGCGAGTGCATCGAGCGCATATGAAGAGCTGTCGAATAAGTAATTGCAATTCAAAGTCACTATTGCACCGGCGAGTGCATCCAGCGCATATGAAGAGCTGTCGAATAAGTAATGTTCCAAAATGTAAGTAAGAAAGTATGTAGAAGATACATACGGAGAGTGAATAGGACCGTCTATGACGGGGGTGGTGGTGAGCCTTTTCACACTCTCCTAATAATAAATACCTATAGCTATTCTTTCATATCAAGTGGAGATGACATGTATAAAAGCGTAAGTATGACATATAGTTTTGTTATACAAATAATTGGAGTAATTGGAAATCATCTCTCATATATGAATTTGTTTTAGATAATTCCACCAACCAATATCAACGTTGAAAATCATGCTCTATGAAGCGAGGAAAGGAAGGCAGTCTTCTCCGCAAGCATAAAGATAAGTAAATAACATACATACATTTACATTTTTACTGCATTCAGATTACAATTCGTTCTAACTTTTTATCACAGGTTCTATGACAACTGACTGGAATCGAAAGGGGTCAGTGCCATTCCAAGAAAATATTTATGAGAAATACGACACAATAATAATGGTTTCTTCAGTAAGTGTACGTATCAGATTTTACATTCAAGTGGTATAAACACAAAAAATAATTTTTATTAAATTTATTTATTTTTGCAGATCTAACCAGGGTGTACGTATGTACACTGGGCTGAGGAATATCGTTGCAACTACCACAAATGCAGAGTAGAAGAGGTACCCATTCCATGACGCCGACCGGGCTAGAGAAAATGTGCAGCAGCAGATTTTCTGTCAGCTGGAGGAGCAGATTTTCTCTCCTCGAAGTGATAGAAAATATAACCTATATGCTATACCCGATTTCCTAAAGATACTGTTGCGGCGTAATAATAATGTTTCGGAAGGATAATGAAAAGTTCACAAATGTAGCGTAATACAACGAAATAGCCGCTAAATATTTATTATCTTATAGCATATACATAGGTTATATTTTCTGTCACTTCGAGGAGGGACCACATAATAATCACGTGTTGGATTCAACATCAAACACAATTTTATATATGTTTGTTCATAACTGCTTTCTGCATAGGATGTGTATTTCATGTTCTGTTTCAGTGTTTTGCTAATTAAAAAATGTCTATCCTAACAAACGTCATTTTCTAGGGACATGCCCTCATCTATTTTTCCTTTTCACTTATAATTCCTTACTGCCAACGTAGAATATTGTAGCATAAGCACATTTCAAGTAAATGTACAATGAATTTTCTACGTTTGCAGTACCAGCAGACTTTCTGTTTAAAAAGTACAACGCAACAGCTGAGAATTTCTTTCCACATTCAAAATAACATATGGAAATTGCAAACAGCTCCCTCTCGCGTGCACAGGCAGCTGCGTATCTATGGGTAATACCATTTCAGTGCAGAAAAAACCTGCTGTAATACCGACCTGCCGAATCGGCCAGACCACGTGACGTGTCTACCCCCTTAACAGCCCTGATAACCAGATCTGGAGCGCAGGGCCTGACGTCAGATCCGTAGTCATCTGTGTCCGCATTAGGCTGCGGTCTGAGGTACAGAGCCTGACATCAGGGCCTGACGTCAGATGAACAGCAGATTTGCATCAGATCCTGCCGTTCGCCTGACATACAGTAACAGCGCCATCTGAGGGTCAGAATTGGCAAACAATTCCCTACGCGTGACGTCACACGGCTGTCCCTACGCGTGACGTCACATGCACGTGGCTACGCATCAACACATTTGTACCGTGATTGCTATAGGTGTGTCCCCCCACCCTTTCTACTGCGCGCAGGGAATTTGTAAGCAGCAGTTTCGGAGCAAATTATGTTCACATAACATACGAGGTTTATTAAATAAGGTCTAAATTTATTTGTAAAGGTATGTTTCTTTATTTTTAATAATACATCAATATATGTGGCACATATATATATAATTTATTCTGAAAACAAATACAATATTAGTATAAAATTGAATTGATACTGGGAATGTATCAATCCATGATTATATTATTAAACGGGCGCTGAAAAGTGCCGATTGATGTTCATTGTGAACATCGAGAGGTTGTTTACGTTTTAATTAATTAAAATGGGCACTGAAAAGTACCGTTTGGTTTCTTCGCCACTGTAAAAGGAGACACTCCTCTACTTTTAATGGGCACATTTCTGAAAAATAAAATATTTACCATATTTAATTATCGTTTTCCCGCGACAGTAAATCGTGACTTTTACAATCATGACACTAAATATCATGACTTTTACTGATACGGACCTTCAAAGATCTGCTTCTTCTTCGGGCTGCTGGTCGTCCGTCCACAAATCGTGGCGCATTCGCGATACATTGGAGGCTGCTGTCGCGCGAGGAATACGTTTCTTACTTCGGACCCTCTCCTTGGCGGCTCGAAGTGCCTGCTGGATCGACCGTTGAAAATCAGATCGGAGCTGCTTGGTGAAGTGCAGATTTCCAGACACCGCTTCTGAAAAAGTAATGCACGCAAAGTACGTTAGCATAATTATGCATAAAAACATGGAAATGCTTATTGATTCGTACCGTATATCGCCATCACGATACGAGTGTTATACAACGGCCTTTGTCCTGTTCGGCCGAACCACGTGAAGGCCCGTGTCACGTCGTCGACCAGTGCTTCCTTCAGGCAAATCCCCACCGCTTCCTTCATGCTGAACCCACCCACGTATTTTAATTACTGAACCTAAGCAAAGTAAGTAAAGATTGATGTAAGTATGTATTATATAAAAGTAAATAAAATCATAATTTCGCTTTCACTTACAACATTGGAATACGTTTCGTCGTCGATGGTCTCGAAACAGTCCACCTCCTCCGGTGACGAGAGAGGAATGACTGCTGGTTTGCTTGGTGGACCATTACGGGTGGGTTGCACACATTGACGAACACTCTCCAACAGAGTATTCATTCATCTGCAAGCAGAACGGATGGAGACGTAACGTATTAATAAACACGATAACATGCAATACTTACCTTAGCTCCGTCTTGACGTTCGCCGTGCGATCTTCCAGGCTCCTGCGAACATGAACATTTATAATAGAAAACTTCACACTATCAATATTTTTATAACAAAAAAAAGAAACATGTAAATTTACCCATTAGCAGAAGGTTGTATTTGCACTGTATGGTGCTGCAACGGCTCATTCCGAATGACTGTGGCGCGTGCAGACGACGTCCCTGGATCGTGATGATCCCTTAATGTTGCGAGGGCAGGAAAACTGGCAGCAGCAGGACTGTTCTGTAACATAAGAACGTTACTTGGATTAGTCGTAGAAAAATCCTGTGACGTTGTTAGATTATTTGCTTCCTGCAGGATTGTCTTCAAATCCTGGATGTCCCGATCGATGGATTGCTTCTGCATGGTTGACGTCCTCTTTTTCGGAACTTCCTCCTCCGTAGAAGTCGTCTGGTACCTCGCTGGTTTGGCGACCACACGCTTCTCTCGCTGCGACATGTCAACTTGTGAGTAAAAGTACATATTACAATACTTAGCAAAGGCGTGTTGGCTGTTTTTCCTATTTTACATGCATTATTAACCGAGCCCAAACCTCAAGACGTACCCAGCTAATGTATTACTCAATAATTCGAGTGTAACTCGACAAAGGCTATAACAGTAGAAAACGTGAAAAAATGACCCATGCAGAAATATTCGAACTTTTGAGTTTTTAAATTGCGATAACTTTTTTTCGAGAAGCCGTAGAGGGCTGCAATTTCGTGACATCTCTAAATCTTAGGTCTAGATTATATAGATAAAATTTCAGAAAAATATCTCTACTCCCTTCCGAGATAGGGGGTCGATTCGAGGGTTGCATCCATAACAGCGGCATAGGTACAATTGTACCTTCATACATTTTATATGAAGATAATGCCAGGAGAAAAAAAGGGATACAATTTTTTTTAATGATAATGTTATTTTATTGTAAAAAATGTAAAAAATAGATCATTTATGTCATAAAGGAAAATTTAAGAATTTTTTAAATAGATTTTCATAAATCTTCTTCGCAAGTAATGCACGTTGTCTTTGCTACGGAATGTTCATCGCAAACAGGTTTCACGCAAACCACGCAGGACTTTCTGGTCTTGCGTTGTTTCCGCTTCAGGTCTCGGCAGACATAACAGCTACCAACGACAGGGGAGGCTCCACGACTACCATGAGGTACTTGAGGGCCCGCTACTGCTTCTGATGCTGTCACGATGCGTCGTCCAAGCACCATTTCTATTGCACCTCGAAGGAAATGGTTTCTCGACAACATTCGATTTTGACTACGAGTTTCAATTGCAGGCATGCATAACTGCTTGGCAAGATCTTTCAGGAACTTTCTTCGTTGGTCCTTTGTCCTGAACCGTGGGTTGTGTTCTCTGAAGATGATGTAGGACGCTAACCCAGTGACGTCAATCATGTTATAAAAAAATGCCAGAGGCCAACGCAATGTTCGTCGTTGCACCGTATACTCTCCCAACATTTTGTCCATAACATCGACTCCACCTTTGGTTTTATTGTAGTATCGAATTATCTGCGGTGTGGCTGCTTGTGTCTCCTCAACTTCTCCCGTCATGTGCATGGATGATAGAAGTACAACTGATTTATTCTTTTTTGGCACATATGACCAGACTGTTGCATCATGGTTGTAGGCAAAATTTATTGATTTTACAGGCCTCTCTTTGGCAGGCTGCATGTTGCTTGGCAGGAACCTTTTGTTTTTTCTTACTGTACCAACTAGTGTCATGTTCCAGGAGTTTAACACCTTACATAGGTTCATACTTGTGAAGAAGTTATCGGTGGTAACATTTCTTCCAGAGCCTTTGTACGAGCTGACTAGGTCTAATACAGTTCGTTCACCAACGTTTACATGTCGAGGACCATCTGTTGGTTTCCCAGTGTAAAGTTGACCTTCTAACGGGTAAGCGTTTGTTGCGTCACAAGCCCAGAAAATTGTTATGCCATATTTGGCCGGTTTAGAAGGTATATACTGTGTAAATTTAGTACGGCCTCTAAATGGAAACAATTGCTCGTCGATGGTGATACATTCATGTGGCTTGTAGGCTCCCATCAAATTACTGTTCAGCATTGTCCAGATGTCCCGTATTGGTGCAGCTTTATCTGTTTGTACACGTTCTGCGCGTGTATTTTCATTGTCGAATCTAATAAATCTGAGCATCATCTTGAAGCGGTCACGAGACATGGCTGCACGTATAAGAGGCAGAGCATCAGCATTCCATATATCGTCCAGATTCTCTTTATTGTTTCTGTGGACACCAGCAACAATCAGTATGCCCAAAAATGCATCGAGTTCAGTTTCACTAAATGCCTCGAATGTTTTTTGTGGTGGCCGTTTGGAATAATCACGAAACCTTTGTACTAGTCGATTGTTGTAAGCATCACAAACTCTCTTGGCCTTTCGATTTCTTTCTCGTAATATGATGTCACACATCTCTGAAGTCATGATTGACTTGAATAGCTGTTTTGCCGTATACAGATTGCTAATTGCTGCAGGCCCACCTCTATGTCGTAGGATGTTACGAGATCTGGTTTGTGCATTTGGCGGTGGATCACTACACCATTGAGTCCCATCCTTAGCAGTCCAAATGTCAGGCTCATCCTCAACACTTTCGTCCGAGTCGTATTCATCTTCCTGCTCTATTACCATTTCTTGTTCCACGTCTGACTCTTCTTCAGTTGAAGCATCCGCTTGTGGTACATAGTTTTCGTTATCAGATGCAATATATGGTTCTTCCTCATATTCCGAATCAGATTCATTAATCGTTCCCCTTATTTCGTCGCACGTATATCTATAAATAGATGGAAAAATAAAAGCAAGTAAATAATTTTCCTAATGAAATACTACTACATAAAGACTTATTATGATATGATACCAACCTGCAAACTCGTCTCCTTGGATTACGGCGTATACTAGGTCCAGCTTCACTATCACCCATGATGATTTATGTAGTAGATGAATTCACTTTGAATTATAGGAATGGCTGAGGATGGTAACAGGTCTTCAAAAAATACTTAAATTCAAAAAAGAGCTTCGTACGGACACGAAGTGGACCTGATGGCAACCGTCCACAGAATGATTTTCCGTCGTCGAACCGACTAGTACTTTGTTCTCGCTTCTAGCAACCCTATCATGAAACGGTTGCGTTGTTTTCAGCCGCGTTTTCGGCGAGTCAAGGGTACTCGCCGAACGGAATATACGGTGACCAGGCGTAGGGAAAAACCCCAGGCCTGGTGCTAGCTGTACAGGGCTGCGGCCTACAGAATTTATAGGTAACTGATAAATAATACAAAATTACCAAATAGCCCTGAATATCCGTAAAATATCATAAAACATGACATAAACAATGTGTCGATACTAAATGTTATCCATTTATCGTACCAATTATACCAACAGTGAGAATTGTTAAATAAAATATGTGCAGGTACAATTGTACCTCTGCCGCCTGTTAACGGTGTAAAATTATGCCGCCTGACGAGGGTTAATATTGCTCTTCATAAGTAATATTATATTTACACGTATCCTTGTTAATCTTTGTTGATGAGTTATTTTATCGTTTGGTTCGAATATTTCTGCATGGGTCATTTTTTCACGTTTTCTACTGTTATAGCCTTTGTCGAGTTACACTCGAATTATTGAGTAATACATTAGCTGGGTTCGTCTTGAGGTTTGGGCTCGGTTAATAATGCATGTAAAATAGGAAAAACAGCCCACACGCCTTTGCTAAGTATTGTAATATGTACTTTTACTCACAAGTTGACATGTCGCAGCGAGAGAAGCGTGTGGTCGCCAAACCAGCGAGGTACCAGACGACTTCTACGGAGGAGGAAGTTCCGAAAAAGAGGACGTCAACCATGCAGAAGCAATCCATCGATCGGGACATCCAGGATTTGAAGACAATCCTGCAGGAAGCAAATAATCTAACAACGTCACAGGATTTTTCTACGACTAATCCAAGTAACGTTCTTATGTTACAGAACAGTCCTGCTGCTGCCAGTTTTCCTGCCCTCGCAACATTAAGGGATCATCACGATCCAGGGACGTCGTCTGCACGCGCCACAGTCATTCGGAATGAGCCGTTGCAGCACCATACAGTGCAAATACAACCTTCTGCTAATGGGTAAATTTACATGTTTCTTTTTTTTTGTTATAAAAATATTGATAGTGTGAAGTTTTCTATTATAAATGTTCATGTTCGCAGGAGCCTGGAAGATCGCACGGCGAACGTCAAGACGGAGCTAAGGTAAGTATTGCATGTTATCGTGTTTATTAATACGTTACGTCTCCATCCGTTCTGCTTGCAGATGAATGAATACTCTGTTGGAGAGTGTTCGTCAATGTGTGCAACCCACCCGTAATGGTCCACCAAGCAAACCAGCAGTCATTCCTCTCTCGTCACCGGAGGAGGTGGACTGTTTCGAGACCATCGACGACGAAACGTATTCCAATGTTGTAAGTGAAAGCGAAATTATGATTTTATTTACTTTTATATAATACATACTTACATCAATCTTTACTTACTTTGCTTAGGTTCAGTAATTAAAATACGTGGGTGGGTTCAGCATGAAGGAAGCGGTGGGGATTTGCCTGAAGGAAGCACTGGTCGACGACGTGACACGGGCCTTCACGTGGTTCGGCCGAACAGGACAAAGGCCGTTGTATAACACTCGTATCGTGATGGCGATATACGGTACGAATCAATAAGCATTTCCATGTTTTTATGCATAATTATGCTAACGTACTTTGCGTGCATTACTTTTTCAGAAGCGGTGTCTGGAAATCTGCACTTCACCAAGCAGCTCCGATCTGATTTTCAACGGTCGATCCAGCAGGCACTTCGAGCCGCCAAGGAGAGGGTCCGAAGTAAGAAACGTATTCCTCGCGCGACAGCAGCCTCCAATGTATCCCGAATGCGCCACGATTTGTGGACGGACGACCAGCAGCCCGAAGAAGAAGCAGATCTTTGAAGGTCCGTATCAGTAAAAGTCATGATATTTAGTGTCATGATCGTAAAAGTCACGATTTACTGTCGCGGGAAAACGATAATTAAATATGGTAAATATTTTATTTTTCAGAAATGTGCCCATTAAAAGTAGAGGAGTGTCTCCTTTTACAGTGGCGAAGAAACCAAACGGTACTTTTCAGTGCCCATTTTAATTAATTAAAACGTAAACAACCTCTCGATGTTCACAATGAACATCAATCGGCACTTTTCAGCGCCCGTTTAATAATATAATCATGGATTGATACATTCCCAGTATCAATTCAATTTTATACTAATATTGTATTTGTTTTCAGAATAAATTATATATATATGTGCCACATATATTGATGTATTATTAAAAATAAAGAAACATACCTTTACAAATAAATTTAGACCTTATTTAATAAACCTCGTAGGTTATGTGAACATAATCTGCTCCGGAACTGCTGCTTACAAATTCCCTGCGCGCAGTAGGAAGGGTGGGGGGACACACCTATCACTGTTACACGTCTCAGGCGAACGGCAGGATCTGATGCGAATCTGCTGTTCATCTGACGTCAGGCCCTGATGTCAGGCTCTGTACCTCAGACCGCAGCCTAATGCGGACATAGATGACTACGGATCTGACGTAAGGCTCTGCGCTCTCACGGCAGACCCTGCTGCCAATTTGATGTCAGATTGGCGTCAGATGGTTATCAGGTAGGTACATCAAGTAGCGCGAATCTATATCGGGCCAATAAATTTTGAAGTTGGGACCACCTAGACAATATCATGTCAACAGGCAATACCCACTTCAAATCGTTGAATGAAATTTCATTACCTTTATGAAAAATTTGTAATTTCATTTTGTCATTAATTACAATTTGAATATTAAGTACTGAAAGATCATTGTCAAAATCAAGTTTATAGAAATAAATTCTAGAATTCGCTAATTGAATATTCCAACATTCTGAAATTATAAGTTTCTCTTTATACTTACTTACTAAATCTGAAAAATTTTCAATTAAATCTAAGTCTTCAAATTCTTGAACTAAACGTTCATGATTTTGAATGACTTCTTTTCTACGTTTGTTCAGAATCTTTCCTTTGTGGCAGTACAGGCTTTGAAAGATAAGTTGGTAAATTGGGAAAAATAGAAGGTACTGCATCCTCTATAAGCTTTGGACACCTCAGTAAAATATTCTCAAGTATTCCACTAGAAGAAGCAACTTGTTCATATCTAAGAATATCATTATCGGCAAAATGAAGACTACAAACAGCAGAGGACTTTGTAGGTGTCCAATGTTTTCGCGGAATAGCAGCTACCCATTTTTTTCGCAATTCTTCATTCTTTGGAAATAAAAAAACGGAAACATAATTGTTTGATTTTAAAGTGCTATCATAATTCTCCTTGCAACCGGGAACGCAGCAACGCCGTGGCATTGTTAATTTTGAAAATCTTACTGTAAAAAACTAAAATGAGAAAGACAAAATTCTAGCCTCTACTAAGCAACTGTGCTACACACAAATGGAAGAAAAATCAACGTAATTAATAAAATAAATAAAAAACCTGTACTACATTACATATCCTATTGCACTACACTATATTTATTGCACTATATCACATTTTATTTTCATTAATGGCACAAATAAACATTTATTAAACCCGCGGACAGCCACATCGACTGGGTTACGTTTATACCAAAACCGGACTCCCGCCCTGTTGCCAGATTTATGTTCAGCACGGCTAGTATTAAAGACGGCTGTGGCTGTGCGTAGATGTTCCTGCTTCTGCATTCAATGGCTCTTCTGTACCATGGGGTTGGGATGTAGATATTCCTGCTTCTGCATTCAATGGCTCTTCTATGCCATGGGGCTGGGATGTTGATGTTCCAATTGCTGTGTAACAAATTGGAATATGCCCAGATAACCATCTGTTGCCAATCTGACATCAGATTGGTAGCAGACTCTCGCACGAGTCTGCACGTCAGAACCGTAGTCGTCTGTGTCCGCATTTGGCTGCGTTCTGAGGTGCAGATTCTGATGTCAGATGCCTGATGTCAGATCGGCAGCAGATGGACAGCAGATTCTGCCGTCTGCTAGGCACAGCCAACAGCGTCATCTGAGGGCCAGAATTTTCAAACAATTCCCTACCCGTGACGTCACATGCCCGTCCCTACCCTTACATAACCATCAAGCAGATTCTATATACATTATATTAAATAATTAATTCTACTTATCTAAAAAAGTATTTATTTTTTAATAATATAGAGGATCGGTGATTACAATTGTTACAAAATAAGTTGTGCATATAAATACGAAGAGGGACACATTTAAATTTATATTTACAAATCCACGTTCCGTAACCACTGGTACCTAGTAGGGGCGATATCAGAAAATTTCATTCAATATTTTGGACATCTTTTTGTGGAAAAGCATCATATTTCCTGTTGTGTTAGCACTGAAAACAAACACAATATTAGTATAAAATTAAACGTAACGTATGAATAAACAGGATACTGTTGCGCGATTTCGTGGGGATTTCAATAATACGGCGGGTCCGTGCCCGTCGAATGCTGAGGCATTCAGTTCACGAGTTTGCGCGGGAATTTCAGATGGTATGAAAATAAGATGAAGCACTTCTGAATAAATTCTGTTTGGATTTTATTTACTAGCTCGACGTTTACTGTTTTACTAGCAAGTTAGATCAGCCCTTTTACAGAATGTACTCCTCGCTTGTAACCTCGGAGCACCCTACTCCTCTAATTTGGCAAGTTCCTCCGACTTCCTCCTCGGATCCCTTCGTCCAATCAAGACGGTGCCGTCCCTCCAGCTTCGTCAGTGGGTCGTCCTTCAGCCCTCTCTTCGTCCTTGGTCCTTCCTCCGCGCTTCCCTCGGCTGGTGGTCGAGGCACGCTTTCCGATTACATACTTTACATACCTAAACTGCGTACAGTACATACATTTCTAACAGGTAGGCAGGCGCGCAACCCTCAGGGTCAAGACGACGTCGCCGGCGCAAAGTTTATGACTTTATGACTTTCAGTCTTGCTCGAGCTGAGTTTTTACCCTAACTGGACATCGGCAATTATTGAAAGGGACGACAGAGTTTTAAGTGATTTTACGAGACGAGCAGCTGCCCACTCGACAAAATTTGGCACGCAGATGTGGAAAGACGAGTTAAGTTATTTATTATCCTCGCCTGGCCTAACTGTTGTTTTGAATATTACTGAATACAATCCCAGACTCTCGTACGCCTTCTGAGTCCAGGTATCAGCTATTAATATTGTACGAGCACGTTCGAAAAACTGGCAAGGGAAAAACCCTCGAAGGGCACAACGCGGTCTACGTGTTTATGAATCCTGACTATAAATTCTTCCTTGTCCCGCGTTTCAAACTTGCTTAAGACCTTCCAGATGTGCCGTTCGTTTCGGATCTAATTATAGTATATCTGTTTTTCAATTAAAAGGATTTTGAATTTCGCTCTACATCTAACCTCGATATTTCTATGTCTTATAGCTAACTTCACATAATTCAACCAGCGGAACCCGCAACAATACATGCGATACTTACATCAGCTCCATCTCCACACAGTACACACGGCTGAAACGATTGTGGCCGATCGAGTTTCGATTGCATTCGAGCTTACTAGGGCTGACTTTTTCGAGTGTATAACATTTCACTATTCTGTGACACGATCTGGTAATCTAAAGATAGGAAATGGTTAAGATTGTCCCTTCGCATAAAAAGGTAATCTTTACTAAAATTGATTTTAGGTAATGGGGGAGGGTGATTTGTTTGTACACGTGAGTCAGTAATTGGTAAGATTTTAACTTTTTCAGAATTACATAAGACATCTTTGGTTGAGGCTACTTCAACGGAGGATCGTGTCCGCTCTCCTGAAGACTCTATCACAAATTTAGACTCTCCAAGCTTCATTGCATCACGCATCACAATAACCCCGGGCACTCCCCCCCTACTGTACCACAAAACTCGGATCCCAGGTTGCTGATCCGAAGCGGGGTATCTGTTGTCGAGACCTTGCCGATAACCAACTGATCGAGCAGAGCGAGGGCATCCTCACGCACTTCACAAATCTCGGGTCCCAAGTTGCTGATCCGAAGTGGGGGTGTCTGAATTACCTTACCGTATGCCGACGGATCGAGCAGAGCGAGGCACCCTGAGGCACATGGACCCCCTCTAACGATGCCTGAAGTGGGCGATGAAGAGCGATCCTCCATCCCCTACAAATTTGCAATCATTGGACAATGGCCTACCCTCTCCAGAGAATACACTCATCGGATTGGGAGACATTTCCTCGTCATCCGCCGTATAGTACTCGTCACTGTCTGTTTCGTAAGTTTTTGTCTTCCCTAATTCAAGTGTGGCCTCATTCGTTTGATCATCATTATCGCTTTTTCCATACATTAGAAACACATTAGCTATTAACTTTTCATTCTTGTATTCTAAAGACCTGTCCCTGTCAGCGTTTACCTCCCCGGAAGCAGCGATCGGCGATTCGCTGGCGCCTGTGACCACCTCACGCAAACATTCCATGGGAAAACATCTGGATTGTCGGTTTCGGTATGTTTAATTAAAGCAATCGAAGTTTGATCGAACTGAGTGGAATTTGAAGGATTACGAGATAAGGCATCCGCGTTAGAATTTTGTCTCCCTGGCTTATACACGATATTATAATCGTATTCGTTCAACTTTATTCGCCAACGCATAATTTTAGACGTCGGATCCTTCACATTGTGCAGCCATTCACGGAGCACAGTGCTTTAGCACTCCATGGGCCTCGAACCCATCCCCAGAAAACGGACGCTGTTTTCCGAAGAGCCACGCAACTAATTGGTGACAGCGGTGGGATTTGGACACAAGATCTGCGAGTCCTCGGCGTACTGGCCAGACGCTTTACCAACTCCCCCAATATCGACTGCCCTTCTATTCACAAAGAGGAAATTAGGAGTCACATAGATTCATTGTTAAAAGGTAATATAATTCAGCCATCAATGTCCCCTTATAATTCTCCTGTTTGAATAGTCCCTAAGAAGTCGGATCACACCGGGAAACCCCGTTGGCGCATGGTGATAGACTATCGCAGATTAAACGAAAAAACTATAAGTGATGCTTATCCGCTCCCGAATATAATAGACATTTTGGATCAATTTGGCGCAGCGAAATATTTTAGCACACTTGATTTGGCGTCGGGTTTTCATCAAATTCCTATGGATCCTGAATCAAAATTTAAGACTGCATTTTCATCTCCGAATGGACATTATGACTTCAACAGGATGCCCTTCGGGTTGAAGAACGCGCCTGCAACTTTCCAAAGATGCATGGATTTAGTTTTATCGGGTTTGCAGGGTGTTGAATTGTTCGTTTACATGGACGATATAGTTATATATGCTAATTCCGTAAAGGAACATACCCACAAATTAAAAGTTCTTCTAGCCAGATTGCAAAGCGCAGGACTGACACTCCAACCGGAAAAGTGTAAATTTCTTAGGCGAGACGTAGTATATCTCCGGCACGTAATTTCCGTGTTAAACCTGATGCTGGGAAGACGAGGGCTGTAAAAGAGTTTCCCATTTGTTGAGTACGCAAATGCTCGTACGTATTTGTCGAACCGTTTACGTACAAATATATGAATGAACTCACGTTGATGCGGAGAAGTACAACGATTTAAAATTCAATAAGTCACACAAAATACAACTAATTATATTGGGAAGAGTAAAATTGAAATTACACGTAGACTGGTGTTGCTCGTCCGAGCGATCGTGTGGAAGTGACCATAGCGTCACCCGCTTACCCTCAAGACGGTACGGAAGCGGAAACGCCGACGCTGCTAGCGCCGAAAAATTGACGCTTAAAGTGGTCATTTGATTGGTTGTCTAATAACCGCGAAAAATCGCGCGGGAGACACCGCACACCGAACGGAAAGGACGCTTGGGTTTTTCCCAAAGTTACGCCTAGCCGCTCGCCACGCACCCCTCTCGCCGTGCTTTACGACTGTTTGAGCGTTTGACCGTTGGCCACGTGAACGTATACCGGTTTGAGGATAGGCGCGGGAAATAAAGCACAGTATTGATGAGCAGAGAGTCAATGTTTATTTTACACTCGCGGAGTGAGTCGAACAGTAAAAGGTACCCGTGAGAATGAGCGTGGGCACGTCGTGCGAAAGGTGAGAATTTATAGTCTCGTTGAGACGAGTCGCGATGAGTTCAACACGTGGCCGCGTACCTGACCACGATCCACAACCAATAGCTGCGATGCGAATGAGAATGAGAACAAACGCGTGAGCGATGAGAAAGTATGGGATGAGCACTAACGTGAGCAGCTCTTTGAGAATTTACGAGTTACTTGAGAAAACGTTCAGTGAAACCGACGCGTCTACCTTCGTACTCTGCGTGAACAAGATTGAAGAGCAATATGGCCGATCGATTTCCGTTAGTCGTCTTCTCCAAAAGTCTGGAGGATCGAGCGACGTGGGGAAATGCGATTGGCTGAGCGTTCTGTCGCTGACACCTAATTGGTCTATCGATTGTGGATCGGGCTTGTCGCTCCGCTGTCCAGGAGGTGCTGCGGTGAGTTGGGTGTGGCGGAGATCGGAATTACCGAATCTCAAACATGCTCCCGGCCTCAACAGCTGGAAGAAGATGTTGATGATGAATCTGTAACATTCAATACAGCCAATTTTGCGATTAGCCTGGTTAAAATGGTAGTAGCGGTCTTGAGCGTCACCACCCTGGTCAATCCATCCTTCCCTGGGTGAAGGGTGAGAACCCGAGCAAGTGGCCACTTGCTAGGGGGAAATCGCTCATCGGTGATGAGCACCAGAGAGCCGACCTTGATGGCGTTGGATGGATAATGCCACTTCGAGAATGAGAGCTGACGTTGCAGATAATGAGCTGACCATTGAGTCCAGAATTGTTGAGTCTTCTGTTGGATGAGTTGCCACCGCGCTGATGGTGAGATGGATGTGTGCTCCACAGAAGGTTCAGGTAGAGCTGAGAGCGGGTGGCCAATGAGGAAGTGAGCAGGAGTGAGCGTTGCGACGTCATCAGGATCGTCGCTGAGGGGCTCGAGAGGTCGTGAATTCAGCAGGGCCTCAATCTGCGTGAGAAGTGTACTGAACTCTTCGTAAGTGAGTGCTGTTTCACTCACTGTTCGCCGAAGATGGTGTTTGGTGGACTTCACCACAGCCTCCCATTTGCCTCCCATGTATGGTGCGGCTGGAGGGTTGAAACACCAGTGAGTGTTGTCGTTGACAAACAGCTGAGCGAGAGTTTGGTGATCTTGAGAGCCCTGAGTGAACATCCTCTTGAGCGTGGCATCGGCTCCGATGAAGTTGGTGCCACAATCTGAGTAGAGTGAGTGAGGGATCCCTCTCCGTGAGATGAACGGTCGGTACGTTGCGATGAAACCTTCTGTGGAGTAGTCAGTGACTAGTTCGAGATGAACAGCTGAGGTGGTGAGACAGACGAATACACAGATCCATCCCTTGTGAGTCTTGGCGCCTCGCCCTTTCCACGTCCTTAAAGTGATGGGACCAGCATAGTCCAGTCCAGTGTTGGTGAAGGGGCGTGTGGGTGTGACTCGTGAAAGAGGTAGTTGGCCCATCAGTTGATGGGCACGGATCCCCCTTTGCCGAGCACACACAACACACCGTAGAATGTGAGATTTCACTGGAGCCCGACCACCGATGATCCAATAGGTCAGTCTGATTTGAGCGAGTGTGAGCTGAGTCCCTCCATGGAGAATTTGTCGGTGAGCTTGATCTATAATCAGATCGGACAGACGTGAGTGACGAGGCAAAATTGCAGGATGCTTACTTCCATATGCAATGTAGGCGTTGTTGAGTCGGCCCCCGACTCGGATCACTCCTTCTTGGTCGATAAAGGCCGTGAGACGATTGAACGTGTGAGACGATGGCAGCGTTGCGTCAGAGCTGAGCATCCTTAATTCGTGTGCGAAATAAAGGGACTGCCTCGCTTTAATCCAAAAGATCCTGGCCCTCTCCAGATCCTCGGGCGACTGAACGATGAGTGGTAAGGAAATCGTTGACCTCCTTAAACGTGATAGAATTCTGAAACAAACTGAAGTGATACGAAAGAGTTTGTTGAGAGATGAGTATTTGTAAATGAGGTCCCAGTGATATTCGAGTTTTCGAATGTTGAGAAGATTTGAGACTCCAGGACGAGCTTCCTGCATGCTTGGACTGTCCTTTAATGTAGGTTGAGAGGGCCATGATTCACTGGGTTGAGTGAGCCAAGATGGTCCCGTCCACCAAAGCTCGTGGTGTTCAAGCTGTGTTGTTGTTAAGCCTCGAGAGGCACAATCAGCTGGATTCGCTGTCCCTGGAACGTGTCTCCAATGTGCGTGTGGGGTGAGCTCTTGAATTTGGGAGACACGATTCCGTACATAATCCTTCCAGCGTGAAGCATGTGATTTGATCCATGAGAGTGATATTTGAGAATCCGTCCACAGATGAGTTGTAGAGATGTTGAGTTGAAGAGTAGCTTGAACGTACTTCGTGAGCTTTGCAAGCATTAAAGCTGCCGTGAGTTCGAGCCTCGGGATTGTGAGTTTCTTGAGTGGTGCTACCTTGGTTTTGGAGCACACGAGTGTCGACACTTTGTGAGCTGTGGACGGTGAGGATACGATAATGTAAATTACCACTGCCATGGCGAGCTGAGACGCATCAGAGAATCCATGTAATTCCACTGTAGAATAGGAGAAGGTGTTGAATCACCTTGGTATTCAGAGTCTGGCCAGACTTGTGAGATCTTCTCTGATGGTGAGCCAGTGAGCAGTGACTTGGGAAGGCAGTGGATCGTCCCAGTCGAGTTTGTGCAGCCACAATTCCTGCAAAAGTGCCTTTGCCCGAATTATGACTGGAGCTAAGAAGCCGAGTGGATCAAATATCTTGGCTACTTCTGAGAGAATGAGACGTTTTGTGAGTCTTGAATTGCTGAGAGGTTTTGTTGAGAATGAGAAATTGTCGTTGAGAGAGTTCCATTGTAATCCGAGGATTTTGGTATTGCAGTCGTCTAATGCAATGTACGAGTTGCTAGCTCGCACTTCTTGAGAAATTGAATCAAGCAATGGGTAGGTTATCTGCCACTTGGCAAGTGGAAAACCGCCCGCCTTGCACAGGTCATTTAATTGTTGAGCGATTGTAATGAGTGTCTCACCCCCGTCGGCGCCGCCGAATATGTCGTCGACGTATCTGGCATGAGTGATTGACGGTACTGCAAGGGGAAAACGATGCCCTTCGTCTTCGACCAACTGCAGTAGTGCTCTGACAGCGAGGAACGGCGCAGCCTTGGTTCCGTACGTGACCGTGGTGAGTTTGTAGGGCACCTCCTTTGAATCCTCGTCAATCCACAGTATGCTCTGGAGGTCCTGGTCGTCTTCGTGAACCTTGATTTGTCTGTACATTTTTGTCACGTCTGTGGCGAAAATGTACTTGTGCTGGCGAATCCACAGCAACACATCCGTGATGTTGAGTAGAAGGTTCGCACCAGTGTGCATGAGATCGTTGATCGAGTGCCCCGTTGTGGTCGGGCTTAAGCCATTGAAGACGATCCTCAACTTCGTGGTCTGACTGTCGAGCTTGAGTACTCCATGATGTGGAAGATAAAAAACAGAGTGAGTATTAGGTGAGAGTGAGGGAGCTCTTACCATATGATGGAGTGCCTCATATTCCTTCATGAACCCTTGGTAGAGATTGCGATATTCAGAATCTTTGTTGAGCTTGTTGAGTGTTCGCTTCAGACAGGCATGGGCTGTCTGGTAGGAATTGCCCAATAGACTTCGAGATGACTTGAGAGGGATGCGTACGATGTACCTTCCTGTAGAATCACGAGTGTGTGTAGCCCGAAAGTGATCCTCTTCTTGAATCCAGAATTTAGTCAATAAATCTTGTATTGTTTTGTCGCTGTGCTGCATGACTGCAGCTGTGTGTGACGAGCTGAATTGAGACTGAGGTGTTTTAACTGGCCCAAGAACGAGCCACCCAAAGATTGAGAACTGGGCAATTGGCATTGAAGGGTCACCCTTTTTGAGGTTAGGTTTTATAATTTTGCCATATGAGTCTGCACCAATGATTATGTCAATGGGCCTGGGTTTTAGAAAATCTGGATCAGCTAACCTTAACCCTGTGAGATGTGGCCATTCCTGACGTGGCGCTTCAACGGGTGGTAGACTGGATGTGAGAGTTCGCAGAACATGAGCTTGAGTGGAGACCGTGGAGGAGTCGTAGCTTGATCGTAGAGTGATTGACACGACGCCTCGAGTGTGAGTAGTTTTGTTACCTCCAATGCCAATAATTGAGATGGATGAGCGGGTTCTTTGAAGATTGAGTTGAGTGATGAGCTCCTCCTTGATGAAGGTGAGCTCTGAGCCTGAGTCGATGAGTAGCCTGACTGGCTGCGAGGCCATCGGTGAGATGAGCTGTGCGTTAGCTGTTGCTAACAGTGTGAGCGTGTGAGAGGTAGCGTGGCCACCTGAGGCAGAATGAGAGAGTGATGAGCGAGCATGACCTGTTGTGAGTGAGCTTTGAGATGTGGGTGAGTGTGAGTGGACGACTGCACCGGCACTTCAGACGTCTGCATCCTCTTCGGTGTGCTTCCTCCCTTCCGTTGGAGGGGCTGGTTGAGCAGAGCTGGGTTCGGTCGACGACCTGGGCTGAGCTTGAGCTGAGCCTTGAGCAGCCGCTGGCTTGGTCGGGTGCAGCATTGAATGGTGCTTTGCCCCACAGTTCTTACACCGGTGTGCCGACTTGCACACATCTGTGTCGTGTCGACCACAGCTGTTCTTACACAGTGATCGGGCGACGATGAAGCTGCGACGCTCGGTCACTGGCGTTTCCCTAAACTTAGGGCACATGACCACGAAGTGGTCGCCGTGACACCAATCGCAAGGATATTGCGACGCCTGAGCTCTTGAGGACTTCTGAGGTTGAGCTTTTGCCTGCGTTGCAGGGTGAGCAGTGGTCCTCCTCTGAGATGAGCGAGCAGTGGAGGTTGAAGGGGCCGTTGGCTTGTTCGATGAAGCCTCCATCTGCTCTAAGGCGCCACCTTTGTTCTCGACAAAGGCCAGAAGGTCCTGATATTGAGGGCAGTCCGTTGAACATGCCAGAGAGGTCTCCCATGCCTCTCTCGTGACCTTGTCAAGGCTGTTTGTAAGAATGTGCACTAAGAGGCAATTGTGCATCTCCTTATCCGCACCCAGAGCAACCAATGTCTCGTTTACCTCATTGATTGTCGCAGTCAGATTGATGAGCGCAGATGCTGAACTCGTTGAGATCGATGGAATGGTGAGCAACTTGTCAAGTTGCTCCTTGATGAGCAATCGCTTATTAGAGGAGCGCTTCTGCAGATATTCCCAACAGGCTTGAAACGAAGAGCCTCGTAGGGGAAATGCGTTGACCCGCCTGGAAGGCTCACCTGTTAGGCTTGCCCTCAGATAGCAAAGGCGGTCAATATCCATGAGCCTCGAGTCATTGATGATGAGGGAAGTGAATAATTCACTGAATGTGGGCCACTCCACGAATTTTCCCACAAATTTGGGAATGGCCAGCTCCGGAAGCTTGGCTGCTCTACTGGCCATTACTTCAGATGGTGACGGTGTCAATGGTGAGATTGATGATTCCACTCGCTGAGTGGTGAGACGTCGCAGTGACCTTCGTAGTTGAGCCTCTCGAGACATGAGGTTTGAGGCGAAATACTCATGGTCAAGACATTTCACACGCCAAAACTCCTCCAGATGAGCATGTTCGGTTAAGAACGCTTTGTGCAGCTCCTCGACGCTGTCCAGGAGTGACTGCACTTCGCCGAGGGACGTCGGTTCTGCGTCCTTCGGGATGTCCTTTTGCAAATCTTTTAGGGTTTCAAAGCGACAAACCTGTGATCTGGCCTTGATAATGAGAGGAGCCGGTGTCGTTGACGGGGACGAGGATCTCGTCCTGCCGGCAGGTTGAGTCGCTTGCTCGTTTGGAACCTGGAGGCTACGCTGTGAGCATTGCTCTCCTGATGGATTGGGTGGAGGCGACTGAGAATCTGAGCTGGATTTGGAAGTGTTGTTCTCTCCTTCCATCTCGCTATGTAGGGTCTCTGAGACTGAGTGTGTGCGTCGCACTGAGGGTGAGCACTGCACTGAGGGTGAGCACTGCACTAAACTATGCACCTTATCCGGCTCGAAGGACCAAAAATGTTTGAGCGTTTGACCGTTGGCCACGTGAGCGTATACCGGTTTGAGGATAGGCGCGGGAAATAAAGCACAGTATTGATGAGCAGAGAGTCAATGTTTATTTTACACTCGCGGAGTGAGTCGAACAGTAAAAGGTACCCGTGAGAATGAGCGTGGGCACGTCGTGTGAAAGGTGAGAATTTAGAGTCTCGTTGAGACGAGTCGCGATGAGTTCAACACGTGGCCGCGTACCTGACCACGATCCACAACCAATAGCTGCGATGCGAATGAGAATGAGAACAAACGCGTGAGCGATGAGAAAGTAAGGGATGAGCACTAACGTGAGCAGCTCTTTGAGAATTCACGAGTTATTTGAGAAAACGTTCAGTGAAACCGACGCGTCTACCTTCGTACTCTGCGTGAACAAGAGTGAAGAGCAATATGGCCGATCGATTTCCGTTAGTCGTCTTCTCCAAAAGTCTGGAGGATCGAGCGACGTGGGGAAATGCGATTGGCTGAGCGTTCTGTCGCTGACACCTAATTGGTCTATCGATTGTGGATCGGGCTTGTCGCTCCGCTGTCCAGGAGGTACTGCGGTGAGTTGGGTGTGGCGGAGATCGGAACTACCGAATCTCAAACAACGACCTTTACTCCCAGGTCTGCGAAGCCGTCATCTGGTCAACAATCGACTAGTGCCGTTACAAAAGACCTATCCTTGACTATCTACACGGTGTAGAAAATGATGTGCATTTCCATCGTTCGAGTTCCATTCACGCCTCACTCACGCTTGATTGTCGTCCCTTGCCTCGGGATCGGAGGGATGGAGAACGAGAGGCCGGGCAACGTCCAGGCGCCTCTCGTCTCAAGAACGGAACGGTGGAGGTAGAGACTGGGCAGCGTCCAGGCGTCTCTAGCCTCGGGATTGGGACGGTCGAGAGAGAGGCCGGGCCGCGTCCAGGCGCCTCTCGTCTCGAGAACGGAACGGTGGAGGTAGAGACCGGGCAGCGTCCAGGCGTCTCTAGGCTCCGGGGTCAGGATGGTCGAGAGAGAGACCGGGGAACGTCCTGGCGTCTCTTCGTCTCGACAACGGAACGGTCAGGAGAACGGTAGCGATTCAATCGCTCGGTACACGAACACTTTCCAGTGCGCTTGCACCCGGGCAGCATCCAGGTAAGCGGCTGGTGGTGGGGAGTCCGCGACCCCACTTGACTGCCTTGCCTCGGGATCGTTGAGGCATATGTCCCATTTCTTGGAAATTCCCAGCAGCGAGAAATCGACGCGATCTAGCGGCGCGGTGGGGAGTGAGCGTCATCGCGTCTGACGCGTCGCGGAACCGGCGCGATTCGGCCTGGTTGGGGGATATTCGGTTGCGGTCGCCCGGGCCCTCGGCTTCTCCCTCACTCCCGGTCGCACCGCCGTGCGCTCGACTTCTCGCGCTGGGACGCTACGTCACATCCCCCTCTTTCTTCGGATGAAAAAGGAGAGAGATGCGAATCACACATTGTCCTGTTTCGTGACAAAACTCTTTATTTTTCCCCGTATAAACCCTTCCCCTTAAAACTAAACTTATGCCCGTAGGCTACCCGCCACCCTTAGTCTAACCTTATGATTAACCTATACTAACTTAAATTTAATCAGGGTCTGGGAGACGCGGCGCAGCTGGATGACCCGGCCGTTCTGTCGGACCCGGAAGCGCTATCCCTCTTGGAGGCGCTCCAAGTCAACGACGGTCTACCCCTGGTCGTCTGGCTGTCTTTCCGGGTTCGCGGCCTTCTTGGCTGCGGACGAAGGCCCTGGAACGGTACCGTCGGGGGACCTCGACGTCGGGGGCGCGTTCTTGGTGGCCGGCGTTCGAGGCGTTGGGGCTACTTGCCCTTGCGCCGTGTCCGTTGGCGTCACCTTCCCGCCTTGGTCCGCCGGTTCCGGTCTGGTGGTCGTGGGGTAGCGTGTCTTGGCCGCAGGGCCGGTCTCGGGGGTGGCTGGCCGGGCGGCTGGTCCTCGCGCCGGCGTTGCTGCCGGCATGTCTCGGGGCCCCGTCCACGGGGCGATCCGCGGCTTCTTGGCTGGGAGTGGACGCGTGTCCTGCTGGCCGGTCGACGGCGGTGCTCTCCTGGTCGCGGGCTGGTCCTTGGGCGGTGGCGGTTTCCACCCGCTCGTGGACGGCCTCGGCTGGGACGGTGGCGGTCGGCGGACGGGTGACGGCGTCCTCTCCGGCAGTCGGATGTCATTGCCCGGTGTTGGTGGCAAGGACGGTGGACGGTGGCTGGATGGAGGTGGCGATTCCTCGTCCGACGTCTCTCCGAATAACTCGTGGAATTTTTGCCGGAGTCGCGGACTCTCGAGCTCCGGCAGGTGCACGTCGAGTATATCTTCCATGGCTCGACTGAGGTGACTCTTCGTCTGTTTCGGCGGCCAAGCTATCGTCGATGTTGCTTCCTGGTTCGGATGCTCGTCCTCTGGCTGGCGGTTCCGTATTATTGTTGCCTTCTTTGCAGGGCTTCACATCTTTTACGTGAGCCCTGCTACTACGATTGTTGTTGTCTTTTAGCATGACAATATTGGGCCCCTGGAACTCGGTGCCCCGGTATGGGCCTGCGAATTTCGGTGCTAGCTTCGAGGCGAAACCTTGCGCGGCGTCGGACAGGTGATGCTCCAGCTTTATGACGTACGATCCGAGCGCTGGTCGCCAGTCTCGTCGTCGCAGATTATAGTGTTTACGCTGGCTTTCTGAGGCCCGTGCTTGGTTTCGTCGAGCTAGCGCGAGGGAGTCTTGCAGGTGGGTGATCTGCTCCTGTCGGAGCCGGGTATCAGTGTCGTCCAGGTCTGGTGCGTCTGCGTCTGGTGGACGGTACAGGGTAGTCGGTGGGTCGAGCTCTCGTCCGTATGTTAAGATGGCTGGAGTGAATCCCGTGCTTTCGTGTCTTGCCGTGTTGTAGGCGAAGGTGAACTCGTGTATCCACCGGTGCCAGTGGCGGTGATTGTCGGCAGTGAACTGGGCGATCATAGTCTTGAGGACTCGGTTCACGCGTTCGACGGGGTTGCACTGCGGGGAATATGGTGGTGTCTTCCGATGTTCGCACCCGGCGTCCTTGAGGATATTTCCAAATTCGCGGCTTTCGAACTGCCGTCCGTTGTCAGTGATCACGACGCGGAGGCAACCGTGTCGCAGCAAGACTTGGTCCTTCAGGGCCCTGGTGACGGCTGGTGCGGTGGCCTGGCGTAGGGGTTGCACTTCTACCCACTTGGTAAATTTGTCCTGGAAGACGCACAGAGTGGTGTGGCCTTTGCTGGACCGGGGTAGTGGGCCGACGAGGTCCGCGGCGACTACTTCCCATGGCCGAGCGGCGGGCGTGATATGCATCTGTCCGGCTGGTGCTTGTTGTTGCACCTTGTACTGCATACAGGACGAGCATTGACGGACGTACTTGGCGGCTTCGCGGAACATTCCTGGCCAGTAATATCGTTCGGCCAATTTTGCAGCGGTCTTGGTGGTACCCAGGTGCTCGGCGGCCGGAACATCGTGGTTCTCGGCGAGGACGGCGGGGCGCATCGGCCGTAGTACGCACAGCTTCCACTCCGTTTTGTTGTCGGCAGGTCGTCCGGTGAGGTCTGGGAACCGCCGGTATAGTTGGTTGTCCGTGATTCGGTATTCCGGGTGTTTGGTCGGTTCCTGCTGGACTTGGTTGATTATTCGTGCGTACCATGCGCAGGCCGGCGGTTCTTCGGCCGTATGCATCTCGTCGGGTTGTCTGGACAGTGCGTCGGCCACCAGGTTATTGGCTCCCTTGCGGTATTTGACTATGAAGTCGTATTGCTGGAGTTCCAAACTCCAGCGGGCGAGGCGGCCTGACGGATCTTCTATATTCTGGAGCCATTTGAGTGCCTGGTGGTCGGTTACGACGGTGAATTGGTAGCCCTCGAGGTATGGTCGCATTTTCCTAATGCCCCACACTACTGCAAGTCATTCTTTTTCGGTGGTTGTGTAGTTCTGCTTGGCCGGGTTGAGTGTTCGGCTGGCATAGGCGATGACATGTTCGCCTTCGGTAGCTTCTTGTGCGAGTACCACGCCGAGACCTTCGTCGCTGGCGTCGGTTTGCAGGGTGAAGGGTTTTGTAAAGTCCGGGCACGTTAGCACGGGCGCGGCGGCCAGCTGGCGTTGGAGGGCGTGGAACGCCGCGTCCTCCTCGGGGCCCCACGTCCATTTCCGTTTCTTTTGTAATAGTTTCGTCAGCGGCGCGGTGGTGTCGGCGAAGTGGGTGATGAATCTTCTGTACCAGGAAACCATCTCCAGAAACCGGCGCAGTTCTCGGAGGTTGGTGGGGGCCGGAATTCCTAGTATTGCTTGGACTTTGTCGGGGTCGGTCTTGACCCCTTGGGCGGTCACCATGTGGCCCAGGTACTTCAGTTCCGTGCGGCAGAAGTCGCACTTTTCTGGATTAATTTTTAGATTGGCGGCCTGTAGTCGGTGCAGGACCTCCCGGAGGTTTTGTAGGTGTTCCTCGAATGTCCGGCCAAGTATGATGATGTCGTCTAAATATGCGAATGCTCGCGGTTCGAGTTCCGGTCCGATTACATGATCCAAGAGTCGTTGGAATGTGGCGGGTGCGGAGTGCAGGCCGAAAGGCATGACCCTGAATTGGTACAGTCCGCGGCCCGGCACGGTGAAGGCGGTTATCGGTCGACTTTCGGGGGCGAGAGGCACCTGCCAGTATCCGTTGGCCAGGTCGAGGGTTGAAATGAATCGGGCCTCCCGGAGCTTGCTGAGCGTGGCTTCTACTTGCGGGAGTGGATAAGCGTCCTTTTCCGTGACCTGGTTCACGCGTCGAAAATCTATGCAGAACCGTCGCTTCCCGTTCTTTTTACGAACCAAGACGACGGGCGAGCTCCAGGGGCTCCGGGAGGGCTCGATAATTCCCTCGGTCAGCATCTTGTTCACCTCCTCGGTAATGATTTGCTGCATGGCCAGGTTGCGAGGCGTGTAACGCTGTTTCAGTGGTACGGTTGGCTTCAGACGAATGGTGTGTTCGGCGAGCTTTGTGGTTCCCTGTAGCGCTTGGAATCTTGGCAGCTCCTCGTCGAGGAGTTGTTGCAAGGCTTCGGCTTGCGCCGTGGTGCAGGCGGTGATTCCGTTGGCTGGTTCAATGGTGGCTGCGTCGGGGATCAGTATGTGTCGTCCAAGGGTCATACGGACCCTTAGCTTACGCAGGGCGTCCATGCCTAGGATGACCGGGTGCGTAAGTGCCGGGAGGACGGCGTATCGGTGTATCATTTTCCTGCCTCCTACTTGGGCTGAATTCCGTATATCCCCGGCGAGGGCTGCTTCGAAGCCATCTGCCAACCGAACTCGATGTGTCGGGGTGAGGGAGTCGCCGTGGCGGAGGCAGTGTTCCGCCACGTCCTTACGTAGGTACGATCTGGTGGCTCCTGTGTCCAAAAGAGCTTGGTACCGACGGCCGTGTATGATGATATTTATAAACGGGCGCGTCGTCTGGTCCAGCTGGCCTACTGGGGCGCGGAACTGGCCGGTGATCGGGGCGTGCCCTTGTCTCCGGGCCCCATGGCGTTTCCCGCCTTCCTATCCCTCTCGATGACCTTATAGGTACGGGAATATCTATGGAGGTCTATAAAGACAAAGGCCCCACTTGGTAACGATAACAACTTTATTCTCTAACTCTCTTCGTAGACTCCAGGGAACTGGCGGATCCTCCTAGTTCACTCCCTCGTACCCCAACCGTCCGGTGGCGCCACCATCGGGTCGTCGCTTTCGGGCTACGTTACAAACTAGAGTGAAATACCCTAGGCGCCGCCGTGATGTCACCACAACCTCGTACTCGACCGCCCTTTCGAGCAGGGCCGTTACGGTGGGACAATCCTTCCGCCGTATGTATTGCCTGTATGATGGTAAAAGGTTCCGGTGAATCAGGTCAAGTTGTCGGTCCGATGGGAACTGGCCGTGGCGTCGCATTAGCGTCCGTATGCCAGTGACATATTCGCTGGCTCGTTCCCCCGGGTTTTGCTTCCGCTGGAGGATTTCTTCTTCCAGCTCGTACTGGTTCGTGGTTGGAATATAATATATTACTTTATATTTGAAAGAAATATTTTTATTATAATATAAAATGAATATTTCCCGAACATTCGGAAAAAAATATTTTGTGTGTATCATTAAATAAATATTTACTTTATATTTTTAAAAAATATTTTGTTTCTATCATTAAATAAATATTTACTTCATATTTGAAAAAAAAATTTTTTGTAATATAAAATGAATATTTTCAATACATTTAGAAAAAATATCTGCTTCTTAATCTAGAATAAATATTGTGTGTATATTTAAATATCAAAAAGAGATTGAACCTCTTTTTAATATTCGATGTATGTGCATTCAATATTTTGTGCTACTAGGGCGGATTTTCGTAAGGCTTTTGACACAGTTGTCAAATCCAAGTTCAAGTCGTCGTACGGAAACGCCTCGGAATTTAGGTAGAGTCGAAAGTTCTTGAGATTATTCGAGTCAAATCTGCTCGCGGATTTATCGGGACAATTCTTTCAATCGGTTTGCGTGCCGAATAACACGTATCGGGGTTTCTCGATTTGTGACGTAGCTTTCACGGTCCACGTGTGTTTCGTTGTAGCCTGCAGTAACGGGTACTCGTGCAAGCTCCGCGATCGGAAACTCATCGCGATCGGACGACCGCTTTCCAGGATACACAGCATCGATAGTTTATTCACTTCCTCCAAAACGACATGGGGCATACGCCACTGCACCTTGCGTATCCCCAGTTTCGGCCACGCAGTGGCGGAGGTGCAGTGCATCACGTTCGTATCGACTCGTGATCGTATGAGGATCAGCTCGTGCCGTGCGTCCATCACGATGTGTTTGTAATCCTCGCAGAATCCTAATAACATGTTCAGGGGTACGCAGAAATTGAAAGCGCCCAAATGAAAAATGTCGTTATCGTAATCGATGGCATAATTCCAACCAGCATTCGCGAGCACTTTGCTTCTATCGGCCGACAACGAAACGTAATTTTTCAACGTGGTAGTGATTCCTGGATTTCGGCACCGATCGATCTCGACACCGTTCAATTCGTATCGAATCTCATCGAACTTGAACGCAACGCAATTATTGTCTAGAACAGCGGTCGCGGACGTTGCCGGACCTGGCGCGTTCTGCGCAGTCAACGTGCCACGACCTTCGATGTAGAGAAAACTTTCGCACGGAAGCGGTATACAGATCTTGCTGCTGTATGGGGATTCTTAGTAGGTAGGCTATGAGAGTTCTGGACATAGGTGCTCGAGGGGTAAGGCGGGGCGGGGGGTACCGCGCGCTCTTCGGCGAGGGCGAGGGGGCGGGGAGGGGAGGGGGTACCGAGTTCGTGGGTGAGGGGGCGGGGAGGGGAGGGGGTACCGAGTTCGCAGGTGAGGGGATGATGTTACAGGGGAGGGGGATTCCAAAATGGCGTCGACCGAGTTCGTGGATGAGGGGGATGACGTCACAGGGGAAGGGGGATTTGAAAATTTTCAAAATGGTGCCGCACGCGCAGCTCGAGTTCGTGGGCGAGAGGGCTGACGTCACAGGGGAGGGGGAGGATTTTCAAAATTTCAAAATGGCGTTGCGCGCATTTCGTATTGGCGCCACCTATTGGATGTTTAAGGTACTTTGGGTCCGCGTCGGTATTTGGGCCCGCCTTGATAAATTTCCCAGGTTTTTCATACATTTCGTATTGACGCCACCTATTGGATGTTTAAGGTACTTTGGGCCCGCATTGGTAAATTTTCCAGGTTTTTCATACATTTCGTATTGGCGTCACCTGTTGGATGTTTAAGGAACTTTGGGCACGTGTCGCCGCCGCGCAATCTCCGTACGCGTGCGGGGATCGGTGCACAGGCGCGATCGCGACCGATTCGTGGAAATTCAAATCGCGTCTTCGATGATGTTTTCTGAGGAAGAGGGTGGACCATGATTTCTGAGAAAAGATAGGGAATCATGGGGCGCGACAGGATTGAACGCGTTTTGACACCCACGTGCATGCACTTCGTGCCGTATGTTTATATTTGAATCGTGGGACCGATACAGCGCACGTGCAATGATGTATACGTAGAGCGATAATTATTGTAAATCAATCGTCGCGGCAGCCCATGGAGTAAACACGACATTGCGTTCGATGATGATTTCTGAGAAAGAGGGTGGTACATAATTTCTGAGAAATCATAGAGCGAACCGCGCTATGCCGTGTGTTTATATCTAAGCATTGACTTTTCCCAAGACCATGCCTCTAAGAAGTACTCGAGAAAACGCAATGGCGCCGAAGCAATAAATTAGGCGTTGCGTTCACGCAGCGATAATTATTCGGGGTAGAGTTCCGAATATTTCCACGATCGAGAACAGGGCGGCGTCTCAAGTACCCTTCTCGAAGGTCTGCAAGTCAGGCGTCGTGGGAGCGTGTACGGGTGAAACGAATTCGTTCGAACTGCATCTAACGTAAACATAGTGCGATGACGACATAAGGATCTCGGATAGGGTATGTGCTTAGTATATTAAATCCTTCAGTCGCGCAGTGAATATCGTGAAATACGTTACGCGTGGATAAGTATCACGGGACATGAACTTTTTCGTGAATTCATACGAATTGTTGCGGGGGATGATCCCACTGCTACGTACCGACGAACAGTGCTACGAATGGTTCAAATCATGTGACGAGTACTTGCGTCTGATCCACGAGCATTTTAAGATCCGAAGAGTATCGGAATCGGAACAACAACGTTTGACATTACTTATGAGTAGTGTTGAAAGAGTGCGAACGTGTGTTCGAAGTAAAATAGCGTGCATAGTCGCTGTACTGGACGCGCGAGATGCATTGCTCGCATCATCATCTTCCGATGACGATAACGATGTTGGGGTGAACCATTTATCGACGTTGCTGCAGTTGGACGATGAATCACTGACGATTGAGAGACATAAGATCCACGACGCGTTAAGTGTACCAACATTATCCGAGACGTCATGGATCAGCATCTTTCAACACGGATTTATGCAATTGTCGCGCGAACATCGTCAATTGTTACGTCATATCGCGCGATATAGTACTGCGAGCAAGTGCACATTATATTGCATCGTTGGTGATAAGGACGTGCATCTTAAGCATACGAAGTACATTACCGCGATCGTGTGTACACCGTTGACGCTTCTACATGACGTCGAGAACGGAGTGGTCGAAGTATTGGAAGTACTGATTCCTAAGACAGTAACAATTCCAGTGAATAGGTTTTTGGGTCGGGAATTGGTCCGATTTTTAGATGATCGTACGAGCTTGCCACGAAACTCCACGCTCGTCCTTCTACCATTAAGTTTTCGATATCCAGATTGTGAGTCTCTGGGAAATTAACTATTTGTGAACATGGAAGTGTTCATGGACACGTACAGGGCTATGTTCCGGATGTCCGAGCTTTTACGCAGTGTTGCGGAATTCCGAGACTGGGTCGATCAGTGTGACACGTGCCTGCAGCTTATCATCGAGTACCAGAGCAGCGGAGGAGTGTCCGTGGCCGCGAAACAACGTCTAGTGTCGCTGATCGCGCGAATAAAAACATTACGTGCGATCGTGCGGGAAAAGTTTTCGTGAGTAGGGCTCGAAGTTTCGGATCGATCGACGGCGCCCAAAGTCGTATGGGAGGACGTGGAATCCGCGTTTATAGGTCGTATTTCAACCGGTGCGGTCATCAACGTGGGACACGTCGATCCGCGTCGATTTTTAGAGGGTGCTCGACGAACTGTGATCTCGCGCGTTACGGACGCTATCACGGAAGCGTGTCCGTGAATACGAACCTAAACGTGGAGTTTATGTTGGACGAAAATACTGACATGAAAAGTTTCGGTACGCGAGTGGTATTCGAAGCACGTGGCCGCTCCCACGCTAGTGGCGATCGAGGAGTTTCAAGATCGCGACAGTGGATGGACCCTAAGGGCTGTGCTAAATAATCTATTGAATATAAATAAGCATAATCCACTTCGAGCCGGTTGCTACATACCGCTTCCGCATTCCGTCGTCTTGAAAAAAGCGGTGGTGAACGTGAAGAGCGGGTACAATGAGTGCTTCTTGTGGGCCGTCGTCGCTAGTTTGCACCCTGCTGGTACGCATGGGGACAGGAACACGTCGTACCCACACTACGCTACGGTACTTCGCACGGACGATATTACTCTTCGCGTGACGTTGGATCAGCTGGCAAAGTTCGAGAGGTTCAACGATGTCTCCGTAAACGTGTACACATGGTCCTACGGAAGCTGCGCGCCTCTGCGTTTAACCGAAGACAAGCGAGAGAGACACGCCAACCTGCTACTGGTACAGGATTCCGAGGACCCCAAACGTTACCATTTCGCGTGCATTCGTAGCCTGTCGAGGCTGATTTCGAAGCAACTCGGCAAACACAATGGTCAAGTATTCGGTTGCGAGAGGTATGTTAAAAAAAATATATTTTAATCTATATATTCTTAATCCTTATGTTTTATTATTATTATTATTAATGCTATTATCATTGCAGGTGCCTCAGCTTTTTCAATTCGTCCTAACGATTGGTGAAGCACACCGTAGACTGCAAGCGCCTGAGCGAGTGTGCCGTCGAATTGCCGTCCGCTGATGACAAATGGTTGCAGTTCAAAAACTTCAAGAATAAGGAACGAGCACCATTCGTCGTGTACGCGGACTTCGAATGCATGCTGGAGGACGTCGAGCCTACGGAGCGGAGTCGTACGTACACGTACCAGCAACACAGAGCGTACAGCGTGGGATACTACATTAATTGTTCTACCGACGCGTGTCTGTGCCGTTATCGCGCGTATCGTCACGACTCCGAGTGCGTGAAATGGTTCGTGCACAAACTTCGAGACTTTGCGAACATCGTGTATTCGTGGTTGCGGAACGCGAAACCGATGATCCCGCTGACGAAGCAACAGTGGCGAATTTTTACTGACGCAAGCGTGTGTCACGTGTGCGGGAAACCATTCGTCGATACGGACAAAAAAGTGCCCGACCATTGCCACTCGACGGGTGAGTACCGAGGCGCGGCCCACGTATCGTGTAATTTACAATTTCAACGATCGTACACGATCCCGGTAGTATTTCACAATCCATCAGGCTACGATGCGCATTTCATAATTAAGGGGTTGGCGTCCGCCAATTCTAATCATTTTTATAATAGGGTATCTAATCCTAGTTTATTAAAAAATCTATCAAATATTAGTCTAATAAAATTTAATATACTAATTAAAAATATTTCACCACACTTAAACAAATTTAATTAAACATACTTATAATATACACTAATTCAACAATTAAACAAATTAATTTACAAATTAAGTCTAACCGCTGTTGCTGGCACTAAAATTACCTTTATTAAATTTAATAACTAAATCAAACCTTCATTTATTTTTAAATTAAATCTTTACATAAACAATTATTATTTAAACAATTATTATTTAAAAATTAAATTTATAGATCAATTAATTCAATTAGTCAATTAACTGAAATTAAATTAAACTAAAATTAACCGAAATTCATAAATTTGTAACCTCCAATGAACAAATTTTTTGAATTTGTAACATTTGACCACCCCCACTTTAGAGAAAACAACCTAAAATTAACCGAAATTCATAAATTTGTACCCTCCAATGAACAAATTTTTTGAATTTTTAGAATTTTTTAATTTTATTAATAATTTTTGTAACATTTAATTAATTAGGGTATTTATTTAACTATATTAATAAAAATATAAATATGCATTAATATAATTTATATATAAATTATATATCGAACCCAAGCAATGTTTTTTTAATTGTATTAAAATTTTTATTTATGTACTTCATATATTAATTATTATAATAAATAATTTGTATAATGTAATTATATATTAAATAGATCCTATATCTATATATAAATTATTTATATTTATATAGGTATTTATATATTGAATATATAAATATATATATATATACATATGTTTGAGATTCGGTAGTTCCGATCTCCGCCACACCCAACTCACCGCAGCACCTCCTGGACCGCGGAGCGACAAGCCCGATCCACAATCGATAGACCAATCAGCTGTCAGCGACAGAACGCTCAGCCAATCGCTTTTCCCCACGTCGCTCGATCCACCAGACTCTTGGAGAAGACGATCAACGGAAATCGATCGGCCATATTGCTCATCTATCTTGTTCACGCAGAGTACGAAGGCAGACGCGTCGGTCTCTCTGAACGTCTTCTCACGTAACTCGTGAATTCTCACGAAATTGCTCACGGTAGTGCTCACCCCGTACCTTCTCACCGCTCACGCGTTAGTGCTCATTCGTGTTCGCATCGCGGCTATCAATTGTGGATCGTGGTCAGTGACGCGACCACGTGTTGAACTCATCGCGACTCGTCTCAGCGAGACCATAGATTCTCAGTTTTGCACAACGTGCCCACGCTCACCCTCACGTGTAATTCTTACTCTCTGACTCACTCCACGAGTGTCCAATAAACATTGACTCTCAGCTCAACGATACTGTGCTTTATTACACGCGCCTAACCTCAAACCGGTAATCGCTCACGTGGCCAACGGTCACACGCTCAAACAACATAAATAATTTATATATAGATATATAATCTATCCATTTAATTTAAACTACTATTGATAGATTTATGGAATATATTGAACTAAATTAATTATTAATTCGATGAACCCATAAATAATCAGTAAGCGGGTTTATGAGTGGCAAGACGGTACCTACCGGGTACACAAGCTTGTCGTAGTACTAACCGAAACTAACTCTCAAATGGGGGTGGGTGGAGGGTTCTGAATGAACATGGTGTAATAAAAACCCATAAATAATCAGTATATAAATAAGTTCGAAAGATTTATTAATAGATAATTGTATTCAAGAAGATAAATTTTGATTTTTATGTAAATTACTTATATATACATAAGCTTATTATTGATTATTTTTACGTAATATGTCACGTCCCGGGTGAGGTCTTTAGGAACGATGACTATGGGGAAGGAAAAAGACAGGCGCGAATCTAAAATCCAGCACTCCGAGATTTTTGAGGGGACACAGGCGCGAATCTAAAATCCAGCACTCTGAGATTTTGTGGGAACTTAGGCGCGAATATTAAATCCGTCACTCTGAGGGTTTTAGAGGAATGTCAGGCGCGAATCTTAAATCCAGCACTCTGAGGATTTTTGAGGGGACACAGGCGCGAATCTAAAATCCAGCACTCTGAGATTTTGTGGGAACTTAGGCGCGAATATTAAATCCGTCACTCTGAGGGTTTTAGAGGAATGTCAGGCGCGAATCTTAAATCCAGCACTCTGAGGATTTTTGAAGGAGATCAGGCGCGAATCTTGAATCCAGCACACTGAAGGTAGAAGAAGATCAGGCGCGAATCTTAAATCCGACACTCTAATCGACCAGGGAAGGTTTAAAGGCGAATGGTATCCGGGGAACACCCGTTAGAGCACTTGTTTTGGTTTGGCCCGGTAATTGGATTTAACGTTGCATTCACATAAGAAGTTACACGTAATATTTCCGCGAAATCTGTCTAGGCATACGGCTGTACACGGCCCATGCAAAAGAACGTTGGTAAACACTGCAATCGCTTTCGCGTTCGCGAACCGAGATCAGCTGTTGCTGCAATTTGTTTTGGTTTCGGGGTCTTCGTACCCGAAGAATTACACAATAGTTCGAAGCGTGATTTAAGCAAAGAGGTTTATTAGGTTTAAACCTGAATATATGCACAGGTTATGTTTATAACAATATTAACATGAGAATGCGTTGGACATTAAACATTTGCACATAATATTTATATAAATATGTCAATATTAGAATATGAACATGAAACACATGGAAATAAGCCAATGAAATTATATAAAGCAATAAGCGTAATAATAGAAAATAATATGGAATGCAATAAGCGTTAATAATGCAAATAATATGAAATAGAATAAGCGTTAATAATACGAATAATGTGATCGCAATAAGCGTTGATAATACAATGTAATAAGCAGAAAGAATAATAACAATACAAGATAATATAGATGATGGTGATTTACAGTGATATAAAAATGGTAAGTATAATTGCTTACAAAGATTGATGATGAAGGTGTTGACCACTTATAAAGATATACTCCGTAACCGACGTTCACTTGTTCCCTAGAAGAGGGTTTCACAAAGGATTCGTGTCAAAAGAGCACCTCTGTCTCGGGGTCCTCATATTTATGTGTTTCTACAATATCGTTGCGGGGGTACACGCGGTATGGACCTTGACACATTTAAGAAATTAAGTCGTAGTAGGACTTCCGGGGTTCTTATGGAATATGCATCTATTATTAGATGTGTTTACGGCACGTACACCAAATATTCGTCCCAATTGGGCTTCCGGGGTTTTTATGACTGTGAATACAGAATACTCATTCCATCGGATGGATTTTGGGCGTTTTAATAGGAAAAGGGTTAGAGTGGCTTGGACTCTGTGAGTCGTAAAGGAGGGGATCGAGACGTGGTCTTGATTAAAGAGGGTTTTTGTAACGAGGGACTTGTTTGAATTCGTTTTAAAGGGAAGGATTCGTGCCTCATATGGCGAATAGGCGAAGGGGTTTTGTAACGATCATCTCGTGATGGGGATCTCTAAGATATATCATCGAGGTGGAGTTTGTATCGATCATCTTGTATTGGTGACCGCTAAGGTACAACATCAAGGTGATCAGCGATTGGGGAGATGGAGTAAGAGTTGAGTTTGAGGGACCTTGGTGGAGTGGTTTGGGGGTTTACTAATAGATTTTTGGAATAGAAGCGCGCGAAAAATAGCGGGACGTTACAAATATATAAATTATTTATATATAAATATAGATTTAATATATTTAATTAATGGAATATATATTATTTCATACACTTATAATTAAATATAAACGTATTTATATAAATTATTTATTATATAATAGATGATCAGATAATCTATTATATAGTAAATAATTTATATATTTCTATACGTTTATATAATTATATGAATAATCATATATATATATATATCAATTATTTATTATATATTTCTATTTAATTTATAAAACAATATATAAATATATATATAAATATAAATAATTTATATATATGTTACGAGCCGAGGCTGAGGGCAATGTGAATGGCGGCTGCGAGGCCGAGGATTGAGTTTGTTTTTTGGAGTTTGTTAGTAGCGGACGAACCGGGGTCTGATATCCCCGGGAGCCACTAGGAAATGTTAGTTTAGCCTCGTAACTTTATAAAGTGATACACCTTGAGCGGAAAAGGAGTATCTACAGTAGCGGACAAAAAAGTTACCACTTTTTCGAACCAATCTACTTCTATTACTTTTCAATATCAATTCATAACTGCAGTATGTGCCTAATATACATATTCTGAAAGAGAATTAAAAGCTGTATAAAATCCAGTTACAGTAAAAGTTATCTAACTAACAAACAAAAGCCTCACATAACATTAAACAAGACAACACACTTTTAAAGCGAACAAAAAGTTACCACTTTTGAACATTAATAAAAAAAATCTAATATTTTATGGTGGCACCTTTTGCTTTTAGGACAACCTAACAAGTTAATAAACGTGGTAACTTCTTTGTCGGTCCCAAAAATTATACCGCATTCAATGTCATGTAACACTTTTGTTTGTCAGTTAAATAAATTCAACTTTAACTGGGTTTTATACAGCTTTAAATTTTTCATCAGAATATGCATATTAAACAAATACCACTGTCCCAAACATATGCTAAAAAACAACAAAAATAGAACAAATCGAAAAAGTGGTTACTTTTTTGTCCGCTAGTGTATGTGGGTTTATCGCGAAGAGGAAATTCAGATAGTGATTAATTTAAATAAAAGAACTCTGTGTTAGAAATAACTAATTATATTCTATAAGTTAAGTCTTTTACAAATGTTTTTAGCGTGTAATTGTCGCGGTACCTAAGTCCACCTCTCGGTTTTGACGCACTGAGAAATGCGGGGGTCTCAAAGAGTTTAAATGTAACAACACCTATCAGCAACTGTACGTACTGTCTGGTTTAAGTTGAAGTAAATAAGCCTCTTTCGTCTATGCGTACTAGATTTGAAATGAGCCCCCGAGTGTGAATTCGTGCCCCTTTTTATACAGTGAAATTCGGCTTAGAAAGTAGTGGGGACATGAGTGCCTCCATTGAATATAAGGTTTTCGAGGAAAACTTGGTTGCATCACACCACTGCAGGAAACGGTGACCCCGTCGGGTCACGTGCATTCCGGACACCCAAAAGGGTTAGAAAGTCAAGGATAAATCTGCGTACGTAACATATACATAAATATATATATATATATATTTGTATATACATGTATATATATATATATATTTATGTATACAAAAATTATTTATATATAAATAGATATCTAGAGACGCGGTAGCGTCTCGACGCCAAGTACATGAAAGAAAAGACACCCTGTATATGCCTGCCGCTGCCGTGTATCTTTACTCGACGCAAAGCTATTCCAACCTAACCTGAAACTTATTTCATTAATATCTCATCACGCCTGCAATATTTTCTATGTTTAATGGCATTTTTCTCATGTAAACCACATATAAGCTTTCGAATAAGATCAATTTCAATAAAATCGGTCCACGCATGACAGAGATATCGTAATATCGTCTCATGGATCTGTCGAAAACGGTAAGATTCTTCTTCTCCTCCTGATTCTCCAACCAAATTTTGTCGACATAATACGTATACTACGCGTTACACGCACACCTTCAGCCAAAAAGAAACTAACACATGTTTCGTTCTTCGTTCGTCGACTCTCGGGATTATTCGGCCGGGATCGTCGTCCGTCATTGTATATATATACCTATGTATACTATTTTGAATTTTATAATCAACCAAGTGTCATTTTCCTTCATAACCTGCAAGTGTCAAATAAGGTAAGTTGTCCGAATTTGAAATGTCACGAGTTTTTACACTAAATATGAGACTGAATTATTGTCACAATTAACAAGGTAAGTCACGAAAATGTTTTAATAGACTTTTTTATGTATTCTTATAGAAATGAAGGGGACGCACAGACTTGGAAGTTGTCCGGAGAAGGTTTGACAGAGAATCATCTTCTTTCACATAAGTTTCTGGTAATTTGTACCGTGCATGCACAAAATAATATATTGTAACAAATTGCAATGCATTTAAATTGCCAGATATTTTTATACCGGCTATCTAGTGTTTTTATGTAAAGGTGATGGTATAAAAAAAAGGTAGAAATTGTATGTTTGCATAAGGTGTCTTCTATGAGTCGCTACACATTTTCAAAATGTATCGTTTAATAATATTGTTTCAGAACGCCCAGAGGAAACGAGATTTTTTATTTTTCAATGGTGATTCCGAAGATGATGGTACAAGCAATTTACAGGTTTTATGTTATTATAAGTTTAACGTAGGCAGAAAATCATTCTTTTGCCTTTTACGTGTCGCATTCATAGATCGACAACTAATTATAAGAGACTTACATTCCAAGTAATTTTATTTCATATGAAGATTCCATGAGTTTACAAAATTTGTATATATGTATGCGAAACTCTGTTTAAATACGTTTGATAATAAAAAGTTTCACAAAATTTAAATACCACGTGTCGATGTCACAGCAGAATACCTAATACCTATATAATTAAATACATAAATAATTACAGACACTATTATATGTAGATTCATGAATAAAATTATATGTATGCTATATAAGTAAGTATACTATTACAATGTTTAATATCTTCTGAAATACAATAGGACACGTTGGAACATATATTACGTACACGACATTAAGCATTTCTGAGAAATGTGACGTAATATTAATGTAAATTAGAAGATTAAGTCTCTTATTAATTAAAATATTCTACCTTTATTAAAATTCAATTGGAATTAAATTATGCAGAAGTATCGTGCTCTGAAAGTTAGGATCCATGAACCGTAAGTTTAATGTGTATAAAATTCCATTTAATAATTCTTGTTTCGACATTAAAGGAAATTTTATTCGAATGTTTTTATAAATAATATATACCTAACTGTTGTCACGAAAATTTTTGTGACGAGCGCGATGAATTAGTATGATGATCGTTAGTGGCAACGATCACTGGGGCCCCCAAGAATCCCAGTCATTCGGGCCTGTCGTACGGGTATGAGGCTGCACCGCACACTACTACAGTTTTCCCTAGCCGTGGCACGCGCACGTTATCATTGGCTTTCAAGCTCTCCTTTCGCGCGGCTATGGTAAACTTCGTGGAGCCCGGACTCCCAAATAGCTCGATTTGGCCTTCGCTGGCCTACAGAGTATAAAAGAGTTTGCGGCCGAGGATATAGATCCTCTTTAATAATGATATATTCAAAGAATCGTGCATATAAGGCATCATGGAGCGTGTAAAAAGATGGAAAATCTTTGCACCTGACAGTGGCGAACGCATTGCTCAAAATGGAAGTTCGTATGCTGAAATAACGAGATCCAAGTAGCGCAGCTTCCCCGAGTTTTTATTACTTTGAGCAACGCGTGCGATTCGATTGTCGGTACAAAGAGCCTCTTTAAAGATTGAATTATTAGAATTTATTTAATCGACAAATTTTTGAATTTATTTATTTTATAATAAATAAGCCAAGTATTTGACTTCCAGGCCGCAGACATTTTTTTTTGTCTTTTGTTGTGTTATATTATTTAATACATGGTTTTTCTTTGTATAAATAGTCATTGTTATAATTGGCGCAATTTTTGTATATCATTAATTTTGTTAAGCTATTAATTAATTTACGACAATGTTTTTAAATGGGATTCTTTTTGATGAGTTAATTAAAAAATGTCCACGATATGCGTAATGAAATTTATGAACAGAACATTTTAGCTGTGTATATAGTTGTGTCATCTTAAGCGCAGTTGGAAAGCACCTTTATGTACTTGCAGCTCATTTTGATTTCACATCTTTTTTTATATTGTAATTATATTATTTTCTTTTTTTGTGTGATTATATTATTTCTTTTTTTTGTGATGTACTTGCAGATCATTTTGATTTCACATCTTTTTTTATACTGTACTTTTTCATGTATAATATTTTCTTTTTTTTTGTGATTTTTGATAATACTCATTTTCTCCTCGATATATATATATACGTGGTGCATTTAAATCACAGAATTAAAAATAAAAATTAGTCATTATTAATTGTAAAAAATTAATTAAAAATATACTCTAATAGTCAAAAAATATAATAATTTTTATAAAAAAATAGAAAAAACCTTAAAATTTCAAGCAAGTTATATCTAGTAAAGTTAATTTCCTCCATCCAATTAAATTAGCTAGATTAAACCTTAAAATTTCAAACAAGTTATATCTGGTAAAGTTAATTTCCACCATCCAATTAAATTAGCTAGATTAAAATTTCAAGCAAATTACGAATCTTCAGCAGTAATATGCCTGATAAAAGGAATATTTTGATGAAATACTTTCTTTAATTTCTTACTATTACTATTAGATTAAATAATTCAATTAATAAATTATGTAAATAAGCTAATTAAGCTTTCAGGCTCATACCCTGAATATATAAATTCAACTTTATTTTATATAAAGTAATAACAGAACAATAATTTTCAAATATTTTGCTAAAATATTAATATTAAAAACAATTATTAATCAAATTGTGACGTAGCGTCCCAGCGCGAGGAATCGGGCGCACAGCGGTGCGACCGGGAGTGAGCGAGAGGCCGAGCGCGCCGGCGACCGCAGCCGAGAAGCACCGAACCGCCCCGAGGCGCGCCGGTCTCGCGACGCGTCAAATGACGCTCACTCCCCACCGCGCCGCTAGATCGCGTCGGTTTCTCGCTGCTGGGAATTTCCAAGAATCAGGACATAAGCCTCGACGCGACTGAGCCGAAGGAGTTCGAGTGGGGCTACGGATCCCCCTCCTAGACCGACTACCTGGATGCTGCCCGGTGCAAGAGTACTAGCGAGAATCTCCGTATATCCGCCGATCATATGATCGTAGACCATCCGCTTTCCCTTTACCGTACCATACAGAGACGCCTGGACGTTGCCCGGTCTCTTTCCCTCTACCGTACCGTACAGAGACGCCTGGACGTTGCCCGGTCTCTTTCCCTCTACCGTACCATACAGAGACGCCTGGAAGTTGCCCGGTCTCTTTCCCGCTACCGTTCCGAAACAGAGACGCCCGGACGCTGCCCGGTCTCTTTCCTGCTACCGCTCCGAAACAGAGACGACTAGCCGTTTCCAGGTCTCCATCGTTTCGCACGTAACCGCTAAGCAAAACGCGATCGACACAGCGGACATAACTGTAAATAGTGTACATAGTTGGCGACAAGAAGAATAAAAGCAATAATTAATAAGGAGAGGATTTCAATACCCTGGCATCCCGACTGAGTGCATCCTTTTTTTTTTTTTTTTTTTTTTTTTTTTTTTTTTTTAACGTGCAGGAAATCCGGAACGGATACCCCGAACCTCGGGGGAGGCTCGGAGTTATGTTGGGCTCCAACCAACTAAAACCTGCACGGTAACCGCCTAGAGCGGGGGGATCTGGCAAGGAAGATGGCCGTTCTTACGCGAGATCAAACGGGCGATACGTTCGCTAGGCCATTCTCCAAGATCCCGGACCCCCGCACTCGTTTGCCGGAGTAGGCACTTTCCCAAGGGGGAAAGAAGCTCCCCGGGAGAATCCTAGCTATCGCCGGGGTGGCGCTGCGGGTTACACGCCAACGCCACCCCTCTTCCCCGGCTGTCTCTACCGGGGTTCGACGAGCCCCCGCTCGTCTCACCCCCTACCCACAGCCCTCCGGTGCCGCCAGCCGCCTAAAACGTACTGCAAGGGGGGGAACGGGCCCGGCACACCCGGTCCACCGAACCCCTCGCGGTCACCAATCTGCTCCCCGACTGCCCTCTTACTCCCCGGGAGACACTGCGCGCCGATGGGGCGCTATGGAGAGAGGGAGGACAACCTCTCCAGCCCCGTAAACTCCGCGCGCACCCTCCCGTTGCGTCCGCGTCCACACCCAACAGCTCGTTCACCCGAACAGCTTCGTGCCCTTCTTCAAGAAGGACACCCCGGTGTCGCGTCTCGCCGTCTTCCTGCTCGCTACCACGCTCTCCTCTTTCGCCTTTGCGTGGGTAGCGAACGCCGCGTACTCATCGCGCAGTTTCCTCCAGAAACCGTTCTTCACCGCGGCTTGCTTCGCTCTCGGCGGGTGTAAGTCCGTCCGCATACACGGTGGGACAGGACCTGCCTCCGAGACGACGACCCCTTTCCCCTTGAGGCGCTCCTCCAAGGCCCTGGCCAGTTGCACGGCCCTGCTCTTGCCGCCGGGAGTCGGGCACCGAAAGACGGCGCACTTGGTCCACGTGCCGGCGTACTCGACGCGGCCGGACCACCATTTGTCCCGTTCGGCGTGGAGGTCGTACCATTGGCGGTCGACGAAATCCAGGAAAACCTCGTCGCCGCCCTCGCCCTCTCCTATCTCCCCCCTCATCACCCAGACCTGGCCCGAATCCGCCGTGTATTCCTCGCGGTCGAATACCCGGTCGTCATCCGTATAGGGGCGCCCGTCGGGGTCGAGGTCCGCATCCCGGATCTCCCCATAGGGATCGATCCCGGAGATCTTCTCCCCGATGTCAGCCTCGTCGCCCCCGTTGTCGGACGAAAGGTCATCGGACGAAAGCTCGACGATGTCCGCGACCTCCGCCCCGCGATCAGCACTCGCGGGACTCGCAGGGGGGCTGTCAGCAGCGACGCTGCGCGCATCCTCACCGCCCTCCTCCTCCTTGCACCCCTCCACGGTGTCCACCCGTTTCTCACCGGAAACGGGGCAGTCCGACGGGGGGGCCGGCGAGAGCACCGCCGGCTTCGACCCCGAGGCCACGATCGGCGGTTCCGGCGTGGTTACCACCACATCCCCATTGCCCGAAGACAGCGGGGACAACGACGGGCGGGCGTGCACCACGGCGACCTTTCTCACCGTCCCTGCCGATGAATCCGGCAACGGAGCCAGAGTCTCCTCGACTTCCGGCATCTCCTCTTCGTCATCGCCGTCCGGCTCAGACTCCGAGATTACTGTCCTCCGCTCATCCGCAGCCCTGGATCTCTTGCGAGGGGCTCTCAGTGGGGGTCAGAGGAGGTGCGCTCCTCCTCAGTCTCACGATGCAACCTCCGCTTACCCTGGCCCGCAACGGAAGTCGCAGCCTCGTCCGGTGTCGGCTCCGCTACCGGAACCGCAATTGCCTTCCCCGAGGGCCCCGCTGCCGTCTCAGGTGCAGCCGTCTCGGGTGCAGCCGTCGCAACAGCTAGAACCGGCGGGTCGAGTCCTGGCCTCTTCTTCGGCGGTTGGGCTCCTCCCCTCGCCAGTAGTAAGGGAAGGCCGGTTCTAACGCAGGTCCTCTGAGGGGAGCGCGGGGGCGGGGGAGGAAGTGATGGCGCGCGGGGGAGCGCGGCGGAGGGAAACATGGGCGCGGGGTCTGCGGGGAGAGGAAGACAGGTTGCGCGCGCACGAGCCGCGGAGTGGGGGAAGCCGCGATGATGGAGGGGATCAGTTCGGGCCGAGCCGCCGCGGAGACCTCTCCAGACCGGACCCACCGTGGAAAATTTTTTAAAGGGAGGGGACAGCCCCTGAAAAAATTTCTGGGGCGGGCCGAGTCTGAAAAATCTTTTTTCCCCAAATATTTTTTCTAAACCAATATGTGATGGAATTTTCCCACAGGCGAACACAGAGAAATAATAATTTATTTTTCATCGTACGATGTCGGGAAAGATCGGCTTTTTGCAAACCATGTATTCCGAGGAGGGAAAGAGAGAGCATTACTTTAAAAAGCTAAATTCGAGAGAGGGAAAAGAGACAGCGCTACTTGGTGGTACAATAGCATGCATTCTACAGCTAACAAGTTTTCGAAGCGTTCCGATTCAGCGTCGCAGCGTTTCGCGCGATCTCGCGTAATTCGATTCCTCTGGAGCGGTCATGCAGGATGATGTCGCATGGCAGCGCGAAGAACGAAATATGATTATGCGGCGTCAGCAGAAATCTTTTTTCAACGCCGAGAAATAATAATTATTAAAACGACGAATCTTAAAATTACGTGGTGAGGAGGAGGACGGGTAAATAAAATTGAGTACAATGAAATACGTTTAAGAATATATATTTTAAAATTGAAAGAATATGAATATGAATATGTGTATATATATATATATAAAAATGACAAATTAATAATATAAAAAATAGAATATAAATATAAAAATAATATAAATAGAATTTAAGAATAAAATAAGAAATATAATAATAATATACAATAAAAATAATAAAAAATAGAAATATAAAAAATAGAAAAAATAAAAGAATACATAAATAGTAAAATATATAAAATGAAAGAAAAAATATAAAAAATAAAAACTATTGGGGAGGTGGCGATGCGGATGATGACGGTGATGGGGATGATAGCGGTGATGGGGATGATGGCGGTGATGGTGGGTGTGATGGCGGTGATGGTGGCGATGGTGAGGGGGACGATGGTGGCGATGGTGGTGATGGTGACTGTGGTGATGGGAGCCGCGGCTGCCGCAGGGGCCCCATTTGCCGATATGGCACCCACGGCCGCCGTAGCCTTTCCACCATCGCAGAACCATGCACCAGCCCTGACTGTCGGCGCATCCGCGGCTCCTGAGGGGGCACCACTGGGGGCGCATTCTCCGCCAGGATCTGCGCCAAAATCGCCAGCTGCTCCCACAACAGTTCATAATTCTAGAACACATACACAAACATCGTTATAATTAAGCACAAACATCGTTATAATTAAGCACATAAATAAACACAATAAACATGAAGCATACACACCATTGAAGGGTGAGGCGAAGCCGGCGATGAAGGTGGTGATGGTGATGATGGTGGTGGCGAGTCCTAGAAGATAGAAATCCATGATATAATATTAACACAACCACCTGATTTGATCTCACTCGATTTCAACTGTTAAACGTGATAAATGTTAAAATATTGCAAAGTACATACCTCGGGGCTCCCCTCCGGGGCGATTCGTTCCAATCCCATTTTCACAAAAAAAGCACACTAATCTCAAAAACGTCTGTAGCTGTCAAGCTTTTGAAGACAACTGGTCCCGCAACGTTCATACAAATTGTCACCCATGCCTAAAGTTGCATATGTTGCAAAATAGGATGCCTTTGTTCTTCACCTTCTTCTACACTGGCCACCCCCTCCTTCTATGTGCTCCACCTACATTTTCACTGACCATCTTTATCGAATTACACACGATCGCGCGAAACGCTGCGACGCTGAATCGGAACGCTTCGAAAACTTGTTAGCTGTAGAATGCATGCTATTGTACCACCAAGTAGCGCAGTCTCTTTCCCTCTCTCGAATTTAGCTTTTTAAAGTAATGCTCTCTCTTTCCCTTCTCGGAAGACGCGGTGTGTAAAAAGCCGATCTTTCCCGATCGCAGCGTTTCGCGCGATCTCGCGTAATTCGATTCCTCTGGAGCGGTCATGCAGGATGATGTCGCATGGCAGCGCGAAGAACGAAATATGATTATGCAGCGTCAGCAGAAATCTTTTTTCAACGCCGAGAAATAATAATTATGAAAACGACGAATCTTAAAATTAGGCGGTGAGGAGGATAACGGATGAATAAAATGGAGAAATAATATACGTTTAAGAATATATATTGTTACAAATCATAAAATTAAAAGAATATAATTTAAGATTTTGTACTACGAGCATCATCCACAATATGATTGATTGCACATGCTAACAATTCACAATCGATCAATGAATGCTGTTCGCAGTGTTCGCTTTCAGAAATTAATTTTACATAATCTGTTGGCGCGGTAGCGCTACGTAAAACGTCTACGAAAGTGGCATATTTACTGCTTACAGAGTACATATTTTCAGATAGCCACGTGTACATATGTTCAATGCAATAATTGCACGTGAATAGTTTACACATCGTGGCTTCAGTCATATATATGACAACGCGATTATCGGTGATTTTAATAAGTTGATCATCATGCATACGCGGGAATTCGATTCGTAAATGATCAATTTCGATGTGAGTTTGGGGCGATGTTGCGTTGCTGCGTAATCGTTGGAGTATATCCACCTCGTTTTGTAGCAGGAGCTTCCACGTAGACATTGAAAAGCTTAACTCGCTGCCTTTATTGTCGGCTATGGCGATCTCGACGCGGCACGAATCCATATCAATGCGAATTCCAATAGTTAGACGTTTATAAGCTGTTGCGGTCAGTGGATAATCGAACGATTGATGTCATTGATTGTCATCTCTCCGGACGATTCAGAGGCCCAGCACATTCGGAGTGCAATTTAAATTATAAAAACGCATTTTACATCCCTATAGTTTTCCATAATTTATCCGGCTACGATTCGCATTTCATCATCGAGAAAATAGCTACCGCTTTCGAAGGTCACGTAGACGTATTGCCTATTACTAAAGAAAAGTACATTTCATTCACAAAAAATGTCAAAGATACGGCTGAATCAGACTCGCGAAAGTATATTAAATTGCGATTCATCGATTCATACAAATTTCTCAATACCAGTCTCGACAAATTAGCATCTTTTCTGAGCACAGATCAATTAAAAATTTTACGATCCAAATTTGAAACATTATCGGCCGAAGATTTCAATTTATTGACGCGAAAGGGTGTCTTTCCATATGAATACCTTGATTGCGCGAACAAACTGCAGGATCCATGCTTACCGCCGCGCGAGTCATTTTACAGTTCGTTAACGGGTGAAACTGTATCCGAGACCGATTACGCGCACGCCGAGACTGTCTGGCAGCGTTTCGGGATTAGAACCTTGGGCGAATACAGCGACTTGTATTTGAAAACAGATGTCTTGTTATTGGCAGATATTTTTGAAAATTTTCGCGAAAGTTGTATCAAGAGCTACGGATTAGATTCAGCACATTATTATACTTTACCTGGTTTCACCTGGGATGCAATGCTAAAACACACCAAAATTACATTCGAATTGCTCACAGACATCGATATGGTCATGTTTATCGAACGTGGTATACGCGGGGGCTTAAGCCAATGTTCCGGAAGATACGCACATGCCAATAACAAGTACATGTCATCTTACGACACATCGGAAGAGTCGTCGTACTTGATGTACTTTGACGTGAACAATTTGTATGGATGGGCAATGTGTCAACCCCTGCCACACGCTAAATTTCAATGGGTCGAAGATATTGTAAATTTTGACGTATCTTCGATCGCTGTCGATTCGCCCACGGGATACATTCTCGAGGTAGATCTGGAATATCCGCAACGTCTGCACGACGCTCACGCCGATCTACCGTTCTGCCCGACGCGTGCCAAACCACCTGGCAGCAGGCAGGACAAGTTACTCGCGACGGTATACGATAAGCAGCGTTACGTTATTCATTATCGCAACCTGCAGCAGTGCACGCGTCACGGTCTTCGTATTACAAAGATACACCGCGTGCTTCAATTCGCTCAATCTCCCTGGCTCCGCGATTACATCGAACTAAATACACGGTTTAGAACAAGCGCGACAAACGACTTTGAAAAAAATTTGTATAAATTGATGAACAACGCTGTATTCGGTAAAACTATGGAAAATGTGCGAAATCACGTGGATGTAAAACTTTTGACACATTGGGAAGGGCGATATGGCGCGGAGGCAATGATCGCGAAACCGAATTTCCACAGCAGAAGTGTTTTTTCGGAAAATTTAATAGCTGTTGAATTGCGAAAACTCGAGGTGAAATTCAACAAACCGATATACGTGGGTATGTGCATTCTGGACATATCAAAAATTTGTTTGTATGAATTTCACCACGAGTACATGTCTCCCCTGCACGCTCAAAATTGTAAAATTCTATACACCGACACTGACAGCCTCATTTATCACATTCGATGCGACGATATCTACGAGACCATGAAACACAATATCGATAGATTCGACACAAGCGATTATCCCATTGACAATGCATATAATATGCCGCATGTAAATAAGAAGGTTCCAGGGCTGATGAAGGACGAAAATAACGGTGCGATAATGACTGAGTTCGTAGGTCTTAGAGCGAAAATGTATGCACTTCGCGTAGACGGTAAAAAAGATACGAAAAAGGCGAAAGGCGTCAAGACCAACGTCATAGCCCGAACGATAACTTTCGACGACTACGCGCAGTGTTTGCATAGGGAGATCGAAATGGTTCGCAGACAATCATGCATACGGTCTAAATTGCATAAAGTGTACACCATTTCGGAATCCAAAATCGCTCTAAGTCCGTACGACGACAAGCGGCATATCGTACCCGATTCGACCGACACTCTACCCTGGGGACATTACAAAATTCCATTGTAAAATAGAAATTGTATTTATTATAAATAGTGGAATTATTGTATAATATAAAATTGTTCACAAAAATGTATAGAAAGTATTATTGTATTTATTAACTCATTCATATAAATAGTGGGATTAATGTGTAAAAATAAACTGTTCACTCATATATATATGTATCATTGTATTTATTGAACCATGTATTATTATTTTACAATACATTATTTTTATTTATCCAAGAATTGTGTGATTTATCAAAGCCCAGCCACTTGACGTATACCTTATCCCCCTTTCTACGCAACACTTTTTCCACTAGATACACATCAGGATCGGTGACGCGTTGCAGCTCGTGTTCGTAGAATCCTCCGGCAACAGGTTTTCCGTGGGAATCGGCGAGCAGATACGTCGCGGGATTAGTTGCCTGTACTTTGGCTATCTCGAACACCTCCGTTGTCCAATTCGGCGTATAGCCTTTATCGAAGATGGTTTTAAATTTGCTCACGCGCACAAACTCGCCCAACTTGAATCTCGCTGGAGCAGCGATCTTTAGGTTGCTGTACACGGTGGCTAGCAGCTTATCGGCGATCGCAGGGGTAACATCGCAAGGACGCATTCCGATGGTTCTATGTTTTCGCGCGTTATACTCTGCAAGTAGACGCGGTAGCGCATCGGTCCATCTGTAGGTTCCATTGAGCGTAAACATTTTCCACATATTGTTCTTCAAAGTTCGATTGAAACGTTCCACGACGGAGGCCTTCATCACCGAATACGTCGAATAATGATTAATATCATGCTTTGTAAAGAGTTTCTGCACATCGGTGTTGTAAAATTCTTTTCCTTGATCGGTTTGCAAATTTTTCGGATATCGATCTCTAAATATCTTTGTAAACGCTTTAGTCACCTCAGCGCCACTTTTAGTCTTGAGCGGTAACGCCCACCCATACTTGCTCAGTACATCGATGACGGTGAGTATGTAGTGGTGACCCTGGTTGAATCGCGAGTATGGACGCATTTCTACAATGTCAGCTTGCCACAGATCATCGTATCCATGCACTATGACGCGCCTCCGTGGGAAATGTCTTCGAGCTGGAGCATGCAATTCCTCAACGAGTTGTCGCTTTTTGTGGCTATGGTTTTCTTTACTCTTGGATTTCGATAATGGCTTCATGTTTGATCGCAGAGGTGTCATGGACACGAATGATGCGATAATTATCGTGTACGTGCATTATGTGCTTCCCGTCGGTCCCAGGAAATTCTGGACAAGTTGCTGCTCCGTAGCAAAAGCGGTTATAGCCTCTTTAACTTTACGAATTTCGTTGGCCGGCTGTGGGATAGAATTCAACGCCTGCGATATCTTTTGAACGCTGTTTTGCAACGTCAGCATATCTTTCTGAAACACGACCAGCTTCCTCTCTAATTCTTCCTGCTGCTCTCTCAAAAATTTAATGCTCTTTTCCACGTATAGTTTATTAGCGGCATCGGTGTCAACCACCGGCTGAGCTACGCGTCGTATCTTGCGTGATTTTGCATCAAAGTCGGCACCAACCACGCAAAGAGCGTTATCTCGCATGTAATTTCGAAGCACACCGTTCCATTTGTAATAGTCCATTCTAGCTGCTCCACTCTTCTCGAGCGATACCCCAAACTTGTTGATCGGCATCTAGACGCATACTATGCACATCATCGAGGTGCGGTTTAACTTATATTATGAGGCCTATCTCGCGGAGTTCCTCGTGAATAGATAGAATTTCAGGATCATGAGAGTTGTTACCCGCCTGACGCGACGCTTCCAGCAAACGCAACCGATCCACCAGCTCGTTGGGATCGTCCCAGTGCACGTAATCGATCTTGTTATCGTTTACCACCATGGCTCGCGGTGTCCTTAGACCTTTCCCTGCTCTACTAGCCGATGCGCTAGGGAGTAGCGGTGCAATTACATGTTTGTACTTGTATCCCTTGTTGCTCAATGGGGGCTTTTTAGCGACATGATCGCGTCTGTGGGCATTCGTCGCCAGCAGTATACTTTTGTATTTTTGTTTATCGGCATCGGTGCATACAGTATCGTCAGGAATTTTCTTGAAAATCAGTTCGTAAAGGCCGACTGTTCCTCTGTATTTTACACCATCTATGATTATATTGTCATCCTTGTCTATGTCGAAAGCCTTATCCCCAAGCATCGTTTTACTATTGCTAAAGTATACACCGTACACATAGTCAATTGATGTATTCTTATCACCACTTAGGATTGCGCTCATGTATTTTTGCCCCAGCGGACCGAAATGGCTGCGAAACGTTTCTTGTCCTTCAGATGTTTGAAGTTGCTGTCTAATAGATGTTACAAACGACTCATTGGAACTAGTTTCGAAAACGTCATCATCAATGGTTGAGAGCGATTGTACACGAGGAAATGTATTTATTGGCGCGGGAGGAACGGGAGACTCGTTTGGTGTAGCATTATGCCGTTTCCGCTTCGATTGAACCGGTGTGGAGGTTACGGGTGAATATTCCGATAACGTGTGTCGTTTCCTCTTTGCCTTACGCGATGTGTTGCCTTTCGATGAGATTTTTGTTTTAGGCGTTAATGTTTCATTCTCTTCAACGTCTGTGCTCATCAGCGGTGATGTGTCAGCTTCTGTCGCTGCAGTATTTTCCACAATATGCTTTAAGGGTTCGACGATAGGTTTGAAGTATCTCTCCAACGCGACATCTTCCTCAATCTTGCCAGTCTTCAAAGCCTGATGTTTCCGGCGAATGGCTTCGCTGGTTTTTGCAATTTCCTTCGCTATTCTCTCGCGATCCTTAATCTCCAGACTATCGATATCAATCATCGTTGTATCGCAGATGTTGCTTTCCCGCCGACGTGTTGACGACAATTGACCATCTCACGGTACGGCAAACTCGTTAAATCCCTTTCTATAACGTCCATTGGACATCGCGCTATCCTTGTCTATCACCGCGAAACCATACTCCCGTTGCCAACAATTACTACACAAAGCGCAGAAATCCTCATACGTCATGTCAGTGTTTACATGATCGTTGTACACATGTTTCAAGTTGGTACCATCCTGCTTAAACAGAATCAGCAGATTTGCATTGTCGCGTATAAGATGTTTGGGAATCTTTATATATGTCTGACAGAGATAGAAACAGTCAACGTTCGAGTGGCGCCCCATTGCAAAGTATTCCCTTATCGTATCTTGCTTATCGCATGCCACATCATCGAAGATAAAAATAGAATTCGGAAGCGATTCGTTGGGTGGGATGACGTCACTGTTATTCGAAAACGTAAAGTAGCCAATTTCATCTATCGGAGTCAATAAATTCTCCAAATACTGATATTTCGGCTGTTGCAACGACTTGGAATACACGTACACGTTCTCGAAGCGGACACCGTGTGGACTTTCCAACAAGCTCACCAGCACGTTGGTCTTTCCACAATTTGATGGACCGCAAATTAGGCAGCGGATAGTGTTTGGTAGCATGCTACCATGTCTGCGTCTTGTTTTCGGGGACATCATTTGCGATTTATCGTCAAAATTTGTCATGCGTATCGTTACAGGTTGTCGCACGAATCGCATCCTCTCCGTGAACTGTGAAAAATGATTTTGATACGTCGAAGCGGTGACGCGCCCTATTTATAGGTCCGCGCTGAAACACGGCAGCTCAGTATTCAAAATGCTTCTGATCCTGTCGGATAATTGCGATTTTCGAGACCTAACCTCTGAACAGTTGAAATATATTCCAAAGATTATTCTACTGCGCGAGTTTGGCAGACACATTGACCAGTTGTGGGACCGACTCCCGGAGCATATAAAAGCCGATTCTGAGGTTCAGCAGCATCGTCGGTGCTTGGAACATTATAACCGCCCCTGGCAGCGAACGCATATCGACGGTCCAGCACCATTGATTAAAAACTGTAGCGAATGTCACCGACGAGAGTAAAGAAAGGTTGTGGTCTGTTAAATCGGGCGATAAACGCGCTACCTATCGAATTACATATCCCGGGATACCAGTTTTGCGGTCCAGGAACTCATCTGATAAAACGATTGGCCAGAGGTGATCGAGGCATCAATCCATTGGACGCAGCGTGTCGCGAACACGATATTGCGTATTCGCGTAGCAACGACCTCGGTGAAAGGCACGCGGCAGATAAAGTTCTCGCTGACAAAGCCCGAAAACGCATCGTTGCGCGAGACTCGACTCTGGGCGAAAGAGGTGCTGCTACAGCTATTTGGGCAACTATGAAGGCCAAGACGAAAATCGGAATGGGGATGAAAACAAAAACCCGCAAAAGGACTTCAAAGAGAGCATCGCAAAAGCGGATTCTTCCGGTGGCAAAACGGGGTGGTATATTACCACTTCTCCCGCTGCTAGGTGTTCTCGGATCGTTAGCTGGCGGAGCGGCGGGGATCGCCAAGGCGGTAAACGATAATAAGGCGGCGCAGCATCAGTTGCAGGAAATGCAACGTCATAATCGCTCCATGGAAGGCCGTGGACTTTATCTCACGCCATACAAGCGTGGACAGGGAATATCGAAACGAAAAAAAAAAAAAACGCCGAAAAGAAAATAAAAATACTCGCGGGCGTAACTACCGATGTACAATTGGAGGAGTTAGCAAAACGAATGCGTATTCCATTCTTTAGAGGTGTGTTTATGCGCAATGCAGGGCCCCGCTTGCGGCCCGTTTGGGACGCAGCGCCGCGATGCCAAGAGGCTCCAGGTCCACGGACCGCATCGCCTCGACGACTGTGCCCGCGAACTCAGCCTCCCTGCACTGAGTGCATCCTCCACTATCCTTACCTCCGGACGGACGACCGTCACAAAATTATATTTATTAATATTCTTAATTCTTTAAAATTCAAAATCTTACATGCATCTTACATTAAAATATAAATATAATTTCATACATTTTATAAATAAAATAAATTTTCAAATTATCATTATAATAACAATAATTACTATAAATCTATTTTTAAATAATAAAATATTCCTATGAATAACACTAGAAATCTTAACTATATCATTCATCAGAATAATTATTATATCAAAATCATACAATTCTAGAATTATCTATATCATTATTTCATTCATCAGGAGAACCATAAACCAAGCGCAGGTTCGGTGCAAGAAATGTTTTATGCAAACCACGTTGAGAGAGAAAAGGCATGTGCTGTTACGATGGATTCAGAACACAATAATTGGTGCTTGGATAGTGGTTGTACTAAGCATTTATGCAAAGATAAAGAAAAATTTATAGAGTTGCAACCATCGGAACATAAGAAATTGAGTTTAACTAGTCACATGTCAGCAAATGTTGGAGCAAAGGGAAATGTACAAATTCAAACATATCTAGATAATAATAATATTAAAGATATAGAATTTCAAGATACCCTATATGTTCCTGATTTAAGAGTCAATTTAGCATCGGCAGCAAAGATTACAGAAAGGGACAACGTAGTAATCTTCACCAAGCATGGAGCTGTTATAAAGGGAAAAGATGGAAGAATAAAAGCCAAAGCAAATAGAGTTGACAAGAATATACAGAGCATGCTAGAAGTGTGGAGTGTCGAGACAGAAATTCTAACCTAAAACTATGGCATGAACGTTTCGGACATTTGAATGTGAGGGATTTAACGTTTATGGTAAGGGCTGAGAAGGCAATAGGAATTAAAATTCAAGGAAACAAAACCATTTCATCATGTGTGTTCGCGAAAGTGATCGCGATGAGCGTGAGATGCCGGTTAGGTTATGTAAGGAACGCACAGTATTGATGAGCAGAGAGTCAATGTTTATTACACACTCGCAGAGTGAGTCGAGAAGTAAAAGAGTTACACGTAAGGGTGAGCGTGGGCACGTTGTGCGGAAAATGAGAATTTATTGTCTCGCTGAGACGAATCGCGATGTGTTTTACACGTGGCCGCGTAACCGACCACGATCCACAATCGATAGCCGCGATGCGTTTGAGGAAGAGAACTACTGTGTGAGCGGTGAGAAATGATGAGTTGAGCACTTTTCCGAGAATTCACGAGTTACAAAGAGCAAAACGTTCAGAGAAACCGACGCATTTGTTCCTGTACTCTGCGTGAACAAGATTGAAGAGCAATATGGCCGATCGATTTCCGTTAGTCGTCTTCTCCAAAAGTCTGGAGGATCGAGCAACGTGGGGAAATGCGATTGGCTGAGCGTTCTGTCGCTGACACCTAATTGGTCTATCGATTGTGGATCGGGCTTGTCGCTCCGCTGTCCAGGAGGTGCTGCGGTGAGTTGGGTGTGGCGGAGATCGGAACTACCGAATCTCAAACAATGTGAGAATGCATACAAGGTAAGCTGACGTCGATACCTTTTCCAAGAGAATCGAAAAGAAGTACAAGGTTGTTAGAAATAGTACATTCTGATTTATGTGGACCTATGAAAACAGAATCGATAGGTGGATCAAAATACATATTGACATTCATTGATTATTCAAGATGGTGCCAAGTCTATTTTTTAAAAACAAAAGATGAAGTGTTACAGCTATTCAAGGAATTTAAGAAATATGCTGAGACGTTAACCGAAAAGAAAATAAAGTACTTGCAGACAGATAATGGTGGGAGTATTGCAACACAAGATTTGATGAATTTCTAAAAGAAAATGGTATTCAAAGGCGGTTAACAGTACCGCACACGCCGCAACAAAATGGTTTGGCTGAACGAAAGAATCGCACGCTAATAGAGACGGCGAGATGTACGTTGTTGCAGGCAGCACTATCTCACGGGTATTGGGCAGAAGCTGCTTCAACTGCTAATTATATTAGAAATAGATGCCCGGCCTGAGCATTGAATGGAAGAACTCCATTCGAATTATGGACAGGAAGACTACCGATTTTATCACATTTACGAATATTTGGAATGGAAGCATACATTCTAAATAAAGATCCAAGAAAGAAAAAATTTGAAGGGATTTTTATAGGTTACTGTGAACGATCCAAAGCATACAGAGTGTGGCTACCAGCAGAAAGGAAAGTGGTAGTATCGAGGGATATCAGAGTTATCGAACATAAAGACGAGGAACATGAAAAGGAAGCCCCTGATGAGAAAAGGAAGCAAGAGGAAGTTAAAAATGTAATACAAGTTCAGGATGAAATTAGTCATACTAATATGGATCCTGACATGGCAAGTGATGTCCAAGCTACAGGTGAGACAGCAGAGGAAGAAAATGTAACCAGTGCATTGAAAAGGGCACCTGGGAGGCCGAAAATGGTGAGGACAGGTATGAGGGGTCGAGATCTGTGAAGTTGGCAACCCCAAATTTGAAATTTAAAAAAAACTCTACGGCATTCGTTTGTCCATCGTTTGTCCACGTTTGTCCAACAAAAATTTTCGTTTGTCCACCCATCAAAAAAAAGTTATGAACAAATTAAGAAAATTTGACATATCCACCCTCCATGAACACTTTTCAACTTTTTAAAAGGGGGATACGATTGTCCATGATCTAGCATCGTTTGTCCACCCCAAGATTTCGTTTTTCCACCCTCCAGAATCGAATTATTTATAAAAATCGCGAAAAAGAAGGGTATTGATCAAGCGATCGGGTATAAGTTCGATTTTTTATTAATTAAACAATGGAATCGTTTGTCCAACCATGCAGTTCGGTAGTCTAGATGTAGAAGACGTTTGTCCACCCCAAGATTTCGTTTGTCCACCCTCCAGAATCGAATTATTTATAAAAATCGCGAAAAAGAAGGGTATTGATTAAGCGATCGGGTATAAGTTCGATTTTTTATTAATTAAACGACGAAATCGTTTGTCCAACGATGCAGTTCGGTAGTGTAGATGTAGAAGCCGTTTGTCCACCCTCCAGAATCGAATTATTTATAAAAATCGCGAAAAAAGAAGGTTTCATGTGAAACGGTCGCGTATAAGTTTGATTTTTTATTAATTAAACAATGGAATCGTTTGTCCAACCATGCAGTTCGGTAGTCTAAATGTAGAAGACGTTTGTCCACCCCAAGATTTCGTTTGTCCACCCTCCAGAATCGAATCATTAATTAAAATATCCAAGAAGTACGATACGGTTGAAGCGTCCGCGTATAAGTTCGATTTTTTATTAATTAAATACGTAAATCGTTTGTCCAACGATGCAGTTCGATAGTCTAGATGTAGAAGACGTTTGTCCACCCCAAGATTTCGTTTGTCCACCCTCCAGAATCGAATTATTAATGAAAATCGCGAAAAAAGAAGGTTTCATGTGAAGCGGTCGCGTATAAGTTTGATTTTTTATTAATTAAACAATGGAATCGTTTGTCCAACCATAGAGTTCGGTAGTCTAGATGTAGAAGACGTTTGTCCACCCCAAGATTTCGTTTGTCCACCCTCCAGAATCGAATTATTTATAAAAATCGCGAAAAAGAAGGGTATTGATTAAGCGATCGGGTATAAGTTCGATTTTTTATTAATTAAACGACGAAATCGTTTGTCCAACGATGCAGTTCGGTAGTGTAGATGTAGAAGACGTTTGTCCACCCCAAGATTTCGTTTGTCCACCCTCCAGAATCGAATTATTTATAAAAATCGCGAAAAAGAAGGGTATTGATTAAGCGATCGGGTATAAGTTCGATTTTTTATTAATTAAACGACGAAATCGTTTGTCCCACGATGCAGTTCGGTAGTGTAGATGTAGAAGCCGTTTGTCCACCCTCCAGAATCGAATTATTTATAAAAATCGCGAAAAAAGAAGGTTTCATGTGAAACGGTCGCGTATAAGTTTGATTTTTTATTAATTAAACAATGGAATCGTTTGTCCAACCATGCAGTTCGGTAGTCTAAATGTAGAAGACGTTTGTCCACCCCAAGATTTCGTTTGTCCACCCTCCAGAATCGAATTATTAATAAAAATCGCGAAAAAAGTAGGTTTCATGTGAAACGGTCGCGTATAAGTTTGATTTTTTATTAATTAAACAATGGAATCGTTTGTCCAACCATGCAGTTCGGTAGTCTAAATGTAGAAGACGTTTGTCCACCCCAAGATTTCGTTTGTCCACCCTCCAGATTCGAATTATTAATAAAAATCGCGAAAAAAGTAGGTTTCATGTGAAACGGTCGCGTATAAGTTTGATTTTTTATTAATTAAACAATGGAATCGTTTGTCCAACCATGCAGTTCGGTAGTCTAAATGTAGAAGACGTTTGTCCACCCCAAGATTTCGTTTGTCCACCCTCCAGATTCGAATTATTAATAAAAATCGCGAAAAAAGTAGGTTTCATGTGAAGCGGTCGCGTATAAGTTTGATTTTTTATTAATTAAACAATGGAATCGTTTGTCCAACAATGCAGTTCGGTAGTCTAGATGTAGAAGACGTTTGTCCACCCCAAGATTTCGTTTGTCCACCCTCCAGAATCGAATTATTTATAAAAATCGCGAAAAAGAAGGGTATTGATTAAGCGATCGGGTATAAGTTCGATTTTTTATTAATTAAACGACGAAATCGTTTGTCCCACGATGCAGTTCGGTAGTGTAGATGTAGAAGCCGTTTGTCCACCCTCCAGAATCGAATTATTTATAAAAATCGCGAAAAAAGAAGGTTTCATGTGAAACGGTCGCGTATAAGTTTGATTTTTTATTAATTAAACAATGGAATCGTTTGTCCAACCATGCAGTTCGGTAGTCTAAATGTAGAAGACGTTTGTCCACCCCAAGATTTCGTTTGTCCACCCTCCAGAATCGAATTATTAATTAAAATATCCAAGAAGTACGATACGGTTGAAGCGTCCGCGTATAAGTTCGATTTTTTATTAATTAAATACGTAAATCGTTTGTCCAACGATGCAGTTCGATAGTCTAGATGTAGAAGACGTTTGTCCACCCCAAGATTTCGTTTGTCCACCCTCCAGAATCGAATTATTAATAAAAATCGCGAAAAAAGTAGGTTTCATGTGAAACGGTCGCGTATAAGTTTGATTTTTTATTAATTAAACAATGGAATCGTTTGTCCAACGATGCAGTTCGATAGTCTAGATGTAGAAGACGTTTGTCCACACCAAGATTTCGTTTGTCCACCCTCCAGAATCGAATTATTAATAAAAATCGCGAAAAAAGTAGGTTTCATGTGAAACGGTCGCGTATAAGTTTGATTTTTTATTAATTAAACAATGGAATCGTTTGTCCAACCATGCAGTTCGGTAGTTTAGATGTAGAAGACGTTTTTCCACCCCAAGATTTCGTTTGTCCACCCTCCAGAATCGAATTATTAATAAAAATCGCGAAAAAGAAGGGTATTGATCAAGCGATCGGGTATAAGTTCGATTTTTTATTAATTAAACGACGAAATCGATTGTCCAACGATGCAGTTCGGTAGTCTAGATGTAGAAGACGTTTGTCCACCCCAAGATTTCGTTTGTCCACCCTCCAGAATCGAATTATTAATAAAAATCGCGAAAAAAGGTTTCATGTGAAACGGTCGCGTATAAGTTTGATTTTTTATTAATTAAACAATGGAATCGTTTGTCCAACCATGCAGTTCGGTAGTCTAGATGTAGAAGACGTTGTCCACCCCAAGATTTCGTTTGTCCACCCTCTAGAATCGGATTAAAAAATAAAATCGGCGAAAATAAGGGTACCGGAAACGCGATCACGTTTAATTTCGCTTTTTTTGAATATGTTGTTAAATTCGATTGGTCTTATCGTACAGGTTTAAGGTGATTGCTGGTATATTATCCAACAATTTTGAACACAATTCTTCCCGTCACTTTATTTGAACGACACTTCACTTTGTAGCTCTCATCGAACACTTCACACTTGCAGAGTGTGCAGGAGTGAAGAAGAGACGCGGGAGCATGTGTGGGAGCGGTGTGAGGGAAGGATGGAAGACTGCAGGGGATGGCAGGAGAATGTGAGAAGGATTCTGGGGGAGGAGGGGGAGGGCGAGGAGTGGATGAGAGGGATTGAGGACAGGAGAAAGGGGGAGAGAGGTGAGATGAGTGGGAGTGAAAGGAGAGAAGGTGGGTAAGAGAGAAGAAGGGAAGAGAGTAAGAGGAATGCAAAGGAGGAGCGTGGAGGGGGAGAAAGGGGGAACGGAAGCCCAAGATGTAGAAGGTGGAGGGTAGGGGTAGGTGAAGGGGAAGGCAGGGAGGAGAAAGCCTAGAAGCCGAAAGGCGGGATGCGAAGCGATATCTCTCTCTCTCTCTCTCTCTCTCTCGTGAACGAGGATAGAAGGAGCGGAAAGAAAGTGGAAAAAAGGCGCGTATGTAAATATTGTAAATAGTGAGTAGATTTAAGATTAGAGATAAGAAATAGAATAAGGCTATAGAGTAAGATAGAATGTAAGGTTAGAAATAAGCGATAAAGGATGGTTAGGGGAAGGAAGGATTGTAAGAAAGATTGTAACCCTGAGGGGGACAATAAACTATACATACATACATACATATATATTCCAATTGAAATTTTTTAATAAAATATATATAATTATAACAATAATTATTATAAATTTAATTTTTATCATTATTCCAATAGTAATTATCTTTATAAACATTTTATTAACAAAATTAATCCACAAAAACCGTAAAAAAATAACACCATTTGAATGTGGATTTAATCCAATAACAAGACCACGATTTCCATTCTCAATTCAAGTTTTCCTTATTACCCTAATATTTTTAATCTTTGATATTGAAATTATTCTTATTATTCCAATTATACCTTAGTAGTAAGGGAAGGCTGGTTCTAACGCAGGTCCTCTGAGGGGAGCGCGGGGGCGGGGTAGATGTGATGGCGCGCGGGGGAGCGCGGCGGAGGGAAACATTGACGCGGGGCCTGCGGGGAGAGGAAGACCGATTGCGCGCGCACGAGCCGCGGAGTGGGGGAAGCCGCGATGATGGAAGGGATCAGTCCAGGCCGAGCCAACGCGGAGACCTCTCCCGACCCGACCCACCATGGAAAATTTTTTAAAGGGAGGGACAGCCCCTGAAAAAATTTCTGGGGGCGGGTCCTGTCTGAAAAATCTTTTTTTCAGACTCGATCCGCTCCCTGAAATTTTTTTCCCCAAATATTTTTTCTAAACCAATATGTGATGGAATTTCCCCCCCCCCCCCCCCCCACACACAGAGAAATAATAATTTTTTTTTCATCGTACGATGTCGGCAAAGATCGGCTTTTTGCAAACCATGTATTCCGAGGAGGGAAAGAGAGAGCATTACTTTAAAAAGCTAAATTCGAGAGAGGGAAAGAGACAGCGCTACTTGGTGGTACAATAGCATGCATTCTACAGCTAACAAGTTTTCGAAGCGTTCCGATGCAGCGTCGCAGCGTATCGCGCGATCTCGCGTAATTCGATTCCTCTGGAGCGATCATGCAGGGTGACGTCATTTAGCGGCGCGAAGAACGAAATAGAATTATGCGGTGTCAGCAGAAATTTCCACGGATGATTTTTGCGCGCTAATTTATCAAGAAACATACAATATAAAAAGAATATAATAATAAAATATGAAATAATAAAAAAATAGAAAAAAATTTCCCTTGAATCTTAAAATTAGGCGGTGAGGAGGATAACGGGTGAATAAAATGGAGAAAAAACGATATAAGTTTATGAAATTTATTTTAAAATTGAAAGAATATGAATATGAATATGAATATAAAAAACTACATGATTAATAATAGAAAAAATACAATATAAATATAAGCATAAAAAGAATACATAAAAAGCATATAAAAAAAATATAAAAAAGAATATAAATATATATATATATATATATATATAAATATAAAAACTATTTATATATATATATATATATATATATATATATATATATATATATTTATATTCTTTTTTATATTTTTTTTATATGCTTTTTATGTATTCTGTTGTGGTAAAATGAATGCACTATGTGAGATTCTCATGGATTTAATATAAAGGTATGAATGTATAAAATAATAACATAAGACGTTTTGCACCTTTGGCCACACTACTATATCCTCTCTCACTTTCCATCGAGCTCCGTCTAACCCTCTTCCCTAGGTATTTTTCAGCCGCCGTACATCCCACGCGCATGCGCAACCACACGCTTATGCTCACAAACCCCCCTTTGGTTGCGTTTGCACCAATATCTCTACCTTACATTAGTCGCTATCTTATGAGCTATTACCCTTAGTATAATAATTGCCCACCCCCGAACTTTTACATTTTCCCTTAATGGCTAATATTAAGTCTATATAAACAATTTTTTATTTTGTCGCGCGTTAACGGCTTGGTTAATATGTCTGCATCTAACGCGTCGGATTTTACATGGTTTAAGATTATTCTATGTGATCTTACTTCATCCTTAATAAAATAATATTTTCTATTTATGTGCTTCGTTCGGTTCGTTACCCTGTCCTTATTCACCCAGTCCATTGCCGCCTTACTATCTGTGTTTAGTACGATCGGTTGGTCCTTACGGTCTGGTTCGAGGCTCCCTAGGATTCCCTTTATCCATAGGCTCTCCTGTACTCCCTCATTTATTGCTATAAGCTCAGATTCACAAGTCGACAGGGCAACCAATCCTTGCTTTCTGCTGCTCCAACCTACTACGTTCTCTCCTATCTTGGCTAAGTAACCTCCGAACGATTTCGCATCTCTGGTAGTACACCAGCTCGCATCTGTACCTATGGAAACTCTACTAGAGCTGCCTCCATACACCAGTTTATAATCTCTGGTGCCTTTTAGATATCTGAAAACTCGTTTAAGCGCCGTTACGTGAACCTGTTTTGGATCTTTCGAATATTGGGAGAGTCTACTCACGCTAAATGCTATGTCTATTCTAGTGCCAGTAGCCAGGTACATGATTGATCCCAGCATCTCCTGGTACAGCTCTTTATCTCCCAGTGACGACTCCTCATCGGCATCTAGGTCCTGTTGGGGGTCCATCGGGGTGTGCGTCTCCTTACAGTCGTGGAGGTTAAATTTATGCAATATGCTATCTACATACTCCGCTTGTGTCAATTCTATTTTCCCATCTCGCCTAGTGACTCGTATGTTTAGAAATTTCAACTCTTGGGATTCTGTCAATTCGAAATGTTTTTTCACGCCATCCATGGTTTCAGTTATCATACGCACGTCGGATCCTATAACCAGAATGTCATCAACATACAACCCTAACCACAATTTTTTGTTTCCCTTCTTCATTGTATATAGGCAGGGGTCTTCGGGTACCCTGCTCATCCCTATTGATTCTAAGACCTCGTTGATCTTCGCATTCCAATCGTGTCCCGCCTGTGGTAGTCCATATATGCTCCTTTTTAATTTGCATACTTTATTTTTGTCTTTCACAAAGCCTTCGGGCTGTTCCATGTATACCGTTTCCTTCAACGTTCCATATAAGTAAGCTGACTTCACATCATATTGTTTTATCTCCATCTTGTGAATACTCGCGAATGCCAGCATAATTCTCGCCGTTTCCAGTTTTAATACGGGGGCAAATGATTCCTCGTAGTGGAACCCTTTCCACTGGTTACATCCTACTGCAACTAGCCGAGCCTTGTATTTCGGCGAGTTCTGTCCGTTCAATGTCTTCAGGTTATAGACCCATTTACTTTTCAGAGTTTTCATGCCCTCTTCTCTAGGGACCAAGTCCCATACCTCTCGGTCCTTCATTGTCTGAATCTCCGCCTCCATTGCTTTGGCCCATTCGTCCGAGGCACTCGAAGCCAACGCTTTCCTGAAGGTCTGTGGTATACCTCGGCCCGTTGTTATATAATTTGTCTGTTCCTGTCTTTCTTTGATCCTCTCTGATCGACGCGCCCCTTGTTCTTGAAGCTGTCTCTCTCTTTCTTCTAATGCCTTTCGTTTCTCTTCTCCTATTTGTTTCAATGTCTTTCCTTGTTTTCGTCCACTCCTCTTACTTGCTGTGCCCAAATCTACGTCCGTTCCCCGGATTCCATCTTCATTGTTATTGTTGCAATCCCGTGTCTCTAAGTTTTCCTCCTCTTCTCGTTCTAGTTCAAGGCCTTCCAGTCGGTATTTTATTCCTTCCAAATTTCGTTTTTCTTCTAATTTCTCGTGAATCAGTATCGATCCCTTCTCTTCTTCGTTGAATTTTGCGGTCCTGGTCGCGTATATTTTGCATTTGGTGGGATTGTATATCCTGTATCCTCTAGTTTCACGAGAATACCCCACGAATATTCCCTTTTCGGCCTTTGGCTTGAGTTTGTCTCTATTGACCTTGGGTACATAATAATAGGCCATACATCCAAAAACTTTTAGGTATGATATCGTTGGTTTTCTTCCGTTCCATCTTTCCTGCGGTGTTTTCATATCTATCGGTTTGGCTACCGTTAGATTCTTTACGTATGTAGCCGTCATGATGGCTTCTCCCCAAAATTCTGCGGGTAGGTTTGCATCTATTAGTAGCGTTCGCGTCTTGTCCAAAATGGTCCGGTTGACTCGTTCTGCCACGCCATTACTCTGGGGGTTGTGGGCCACTGTCCTCTGGTGATTAATACCACATACCTTGAATAACTCTTCAAATTTCTTGTTTACAAATTCTCTGCCATTGTTTGACCGAACATTCCTTATTTTCTTTCGAAGCAAATTTTCGCTTTTATTCTTATATTCAAGGAAACAATTGTAGGTTTCCTCCTTCGTTTTCATTAAGTATATTGTAGTATATCTACTGTATTCATCTATAATTACATATACGTACCTATTCCCATTCAGCGATTCGACGGGCATTGGTCCACAGACATCCATGTGGATGAGTTCCAGGGGTTCCTCGGCCAAGATATCGTTAACTCTCTTATGTGGTACTTGGGTCAATTTGCCCATCACACATGGTTCACAAATGCCAAGTTTCTCCTGTTTATAGGACAAATCTCTGACAGCCCCTGTATTTCTCATTTCGTCCACATAATTTTCACATGCATGGCCCAATCTCCTATGCCATAGCATCTTGTCGGACTTTTGGGATGTGCTTGGTAATTGATTTTCCTCCGATGTATCTTCTCTTATGTTGAGTGCGACAGTTGCGTTTCTATCCGGTGCACCAGTTTTGACAACATATATCCCATTCTCCTCGCGTGCCTCCGCTATTATTTCGTTGTGCCTTCCAATTACTTTAGCACCATGGTTTTCAAATACAATTTTATGCCCATTTTTGCATAATTGGCTTACTGAAAGCAGGTTCCCTCTTAATCCTGGAATGTATAGTACGTCCTTGATTAGTAGGTTAACCTCTCCATCGTTGGTGTCAGTGGAAACCTCAATATTTCCCCTCGCTCTCGACATTAGCGCTCGTGCGTCCTCAGCCAGATTCACTTTTGTTTGAAATGGTCTAGTCTCCCTCATTCTCTCGATGTCAGGAGACATATGTGTCGACGAGCCCGAATCCAATGTCCATATCTCGGAGCCATGGGGTTGTTTATTTTCTCTATGCGTTTGTTTCTCTACATTATAGGAGTGTTCCTCCTTCTCTTCTGTGGCTAGTCCTGTGTATTCCCGTCTACTTTTGTTGCTTCTGTCCTTACTGGCTTCACCGCTTTTATTTGTGTAGTTACGACCTCTCGTAGGTTTCTTGTCGTCCCTGTCCTTACGATGATAACAGTCTATCGCTCTATGATTTTTCTTACCGCAAATAAAGCACCCTGAATATTTTGTTTGGTTCCGTTGGTTACTACGATACGCCTTGTAAGCTTTTTCATCCTTGGGATCGCTTTGTGACCCATGCTCTTTGCTGGATGTCTCTTGGTTGATTCGACGCTCTTCCTCTTCCAATACCTGTTGGACGTCTTCTAAATTTAATAATCTTTGGGCCCTCAATACGACCGCTACCTTTTCAAATCTTGAGTGCACTCCACGCACGACGTGATATGACAGTTCCCTGTCCTCAAATGGATGGCCTATACTGGCGCTACGCGAGGCAATACTTTTGGCTCTAATTATGTATTCAACCACCGATTCATTTTTCTGCATGGTAATATTCTTTAATTCGAGAGCTATATCTATTCGCCGGTCTTCGGCCTTACCTGCGTGGGTGCGTTTGAGTACCTCCCAAACCGTCTTCGCTTTATTTTCCGTCAGGAATTGTCCTGCTTGTGCGTCCGATAGTGTTGTGACCAGGATCCCGAATGCTTCGTCGTTTTTCGTCTCCCATTTCAATCTTTTCTTCCCGGCTTCTGATTCTGGGTTTGGGCCTCTTAGTGGTTCCTCGCCCTCGATAACCTCTGCGAATAGTTTCCTCGCGCGAAGCACTGCGCTTACTTTCAAAGCCCACACATAGTAATTTTTATCATTCAGCGGTTCTATTTTACTGAATGGTATTGCCGTACCTTCCGACATATTTGCCTCTACGTGCCTCCCGGCGCCACGTGGTTTTCACGCCTAACCTCACTTTTCCTTTTCTCAACGGTCTCTATATTATTCACTCTTCCCATTCAACCACGCTCTGCTACCAAATTGTTGTGGTAAATGAATGCACTATGTGAGATTCTCATGGATTTAATATAAAGGTATGAATGTATAAAATAATAACATAAGACGTTTTGCACCTTTGGCCACACTACTATATCCTCTCTCACTTTCCATCGAGCTCCGTCTAACCCTCTTCCCTAGGTATTTTTCAGCCGCCGTACATCCCACGCGCATGCGCAACCACACGCTTATGCTCACATATTCTTTTTATGCCTATATTTATATTGTATTTTTTCTATTATTAATCATGTAGTTTTTTATATTCATATTCATATTCATATTTATATATATATATATAATATATATATATATATATATATATATATATATATATGTTTATGATATATACTGTTACAAAAAATGTACTAATTGTACAATTTAACATTTGCTGCGAGCGGCGTCGACAATATCATTCATAGCACATGCCAGCAGTTCGCAATCGATAAGAGATTCACCATCGAAATATTCGCTGTCGCATATAGTTTTAGCGATGTGACACGAATCAAAAGTTTCACCAGCGACATCATGTCGTTGTAGCACGGTGAGAAAATTTGAAAATTTCATATGAACAAGATGCATATTTTCGGAAAGCTGCGAATACATTTGGTCGATACAACGCTCGAGATTAAATAAAAACTTCATAGTTTCTAATTTGAAATATAAAGACTTATTATGTAGCGACATCTTCACAATTCGCGAATTATACATTATACAAAATTCTACCATCAATTCGGCAATCCATAGTGGTGCTGATCCAATTAATTGTGCATGTTTTTCGATGTCTGTGCATTTTTCCATTAGCGTTTTCCTTGTTGGAAGATGCAACAACAATTGATTCCCACGATTGTCGCCAAGAACAATTTCCACCAGTGGTATAGATTGCACGCTGATGCCAATTTCCAGATATTTATACGATGTAGGCGTTAGCGCGTATCTTTTAACCATGATACGTGATGTTTGACGCGATCTAAGAGTCCGATCATGAAAATTACCGTTTATCAGGAAAACACATAAATAAATAACGATGATATGGTATGAAAAAATTAAATCTTACATGTTAAATGTGTTCTTCCTACATGGCGATACATCATCCTGCATGATCGGAACGTAATAATTCATGCGTTCAACGTTTGATTCGGCACTGGTACTGCATATTTTTCGAAGCACTGTATATATATATATATACATATATATATATGTCGAAAGTCACTGAGAGGTTCCAGAGCACTAATGTAATAGCGTGCGAGGAGCTGGCTTAAATAGCGGTGCTATGCACCACCTCTACCATCTACCCCTCCTCTTATTCCTCAGCTATATTTTTTATGATGTGAATACAATATAATACTTTGAGAAACGTCATATGCATGAATCATAGAATCATGCTGTGTTGACAGAAACTGTATAGGATGATTTGGAGTTTGCACACCATACAAGGTCATATCACATGATCGCATGTGATTTGAGTCCCACCATCAAGGATAAAAGTCTCGACACGTGTTGAACGTAATATAATACTTTTGGGAACGTCGAATCTTAGAATTATGTGGAATCAGCAGAAACTGTAGAGAACCATATTAGGATGGATCATCGTTTTTTTTTTGCATTCGAGGGGGGGGGGGGGGTACGCCAAAAGAGTTAGACGGCGATAGCAAATCATGCATAAAAGCGCGCCCCAAACTGCACAAAGCCTCCAATCATTGCAACGTGTTGCGAGGGAAAGACATACTGCATTTACGATCATGGAAGAATTCGCGCAAGTAGAACGCCAATTGTTGGATCAATCTGCACGATTGATTTCCCGGGAAGAGTACTTCGCGTGGGAAGAACGGTGCAACGAGTGCATCGAATCTTTAGAAGAACACAGCCGCGTAAAACGCCCACGATTATCGATCGGTGTTCAACAATCGTTGGTTGCTCGAATCGCGCGGCTCGAAGGATTGAAACATTCGTTGCGCGGACGTTTCGTGCGCGAAGGTGCGGGACATTCGAGCACAGGACTTTTGTGGCGCGAAATAGACACTGCTTTCGATAGCCGCGTATTAACTGGTGCCGTGCTAAATTCGAACTATATCGAACCGTGCAACTTCTTTCAAGATGCGGGGACCATTGTGCTGGAGCATGTGTGGGGCGCTTTGAGGAAACATCGAAACCTCAAAGTAAACACGGTGTTCAGCGGCGAATTTGTGGCGGATGATAAACATGCTTGCAAAAGCATGAACACCCGAAACGTGCGAACTCTTCCGCACATCCGACCTACAGGAGTGGTACCAGCGATGCATCGTCGAACCCACCCTGGCATCGCTGGAAGAGTTCCAGGAACGCGACAGCGGATGGGTATTGACGCGAATCCTCAACCTAACCGTCAATGTTAACAAGTACAATCCGCTGCGCGCGGGATGCCACATAAAGTTGCCGCGGGAATTGGTGCTAAAGAAAGCAACAATTAGTGTACAATCCCCGGACAATGCATGCTTTGCGTGGGCAGTGGTCGCCGCTCTCCATCCTGTGGAAAGAAATGTTGATCGCCCAAGCTCATACCCCGACTATGCGCCCATATTAAATCTCCAAGGCATTGAGTTCCCGATGTCTCTGGGACAGATTGGGAAGTTTGAAGGGTTAAACGACATCTCCGTCAATGTGTACAGCTTCGAGATGGAGATGGAGAAGCCGAAGGGATCGACAGTCTTCCCACTGCGCCTCACCAACCAAAAGAGGGATCGACATGTAAACTTGCTCTACACGCCGGATCAAGAGCACGGCGATGTAGGGCATTTTGCATGCATTAAGAACTTGTCCAGGCTGGTGAGCACGCAGCTGAGCAAAAACAAAGCAAATAAATTCATCTGTGATCGGTACGTATAGCAAACTTGTAAAATGTTAAAATGTCTCGCGGAAAAAAAAAATTATTTTGTCTTTTTACAGATTGTTTGAGTGTCTGACCGTTGGTCACGTGAGATTATACCGGTTTTAGGTTAGGTGCAGAAAGTAAAGCACAGTGTTTATGGTGAGAAATGTACAATGTTCGTTTATTTCTGGTACACTCGCGGAGAGAGTCAAGATCGATAAAACAGTGAGCGGTGAGAGAAAGCACGTTGTGCAGATTGATGATTATAATCTCGTTGAGGCGTTTTGACGCGTCTACTCAAATACTCTGCGTGAACAAGACTGATTCAAAGATGGCTAATCGATTTCCGTTAGTCGTCTTCTGCAAAATCTAGAGAGTCGATCGACGTGGGGAAATTTGATTGGCTGAGAGTGTTGTCGCTGACACATTATTGGCCGATCGATTGTGGATCGGGCTTGGTGCTCCGCTGTCCAGGAGGTGCTGCGGTGAGCTGGGTGTGGCGGAGATCTGAACTACTGAATCTCAAACACAGATGTATGCACTACTTCGGATCTACCCAGAAGTTGGAGCTTCATACAGTGGACTGCGGCAAGATGAACGATTGCGCCATCCTGCTGCCCAGTGAAGGAAACAACTTGTTGAGTTTCGACAACCATGGTATGAAGGAGCGGCTCCCCTTCGTGGTGTATGCAGATCTCGAATGCATCATCGAGAAAACAGAGGACAGCCGCCAAATTGAAGACAATAAATTACACATGTATCAACACCATAAAGTTCATAGCATTGCATATTATATGCATTGCTCGTATGATACATCGCTATCGACGTATCGATGTCGCCGCGACGCGGATTGTGTTTCATGGTTCATACACGAACTAAAAAATTTTGCAAACTTCGCCAAACCCATCTTGTCTAGTAATGTTCCCATGCTTGATTTAACTCCTGAACAGTGGATGACATTTCGCGATGCAACACACTGTCATATTTGCGAAGAACCATTTGAGGCTAGTGATATACGAGTTCATGATCATTGCCATCTATCCGGACGGTTCAGAGGTCCAGCACATTCGGAATGCAATTTAAATTATAAAAACGCGTTTTACATCCCCATAGTTTTCCATAATTTATCCGGCGACGATTCACATTTCATTATCGAGGAAATAGCTACCGCTTTTGAAGGTCACGTTGACGTATTGCCTATAACGAAAGAAAAGTATATTTCATTCACAAAAAATGTCGAAGATACGGCTGAATCAGACTCGCGAAAGTATATTAAATTACGGTTCATCGATTCGTACAAATTTCTCAATACCAGTCTCAACAAATTAGCATCTTTTCTGAGCACAGATCAATTAAAAATTTTACGATCCAAATTTGAAACATTATCCGCCGAAGATTTCAATTTACTGACGCAAAAGGGTGTCTTTCCATATGAATACCTTGATTGCGCGAACAAGCTGCAGGATCCATGCTTACCGCCGCGCGAATCGTTCTACAGTTCGTTAACGGGTGAAACTGTATCCGAGACCGATTATACACATGCTGAGACTGTCTGGCAGCGTTTCGGGATTAGAACCTTGGGCGAATACAGCGACTTGTATTTGAAAACTGATGTCTTGTCATTGGCAGATATTTTTGAAAATTTTCGCGAAAGTTGCATCAAGAGCTACGGATTAGATTCAGCACATTATTATACTCTACCTGGTTTCACATGGGATGCAATGCTAAAACACACCAAAATTACATTTGAATTGCTCACAGACGTCATGTTTATCGAATGTGGTATACGCGGAGGCTTAAGTCAATGTTCCGGAAGATACGCACATGCCAATAACAAGTACATGTCATCGTACTTGATGTACTTTGACGTGGACAATTTGTGTGGATGGGCAATGTGTCAGCCTCTGCCATACGCTAATTTCAATGGGTCGAAGATGTTGTAAATTTTGACGTATCTTCAATCGCTTCCGATTCGCCCACGGGATACATTCTCGAGGTAGATCTGGAATATCCGCAACGTCTGCACAACATTCATGCCGATCTACCGTTCTGCCCGACGCGTGCCAAACCACCTGGCAGCAGGCAGGATAAATTACTCGCGACGATAAGCAGCGTTACGTTATTCATTCTTACAACCTGCAGCAGTGCACGCGTCACGGTCTTCGTATTACAAAGATGCACCGCGTGCTCCAATTCGCTCAATCTCCCTGGCTCCGCGATTACATCGAACTAAATACACGGTTTAGAACAGCCGCGACAAACGATTTTGAAAAAAATTTGTATAAATTGATGAACAACGCGGTATTCGGTAAGACTATAGAAAATATGCGAAACCATGTGGATGTAAAACTTTTAACACATTGGGAAGGTCGATATGGTGCGGAGGCAATGATCGCGAAACCGAATTTTCACAGCAGAAGTGTTTTTTCGGAAAATTTAATAGCTGTTGAATTGCGAAAACTCGAGGTGAAATTCAACAAACCGATATACGTGGGAATGTGCATTCTGGACATATCAAAAATTTGTTTGTATGAATTTCACCACGAGTACATGTCTCCCCCGCACGCTCAAAATTGTAAAATTCTATACACCGACACTGACAGCCTCATTTATCACATGCGATGCGACGATATCTATGAGTCCATGAAACATAATACCAATAGATTCGACACAAGCGATTATCCCATCAACAATGCATATAATATGCCGCGTGTAAATAAGAAGGTTCCAGGGCTGATGAAGGATGAAAATAACGGTGCGATAATGACTGAATTCGTAGGTCTTAGAGCGAAAATGTATACACTTCGCGTAGACGGCAAAAAAGATACGAAAAAGGCGAAAGGCGTCAAGACCAACGTCATAGCCAGAACGATAACTTTCGACGACTACGCGCAGTGTTTGCATAGGGAGATCGAAATGGTTCGCAGACAATCATGCATACGGTCTAAATTGCATAAAGTGTACACCATTTCGGAATCCAAAATCTGTCTAAGTCCATACGACGACAAGCGGTATATCGTACTCGATTCGACCGTCACTCTGCCCTGGGGACATTACCAAATTCCATTGTAAAATAGAAATTATTGTATTTATTGTATTTATTGTATTTATTGTATAATATAAAAAAGAAATTTGAAAACTTGATATCAACATGATGTGTAGTTTCATAAAGAGCGAGGGAGAAAAGCAGACAATAAAAATAGGATTCTGGAATATCCATATCTCTGTTAGCCCAATGATATCCAGTTGTTCTATGAATTCCCCGAATTAAGTGAAAAATTATATATCTTTCTTTACTATCCATGGGCTAATAAATAAAGATACATAATACGTGAGGCAACGGTTTAAAAAAAAAAAAAAAAAATTTTATATTTTTGAAGTCGGTTTTAATTTTTTTTTTTGAATCTTCACTAAATTCGGGAAATTCATAGAACAACTGGATATCATTGGGCTAACAGAGATATGGATATTCCAGAATCCTATTTTTATTATCTGCTTTTCTCCCTCGCTCTTTATGAAACTACACATCCTATCGATATGAAATAAATTGTTCACACATACACATATGTATCATTGTATTTATTGAACCATGTATTATTATTTTACAATACATTATTTATATTTATCCAAGAATTGTGTGATTTATCAAAGCCTAGCCACTTGACGTACACCTTATCCCCCTTTCTATGCAACACTTTTTCCACTAGATACACATCAGGATCGGTGACGCGTTGCAGCTCATGTTCATAGAATCCTCCGGCAACAGGTTTTCCACAAGAATCGACCAGCAGATACGTCGCAGGATTAGTTGCCTGTACTTTGGCTATCTTGAACACTTCCGTTGTCCAATTCGGTGTATAGCCTTTATCGAAGATGGTTTTAAATTTGCTTACGCGCACAAACTCGCCCAACTTGAATCTCGCTGGAGCAGCGATCTTTATGTTGCTGTACACGGTGGCTAGCAGCTTATCGGCAATCGCAGGGGTAACATCGCGAGGACGCATTCCGATGGTTCTATGTTTTCGTGTGTTATACTCTGCAAGTAGACGCGATAGTGCATCGGTCCATCTGTAGGTTCCATTGAGTGTAAACATTTTCCACATATTGTTCTTCAAAGTTCGGTTGAAACGTTCCACGACGGAGGCCTTCATAACCGAATACGTTGAATAATGATTAATGTCATGCTTTGTAAAGAGTTTCTGCACATCGGCGTTGTAAAATTCATTTCCTTGATCGGTTTGCAAATTTTTCGGATATCGATCTCTAAATATCTTTGCAAACGCTTTAGTCACCTCAGCACCACTTTTAGTCTTGAGCGGTAACGCCCACCCATACTTGCTCAGCACATCGATGACGGTGAGTATGTAGTGGTGACCCTGGTTGAATAGCGAGTATGGACGCATTTCTACAATGTCAGCTTGCCACAGATCATCGTATCCATGCACTATGACGCGCCTTCGTGGGATATGTCTTCCAGCTGGAGCGTGCAATTCCTCAACGAGTTGTCGCTTTTTGTGGCTATGGTTTTTTTTACTCTTGGATTTCGATAATGGCTGCATGTTTGATCGCAGAGGTGTTTTGGACACGAATAATGCGATAATTATCATGTACATGCATTATGTGCTTCCCGTCGGTTCCAGGAAATTCTGAACAAGTTGCTGCTCCGTAGCAAAAGCGGTTATAGCCTCTTTAACTTTACGAATTTCGTTGTCCGGCTGTGGGATAGAATTCAACGCCTGCGATATATTTTGGACACTGTTTGCAACGTCAACATATCTTTCTCAAACACGACCAGCTTCCTCTCTAATTCTTCCTGCTGCTCTCCAAAAAGTTTAATGCTCTTTTCCACGTATAGTTTATTGACGGCATAGGTGTCAGCCACCGGCTGAGCTACGCGTCGTATCTTGCGTGATTTTGCATCAAAATCGGCACCAACCACACAAAGAGCGTTATCTCGTATGTAATTTCGAAGCACACCGTTCCATTTGTAATAGTCCATTCTAGCTGCTCCACTCTTCTCGAGCGATACCCCAAACTTGTTGATCGACATCTCGATGCATACTTTCTGCACATCATCGGGGTACGGTTTAATTTATATAATGAGGCCTATCTCGCGGAGTTCCTCGTGAATAGATAGAATTTCAGGATCATGAGAGTTGTTACCCGCCTGACGTGACGCTTCCAGCAAACGCAACCGATCCACCAGCTCGTTGGGTTCGTCCCAGTGCACGTAATCGATCTTGTTATCGTTTACCACTATGGCTCGCGGTATCCTTAGACCTTTCCCTGCTCTACTAGCCGATGCGCTAGGGAGTAGCGGTGCAATTACATGTTTGTACTTGTATCCCTTGTTGCTCAATGGGGGCATTTTAGCGACATGATCGCGTCTGTGGGCATTCGTCGCCAGCAGTATACTTTTGTATTTTTGTTTATCGGCATCGGTGCATACAGTATCGTCAGGAATTCTCTTGAAAATCAGTTCGTATAGGCCGACTGTTCCTCTGCATTTTACACCATCTATGATTATATTGTCATCCTTCTCCATATCGAAAGCCTTATCCCCAAGCATTGGTCCACTATCGTCAAAGTATACGCCGTACACATAGTCAATTGATGTATTCTTATCACCACTTAGGATTGCGCTCATGTATTTTTGTCCCAGCGGACCGAAATGGCTGCGAAACGTTTCTTGTCCCTCGGGTGTTTGGAGTTGTTGCCTAACAGATGTTGCCAACGGCTCGTTCGGACCAGTTTCGAAAACGTCATCATCAATGGTTGAGAGCGATTGTACACGAGGAAATGTATTTATTGGCGCGGCAGGAACGGGAGACTCGTTTGGTGTAGCATTATGCCGTTTCCGCTTCGATTGAACCGGTGTGGAGGTTACGGGTGAATATTCCGATAACGTGTGTCGTTTCCTCTTTGTATTACGCGATGTGTTCCCTTTCGATGAGGTTTTTGTTTTAGGCGTTAATGTTTCATTCTCTTCAACGTCTGTGCTCATCAGCGGTGATGTGTCAACTTCTGCCGCTGCGGTATTTTCCATGATATGTTTTAAGGGTTCTACGATAGGTTTGAAATATCTCTCCAACGCGATATCTTCCTCCATCTTGCCAGTCTTCAAAGCCTGATGTTTCTTGCGAATGGCTTCGCTGGTTTTTGCAATTTCCTTCGCTATTCTCTCGCGATCCTTAATCTCCAGAGCATCGATATCAATCATCAAATGTACCGCAGATGTTGCTTTCCCACCGACGTGTTGATGACAATTGATCATCTCACGGTATGGCAAACTCGTTAAATCCCTTTCTATAACGTCCATTGGACATCGCGCTATCCTTATCTATCACCGCGAAACCATACTCCCGTTGCCAACAATTACGACACAAATACGATCGCGCAACGACAACAATGCTCTGATAGGATCACCGATGTTGGAACCAGAAATTGAATTACTTAAAGTGCAATTGCGAATGCCTCATGTGACGCTGAACGACCTTAATAAGCTATCGTTGCTACGTGCTTTGGAAAGTGGACAAAACCTGAGCATTTGTTTTCAATCGTGGGATCTGTACGAGTATCCTCTCTTACAGAGCACGACCAAGCATTCGTGGGCCGTGAAGGCATCTGCGCAGCTGGAGAAGCCGCGCTGCGTGATCCTTGCTCTACAGACTGGTCGAAGGAATGTGATGAGCGAAGACGTTTGTTTTGGAAACAGATAGTAGCGGGAGTTTTGAAGACTGCCTCGAGTCACGAGAGGATTTCTAGTCTCTGTTTCTTTATTCTTGTACTATCTTAGATTATCTTATACTATTCTTACACTATCTTATACTATGCTTATCCTACCTTATACTATTCTTACACTATCTTATACTATGCTTATCATACCTTATACTATCTTATATTACTTTATATTGTACAGACATTTATATAATAAATAGGAGCGCTCGCACGGCGGAATCGAGGTATCGGCGGCCGCGTGCCCCTCGCGTCCCGCGGGAGCCCGGGTGGACCGAGTAGCTCGGTTCTCGCGGGTGCCGCGGGGGGAGAGCGGTTGGCCCCCCTCATTACCGCCGATATTAGGCGAGCCTGTTATTGTCTTAACAGCGACGACGCGGTATACCTCGTCTTTTGAGTGCTCCGAACATTGAATTTCAAAGTGCGTACGTTAATGAGTTTACAATCCGTCTTTGCGTAATACGGAGTTGAATAACGTTTTAAGAGCCTTCGATTAGCGAGAACCGGTAGTTTTAACTTGGGCTCGGGATAAATCTGTTCGACGAGAGGAGATTCCCGAACAAGAAAGCGTGGTCCTGCGAGCCGGAGCTATTTCGAGTTAATTCTTGAAGGTCTCTTAATATTCTCTCCAATTTTTTCATTCCGTCGCTTTCACGCGGAGTGAGAAGTGATCCTTTCCGCATCCGTAAAAATCCGCGCTCTGTTCGTGTGTGTGTGTTCTCCACGCATCGGGTTTGCAATTTCGAAATCCTCGGCGCTCGAGTAATCGTCTTTGGAAACGGGTGCTCCGATCACGACTGCAGTGCTGGATTAAAAATAGGAAATAACAGTTATCAGCTGTGTATGCTGGTGAGTTTTTAAGCATCTAAACGGGCACGTTTCTTTCGCGTAACGCTATTCGGCCTGTGAGTTCGAATCGATAACGGTCCCGTTCGGGTAAACACGCCGTGCAAAAACGTTTCCCTCAAGGTGCGCGATCAGTTAACGTAACGATTCGAAAATCCCAAACAGTGTTTCTCCGAAGTGTAAACAGCCGTTCCGCGAATCGAGATCACCTTCAAGTATGGATTCTCTAGAAGACCTACTGCGCTCTCAAAAGGAGGTGGCCGGACGTATTGACCGGTTCATGGACAATACCCGCAAGGCGGGAAAACAAAAGATGGTTGGACGTTTTTTGAAGAAACGGCAAGAACTGCTGGGAGACTACTGGAAGGAATTCCAGGCCGGCCATCGACTAATCGCCTGTCGATCCGACGCTGAGGGCTCGGACTATCTGGAGAGTGATCTATACTCACAGGTCGAGGACGCGTACCTCTCTCAGGACGTGGAGTTGGAAGACATGATCCGAGGTCCTGAGTCACCAACAAGACCCTCCAGCGGTGGGGAAGGGGCTCAAGACTCTACTTCACCAGGCGATCCGAACGTCTTGCTTCCGAGGGCTACATTGCCCACCTTTTCGGGAGATATGCTGGAATGGGAAGGGTTTCGTGATTTGTTCCAATCAATGGTCGGCGAGATCAAAGGAATTTCCAACGTCTGCAGGCTTCAATACCTGAAGTCGAGCCTCAAGGGTGAGGCCGCGAAGATGCTCCAGAATACGTCGATCTCCGCTTCCAATTATGAGGGCGCGTGGGCAGCGTTGGAACTTCGTTATGGCAATCTACGTCGTCTGTCAGAGGCTCACATGCGTCGTCTCATCACATGCTCTCCGTCGGTTAAGGGTCAGCCTGGAGAGTTGAAGCGGTTGCTCGATGAATTCAGCCAAGCCCGGGACGCTTTCAAGTCCCTTGGAAACCCGCCGACGCTTGGGACGAGTGGTTAGTGTTTCTTCTGTCCGAACGCCTAGACCAGCCCACGCGGTTGAATTGGGAAGATTCACTCCGAGACCCCTATGCAACGCCGCTCTTCTCGGAGCTGGAGTCGTTCCTGGAGAATCGAGTGCACTCGCTGGCGGCATCCAGCAACTCGACTGCCAACTCTCCTCGGAAAGACACCGCAGCTGGAAAGTCGAAGGAGAACCACCGCGGTCAAGCGTCGCAGTCTAAGATCACGATGACCACCAATCTCTCGGAGCCGCCACCGAAAGACAAGGGGTCCAAGAAGTTCCGCAACTGCTTAATGTGTTCAGGTAAACACCCGTTGGGGTCCTGCCATAAATATAAAAACCTGAGTGTCGCAGATCGTCTTACCTACGCCCAGAAGGAAGGACTATGCCTGTCTTGCCTTTATTCTGGGCATTCCCAAGCGGACTGTCCGTCGACGAACCGCTGCTGGGCGTGCGGTGCAGGTCATCACACAACCGTCCATAACCTTTACGCCTCTCAGCGGCCAGCCAGCGGTGCGACCACCTCCGCCTCTGTCTCGTCGACGTTTGTTGGGTCTACGACTACTCGACAGGTCGTATTACTAGCGACCGCGCAGGTGACGCTTGAATCGTCCGAAGGCCGTTTACTGCCCGTACGGGCACTCATCGATACCGCTGCGGAATCGTCCTTTGTTAGCGAGTGGGCGGTCCAGGCTCTGCGTCTTCGGAGGCGCCCGGTCCACTTGACGCTCACAGGTCATCAGGAGACACCGGTGGGGGTCGCGCGACAGGAAGTCACGGTGAGGTTACGGTCTCGTTACGATGACGCATTCACCGTGGACTTCGGAGCGCTGGTGTCGAAGAGGTTGACCACGCCAACACCTTCGCGGCCCATTTCGGCCGACGACTGGGACCACATTAAAGGTCTGCCTCTGGCCGATGCGGACTTCGGAACGCCGTCTCGCGTCGACGTCCTCTTGGGAGCCTACGTCTGTGCCAAGCTCTTCAGTGAAAGTCGAGAAGGACTACCCGGCACTCCAGCTGCCATACCAACACCATTAGGATGGGTTCTTCTTGGAGCGGTAAACCTTCGGGCTTCTGGCACGTTACAGGACTCGGCACGAGTTCTCCAGGTTCGTTGCGACACCGAGTTGCAAGAACAGCTTCGACGGTTCTGGGAACTTGAAGAGATGCCGTCGAACCCCACGCTGACTCCAGATGGACTGTCGTGCGAGGAGATGTTCAATCGGGAGCATCGAAGAGACGCGAGCGGCAGGTATCATGTCCGCTTACCTTTTCGTGACGCCCCGTCGCTGCCTGCAGGTCCTTCGCGGAGAGTGGCTCTTCGACTTCTACTCGGTGCTGAACGCCGGCAACAAAAGGACGCAGACCTTAAGGCTCATTATCAGGACTTTCTTGCAGAATACCTTCGACTAGGGCATATGGAGGAAGCAACCTCACCACTTGCCGATGATGCGCAAGGATTTTACCTGCCTCATCACGCTGTGTGGAAGTCCGTCGGGGACAAGAAGAAGTTCCGGGTGGTTTCCAACGCCTCCTGCCCCTCAGCGTTCGGTCGCTCGCTCAACGATGAACTGCTACCCGGGCCGAAGCTGCAGTCCGAACTCTGGATCGTTCTCTCCCGATGGCGCCTTTTCCAATTCGCGTTCTCTACGGACATTGTGAAGATGTTTCGTCAGATAGGAGTCCGCGCAGAGGATCAGGACTGGCAACGGATCCTGTGGAGACCGGAACCCAGCGCCGAAGTTCGTGAGTACCGGCTCACCTCAGTTACCTACGGCACCGCGTCGGCCCCGTACCTCGCTTTGAGGGTACTTCGACAGTTAGCCGAGGACGAAAGGGACCGTTTCCCGCTGGGTTCGCAAGTTATACGGGACCACTCCTATGTCGATGACATTTTGGCCGGGGGTGACACCCTGAAGCAAACCTGGGAAGTCCGACAACAATTGGAGGGAATCCTGTGTTCCGGAGGCTTCCCGTTGGACCGTTGGGCGAGTAACATTCCGAACCTTGGGGATGACGCTGCTCGCGAAACTTCCTTATTTCAGGAGTCCGAAATTCACGGCGCGCTGGGACTCCAATGGAACACCACGACGGACTCGCTGACGATGAAGGGCCCTCGCTGTCGGCCCCTCGCCAGTCTCGACCATTGGACGAAGAGGACCGCTCTCTCGATGGTCGCCAGCCTGTTTGATCCCTTAGGGTGGATGGCGCCGGTGCTGATCCAAGCGAGGATTCTTCTTCAGGACTTATGGCTGGCGGGACTAGATTGGGACGATCCGATCCCCTCTGAGCTGGCTGCACGTTGGTCGGCGTTCATGGGCGAGGTGCACGCTCTCTCCGGTTTGGTTGTACCGCGCTGGGTCGGATTTACTAGCGTGGGCACCTTCGTGGAGGTCCATGGGTTTGCCGACGCCTCGGAGCGAGCGTATTCGGCGGCCGTTTACCTTCGGGTGGTCCATCCCTCTCAGTCAGCGAAACTCAGCCTCCTTGCCGCCAGGACGAAGGTTGCACCGACGAAGCTGCAGAGTATTCCACGACTAGAGCTCTGCGGGGCGCTCTTGCTGGCACGTCTGCAGTCCACGCTACAAAATTCATTGAGCTTAGGACGTGTTAAAGGCCACTCCTGGACGGACGCGTCTGTGGCTCTAGCGTGGATTCGAGCTCATCCATCGAAATGGAAACCCTTCGTGGCGCACAGGGTAGCCGAAATTCAACGGTTGCTGCCGGACACGACCTGGCGACACATCAGCACGACGGACAACCCAGCGGACCTTGCAACCAGAGGAATCACGTCGGCAGAGTTGCGGACCTCGAGTCTCTGGTGGAATGGCCCGACCTGGCTGAACAACGCCTCGTCGGAATGGCCGTCCCCTCCCACTTCTTTGGATCACGGGACTATACCGGATCAACGGACGGGCACTATCGTTGCCGTCCACCAAGTCGCGCTGCCGAACGAGTATATCTCCAATTTTTCAAAGTGGTCCCGCCTCGTCAGGGTGACTGCGTATATTCTTCGATTCGTTCGAAACGCACGAGAACCTGCCAGGAGGACGATAGGCCCCCTCAGTGCGAGCGAGCACCATCGAGCCGAAACCACAATTTTTCGGCTGTCAACTCGAGGGATATCCTCTCGAGACCGAGGCGCTTACGCGAGGTAAGCCGTTGCGCGTCTCGTCCCCACTAATGAGCCTCACTCCCTTTATAGATTCAGACGGAGTGATGAGAGTCGGCGGCCGTATCCAGGAAGCCCTGGTGCCGTACACGCAACGTCACCCAATCATTCTTTCACGCCACACGCATGTGGCCACATTAATTATCGAAGCAGCTCACCTGTGCACTCTTCACGGTGGTGTGGACCTCACAAGAACCTCATTGCTTCAGCGCTTCTGGATTCCACGTGTTCGCCCCCTCGTGAAGAAGCTGCTCCGTCGCTGCCTTCGATGCATCCGCTTCAAGGCCGCGACTGGCCTACAGCAGATGGGCAATCTTCCTGGTGTACGTCTTCAACCATCGAAGCCGTTCGAGCACACCGGAGTCGATTACGCAGGGCCCATCCAAATTCGAACCTCGAGGGGACGAGGGCAAAAGGCCTATAAGGGTTACATGGTCGCGTTTGTTTGTCTTTCCACAAAGGCCGTCCATTTAGACGCAGTAACTGATTTAACGTCCAGTACCTTTATAGCTGCTTTTCAACGTTTTATTTCCCGACGAGGTCGATGTGCTCAGTTGTGGAGTGATAATTCCACAACATTCCGTGGAGCAGACGCGGAATTGCGTCGTATGTTTCAGGCCCCCTCGGAGTTCCGTCGCACCGCCACCCAGGAGCTTGCAGCAAAGGGCACGGAATGGCGATTCATCCCGCCTTATGCTCCTCATTTCGGCGGCCTTTGGGAGGCAGCGGTTAAATCGGCGAAATATCACGTTAAACGGACTATTGGGGATCAAAGATTAACTTACGAGGAGTTGAACACGCTCCTCTGCCAAGTTGAAGCCTGCCTCAACTCTCGTCCGCTCACGCCGATCACCGAGGACGCCAAAGATTTGCTCCCCCTCACCCCGGGACATTTCTTGATTGGCGAGCCCGTTACGTCGCTCGAAACCTCCGCTGACGCCGATTTCGACGTCACGGGGCTGAAACGTTGGAGGCTCGTTAATAATATGCGTAATCATTTCTGGCGCAGGTGGCAGCAGGAATACCTTCACCTCTTACAACAACGACCAAAGTGGAGGACACGCCGCGACAATTTGAAAGAAGGATCGTTGGTACTCATCCGGAACGAGCTGTCGCCTCCGACGAAGTGGCCGCTCGCACGTGTCCTCAAGGTTCACACCGGGCCGGACGGTCTCGTCCGCGTGGCGACGCTTCAAACTGCCACGAAAACTTGCACGAGACCACTCACCAAAATTATACCGCTCCCGGTACAAACCACCAACGCCGAATCAAACAATACGTCGCAGTAGCCGCTCGCGACGTTTTTACTTCCTTGCTCGCGGGCACGGTCGTTTACGGCGGGCGGCGCGTGCGTTCGGAAAACATCCGTCACGTCCGAGCCCGTCCGTACCCCACCAACGTACTATCCATATTGACTTGCGCATCGATCGGTGATTTCGCCGCAGAGCGTCTGCCGGCGAGGCGGGCGGCATGTTTTGGAAACAGATAGTAGCGGGAGTTTTGAAGACTGCCTCGAGTCACGAGAGGATTTCTAGTCTCTGTTTCTTTATTCTTGTACTATCTTAGATTATCATATACTATTCTTACACTATCTTATACTATGCTTATCCTACCTTATACTATTCTTACACTATCTTATACTATGCTTATCATACCTTATACTATACTATCTTATATTACTTTATATTGTACAGACATTTATATAATAAATAGGAGCGCTCGCACGGCGGAATCGAGGTATCGGCGGCCGCGTGCCCCTCGCGTCCCGCGGGAGCCCGGGTGGACCGAGTAGCTCGGTTCTCGCGGGTGCCGCGGGGGGAGAGCGGTTGGCCCCCCCTCATTACCGCCGATATTAGGCGAGCCTGTTATTGTCTTAACAGCGACGACGCGGTATACCTCGTCTTTCGAGTGCTCCGAACATTGAATTTCAAAGTGCGTACGTTAATGAGTTTACAATCCGTCTTTGCGTAATACGGAGTTGAATAACGTTTTAAGAGCCTTCGATTAGCGAGAACCGGTAGTTTTAACTTGGGCTCGGGATAAATCTGTTCGACGAGAGGAGATTCCCGAACAACGTTACTAAGTTCAACAACTATAAATTGACCAATATTAAACTTTTTCTCAACTCTGAATTTTACCCATACGATGATATGAACTTGGACTTTGACAAGAATAAGCATGCAATCTTGTATCATATGTATACGCAATTCGGTAAAACGTATTATGGACATAGTTGCAACGAGGCATTATTCACCGTGGCTAAAGTTTTACAATTTGGTCCCGTCGTGGTAATTGATTGCTCGCGACAAAATGAGTCCATCAAGAATGGCACAGTGGACGTGCGCATAGAATTTGAGTGTAAAGAGAATGTGCCGGTAAATACTACGGCCTACTGTCTGATTCTGCACGATCGGGTGGTTGAATACAATCCGCTGACAAACGTGGTGCGCAAAATCAATTAAATTGCCACGCTACTTGTCTGCCCTCTCATGTGTCAAAATCATACCAAAATTTCATCGTGAAAATCGAGACGCTTTACGAGAAAGACTGCATTCTCCCGTCTGTCTTGGAAGGGAGCGGACCTCTAAATTGTGCCGATAATGGCTGTACCAACATTTGTTGACCTGCAAGGGTTCATCGTTGATGGAAGATTTGTCGCGAAGGAAGTGGCTGTCCTACGAAAGAGAACAATTCTCTCGCACTATATTTTCGGGAGTTCGACGCCGCAATATCTTCTTACAAAATCCGACAAATCAAGCATCCGGTGGTTGGTGGCAAAACATCATGGACTACGGTGGGACGATGGAGACGTTCCGTACAGTATGGCTAAACAGCTAATTTCGAAAGCTGTAGCGGATGCAATCGATGAAGAAGATGACGCATCCCATATCGTATACGTTAAAGGGTTGCAGAAACGCGACTGGCTTGCGGATTTCCTCGATGAAAATACGAGAGCGGACGTGGTCATCGAGACGCTGGACATTGACTACGAGGATATTAAATCTCTAAATAAGCTAAATGTAGTTAATACTCTGCGATGTAGCAGACACGCAAAGCATTGTGCCTCGCAAAATGTATTTAAAATATTCAACTGGTGGTCTAAACGCCAGAGAGAAATTCATAAATAAAATATAATCAATTTTTAATGTATAAATGTTTTTTCTTCACCCTCCCCAACCTCCTATATACGATGTATGCTAGATTAAGAAGATAGTTATAATTATTATGTAGAAGCGGTTCGATTCACGTTCAGAGTGATACGATTCACGTTCGATACACGTTCGATTTACGTTCAGGTGGTTCGATTCACGTTCAGAGTGGTACAATTCACGTTCAGAGTGGTACGATTCACGTTCGATTCACGTTCAAAGCTGTTCAATACCCGTTCGATACATGTTCCAAGCCGTTCGATTCGCGTTCGATACCCGATCACAGTCGTTCGATACCCGATCAAAGTCGTTCGATACCCGATCAAAGTCGTTCAATACCCGATCAAAGTCGTTCAATAACCGTTCGATACACGTTCCAAGCCGTTCAATACACGTTCAATACCCGATCAAAGTCGTTCAATACACGTTCAATACCCGATCAAAGTCGTTCAATACACGTTCAATACCCGTTCGATACATAGAAGGAGAGGGTGGCCAGTGAAGAAGAAGGTGAAGAACAAAGGCATCCTACTTTGCAACATATGCAACTTTAGGCATGGGTGACAAATTGTATGAGCGCTGGGGGACCAGTTGTCTTCAAAAGCTTGACAGCTACAGGCGTTCTACATTTGCGCTTCGGAAGAAACAGTACTGCGTTTTTTTTTTCTGCAATGGGACTGGAACGAATCGCCCCGAAGTGTGACCCCGAGGTATGTACTTTGCAATATTTTTAACATTTATCACGTTTAATCTTTGAAATCGAGTGAGTTCAAATCAGGTGATATTATATCGTGGGTTTCTATCTTTTAGGGTTCGCCACCGCCATCGCCTGTGTGGTCAAACGACTGGGGCTCGCCGCAGCCGTCGCCGCCTTCATCGCCGCCACCGCCTCCGCAGGTATGTAATACATTGCATTGTTTTATGCATTTGATGTTTATGATGTTTATGATGTTTAATATATCATTATTATATCGACGTTTGTGTTCCAGGACATATTTTTCATGCTGGTGGCGAGGTTGGTGGAGGCTGCACCGGCTGCAGCCGACGCGCATGCGGGCCCCGTGAGGGCCGCACGGGTGCGGCACCCTTGGGTGCCATACGTCAGGACGGGGCACCTGCAGCGGCCGCGGTCCCCATCACCACCATGAATCGATATGAGTAGGCCGCGGCCGCTGCCTCCCTCGCCATCGCCACCACCATCGCCACCATCGCCACCATCGCCACCATCACCCCCATCACCCCCCTCACCATCGCCATCATCGCCACCATCACCCCAAACTATTTTATATATATATATATATATATATATATATATATATATATATATATACATATATATATATATATATATGTATGCAAGACGGTTACTTAGGGGACAAAATATCGAGCGCGTGCATGCTTTGGAGACATTTGTATACTATGGGGACAGGTCTCAAAGTAATCATGTATTAATGGCATAGTTTGGGTACAATTTTAAATATATATTAAAGCAATAATTTGGGCCCAATTCAGTTCTCACACGACACCAACAGATGGCGCCGCTAGTACCAACTTTTAAAAAATAGTGTGTCTGGCAGACTCATAGGTTCCGTAACGATATGAATGTCTATCTCATTCGTGCAAAACAGAAATTTATCTGTAGATCAAAAATTTAGACGTTTGTAATAATTACAATAGAAAATGCAGAAAAATAAATGTCGGTTGTGTATATATGTACATGACCCGATACATGTTTCTAGTATTCATTGCACGATTTTGTTTTAGATTTCCATTTACAATTCGATCTACAAGGTGCAACACACCTTGATTCAAATGTTTATCAGGTCCGCTGATGCTCAGAAATCTCCTTTGGGCGGCCATTTGTTTAAAATCTTTTTGTTTATAAATTGGAGTAACTTATTTATTAATACAAATCATAGGCTGTGGAAACACACACATGTATCAGGTACGGTTTGTAACCAGATTCCCGAATTGTATTTTAAACATATGCATACGAAAGAAGTTTTTCAATGGTACACCCAAAATACGCTTACAAGGGGAGTCCACAGTGAGGTAGACATCGATTTTGATGAGCCTTGGCACGATGGATCTATGTCGAAAATAAGTAAATACATGTCCGAGCATTTCTGCTATTGGGCCTTAATAACAGAGATAATTACATGTAAATTATTAAACATTTCATAGCGCCAATGGAAAGCATAAAAGCCATAACCGTAATTTAAGAATATGCCGTGGAGCGTTCGGTAATACGTCGGCGTGGCGTTGTTGCGGTCGTGAGTTCGGTTTCGCCTATGTCTATATGTATTTCTTTCATACTTTATTTTTTCACAATGTATGAATAGTGAGAATAAAGGTAACGGTAGTAACGTTCACTAATTCTTTTAAATGTATAAATACAATTAATTTTTTTCTTTTTTTTTTAAACGTGGGGAAATTTTCAAAAGACACCACGACACCTCCAGAGGGGAATCCCCTGAGAACGCCAAGGTAGTGTGGGATTTTTACCCACTAAAAAAAGTAAAGTGTAAAAAAATAAAGTATGAAAAAAAAATATATAGACACAGGCGGAATCGAACTCACAACCGCAACCACACCACGCCGACGTCTTACCGAACGCTCCACGGCATATTCTTAAATTGGGGTTATGGCTTTTATGTTTTTCACTGGCGCTATGAAATGTTTAATAATTTACATGTAATTATCTCTGATATTAAGGCTCAATGGCAGAAACGCTCGGACACGTATTTACTTATTTTCGACATAGATCCATCGTGCCAAGGCTCATCAAATTGATGTCTACCTCACTGTGTACTCCCCTTGTTAGTTTTTTCCAGTTTCATATACTATTTGTTTTCTTTGAGGTCACGAGATATACAACAAGTGCATACTTTGAGGTCAGGCAATATACTATCGCCCGGCCGAAAGAAGATCCCTAGCAGACTGTCTCGGGCGATGCAATCCGGCGCTATCACGATAGGTCGCGAGTCACCTAGGTATTTGGGCACACTTTTAAAAACGGGGCACACGTATTTTGGTTATTGGCTGAACTAGGCACATTCGTTGTCGCACCGCGCGACGAAGAATGCGAACGAAACACATCGAGATCGAGTGAGATAGAGCGATCCAACCGCCGAACGTCAAAGCAATAGCGGAGGCTCCTGAAGGTTAATCGCAATGTATAATAACATAAAAATTTCCTTGTATTTCACAATATGTTCAGGAAATTATTATCATTGGTTTTGTATCAGGATAATACTTTCCCGAACATACAGGGAAAAATAAAGAAATTTCTATGTTATTGTATATTAATGGTTAACCGTCCGAGATGCCTACGCTATTGCTTTGGCGTTCGTCGGTCAAATCGCTCTATCCCACTCGATCTCGATGTGTTTTGTTCGCTCCCTTAGTCGGGCGGTGCGACAATGTATGTGCATACTTCTGCCAATAACCAAAATACGTGTGCCCCGTCTTTAAAACTGTGCCTAAATAGGTGACTCGCGACCAATCGTGATAGGGCCGGACTGCTTCGCCCGAGACCGCCTGCTAGGGATCTTCTTTCGGCCGGGCAATAGTACACGAGGTGCATACTCTGAGGTCACGCAATATGCACGAACAGCATACTTCGAGGCCACGCAATATACACGAAGTACATACTGTGCGGTGACGGGATATAATACACGAAGTTCATACCTCGAAGTTCGAGGTCTTGCCTCGAGATATTATATAGAAATACGTGCCAAGTGCACGGAGTGCAACACTCCTTGATTCAAATTTTAATCATGCCCGCTGATGCTAAGGAATCTCCTTTGGGCGGCCTTTTTTTTTTAAATCTTTTTGTTTATAAATTAGAGTAACTTATTTATTAATACATATCATAAGCTGTGGAAACACACACATGTATCAGGTATGGTTCGTAATCAAGGTCCCGAATTGTATTTTAAACATATGCGTACGATAGAAGTTTTTCAATGGTACACCCAAAATACGCTTAGTTTTTTCATGTTTTATATACTATTTGTTTTTTTTAGGTCACGAGATACAGTATTGTCTCCGTATGTACTCACTGGTCGGGACCGGCGAGTAACCCGTATAGTGAACAGCGACCCTAATTCCGAGTGTTCGTTTCTCGCTTCTATCTGGCCGAAGGGGGGAGCGAGATGGAACGCTTTGCGTGTGCCGGAGTGACACGGCGTCCGAAAGACGGAGCGAGACCAGTGGCTTTCGCTCGCTCTCGTTCCATCTCGCTCTCGCCTTCGCCAGACAAGAGTGAGAAAAAAGTGGTGGGGATAGCGAGTAACCCGTATCGTGTACACCAAACCGAGTACATACGGAGACAATACTGTATACAACAAGTGCATACTTTGAGGTCACGCAATCTGCACGAAGTGCATACTTCGAGGTCACGCAATATACTATCGCCCGGCCGAAAGAAGATCCCTAGCAGACTGTCTCGGGCGATGCAATCCGGCGCTATCACGATAGGTCGCGAGTCACCTAGGAATTTGGGCACACTTTTAAAAACGGGGCACACGTATTTTGGTTATTGGCTGAACTAGGCACATTCGTTGTCGCACCGCGCGACGAAGAATGCGAACGAAACACATCGAGATCGAGTGAGATAGAGCGATCCAACCGCCGAACGTCAAAGCAATAGCGGAGGCTCCTGAAGGTTAATCGCAATGTATAATAACATAAAAATTTCCTTGTATTTCACAATATGTTCAGGAAATTATTATCATTGGTTTGGTATCAGGATAATAATATTATCTTTGGTTTTGTATCAGGATAATACGTTCCCGAACATACAGTGAAAAATAAAGAAATTTCTATGTTATTGTATATTAATGGTTAACCGTCCGAGATGCCTACGCTATTGCTTTGGCGTTCGTCGGTCAAATCGCTCTATCCCACTCGATCTCGATGTGTTTTGTTCGCTCCCTTAGTCGGGCGGTGCGACAATTTATGTGCTTACTTCAGCCAATAACCAAAATACGTGTGCCCCGTCTTTAAAACTGTGCCTAAATAGGTGACTCGCGACCAATCGTGATAGGGCCGGACTGCCTCGCCCGAGACCGCCTGCTAGGGATCTTCTTTCGGCCGGGCAATAGTACACGAGGTGCATACTCTGAGGTCACGCAATGTGCACGAACAGCATACTTCGAGGCCACGCAATATACACGAAGTACATACTGTGCGGTGACGGGATATAATTAACGACGTGCATACCTCGAAGTTCGAGGTCTTGCATTTTTCAAAAAAGTGGAAAAAATGCATTTTTCAAAAAAGTGGAGAGATTTTGGGAACAGTCAACAAAAAATAAAACTTATGATGGTGCACACCGTTTAGAACTGCACGGATCCCATGGCCAATCCGCACGCACGCGTTTTCAAAACAATCGCCTGGCGTAGGAAAGTATTTATATACGATGCGACGAAACAAACTTTTCGTTCAGTAACAACATGTAAAAAAAGAAATGTAAGAATCACTGAAAGCTACCTACTATTGCTAATTTTTTATATGGCCAGCAGATATTCCTACTAGTTTTCTCGAGGATACCGAAAACACTGAACGAAAAGTTTGTTTTGTAGCATCGTTTGTTTTGTTCATCGGCCTTTAAAATTCAGTATACTTTGTTTTTGCAATGTTATCGACAAATGCTGTAATTTTGAAGAGAATCGGTGAAACTAAAGTTTCCCTCTGTCCGTTTTGATGTGGTATAGCTCGTGCGCGATGGTCACAAGCTGAACAAGATGGAACCGCTTCTTTTTTGCGCTCTAGACGAACTTATCAAATTGCGCCCTTTATTATAATACATTTAAGGCTGCCGTCTCAGTGGACCTTGAATGTGTGCGTACGCTCATACAAGCTAGAGAAAGCGTGTACGTATACGCGTGTTGTAAACAAACCGTTTCAACCAACTTTCGTCCTGGAATCGGCCAGAAGGAAGTTTTTGCGGGTACAGTTGCGTTTAGTAGACATCTGTGCAGGCGGGTCTGGTGCGTTTGAATGCTAATAACCACCGTACGTTGAAATAATAATGAATTTATGATTCGAAAAGTGACAGAATGAGGCTTCAAGGCTTCTCCGTTGGTGGCGCTAATGTACTCGAACCTCATTCTGTCACTTTTCGAGTCATAAATTCATTATTATTAGCGTTCAAACGCACCAGACCCGCCTACACAGATGTCTACTAAACACAACTGTACCCGCAAAAACTTCCTTCTGGCCGATTCCAGGAAGAAAGTTGGTTGAAACGGTTTGTTTACAACGCGCGTATACGTACACGCTTTTTCTAGCTTGTGTGAGCGTACGCACACATTCAAGGTCCGCTGAGACGGCAGCCTTAATTGAGCTTTTTCATGTCCTTACTTTTAATTTTTACTCGTAGTTTAATACCGTTGTAGTACAATTTGTAGTATTTCATATAAAAATTTATTTTCAACAATGCCAACAATGAAAAGACCATTTTGCGCCTCTTTTCAACCTTACGCCCTACCAGTTGCCTAATTTTGCAGAGTAAAGTCATAAACAATCTCAAATAAATGTATTATAATAATGGGCACAATTTGATAAGTTCGCTTAGGGCGCAAAAAAGACTTGACCGGGCCTACGTCACGATTTTGCGAAGCGGTTTCCGTGCCCACCGTAAGCGCTTGCGACCATCACGCACGCCCGTCGCGCACACAAAGGACGGAGTGTGACGGCGCGGCGTCCGAGAGACGGAGCGAGACAAAGTATCATGCTTTCTCTGTTTCGAAGCCGACTGCAACTTCGTGCCGACTCTTTCCTTTCCTCTCGGGTTCTTTCACTCTCGTCTCAAGGATTCCAAGAAATTGTGGGGATAGTCGCCCAACGTACAACGCATGGTAGAAACGACGTTGTAACGAATGCGTATGTACGTCCGAATTCTTACGAACGATCAGGAGATCATTCTCGTCGCGTCGTCAGTGTCGTGAGGACAGTGTTCAGAAAAGTTTCAGTATAAGAGTGTGATTATTAATCTACAAGGATATATAGAAATATCATCTTCTAATTGTTAAAAAATTAAGTTGTGACCTTTGTCCAGCCTTCACAACCTCTAATTGTGAAAAATTAAGTATTATTATAGACTTTACGTGTAAGTACCCATATCACGTTTATTTTAGTACGGAGATTGATGATTTCAAGCAGAGATGGGCAAAGATAATATCTAAATAAACACGAATAAGAGATACTTTACGTTACTAAAGTATCTCTTATTCGTTACTCGTGTCGTCGAGGTAAACTCCGAATTGGGAACTACTTATTCTTTTATTAAAAATGGAATATACAGTGCTTAAATCTTTACGGAACGACGTTGTTACCCTGCTGGTCTGAGGTTTTAGACTGACCTCCCTCTGTTTGGGGCCGGTATTTAACTAGCCTGATGAAGGGGTGGGAGGCAAGTTAGGCGAGTAGCCTAAGGAATTTGGAAAAAAGAGGGGTGTTTGGGAAAGCTGATATCAGAAGGAGCCATCTTGGCGACTCTAGGAATTTGGAAAAAAGGGTGTTTGGGAGATCTGATATCAGGTGGAGCCATCTTGGCGACACTCGGAGTTTGGAAAAGGGAAAGCTCGGGAAATCAGGATGTTGCCAAGTGATCGGTTGTCCGGATGGATAACCATCTTGGCGGCATTGGGAATATATATAGTTAGCGAATGGTCGGCTTTCCGTTTGGACCCATCTCGCTGGGTCCGGACAAGGAAAACCCATTCGTCTATCGGAGGGGGAGGGGCGATTATCGCGATACTTCCCCCCTTATAAGAGACCTTTGTCTATGATTTAGACAAACGGTCCATGAGTGTCGGGTCTAATGAGCGTGGTTCTGTTGCTCGGGGAACAGAGGAGTATGTGACATGGTGTGTAGGCGCACGGTTGTTAAAGCTGCAGTGCGTATAACAATTGCCGACGAGTGTTCTTAGTACATTAACTAGTGCTCTGAAGAATCCTATTTTTACGAGGAAGACGAACAGTAGGCCCGCAAGGGCTGTATATCCCGCATAGGAGAGGTACTCAAAGAATTTTTCTTTCCAAGTTTTCATGCGTTGGTGGTGAAACATTTGTTCGGATGCTTCTTGCAGTTCGCCTAGTGTTCGTCCAACGGATTGCAATTTTTCGGGATCGATATGCACCTCTTTTACAAGGTTCAGAGGGATATCGGTTTCCGATATGTTGATGTTAGGAGTTCTTATTCTTACGAGTACTATTTGGTCGTTATTAGTCTTATTACTATACAAAATATTGTTCGGTTTTAAAGTAGCCGAAAGTGAGATTCCGGTGCAGTCGGGTGCTAAGGTTAATACGAAATTATGATTAATTTCTAGATGTCTAGGGCTTTTGTCCGAACACAGTATATGCAAGGTTTCTGGTTTTGGTGCTATACCCAGCCATTGGTTTCCTGTATGGAGCTGTATCCATACAGTGTTTTGTATTTGCATATACCGTGTTTCACAATTTTCTGGCTCATGTTTAGTGAGAATGCTCGTTAAACAGTTGTCCCTGAAGCTCGTCGAATAGTCGGGGGTATATCGCTTAAGAATCATCTGGTCGTTGAGTTTCTTCGCGTTAATTAAATCGTTCGTTGCTATTGGTATAAAAACGAGTCGCATGGGATCTAGGAGAACAAGGCGCTGTTGTGTATTTATTATTGAATGGAATATCCATCCATGAACTGGGAGAGAGATTACCTTGACAAGATTGAAGGCTTGTTCTTCTAACAGGGGAATTCTTATTTCTAGTAGCGCGCGTTTTCCGTTAAGACCTATATTTATTTCACAAATATCGATAAGTGCCATGTAATACGTTTCCTTAAGTGGTACTGGGAAATTATCAACGTGTTCGTGTTCCTTGAGTATCTTGAACAGTTGTTCGGGTGGAAGGATGTAGGGTTTAACAATACCGTGTTTAGCGTCGAAGGTTAGATCCTCTATATTTCTAATTTGTTCGCGTAATTCGTCGATACTTTCTTCGAGGTCCATGATTATTTCGTCGATTTGTATATTCATCTCGTTTTCTTTCGACAGGTTCCTCAGTAGGTTAAACTGTGTGTTTATGGATTCTATTTGATTATGCGTTTTGTTAAATAGAGCTACGTTTGTTTTCACAGCGTTAAGGATTATACTCGTCTGGTTACGTATGTAATTAATAACTGTTCTCTGATCTGCGTAGAGTTTATCGAGTTCGTTGTTATAATATTGTGCGTCCGATGCGTCGAGCGTACCAAAGAGGGTCTTGCTTATTTCTCCGACGAAATCGAAAATTCCACGCCGAGCGCGCGAGGAGCTGCTATCAATTCCTGCAGTATAAAATGCATTGCGAAGCTCTCCCCGAACGTGGCTGAAAGCTCCTACTCGTTTTACTAATCGGTTGCGTGAGGAACAAGTGAATTTAGCCCCTAATATGTCTCGAAGACACAGCCCGGTTAGGACACGCTGGTACAAATCCTCGATAGTTCGCAAATCAGTTTCGATATGGGCAAAGTCGTAACCGACGACTATTTTCCATTGCTCATGAAAAATCCTGACTCTACTTAGGTGTTCTAGAAAGATGGATTCTTGATCGCTAAGCGCGGTCATGGAATATTTTTCATCGCTGGTTTCAGTCGTTGAGATGTTATTCATGATCCATATTATTGCCACGGTCGTCATAAGGTTCGGAGTGATTACGAGGTTCCTGCTAGGTTTCATCGTCTGAAATGGTAGATGACGCTTGTTTAAAAAGTTTGACGTTAGTTCGATGATGGACACTTATTCGTCCATTTTCGTTTATTTTGATTGAGTGACCGTCAGAGGTTTCTGCAACCTCGAAAGGTCCTCGCCATCGTTCCTCCAGCGATTTGGCGGTGTAGTTACGTATAAGGACTTGGTTGCCTGCGGAAATTGTTTCAAGGTGATTGTAGGACGTGGAAGGTTGTTGGGATTGGAGATTGTCGAGGGTCTCGAGTATTTTATTTTCGTGCTGGAATTTAAGATTCCCTATTTGCTGTCTTAGAGTCAGTAATTCGTCTGGTTCGTCGAAGATACTATTGGGTTCATACCCCAGTTGCAGTTCGAATGGAGTGTATCCAGTGGAACGGTTAATCGTGCAATTGTAATTAAGCATTGCCTGAGGGAGTAGGAGATCCCAAGGTTTTTCCGCCGTTTGGTAGCACCGAATATATTCTTTTAGGATGATGTGAGACCTTTCGTTTTTTCCGTTAGATTGTGGGTGGTATACGGAAGTGAGGACGTGTCTAGATCTCATAAGATTGCAGAATTCAGTGAATTCTTGAGAAGTAAATTCTTTTGCATTATCTGTTAAGATCTCTTTAGGTTTGCCAAAAATGCGTAGCCACGAAGCCCAAACGGCTTGTATGATGGCTGCTGTCGATTTATCGATTAATGGTTCGCACATGATATATCTAGTTAGATAGTCTTGTATTACTAGAATATATTTGTTATTACGGGAAGTTGTGTCCAAAGGTCCTACTAGATCGAGAGAAATTTTGTCAGTTGGTTTTTTGGGAATGTCAGTTGCTTGCGGTATGTACGTTTGTCGTTTCGTGTCTTTCTGCCGCTGACAAGTTTCGCAATTTTCGACATAATTTTTTACGTCCCTTGTGATGTTTGGCCATTCGTATTGTTTACGAATCTTTTGTAGCGTTTTATCGTAAGCGTAATGGCCTCCGAAGATAGAATCGTGTGCTAACCCGATGATCTCTTGTTTATCTGAAGGGATTGGTTTAGAAACATAGATTTCTATGTCTCTATTTAATGTCGAAAAAAGCATGGCAAGTTCGGAATTATAATTTCGATCTTGTATTACGTTGATCTTAGAACCGTCATTTAAAATTCTAACTATGGTTTCAAGCTTTGATTTGTCAGTTTCGTGCGGGGATAGGTAGGTTTTGCCCTTTTCGGTTATCTCAGGTGGTGTCTCCGTGTAAATGATAGTCGGGAGTTCTTTCCGGAGACCTTGACAGATTGTTACCTGGGACTGTAACGAGGGACCTCTGTGGTTTTGAGGCGTAGTGGGTTTTGGATGCCCTACCAGTCCGCTAATGAATTCTTCGTCCTCTTTCGATGTCTGGGGGTTCTTTGAATAAAACGTGATGTATTTCTCTAATTCGTCGTCTACAAGTTCGTCTTCAATGATTCTAACTGTACATCGTGAAAGTGCGTCTGCGTTCGTATTGATTTTCCCCTGCTTGTAGACTATTTCGTAGTCGTATTCTAATAGTTTTAGTCGCCATCGCACTAAACGTGAATTCGGGTCTTTTACGTTCATTAGCCAGACAAGTGGTCTGTGATCGGTCACAATGGTAAACTTTCGTCCGTATAGATATTGATGGAAATGTTTAGTTGCCCAGACAATCGCTAGTAATTCCTTTTCGGTCGTTGTGTATCGGGTCTCCGCGTCATTTAAGGTTCTTGAGGCGTACGCGATCGGTTTGTCTTTACCGATGGGCCCTTGCGATAATACCGCGCCTAGGGCGTAATTACTCGCGTCAGTCGTTAATACGAAAGGTTCTGTCCAGTCCGGGTATTGTAAAAGGGGTTGTGTCGTTAGTGCGTTGCATAGAGTCTCAAAAGCTACTTGTTGGTCATTGGTCCATTGAAATCCCTTATCTTTTCTTAAAAGCTGATTGAGGGGTTTTGCGATTCTGGCGAAGTTTTGTATGAATTTCCTATAGTACCCGCATAGTCCTAAGAATTGCTTGATTTCTTTGGGGTTTTTGGGAACCGGATAGTTTTTCACCTTGTCGATGCGTTTTGGATTGGGTTGTACACCGTCAGATGAAATAATATGACCCAAGTATTCTAGTTCCGGCTTTAGGTATTCGCACTTGTCGGGTTGTAATTTTAGACCGCACTGTCGCAGTCGTTCGAATAAGATTTTTAGGTTTTTATTGTGTTCCTCTAAGGTCCTTCCGAAAACTACGATATCGTCGATGTAGACGAAACAGTTGTTACCGATCAGTCCTTGCAAACCGCGATTCATGAGTCTCTGAAAGGTCGGAGGGGCGTTTTTTAACCCGAAAGGCATTCGCAGAAATTCGTAATGGCCGTCGCTAGTCGAAAAAGCGGTTTTTTGAATGTCGTTATCTTTAACCCCGATCTGGTGAAAACCTGAGGCTAGATCGAAAGCAGAAAAGTATTTTGCGTTACCGAGCCTGTCTAAAATTTCATCGATGTTGGGAATTGGATATGAATCCTTTATAGTTTTCTCGTTTAGTTTCCGGTAATCTATGACTAACCGCCACTTTTGTTTACCGGACGCGTCTTGTTTTTTCGGAACGATCCATAGGGGACTGTTGTGTGGGCTGTCGCTATCCCTAATGATGCCCTTTTGTAACATCTCTGTCACCTGTCGTTTAATTTCGTCTTGGTGTATTGGGGGATATCGGTATTGCTTGGTGTGTATCGGAATTTCGTCAGTAGTTTTAATTTCGTGTTCGAGGATTGAGGATTTAGGAAGAGGGTCCCCAGGTAATACAAAAATATCGTGGGAGTTTGAAACAATTTCCCAAATCTGATCTCTGCCTTCTGTTAGATGATCTAACCGAGTATTTTCTCTTAAGAGATCGATCCTCTCACTACTTCGATTGCTGCCTTGTATACGGTAAGCCAATCTTTCGTCAAAATCTTCTACTGATTCGATTTGATCCTTGAGGGAATCTGGGAGTATGGGGTGACCATTTGCATCGACCTTCGTAATTGCTCCGATCCCTGTTATGAAATTGACCAATACTGTTCTGTTTTTACAATTGCTTTTTGTGTTGGCGCGTCGTTTAATGATATTGCCGATTACGAGTGAATTACAAGAAAGAGAGAAGTCGTGGTTAAATAGAAAGTCTGAACCTAGTATTCCGTCTTGCAAAATTGGAGAATTATCGTCAACGACTTGGAATTTGTTACATTTATCATTAAACGGAACGAGTACAGAGTATAACGTATCAGTGGTATTGTTCGTAATGCCCCTGAGCGTTATTGGTTCCCCTCTGGGTAAGCTTTGGTCGATGATTTGCTTTTCCTTAATTATTGAAATTTCGCTACCTGTGTCGATGAGGAATGTAGTGGGTTGGAGCCCTGGTAGTTCTAGTTGAACAAACGGGGAATGGTCCACGCGATGTTCCTCTGTTGCTGCGGACCTGGCGTTTCCGATGATGACCGTGCTCCTGGCGGTGTTGAGTTCGGCTGGGCCCGTTGAAAATTTCGCTGTTGTTCGGCCCGCCTTCCATCTTGTTCTCTCCATTGCTTCGTTCTGCATTCGTTTTCCGTGTGTCCTCGTCGTTTGCAGAAGTTGCACTCTTTATTGTCCCATCTCGTGTCAAAGGTTCTTCGAGGTGGGTTGCGCGGTTCTCTGTGCGTCTTATGGTCCCTTGGTTGAGTCCACATCCTCGATTGTTGCATGTATTGGAGTTCTGTGTCATACATGCGTGCGGCTTCGAATGCTTGGTTTAAGGTATCGAGTTGTTGGCTAAACAAGTATTGCGAAATTTCCGGCTTTACATTGCGTCTGAATGTTTGGATACCCTCTTCATTACAGATGATTTCCTTAATGTCGATGTAGGTTTGGAGTCTCCTTTCAGAGTTTACGGCAGTTAGCAATTCGTCTTGTATTTGCGAAAACCGGTGTATGAAGTCGTTAATGGGCTCGTTTGGCCTTTGTTTGCATGAGTCCCGTTTAGTTTTTACGGATGCCGTGTCGATGGTTTTCCCGTAGAGAAAACGAATTTTCTCTATTAATTTTGGAATTGTCGTGATTGTATCTGGCCGAATTGTTAACGCAGCACGGCCCTTTAATTTTTGTGCCATGAGAGCTAATAGGAGTAACGAGTGTTGGTTCTGGTCTAGCATAGATGAGACTTTAATGAGCGTGCTGATAAAAATCTCGGTGTTCGTTCCGTCGAAGTCTGGGATTAGTTGCAGACATTTATCGTATTTTTCGATTGTACCACGTGAATGCGTTTCTGTATTGCGTAATGGGTCACTTGATGTTTGCGCATCCTGACTAGGTTCCGTTTTGTTTTCTATAGCTTTCAGTCTGTCACATACTTGAAGTAATTTTTCAGCCAGCATGTTCATGTCAATTTGGGCACGAGTCGGACTTTGTGTTCTCGACATGTCGTTAGAAGGAGCAGTTACGAAGTCGTGCAGAATGTCGGATAGTGTTTCAGTAGAGAGACTTACGTTGCTGCTGCTCTTTCTCCACTGTGTCCAGTTGGAATCCAGGTTATGTAGATCTTCGAAGTTCTCGGGTTCGTAGTGGGATACCTCCAGAAATTTCCACTCGTGGAATAACTAGCACAACTAGTATATTTTCTTCTGAATAAGCCCGAAGGTGATATCCCTTACCGCTGCCACCAATTATGTCGTCGAGGTAAACTCCGAATTGGGAACTACTTATTCTTTTATTAAAAATGGAATATACAGTGCTTAAATCTTTACGGAACGACGTTGTTACCCTGCTGGTCTGAGGTTTTAGACTGACCTCCCTCTGTTTGGGGCCGGTATTTAACTAGCCTGATGAAGGGGTGGGAGGCAAGTTAGGCGAGTAGCCTAAGGAATTTGGAAAAAAGAGGGGTGTTTGGGAAAGCTGATATCAGAAGGAGCCATCTTGGCGACTCTAGGAATTTGGAAAAAAGGGTGTTTGGGAGATCTGATATCAGGTGGAGCCATCTTGGCGACACTCGGAGTTTGGAAAAGGGAAAGCTCGGGAAATCAGGATGTTGCCAAGTGATCGGTTGTCCGGATGGATAACCATCTTGGCGGCATTGGGAATATATATAGTTAGCGAATGGTCGGCTTTCCGTTTGGACCCATCTCGCTGGGTCCGGACAAGGAAAACCCATTCGTCTATCGGAGGGGGAGGGGCGATTATCGCGATACTCGCAGCTTCAAATAACACGATTTACCTTTTCTCGAAACATCACGAATAAATAAGTACCTTTTAGTCGACACGTTATTTAAATAATTTTTTACCGAGACAATGCCCATTTCTGCTTTTAAGTGAATAATTTGAAACGTAAAATTTCACAGGTTATTCCTTGTTTTCAGAAGTGCTTTAAAAAGTCTATTGTAATTATTCTAATACTTGAATAGAATTTTATTACAGAATGTTTTCGTTAGTGAAATTTGATAATAATGAACATATCATTCTGAAATCGAAGCAAGTCCAAATACTTGACAGTACAAATTGTCTTATTAAATATAAAGGAGCGAAATACAATGCTTACTTCATAGATAAAGCTGGTAAGTGCATAAAATAAATTTACACTCAAAATAACCTTAGATTAATTGTAGTTACGCATTAGAATGAAGTAAAAGAAACACAATTAGTGAAAAAACAATTATTTGCGATCTCTCATATTACAAACATTGTTGGAATTAAAGATACAGTATGATGGCATTCAAGGGATCATTTCAGTGTGCGCGTCAGTAAATTAAGCGACTTTCGGGAATTTATTGTGAAGATATGAAATATAGTAATGGTATAAAACGTTTTCCTAGTTATTAAACTACATTCCTACACTAAGAAAAAATATGAAAATAATAAAATGAATGTTTTTAAAATACTTTTCTGTGTGGATTTGATGACATGTTTGAAAAGTGATGCTTCGCCGTCGCAGGTTATTTCAGCTCTTACACTCGTGAATACAAAAATTCAAACAGATTCTTGATCAGTATGATTGTGCTTATCGTCCAAACTATAATTAAGTATTTATCTTCAAGATAAACAAGATGAGGGATAAAAATGCAAAGAAAATGTTATTCGGCATTTTGGGGGGTATTTTTATCCGTCATCTTGTTTATCTTGAAGATAAATTGTTAGGTCTAGATCGGACGATAGCCATAGTCATACTGATCAAGAATCTGTTAGGATTTTTGGATTCACATGATTCTAACAGCTGGTAGATATCACTCGCGCCAGCGGGGCATCACTTTTCAAACATATCATCCAGATCGATTTTAAAATTATTTTAATTATTTTAAAATTATTTTAAAATCTTTAATTTTATTACTTTTATATTTTTTACTTGGTGTAGAAATGTAGTTTCATGAATAGAGAAAAGTTTTATACCATTACTAATTTTATGCTATTAACTTCCTGAAAATCGTTTATGGGGGAATCTGGTTTAGGACGCTGAAAACAGGGTGATTCTTAAGAATTATTTTCTCAACAAATACAGTATTTCCTCAATGTGGGCTCGCTGGTCGGGACCGGCGTTGAACCCATATCATGAACAGAGCCCTAATTCAGAGTGTTCGTTTCTCGCTTCTTTCTGGCCGATGGGGGGAGCGAGATGGAACGCTTTGCGTGCCCGCGGGCGTGCGCGACGGGCGCGATCGCTCAGAATGAATCTGGCTGCGTAACGATTTTGCGAAGCGGTTCCCGTGCTCAGCGTATGGGCTCGCGACCATTGCGCACGCCCGTCGCGCTCGCAGAGGACGGAGTATCACGGCGTCCGAAAGACGGAGCGAGACAAAACATCAACGCGTCATCTGTCTCGTACCGCCCTTGCTCGCTTCCAGTGTCTCTCGCTCGCTCTCGTTCCATCTCGTTCTCGCCTTCGCCGGACAAGAGTGAAACAAAAGTGGTGGGGAAAGCGAAAAACGCACATCGTGTACACCAAACCGAGCCCATAAGGAGACAATACTGTATAAAACGAATCTTTCCAAAACTTCAAGCGTGTTGTTTTACTGTATATTCAGACAACAAGAAACCTTTTTTTATTCTATTTTATTTTATTTTTTTTATAAGAATAATTCATTTAATATTGTTTTATTGGTATATCACGTAGCCGCTGCGCCGCCGGAGTTATCAAATTATGTACATCCTAGCGGATAAAATTCTTGCCCGATATAAAAAGGTCGAAGTTTTTCTTAATTGACAGGAATTTATACCGCCGGTGAATTAAAAAAAAAATAAGAAGAAAGTCTAAATTAAAATTGATAAAGTTATGAGACTTTAAAGAAAAAGTTACAATTTTGAAGGAAAAATTTCGGCGCTTTTGTGCAAAAAATGGTTCTATTTAATTTCTGCATGCATGTTTTTCATTCATCGACTACGGTTGGCCAGTATGTAACTAAAAAGCCCCGGCTGAAATCAATGGGGCAATTCGATTTTTCTGTATCGTATACACAAGTTTAGAAAACATGATTTCGAGTAAAACGCGTTTGAAGTTTTCGGCCGTACTTATATCTGCACTACACGCATCTGTTACGTCGTGTGTATCTATGAAGCTACTTCAAATGTCTGTCTCTAACATTGAAGAATTTATTAATTATGATATTCACAATTAAAATGAGTGAAGATTAAAGCATTATCTTTAAATAGTGCCGAAATGTTGAAAATGATAATGTGTCGACACATTTCGTTCAATTTTTCAAAAGTTTAACTTTTAATATTTCGAAAAACATTCCCGATAAAAAGCTAAATTTTTACACAGTAAAATTAGATACTTCAGTTTCTCGACGTTATCGACAAACTCTGTTGTTATAATTTAGTATTTAGAGTAACTAATATTTTATTTAGATACAGAAGCTGAGTTAAAAAGTCTGCAAGCACGTGCAGAAAGCAAAAGTTTGGATGCCGCTGATATGCTGATATCGCCCCAAAATGTACAAAGGGAGGAATCGATAGATCTACCTCTCGACGAAGTGAATCAAGTTTCTTCCTCAACGCCAATTAACAAGGAATCAACACCTTCGCTTTCAAGTCAGTTATTAAATTCCACAGTTAATAAAGAAATTTCTACTATTGACATTAACGAGTCAAAGGAAAGTAGCGTTCCTAGTGGCGTTACAGATATATTAAACATAGTTGGTGATTCTTGGATTAATAGTACGGACGAGGTGAGGCAGTTAGAAACATCTCATCACAATAATGATAGTTCCAAAAGATCAGAGAATGAAAAAGCGGCAAATAGTAGTTCTTCTAGTGGTGATGAGAATGATCCCAATGACGTAGACTATGAACCAGATGAAAGTTGTACCGTTTCATCTGCTAAAATTTCCGAAGCAAACTCTAAATGTATGGAATCCATATCACCGGAACATGGCTCAAATGTAGATATTCGATATGTACATGTTCCTGTCTCAAAGAATAATGCAAAACGGACAGTAAAAAGATATTTTTGTCCATTTTGCAAAAGTTTGCAAACGAAATTTGCTAGGCATCTTGAGCTGAAGCATAAGACGGAAACTGATGTTCAAAAATTTATAAATCTTGGAAAGGGAAGTCACGAACGACGAAAAATCATCGAAACGATTCGTGATCATGGCAATTATATTCACAATACTACAGCTGCATTAAATACAGGGATAGTTATAACATCTAGGCAACGTCAACCTAAATACGATAATGCTGCTGAAGATTATATTTACTGTACAAACTGTAAAAAGCTTTTATCTAAACGTACCATACGCCTTCATTATAAAAAATGCAATACGCAACATAAAAGAGGTGTACGCGAAATTACCGTTATGGGGAGACGATTAGCTGGATACATTCATAGTTGTGCTAATGGTGTGCTCCGTAAAGTTGTATTCCCTGTCATGCGAGATGATGCTGTTACTCGATCAATAAAATACGATGAACTGCTAATTTTGTACGGCAATAAACTATGCGATAAGTATACGAGTACGCATCAGCATGATATGATAAGAGCACATTTAAGATTGTTAGGTCGCTATAAGCTCGCAATCAAAGTTATACAACCAGATATTGATGATTTTGCATCAATTTTTCGACCGCAATATTTTGATGCAGTCATACAGGCAATTAGGGTAGTAGCCCATTGGGATACGAGAATAATGTGGTTTAAGACACCAGCCGTTGCTACTACGCTTACCACTTTATTAAAAAAATGCGCGAATAAATTAAGGTCTGAATGCATAAAAAAACAAGCCGACAACGCTAAAAAAGATATTGAAGATTTTCTTTTGTTATTTGCGGAAGAAGTTCCGACATTAATAAACAGAAAAGCTATAGAAGATCAAATAAAACAAAAGAGACAAAAGAATGTAGTGCTACCATTAAAACAGGACATTAAACAACTGCATACTTATTTGAAAAATAATTGTATGGCTTCTCTTTCTACTTTACAGAATAACTTTGATTTCTCCGCCTGGGAACTTTTAACTGAGTGTACATTAGTTTTTATACAAATATTTAATCGTCGAAGAGCAGGAGAAATTGAAAGGTTAACAAAGACAGATTATGAAAACCAAGAAACATTAGATAAGAATGTTAATGCAGATCTTTATCAACATTTGTCCAAGGAATCCAAGGAATATGCCAGGAACTTTGTCCGAATAACTATTCGTGGCAAACTCGGGAGAACAGTGCCTGTCTTACTTGACTCTTTTATGTCTGAATGCATCAACACCATTTTAAAATACCGTTTACAAGCTGGAGTAAAATCTGATAACGAATATATTTTTAGTACACCTAATACCCACCCACTTAAAAAACAGTACATCAGAGCCTGTCCGTTAATGCGAAAATTTTCGAAAGAATGCGGAGCAACTATGCCATTTTCTCTACGTGGGACTATTTTACGTAAACATATAGCAACCTATACCGCAATATTGGGAATTGAAGAAACGCATCTCGAGTCTCTTGCGAACTTTTTGGGACATAGTAAAGACATTCACAAACGATTCTATAGAATGCCAGTCCCTGTCAAGGAAATAACAGATGTATCTCGATTATTACAAGCCGCAATGGGTGACGAAGAGGATGAAAATGATAGCGACGAAAGTGAAGATGATCCAAATGAAAATGGTAATGTGATTAACATTGTACCCCGTTCTGACTTTGTTCCGAATGCAATTCCACGAGAAAACAGCATGAATGCATCGAGCAGCTTGTCTGATAAAGACACCACGAATAACATATCTTCAAATCATACCGGAAATAGTTCTGGTTCAAAACGCCGCAGCAGTGAGTATTAGTTCATCCTGTAGCACTTTAACATTCTTCGTTTCAGTTCTAACTAACATTATTCTCTTTTTAAAAACAAATTTAGCCTCCCCATATGGAAAAACTAAACGGTTAAAGTGGAGCGAAGCAGAAAAACAAATTATTAAGAAACATTTTGGAGATGTGATTAAACTACCTCGGTTGCCATCTTTAAAGGAATGTCAAACTGCCATTAACAAGTATAAGGTATTATGTAATAGGCAACCGCAACAATTAAAAACTTGGATTGATAACCAACGAAAGAAGAAGGAACGTCATGAATTATATATGTCAAGAAATAAATAATTCTTATTTTCTACACATTTCCTAATTATTATTATAATATTATTACCATTATAATATATAAGGTTTAACTACGTCTACAAAATTATTAATCTTATACAGAGTAACTCGAATATCTTATTTCCTTAACCTGTTGAACATAATATAAAGTGTCTGATAAACGAGAAAAACAAAGTTGATTTCTACGTGACTTTTACGCGTCCATGTAAGAAACACTTACACCAGATAATATGCCCCATGAAACCGTTTCACTTTTGGTTGACATATTTTGTAATATCATCAACCGTTTCAAAGATATTCAAGTGAGAGGATTTAAATGGGTACCCTGTATGTACAGTATTGTCTCCCCGTGAATTCGTTTCGGTGCACACGCTGTGGGCTTTTCGCTATCCCCACCACTTCTGTCTCACTCTTATTCGGCGAAGGCGAGAGCGAGATGGAACGAGAGCGAGCGAAAGCCACTGGTCTCGCTCCGTCTTTCGGACGCCGTGTCACTCCGGCGCACGCAAAGCGTTCCATCTCGCTCCCCCCTTCGGCCAGAAAGAAGCGAGAACCGAACACACGGAATTAGGGCTCTGTTCACGATGTGGGCTCAACGCCGGTCTGGACCAGCGAGTTCTCAGGGAGACAATACTGTATACACATATATGCATACATAAAGGAGAACCCGTGTGATTGCATTTTCCCATTACGTTTCCACACTATTAGTTGGACAGACGCCAAATTTTACAGCTGTGCCTGCTGAACGTGTACCTAGGCTTTAGTAAAAGTTCCAGTTAAAAATATCCAGTTCTTTTTTTATTTAAATTTAAATAGAGAAAACCGTATATGTACCAGGACGAACCAGGATACCACAGGTTGTAAGCTCTATTCACGACACATGTAAACAAGAATTATTTCGTTTATATTCTTTGTAAATTGTAAATTTTATTTACTTAACATTTATGGATATATACCACCAAAATGACCGGTAAAGTACCCAATTTCTTAGGTGGCCACTATAGTGGCCAGCCCGACCCTCTAAAAGTTAAAGTTCTCGTCCAATTGAAGGGTTGGATGCAATAAGGGGACTAGCGCTTGGAAATAGGAAAAATTATTGTCCAAACGCTAAGAAAGATTGGAAAATTAAATGTTGTTAAATTGAATTTTTAAAAATATAATGTTGTAAAGCTCGTCACGACACACATTTTGTCTATTTACAGTTTGTATATCCAATCATTACTATTCGAGCTAAAAATTATAAACTAAAAATTTTTCATCATCCGAAATCATTATTTCTTTAGACAAAAATTGCGATAACTTGAGTAAATATTAACGGATCGTCATAAGACTTGAAACATAACTTTAGAAAACCCTAGCGAAGCCGTAAAAGGTATACACGAAAACCTAATGTTAAAAAATGTAATAATATTTCATTAAAAAGTAATACTGGATATAACCCATGTTTTTCAACGTTCGCCGTTAAAAAGCATCGAGGCAATTTTTAGGTACATATAACTTGCAGCGACAAAGTTTTCCCTTGATATGCAAGGAAGATTTTCACAAAATTTCACGCTGATTAATAAATAATTGAAGAAGATACGGCGATATGTATAAATCCCGCGCGGCACCAACATTCAACGCGAGTGCTAAAACTGCTAAATAGCGCATTACACGCGGCTACCGACTATTGGTGGCGCGCGAGATTTATATAGATCGTCATATCTTCTACAATTATTCATTAATCAGTGTGAAAATTGGTGAAAATCTTCCTTGTATATCAAGGAAAAACTTTGTCGCTGCAAGTTGTATGTACCTCAAAATTGCCTCGATACTTTTTAACGGCGAACGTTGAAAAACATGGGTTATGTCCAGTATTACTTTTTAATTAAATATTATTACATTTTTTAACATAAGTTTTTGGTGCATACATTTTACGGTTTCGCTAGAGTTTTCTGAAGTTATGTTTCAAGTCTCATAACGATCCCTTAATATTTACTCAAGTTATCGCAATTTATGTTTAAAGAAATAATGATTTCAGGCGATGAAAAATTTTTTGTTTATAATTTTTAGCTCGAATAGTAATGATTGGATAAACAAATTGTAAATAGAAAAAATGTGTGTCGTGACGAGCTTTACAACACTATATTTTTCGAAATTCAATTTAATAACATTTAATTTACCAATCTTTCTTTGCGTTTGGACTATAATTTTTCCAATTTCCAAGCGCTAGTCCCCTTATTGCATCCAACCCTTCAATTATAGTAGAGTTGCGTGCTACATGAAATACAGCATTGCAAACAAACAACCAATTGGAGAAGATGAATGATATGGTTAAAGCCTTTCACACATTTTCTAATAGGTACGTTCCACTTTAGGTCTGATTTATATAAAATTTAAATATGTTAACATCTTTTTAGAAAAAACTTAAGACTTCAATATTTCCATAAATGGACAGAATAGCGTCCAGATGAATTGCCCATCCACTTTCCCTGACTTTTAATATAAACTGTGAAGAATTCCAGACTGTAAGACAACTTGAAAAGAGATTTGGTGGAATCCAAAATGTTCATTCAAAGCTTCAAGTAAAAGTGATGCGATGCGGAATAAGACCTCGAAATATACATTTCATGTATATCGCGAGACCTCAAAGAAAACAAATAATATATGAAACGTGACAAAACTAACAAGGGGAGGACACCAAGTGATAGACATCGATTTTGATGAGCCTTGGCACGATTGATCTATGTCGAAAATAAGTAAATACGTGTCCGAGAGTTTCTGCCAATGGGCCCTAATAATAGAGATATTTACATGTAAATTAATAAAACATTTCATAGCGTCGATTGAAGGCATAAAAGTCATAACCTCAATTTAAGAATATGTCGTGGAGCGTTCGGTAAGGCGTCGACGTGGCGTTATTACGGTCGTGAGTTCGATTCCGCATGTGTCTATATATATTTCTTTCATACTTTATTTTTTTCACACTTTATTTTTTCCACATTATGAACCGTGAGAAAAAAGGTAACGGTAGTAACATTAAAAAAAAAAATTTAATTGTATTTATACATTTAAAAGAATTAATGATGAACGTTACTATCGTTACCTTTTTTCTCACGGTTCATAGTGTGGAAAAAATAAAGTGTGAAAAAAATAAAGTATGAAAAAAAATATATATAGACACATGCGGAATCGAACTCACGCCCGTAATAACGCCACGTCGACGCCTTACCGAACGCTCCACGACATATTCTTAAATTGAGGTTATGACTTTTATGCCTTCAATCGACGCTATGATATGATTAATAATTCACATGTAAATATCTCTATTATTAGGGCCCTTTGGCAGAAACACACGGACTTGTATTTACTTATTTTCGACATAGATCCATCGTGCCAAGGCTCATCAAAATCGATGTCTATCACTTGGTGTCCTCCCCTTGTAAGCGTATTTTGGGGATCCATTGAAAAAGTTCCTTCGTATGTATATGGTTAAAATACAATTCGGCAATGTGGTTACATACCATACCTGATACATGGGTGTGTGTCCACAGCCTATGGTTTGTATTCGTAACTAAATTACTCTAATTTATAAACAAAAAGTCTTAAAAAAAATTGGCCATCTGAAGGCGATTCCTGAGCATCAGCGGACTTGTTTTACTTTTGAATCAAGATGTGATGCAATCTATGTATTTCGAACATTCGTCTATGTAATATCTCGAGGTAAGACCTCGAACCTCGGAGTATGCACGTCGTGTATATCCCGTGACCTCGGACTACGCACTTCGTATATATTGCGTGACCTCGAAGTATGCACTTCGTGTATATCTCGTGTCCTCAAAGGATGCACTTCGTGTATATCTCGTGTCCTCAAAGAAAACAAATAGTATATGAAACGTGAAAAAACTAAGCGTATTTTGGGGGTCCATTGCAAAAGTTCCTTCGTATGTATATGTTTAAAATACAATTCGGCAACCTGGTTAGAAACCGTACCTGATACATGGGTGTGTGTCCACAGCCTATGGTTTGTATTAGTAATTAAATTACTCTAATTTATAAACAAAAAGTAAAAAAAAAATTGGCCGTCCGAAGGAGAATCCTGAGCAGCAGCGGACTTGTTTTACTTTTGAATCAAGGTGTGATGCAATCTATGCACGTCGCACATATATCTATGTAATATCTCGAGGTGACACCTCGAACTTCGAGATATGCACGTCGTGTGTATCCCGTGACCTCGAAGTATGCACTTCGTGTATATTGCGTGACCTCGGACTATGCACTTCGTATATATTGCGTGACCTCGAAGTATGCACTTCGTGTATATCTCGTGTCCTCAAAGGATGCACTTCGTGTATATCTCGTGTCCTCAAAGGATGCACTTCGTGTATATCTCGTGTCCTCAAAGAAAACAAATAGTATATGAAACGTGAAAAAACTAAGCGTATTTTGGGGGTCCATTGGAAAAGTTCCTTCGTATGTATATGTTTAAAATACAATTCGGCAACCTGGTTGCAAACCGTACCTGATACATGGGTGTGTGTCTACAGCCTATGGTTTGTATTAGTAAATAAATTACTCTAATTTATAAACAAAACGTAAAAAAAAAATTGGCCGTCCGAAGGAGAATCCTGAGCAGCAGCGGACTTGTTTTACTTTTGAATCAAGGTGTGATGCAATCTATGCACGTCGCACATATATCTATGTAATATCTCGAGGTGACACCTCGAACTTCGAGATATGCACGTCGTGTGTATCCCGTGACCTCGAAGTATGCACTTCGTGTATATTGCGTGACCTCATAGGATGCACTGCGTGTATATCTCGTGTCCTCAAAGAAAACAAATAGTATATGAAACCAGAAAAAAATAAGCGTATTTGTGGGGTCCATTGGAAACGTTCCTTTGTATGTATATGGTTCAAATACAATTCGGCAACCTGGTTACAAACCATGTCTGATACATGGGAGTGTGTCCACAGCCTATGGTTTGTATTAGTAAATAAATTACTCTAATTTATAAACAAAAAGTAAAAAAACAATTGGCCGTCCGAAGGAGAATCCTGAGCAGCAGCGGACTTGTTTTACTTTTGAATCAAGGTGTGATGCAATCTATGCACGTCGCACATGTATCTATGTAATATCTCGAGGTGACACCTCGAACTTCGAGATATGCACGTCGTGTGTATCCCGTGACCTCGAAGTATGCACTTCGTGTATAATGCGTGACCTCATAGGATGCACTTCGTGTATATCTCGTGTCCTCAAAGAAAACAAATAGTATATGAAACCAGAAAAAAATAAGCGTATTTGTGGGGTTCATTGGAAACGTTCCTTTGTATGTATATGGTTCAAATACAATTCGGCAACCTGGTTACAAACCATGTCTGATACATGGGAGTGTGTCCACAGCCTATGGTTTGTATTAGTAAATAAATTACTCTAATTTATAAACAAAAAGTAAAAAAACAATTGGCCGTCCGAAGGAGAATCCTGAGCAGCAGCGGACTTGTTTTACTTTTGAATCAAGGTGTGATGCAATCTATGCACGTCGCACATATATCTATGTAATATCTCGTGGTGACACCTCGAACTTCGAGATATGCACGTCGTGTGTATCCCGTGACCTCGAAGTATGCACTTCGTGTATATTGCGTGACCTCATAGGATGCACTTCGTGTATATCTCGTGTCCTCAAAGAAAACAAATAGTATATGAAACCAGAAAAAAATAAGCGTATTTTGAGGGTCCATTGGAAACGTTCCTTTGTATGTATATGGTTAAAATACAATTCGGCAGCCCGGTTACAAACCATATCTGATACATGGGAGTGTGTCCACAGCCTATGGTTTGTATTAGTAAATAAATTACTCTAATTTATAAACAAAAAGTAAAAAAAAAATTGGCCGTCCGAAGGAGAATCCTGAGCAGCAGCGGACTTGTTTTACTTTTGAATCAAGGTGTGATGCAATCTATGCACGTCGCACATATATCTATGTAATATCTCGAGGTGACACCTCGAACTTCGAGATATGCACGTCGTGTGTATCCCGTGACCTCGAAGTATGCACTTCGTGTATATTGCGTGACCTCATAGGATGCACTTCGTGTATATCTCGTGTCCTCAAAGAAAACAAATAGTATATGAAACCAGAAAAAAATAAGCGTATTTTGAGGGTCCATTGGAAACGTTCCTTTGTATGTATATGGTTAAAATACAATTCGGCAGCCCGGTTACAAACCATATCTGATACATGGGAGTGTGTCCACAGCCTATGGTTTGTATTAGTAAATAAATTACTCTAATTTATAAACAAAAAGTAAAAAAAAAATTGGCCGTCCGAAGGAGAATCCTGAGCAGCAGCGGACTTGTTTTACTTTTGAATCAAGGTGTGATGCAATCTATGCACGTCGCACATATATCTATGTAATATCTCGAGGTGACACCTCGAACTTCGAGATATGCACGTCGTGTGTATCCCGTGACCTCGAAGTATGCACTTCGTGTATATTGCGTGACCTCGGACTATGCACTTCGTATATATTGCGTGACCTCGAAGTATGCACTTCGTGTATATCTCGTGTCCTCAAAGGATGCACTTCGTGTATATCTCGTGTCCTCAAAGAAAACAAATAATATATGAAACCAGAAAAAAATAAGCTTATTTGTGGGGTCCATTGGAAACGTTCCTTTGTATGTATATGGTTAAAATACTATTCGGCAACCTGGTTACAAACCATGTCTGATACATGGGAGTGTGTCCGCAGCCTATGGTTTGTATTAGTAAATAAATTACTCTAATTTATAAACAAAAAGTAAAAAAAAAATTGGCCGTCCGAAGGAGAATCCTGAGCAGCAGCGGACTTGTTTTACTTTTGAATCAAGGTGTGATGCAATCTATGCACGTCGCACATATACCTATGTAATATCTCGAGGTGACACCTCGAACTTCGAGATATGCACGTCGTGTGTATCCCGTGACCTCGAAGTATGCACTTCGTGTATATTGCGTGACCTCATAGGATGAACTGCGTGTATATCTCGTGTCCTCAAAGAAAACAAATAATATATGAAACCAGAAAAAAATAAGCTTATTTGTGGGGTCCATTGGAAACGTTCCTTTGTATGTATATGGTTAAAATACAATTCGGCAACCTGGTTACAAACCATGTCTGATACATGGGAGTGTGTCCACAGCCTATGGTTTGTATTAGTAAATAAATTACTCTAATTTATAAACAAAAAGTAAAAAAAAAATTGGCCGTCCGAAGGAGAATCCTGAGCAGCAGCGGACTTGTTTTACTTTTGAATCAAGGTGTGATGCAATCTATGCACATCGCACATATATCTATGTAATATTTCGAGGTGACACCTCGAACTTCAAGATATGCACGTCGTGTATATCCCGTGATCTCGGAGTATGCACTTTGTGTATTTTGCGTGACCTCGAAGTATGCACTTCGTATATAGTGCGTGACCTCAATGAAATCAAATAGTATATGAAACACCTCAAAATTAAGCGCATATTTTGGCGTCAGTGGAAAAATTTCCTTCATATATGTTTAAAATACAATTTGAGAACATGGTCACAAATCATGCTTTATGTATACGAGTCCCCAGTCTATACTTTATATACATAAGTTAATATAATTTATAAACTAATGGTTTTTAAAAAAATTGACCTTTCGAAACAAGTTCTAGAATATCAATGGCACACTTTTACGTTTGAATTAAGATGTGTTTCAATCTATGCACTTCGCATATATATAATATATATATTATATATATATATATATAATATATATAATATATATATTATATATATATTATATATTATATATATATATTTATATATATATATATATTTATAATATATATATATATTATATATATATATTATTATATATATATATTTATATATATATATATATATATAATATATATATATATTATATATATATATTTATATATATAATATATATATATATATATATATATTATATATGAGACATTATATATATATATGAAGTGAGACATTATATATATATATATATATATATATATATATAAATATATATATATAATATATATATATATTTATATATATATATATATATATATATATATATAATGTCTCACTTTTATTTACCCGTCTTCCTTCTCTCCTCTCTTTCCATACGAAAGGGAACAATTCTCTCGCAGAATTCCTCGATGTAAATACGAGAGCTGACGTGGTCATCGCGACGCTGGACATTGACTACGAGGATATTAAATCTGTAAATAAGCTAAATGTAGTTAATACTCTGCGATGTGGCAGACACGCAAAGCATTGTGCCTTGCAAAATGTATTTAAAATATTCAACTGGTGGTCTAAACACCAAAGAGAAATTCATAAATAAAATATGATAAATTTTTAATGCATAAATGTTTTTTTACTTCCCCCTTCCCAACCTCCTATATGCTAGATTAAGACGATAGTTATAATTATGTAGAAGCGGTTCGATTCACGTTCAGAGTGGTACGATTCACGTTCAGAGTAGTACGATTCACGTTCGATTCACTTTCAATACCCGTTCGACACCCGATCAAAGCCGTTCAGTACCCGTTCGATTCACGTTCGATTCACGTTTGATTTACGTTCAGAGTGGTACGATTCACGTTCGATTCATGTTCTATATTCTTAAACGTATTTCATTGTGTCAGTTTATTTACCCATCATCCTCCTTACCACATAATTCTAAGATTCAGCGTTTATTTTATTCATACCTTTTTTCATGCTGTCAAATGACGTCATCTTGCATAGCTTTCTCAAAGGAGTTAAATTACACACGTTATCGCGCGATACGCCGCGACGTTAAATCGGAACGCTTTAGAATGCTGTTAGCGTTAGAAACTTTAAAATGCTTGCTGCACATTGGTTCAGAAAAAAAGTATTTCTGTTTGCTACGTAATGGTTCGCTAGATCATTGATTAAAAAATTATTTCTCTGCTGTCACGTCCCGGGTGAGGTCTTTTGGGGACAATGACATGTGGGGTAGAATGGACTCAGGCGCGAATATTAAATCCGTCACTCTGAGGGTTTTTGAGGAGTCAGGCGCGAATCTGTGATCCAGCACGCTGAGGGTTTTAGAGGAATCAGGCGCGAATCTGTAATCCAGCACACTGAGGGTTTTTGAGGAAAGCCAGGCGCGAATCTGTAATCCAGCACTCTGAGATTTTGTGGGAACTTAGGCGCGAATATTAAATCCGTCACTCTGAGGGTTTTTGAGGAGTCAGGCGCGAATCTGTAATCCAGCACACTGAGGGTTTTTAGAGGGGTCAGGCGCGAATATTAAATCCGTCACGCTGAGGGTTTTAGAGGAATCAGGCGCGAATCTGTAATCCAGCACACTGATCAGTCAGGGAAGGTTTAAAGGCGAATGGTATCCGGGGACACCCGTTAGAGCTTTTGTTGTGGTTTGGCACGATAATTGGATTTACTGTTGCATCGAGGTAAAAGACACTCGTAATGATTCAGCAAAATCAGCTATTCTTACGGTTATACGAAACCTATACGAAAGTAAGTTAGTAAACACTGCAATGCTTTCCGCGGTCGTTGCCCGTAATCAGCTGTTCCGGCAGCCTGGTTGGATTTCGGGATCTTCGTAGCCGAAGGATTAACACAATGACTCGAAACGTTAGTTAAGCAAAACGGTTTATTAGTTTAGGCAAAATATATGTGCACTGTTTGTGAAAGTGCTTTGTTGAACATATTATGCGTTTAGACATTAATCATTGGCACAGAACATTTATAGAAATGGTTATCAATATATAAAACGTGATTATGAGCGTGACATACAGTATATGGTTAAGATAGAATGATATAAGCAATAAGCATTGATAAGAACATGAAATATGATTGAGATGAGCGTTAATAATACAATATAATAAAGCAACAAGCGTAACAAGACAATATAATATGAAAGCAATTAGAATAGCAATACAAAATAATAGGTGAACGCAATACGCGTAGAAATACAAAATAATATGAAAGCAATACGAATAGAAATACACAATAATATGTATGGAGATGATAGGCAATATTTTAAATGGTAATATAAATTCTTACGGTAGTTGCCGTTGAACACTGAATTTATGTTCGTAATTGAGTACTTTGAATAATACTGCGGTTAAATAAAACTTTAGAATGTTTCTGTAGAACGTTGATAGATTTTCGTATTGGTCGTTGATTGATTTCCGTAGAACGAGTCGTTGATTGATTTCCGTAGAACGAGTACGAGCTCTCGCGGTTCTTCGTATTTATACTAATTACAATCTTTTCGGCTTGAAGGGGGGTGCGCAGTACGCACCTTGACATATTTACGCATATGCGTCGCAGAAACATTTCGGGGTTTTTGTAAGGACCAAAGGTTGGTCTATATTTAGACTCGTATCTTCGGCACGTACGCCAGATAATCCTCGCGATTATCCTTCTGGGGTTCTTATACATGTGAATTTGAATGCTCGACTCCTCGGATAGATTTTGGGTGTTTTAATAGGAAAGGGGTGGTAATGGCTTTGACTTCTTTGGTCATTTAGTGGGCTTGAGACGTGGTCTCGATTTAAGAGATAGAAGGGGCGAGGGACTTGTTTAGATTCGATAGGAGGGAAGAGTTTGTGCCGCGTTGGGCGAATATGTGAGGGAGATTCATTGATTGACCGTCTTGAGATGGGGACCGCTAAGGTACATCGCCAAGGCGGTCGAGGTCATGGAGAAAGGGTAAGAATTGAGGTTTGAGGAGTTTTAAGTGGAGTTGTATAGTGGTTTATGAAGAAATGTTATTTTATCTGCGAGCGAAAATTTGTGGGACGTCACACCTCCCCCCTTATATGAAGAAATGGGTACATTTCTTACCATAAGGTACGGGTGGTTTGTTTTGTAAGAGGGGTCTATACGGGGCGAAGGGGTAGTGTCTTCTTGGAGCTGCTTTCAGTTGACTGATGTTGGTGGAGAGGGAGTCATCGATGGTGATTACTGTCTGCGGAGACGCCTCCCTGATGATGATATATGAGATGACTTTAGGGAGGAGGGATGTGATTTTCCTTCCTTCCTTTGGACGGCATAGCCGCGTATTTAATGGTGGTTGCAATAAATGTTGCAGTAGTAACTATCTATGATAGAAAAATGATTAAAGTTTGTGTTGACTTGCGGTCAACCGGGACTCTCGCGCACGTGGGCAGGGTGATCATAATGTCTTTTATTTCGCAGTTTCTTACTCAGTTTTGAAAGGCAACCAAGATATGTTTCATTTTCATTGACTTCCAGAACCGGGGTCCGGCTGGGTATTGCAAATGTCGCGAAAAATAGTTCATGCTTTGTGTATCCAGTGCCCTCGTGGACACCAGTATTATATGAGAATGCGGACAAGTTAATCCATTCGTACCAGTCACTGTATCTACCGATTAACAATTTTAAGCATTCGGTCACAATGAGATGCAATCTCTCTAAAGAGCCGTTTGTCTGTGGGTGAAAGTCTCTGGTTCGGAATTGTTGCATTTTACATTCCCGTGGTACTGCTTTCGTGAAATTGCGAGTATTTTGTGCTGCTTGGTCGGTGAGAATGGCTCTAAGAGCTCCGAAGTGATAAATGAAATTTTTAATGAATACATCAGCGGTCTTAATTAATGTTAATAGGCTGAGAAACACGCGCACTAAATATTTTACGAATAAACCCTGTATGGGTAATTTATAAGTGTTGTTTGCTTTTGTTATAGGTAGTCGTTCACGTATGTTTTCTGGGGAGATTTGTAGTGGAATTTCTGCAGATGATGTTTTCCGGCGCATCTTTCTGTGCAGTTGAATCTTTTTACATTCTTTTCTAAGGTGAGCGTTGGATGTGGGAATTGCAGGGTCGACGGGGTTGCTTTCGCTCGTTGCCACATGGATCGGTGAACTGGAGAATCGAGGCCTCTTGGAGCTGCTTGGCTTATGTTTGGACCTGTCTTCCAAGTCGTCGTCCGATTTTTCGCGTGGTCGTTTGGAGCATTTTCCGCTTACAGGAGGTTTACGAGGTGAATTTTCAGTGACTTTATCGCTTTTCCCGGGATTCGGGTGTTTTTCGGAGATTGATTTTTGTAAAATTTTCTCGTTATTCAGAATGCAGGGGGTGTAAGTGATTGGCAGGGTTTTCCTAACAACTTTCTGGCTTAATATCCCTCCTATAGCATTTTTATGGGCGTCTGTAGTGACACGGAATTCCATTTCAAAGTTCGGACATTGCGAGATTGGTACCTTCGGCAATGCCGACTTTAAGTGGTTAGAAGCGGTTTGTTGGGACGATCTCCAGTCAAATGGAGTGTCTTTCTTCCGTAGTGAGGTCAAAGGCCGAGCCGTTTCAGACAATTCCGGGATAAACGTCATGTAGTATCTAGACAGTCCGAGGCAATTTTTAATTCCTTCGGGTGTGCAAGGTGCTGAGTAGTTCAGGACAGCGTGGATTTTCTGTCGGTCCGGTTTCAGCGTAACCGCGAGAGACTCATGGGGTTTTATGGGAAGGGTTGATTTAGCGTAATGCAAAAGGGATGGTAGTGAGTGCACCTTCACGGATGCCTCGATGTGGTGGATCGACGGATCCTGGGGTAAGAGGGACTTGATTTTTGTTAGGGCTGGGATAGGAGTGACGCATTTAGACGTCTTAGTCTCTTTTGGTAGTACCCTTATTGTTCCAAGGGTGGAAACTGGGTCCAGAGAGGTGCCACTTAATAGCACTTGCGTCGGATTGATGTCCTGAAATTTTGGCACATTTACCCCAGTACTGGTGTTGATCATTACATCGGCTGTTTTCCGGACATCTGGTGAGTGAATTCTCACAGACGGGGCCTGACCAATTTTTTTTATTTGAATGATACCGGTTTTTACGGTATTGCTTGTGTCTTCGGTTAAATCGTAAGTGGGTGCGCTCCTGGTTGGCCTACTCCACGGTTCGCATCCGTCGGTACCCGACGGGGTATTTTTTGACTCTATTTCCCACAAACTTCTAGGATCCTTATGGATGGGCTTGATGCGTTTTCTGCATTCTGAGATCGCGTGTCCAGGCTTCTTGCAATAATCGCAGATACGCAATTCTGTAGGTCTTGAGGGAGGAGGTCGAGTTTTGTCCCAGTAAGGGAGCAAAGGATTAGGGGCCTGGTTACCATATTCCGTGGCTCGGTTTTGGGGATATCTTTCGGAAGGTTGGGAGGCAATTCTTTGGTTACTCCTACAGGACAGTGCGTCGTGTCCTGTCTTATTACAAATTTGACATATTAATTTAGGAGCCTTTTGTTCAGAAAACCGGAGACGGTCCCTCTCTATCTTCTTATCCACGAGTACAGCTAGCTCGAAAGCTTCATCGAGCGTTTCGAAATTATGTTGGAATAGTCTTGTTCGCATATGGGGAGGAAGGCCATCCACAAATGAGTCCAACGTTAAACGATCTAAGTCATCGGTGTGATTCCGTGCGAAGTCGCGATAATATTCTCTGTCCTCTTCCAAAATAGCGAATCGGAGATCCTTAACACGCGAGATGTATTCTAGTACGTGTTCGTTAGGTCCTTTAATAATATTGGCAAGTTCCCCACGATAGTGGTCCGAAGTTTTCGCGGGGGAGAATGTTCGTTTGAGTTGTTTTATTAAATCATTCACGGAGTCAAAAACCCTATCCTCAACGGCCAAGCAAGCGTGGTCTTGCAGTTTATTTGTCAACAACCTCGCTAGCTGGGGTTCGGCTTGCGAGGGAATCAGAGCCTTAGCCCTATTGCAGGCTCTTGCGAATTGCAAAACGGATATGTTGTAACCGTTAAAATTAGGGACGGTTTCTATGGCGTCTTTTAACGTGATCTGGGGTGTTGGATCCTGGTCCGGAATATTATTATAATTTATTATTGGTTTCCTATCGAAACGTGAGGAACCAGGAGTGGCAAAATTATTCGCCGTTGGCGGGGGTGCAAGAAGTTTTTCCATCATTCCGCGAATGGTTTGAATCCGCCTGGAGAGACCTTCCAACGCGGGGCCGTCCGAACCGGAGACTACGCCTGAACGCGTATTAGATTCCCGGTCTACGACAAATTCCGCGTACAAGTTTTCAATTTCGGCTTGCTTTTGCTGTATTAATTGCACCTGCTCCCTTTTTTCAGCGATTGCTGTAACTACAGTGTTAGGGGAAGGACCCGCGTTTTGAGCCATAATGCGAGAGTCCTCGGTATCGCCGTACAAGGACATGATACTTTGTATTTCTTAAGTGGCGTTTTGAAGGATTTTAATACTTTCGGCGACCGGCAGCCGTTATTTACAAATCGGGGTATAACTATAGTTATTCTTGATAATTATCGAACCGACGGTAGCTCTTATTCGAGAGCAAATAACTTTCAAAGCACTCGATGCAGTTTCTTATTGGGCGTTCTGGAATTAATGATTTTCTGCACCGAGGGCAATAGACAGGAGTTCTATACGTATAATAATAATGGGTCCAGTATACTTCTACCGTATCCGTGGGCATTAGGCTAGAGCACTTTAGGCAAATCTCGCTGCCGTCAATGGTTGTAGCTACGCCTCCCGAAATGCAGGTTAGTGCGTTTAAATATGCCGTCAAACTTTGTAATCTGCGGCTCCGGTAAGATGGTTGACACCGACTAGGGTGTTCAATGCACATTTTAAATAGTGGGACTTTGTGGGTACCGCGTCACAGAATCTATTTCTTATCAACGGTAAACGTAAATCCCACACCGCTGTCACCAAAAATATGTCACGTCCCGGGTGAGGTCTTTTGGGGACAATGACATGTGGGGTAGAATGGACTCAGGCGCGAATATTAAATCCGTCACTCTGAGGGTTTTTGAGGAGTCAGGCGCGAATCTGTGATCCAGCACGCTGAGGGTTTTAGAGGAATCAGGCGCGAATCTGTAATCCAGCACACTGAGGGTTTTTGAGGAAAGCCAGGCGCGAATCTGTAATCCAGCACTCTGAGATTTTGTGGGAACTTAGGCGCGAATATTAAATCCGTCACTCTGAGGGTTTTTGAGGAGTCAGGCGCGAATCTGTAATCCAGCACACTGAGGGTTTTTAGAGGGGTCAGGCGCGAATATTAAATCCGTCACGCTGAGGGTTTTAGAGGAATCAGGCGCGAATCTGTAATCCAGCACACTGATCAGTCAGGGAAGGTTTAAAGGCGAATGGTATCCGGGGACACCCGTTAGAGCTTTTGTTGTGGTTTGGCACGATAATTGGATTTACTGTTGCATCGAGGTAAAAGACACTCGTAATGATTCAGCAAAATCAGCTATTCTTACGGTTATACGAAACCTATACGAAAGTAAGTTAGTAAACACTGCAATGCTTTCCGCGGTCGTTGCCCGTAATCAGCTGTTCCGGCAGCCTGGTTGGATTTCGGGATCTTCGTAGCCGAAGGATTAACACAATGACTCGAAACGTTAGTTAAGCAAAACGGTTTATTAGTTTAGGCAAAATATATGTGCACTGTTTGTGAAAGTGCTTTGTTGAACATATTATGCGTTTAGACATTAATCATTGGCACAGAACATTTATAGAAATGGTTATCAATATATAAAACGTGATTATGAGCGTGACATACAGTATATGGTTAAGATAGAATGATATAAGCAATAAGCATTGATAAGAACATGAAATATGATTGAGATGAGCGTTAATAATACAATATAATAAAGCAACAAGCGTAACAAGACAATATAATATGAAAGCAATTAGAATAGCAATACAAAATAATAGGTGAACGCAATACGCGTAGAAATACAAAATAATATGAAAGCAATACGAATAGAAATACACAATAATATGTATGGAGATGATAGGCAATATTTTAAATGGTAATATAAATTCTTACGGTAGTTGCCGTTGAACACTGAATTTATGTTCGTAATTGAGTACTTTGAATAATACTGCGGTTAAATAAAACTTTAGAATGTTTCTGTAGAACGTTGATAGATTTTCGTATTGGTCGTTGATTGATTTCCGTAGAACGAGTCGTTGATTGATTTCCGTAGAACGAGTACGAGCTCTCGCGGTTCTTCGTATTTATACTAATTACAATCTTTTCGGCTTGAAGGGGGGTGCGCAGTACGCACCTTGACATATTTACGCATATGCGTCGCAGAAACATTTCGGGGTTTTTGTAAGGACCAAAGGTTGGTCTATATTTAGACTCGTATCTTCGGCACGTACGCCAGATAATCCTCGCGATTATCCTTCTGGGGTTCTTATACATGTGAATTTGAATGCTCGACTCCTCGGATAGATTTTGGGTGTTTTAATAGGAAAGGGGTGGTAATGGCTTTGACTTCTTTGGTCATTTAGTGGGCTTGAGACGTGGTCTCGATTTAAGAGATAGAAGGGGCGAGGGACTTGTTTAGATTCGATAGGAGGGAAGAGTTTGTGCCGCGTTGGGCGAATATGTGAGGGAGATTCATTGATTGACCGTCTTGAGATGGGGACCGCTAAGGTACATCGCCAAGGCGGTCGAGGTCATGGAGAAAGGGTAAGAATTGAGGTTTGAGGAGTTTTAAGTGGAGTTGTATAGTGGTTTATGAAGAAATGTTATTTTATCTGCGAGCGAAAATTTGTGGGACGTCACACTGCATTGGAAATAAATGTCTGTATGTCGCATAATGGTTTGGGAAAAAAAAATTTCGGGAAAAAAATTCAGGGAGCGGATCGAGTCTGAAAAAAGATTTTTTCAGACAGGATCCGCCCCTAGAATTTTTTTCAGGAGCCGTCCCATCCCTCGGAAACAGTTTTCGGAGGTGGGTCCGGTCTGGAGAGGTCTCCGCGGCGGCTCGGCCTGGACTGATCCCCTCCATCATTGCGGTTTCCCCCACTCCGCGGCTCGTGCGCGCGCAACCTGTCTTCCGCTCCCCGCTGATCCCGTGCCCATGTTTCCCTCTGCCGCGCTCCCCGCGCGCCCTCATTTCCCACCCGCCCCGCGCTCCCCTCAGAGGACCTGAGTTAAAACCCGCTTAGTTTTACTACTTATAAACGCATTATATGTTACTGAAATAAATAAAAATATATACATATAAATATATACATTGTCCGTTTATTCAAGTATTCATATTCTCCTTCTTCATCTCGTATATGTGTACAATTAATCATAATAAAGTAAGAAAAAATATATACATATATACATATAATTTTGGCTATTCTACGCTATACAATTTTGAGTATTCTACGCTATATATACAATTTTGACTATTCTATGCTATATACAATTTTGACTATTCTACGCTATACATATATTAGATATGCGTAAATAACATGAATAAAAGAAAGAATGAAACGTATATAGATGTAATGTGCCATTGGGTTACCAAATCGAACGCTCAAGGGTTGCAGATAGTAACAACACCGAAAAGTTTTACTGTAAAAATACAAGGGGATTTTATTAATTACGCTATTTACATTAGTTATTTACAATGGTTACAAACCTGTAAAAATACAAGAAACAACATTCAATGTTTGTTCTTCGCAATCCTGTTCCTTGTACAGTATAATCAATTCTCTCTTAGCAATTAGCGAGACTCACACGTGTCCGTCTGCCGCATGCTTGCCTTTATTTCTCTGCCGTTATTGCGGACCTTTGACTTGCCGACTCACTGTATTGAGCGGGAAGATTTAAATCCATTTAAGGAGTACACTCCTTACATAGATACAAACATACAAACATACAAACATACAAACATGCAAACATACTGTTGCGCCGGGGCGTTTCCATCGCCGGCCACCCCGACGCATAGGAATAGAATAACACGGGGGTGCACGACACAACTATATTTGGTACAGGACAGTTAGTATATGACAGTACAACCCGCGCGTCCGAACGCTATGGCGTTCGGTACAAGACTCTCTAATGACAGCTTGACAGGTGATCGATCCGATCACCTTCTTCTCGCTGTGCTCTTGTCCTCGTCGCGAGCACCAGCGGGCCATGGATTCCCATCTATGGGGTGCTCGCAACAATACTATACAATAGGGTTCTCGAGGGACTCGTCAGGCTCAAGTTCGACGCGCTCGTGGGTCTCGAGCTCAGGGATTCGAGGGGAACCCCCACGGAAGGGTGCTGACCCGATCGGCTAAAATACACCGCTTGTCGTCGAACGGACTGAGAGCGTTCTTTGCCCCACTCACGGAATACACATTATGCTCTTTGGAGCGTATATTGTTATGCTGAATTGATTTCTCAGTGAGATCGCGGAGACAACGAATGTAATCGTCGAATTGTATATCATTCGCGACCACGTGTCTCCGCACACCCTTGACCTTCTTAGTCTCACTCGTAGACCCCACTACAGCGTTAAACGTTCTAAGGTCGGTATCATATACAGGGTGTCCCACCTAAGACTGGACAGCCGGTTTTCTCCTAAACTATTAGAGATAAAAATATAAAAAAAAATAGGGAATTGCATGGTTCGAGGGGGCCAATTAATTAGCGTGAACGAATTTTTTTTATTGATTATTATTTTAAAAGATACGATGGTCAAGTTCGGTTTTTCAAATGGAACTATTTTTTTTGAACACCTGAGTTGATAGTGCGTGCCAAGACAAATTCAATAAGCTTTAATGTATACACTTTATTTTCACTGGTTTTTAAGATATTGCGCTTGCAAATTTACTGATTTTCACTGGAAGAAAACTGTCTGGTATAGCACGGACCGCGGACGGTCTTACTGGCGTCACGGGTGGCACTGCCTGTTGAAATAGATACCTACCTGCCAAAGGTCTACGCCAGGAATGGCAGGCCCAAAGGCTGGACAATTCTTTTCCGCCAGAAATGTTACTTAGGTAGGTAAGGAAAGTAGAGACATGATGGGGAAGCTAAGGAAAAATGCAAATGAAGTGGTGATTATTGCTATTAATTAAGTCTTTATTACTCCAAATACAATTATAAGTTAATGATTTAACATTTTTTTCACACTTTGGACTATCTGAGGTCAGGCGTCTAAGTGATTAAACTTTAAAAAACAGATGGGAAAAAACCGTCCTCCCCCACTCGCTTTCGCCAGCGACCACACTATTATAATACTTTTACATAGGGAATACAAATAGCTTGTGTCAAAGTAGTCCGATTTGCATGATATTTGTAATGATTTTCATCAGAAAAACATAAGAAATCCATTGGCGTCACTTCCCTTTCGATTCGATGAAGAAAAGAATTTCTTAATACGCTATAATTGATATTTCACCCTCGACTGCGGAGGGTCGACTTCAATTCGCTACGTTCGGCCCAGGATTCGTACCTTTTTCCGTAAAAAGCCATAAAATTCGGTGAGGCACTGCGGGCGGGTTCTCCTCGCCACGGGGTACCAGGCCGCATCCTTCGACGGGCGTAGCTTCAGAATCACCTTGTATCATTTGTGCAGTGTGTGACCCGACTACTCTCCAGTTGGAATCAGACTGCTCCTGGCACCGCGAACTAGCTCGGCTCGTCTAGCTCGTCAAGTCGGCTTGGCGAGCCCGGGCGAGCGGAGCCATGACCGAACAGACGGCTCGTGGATCGCGGCTTGTTTCGTATGACAAGTATGACGGGGTAGCGAGGTAAGATGGGGCATCTCCCTAAACCCTAATTAAAAGACGCTACGCACGTGACAAATACATCATTAGGAAGTCACTGTGTTATAATAGTGTGGTCGCTGGCGAAAGCGAGTGGGGGAGGACGGTTTTTTCCCATCTGTTTTGTAAAGTTTAATCACTTAAACGCCTGACCTCAGATAGTCCAAAGTGTGTAAAAAATGTTAAATCATTAACTTATAGTTGTATTTGGAGTAATAAAGACTTAATTAATAGCAATAATCACCACTTCATTTGCATTTTTCCTTAGCTTCCCCATCATGTCTCTACTTTCCTTACCTACCTATGTAGCATTTCTGGCGGAAAAGAATTGTCCAGCCTTTGGGCCTGCCATTCCTGGCGTAGACCTTTGGCAGGTAGGTATCTATTTCAACAGGCAGTGCCACCCGTGACGCCAGTAAGACCATCCCCGGTCCGTGCTATACCAGACAGTTTTCTTCCAGTGAAAATCAGTAAATTTGCAAGCGCAATATCTTAAAAACCAGTGAAAATAAAGTGTATACATTAAAGCTTATTGAATTTGTCTTGGCACGCACTATCAACTCAGGTGTTCAAAAAAAATAGTTCCATTTGAAAAACCGAACTTGACCATCGTATCTTTTAAAATAATAATCAATAAAAAAAATCGTTCGCGCTAATTAATTGGCCCCCTCGAACCATGCAATTCTCTATTTTTTAAATATTTTTATCTCCAATAGTTTAGGAGAAAACCGGCTGTCCAGTCTTAGATGGGACACCCTGTATATTGGCCGGTGAGTTTCGTGAGGGGTATTCTCCCTCCACACCGTTTGCCTGCCTCGGTGCTCCTTTTCTCAACGTTTTCTGACTCGGCCTCGTTCCATCTCGCTCTCGCCTTCGCAGACTAAGAGTGAGCCAGAAATGGTGGGGGTAGTGCCAAGCTTCTGGGGTGTAGACCAAACCGAGCTGTCAGCGTAGAAATACACACATCAGAATACGTGTGCGTTAGCTACGAAAAAATTCAGGAACTTTATTGGTTAGAACATTGATACTTTCTCGATAGCTTCATCTCGTATTGGTCTACCCATAGCTTCGTGACGCGCACAACTATTACGCTAAGAATAAATAACAGCAAAACGGCTAGGTTCAGGCGGAGCCGAGCAGCGTTCCCGTTACCCCACCATACCCTGCGAGGACCACGCAACTCCAACTGACAAATCCACGATCATCAGATGGTGGTGGCTGATTTCTCCTCGATCGCTGTTCCCGAAAACGAATTCACCGCCCAATATATTTGATACCGACTTTAGTCGCGTACATCTTAGACCGTAGTCCGACGAACTCGGCCATCAAGGCGCCGTTGTTCTCATCTTTCATGAGTCCCGGAACCTTTTTGTTTACGCGGGGCATACCGTACGGATTGTCCACCGCGTAATCACTGGTGTCGAATCGGTCGATGTCACGCTTCATCCTTTCATACACATCCTCGCATTCCACACTATACATTAAACTGTCGATGTCGGTGTACAGGACCTTACACCGAGCACCGAACTTCGCGCGCATATATGTGTAGTGAAATTCATACAGACATTCCTTCGATACGTCGAGCACACTCATACCCACGTATATCGGTCTGTCGAACTTAACTTTTAGTTTGCGCATCTCGATGGCCACCAACTGTTCCGAGAAGATCGTACGACTGTGAAAGTTCGGTTTCGCGATCAGCGCTTCCGCGCCGTAACGACCGTCCCACCGCGTCACCAGTCGCACGTCTACGCGATTCCGCACATTTTCCATTGTCTTCCCGTACACCGCGTTATTCATTAATTTAAATAGCGTCTTTTGAAATTCACTCGTGGCTCGCGTCCTCAAACCAGGGTTCAATTGGATATAGTCTGATGAATTCGTGTCACGCGTAAACCGTGTCGGATGCACTGTTTCAGGTAGCGATAATGGATGACGTATCGCTCCTTATCGTCGAGCGTGGCAAGCAGCTTGGTCTGTTTTCCTCCTGGCGCGTGCTCGCGCACCGGGCAGAATGGAAGGTCGGCGTGGGCGTCATGGATCTCCTTGGGATATTCGATGTCTACCTCCAGCAGGTACCTCTCAGATTCCTCTGAGTCCTCGCCGTCGGGTAGGGATGATACGTCGTGCGGCCACTGTCGCATCGTCCAGCCATCGAAATCCTCCTTTCGGCATAGCCTGCGACATCGCCCAACCGTACAAGTTGTTGACGTCGAAGTACAATAGATACGTCGACGGCTTCGACTCGTCGTACATTCCCGCAGGCAGGTGCTTGTTGTTGGCTCGCGCGTACCTGTGCGAGCACTGGCTCAGACCGCCGCGTATGCCACGCTCCACGAACAGTAGCATGTCCACGTCCGTCAGAAGTTCTAATCGTACGCTGGTGTACTTGAGCATCGCGTCCCACGCGAAACTTGGTAGCGTGAAATAATGCGCGGGATCCAGATCGTAACTCGCGATACAGTCGGTGCGGAAACTTTCGAATACGTCGGCGAGTAACAGCACATCTCTTTTCAAATACAAATCACTGTACTCGCCCAATGTCTGTACGCGACAAGAGTTCCACACCCCATACAGTACACTCTCCTTGCAGTATACTTGCAGGATACTTGCGGCGCAAGATGGCAACGATTCACGCAAGGTTGCAGCAACTATGCAGCAAAAATTCTATGTCCGCCTGCTGCAAGGTTGCACGGCAACTTTGAGGCAACTTTGCACGGCAACTTTGAGGCAATTATTCACAAAATATATTTCCACGGGAAAAACTGTTAAAAAAAATAAAAAAAAAGTTATCGTTTCAGGGCAACTTGAACACCGGGCCGCCCGCATGACAATCTGACGCGCTACCGTTGTGGCTACGAAACCTTCTTGGATGTAGATTACTGTAGATGGTATATATAGTGATTACTCCGTACGTTAAAAACTTTAATACTACATGAGTACTACGACCCCCATATATTGTCGTTTCAAAAGCGATGTCCACTACCGCATGGTCCCCTTGTTTGTGCCGCGATTCAACCCGACCTGCCCCATTGTGCGCCGTGCTCGCCTTCACGGAAACATCAGCTTGGCAAAGTTGCAGCAAAGATGCCGCATACTTGCGGCATACTTGCGGCATACTTGTGGCATACTTGTGTCATACTTGCGGCATAGTTGCGGCATAGTTGCGTTGCAACTATGCACTGCAACCATGCCGCAACTATACAGCAACAATTCTATGTCCGCTCCGCGCAACTTTGCACGGCAACTATGCCGCAACCATACACCGACATTGCGCTGCAACCATGCAAGATAGCAAGGTTACTGCAACCGTCCTGCAACTTTGCCGCAACGAAGTGTGCTGTATGGGACGTTCACGGCGTGCGCGTAATCAGGCTCCGACGTGACGGTATCGTTCAACCGATTATAGAATGCTTCGCGGGACGGTAAACACGTATCATTGAGTTTGGCGTATGACGATACATAGTCGTACGGGAAGACACCCTTCCTGGTCAAGAGATTGAACTGATCGTCCGACAGGGATTGAAACTCGCGTCGTAGAATCGCGAGTCGTTCTTTGCCGAGGTCCGAAGCGAGGTTCTCCAGACTAGCGGCTAAGAACTTCAACGAATCTATGAATCGAAACTTCAATCCCCTCTTCCAATCGTTGTTCTCGGCGTCGATTCACTTGACGTGTTTCGTGAACGATATGTATCGCTCCTTCGTTACCGGCAACAGGTCGATCTGTCCCTCGAACGCGGACGCCAACTCCTTAATTATGAAATGCGCGTCGTAGCCTGATAGATTGTAGAATACTACCGGGATCGTGTACGATCGTTGAAATTGTAAATTACACGATACGTGGGCCGCACCTCGGTACTCACCCGTCGAGTGGCAATGGTCGGGCACTTTTTTGTCCGTACCGACGAATGGTTTCCCGCACACGTGACACACGCTCGCGTCATTAAAAATTCGCCACTGTTGCTTCGTCAGCGGGATCATCGGTTTCGCGTTCCGCAACCACGAATACACGATGTTCGCAAAGTCTCGAAGTTCGTGCACGAACCATTTCACGCACTCGGAGTCGTGACGATACGCGCGATAACGGCACAGACACGCGTCGGTGGAACAATTAATGTCGTATCCCACGCTGTACGCTCTGTGTTGCTGGTACGTGTACGTACGACTCCGCTCCGCAGGCTCGACGTCCTCCAGCATGCATTTGAAGTCCGCGTACACGACGAATGGTGCTCGTTCCTTATTCTTGAAGTTTTTGAACTGCAACCATTTGTCATCAGCGGACGGCAATTCGACGGCACACTCGCTCAGGCGCTTGCAGTCTACGGTGTGTTTCACCAATCGCTCGGACGAATTGAAGAAGCTGAGGCACCTGCAATGATAATAGCATTAATAATAATAATAATAAAACATAAGAATTAAAAATATATAAATAAAAATATATTTTTTTTAACATACCTCTCGCAAACGAATACTTGACCATTGTGTTTGCCGAGCTGCTTCGAAATCAGCCTCGACAGGCTGCGAATGCACGCGAAATGGTAACGTTTGGAGTCCTCGGAATCCTGTACCAGTAGCAGGATGGCGTGTCTCTCTCGCTTGTCTTCGGTTAAACGCAGAGGCGCGCAGCTTCCGTAGGACCATGTGTACACGTTTACGGAGACATCGTTGAACCTCTCGAACTTTCCCAGCTGATCCAACGTCACGGGAAGAGTAATATCGTCCGTGCGAAGTACCGTAGCATAGTGTGGGTACGACGTGTACCTGTCCCCATGCGTACCTGCAGGGAGCAAACTAGAGACGAAGGCCCACAAGTAGCACGCATTGTCCCCGCTCTTCACGTTCGCCACCGCTTTTTTCAAGACGACGGCGTGCGGAAGCGGTATGTAGCAACCGGCTGGAAGTGGTTTGTGCTTATTTATATTCAATAGATTATTTAGCACAGCCCTTGGGGTCCATCCGCTGTCGCGATATTGAAACTCCTCGATCGCCACTAACGTGGGGGCGACCACGTGCTTCGAATACCACTCGCGCACGCTCGATGTCTCGAATAGTACGCGATTTCGCGTACCGAAACTTTTCATGTCAGTATTTTTACCCAACATAAACTCCGCATTTAAGTTCGTATTCAAGGACACGCTCTTATATTCCGTGATAGCGTCCGTAACGCGCGAGATCACAGTTCGTCGAGCACCCTCTAAAAATCGACGCGGATCGACGTGTCCCACGTTGATGACCGCACCGGTTGAAATACGACCTATAAACGCGGATTCCACGTCCTCCTATACGACTTTGGGCGCCGTCGATCAATCCGAAACCCCGAGCCCTACTCGCGAAAACTTTTCCCGCACGATCGCACGTAATGTTTTTTTTCGCGCGATCAGCGACACTAGACGTTGTTTCGCGGCCACGGACACTCCTCCGCTGCTCTGGTACTCGATGATAAGCTGCAGGCACGTGTCGCACTGATCCACCCTGTCTCGGAATTCCGCAACACTGCGTAAAAGCTCGGACATCCGGGACATAGCCCTGTACGTGTCCATGAACACTTCCATGTTCACTGTCACGTCCCGCGACGTGGAGTCTACTATTATCTAACCCTTTAAATCGAATATATTTACTATTTCGGACTTTGGTGTATTATAATCACCTTAGTATACAAGTGTTGCCGATAAGGCATTGTAATCCGTAATTTACAAGAAGAAATCAAGTCAAGAATCAACGGACGGCAACAGTGAGCAGGAGGACCAGCACGAAGGAGGTAGCCGCACACCTACTAGCTGCACACCAGCTAGCTAATCGAGCGCACACAAAGGGGACCAGTGGACGCCAGCTGATGGGTCAGAGGCCCCTTCCGCCAGCGGAGTCGACACCTTCGCGAAGCTGCGCTCCTGATCATCGCCACAAATTTGCCCTCCCTTAATATCCAATAAATCGAGCTCCAATACGGAACCGATGTATTTTAACTTCAATCCCTAGTATGTGGGCTGTACGAAACCAATCGTACAGAGCACATCGAAAACCCAGTAGCGTAAACTTCTAAAAAATGAATTAAAATAAGAATTTAAGTATTGACGCTACTGAGGGTTTCGTATAACTGCAGAAATACGTCTTAAGTAAAGCAGAAGACACCGAAATAGGCGCGCAATAGCTCAAATTCTGCAGTAAACAAAACTCTCGGATAGCCCGCTGGAAAGAATTCTTCAGGTGGATCCCACGGCAGATGATTGGGAGATTTCATCTCCCACCGTCTTAATTGTCATGTGACAAACCTGGAGAAGGAGTGATCAGTAGTCCTATAAAAAGGGACTGAACACCCGCGGAGCTCATTAATTATTATTAATTATTATTAATTACTATTATTCCCATTGTTCAATTATCATTTTAATTTTCATCAAGTACACTACAAGGTTCTTTGATAATAATAATACTTACAAAAGCTGAAGTGTAGACATTGCAACGGTAAATAAAATTGATTTTTGTTATATTAAATCAGTGAGTGAAGTGTTTCCACCGTTAATTCCACATCCAACAAATCGAGCGTTCGTCTTTTGGAATAGTGAATAAAATAATGAAAATGCCCATTGACAGGTCACGAATTGCGCTGGTTAATGGTATTACCTATGAGCAGAACGTTGCCCGCGGTTTTACCAGAAATTAAGCGTAGATCGTGAACGGCGCGATTAATTTAAATATCAACGGTTTTCGAAATCATTATGTGTGAACAAGGAAAGATTCACCCTTGCCTCCGTCCCATGGTGCCGCTGAAGAGCAGAACGTTGCCCGCAGTAGCGCCTGGTGCGGAAGGTGAAGTGTGATTTATCGGTCGATTAACATATATTATTGTCAATTCTAAAAGACGAATGCCGCGAAACCATCGTGCGGGAAGACGAGTTCAGTTTCGAAGATTAGCGGCCAGATACATTAGTGCCCCAGCAGAACAATTTAATTTGCTAGGAGTGCCCGGCACCCCTTGTGAAAGGGAGGAATCATCCCCAGCCAGCCACGGAATAGTGGTGGTGTGTGGGGATTGGGCCCCGCCAAGGCAAAATCCCGCATCCGAAATCAACGGGATACCAACAGGACCCATTGAGTGGAGGTTGATTTCAATTGACCTGCCATCATCGCGGGTGAATTAAGGTAATTAATAAATTAAAACCGTTATAATGTATAATCAGTTGTACTCAACTATCCCAGAGCGTAAGTCCCTGGACTAGCTCGAAAGCGGATTAAAAATTATTAATTTCCTTAAAACGCGGCCCCAAATAAAAAGTAGGGACGTAACATTAGGATAGACATTTTTTAATTAGCAAAACACTGAAACAGAACATGAAATACACATCCTATGCAGAAAGCAGTTATGAAGAAACATATATAAAATTGTGTTTGATGTTGAATCCAACGCGTGATTATTATGTGGTCCCTCCTCGAAGTAACAGAAAATATAACCGATGTATATGCTATGGGGCAATAAATATTTAGCGGCTATTTCGTTGTATTACGCTACATTTGTGAACTTTTCATCATCCTTCCGAAACATTATTATTACGCCGCAACAGTATCTTTAGGAAATCGGGTCTAGCATATAGGTTATATTTTCTGTCACTTGGAGGACCGGATTTTCTGTCCTCGAAGTGACAGAAAATATAACCTATATGCTAGACCCGATTTCCTAAAGATACTGTTGCGACGTAATAATAATGTTTGGTGAGGATGATAAAAAGTTCACAAATGTAGCGCAAAAGATCGAAATAGCCGCTCCACATTTATTGTCATATAGCGCATACATAGGTTATATTTTCTGTCACTTCGAGGAGGGGACCATAGACATATATAGACGGCGGAGCGTAAGCTGAGGGGGGTGGCATGGTTCGCGGTAAGGGGAGCGATACGAGTAAATCGGATAACGCTGTGGTTATGCATGCCGAATGCATCCGAAGCTAACCGACGTGCCTGTATCTGAACCTATGCCTTTACCCCTCCAAGCCTTCCTTCCCCACGTCGATAGTCCCATCTTCTGATCCGTCTATATATGTCTATGGAGGGAGCCACGTAATAATCACGCGCATCCAGCCTGCGCATTTTTATTATGAAAAATGTATTTAAATCGGACTATTTTTAATGAAACGGGCTTGCAATTCTGCAAACAAATTTTTCACGTAATTTCCTTAATTATGGTTTGAGTTGTATCATTTTTAGGGCCACTTTGATTGAGAAAGTATAAGGAATCGATTGACGCCACGATCGCAAAGATCTGATTAGAAATTGCAAAACTTCAGATTCATCAGTGCTTAGTGCGCAACATTGTATGGCCCCGCTGGTTTCAAGCGTCGAAGCCAACGAAACTCAGCGAGACACATATGTAAAATAACATATTTGCAGTTTTACAATTGAAGATGTAGTGAACGTTACAGGACTGTCTTTATATATGGCTCTCACAAACAAAATCGCCTGACTTGTTAGGCATGAAACCGGGCATATAAATGGTTGCGCATATCGCCGAAAGCATCAGAAAGAATATGTACAGTCTTCCAATGTTTCAATTGTTGAGTAGCCTTTGGGCTCAGTTTAACGGGAAAGACCTACCCACCCCACTGTTTTGCTTTCTCGTTGCGAGCGTGGACCTTCGGGTCCTAGTAGACCGCCCGTTGCAGCCGAGAACAATAAAACCGACGAGCTAGATAAAATACCCAGTACAGAAAAATAAAATGTTCGTGTTTTTGATAAGTATTGATGAAAGTATTACCAATGAATTTTTTAGGATTTCCCGATGAAAATGATATCAAACATGGAACAATTCGATCAATTTTTATTGAACGTAGAGTGTGTTCTAATCATGTATTCATAAGAAAAAATAGATTGAATTGCTTCGTGTCTTGACTCACCAACAATCCAGGAATGGTAACACTCTCATCAAGGTGTTATGAGAAATTTTGAACATTTCGTATTCAGTACTGGATGACTCAAGTCGCCGTCGACCGAGGGTGTACCGCTGGTGCGCTATTTCACTCGCACTCGGTTCACATCGTTCGGTCTCCTTGTCAAGCGGTGCGACGAAGGCCCTGATAGGGGTGAATTTATTTGGGAAACAAAAGTCGCGTCATTCATGACACCTACTTGCGAACAGATATACATTTTTTTTTTTTTTTTTTTTTTTTGAAGAGGGGGAAAATGCATTACGCATACCCGACAGCAGGATACCCACTAAAAACCCCCTCTGGTGGTCTCCAACAGGGGTCTCATGGCGGCGCCCGGAACTTCTGGTGTAGTCCGTCGGGCGCCGCTATCGTTGCCGATGAGGCCCCGCTAAATACACCCCACTCCCAAATTAAGCTTTGGGAGGGGGGAAACCACCGACTGGGTGTCCACCCTGTTAATCAGGGGGGACTCCCCGGTCTCAAGCGCTGCACTTAGGTGCTGCGTCCCGCGATAAAAGACTTAAAACTAACTTAAAGCTAACTTAAGTCTACGATAAAAGAAAACCCGATAAAAAACGCGATAAAAAAGACACGATAAAAAAACGCGCGGGCAGTTCCCTCATGGGGGACACCGCCGGCAAGGGTTGTAACCCCTCCCTCGCGATCAGCGGGGGCCGACCCTCTTTCTCTTTCTGGCGAGACGAAGACGCGATTGGGCCCTCACGGCCGCAGTCTCTTGGGCCCGGCGTGCGCGCTCCGCTCGCAAGAGACGGTCGGCCTCTACCTCCGCCGCCTGGCGGGCCCCCATAACGGAGGCCGCAAAATCGCGGAATGCGGTCCACCTCTCCGCAGAGGAAGTGGCAAGGGGCACCAACGTGGAGACTTCCACCGGTGCCCCTAGGCCAGCGGCCAGCACCTCGCGCTGGGGGGCGAACTCCGGGCGTGCAATGAGCACATGCTCTGCGTCATCCCGGTCCGCCCCGCAGTTCAAACACGCCTCGGAGGGTGCTTTCCCAATTCTATGTAAGAACTGTTGGAAAGACCCGTGCCCTGTCAGTATTTGCATAGACCAATAGTCCGCTATCACTGAGGGGCCCGAGGCGTCGACGAAGGTGCTGACCGCGGGGACCAGGCGTCTCACCCACCCCGTGGGTGGGGACCTGTCCTACTCGGCCTGCCACTCCTCCATTGCCGCGGCGAGCGCCGCGGCTTTGTGGAGGTGGACCCGCGTTTTTAAAACCTCCGGGTCGCCGCCAAGGGTGGGGTCATCCCTATCGCGAGCTTTATCGCAGAAAACTGCGCGCCCCATTCTGGCCTTGATGTACAGCGGCATTCGCCCTACTAAAACGCAGAGCGAGGCAAAGGACACAGTCCTATATGCCGCTGTACATCGGATCAGGGCCGTGCGTTGAGTACGACGGAGAATAGCTCGAGTACTCTCCTTGCTCAACGCATCAGCCCAGACCGGCGACCCGTATAAAATTAGGGAGTCCCACACCGAGAGATACAGCTTCCGGGCATGGACGGATGGGCCCCTGGTGTTTGGCAGGATCGCTGAGAGCGCTCCTGAGACCCTATCCGCCCTAATGGCAACCTCCCCCAGATGGGCCCGATAATTACGGAGGCAGTCAAATACCACCCCCAAGTATCGGACCCTGGCCGCCGTGGTGACAATGGCTCCCAGGATCGGAAGACTGACTGTCTTCTCGATCCTGTGGCCAGTCAGGAGGATGGCCTCCGTTTTTTCTGCTGCCAAGGAAAGGCCGGTTTTGCGAAACCAAGCTCCAATCCTCGGCAGCACGGAAGCCATCTGAATCCTGACCTGGGAGAGGTCCCTGCCCGAAAACAAGAGGGCGAGGTCGTCGCCGTACGCTACCGTACGTCATGCCCCGCCCACATCCAACTCGGTGAGGAGTCCGTCGTAGACGGCGTTCCACAGGAATGGTCCTAAAACAGACCCCTGTGGAACGCCCGCATAAATATTACGGACCACGGTGCCCTCATATGAGTGCACCGTGATCCCGCGATTACTAAAATAATCCCGGAGAAGCGCCCGAACATGACGATCTACCCCTCTCCTACTCATCTCGTCCAGAACAACATCCCATCTAAGGGTGTTGAAGGCGTTCTGAACGTCGAATGAGAGGAGGAGGCAGATTTTGTTCTTGGCCCTGGAGACTTCGGCAAACCGAGCTACCTCGGTGGCCGCCTCCATGGTGCCGACACCTCGGCGAAAACCGAATTGGTTACGGTGGAAAGGATCCCCGCCGAGCTGGGATTCCAGAATCTCCTTGATGACGTACTCCCATACCTTAGATAAGGCTGGGAGTATGGAGATCGGCCTGTAGGCCCTCGGGCTTAGGGGATCCTTACCCGGCTTCGGGATCAAGATGACTCTTGCCATCTTTCACGAAGCCGGGATTCCACCTCGCACTATGGTGTCGGCCACCATCTCGCGTATCAGGTCTTGGTTAGCCCTGGCCACACAGGCCACACAGGCCACGACCCCCGACGGGACTCGATCGAGTCCGGGGGCCTCATTGGGCTTGACACGCGAGAGGGCCGTATCGACCTGCTCGGGCGTTACCTCCGGGATTCCCCTCCAATATGAGGAGAGGGGTCGCATGGGGAGGGATCGCGACAAGAGGGGGGCGTGCGCGCGCACTGGCCCAACCGTTGGTGTGGGGGAAGGAGGAGGGAGGGGAGGGGGCGGGGCGGTGGCAAACAGGGTATCAACTACCCTGCCCACCTGCTCCCGCGTTAAAACCATATACGGTTTTCTCCCCCCCAACCTAGCCATAACAATTTTGTATGGCTTCCCCTACGGATCACCGTCGACCGTGCCGTATAGCTCCCTCCAGAGCCACTCCTTGGAGCGCGAGATCAGGACCTGAACTGACCGCCTAGCCAAGGAGAAGTCCCGCCTCAGTTGTTCGAGACGGGGGGAGGAGGGATCTAGTCTCCTCCTGCTTCTCTGGAGAAGCCTACGGGCACGATGCATCGCCGATCTTGCCTCGGCGATGTCCGCGTTCCACCAACGTTTGGGCTTCCGGGTCCCCCTGGGAAGACACCTCTTCCTGAGGACCCGGGCACTAACCCCCTCTAAAAGGCGCTGAAGTCCCTCCGCCCTCGGAACCTCGTCTGTAAAACCGAACGGTTCCAGCGGAGGGGGAGGGGCCGACACGCCCGCAGGCGTGGCCAGCGAGGTGGGCGGAGTCGGGAGGGCGTTCCGCAGAACGCGGAAACCCTCCAAAATCGACTCCGAGATAACGTCCCTCATCACGTATGGGGTCCAGCCGTCGCCTGGTGGTCGGCGAGCCACACCCGGTTTTGCCAGGGTGTGGCGGACATAGAGGTGGTCGGAGGCGGTATAGTGCCACAGCACCTCGCTCTTCCGAACCCTCCCGGCCAGACTCCTGTCAACAGACAGAACGTCGATGAAGGACGATCCCCTGCCCGTCTGGAACGTACAACGGCCCCGGACTCTAATGGGCACAAGGCCCAACCTCGCCAGCAGTGCCATGCACGCATGGCCCCTCCTATCAGCAACCTTCCCCCCCCCCCCCATGCAGGGGATTTGGAATTCAAATCCCCCGCAAGAATGACCCCTCTCCCCGGGGTTAAAAGACCTAAAACTATTGCCTCCAGCTCCTCGAGGTAGCTCAGAAAGGCGGGGCCCTTCTTGCTCGGCGCACAGTAACAGCTCACCACGACCGTGTTGTCCACGATCGCGGTGGCTATCCCTTCGGCAGCGATAGGGGGGGGGTAAGGGAGGCGAACCTACCCTTAAACCCGGTTATCCAGATCGCGGCATCCCCCGTGGAATCCCCTATCCATTCAGGTAACATCCTGAACGGTTCGGAGATAACCACGAGGTCAACCCCAAGCAGGCAGGCATTATGGATCATTAGATCCTGTGCCAGCCTGCATCTGTTGAGGTTAATTTGCATGATCTGGGTCATCAACCGGGTCCAAGGCCCCCCACCTTCTGCACAGCTCTTTTCCCTTGGGGACCGTGGGGCATGCGGCAGCCAGGTGCCCCAGTTGATGGCACGCGAAACATCGCGTGCTCTTAACCAGCGGCCTGGCCCGCACCACGGTCAAACCCGTCCTAAAACGGACAGGTTCCGCGCCCTTAGGGAGGGCGGTGGTGGGCACCTCCACCACCGCGGTCTGGGTCCCACTGAGGGCCTGCCTCATTGAGCGGACCGCCAGACCGTCCACCTCCACCTTTAGGGCCGCGCCCAAGTCCTCAAGGAGGGTCGGGGCATCGATCATGGGATCGATGTCCCTGACCTCAAGGGCCGTCTTGTCCTGGAGGGGGGTACACACCACCTTCCCGGACGAGAGCTTCGTCAGCTCCTTAGCCACCAAGGCCGCACTGACCTTGGGACCGAGCTCGAGGAGCACGTGCCCCAGGCGCGTGCGTTTCACGGCCCTGACGTCTGTCAGGGCCTTACGCCCCAGGGTCACGGTCGTCCGGTAAGTGTCAATGTGAACAGATATACATATGTACGAGAAGAAACAATGCAATTGCCCGATGACTTGAAGCAATATTTCAATAGGTAAATGCATGAAACTCTGGGATCAGGAATTCCGAATCCAGTGGGGCATATGTAAGAACTGGCGAAATTCAACAATAGTTCGTCGTCTAAATTTTACAATTAAAGTATTTATTTGACGTGAATATAAAGTTTATTAGCAAAGTCTTTCTCGATTTGAGTTCTGTAGAAGGCTGAGTTTCCTTCGCCATGGAAAGTCCTCTCTTGTCCTTCTCGCTGGCAATCATGCGACTCGCTGAGTTTCGTGGGCTTCGGCGCTCGAAACCAGCGGGGCCATACAATGTTGCGCGCTAAGCAGTGACAAATCTGCAGTTCTGCATTTCTAATCAGATTTTTGCGAAAGTGACGTCAGTCGATTCCTCATGTTTTCTCGATCAAATTGGCCCCAAAAATGATATAATTCGGACCAAAATTAAGGAAATTACGTGAAAAATTTGTTTGTAGAAGTGAAAGCCCGTTTTGTTAAAAATAGTCCGATTTAAATTATTTTCTGCCAATATAACCGGGAGAATGCCAAGAATCCAATGGTGTCATTTTCATATTGATACGATGAAAAATAAACAAATTCTGTTTCTTTATAATCGATCTCGCGCGGCTCGGGACACAAAGGTTCTCGTCGGTTATTCGAATTTCTAAGATCGTATTCAGATTTATTGGCCGGTGTGTTTCGTAACTAGGGGTGTGCGGTTTCCCGATTTTTCGGGCTCGGGACGGGCCGGCAACTTTCGGGCGGGATCGGGCGGGGTCCTGATACTTTCGTATTGCTCGAGGTCCCGACAGTTTCGGGACCCCAAGACTCGATTCGGGCTACAAGCATAGCCGCCATGAGCGGACAATTTGATTTCAGGTCGGCTCGGCAAAACTCGGACGCGATCGGACGATATCGTTACCAGTAATAGATTAAAATTATTATCTGAGAACATAGAAAAATTATGTTTCTTACACGTTAATTTGAAATAATAAAATATTCGCCTCCTGTATATTGTTGTTATTATGAAACATCCAGGAAATATTCCTTTTTGTATGCTTATAGTTCGTACGTTTTCTATTTTAAATCTGAACCTATCCGAAAAAAGATAATACCCTATATATTTCCTTTAAGTACTAAGTATGAAGTATATTTTATTTAGATTTTTAAATATTGTCAATATAAAAATAGTCTTCTTCCCAAGTTTTGAAGATGGTATTTATTTAAGTACGTATATGGACGTATTCAGTATTCACAGACTATTTGGTAGCAATGAAAATACATATATATGTAAATAAATAATAATAATTAATAATAATAAGATACAAATTATGATTCAACAAGAGACAGAAAGGTAAAAACTTATCACTCTGGTATCGATATAAATGATATACATAATTCTTTCCGTCTCGGTCCCCTCGTAATAGCTGGCTTTCGAGCCGATCGCGCCCGAGTTTTGCCAAGCCGACCTGAAATCAAATTGCCCGCTCATGGCGGGCATGCTTGTAGCCCGAATCGAGTCTCGGGATCCCGAAACCGTCTGGATCTCGAGCAATACGAAAGAATCGGGGCCCCGCCCGATCCCGCCCGAAATTTTCCGACCTGTCCCGAGGGCCGAGAATCCGAGCCGCGGGACGATCCGCACACTCCTATTCGTAACACGTATTCTCTCATCATCGCAGAACACGAGTGAGCCAGAAGTGGTGGGGATAGCGCCAAACTTCTGTCATGTATAGGCCAAACTGAGCTGCAGCGTAGAAATACACGCATCACAATAGGTGTGCCTTAGGCCTTAGCTCCGAAAAAATTCAGGAGCTTTATTGGTCAGAACATTGATTCTTTCTCGATAGCTTCATCTCGTATTGGTCTACGCATAACTTCGTGACGCACACAACTACATATGTACTACGCCGACAATAAGAATAAATAACAGCCACACGGCTACGTTCAGACAGGGCCGAGCAGCATTCCCGTTACCCCACCATACCCTTCGGCGGCTAGGGAACTCCAACTGACAAATCCACGATCGTGAGATGGTGATGGCTGAGTTCTCCTCGATCGCTGTTCGCGAAAACTAATCGACCGGCCAATATATTTGAATACGACCTTAGGATAAAGATATGAAAGATGAAAAATTATTCGAAGCCAAAGATGAAAGGCCTTCGAATGAACAAAGGAAACTAATAAATACCCGAATGTAGTAGTTATTTTTTTGTGATTTAACTGAGTACAATAAAATTATAGGTAAATCTCTTAGTGTCGCAAAATCGCCCATCTCCTGAGATTCTTGTCGATCGAATGAATCCTCAACTCAATCCCGCCCGTCTCCTCGACCCCCGGATCCCTCGTATCCTTTTTACGTCTCCAGCGGCAACAATGTCTCGCCCTTCAACTGTTCGTCCGCGGCATCGCTGCGACGAATTATCGCCAACCGCGTACCTTCTTTGAACCCACTCGAGGCCGGGCGACATTAAAGTTCGCTCACACGAAGCTAAATAGAATTTTAGATTTAGGGTACACACACCCTTCCCCCAAACATCGTGTCAATCGGCCACTGGAGCCATTCGGAAGTATATTCTTTTAATTAAATAATGCCCATCTCTGCATAGGAGCGTAAAGAATTACAAAAAAAATCAAGGAGTCAAGTGTTGACCGATTTGGAGACTTTTCTTTGTTATATGTTATATACAATAGTCGGAAGAATAATAATAAAAACAATAGTAATTGCAAATAATTGCTGTAACTTCCACATTCTGAAAATATGATATCAGTAAATTACTACTTCCAGTGTTATTAAAAAATTCCAATCTCTTTTTTTATTTGAAATAATGTGGCCATATAATTATAACATATATTCGACAGCGGTGATGTATGTGTTACAGTAAAAGCGTGAATTTAGTAAATGTACACAGTTTCCAGCAGTTTCTAGTCAATGTATGCCTAAAATGCATATAATCTAACCTACAATCGTCCAAAAATACATACATTGACTGTATCTCGCTTTTGCTGTGGCACATGTACCCAGCTAACGCTTCAGTTTTGCTATGATTCCACGTTGGCAGACCTCCCGAGTAGGCGCCATCTCGCATCCACTACCTAAACTAAATTTGTCACGTGACTTGTTCTGTATTATCGCCAATGTGGCGGAACTCGTATTTGGGAATTCAATCACGGGCTGACGCTTTTCGTCCTTATATGAGCAGATTTTGAGCTGTGTGCGGTCTCATTCGAAAGAGGAAGGTTCAGTGCAGGGCGCTCTATACCGTTTAAGTATAGATAGATAACTTTGAAAACACTTGTGTGGTGTGATTATTATGAATTATTCTTCATGGTGATGAAACTCTTCAAAAAAATGTTGGAAACATAGATATTGATTACACCACGCACATCGTATGATAGCATAATTACGGCATATGGAACAACGAGGTGGATGTATGAAATCTTGTTGTGAAAAAGCGAAATCTACTGGATTTTCAAACTGATTTTGTTTCTAAACAATATATCCACTTGTATACCACGCGTAAGCAAACACATCGTGATACTTTGGTAATGAAAGTTGATTATGAATAAGAGACTGTAATTTAAAGACATTATTCCTTGCATTTAGTTGAACATCGTAATTAAACAATAATACAAGGTGGGAAAATTTTCGTACCAAGTTTTTCCATATCCGGAAACCATATACAGGGTGTCCGCGGGAAAGCTAAACAGCCGGCTACCTCCTAAACTATTGGAGATAAAAATATAAAAAAATAGGGAATTGCATGGTTCGAGAGGGCCAATTCATTAGCGCGATCGATTTTTTTTTTTATTATTATTTTAAAAGATATGATGGTCAAGTTCGATTTTTCAAATGGAACTATTTTTTCTGAAGATCTGAGTTGATAGTGCGTTCCAAGACAAATTCAATAAGCTTTAATGTATACACTTTATTTTCACTGGTTTTTAAGATATTGCGCTTGCAAATTTACTGATTTTCGCTGGCAGAAAACTGTCTGGTATAGCACGGACCGGGGACGGTCTTACTGGAGCCACGGGTGTCACTGCCTGTTGAAATAGATACCTACCTGCCAAAGGTCTATGCCAGGCCCAAAGGCTGGATAATTCTTTTCCGTCAGAAATCCTACTTTGGTAGGTACATCTGCGGTATCGAGAAGCGCACCGTTACTTTTATTTCGCACTTGCTTCTACGCTCGGATGGCCTGTTCTTTTGGGTGGGCTGCAAGTTCGATTAGTTAGGTTAGGAGGAGTGAAAGTTGCTAGACTAAATTTCAATCATAGGGAGCAGATTGTATCAGAACCATGCGGATTTGCATTCCTCAACAAACGGCTGCTCTCTTGAAGAGGCCCTCTTCACAGCAATGCCCACCTTCTCTCGCACGGAATACGTTAACGCTTGCTTTTGTTCTGATATTCAAGCTCGTGTTTATACTGGAGAGGACCACGCGTCGACAGCGGGCTACCCCTTTTCTTCCTGTGTCTCTCCACGAGCCGTATTGACGGTGGATTGTAGGATCGTAGATATCTGGATGCCAGTTATTGAATTCAGGAGACGATAGAAACATTTTATTACAAAACACACATGTACTATAATTAAAGTAAATCGTATTCCTCTCGGGCAGGAGTACTGATAATGATCGAACTTGCGCCCCACTTCGCGCAGACCAATTACACGGAGGGTAGTCGGGTCACACACTGTCCAAATGATACAGGGTAATTCTGGAGCAACGCCCGTCAAGGAGATGCGGCGGCCTGGTACCCCGTGGCGAGGACAGCCCTTCGCTGTGCCTCACTCGATTTTTATGGCTTTTTCCGGAAAAAGGTACGAATCCTGGGCCGAACGTAGCGAATTGAAGTCGAGTCCCCGCAGTCGAGGGTGAATTATCAATTACAGCGTATTAAGAAACTCTTTTCTTCATCGTATCGAAGGGGAAGTGACGCCAATGGATTCCTTATGTTTTTCTCATGAAAATCATACCAAATGTCATTACTTTGACACAAGCTATTTGTATTCCCTATGTAAAAGTTGTCCGATTTACACGACATTTGGCATGATTTTCATCGGAAAACCCCAAGGAATCTACCCGCGACACTTCCATATCCATACGATAAAGAATAAAGAATTGTTTTATTTCCTAACCAGATACAGGGTAATTATGGAGCAACGCCCGTCAAGGAGATGCGGCGGCCTGGTACCCCGTTGCGAGGACAACCCCTCGCAGTGCCTGACCGAATTTTATGGCTTTCCACCCGCGAAGGGGTTCGAGTGCTTAATAAGAAGTGAGAAACCTTCGACTTGCGCATTTCTCATCAGATCTTTGCAAAAACGACACCTATCGATTCCTTATGTTTCGCCGATGAAGCTGACACTGAGAACGACGTTATTCGGACCATAATGAAGGAAATTCCATGGAATATCGATTTATATCATTTCAAGCTGACTTGACTTGGTTAAAAATAGTCCGATTTACATGAAATTTGGTATGATTTTAATCGACGGAACGCCAGGAATCCATTGGCGCCACTTCCCCTTCGATGCGATGAAGAAAAGAAGCAAACATTTGAAATCCTGAACCGTTCTCACTTCTTAATGGTATTCCAAACCCTTCGAGGGTCGAAAGCCATAAAATTCGATGGGCACTGCGGGGTGTCGTCCTTGCCGCGGGGTGTTGTCCTTGCCACGGGGTGACGGGCGTACCTCCAGAACTACCCTGATGAAATAGAGGTGGAGGATGTCACATCTGGTTACCAGAAACTAACCGGACTGATCGGCCGCGGTGTCTTGCCAGAGTCGCGGTTTATGAGCGGATTTTCCGCGCGTCGGCGGTAGGCAACGGTACATAGTATGGGTCCGAAGTCATCGTACACACTACCCATCGACAGAGCAATATACGGATTAACTCAGACTGGACAATGTCACCACGTTTTTTATTGGCCTTTACAAATTTGGCAAACAGATATTGTCGAAACGTTCTTGGAGAAATAATAAATTATCGATCGTAAAGAGCGAATGAATTTTCGTCTGGCTCTGAGTTCGCTTTTGTCCCGACGCACGCGAGAAAGATGCCCCAAATATAGGAATTGAAAAGTATTATCCACCGTCAATGGAGAGACACAGTAAGAAAAGGGATACAGCGTTGAGTGCGCGTGGTTCCGCCTGCACCGTCCTCCTTTCAAATTAAACATGGATTCCTTATCTCTCGAGTATAAATCCTTATCTCTCAAGTATAAACACGCGTACGAATTTCAAATCTGGTTAGGAAATAAAATAATTCTTTATTCTTTATCGTATGGATATGGAAGTGTCGCGGGTGGATTCCTTGGGGTTTTCCGATGAAAATCATGCCAAATGTCGTGTAAATCGGACAACTTTTACATAGGGAATACAAATAGCTTGTGTCAAAGTAATGACATTTGGTATGATTTTCATGAGAAAAACATAAGGAATCCATTGGCGTCACTTCCCCTTCGATACGATGAAGAAAAGACTTTCTTAATACGCTGTAATTGATAATTCACCCTCGACTGCGGGGACTCGACTTCAATTCGCTACGTTCGGCCCAGGATTCGTACCTTTTTCCGGAAAAAGCCATAAAATTCTAGGGGCACTGCGGGGTGTAGTCCTCGCCACGGGGTGACGGGCGCAGCACCAGAATCAGCCTGTACCTACCTTTTTAAGAAATAAAACAATTCTTTATTCTTTATCGTATGGATATGGAAGTGTCGCCGATGGATTCCTTGGGGATTTCCGATGAAAATCATGCCAAATGTCGTGTCAATCGGACAACTTTTACATAGGGAATACAAATAGCTTGTGTCAAAGTAGTCCGAATTGCATGACATTTGGTATGATTTTCATGAGAAAAACATAAGGAATCCATTGGCGTCACTTCCCCTTCGATACGATGAAGAAAAGAGTTTCTTAATACGCTGTAATTGATAATTCACCCTCGACTGCGGGGACTCGACTTCAATTCGCTACGTTCGGCCCAGGATTCGTACCTTTTTCCGGAAAAAGCCATAAAAATCGAGTGAGGCACAGCGAAGGGCTGTCCTCGCCACGGGGTACCAGGCCGCCGCATCTTCTTGACGGGCGTTGCTCCAGAATTACCCTGTATCATTTGGGCAGTGTGTGACCCGACTACCCTCCGTGTAATTGGTCTGCGCGAAGTGGGGCGCAAGTTCGATCATTATCAGTACTCCTGCCCGAGAGGAATACGATTTACTTTAATTATAGTACATGTGTGTTTTGTAATAAAATGTTTCTATCGTCTCCTGAATTCAATAACTGGCATCCAGATATCTACGCTCCTACAATCCACCGTCAATACGGCTCGTGGAGAGACACAGGAAGAAAAGGGGTAGCCCGCTGTCGACGCGTGGTCCTCTCGAGTATAAACACGAGCTTCAATATCAGAACAAAAGCAAGCGTTAACGTATTCCGTGCGAGAGAAGGTGGGCATTGCTGTGAAGAGGGCCTCTTCAAGAGAGCAGCCGTTTGTTGAGGAATGCAAATCCGCATGGTTCTGATACAATCTGCTCCCTATGATTGAAATTTAGTCTAGCAACTTTCACTCCTCCTAACCTAACTAATCGAACTTGCAGCCCTCCCAAAAGAACAGGCCATCCGAGTGTAGAAGCATGTGCGAAATAAAAGTAACGGTGCGCTTCTCGATACCGTAGATGTACCTACCTAAGTAGCATTTCTGACGGAAAAGAATTGTCCAGCCTTTGGGCCTGGCGTAGACCTTTGGCAGGTAGGTATCTATTACAACAGGCAGTGACACCCGTGGCTCCAGTAAGACCGTCCCCGGTCCGTGCTATACCAGACAGTTTTCTGCCAGCGAAAATCAGTAAATTTGCAAGCGCAATATCTTAAAAACCAGTGAAAATAAAGTGTATACAGTAAAGCTTATTGAATTTGTCTTGGAACGCACTATCAACTCAGGTCTTCAGAAAAAATAGTTCCATTTGAAAAACCGAACTTGACCATCATATCTTTTAAAATAATAATAATAATAAAAAATCGATCGCGCTAATGAATTGGCCCTCTCAAACCATGCAATTCCCTATTTTTTTTATATTTTTATCTCCAATAGTTTAGAAGGTAGCCGGCTGTTTAGCTTTCCCGCGGACACCCTGTACATCAAGCGGTTGTATCATTCCTGTAGTATTTTTCGGTATTGTGTATATTTCCACATGTTCATTAGCTGGTATACCGTTTCGTAATGTAGATGGACAGTGACCAGTCCACGAATCCAATAACAAAACACTTCGAGACCCCGCATGTGGTAGATATACGTTTGTTAACCATTCCATAACCAGTTCACCTGTTAACTTTCCAGATGTGGACGCCTGTATATATACATTCCACGGTCGAAACAAAGATTGTTGTACACGTGGACCAAAATTACCATCCTTTTCCTGCAGGACAATAAATAGCGGAGATAGTAGTTTCCCAGAAGCTGATATTGTGGGGAATATGGTATAGCTATGTGTAGTAGCGGATATAGACTGTACGACTGCTGTAACAGTTTTGGTTCCTTGATCAGGTAAAGTACGGCCCGAATGTAATTCTAGATTGAATCCGCTTTCATCTGCATTGAATGTATTGTTTGTTTCGATATCTCGAATACGAGGCTTTACATTATTCACAAAAGTCGAAGCAATTTCATTTAATTGCGCGGTATCTGTACCGTATGATCTGGTAATAAATTTGTTCACTTTCCTTGAAACTATTTTATACGTTCTCTTAAAATTCCAAATCCAATGTCGAGATGCTTTAAAATTTTCCAACCGTGTCTCTTCATTAGCTTGTAAGACCCATCTTCGAAGGTCCAAATCATGAATAATGGCATGAGTTTCAATCCCGTCAACAAACTTATTATACACCTATTCAGAAATTTGTAACAATTTTTCCCGTCGTGTCCCTCCTCTGCTCACCGTTTCTTCCCATCTAATGAAAACAAGGCAAATTTTGCATAAATATAAAAAAATAGATACGAAGCAGCATAACATAACAGTACACCGTTTACCACTCACCTATACAATTGTTGTACGGATGAAACTTTTCGAAATTTATGTTTGACAGATTGTAAAGAAAGCCGTCTCTTCTTACCACTTCCAAAATTCAACAGCCTTTGTTTTATATTCTAAAGTCACAAAACCTCCTTCTTATGGTATACACTGCTCTTCTTCGAACTCCATCGGTTCTAAAAGTTCTTCGCGTGTAGGTACATATATATCATCCACAAATTCTACAGAATGTGGTCTAAACGGTTCCAAAAATTCTAATGTAACATCAGCTTCCATTGAAAATGATGTGTCTTCTTGCGATTTAATAAGCATGTCTTTTATTATGTCGTGTAACTTCATTTCTCTATTATTAATAGGCGTCTCATTATTGTTCTCAAGTAAGAATGTTGTCATAAGTAAACGAATTACATTTGCAGGATGTATGGGAACCATTTTCAACACTACACGTTTGTTACACAGAATCAACGTACATTTACTGTTAACACCTATACTTAAACTACAATTAACTAGTATTCCTTATTCTTAATCAGTCTTTACTCTTCAAATGCCTTCGATACTACTGACAATAATAACGAGTCGAAGCATTTATTACTTTTGTCGTCAGGACACACCTATAGAACTGATAATACCTATCTTATACATATACATATGGCATATGTGTATGTATCTTACTTTATCACGTCTGAGGAAAATATGTTTAGACAGTGAAATGACTTATTAAAATTGATCACCTGTATTTTCTTTGCAAATAAAGTATCATCCGATAAGAATACGAATATATATATTCTCATTATTAATGCTCGAGAGAACAATAGACACCCTGATAACAACCCTGCCTGCAGTCTGTCAGCAGATGGACAGCAGGGTCTGACAAGGCAGGGTCTGCCGGCAGATGGACGGCAGATCCGCAGCAGATCCTGCCTTCAGATGGCGCTATTGGATGAGTCAGACGGGCAGCAGGATCTGCTGCAGATCTGCCGGCAGATGAACGGCAGATCCACAGCAGATCCTGCCTTGTCAGGGTCTGCCGGCAGAACCGTAGTTGAATGCGGACATAGACGGCGCCGGATCTGCCAGCAGACGTGGTTATCAGGGCATGAGATAATACTTTGATGGGAGACAAAAGTAGGTATATATTCACATCACACAAGTGTTTTCAAAGTATTAAACACCTGCATTGTCTCGCTTGTTTGGTGAGCAAATAAGAGAAAAGTCGATAATTATATTAAAAATAAAAAGTTCTAATAAGAATAAGTTATATCTAACAGTTCCGTTCGTCTCCTCTATTTCCACCTGATATATTTGCCCCATGTGTAATTATAGACAAAAGTATATAAATTATCTTACTTTCTTACTACGCGTCGCGTATTATTTCCTAATAAATGTTAGAAGAACATTGCTCGTTGTGCAGCTTAAGGCACGTTACAATGGGATGTAAAAGTTTTTCGATTGTCGAGAAGCACAGTTCCACGATACAACAAAGGTTGAAATTGTATGAAAAAAAATGGATTATGCTGTGTCATAATTATTTAAACCACCAATTCAGATTTCACGCGAAACAACGAATTTTAAAAAACATCATTAATATTTTTGTTTATAACTTTTTTGTAATTGTTTAAACAATTGATTTAACTTTTACTATTTGATAGATCTAATTAAAAGAAGTAAAACATAATCGGAAAATACACGAATTTTCAGGGGTTAATTTCACCCCTTTAGAGTGATTTTGGGCAGCAAAAAAAATTGCGTTCTAATCAGGAGGAAATTCCCTACATATCCACAAAGTTTCAGAATTTTTTGAATTTCCGGGTTCGGGATCTTCCCTTGTGAGCTATAAACGCTTAAAGATCGCAGTATAAGATTGAAAATCGCGAAATTCTCGAAATCAGCGGGAAAAAAATTGAAAAAACGACCTTTACTATTCTTTTTATTCTGTTCCGACCAATTGCCGGGTCACCGTTTCCTGCCGTGGTGTGATGCAAGTTTTCCCCGCAAACCTTATATTTAATGAAGGCACTCATCTCCCCACTACTTTCTAAGCCGAATTTCACCGTATAAAAATGGCCACGAATTCACATTCGGAGGCTCATTTGAAGTCTAGCACGTTTAGACGAAAGAGGCTAGCGAGATCGAGTAACGTTCTTCTCAAAGTATTAATTCAACTTAAACCAGGCAGTGCGTAGAGTAGCTGATAGGTGTTGTTACTGTATTAAAGTCTTTGAGACCCCCGCATTTCTCAGTGCGTCAAAACCGAGAGGTGGACTTAGGTACCGCGACAAACATAAACTGTAACAATTGTAAAAGACTGAGTTTATAGAATATAATTTGTTATTTCTAATTTAGAGTTTCTTTTATTTAAATCAATCATCATCTTAATATCCTCTTCGAGATAAACCCACATAGATACTCCTTTACCGCACAAGGTGTATCACATTATAAAGTTACGAGGCTAAACTAACATTCCTAGTGGCTCCCGGGGATACCAGACCCCGGTTCGTCCGTGAAACTTGCCTTCCTAGTGGCGCTCGGGAATACCAGACTCCGGTATGTCCGCTACTAACAAACTCAAACAATCAAATTCAATCCTCGGCCTCGCAGCCGCCATTGTTATTGCTCTCAGCCTCGGCTCGTAACAATATATTAAAATACATTATATCGAAAAGTATAATAGTCCAAATTGATAATTTTAGCTAACGCAATTAATATTGTTATTTAAAAGATCTCTTTCCTAATACTTTATAGATTTTATTCTTTTTACAGCCTAGGATATTATATAAGTAAGAAATTATGACCGTGAGAAGAAACGTCGTTTACATATATTATACAGTTATATTATTTTTGTCTTTATATGACAGCTTTTAATAAATAAATAAATAAAAGGGGCATATTTCATATAAAAAAAACAGTCCGTTTCTTTCACCGCCATCTCATATGTACATACCTACTTGCCCGAATGACGTCGTGTTTGATTTTCCTTTTATTAAAAAAGTCTCATTAATTTGCTATAAATGCTCGAATCAAAACGAAACAGAGAATGTAAAATTTTCATCTTACAATTAGCTTAACATGTTTACATACATGTTTTCCGCTTTTAGCTACTCATTACGGCTTTTGCAGAATTTATAGAAGAAAGTGAAATCTGCTTCGATATGGGCATTTGGGCATAGTGTTACGTGCCGGTTACTTTTTAAATTCTTTTCAAAATTTTTACATCACATTTCTACACAGATGTCGACAATTGATTCAACCATTATGTGTTATGGGAACTTCCCTCAATCAATAGTCGATTATCTGTGAATATTCTTAATAGTTGCAATCGAAATTAGCTTCAAGCCTGTCACGCCACGGCATATTCCCGTGGAAGATTATTGTCAGCGATCTTCCAACGCCGTCGACGTTCTTAGAATGCGCACTGTGATAAGCCTTCTGCAACTTACAGCATTGTAGTAGAGTACCTCATATTTTTCTTCTCTGTTAAATATAATAATAATCCTATATGAGTCGCTGCGCCACTGCGCTCTTCCATGAGAAAATCTCTGACACCGTCAGCGTTCTTAGAACGCCGGGCGCGATAGCAACCTGGAGGCTGGGAACGTTCCGAGCGGTGGCGGTTGGGCCCGTGTGCACGAGGTGCAAGATCAGCAACTTTGACAAAGCTCGGGCCTATCCTGTGACCGCTCGTGGCAGTCAACTGACAAGTCGCATAGTGCGTGGTTGCTCTGTCCGAGGGACATAACTATTTGTTAAAGTAGTCGTTGAGCCGGAGTTCCCGTGTTGTTTTGCAGTGCATGGAAGGACTCAGTCCCCGTAGAGACTATATATATATATATATATATATATATATAGAATATAAATAAAAATTTAAACGGTAGAATTCCAAACAGTGAAAACGCAAAATAGGTGTATATATATATATATATATATATATATATATATATATATACACCTATTTTGCGTTTTCACTGTTTGGAATTCTACCGTTTAAATTTTTATTTATATTCTTCCGATTAATATTTAAATACAATATATTGAGACTCAACATCGACATTGGTGTAGCGTGTGAAGTGTCCTGCGTTTCAACACCGTGCACCGCAGGCCTCATCCAGGTCACAGAGAGAAAGAGAGACAGAGAGAGATAGAGCGAGAGAGAAAGAGAGAGATCACACTGAGTGAGAGTAAGCCATTCAAAACCCTAACAATCTTCGTGTAAAATCGGTGAGTGATCTTTTTACTATGTCATCCCATGGAATAGACAAATAATCCAACTATCTAATGAGTTGTGGGTTTCCCTCGATAATTTGTCTAATTCCTTTTCGCGCGTACTGCATTTGTGAATTGTATCGAATTCGATTATTATAAAGCGCCGAGTATCACCCAACCGCGCAAACATTGATCCAACTCATTTAGTGAGTTGCGGGGTTTCCCTCGATCAATTGTCGTCCGCAAAATACTTGCGTTAAATTGTAACACCCGACCAATATTATTCATCTCGTACGTTTATATTCATGATCATCTACGACTCTATTCAAAACCCATGTAAATCCCCCATTTGTGCACCATATCACAATTTTCCTTTTGTCTATTTTTGTAATACATGGTAATATTTACTCAAATCAGTCTCGTTCTGTTCAACCCTGTCTCTACCAAAGTACCACATACTGACTGGGCAACTTGTATGGGTTGTGCACGGAAGCCGTACCCAAAAATAATCTGGAATGTACAATTCCTTTAAATTCGTTGAGCGTTACGTGAAAGGTTAAGACAAATCCGTTCGGTCATTCGAAAATTAACGCCCTCACGTAACAATAGCTCGTCCGTGGACCGACATCAACATGGGCACGGAGAACGCAAGAAGACAATGTAGGTGTCATACTTTGTTGCCGCTGCCAGAATGATCGTGCAACGTTTCACTTAGACGCAAACCCGGAATTACTGACCGTCAGTAAAACAGCACGGCTCTGTATCATCGCACAAACTCAATGTACAGTACTGTCTCCGTATGTACTCGGTTTGGTGTACACGATACGGGTTACTCGCTATCCCCACCACTTCTGGCTCAATCTTGTCTGGCGAAGGTGAGAGCGAGATGGAACGAGAGCGAGCGAGAGCCACTGAAAGCGAGCGAGGACGGTACGAGACAGACGACGCGTTAATGTTTTGTCTCGGTCCGTCTTTCGGGCACCGTGACACTCCGTCCTTTGCGTGCGCGACGGGCGTGCGCGATGGTCGCAAGCAGTTACGGTGACCACGGAAACCGCTTCGCAAAATCATGACGCAGGCCCGGCTCAGTCTTTTTTGCGCCCTAGGCGATCTTGTCAAATTACACCCTTTATTATAATACATTTATTAGAGTTTATTGATGACCTTACTCTGAATTTTTATTCGTAGTTTAAAACAGATGCAGTACCATTTGTAATATTTCATTTTAAAGTTTATTTTCAACATACAGGCAATGAAAATACCATTTTGCACTTCTTGTCAACTTTCCGCCCTAAGCAGCCGTCTAATTTTGCTTATAGGGACCAGCCAAGCTTACAGGCAGCGATCATTGCGATCACTGCATCTTTTATTGTATATACAATACCTCGATGGACTGTTACAAATACAACATTAATGACAGTACATCAAAGTATCTATGACTGTATTCATATATATATATATATGCGAAGTGCATAGATTGAAACACATCTTAATTCAAACGTAAAAGTGTGCCATTGATATTCTAGAACTTGTTTCGAAAGGTCAATTTTTTTAAAAACCATTAGTTTATAAATTATATTAACTTATGTATATAAAGTATAGACTGGGGACTCGTATACATAAAGCATGATTTGTGACCATGTTCTCAAATTGCATTTTAAACATATATGAAGGAAATTTTTCCACTGACGCCAAAATATGCGCTTAATTTTGAGGTGTTTCATATACTATTTGATTTCATTGAGGTCACGCACTATATACGAAGTGCATACTTCGAGGTCACGCAAAATACACAAAGTGCATACTCCGAGGTCACGGGATATACACGACGTGCATATCTCGAAGTTCGAGGTGTCACCTCGAAATATTACATAGATATATGTGCGATGTGCATAGATTGCATCACACCTTGATTCAAAAGTAAAACAAGTCCGCTGCTGCTCAGGATTCTCCTTCGGACGGCCAATTTTTTTTTTACTTTTTGTTTATAAATTAGAGTAATTTATTTACTAATACAAACCATAGGCTGTGGACACACTCCCATGTATCAGATATGGTTTGTAACCAGGTTGCCGAATTGTATTTTAACCATATACATACAAAGGAACGTTTCCAATGGACCTCCAAAATACGCTTATTTTTTTCTGGTTTCATATACTATTTGTTTTCTTTGAGGACACGAGATATACACGAAGTGCATCCTATGAGGTCACGCAATATACACGAAGTGCATACTTCGAGGTCACGGGATACACACGACGTGCATATCTCGAAGTTCGAGGTGTCACCTCGAGATATTACATAGATATATGTGCGACGTGCATAGATTGCATCACACCTTGATTCAAAAGTAAAACAAGTCCGCCGCTGCTCATGATTCTCCTTCGGACGGCCATTTTTTTTTTACTTTTTGTTTATAAATTAGAGTAATTTATTTACTAATACAAACCATAGGCTGTGGACACACTCCCATGTATCAGATATGGTTTGTAACCGGGCTGCCGAATTGTATTTTAACCATATACATACAAAGGAACGTTTCCAATGGACCCCCAAAATACGCTTATTTTTTTCTGGTTTCATGTACTATTTGTTTTCTTTGAGGACACGAGATATACACGAAGTGCATCCTATGAGGTCACGCAATATACACGAAGTGCATACTTCGAGGTCACGGGATACACCCGACGTGCATATCTCGAAGTTCGAGGTGTCACCTCGAGATATTACATAGATATATGTGCGACGTGCATAGATTGCATCACACCTTGATTCAAAAGTAAAACAAGTCCGCTGCTGCTCAGGATTCTCCTTCGGACGGCCAATTTTTTTTTTACTTTTTGTTTATAAATTAGAGTAATTTATTTACTAATCCAAACCATAGGCTGTGGACACACTCCCATGTATCAGATATGGTTTGTAACCAGGTTGCCGAATTGTATTTTAACCATATACATACAAAGGAACGTTTCCAATGGACCTCCAAAATACGCTTATTTTTTTCTGGTTTCATATACTATTTGTTTTCTTTGAGGACACGAGATATACACGAAGTGCATCCTATGAGGTCACGCAATATACACGAAGTGCATCCTATGAGGTCACGCAATATACACGAAGTGCATACTTCGAGGTCACGGGATACACACGACGTGCATATCTCGAAGTTCGAGGTGTCACCTCGAGATATTACATAGATATATGTGCGAAGTGCATAGATTGCATCACACCTTGATTCAAAAGTAAAACAAGTCCGCCGCTGCTCAGGATTCTCCTTCGGACGGCCATTTTTTTTACTGTTTGTTTATAAATTAGAGTAATTTATTTACTAATACAAACCATAGGCTGTGGACACACTCCCATGTATCAGATATGGTTTGTAACCGGGCTGCCGAATTGTATTTTAACCATATACATACAAAGGAACGTTTCCAATGGACCCCCAAAATACGCTTATTTTTTTCTGGTTTCATGTACTATTTGTTTTCTTTGAGGACACGAGATATACACGAAGTGCATCCTATGAGGTCACGCAATATACACGAAGTGCATACTTCGAGGTCACGGGATACACACGACGTGCATATCTCGAAGTTCGAGGTGTCACCTCGAGATATTACATAGATATATGTGCGACGTGCATAGATTGCATCACACCTTGATTCAAAAGTAAAACAAGTCCGCCGCTGCTCATGATTCTCCTTCGGACGGCCATTTTTTTTTTACTTTTTGTTTATAAATTAGAGTAATTTATTTACTAATACAAACCATAGGCTGTGGACACACTCCCATGTATCAGATATGGTTTGTAACCGGGCTGCCGAATTGTATTTTAACCATATACATACAAAGGAACGTTTCCAATGGACCCCCAAAATACGCTTATTTTTTTCTGGTTTCATGTACTATTTGTTTTCTTTGAGGACACGAGATATACACGAAGTGCATCCTATGAGGTCACGCAATATACACGAAGTGCATACTTCGAGGTCACGGGATACACCCGACGTGCATATCTCGAAGTTCGAGGTGTCACCTCGAGATATTACATAGATATATGTGCGACGTGCATAGATTGCATCACACCTTGATTCAAAAGTAAAACAAGTCCGCTGCTGCTCAGGATTCTCCTTCGGACGGCCAATTTTTTTTTTACTTTTTGTTTATAAATTAGAGTAATTTATTTACTAATCCAAACCATAGGCTGTGGACACACTCCCATGTATCAGATATGGTTTGTAACCAGGTTGCCGAATTGTATTTTAACCATATACATACAAAGGAACGTTTCCAATGGACCTCCAAAATACGCTTATTTTTTTCTGGTTTCATATACTATTTGTTTTCTTTGAGGACACGAGATATACACGAAGTGCATCCTATGAGGTCACGCAATATACACGAAGTGCATCCTATGAGGTCACGCAATATACACGAAGTGCATACTTCGAGGTCACGGGATACACACGACGTGCATATCTCGAAGTTCGAGGTGTCACCTCGAGATATTACATAGATATATGTGCGAAGTGCATAGATTGCATCACACCTTGATTCAAAAGTAAAACAAGTCCGCCGCTGCTCAGGATTCTCCTTCGGACGGCCATTTTTTTTACTGTTTGTTTATAAATTAGAGTAATTTATTTACTAATACAAACCATAGGCTGTGGACACACTCCCATGTATCAGATATGGTTTGTAACCGGGCTGCCGAATTGTATTTTAACCATATACATACAAAGGAACGTTTCCAATGGACCCCCAAAATACGCTTATTTTTTTCTGGTTTCATGTACTATTTGTTTTCTTTGAGGACACGAGATATACACGAAGTGCATCCTATGAGGTCACGCAATATACACGAAGTACATACTTCGAGGTCACGCACTATACACGACGTGCATATCTTGAAGTTCGAGTTCTTACCTCGAGATATTACATAGACGAATGTTCGAAGTGCATAGATTGCACCACACCTTGATTCAAAAGTAAAACAAGTCCGCTGATGCTTAGGAATCGCTTTCAGATGGCCAATTGTTTTCAAAACTTTTTGTTTATAAATTAGAGTAATTTAGTTACTAATACAAACCATAGGCTGTGGACACACACCCATGTATCAGGTACGGTTTCTAACCAGGTTGCCGAATTGTATTTTAAACATATACATACGAAGGAACTTTTCCAATGGACCCCCAAAATACGCTTAGTTTTTTCACGTTTCATATACTATTTGTTTTCTTTGAGGACACGAGATATACACGAAGTGCATCCTATGAGGTCACGCAATATACACGAAGTGCATACTTCGAGGTCACGGGATACACCCGACGTGCATATCTCGAAGTTCGAGGTGTCACCTCGAGATATTACATAGATATATGTGCAACGTGCATAGATTGCATCACACCTTGATTCAAAAGTAAAACAAGTCCGCTGCTGCTCAGGATTCTCCTTCGGACGGCCAATTTTTTTTTTACTTTTTGTTTATAAATTAGAGTAATTTATTTACTAATACAAACCATAGGCTGTGGACACACACCCATGTATCAGGTACGGTTTGTAACCAGGTTGCCGAATTGTATTTTAAACATATACATACGAAGGAACTTTTCCAATGGACCCCCAAAATACGCTTAGTTTTTTCACGTTTCATATACTATTTGTTTTCTTTGAGGACACGAGATATACACGAAGTGCATCCTTTGAGGACACGAGATATACACGAAGTGCATACTTCGAGGTCACGCAATATATACGAAGTGCATAGTCCGAGGTCACGGGATATACACGACGTGCATACTCCGAGGTTCGAGGTCTTACCTCGAGATATTACATAGACGAATGTTCGAAGTGCATAGATTGCATCACATCTTGATTCAAAAGTAAAACAAGTCCGCTGCTGCTCAGGATTCTCCTTCGGACGGCCAATTTTTTTTTTACTTTTTGTTTATAAATTAGAGTAATTTATTTACTAATCCAAACCATAGGCTGTGGACACACTCCCATGTATCAGATATGGTTTGTAACCAGGTTGCCGAATTGTATTTTAACCATATACATACAAAGGAACGTTTCCAATGGACCTCCAAAATACGCTTATTTTTTTCTGGTTTCATATACTATTTGTTTTCTTTGAGGACACGAGATATACACGAAGTGCATCCTATGAGGTCACGCAATATACACGAAGTGCATCCTATGAGGTCACGCAATATACACGAAGTGCATACTTCGAGGTCACGGGATACACACGACGTGCATATCTCGAAGTTCGAGGTGTCACCTCGAGATATTACATAGATATATGTGCGAAGTGCATAGATTGCATCACACCTTGATTCAAAAGTAAAACAAGTCCGCCGCTGCTCAGGATTCTCCTTCGGACGGCCATTTTTTTTACTGTTTGTTTATAAATTAGAGTAATTTATTTACTAATACAAACCATAGGCTGTGGACACACTCCCATGTATCAGATATGGTTTGTAACCGGGCTGCCGAATTGTATTTTAACCATATACATACAAAGGAACGTTTCCAATGGACCCCCAAAATACGCTTATTTTTTTCTGGTTTCATGTACTATTTGTTTTCTTTGAGGACACGAGATATACACGAAGTGCATCCTATGAGGTCACGCAATATACACGAAGTACATACTTCGAGGTCACGCACTATACACGACGTGCATATCTTGAAGTTCGAGTTCTTACCTCGAGATATTACATAGACGAATGTTCGAAGTGCATAGATTGCACCACACCTTGATTCAAAAGTAAAACAAGTCCGCTGATGCTTAGGAATCGCTTTCAGATGGCCAATTGTTTTCAAAACTTTTTGTTTATAAATTAGAGTAATTTAGTTACTAATACAAACCATAGGCTGTGGACACACACCCATGTATCAGGTACGGTTTCTAACCAGGTTGCCGAATTGTATTTTAAACATATACATACGAAGGAACTTTTCCAATGGACCCCCAAAATACGCTTAGTTTTTTCACGTTTCATATACTATTTGTTTTCTTTGAGGACACGAGATATACACGAAGTGCATCCTATGAGGTCACGCAATATACACGAAGTGCATACTTCGAGGTCACGGGATACACCCGACGTGCATATCTCGAAGTTCGAGGTGTCACCTCGAGATATTACATAGATATATGTGCAACGTGCATAGATTGCATCACACCTTGATTCAAAAGTAAAACAAGTCCGCTGCTGCTCAGGATTCTCCTTCGGACGGCCAATTTTTTTTTTACTTTTTGTTTATAAATTAGAGTAATTTATTTACTAATACAAACCATAGGCTGTGGACACACACCCATGTATCAGGTACGGTTTGTAACCAGGTTGCCGAATTGTATTTTAAACATATACATACGAAGGAACTTTTCCAATGGACCCCCAAAATACGCTTAGTTTTTTCACGTTTCATATACTATTTGTTTTCTTTGAGGACACGAGATATACACGAAGTGCATCCTTTGAGGACACGAGATATACACGAAGTGCATACTTCGAGGTCACGCAATATATACGAAGTGCATAGTCCGAGGTCACGGGATATACACGACGTGCATACTCCGAGGTTCGAGGTCTTACCTCGAGATATTACATAGACGAATGTTCGAAGTGCATAGATTGCATCACATCTTGATTCAAAAGTAAAACAAGTCCGCTGATGCTCAGGAATCGCCTTCAGATGGCCAATTTTTTTTAAGACTTTTTGTTTATAAATTAGAGTAATTTAGTTACTAATACAAACCATAGGCTGTGGACACACACCCATGTATCAGGTATGGTATGTAACCACATTGCCGAATTGTATTTTAACCATATACATACGAAGGAACTTTTTCAATGGATCCCCAAAATACGCTTACAAGGGGAGGACACCAAGTGATAGACATCGATTTTGATGAGCCTTGGCACGATGGATCTATGTCGAAAATAAGTAAATACACGTCCGTGTGTTTATGCCAAAGGGCCCTAATAATAGAGATATTTACATGTGAATTATTAATCATATCATAGCATTGATTGAAAGCATAAACACCATAACCTCAATTGAAGAATATGTCGTGGAGCGTTCGGTAAGGCGTCGACGTGGCGTTATTACGGTCGTGAGTTCGATTCCGCATGTGTCTATATATATTTTTTTCAATACTTTATTTTTTTCACACTTTATTTTTTCCACACTATGAACCGTGAGAAAAAAGGTAACGATAGTAACGTTCATCATTAATTCTTTTAAATGTATAAATACAATTAAAGTTTTTTTTTTAATGTTACTACCGTTACCTTTTTTCTCACGGTTCATAGTGTGGAAAAAATAAAGTGTGAAAAAAATAAAGTATGAAAGAAATATATATAGACACATGCGGAATCGAACTCACGACCGTAATAACGCCACGTCGACGCCTTACCGAACGCTCCACGACATATTCTTAAATTGAGGTTATGACTTTTATGCCTTCAATCGACGCTATGAAATGTTTTATTAATTTACATGTAAATATCTCTATTATTAGGGCCCATTGGCAGAAACTCTCGGACACGTATTTACTTATTTTCGACATAGATCAATCGTGCCAAGGCTCATCAAAATCGATGTCTATCACTTGGTGTCCTCCCCTTGTTAGTTTTGTCACGTTTCATATATTATTTGTTTTCTTTGAGGTCTCGCGATATACATGAAATGTATATTTCGAGGTCTTATTCCGCATCGCATCACTTTTACTTGAAGCTTTGAATGAACATTTTGGATTCCACCAAATCTCTTTTCAAGTTTTCTTACAGTCTGGAATTCTTCACAGTTTATATTAAAAGTCAGGGAAAGTGGATTGGCAATTCATCTGGACGCTATTCTGTCCATTTACGGAAATATTGAAGTCTTAAGTTTTTTCTAAAAAGATGTTAACATATTTAAATTTTATATAAATCAGACCTAAAGTGGAACGTACCTATTAGAAAATGTGTGAAAGGCTTTAACCATATCATTCATCTTCTCCAATTGGTTGTTTGTTTGCAATGCTGTATTTCATGTAGCACGCAACTCTACTATAATTGAAGGGTTGGATGCAATAAGGGGACTAGCGCTTGGAAATTGGAAAAATTATAGTACAAACGCAAAGAAAGATTGGTAAATTAAATGTTATTAAATTGAATTTCGAAAAATATAGTGTTGTAAAGCTCGTCACGACACACATTTTTTCTATTTACAATTTGTTTATCCAATCATTACTATTCGAGCTAAAAATTATAAACAAAAAATTTTTCATCGCTTGAAATCATTATTTCTTTAAACATAAATTGCGATAACTTGAGTAAATATTAAGGGATCGTTATGAGACTTGAAACATAACTTCAGAAAACTCTAGCGAAACCGTAAAATGTATGCACCAAAAACTTATGTTAAAAAATGTAATAATATTTAATTAAAAAGTAATACTGGACATAACCCATGTTTTTCAACGTTCGCCGTTAAAAAGTATCGAGGCAATTTTGAGGTACATACAACTTGCAGCGACAAAGTTTTTCCTTGATATACAAGGAAGATTTTCACCAATTTTCACACTGATTAATGAATAATTATAGAAGATATGACGATCTATATAGTGAGAAGTTCAGCTTGTGACCATCGCGCACGAGCTATACCACATCAAAACGGATAGAGGGAAACTTTAGTTTCACCGATTCTCTTCAAAATTACAGCATTTGTCGATAACATTGCAAAAACAAAGTATACTGAATTTTAAAGGCCGATGAACAAAACAAACGATGCTACAAAACAAACTTTTCGTTCAGTGTTTTCGGTATCCTCGAGAAAACTAGTAGGAATATCTGCTGGCCATATAAAAAATTAGCAATAGTAGGTAGCTTTCAGTGATTCTTACATTTCTTTTTTTACATGTTGTTACTGAACGAAAAGTTTGTTTCGTCGCATCGTATATAAATACTTTCCTACGCCAGGCGATTGTTTTGAAAACGCGTGCGTGCGGATTGACCATGGGATCCGTGCAGTTCTAAACGGTGTGCACCATCATAAGTTTTATTTTTTGTTGACTGTTCCCAAAATCTCTCCACTTTTTTGAAAAATGCATTTTTTCCACTTTTTTGAAAAATGCAAGACCTCGAACTTCGAGGTATGCACGTCGTTAATTATATCCCGTCACCGCACAGTATGTACTTCGTGTATATTGCGTGGCCTCGAAGTATGCTGTTCGTGCATATTGCGTGACCTCAGAGTATGCACCTCGTGTACTATTGCCCGGCCGAAAGAAGATCCCTAGCAGGCGGTCTCGGGCGAGGCAGTCCGGCCCTATCACGATTGGTCGCGAGTCACCTATTTAGGCACAGTTTTAAAGACGGGGCACACGTATTTTGGTTATTGGCTGAAGTAAGCACATAAATTGTCGCACCGCCCGACTAAGGGAGCGAACAAAACACATCGAGATCGAGTGGGATAGAGCGATTTGACCGACGAACGCCAAAGCAATAGCGTAGGCATCTCGGACGGTTAACCATTAATATACAATAACATAGAAATTTCTTTATTTTTCACTGTATGTTCGGGAAAGTATTATCCTGATACAAAACCAAAGATAATATTATTATCCTGATACCAAACCAATGATAATAATTTCCTGAACATATTGTGAAATACAAGGAAATTTTTATGTTATTATATATTGCGGTTAACCTTCAGGAGCCTCCGCTATTGCTTTGGCGTTCGGCGGTTGGATCGCTTTATCTCACTCGATCTCGATGTGTTTCGTTCGCATTCTTCGTCGCGCTGTGCGACAACGAATGTGCCTAGTTCAGCCAATAACCAAAATACGTGTGCCCCGTTTTTAAAAGTGTGCCCAAATACCCAGGTGACTCGCGATCAATCGTGATAGCGCCGGACTGCACGGAAAAATGTTGTCACGGTTGGGAACGGTGCTTTAATAATAGGCATCGTATAATCACGTGCACGCACCGTCGCTGAATGCACGGAAAAATGTTTTCACCCCTGAAAACAGTGCTTGTCGCACACTTTTCAGAAAATGAACGGCGAGCACCGAAAATATCGGTGCTCGCGCATCGAGAGCGACGGTGCTGAACACGTTACCGCATGATGACTCAGCACTCATCTGAACAGTGTACGACAAGCATTGTTTTCAAGGGTGAAAACATTTTTCTGTGTGCATCGCCCGAGACAGTCTGCTAGGGATCTTTTTTCGGCCGGGCGATAGTATATTGCGTGACCTCGAAGTATGCACTTCGTGCAGATTGCGTGACCTCAAAGTATGCACTTGTTGTATATCTCGTGACCTCAAAAAAAACAAATAGTATATAAAACATGAAAAAACTAAGCGTATTTTGGGTGTACCATTGAAAAACTTCTATCGTACGCATATGTTTAAAATACAATTCGGGACCTTGATTACGAACCATACCTGATACATGTGTGTGTTTCCACAGCTTATGATATGTATTAATAAATAAGTTACTCTAATTTATAAACAAAAAGATTTAAAAAAAAAAGGCCGCCCAAAGGAGATTCCTTAGCATCAGCGGGCATGATTAAAATTTGAATCAAGGTGTGTTGCACTCCATGCACTTGGCACGTATTTCTATATAATATCTCGAGGCAAGACCTCGAACTTCGAGGTATGAACTTCGTGTATTATATCCCGTCACCGCACAGTATGTACTTCGTGTATATTGCGTGGCCTCGAAGTATGCTGTTCGTGCATATTGCGTGACCTCAGAGTATGCACCTCGTGTACTATTGCCCGGCCGAAAGAAGATCCCTAGCAGGCGGTCTCGGGCGAAGCAGTCCGGCCCTATCACGATTGGTCGCGAGTCACCTATTTAGGCACAGTTTTAAAGACGGGGCACACGTATTTTGGTTATTGGCAGAAGTAAGCACATACATTGTCGCACCGCCCGACTAAGGGAGCGAACAAAACACATCGAGATCGAGTGGGATAGAGCGATTTGACCGACGAACGCCAAAGCAATAGCGTAGGCATCTCGGACGGTTAACCATTAATATACAATAACATAGAAATTTCTTTATTTTTCACTGTATGTTCGGGAAAGTATTATCCTGATACAAAACCAAAGATAATATTATTATCCTGATACCAAACCAATGATAATAATTTCCTGAACATATTGTGAAATACAAGGAAATTTTTATGTTATTATACATTGCGATTAACCTTCAGGAGCCTCCGCTATTGCTTTGACGTTCGGCGGTTGGATCGCTCTATCTCACTCGATCTCGATGTGTTTCGTTCGCATTCTTCGTCGCGCGGTGCGACAACGAATGTGCCTAGTTCAGCCAATAACCAAAATACGTGTGCCCCGTTTTTAAAAGTGTGCCCAAATTCCTAGGTGACTCGCGACCTATCGTGATAGCGCCGGATTGCATCGCCCGAGACAGTCTGCTAGGGATCTTCTTTCGGCCGGGCGATAGTATATTGCGTGACCTCGAAGTATGCACTTCGTGCAGATTGCGTGACCTCAAAGTATGCACTTGTTGTATACAGTATTGTCTCCGTATGTACTCGGTTTGGTGTACACGATACGGGTTACTCGCTATCCCCACCACTTTTTTCTCACTCTTGTCTGGCGAAGGCGAGAGCGAGCGAAAGCCACTGGTCTCGCTCCGTCTTTCGGACGCCGTGTCACTCCGGCGCACGCAAAGCGTTCCATCTCGCTCCCCCCTTCGGCCAGAAAGAAGCGAGAAACGAACACTCGGAATTAGGGTCGCAGTTCACTATACGGGTTACTCGCCGGTCCCGACCAGTGAGTACATACGGAGACAATACTGTATCTCGTGACCTAAAAAAAACAAATAGTATATAAAACATGAAAAAACTAAGCGTATTTTGGGTGTACCATTGAAAAACTTCTATCGTACGCATATGTTTAAAATACAATTCGGGACCTTGATTACGAACCATACCTGATACATGTGTGTGTTTCCACAGCTTATGATATGTATTAATAAATAAGTTACTCTAATTTATAAACAAAAAGATTTAAAAAAAAAAGGCCGCCCAAAGGAGATTCCTTAGCATCAGCGGGCATGATTAAAATTTGAATCAAGGAGTGTTGTACTCCATGCACTTGGCACGTATTTCTATATAATATCTCGAGGCAAGACCTCGAACTTCGAGGTATGAACTTCGTGTATTATATCCCGTCACCGCACAGTATGTACTTCGTGTATATTGCGTGGCCTCGAAGTATGCTGTTCGTGCATATTGCGTGACCTCAGAGTATGCAACACGTGTACTATTGCCCGGCCGAAAGAAGATCCCTAGCAGGCGGTCTCGGGCGAAGCAGTCCGGCCCTATCACGATTGGTCGCGAGTCACCTATTTAGGCACAGTTTTAAAGACAGGGCACACGTATTTTGGTTATTGGCTGAAGTAAGCACATAAATTGTCGCACCGCCCGACTAAGGGAGCGAACAAAACACATCGAGATCGAGTGGGATAGAGCGATTTGACCGACGAACGCCAAAGCAATAGCGTAGGCATCTCGGACGGTTAACCATTAATATACACTAACATAGAAATTTCTTTATTTTCCACTGTATGTTCGGGAAAGTATTATCCTGATACAAAACCAAAGATAATATTATTATCCTGATACCAAACCAATGATAATAATTTCCTGAACATATTGTGAAATACAAGGAAATTTTTATGTTATTATACATTGCGATTAACCTTCAGGAGCCTCCGCTATTGCTTTGACGTTCGGCGGTTGGATCGCTCTATCTCACTCGATCTCGATGTGTTTCGTTCGCATTCTTCGTCGCACGGTGCGACAACGAATGTGCCTAGTTCAGCCAATAACCAAAATACGTGTGCCCCGTTTTTAAAAGTGTGCCCAAATACCTAGGTGACTCGCGACCTATCGTGATAGCGCCGGATTGCATCGCCCGAGACAGTCTGCTAGGGATCTTCTTTCGGCCGGGCGATAGTATATTGCGTGACCTCAAAGTATGCACTTGTTGTATATCTCGTGACCTCAAAGAAAACAAATAGTATATGAAACTGGAAAAAACTAACAAGGGGAGTACACAGTGAGGTACACATCAATTTGATGAGCCTTGGCACGATGGATCTATGTCGAAAATAAGTAAATACGTGTCCGAGCGTTTCTGCCATTGAGCCTTAATATCAGAGATAATTACATGTAAATTATTAAACATTTCATAGCGCCAGTGAAAAACATAAAAGCCATAACCCCAATTTAAGAATATGCCGTGGAGCGTTCGGTAAGACGTCGGCGTGGTGTGGTTGCGGTTGTGAGTTCGATTCCGCCTGTGTCTATATATTTTTTTTTCATACTTTATTTTTTTACACTTTACTTTTTTTAGTGGGTAAAAATCCCACACTACCTTGGCGTTCTCAGGGGATTCCCCTCTGGAGGTGTCGTGGTGTCTTTTGAAAATTTCCCCACGTTTAAAAAAAAAAGAAAAAAATTAATTGTATTTATACATTTAAAAGAATTAGTGAACGTTACTACCGTTACCTTTATTCTCACTATTCATACATTGTGAAAAAATAAAGTGTGAAAGAAATACATATAGACATAGGCGAAACCGAACTCACGACCGCAACAACGCCACGCCGACGTATTACCGAACGCTCCACGGCATATTCTTAAATTACGGTTATGGTTTTTATGCTTTCCATTGGCGCTATGAAATGTTTAATAATTTACATGTAATTATCTCTGTTATTAAGGCCCAATAGCAGAAATGCTCGGACATGTATTTACTTATTTTCGACATAGATCCATCGTGCCAAGGCTCATCAAAATCGATGTCTACCTCACTGTGGACTCCCCTTGTAAGCGTATTTTGGGTGTACCATTGAAAAACTTCTTTCGTATGCATATGTTTAAAATACAATTCGGGAATCTGGTTACAAACCGTACCTGATACATGTGTGTGTTTCCACAGCCTATGATTTGTATTAATAAATAAGTTACTCCAATTTATAAACAAAAAGATTTTAAAAAAATGGCCGCCCAAAGGAGATTTCTGAGCATCAGCGGACCTGATAAACATTTGAATCAAGGTGTGTTGCACCTTGTAGATCGAATTGTAAATGGAAATCTAAAACAAAATCGTGCAATGAATACTAGAAACATGTATCGGGTCATGTACATATATACACAACCGACATTTGTTTTTCTGCATTTTCTATTGTAATTATTACCAACGTCTAAATTTTTGATCTACAGATAAATTTCTGTTTTGCACGAATGAGATAGACATTCATATCGTTACGGAACCTATGAGTCTGCCAGACACACTATTTTTTAAAAGTTGGTACTAGCGGCGCCATCTGTTGGTGTCGTGTGAGAACTGAATTGGGCCCAAATTATTGCTTTAATATATATTTAAAATTGTACCCAAACTATGCCATTAATACATGATTACTTTGAGACCTGTCCCCATAGTATACAAATGTCTCCAAAGCATGCACGCGCTCGATATTTTGTCCCCTAAGTAACCGTCTTGCATACATATATATATATATATATATATATATATATATATATATATATATATATTGTAAACTATTAAGACATTTAAGGAACAAATACTGTAAAACCGTTAGGAATGATTAATTATAAGCGCCAGTAGGGACACAAATCAAAATGTAATGGAATAAGCGAGTAAAATACTGCGCACGCGTTAAAACCCTAATTTTCGAGTATAAAAGGAGGTGCACGCAGAACAGCTAGTCAGTGAAGGCTCATAAATTGCGAATGCACAGATCTAGAGGTAGCTAAGTATTAGCCAGCAAGATTCAGCTCCCCCTGGAACCGGCAGCAGCCGCGGCTCTTGTTGAAAACAAGGTCTCAAAGAGCATAGAACAAAAACTCTGCCAAGAGTAACAAGCTCGCCCCGGAGACGGCAACGGCCGTTCTTACAGCAGACGTTGCCAAGAGTACGAGCTCGCCCCGGAGACGGCAGCGACCGTACCCTGCAACATAACTATATTTCTATCTATTCCACATAACTTAACATATAAAATATAAATACATAATCATAGCTGTAGTCAATAGTAAGTTGTTGTTGTTATTAAAATAGAATTATATGTTGACATTAAAAATCATTGTTTAATTAAAAGTCTGGATTTTAATCCTTTACTCTCTACCAACGAACCCCACCTATTCGATACTCGAGGGGACGCCGCTCTCCTCTCGCGAACCTGCTAGCACTCAGTCGCTCTAAAGCAACTGAACATTACAATCGCTTGTCGCGTAAAGGACCTCTGATCCATTTCCTTCCCATTTTATCTCATTCGCCAGTCGCGACGTCCCTAAAACAGAATCTTTTTTTTTATTTGTGCTTTACAAAATACCATAAATGTTTTCGCATATGAACATATCTAGGAATAATGACAACAGGCCTTCACGCAGGCGATACGCTCGGGAACTTACATCGTAGATGTTATTTTACAATTTTTAAATTCATACAATAATTAATAAGGAAAGCGCCGATCAATTTGCAACGAAAGGTAAAGTTTTAATTACTAATCTACCATTCCCAAGTAATAAACAAACTATTGCAAAATGTCCTCGGGTCCCGAAAACTACGAATCTAAATTTTACAAATATGTTTGGATTCCTTGTTCTCAATGATTTATACGTGTCGTAGGATGGGCACCGTCTATTTAGACATGCGCGGAGTGCAGAGATTTGTGGGAATGGCAGTAACAGCGTCAAGTTTTAATATTTTTCGATGTACGACTCGCGAAAATGTTAGTTAAGTGTTCTACTACACGTAAAGTACTAACAATCAATGTCATCTTGCAATTTATAACTTGTATAAGCTTTCAAGAAGAGCGATATTTCGGCGTCATATAGTCTCCAGATCATCGAAATATATTTTCGGAGAAAAATCCACGTGAATCCACGTGAGTCTCGGTGAAACTCGGTGTGCCAGTACAGTAGTTCATCTGTAACGCACGAGGCTCAGCTTGATGTTCGAGGGCTCTTCCTATGACCATATCTGGTCATAAGATCGAGCAGGGAAAGTGTGCGTGGTGGAGGGGATAGCATCCTGCTTGGAGAGAAAGCTTTCCGGGAGGACGAGCGGAATGAGCAGAGTTGTTGCGACAAGCAAATGTGTTGTCGCGTGTCGTATCGAGTTGTTTTCAGTTTGAAATAGGAATAATAGCTTTAGTTCCTTTTAATTTTAAGCCTTTTTCTGTATCATACTTTCTATTTGTTTTTGTAAATATACCAAGTACAAATAGTAATCCCACAATAATTTAAGTACGCATGCATGGATGTAAGTGAATAAACACATGCTGTTTTGAATAAAAATACATTTATTTAAAAATTTTTATACCTTTATTATTAAACATGCATATGCATGTACTATAGTGGTACGTAATTTACATCGCGAAACATGGATTGCAATCCTAACCCCAACAATTCACAATCGATTAAAGAATGTTCTTCGAAGTGCCCGGTTTCGGAAATTAATTCCACATAATTCGTTAGCGCAGTAGCGGTGCGTAGAACGTTTACGAAAGTGGCGTATTTATTGCTTACAGAGAACATATTTGCGGTCAACCAGGTGAACATATGATCGATACAATGTTCGTACGCGAATAGTTTACGCATCGTGGTTTAAGGGGGCCGTCTCCGCGGGCCTTGAATGTGTGCGTACGCTCACACAAGCTAGGAAAAGCGTGTGCGTATACGCGTGTAGTAAACAAACCGTAAATTACAACTTTCGTCCTGGAATCGGCCAGAAGGAAGTTTTTGCGAGTGCAGTTACCTTCAGTAGACATCTGTGCAGGGTGGTCTGGTGCGTTTGAATGCTAATAACCACCGTACGTTGAAATAATAATGAATTTATGACTCGAACAGTGACAGAATGAGGCTCTTGTACAATTAGCGCCACCAACGGAGAAACCTCGAAGCCGTATTCTGTCACTTTTCGAGTCATAAATTCATTATTATTTCAACGTACGGTGGTTATTAGCATTCAAACGCACCAGACCACCCTGCACAGATGTCTACTGAAGGCAACTGCACTCGCAAAAACTTCCTTCTGGGCGATTCCAGGACGAAAGTTGTAATTTACGGTTTGTTTACTACACGCGTATATGTACACGCTTTTTCTAGCTTGTGTGAGCGTACGCACACATTCAAGGCCCGCGGAGACGGCCCCCTTAAGTCATATATATGACACCGCGATTATCTGTGATTTGAATAACTTGATCATCATGCATACGGGTGAATTCTAGTCATAAATGGTAAATTATGATGTGGCGTTGGGACGATGTTGCGTTTCTGTGTAATCGTTGACGTATGTCCGCATCGTTGTAGGCAAATGTCTAGATATTACATTTTATCTTCACATTATTAAAATGTCCGCGATATGAGTAATGGAATGTATGAACACAGCATTTTAGCTGTGTATATGTAGTTGTGTTATCTTAAGCGCAGTTGGAAAGCACCTTTATGTACTTGCAGTTCATTTTGATTTCACGTCTGTAAGAAAATTCGAGGTAGGCAAGCGGCTGAAACAGGCCATGTGCATTTCCTCAAGAGTCACCCCCTCTCTAAGGGGCAGACCTTAAGGACTAGAGTCATAAAAAGGAAAAGCATTGGCGGGACTGACGACGGCGTCCTGTCGATGACCGGCATTCTAGTACGGACTGATCTCTGGGAAAGTCACGAATAAAGCTCACAGTTTTTAACGTAATACGTATTACTTTGTTTCTGACCAACACACGTCTTTTTTTATATTGTAATTATTAGTATCTTCTATTTTTTTTTTAATTTCTTTTACTACGTGCAGTTATGTTTGGGAATGTGGTAGTTCCGCTCACCGCAGCACCTCCTGGACAGCGGAAGTCGCGGCGGATCGACAATCGATTGAGCCAATCAGCGCACCGCTTCCATCGATTAATAGAATGTTCGAGGCGGCGCAAAACGGAAACGATCATCCATCTTAGATTCACTCTTGTTCGCACAGTGTGCATGATAGGACGTATCACGTGCCGGTTTGTTCTCCTTATCTCTCAAAGTGCAATTGTGCACTGAATTTCATTGCTCTTCAAGCTCATTACTCACGTTCAGGCGCTCAGCTGAACGAGCTCACGATGGATTGTAGATCGCCGCCGATGAAGCGCACGTGGTGGTGCAACGTGCATTGACTCTCGAATTCGTGCATCAATAATCGCGAGATACTCGAGCTCACCGTGCATTCTCACAGGCTCAAGCTCATTGTATTGTTCAATGTTAATAAACTGACGCAAATCATTTTTACTCAACGTGCTATGTTGTGTGCATCTTTTCACCGTCGAACATAACATCTCCGGCATCTTAGTACGCTCAACTGCGATCTCATTCTCAAACAAGTTATAAATCAGTAAATATATATATTGCTACGATTTGGTCTACGACAGAGCCATATCAAGACTTTCTGTATCATTTGCTACGTTCTGCTATAAATGAGCAAAAATATTTCGCTGTAGTAGCTCTACATAAAAAGTAAATTAAAAAAAATTGGCGACCTACCGTGTTAATTGGGACAGTAATTCAGTGTCCTATGTGGCTTAAAAACTCGTGACATTTCAAATATTTACAACTTACCTTATTTGATACTTGGCAGGTTTTAATTCAATAGTATACGTATATGTACAATGACGAACGTCGATCCCTGCCGAATGATCCCGAGAGTTGACGAACGAAACATGTGTTAGTTTCTTTTGGCTGAAGGTGTGTGTGTAACGCGCATACGTATTATGTCGACAAAAATTTGGCTGGTGAATCACAAAAAGAAAAAGAAGAAGAAGAAGTAAATCTTACCATTTTCGTATGATGCATGACAACATATTACGATATCACTCTGTCATACGTGGACCAGTTTTATTGAATTTGGTCTTATTCGAAAGCTTATATGCGTTTTACATAACAAAAATGCCTTTATATTTAGAAAATATTGCAGGCGTGGTAAGATATTAATGAAATATGTTTCAGGTAAGGTTTGAATAGCCGGTTTACGAGTAAAAGATACTTGGGCGTCGAAACGCTACCGCGTCTCTAGATTTTTTATAATTATATATTCTAATATTTTAAATATTCAGTGTTTATTTAATATATGTATATTCACATTTAACATTTCTTCGCGTTTTCAAATCATTTAAACATTCTTAAAATTAGAATTTAAAAAATACACTATCATGCGCGAATGTACAAAGCAGTGTCATATCATCCTAAAAGTTACCGAGTAGAGGCAACTAAATATTGGAGAACGAAAAAATGAAATTAAAAGTCAATTTCAGACAGACGATAATGATAACACACATGCGCGTGTACACAAACACACCGGGTCGGTCCACAAATCTGGCATAAATAAATTAAGGAAGCCAGTGACGCATGCCTGAAGACAAAAGGGGTAAGCAGGGTTAAGAAAATCCCGACTGACCCGTTCATTGTCTTCCTCTTCACTCTCCATGCCTTCTATCCTCGGCATCTTATCTACAGCTATACCGGCTGGAAGAGGTATAGCGACGTCGTAAATTAAACCATCTAACGATGGTATTTACTTATGTAGCGGCTAAAACTGAGGCTTTAGAACGTTATCTCCTAATATTTATTTGGAAATACGTTTACTTTAACGCTTCGCTAACGTTGCGACATCGCTATACCTCTTTCAGTTAATCAGAGCAGTCTTTGCCCTGATTAATTTATCTGAGCATTTTTTATACCGTTTACATTGTGTATCCGTCTTGATTCTCCGTCATCCGTCATCCTTAGCGTCTGTTCCTTCATTTAATCGGTGTATCTATTTAGCATGACCGGTGTGTCCGTACTTCTTTTTAATAATATCTTATTTACCTTTTTTTAGATATATGCACAAATTCATGGACTGACTTAATACTAATAGCGATGTCCTAGGGTAAAGAGTACAGTGGTTGGCCACCTGACAGTGATTGGTCTTATTTTGAGAAATAAATGAATATAAAAAAATACCATTGTTATGCCTTTTGTTAATGTACATATTCATATTCCTTGTACTTTCTTGCTTCGGATGTAATCAATATTTCTCCGCTCATTATATACTGTGATTATATATAAAAGCAAATAGGATGACTTGGCTTTGAAGTTTGGAAATTACAGCGATTTAATAAAAAATACCATAAGAGTACAGTTGAAAGTTTGCGAACAGTGTAATGTATTTATGATATGCATATCTCTCATATTCGGTATATATCGATAAATAAATGTTGAAACTTTATAAAATAATTATTTATTAGTCAAAATTATACATATATTATAAAAAATACAGGGGGCCAGCAACTGTCATATGAATAATGTTGAATGATAGTAATTGGCCGGGCGATCAGTGACTGTTTTTTTTAAGCGGCCCCTACACGATGAGACTTGCCTCAAGGCATGCCTCAAGACGAGGTCTTTCGTGAGGCAAAGAGACCAACTCTTGGTCTCTCGTGAGGCGAAGAGACCTACCGACAGTACTGGCAGTATCCGTTTTTTACATATTAAAGTTATTTCCGGGTTCCAGTTAAATTGTTCCTTCTTTTTGTTTGTTGTTATATTATATTTTAAACATTCTGTGCATTAATCTGCGTCCCAATTCCCCACTCGGAATGAAATGGCGTTAAAACATTTGTCTCTGAAATAAAAGATCGTCATTGCCCTAGCAGTAGCTACGTGCTTTGAAGAGGAAACGGTTCCACGTAGAAAGAGAAAATGGTCCAAATATTGGCTGAATAAAAGGGATACATTTTCGCATGTTAGTTTATTAAAGGAATTGCGGCAAAACGAGCCAAAAGATTTTTTAAATTATGTACGGATGGACGAAGAAAAATTTTATTTTCTTTTAAATTTAATTGAACCTTACATTCGTAAAAAAAAATACGGTAATGCGTGAAGCTGTACCTGCCGAAGAACGCTTCATAGCTACACTGAGATATTTGGCTACAGGAAGAAGCTATGAAGATTTGAAATTTTCTTGTGCCATATCGCCACAATTATTGCGAAATATAATACCAGAAACCTGCTGGGCGATATATGAAGCTTTAAAAGGCGAGTATTTACAGGTAAGGTAATAACATTTTATTTTATATGTATTTTACAAATTCATGTACGATGGATGCTCAGAATTAACATAATGTGGTGTCATATTATACACAGGTTGGATTTGTGTCTCAGTAATTGAATAATTTTCGTTTAGTTTGCTTAATTTGGCATAATACATAACGTCGTTAATCAATTTTTCCGCAATTGTTCGCTGTCGCTCATTTAATTAAAGATCGTTACCTATTTTATTCCCCGCGGTAATGGACGGATCGTCTTCCTTATCCGCAGACAACGCGTTGCAAGCTAATTGAATGGTGATTTTCAACCTCTCTGGCAATTTAATAATTGTCTCGGAGCAGTTGATGGGAAACAAGTACAAATTGCAAAACCAGCCAATAGTGGTTCTTATTATTTCAATTATAAAGAAACTTTTAGTATCGTCATGTTAGCCTACAACGGGAGAATTTCAGACGGAGGTGTTTTGTAAGAGACTGCATTCTATCACAAATTAACAAATAAGAAGTTGAATTTGCCTAACCCAACAACACCCGAAGGAACAAATTTACAATTGCCGTACGCATCTGTGGGTGACCAAGCGTTTTCATTAATGGAGAACTTAATGAAACCATATCCCGACAAAAATTTAACAGAAGAAGAAAAAATATTTAATTATAGATTAAGGGGGTAGACGCGTCACGTGACCTGGCCGATTTGGCCGGTCGGTATTACAGCAGGTTTTTTCTGCACTGAAATGGTATTACCCATAGATACGCAGCTGCCTGTGCACGCGAGAGGGAGCTGTTTGCTATTTCCGTATTCTATTCTGAATAAGGAAAGAAATTCTCAGCTGTTGCGTTGTACATTTTAAACAGAAAGTCTGCTGGTACTGCAAACGTAGAAAATTTATTGTACATTTACTTGAACTGTGCTTATGCTACAATATTCTACATTGGCAGTAAGGAATTATAAGTGAAAAGGAAAAATAGATGAGGGCATGTCCCCAGAAAATGAAGTTTGTTAGGATAGACATTTTTTAATTAGCAAAACACTGAAACAGAACATGAAATACACATCCTATGCAGAAAGCAGTTATGAACAAACATATATAAAATTGTGTTTGATGTTGAATCCAACGCGTGATTATTATGTGGTCCCTCCTCGAAGTGACAGAAAATATAACCTATGTATATGCTATAAGACAATAAATATTTAGCGGCTATTTCGTTGTATTACGCTACATTGGTGGACTTTTCATCATCCTTCCGAAACATTATTATTACGCCGCAACAGTGTCTTTAGGAAATCGGGTATAAGCTATATGCTAGACCCGATTTCCTGAAGATACTGTTGCGACGTAATAATACTGTTTCGGAAGGATGATAAAAAGTTCACAAATGTAGCGCAAAAGAACGAAATAGCCGCTCAACATTTATTGTCATATAGCGTATACATAGGTTATATTTTCTGTCACTTCGAGAAGGGGACCATAGACATATATAGACGGCGGAGCGTAAGCTGAGGGGGGTGGCAAGGTTCGCGGTAAGGGGAGCGATACGAGTAAATCGGATAACGCTGTGGTTATGCATGCCGAATGCATCCGAAGCTAACCGACGTGCCTGTATCTGAACCTATACCTTTACCCCTCCAAGCCTTCCTTCCCCACGCCGATAGTCCCATCTTCTGATCCGTCTATATATGTATATGGAGGGAGCCACGTAATAATCACGCGCATCCAGCCTGCGCATTTTTTTTATGAAAAAATTATTTAAATCGGACTATTTTTAACGAAACGGGCTTTCAATTCTGCAAACAATTTTTTCACGTAATTTCCTTAATTATGGTTTGAGTTGTATCATTTTTGGGGCCAATTTGATTGAGAAAGTATAAGGAATCGATTGACGCCACGATCGCAAAGATCTGATTATAAATTGCAAAACTTCAGATTCATCAGTGCTTAGTGCGCATCATTGTATGGCCCCGCTGGTTTCAAACTCGCCTGACTTGTTAGACATGAAACCGGGCATACAAATGGTTGCGCATATCGCCGAAAGCATCAGAAAGAATATGTACAGTCTTCCAATGTTTCAATTGTTGAGAAGCCTTTGGGCTCAGTTTATCGGGAAAGACCTACCCACCCCACTGTTTTGCTTTCTCGTTGCGAGCGTGGACCTTCGGGTCCTAGTAGACCGCCCGTTGATAGCCGAGAACAATAAAACCGACGAGCTAGATAAAATAGCCAGTACAGAAAAATAAAATGTTCGTGTTTTTGATAAGTATTGATGAAAGTATTACTGATGAATTTTTTAGGATTTCCCGATGAAAATGATATCAAACATGGAGCAATTTGATCAATTTTTATTGAACGTAGAGTGTGTTCTAATCATGTATTCATAAGAAAAAATAGACTGAATTGGTTCGTGTCTTGACTCACCAACAATCCATGAATGGTAACACTATCATCAAGGTGTAATGAGAAATTTTGAACATTTCGTATTCAGTACTGGATGACTCAAGTCGCCGTCGACCGAGGGTGTACCGCTGCTGCGCTATTTCACTCGCACTCGGTTCACATCGTTCGGTCTCCTTGTCAAGCGGTTCGAGCGAGGGCCCTGATAGGGGTGAATTTATTTGGGAAACAAAAGTCGCGTCATTCATGACACCTACTCGCGAACAGATATACATATGTACGAGAAGAAACAATGCAATTGCCCGATGACTTGAAGCAACATTTCAATTGGTAAATGCATGAAACTCTGGGATCAGGAATTCCGAACCCAGTGGGGCATATGTAAGAACTGGCGAAATTCAACAATAGTTCGTCGTCCAAATTTTACAATTAAAGTATTTATTTGACGTGAATATAAAGTTTGTTAGCAAAGTCTTTCTCGATTTGAGTTCTGTAGAAGGCTGATTTTCCTTGTCCTTCTCGCTGGCAATCATGCGACTCGCTGAGTTTCGTGGGCTTCGGCGCTCGAAACCAGCGGGGCCATACAATGTTGCGCGCTAAGCAGTGACAAATCTGCAGGTCTGCATTTCTAATCAGATCTTTGCGAAAGTGACGTCCGTCGATTCCTCATGTTGTTTGCAGAATTGAAAGCCCGTTTTCTTAAAAATAGTCCGATTTAAATTATTTTCGGTCAATTTAATCGGGAGAATGCCAGGAATCCATTTGTGGCACTTTCATATTGATACGATGAAAAATAAACAAATTCTGTTTCTTTAGAATCGATGACACATCGCCGAGCACGGCGATCTCGCGCGGCTCGGGACACAAAGGTTCTCGTCTGTTATTCGAACTTCTAAAATCGTATTCAGATTTATTGGCCGGTGAGTTTTGTAACTAGGGGTGTGCGGGTACCCGATTTTTCGGGCTCGGGTCGGGCCGGCAACTTTCGGGCGGGACCGGGCGGGATCTCGATACTTTCGTATTGCTCGAGATCCCGACAGTTTCTGGACCCCGAGACTCGATTCAGGCTACAAGCATAGCCGCCATGAGCGGCCAATTTGATTTCAGGTCGGCTCGGCAAAACTCGAACGCGATCGGACGATATCGTTACCAGTAATAGATTAAAATTATTACCTGAGAACATAGAAAAATTATGTTTCTTACACGTTAATTTGAAATAATAAAATATTCGCCTCCTGCATATTGTTGTTATTATGAAACATCTAGGAAATATTCCTTTTTGTATGCTTATAGTTCGTACGTTTTCTATTTTAAATCTGAACCTATCCGGAAAAAGATAATACCCTATATATTCCCTTTACAGAAAGTACTAAGTATGAAGTATATTTTATTCAAATTTTAAAATATTGTCGATATAAAAATAGTCTTCTTCCCAAGTTCTGAATAGGTGCCTTTACACGGTCGTTCCGGCGCGCGTTCCGGCGCGCGTTCCGGCGCGTCACACGCCGCGCGGCACGCAAAAGTACGTGAACGCTGGAGCGACGCTCCTTCGTGCACGCCAGAAGATTATACTCGCCACTACTTAGAGACAGCGAGTTCGGCCTGATATTTCTACGTCGACTCCATCTACATGTTTTTTCCACGATCCACCGCAGTGGTGTATTGTGTACTACCTGTTCGATGTATATGATCGATCTGCGAAACGATCGGCAAGACACGATCGCGATATATGTTCGCGAAAAGTATACGAATTCCTCGATATACCTGGCTAGTAGAGGATATCATAAATACTGTTACTGTAGGGTGACCGAAACATCTGTTTTTAGGAAGCTACATTTGGTTGACCTGAAGGTGCTACAAATTCTGGAAATGTTTTATGACTCAGTTATAACGACTGTAAAATTTTACAAGGGTACTTTAAAAAATGTCCAAATGTTTCCCCGACAATGCGATGGCAAATGAAATTGCAGTTAACACATTCCCTGTTGTGACGATCATAATTATTACTATCAACGGCAATAATTACCATGTCACTGCTTGTTTTAATATAAAAACTAATATTAATAGACAATAAATACATATCGGTATGCAAGTGATGTTATATCTAAGATAAATGATGAAGAGATGTAATATGCAAGATGTTTTGAAGAAGGGGGTAGTCTTCTGATTGCTCGTGATGCAGGTCAAATTTTTCACCCACGCTCTTGCGTGGCGCGCAAGAAAGCACCACAGTCCTGCCCGCGCGCCAGAAAGCACCACGCTCCTGCCCGCGCTCCAACCTCGACTCCAGAAGAGTTTACATAAGAGACAGAAAAGGTAGTTAGAAAAGGAAAAACGGCACTTGAAGTCAGGCTCGTCGCGCGCCTCAGGATTTCCGACAGTGCAGAAATCCTGAGGCGCGCGACGAGCCTGGCAGCCAAGACTCCAGAGGCAACGCCGTAGATAAGCCGTGCCTTCAAGGACTTCGACCCTCGAGACCAGGGGGGGGGGGCGTACAATGTTGCCCCCTAAGACGTGGCGAATCAAAAATTCTACATTTCGCACCGGATCTTGGCGAAAGTGGCATGGATCGTTTCCTTATGTTTTCCCGATGAAAATGGTCCAAAAACGACACAAATCGGATTGTAATTAAGAATTCTTCATAATAAATTGATTTCCATAACTTCGTTAAAAATAGTCCGATTTACATGAAATTTGGTATAATTTTCATTTAAAAAACGTAAAGAATCCATCGGTATCACTTCCATAATGATACGATAAAGAATAAAGAATACAGTTTTTCTGAAACAGGTATGAATCCTTGGCCGACTGCAGCGAATCGAGGCCGGCGACCCACAGTGGAGGGTGAAATATTCATTACAGCGTATTAAGAAATTCTTTATTCTTTATCGTATCGATATGAAAGTAACACCAATCGATTCCTGGCGTTCTCCCAAATAAAATTATCACAAATATCATGCAAATCGGACTACTCTTACACAAACAATACAAATCATAATAGGAGTAGGCATTCCGTCGTCCCAACGATGACCAGAACGAGCAAAGAACCTAATAAAAAGAGAATAAATATAAGGAAAGTAACCGTAATAAACGTACTAATGGACTAATTTTTGTACCTATTTAAAAATTATATGAAAAAAAATCATTCATTCGTTTACAACTAAGGTCGAGGCCAGATATATTGGCCGGTGAATTCGTTTTCGCGAGCAGCGATCGAGGAGAAATCAGCCACCACCATCTGACGATCGTGGATTTGTCAGTTGGAGTTGCGTGGCCCTCGCAGGGCATGGTGGGGTAACGGGAACGCTGCTCGGCTCCACCTGAATCTAGCCGTTTGGCTGTTATTTGTCCTTAGCGTAATAGTTGTGTGCGTTATGAAGCTATGTGTAGACCAATACGAGATGAAGCTATCGAGAAAGTATCAATGTTCTGACCAATAAAGCTCCTGAATTTTTTCGTAACTAACGCACACCTATTCTGATGTGTGTATTTCTACGCTGACAGCTCGGTTTGGCCTACACCCCAGAAGCTTGGCATTATCCCCACCACTTCTGGCTCACTCTTGTTCTGCGAAGGCGAGAGCGAGATGGAACGAGAGTGAGTCAGAAAACTTTGAGAAAAGGAGCACCGAGGCAGGCAAACTGTGTGGTGGGAGAATACCCCTCACAAAACTCACCGGCCAATATATCTGGCCTCGACCTTAGGCAATTGCTTGTTTCCGAAGGTTTCGTCGGGCAGCATTTGCCTGCCAGATGTCGAAAAGGGGCAATCGACATCGTGCACTTTTTCAGGATTAAGACTTTCTTCGCTCTGAGTTAAATGAGTATATTGCTCCATCGGCGGGTTCCACCACTGACCCGCGGGACAATACGGTTATAAACCGCGACCGTGTCGAGACTCTGGGCGATCCATCTGGTTAGTTTTGGTAATCAGATGTCTAATTTTCACCCTCTACGTTGCGAAGAGGGGGAGGGGGTTCCTCCTACACCGTCGAACTCACAGAGAGAAGATCCCTCCTCTCCAAGGAAAATTTGGCCAATCAGCAAGGTTCTTTGCTCGTTCTGGTCATCGTTCGGACGACGGAATGCCTGCTCCTTTTATGATTTGTATTGCTTGTGTAAAAGTACACCGATTTGCATGATATTTGTGATAATTTTAATTGGGAGAAGGCCAGGAATCCATTAGTGTTACTTTCATATCGATACGATAAAGAATAAAGAATTTCTTAATACGCTGTAATGAATATTTCACCCTCCACTGTAGGTCGCCGACCTCGATTCGCTGCGGTCGGCCAAGGATTCATACCTGTTTCAGAAAAACTGTATTCTTTATTCTTTATCGTATCATTATGGAAGTGATACCGATGGATTCTTTACGTTTTTTAAATGAAAATTATACCAAATTTCATGTAAATCGGACTATTTTTAACGAAGTTATGGAAATCAATTTATTATGAAGAATTCTTAATTACAATCCGATTTGTGTCGTTTTTGGACCATTTTCATCGGGAAAACATAAGGAAACGATCCATGCCACTTTCGCCAAGATCCGGTGCGAAATGTAGAATTTTTGATTCGCCACGTCTTAGGGGGCAACATTGTACGGCCCCCCCTGGTCTCGAGGGTCGAAGTCCTTGAAGGCACGGCTTATCTACGGCGTTGCCTCTGGAGTCTTGGCTGCCAGGCTCGTCGCGCGCCTCAGGATTTCTGCACTGTCGGAAATCCTGAGGCGCGCGACGAGCCTGATTTCAAGTGCCGTTTTTCCTTTTCTAACTACCTTTTCTGTCTCTTATGTAAACTCTTCTGGAGTCGAGGTTGGAGCGCGGGCAGGAGCGTGGTGCTTTCTGGCGCGCGGGCAGGACTGTGGTGCTTTCTTGCGCGCCACGCAAGAGCGTGGGTGAAAAATTTGACCTGCATCACGAGCAATCAGAAGACTACCCCCTTCTTCAAAAGATCTTGCATATTACATCTCTTCATCATTTATCTTAGATATAACATCACTTGCATACCGATATGTATTTATTGTCTATTAATATTAGTTTTTATATTAAAACAAGCAGTGACATGGTAATTATTGCCGTTGATAGTAATAATTATGATCGTCACAACAGGGAATGTGTTAACTGCAATTTCATTTGCCATCGCATTGTCGGGGAAACATTTGGACATTTTTTAAAGTACCCTTGTAAAATTTTACAGTCGTTATAACTGAGTCATAAAACATTTCCAGAATTTGTAGCATCTTCAGGTCAACCAAATGTAGCTTCCTAAAAACAGATGTTTCAGTGTACTCTACAGTAACAGTATTTATGATATCCTCTACTAGCCAGGTATATCGAGGAATTCGTATACTTTTCGCGAACATATATCGCGATCGTGTCTTGCCGATCGTTTCGCAGATCGATCATATACATCGAACAGGTAGTACACAATACACCACTGCGGTGGATCGTGGAAAAAACATGTAGATGGAGTCGACGTAGAAATATCAGGCCGAACTCGCTGTCTCTAAGTAGTGGCGAGTATAATCTTCTGGCGTGCACGAAGGAGCGTCGCTCCAGCGTTCACGTACTTTTGCGTGCCGCGCGGCGTGTGACGCGCCGGAACGCGCGCCGGAACGACCGTGTAAAGGCACCTAATATGGTATTTATTTATGTACGTATATGGACGTATTCAGTATTCACAGACTATTTGGTAGCAATGAAAATACATATATATGTAAATAAATAATAAGATACAAATTATGATTCAACAGGAGACAGAAAGTAAAAACTTATCACTCTGGTATCGATTTAAATGATATACATAATTCTTTCCGTCTCGGTCCTCTCGTAATAGCTGGCTTTCAAGCCGATCGCGTCCGAGTTTTGCCAAGCCGACCTGAAATCAACTTGCCCGCTCATGGCGGTCATGCTTGTAGCCCGAATCGAGTCTCGGGATCCTGAAACCGTCTGGATCTCGAGCAATACGAAAGTATCGGGACCCCGTCCGATTCCGTCCGAAATTTTCCGACCCGTCCCGAGGGCCGAGAATCCGAGCCGCGGGACGATCCGCACACTCCTATTCGTAACGCGTGTTCTCTCGTCATCGCAGAACACGAGTGAGCCAGAAGGGGTGGGGATAGCGCCAAGCTTCTGTCATGTATAGGCCAAACCGAGCTGCAGCGTAGAAATACACGCATCAGAATAGGTGTACCTGAGGCCTTAGCTCCGAAAAAATTCAGGGAGCTTTATTAGTCAGAACACTGATTCTTTCTCGATAGCTTCATCTCGTATTGGTCTACGTATAACTTCGTGACGCACACAACTACATATGTACTACGCTGACAATAAGATTGTGATGGCTGATTTCTCCTCGATCGCTGTTCACGAAAAAGAAACGACCGGCCAATATATTTGAATACGACCTTAGGATAAAGATATAATGGAAGATGAAAAATTATTCGAAGCCAAAGATGAAAGGCCTTCGAATAAACAAAGGAAACTAATAAATACCCGAAGCTAAATAGAATTTTAGATTTAGGGGAGGGTTTACACACCCTCCCCCAAACCTCGTGTCGATCGGCCACTGGGGCCATTCGGAAGTATATTCTTTTAATTAAATAATGCCCATCTCTGCATAGGAGCGTAAAGAATTACAAAAAAAAAATCAAGGAGTCAACTGTTGACCGATTTGGAGACTTTTCCTTGTTATATGTTATATACAATAGTCAGAAGAATAATAATAAAAGCAATAATTGCTGTAACTTCCACATTCTGAAAATATGATATCAGTAAATCACTACTTCCAGTGATATTAAAAAATTCCAATCTCTTTTTTTATTTGAAATAATGTGGCCATATAATTATAAAATATATTCGGCAGCGGTGATGTATGTGTTACGGTAAAACCGTTAATTTAGTAAATGCAGACAATTCCCAGCAGTTCCTAGTCAATGTATGCCTAAAATGCATATAACCTAACCTAAAGTCGTCCGAAAATGCATTGAATGACTGCATCACGCTTTTACTATGGCTTGTGTATCCAGCTAACGCTTCAGTTTTACTATGATTCCACGTTGGCAGTCCTCCCGAGTAGGCGCCATCTCGTGTCCACTAGCTCAACTAAATTTGTCACGTGACTTGCTCTGTATTATCGCCAATATGGCGGAACTCGTATTTGGGAATGCAATCACGGGGATACGTTGTTTGTCCTTATATGAACAGATTTTACGCTGGGCGAGGTCTCATTCGAAAGTGGAAAGTTCCATGCACAGCGCTCTGGTCATCGTTTGAGTCACAAAACTCTTTTAGTGACCTAAAAATACTTGGATTCCTGCGGGTGTATTTTGTCAACTTTTGCTCTACTTTGAACACTCGTATTATTAGATATCAACACAATTTCGTCCAACCATGACCAGAGCGCTGTGCACTGAACCTTCCTCTTTCGAATGAGACCTCATCCAGCCCAAAACTTGCTCATATAAGGACAAACAACGTATCCCCCCAAACCCATGTTTCGGGCACATTATGTGGGTATTACAGCGCGCTGCATTACCCGTGTCTACCCCCTTAAGATGAAAATTATTTCAAAATTGTGTACCTTTAGATTAAAAGTAAATAGTAAAATTACCAAATGTAATAAGAAAAAATTTGCTAGTAAGAGCATGGCCATGCATGAAAATACTAAATAAAGTTTATTTTTAATAATGCCTATTCCTTTGTATTACATTATTAAATTCTTCATCATATTTTCACGATTGATTTATAAATATATTTTTTAGGAAAAAAAACAACATTCTATTGTTGCGTGGCCGTCTGGATTCCTTGGAATCTTCGTGGGGAATTTGGCGAGGGACGATGCCCGTGGAGTGCTAAGGCACTCTGCTCCTTGAACGCGGATTATTTGAGTGATAAATATAATGAAAATAGTAATAAGAACGGAATGAAACTACTTGAACTTAATAAATTTGTAACTGTAATGAAGGAAAATAAACGATTTTAAACACAATTTCAATCTGAACTGAACTTTTATTAACGCGACTATTCGTAACGGCTTTCCAGGCTCAAGTGACGCTTCCAAAGGTTCATCGCTTTTTCACCTTTTGTTAATTACAAAATGTCTTAGTTTCTAAGAGCCAATTGCAAATTTACAGATTTATTAGCTAAATTCCTATTCGTCGATTTGACACAACAACAAGCGTTTAACTACATGGCGCTGGAATTACACACCTAGGAGAAGGAAGGAAGGAGAAGTTCATTTATTCAAACACTCGTTGCCAAGTGGATATCGATTAGTTTTTAATCTTGAAGTCCTCTCATTAAAAGATCTCTAACTATTTTCAAACCCCTCGGGCTAGTGCGAGCTTCACCTTGTCTCCCTTTCCTATTACATTCGTGTGATCCGCCTCGAACTTCACACTTCTGGAGTTTAAATTACGCGCCGCTAGACGGGAGTCGCAACACTATCATACGACTGATTAAGGTATGTGAGAAACTGTATTATAGATTTGATTTTTTCCAGAAATCTTTCCTATATTCTGTTCTCCTCAGTTAAAATATCCTATCTAGCATTTTTTCATTTTTCAAGCTATGTTGAAATATTTGAAGTTCCACACGTCTTTTAATAATAATAATAATAAATTATTTTTTTATTCTTTTTGCCTTTATTCTTTTATAATATTCGATACAACGTAGTGGAGTTAGAAACACAATGTACATACAGAAAGGGCGAGGCTCAGTGTCGCTGTTATTATGCCTGACCCGAAATTTACCTTTTTAGTCTTTTACCTTTTAAGTAAAGTTAGAGAACCCTACGTGCTCCGTAGAGATCTAGAAACAGTATAATTTAACCTAACATGTTTTAATTTGTATGAAGAACGGCAGAAGGAAATAGTACAACTTCAGTTTTCTCGGTTATTTCAAAATGTGCCCGCCAATTTGCGACTTCCGCTATAGGCTAAAATGGTGGACACATCTGCCGATCACTAGTCAGAACCGTAGTCGTCTGTGTCCGCATTTGGCTGCGTTCTGAGGTGCAGAGCCTGATGTCAGAGCCTGATGTCAGATCGGCAGCAGTTGGACAGCAGATTCTGCCGTCTGCTAGTCACAGCCAACAGCGCCATCTGAGGGGCAGACTATTCAAACAATTCCCTATCCGTGACGTCACATGGCCGTCCCTATACACCAACACAAATGTAGCGTTATTGCTGTAGGTGCATCCCTACCCCTATATATCCTGCCAACCGATTGTGCAGTGGATTAAATAATTAATACTACTTATTTCTAAAAATATTTATTCAATCTTTACAATTGTTACAGAATAATATATGTAGCGCATATAAATTCGAGGAAGAACATTCAATATTTACATTTATAAATTCATGTAGAATACGTCCCGTAACCAGTGGTACATATCTATTAGGTCTGATATCAGAAGATTTCCTATATTTTCAACTTCTTTTTTCTGTAGAATCTCCATACCCCATATTGTGTTAGCGCTGAAAACAAATAGAACATTAGTATAAAATTAAACGTAACGTATATTGTTGCGACTCCCGTCTAGCGGCGCGTAATTTAAACTCCAGAAGTGTGAAGTTCGAGGCGGATCACACGAATGCAATAGGAAAGGGAGACAAGGTGAAGTTCGCACAAGCCCGAGGGGTTTGAAAATAGTTAGAGATCTTTTAATGAGAGGACTTCAAGATTAAAAACTGATCGATATCCACTTGGCAACGAGTGTTTAAATAAATGAACTTCTCCTTCCTTCCTTCTCCTAGGTGTGTAATTCCAGTGCCTGGTAGTTAAACGCTTGTTGTTATGTCAAATCAACGAATAAGAATTCAGCTAGTTAATTAAGAAATTTGCGATTGGTTCTTAGAATCCTAGACATTTTGGTAATTAACAAAAGGTGGAAAAGCGATGAACCTTCGGAAGCGTCACTTGAGCCTGGAAAGCCATTGCGAGTAGTCGCATTAATAAAAGTTCAGTTCAGATTGAAATTGTGTTTAAAATCGTTTATTTTCCTTCATTACAGTTACAAATTTATTAAGTTCAAGTAGTTTCATTCCGTTCTTATTACTATTTTCATTATATTTATCACTCAAATAATCCGCGTTCAAGGAGCAGAGTGCCTTAGCACTCCACGGGCATCGTCCCTCGCCAAATTCCCCACGAAGGATCCAAGGAATCCAGACGGCCACGCAACAATATATAAACAGGATACATGCGATACTTACTTCAGCACCATCTCCGCACAGCACACACCCTAGGCGATCATGCATGCTCCTGCAAACAGTAATATTTATAAGAAAACATGAGTGAAATTATTATTTACGAAACAAAACGCTAAACATTCGCACTTCGCGCATAAACATACTTTTCTGTAATGAAGTTAGAATTTCGACCGTAAAATTAAAAAAAATTAAAATATGATTTCGGCGCACAGTTTCGGTCAGTTAAAAAAATATAAAAGCTAATTTGAAAGTATAGAAAATATCATCTTCCGACGTTTCGGTCAATATTTAAACCTTTATCAAGGAAAGTTAGAATAACTAAATACCGTGTATGTTTTTATGTAGCCGGCTTAATAGAAACGTGCGACGTACGAGTCTGTTGAACAGTGACTGAGAACACCAAAATACAGAAGGCAAGAGCATCCAGAGGGCAAAGCCAATCGCGTGACCGACGACAAAGTAACGGCTGGAACCGTTGAATATTATGAAATAAATCAAACGCGCGGAATTCCGAAACCTCACAACACAACTGCCAATGTAACAGGATTAATTATTGATATGATAAATAATCCGCCACTCAAGGCATTACATAACTTTAAAAGTAATATGTATAAAACAGTCGAACCATAGAAACTATGAAAACCAAAATTCTAATAGAAAAATGCATCATTCGGCCTTATTATTTCAATAAGGTTGCGTAATAGTTTTGCATTTTAGGTGTTTCATACCTAAGGTTTACGCTAGGTTGTTTAATCATATGTAATGTTTCTAATAGAATTCTCTGATGTAATTTGGTTTCCTTGTCAGCGACTTTGACGTTGTTGTAGTCAAATCTATGGCCGGTATTCTCAGTCGCTACTTATTCTTAAGCAAATGCTTAAGCATGCGGCATCCTCTACTAACCTAGTAGCTAGTAAAGGATACCGAATGCTTAAGCCAGGCATGGAACTAAAGTGAACGCAGCGGCCGTTTTTCGGAGGCAACGCCTCCTTTCTCCCGCCGCGCGTCTTGGCCCCCGCGGCGGGCCATCTGGGGATAAAAATGGATAGGAAAAACGCGTTTTACTATCAAAATTTTAAATACGTTTGGGAAAACTTATTCGCGCTCCGAATTTTTTCCATGTTCGGGTCAACATATTTGTGCGAATGTTCGTTCTCAAAAATGCGTGCCATTACGACAGAACAGCGCACACGTCTAAGCGATTCCCCGCTTTCAACTTTAATACGTATAACGTCGACCAGCCTCCCCGTTGATATTTTAGATATGCCCAGCACGTCTAAACGTGCGCGAAAATTAATTTTTCCCAAACGTATTTAAAATTTTGATAGTAAAACGCGTTTTTCCTATCCATTTTTATCGCGTGACACAGTGGAATAGGCCTACAGGGGATACCACTGACAAAAAAAATGCATCGATAATAGTACCCCATGGGTGATGCGGAAATCTATTGATACGGGTGTCGCCCCAATGCGCCACGCGCGGTTCATATGGTACGGGTCTGAGGCGCTCGAAGCTCCTAGGGCCGCCGCGGGGGCCAAGACGCGCGGCGGGAGTAAGGAGGCGTTGCCTCCGAAAAACGGCCGCTGCGTTCACTTTAGTTCCATGCCTAGCTTAAGCATTTGCTTAAGAATAAGTAGCGACTGAGAATACCGGCCTATGATCGAACTCTATTGAGCGCTTGGTTAATCCAGTGTGTTGGAGGGGAGGTGAAAAAATATTCCTCTTGTGTTCATAAATACGTTTCTCTAATAGTCTGGATGTCTGCCCAATGTACACTTGGTTACATCCCATGCCAGGAATTGAGTAAACTATGTTAGAGTTTTTAAGCAATGATATTTTATCTTTGATCGGGGGAAATAGACATTTACTATAAAAAGGTAATTTGAAAATTGTATGAATTCCTGCTTTTCTGAAAATTCTTTTAATATCATTTGAAATGTTGTTAAGGGGGCCGTCTCCGCGGGCCTTGAATGTGTGCGTACGCTCACACAAGCTAGGAAAAGCGTGTACGTATACGCGTGTAGTAAACAAACCGTAAATTACAACTTTCGTCCTGGAATCGGCCAGAAGGAAGTTTTTGCGAGTGCAGTTGCCTTCAGTAGACATCTGTGCAGGATGGTCTGGTGCGTTTGAATGCTAATAAAAGGTATGACCACTGTATTTTTCCAACTAATTGGTCCAGTTTTCCTAGTTTTTCTTCTTTACGTTTTTCAACTATTAACGGATGTTAGATCTCAAAAATACGTTCCCTGATAATTGCCGAAATCATCTCTCCAGGGTAACCATTACGTTTCAAAGTGTCCTTAACAAGAAGCAAGTTAACTGGTCGAAATTCAGGGTCCGCAAGTAAAACAGCACGATCTATTAACCCTTTTATCAGTCCTACTTTGTGTTGCATGGGATGAGCAGAAAAAAAATTGATGTATCTACCTGACCAACTCGGTTTATGATACCAATTGGTAATTAATTTATTGTTTGACCTAATGACCAATGTGTCAAGAAAATTTAGACAAGAATCCTCTTCAATCTCATAAGTGAATTGCAGTCTATGATGAAAACTGTTGAAAGTGTCAAGCAATGTTTGTAGATCTTCTAAATTGATGCAACTAATAATGTCATCTACATATCTTTTATATAAAATAGGTTGAAATGGTACCTTTGAGAGAGAGATCGCCTCTAACCTTTCCATCACTATGTTGGCGATAACAGGAGAAATTGGGGAACCCATCGCCGTTCCAAAACCTTGTTTGTGAAAACCACATTGAACAAAAAGATGTTCGTTTCCAAAACAAATTTTACCGCTTGGACGAATCCATCAAGATCAATTTTTGTATGTTGCTCAATTTCTGTCCAACGGTGATGCAAAACCTGTATCGCTAAATCAACAGGAACATTAGTGAACAGAGACACTACATCGAGAGATACCAAACGCAGTGATTCATCAGGCAGCTGGATATTCCTGATTTCTTTGCAAAATTGCCAACTATCAACGGTATGATATGGAGTATATTGGCAAGAAAACTCGATAATTTGTATGTAGGACCATCAATAGATGAAACAATGATTCTCCAAGACAGGGTTTCTTTATGTGTTTTCGGAAGGGCGTATGCTCTAGGTACAATAGAATTGTAGGTCTTTAAAAGTTTGCCCATTTGTTCGCTTATTTGCTGCTTCTTCACCATGTTAGAAACAATAGAGTTGGATCTCCTCTCAAAAGTAAATGTATATTCAAATCTGCTAACTGTATATGTGGTTTCGTCATTCAACATCTTCATCACGTCCGTGATATAAAAATCTTTGCTAACTAGAACCGTAGTGTTTGCTTTATCAGACTTTAAAACCAATAAGTTATTATTTTTGTTACGTATGTGGAATTTTCCCATACGCCGCTCTCAAATATTTTTCGAGCTCGCGTCGGCGAAGGGAAAACGCCCTAAAAATCCTTTTAGTTTATCATACACCACTAAGGGGGGTCATGATCTCTACCATCTGGATCGCGACCATGGGAACGGGAGTGACTCGACGACGACCCCGAAGGATTTCCTTATATGGAAATTTCTAACGCATCCCCACTCATTTTTGGGACTATATAAACCCTTTGGTTTCTACCCTCGTTGGTTAAAAGCTATAGAGTCACGCGTAAAGTCACGTCGTGTCACGCTCGCACAGAGTTGGTTATATTCAGTAAGATCAAGCTAAGGTCCCTGTCAGAATCAATAGTTAACCTCATAGAATCCGCGAGTTCGGTTTATATTCTATTTGGCATATTGTAATAGCCACTCTTACGCCCCGCATCGCCAGTGCGTCAACACCGTGCAATTAGTGGTAACATACACACTTTATTTAATTACCAAATCGCGACACTTACATTTGTACAATAACCAAGTATTGAATATACGAATGGTGTTACGTGTAAATTGAGTAGATTCGTTAAACCTATCTCTTACCCAGCGATCCTTATAATATTAGTAGTATTCACCCACCGATACAACTTTACCGCTCGAGTTGTATCAATTTTAATTAAGAGTTACGAGGCTTTACTAACATTTCCCGCGACTCCCCGATTTCGCATCGGGTTCGTTCGCAACCCTTCAACCAAAACAAGGAATCTTCTCCAATCCAGCGGCTCCCCGATTTAGCATCGGGTTCGTCCACGAAACCTCACCCTCCTACGGCTCCCTGATTTCGCATCAGGTTCGTCTGTAAATCTACCAACTTCCGAACAGCTCCCTGGTCTCGCACCAGGTTCGTCTGTGAATAATCCAACCTCCTAACAGCTCCCTGGTGTCGCGCCAGGTTCGTCTGTGAACTTCATCCTAGTGACTCCCCGATTTCGCATCGGGTTCGTTCACGACGTATCACCCTCCTGCGGCTCCCTGATTATTAAAATCAGGTTCGTCCGCGTTTGACTCCATTCCCAGAGGCTCCCTGATTTCGCATCAGGTTCGTCCTCGCCGTCAATAATCCTAGCGGCTCCCTGATTTCGCATCAGGTTCGTCCGCGCTCCTAACTAACAAACTCATAAACCGTATTCCTTGGGAAATACCCTTCTCGCCGGCCTCTCGCGTTGCCGCAGCCCCGGCTCGTAACAGAACTGGTGACAGCGGTGGGATACTACTGCATTAGAATCGCTGTAAAATTTGGGTTTTTAAATACGTTAAAATCACTCGTAATTTATTATCGACGATATACTAGTTTTCTCTAGTCAAGTCACTTATTTATTTTAAAATGGCAACTACACAGGCGAACGTTTCTTCTAACGACATTATGAACTTGACAGTTTCAATTGCAAACTCAATGTCACTCTTGACGCAACGGACATGTATACAGAACATCACAATGTCAATTCCAATCTTCGATGGTGAAAGTCCAACCTTGTCGCGCTTCGTACAAAACGTGGAAGACGGGTTAACTTTGATTCCTGCGGGTACGGAAGCTGAGTATCTTGCAATAATTCTAACGAAACTGATCGGTCCGGCACGCAGGTGCACATTAGAGCATAAATTCGACTCTGTTAAGTTATTAGTCCAACATTTGAAAAAGAGATTCGCGCCGGGAAGAAGTTTGTCATATTTTCAAGTCGAAATCGCGAAACTAAGCATTCGCGAAGGAGAAAGTCTGCGACAGTACGTCGACAGGACTAGTCATCTCGTTTATTGTGCGCGCGGAGCTATTCGGGAAAGATATCTGGATCACGCTGAAGACTTCGTCAAAGAAATGGAAAAAGACGTTAAGGAAAACTTCATCGATGGTTTACCGGATCGAATTTCCTGGAAAGTGTCGGCTCAGACTCAAGACATTAAAACACTTGAAGAAGCTTACGACGTCGTGCTACAGATAGACAGAAAATTAAGGAATCGGCGACAGTCGTCCCGTAATGAATCACCCTCCAGGTGGTCACGCCGAGACCATTCCGCCGAAGATTCTCGTCGACACGACCGTGAAGTGTCATACCCGCACTCTCCGAGTAGATACGACCAGAACAGGGATCGGTATACAAGAACATCTGGTTTTGAAGAGGACCGAGAAGGACGAACACCCACGACGGCTTGGACTTTGCGTCACCGGAGCCCCTCGAAATCGCCTTCTTATCGCTCCGACTCATCGTACGCAGATGATGGAGAAAAATATTATTCTATTCTAAAAAATCCCGATAAAGATCGCAAGCCGAGTTTATACTGTTGGCATTGCGGTACAGCCGGACATGACGGAAAATCCTGTAGGAAACAACCGCGTAGTCCGAGATATCAACGAGATTCGCGAGATTCATCCGTTGAATCAAACAAGTCTTTAAACTTCGACCGCGCTCAACGTATAGGCGACACGATGAGCGGAAACAAGGAAGCTCGCCAAAGGACAGTCCGCTTCGAGGAGGAACTCTCATCAAGGAAGCACCTGCCCCACGCATCAACATCAAGGTTCCAGAACTGGAGTCAGGAACGGGTGAATTCCTAATCGATGGTGGAGCATCTGTTAATTTAGTAGTCATTAACGCTCTGGGAGAAAAAGCCGCGATAAACTCTCGTGAAGAAATCGAATTAACCGGAATTACTACTAATCCAATTCATACTTTGGGAACAACAATTCTTCATATCCACGAAGCTCCCGCACTTTTCTACGTAGTAAAAGAGCTTGCAATAGAAGCAGACGGACTTATAGAAAGCCCATTTTTAAAACAAGAGGAGGCCGAAATTTCCTATTATCATAAGACTATGGTCTTGAAGAACAAACCAACTCGACCTCTACGTTTTTCAAATTATCAAGACGTACCTCAAACAAAAGTACTACTGACGTCGACCAAACATCGTATCGAACCTAGGACGTCTCAACAGATTGCTATAACTATAGCAAACCCCAGGATGAAGGAAGGATATTTACCGCGTATCAAGACCCTCGAACATCTCTACATAGGGGAAGCAGTTGTGAGGAATAATAAAGGAAAATGCTACGTTATGGCAACAAACACCAGCGATGTACCCCTAGACGTAGAGATAGAACCACAAACATTGGAGCCATTCGATATATTCAGTTCGTCAGATGAAGATTTTCACCCATCTGTAGAACACCCGTCAAAATTCAAAACAAACGAAGATAGAATACAAAAAATTTTAGAATCCTTAAACACCAAACATTTGAACAAGGAGGAACTAGATTTCGTTACCAATTTAGTTAGAGATTTTCCCGATCGTTTTTATCTTCCTGGAGATAAACTTGGAAAGGCCCGCGACTTTAAACATTCAATTCATACATCTAATGATATTCCAATCAACACAAGACAATATCGTTATCCTCCCATACATCAAAAGGAAATTCAAAAACAAATCAGCGCGTTATTATCAAATGGTATAATTACACCTTCAAAATCTCCATACAATTCTCCTTTATGGATCGTACCGAAGAAAGAAGATGAGAACGGAGTGAAGCGTTCGCGTCTGGTAATCGATTTCCGTGGCCTCAACGATATAACTATTTCCGATAAGTACCCATTACCTCAAATCACGGAGATATTAGATCGATTAGGAGGAGCTAAATATTTTTCAGTCTTTGATCTCGCCAGTGGATTTCATCAAATAGAAATGGATCCGAAAGATAGAGCAAAAACAGCATTCACTACTCCAAATGGACACTACGAATTCACTCGAATGCCTTTCGGATTAAAGAATGCACCACCCACCTTTCAACGCCTGATGGATCAAGCGCTCACTGGACTTCAAGGAACAGACCTCTTTGTTTATTTGGATGACATAGTGATTTACGCATCATCGTTACAGGAACATAATATCAAAGTCAAAAAGCTGTTGAACCGCCTCCGAGAACATGGATTAACCCTCCAGACCAACAAATGTCAATTCTTGCGAAAGGAAGTGGCGTACCTTGGACACATTATTTCAAAGGAAGGAGTAAGACCTGACCCTAGGAAATTAAAATCTGTTCAAGATTTTCCCACCCCCACAACGCAGAAAAACATTCAACAATTCTTGGGACTCGTAGGATATTATCGAAGATTCGTACCTAATTTCACCACAAAAGCTAAGCCTTTAATCAATTTATTAGAAAAAGGCATCAAATTCAAATGGACAGAAGAACAAGATCAGAGTTTTAAGCAATTGCGTAGCGAACTTTGTCAACAACCCATATTACAATACCCAGATTTCAGTAAACCTTTCATTGTAACAACAGATGCATCTGATTATGCTATTGGAGCCGTACTCAGTCAAGGGGAGATAGGAAACGACCTGCCGATTGCCTACGCATCCCGTAGCCTAAATAAACCTGAGAAGAATTATTCAGCTACGGAAAAGGAATGTTTGGCCATGGTTTACGCCGTAAGATACTTCAGGCCCTACATCTACGGAACCCCATTCACCCTCGTTACAGATCACAGACCACTTGTCTGGTTACATTCTGTCAAGGACCCAACTTCTAGGCTTATGAAGTGGAAGCTCCGACTTTTAGAGTACGAGTATCGGGTTGTCCATAAATCCGGAAAGACGAATAAGAACGCAGACGCATTATCGCGCAATCCTACGTCTGCCTGCCTACCACTTATTCCACGAGAGCTGAAGGATCCCGACTTCAAGGCCCAGATACCGAAAACAGACGCCAACGTCGAAACTATTGGACATCGCATACGACAGTTACGACGAGATAGGGAAATTCGACCCAAGTACCGAGAGACAAGCAGCAGCTCAGATGAAATAGAAGAAACCGCACGTGGGAACGTTCAACATTCTCCAATAATACACAAGAACCGATCTTTTCCCAGCCTATCTCAAGAGATAACCATGCCAGATGAACGCCAGGAAACCATAAACAGTTTTTCGCCCGCAGCAAACTCCACTCAAATCATCCCTTTAGATAAGGACCAGACCGTCTTCGACAATTTGATATCCTTTGAGGAGCCGTTCGAAAATACTGTAATAGAAAATGCAAGGAACGTCCAACTAGATTTACTCAGTACCCCGCAAATATCATCGGAGGTCATGGAAGAACCTTTACAACCCTCAATAAACCAACTACCTGCAGGAGCTACAACCGAAGCAAGTGTAGGACAACCACCTGACAGCAGGTCAACTCAGCCTAGGGTCTTTGACCGCACACTTGATCCTTACCCATTCTTCACTACTGACATCGAGAATTCAAGCGACCTTGACGATCTGGAAGGGATCCCATTAGACCGACCACATAAAATTATTGTTTCTTCGAATAACTTTACCGCTGAAGAAGAACATTACGTACATTTCATTTCTGCCGACTGCAATTTAGTAAATCCCGTTGGAAAATTACTGCTGGATACTGAACTAATTAATAAACAAAATCTTCTAGCAGCACAACCGAAAAAGGGACAGGTGATAACTACAGACAATGGATTATTTAAAACTTTCAGTATAATAATCTCAGACAACTTCTTTGATAATATTAAAAGAGTAGATGTGTTCAATGGATTGAAAACTCTTTCACACACATTGGATCAAAATCAGATTAGATCATTTCGAATTTCTGCCACGGGAGACCTTCACAAAATACCGTCCAACGAATTTGTCAAGATATTAGAAGAGGTTTTCATAGGAACGAGCTTGCAGATTACTCTATGCAACTGTACCATCACCACACCATCCGAAGAAGACAGACTGCACATCATCAGCGAGGCTCACGACAGTTTAATCGGAGGACATAAAGGGGTAACGAAGACATACAAACGCATTCGATCAAAATTCCATTGGCCACAAATGCGCAACGACATTCAAGACACCATCCGAAGATGCCAGAGTTGTCAAGAACAGAAATTAGTCCGAGCAAAAACTCGTCAGCCGATGTTGATCACCGACACACCTATAGGAGCATTCGACAAAATTTCCTTAGATACAGTAGGACCTTTACCAATTACACCCAGTGGGAACAGACACATTCTCACCATCCAAGATAACCTAACGAAATATTGCGTAGCCGTAGCAATACCTAACATTCGAGCTGCTACAATTGCAGATGCTTTCGCCAGACACTTCATTGCGATTTACGGTACACCTCGCGCAATATTAACAGACAAAGGAACTAGCTTCATCGGAACACTTATGACCAACCTATCTGAAATATTTAAAATCAAACAAATAACAACCTCGGGATATAGACCACAAACAAACGGATCTCTGGAACGGAGTCACATCGTCCTCACTGAATACCTCAAGCATTACATGGATAATTACGAAGACTGGGATTTATTGATACCGTTCGCAATGTTCTCTTACAACACATCCGTTCATGAAGCAACAAATTTCACCCCATACGAATTAATCTTTGGAAAGCCTGCCCGAGAACCAAGTTCTTTTCCAACCGGTGAAAAATTAAAGTCATTTGGAGACTACTTAGTAGAATTAATAACACACATGACTCGAATCCGAAATATAGCCTCAGATAATCTGAATTATTTTCCGTCCACGGCACAACGTTAAGCCAACCGTATGCCCAAATATGGTCATTATCACCCTGCAAACGAGACATACCCTGGCAAGCAGTGAGAGTCTACCTGAAGGGTACTCTACCCTTCCAACCGCCTTCTCGCCAATATTCAACCAACTCTGGACGGAATCACAGCCACGCTGACGCTCGACCGACTACTCGGATAACCACCACTGGACATCATCGAGCACTGGTTGCAAATCGGCTACGTGGTGCCCAGCCACGAATAACCTTTTTTTTTTTTTTTTTTTTTTTTTTATAGAGGGGGAAAATGCTTTATGCATACCCCGGCGCAAGAAATACCGGGGTTATGTGGGACTCCCCGGGATATCCCGGGCTACCCACTAAAAACCCACCTCTAGGTGCCGCCTTGCTATAGCCCCTAAGCTGGGGGGGGGGGCTTAATATATTACTGCCCCCCCAGCCTCCCATCCACGGATGGGAGGGGTTCGCACCTTTACCGGTAATGGACACACCGATATTTCGCCTTAATCCCACCGTCGTCCATATAGGGGAGCGACGGGGGGAACCACCATGGTGCGTAGGGGAATACCCACCGCACTGAAATATAAATAAATAAATACAAATAAAACACCATAAAAAGCGGTGACGGAATAAATACGCGGATAAAAAGTAAAGTAATAAATAGAAAAATGAATAAGTAAATAAAATACTCCACCAAAAGCGGTGGCGGAATAAATACGCGGATAAAATAAAGTAGTGACAGGGTAAAAATAAAACACCAAAATGGTGGCGTGAAAAATACGCGGATAAAAGTAGGAATAAATAAGTAAATAAATAACATAAAATAAAATAAGTAAATAAATAAACACAAACACCCGGACACGACGGAATAAATACGCGGAAACACATCGGTCGGGACCTACTAAGACACTAAAGAATAGGGAGAGGATAAAATCATGCCCCACGGCCATGGGTCACCGACCACTGGCCGTGAGCCAGGGCACCAAAGACCCCCCGGGGGGGGTTGTCCTCCTCGCCTTAGCCGGCCTGGGGTTTCCACCCGCCGCTGGAGGGCCGTTCTTTCTTTTCCTGGCCCTCCGCCTATTCAGGAGCGCCCTGGCAGCCGCCTCCTCCCGGGCCCGTCTGCCCTGCTCCTCACGAGTCCTCTTTTCAAGCTCGACCTCCTTATGGGCTCTATCGCCCATACTTTCTCGGCAAAGGCCCGGAAGGCCGTCCATTTCTCGGCCGAGCCCGCGGCCAACCCTATCACCGTGGCGACCGCCACCGGGGCACCCAGGGCCCCCTCCAACTCCGCACGTTCGGAGTTATAGGAGGGGCAGGGCCACGAATAACCTCCTACCTTCTCAACACACCTAGCGATAAGTACTCCACACCACACTACACCCGACAATTTTCTTTTCACACTTTGGCTTACGAAAGGATTTGTGGGGCGTTTTTCCTTCTTCTGAAAAGCATCACGAGAATCGCGATGTTTTGTCTTAGGGGGGAGATGTTACGTATGTGGAATTTTCCCATACGCCGCTCTCAAATATTTTTCGAGCTCGCGTCGGCGAAGGGAAAACGCCCTAAAAATCCTTTTAGTTTATCATACACCACTAAGGGGGGTCATGATCTCTACCATCTGGATCGCGACCATGGGAACGGGAGTGACTCGACGACGACCCCGAAGGATTTCCTTATATGGAAATTTCTAACGCATCCCCACTCATTTTTGGGACTATATAAACCCTTTGGTTTCTACCCTCGTTGGTTAAAAGCTATAGAGTCACGCGTAAAGTCACGTCGTGTCACGCTCGCACAGAGTTGGTTATATTCAGTAAGATCAAGCTAAGGTCCCTGTCAGAATCAATAGTTAACCTCATAGAATCCGCGAGTTCGGTTTATATTCTATTTGGCATATTGTAATAGCCACTCTTACGCCCCGCATCGCCAGTGCGTCAACACCGTGCAATTAGTGGTAACATACACACTTTATTTAATTACCAAATCGCGACACTTACATTTGTACAATAACCAAGTATTGAATATACGAATGGTGTTACGTGTAAATTGAGTAGATTCGTTAAACCTATCTCTTACCCAGCGATCCTTATAATATTAGTAGTATTCACCCACCGATACAACTTTACCGCTCGAGTTGTATCAATTTTAATTAAGAGTTACGAGGCTTTACTAACATTTCCCGCGACTCCCCGATTTCGCATCGGGTTCGTTCGCAACCCTTCAACCAAAACAAGGAATCTTCTCCAATCCAGCGGCTCCCCGATTTAGCATCGGGTTCGTCCACGAAACCTCACCCTCCTACGGCTCCCTGATTTCGCATCAGGTTCGTCTGTAAATCTACCAACTTCCGAACAGCTCCCTGGTCTCGCACCAGGTTCGTCTGTGAATAATCCAACCTCCTAACAGCTCCCTGGTGTCGCGCCAGGTTCGTCTGTGAACTTCATCCTAGTGACTCCCCGATTTCGCATCGGGTTCGTTCACGACGTATCACCCTCCTGCGGCTCCCTGATTATTAAAATCAGGTTCGTCCGCGTTTGACTCCATTCCCAGAGGCTCCCTGATTTCGCATCAGGTTCGTCCTCGCCGTCAATAATCCTAGCGGCTCCCTGATTTCGCATCAGGTTCGTCCGCGCTCCTAACTAACAAACTCATAAACCGTATTCCTTGGGAAATACCCTTCTCGCCGGCCTCTCGCGTTGCCGCAGCCCCGGCTCGTAACATTTTCTTGAAAAAATATTTTTGTTTCGATAATTTCAGATTTTGAAAGTAATGGATTGTTAATTTTTGACTGATTGGTAGTGAAGTTCAAAATCTTATTGACCATTGTAATTCTAGTTGTGGTTTGTGTGTTCTCATCATTAATTTTCATTAATCCTGACTCAACTGAGGCAATAAATTTAGGAGAGGTGATAAAATTCCTCGGGACACATAAAGCATGTTTTGGTCCCAAAACTAATACTTTCTTAACATTCACTGGAATTTCTACGTCAGAGAGATTTTTCAACCAATTGTTGTTATCAAAATTAGAGGCTAAGTTGTTGAATGAATTAAAACCGTTAAAATTGTTGTTAAAACTGTTGTTCTTAGCTGCTAGTAAATTGTTGAATTTCCTAATACATTTATTTTTCTGAATTTTAAACAATTTTGTGTATTTCTTATTTTCAAAAGTGCAAAACTTGTCAAAAATATGTGGAGGAAGGGTGAAAAGAATTTCATCGTTCAATTGAGCTATTCTATTTGTAATACAGTTTTGAATGTTATGTGTGTCTTTAATGGCAATGTTAAGTAATTTTCTCGAGTATCTATTTTGTAAATTCAACAATTTGCAAGAAGCCGAAATAGAAGACGTAAAAAAATTAGAAGTGTCTATTAAATTGTTATATACTTTTCTGTCTTGCAGATAATGTGAATCTCGATTTCCGCGACGTAGATAATTGGAAATTATTCAATACCATACTTACGTTTGTGCGAATGTTTAGCGTTTTGTTTCGTAAATAATAATTTCACTCATGTTTTCTTATAAATATTACTGTTTGCAGGAGCATGCATGATCGCCCTAGGCCCTAGGGTGTTTGCTGTGCGGAGATGGTGCTGAAGTAAGTATCGCATGTATCCTGTTTATATATACGTTACGTTTAATTTTATACTAATGTTCTATTTGTTTTCAGCGCTAACACAATATGGAGTATGGAGATTCTACAGAAAAAAGAAGTCGAAAATATAGGAAATCTTCTGATATCAGACCTAATAGATACCACTGGTTACGGGACGTATTCTACATGAATTTATAAATGTAAATATTGAATGTTCTTCCTCGAATTTATATGCGCTACATATATTATTCTGTAACAATTGTAAAGATTGAATAAATATTTTTAGAAATAAGTAGAATTAATTATTTAATCCACTGCACAATCGACTGGCAGGTTATATAGGGGTAGGGCCTACAGCAATAACGCTACATTTGTGTTGGTGTGTAGGGACGGCCATGTGACGTTACGGGTAGGGAATTGTTTGTGTTGAGTATATAGTACATTTGATCTTCTTGATATGCGTGGCGACATCTGTACCTGACTTTGTAAGCTAGCAACCGTCCGTTAGTATGTATCTAGAATGTATCTTCGTCTTCCATTCCGTTGTTGGTCGCCACACGTGGCTCACGCAATATCTTATACTTCAATAAAGCTACCTTTTACCAGTATTAAATCGGTCCTCGCCTTTTATTCCAACATGGGAGCAGAGCGTGGTTGAGGAAAGTGTAGCTGTGGTGAAAAGCAGAACTGGCGAAAAGTATAAAGGTGAAAACGAGAACAACAGAAAGTAAGAAGAACAAGATGTCGTTTGTAAAAGTAAACGATATGGTTATACCAATTTTTGATGGATCTGAATATCCCAGCTGGAAGAAGAGAATTTTGAAGTTCTGGGAATACAAAAAATGCAAGGAAACAGCCACGAGAGAAAGAGTGACCACGGAAGGGACCGCTGACTCAGAAGAGGATTGGAATCCAAAGACGTAAAAGCGATGAACTATATATATAGTTCTATAACGAACAAGCAGCTCGAGTACATTGAAGATTTGGATTCCGCATACAAGATAATGAACAAGTTTGATGAACTGTATCTAAAAACGTCAACTTCACTTCAAATTGTGTGTCGAAACAACTTAGAAAAAATTAAGTTAAAAGACTTTGAAGAACCGACGCCATTTTTCGACGAATTCAAGAAGGCCTGCAACGAACTAAAATCTGCTGGAGGTACAATCACCGAAGAAGAGAAGTTGAGATACATGCTGAGGGCTCTACCGTCGTCGCATAGTCACATTGGAGATTTGATAGATGTGATACCGGAAAAAGAAATAACTGTCGAATACCTAATGTCAAAGATCAAGTTAAAAGCTATTGGTGAAAGAAACACCAAGGGACAACAATCGTCGAGCGTTTTCTCGACAGACATACGTGGAAAGTGCTTCACGTGCGGCGAGGCCGGGCACATGAAATCAGCTTGCCCACGTGGAGCGGCACAAAATGGCCGCGGACGAGGCAGTCGTCCGACGCAGAGAAGCAGAGGACATTATCCAAGGGGAAACGGAAGAGGTTCTCAACGTGGCGGTAGCCACGATGGCAACTATGCACACTACGCACGCGGCAGAAGCAGAGGTCGAGGAGCAGCAAATTCCTCATGGATGAACTATCAAGATCGAAACGAACACAATCCACAAGGAAATGCGTTCATAACTGAAGTGAATGAATCACAGGTAAATAGTGAGGTTAGCTTGGGTTCGGAAAATTTGATAAGTTGGATCATCGATAGCGGTTGCACAGACCATATAGTAAATGCAGATGATGTTTTTGACGAATACGTAGAATTAAAAAAACCAGTAGAGGTCAAGTTAGGAGATGGTCATGTATTGAAAGCAACAAAAGTGGGCAAAGTTAACATTATTTTTCAAGTCTACGGAAGTGATGTAAGAGTAACACTCAGCAACGTTTTTTATGTTGAAGATATGAAAAAGAATCTCATTAGTTATTCAAAAGTAACACAAAAGAATAATAAAATCGTGTCCTACGGTCATTACTTGAAAATTTACAATCCGTTGAACGAATTAATCACAATTGCCAAAAAGACAGGTGATCTATATCACATATCGAGTTTCATAGGTGATAATAATAACAAACAAGTCAGTGCAAATTTGTTAAAGAAAAGTGATATGACAGAAAAGGAAAAATGGCATCGAACATTGGGACACGTAAATTTTCACTATTTAAATAAATTATGTCAAGATGGATTGCTAACCGGTTTACCAAGAAATTTAGAATCTGAATATATAAAATGTGCCATATGCATTGAAAGTAAAATGGCAAATTTACCGTTTGCAAACAACAGGACTCGTGCCAAAGAAATCCTAGAAATTGTGCATACTGATCTAAATGGGCCTCACCCAACAGTTAGTAACAATAATGAAAAATATTTCGTTACGTTTATAGATGATTACAGTAAACTAGCCAAAGTATATTGTATTAAAACAAAGTCTGACACTTATGATTGCTTTATAGACTACGTAAATTTAGTTGAAAATTTAACAAAGAAAAAGATTCAAAATCTGGTTTGCGATAATGGAAAAGAATACATAAATAATAGAATTTTTTAATTTATCAGACAGAAAGGTATACGAATGATTCCGTGTCCACCATATGTGCACGAGTTGAATGGGGTTGCTGAAACATACAACCGTTCAATCACGGACATGGCAAGGTGCTTATTAAAGGAAGCTAAAGTTAATAGATTATACTGGCCTGAAATTATCAGAGCAGCAGCTTACTTAAAAAAAGTATTTGTTAGAATTCCTGAACAATCAAGAAAGTCGAAATGGGATGATAAGGCAAAACTAGGAATTTTGTTAGGGTATACAGAGACAGGTTATAGAATCTTAGTTAACAATCGAATGATAGATGCTAGTGTCATATGCGTAATAACCCCACTATGGGTATGTCCCCCGCCAGGTGTATCTACCTGTGCTGCATGGCAACCGCATTGTATAAATGGGCAGGGACGACACGAATAGAGAGTCAGTCAATTAATCAGTCTTCCTTATATAAAATAGTAGCGATCCCGTGACAGTTTTGGCGATCCTGCCAGGATACCATTCATCGGCAATCGAAGAAAGGGGTGAACCGAAAGAAGCCCGGCACTACGTGAGGCAGAGTAGACTTCGGGGACTACGAGAGCCACACCCTAATCACGCCGTTGAAGCCACTATTTTATGCTGCATCAAGAGAACGGGGAGCACTTCATCAACGAAGGGACTACGCGCGCCAGACTCCTGCCAAACTCAACTATATCATCCAAAGACGAAACTCAAGTAAGAAATTCCAATTTTCTTAACAGGCCTGAACACAATTCCGCGCATTCCGCGAACCCGTACGAGATATTATATCCGACACGGATTCAGAAAGCACAATGACGGACTTATCAATTGTGTAACCGTAGAACGCGGGGTTACCGGTTGGACGGTGGAGGTACCGTATCGCCAGCTCAGGACGGAGGTCCAGGGCTGCCGATCGAATAATCGTACGCAGAGGTAGTGTGGAGTACGACAGTTTATTTGCCTTAGGAACTAAGTACAGAGTATCCCGGCCAGGTCTATGCTGGCCCACAGTGTGAGTGCGGCTTAAACTATCGCGGGTCCCGGTGTGTATCGCGGCGCACGGTTCGGTGTGTATCGCGGCGCGAGGATCGGTGTGTACCACGGCGCGAGGCGCGGCGCGTATTGCAATCGGTGACGAGGCAGCGAAAAGGGGGAAGGGATAGACAATTTGACCGTTCGGTGTCTTGGCGGGCAAGCCCTGCCGTTAGACCCTGGTCGGAGAGTCTTGAGTCCGGTCACCCGGTGGGCACAACCCGTGGGCGAATCGGAGACTTTAAGGACGCTCTCGAGAACGGAGATGAATCTGTTCGGGAGATCGATAAGTAATAACGGCCTGCGTCCAGAGGATGGCTCACGCTGTCCTTCTGGGAACCGAGGAGGGGGTGAATTCAAAAAGACACAGAGACTCAGTCTGTCGACGCACGAGAACTGGTGCGAACACGGGCGCTTGTCTTTCGCAAGAACGAGTGTTTTACACGAGAACGTGGAATCGTACAGGAGGTCTCTGGGAGAGGTGTACTGCTCGGTACGCTCGCTCTAGGCGGTCTCTCCCAAATAGGCCTATGCCCCCGGCTTATATGTCCTCGTCCGCGGATTTCGGCAACGAGAAGGACATTCGTTGTCTACCCATCTCGCGCCGATTCTCGGTACCCGCGGACGAGTGGTGGGGGGCAAGACCTTTGGCAGAGCGCGGTACGCGTCCTCGCGGTTGGGCGCGTGGTGGGGGGCAAGATCGTCGTCCCACCGACAATAACTCGTTACAATTGAAAAACTGACCCAATTGATGGAAAGTATAAAACAAGACATAGCAACGTTAGCCAAAGAAAACGAAAATAGATCACGCGAGATTCGCGAAGTATACCAAGTAATCAAAGATAGGAGCGATCGAATTACCACGGAAGACGACGCGATAAACGACGAGGCGCGACTACCCGCACCCCCGGCACCGCCCGCTGCTCCCGCGGAAAGAAGACCGGCAAAAGAAATAATCCGCACAATTGAAGTATTGAAAGGACGCGATGATATCGGCATCGAAGATTTTATCAAGCAGACGAAACGCGCCGTACTTCGTTGCTTAGAGCCAGAATTACTTCTCGATTTAATATTAGAAGAAAAAATCCAAGAACAAGCGAAACGTAGCATTCGGTTTCTCATTATAACATCGTACGACGAACTATATTCCGCACTGCGTACACATGTCAATCCACCGACGACCATAGATAATTGCAGACAACGCCTTTCGAATACCAAACAGGGCGCTACCGAATCGGTCCGGTCGTTCAATCTCAGATTCCGACAAAATCTGAACGAACTACAATACGCAGTACAGAACAAACACTCCAACGCCGTTGCAAGGTCTATCGCCTTGGAGAGTGAAAACGATAACGCCACACACGTCTATATCTTAAACCTGAGACACGAATTAGGAAAACTCGTGATTGCTAGGAGTCCTCCGACCATTTCTGAAGCACAGTCTATTGCATGTGAAATGGAAATGTGGCTTCGAGAAGGTTCTCGAATGTCAAACGCGAACGCATCGCTCGGCAACAGATATAAGTCAGGTAATCAACACCCGACACCGCGTTCGATAAAACATTCCAGCATACCATCCACCTCGTCCCGATCGATGAACGACTCAGAAAAAGAACGGAATCAATCACGCTCAACACTGCAATGTGAAATATGTAAACGCTATGGACATACGAAGGAACGATGCTATTCTCGAAATTTTCGGAACGGGCAACCAGGGAAACTACCACCACGAGTAAACAACATAGAAGAAGAGAACCCACTGGAGAACGCGGAGGAGAACCACGAATATTTTGTACCACCGGAAGATTACGGCACATACGAGCAAAACTCAGAGGAATGGAAAGATCCGGCAGACTCTTACTTGACACCGGAGCAGGAATAAATTTAATAAAATCAAACGTAATAGCTGCAGGAGCAAAAAGAGTTTCTCTGAAGAAAACATTTTCAATGAGTAAAGACAAGCATATTTCTACAGAATGTGTAACATTGACAGGTTTGGAGACAGAACATACGTTTTACGTGATCCCTGACAATTTTCCACTGAAAGAAGACGGTATAATTGGCATACAGTTTCTCGAAAAATACAAATTCGAAATTAATAACACTAGGTTAAAGTTGAACGGCACGGAGATAAAATTATTCTCGGAACCAAAAGTCCCACCGCTTTCACATTTTACAACAAGCGCAGTCATTGACGGCAAATTAGAACGCGTGACATTCATTAACACTGAAAACGAAGAATTAGAACCACCTCAAATCCTTGATATCGATCCACCAGATACCAATGATAGACTTCGGCTTTTGAAACAAAGCATTCGCACAAATCACATAGAACCGCAACTCCGTAAAACCATAGAGAAAATAATATTTGGCTATTCGGACATTTTCGCGCTAGAATCAGACCCCTTACCTTGCACTCGGTTAACCGAAAATGAGATTATTTTAAAAGACCCAAAACCAATAAACGTTAGAAGCTATAGACCACCGGAATGCTATAAGAATGAGATCAAACGTCAAATTGACGACATGTTAAAGAAATCAGTAATCGAACCAAGTGACTCACCTTTTAATTCACCACTATGGGTAGTGCCTAAAAAACTTGACGCTTCAGGCAAACGTAAATGGAGAATTGTGATTGACTTTCGGAAATTAAACGAACAAACTGAGCAAGACGCGTACCCGTTACCAAATATTGATGATATTCTCGACCATCTAGGTAAATCAAAATTCTTTTCCGCTTTAGACTTGAGTTCTGGATTCCATAAAATTTCAATGGAACCAAATTCAAAGAAATATACAGGTTTTAGTACTCCCAATGGACACTTTCAGTACAGGCGCATGCCATTCGGGCTTAAAAACGCACCCGCTAGATTTCAACGTATGATGAATAACGCGCTACAAGGATTAATAGGCAAACATTAATTCGTTTACCTTGACGATATAATAATTTTCGGCACTACCATAGAAGAGCACAATCGAAATTTAGCCATAGTTTTCCAACGCTTACGGGAAACCAAGCTGAAATTGCAGCCAGATAAATGCGAATACTTGAAACCAGAGATAAAATATTTAGGACACTTGATCACAGCTGAAGGTATACGACCGAACCCCTCGAAACTGGAAGCTGTAAAGAATTTCAAGATGCCTGGAAACGTCACAGAAGTGAAAGCTTTTCTTGGCCTTACGGGCTATTACAGAAAATTCATCCGGAACTTTGCTAAAATTTCTAAACCGTTGACAGAATTGACCAAGAATGACGTACCATTTCATTGGACAGACAGACAGCAAATTGCTTTTGACATTCTTAAAGGTAAATTACTTGAAGAACCAATATTAAAGCGACCAGACTTCTTACAACCATTCACTTTGACAACCGATGCTTCCAATGAAGGAATAGGAGCCATACTTTCACAGAACGGACACCCGTGTTGTTACATTTCCCGAACACTCATACCCGCCGAAACAAATTATACAACTACGGAAAAGGAACTACTTGCAATTGTATGGGCAGTAAGGAGATTAAGGCAATACCTATTAGGAAGAAAGTTTACAATCCTCACTGATCACAAAGTCTGGTTGTTTAACGTAAAAGACCCATCGTTCCGTCTGGCGAGATGGAGACTGAAGCTCGAAGAATACGAATATGAAATAAAATATATAAAGGGAAAGGAAAACACCGCCGCTGATGCTCTATCGAGAGTGCTCCCGCTAGGAAACTACGAAAGAGAAGAATTGTTAGAAGAACTAGACGAACTCATCCGAGACCAGGAACATTTACCCCAACAGATTCCGAGTGAATCCTCGGTAGAACCACGAACCAGTCAGAATACCCTTTATGACGATTTCAAGAATTGGGTTCTCACAGCCAACAGTAAAGGAATAACGATCAAAGAGATGACCCCACCTGACTGGATCCAGCTTAGCAGATCTAGACTAGGAGACTTTAACGAAGAGCAATGGGTTAATAATTTAAACACTTTCATTCATGAAATATTGGACAAATTGCGTCAAAATAATATGAGGATACAGTTGAATGATAACACCTTCAATTCTACAGAGAAATTATTCATTCAAAATTTCTTATCCTTCATTGTTAATCGAATACCGAATATCCAAATTTCATTTTGTCCAAATTCATATCGAGAACACCAACCCAACGAAATTACAAAAATACTATACGAAAATCATAACGCATACTCCACACAGCACTTCGGAGAGAATAAAACCATAGAACGAATCAAGCAAAGATATTACTGGAAAAACATGGACGAAGACATCGCTAATTTCGTCAAGAGATGTAAAACTTGCCAAATACAGAAACTCACCCACGTACGGTCAACAGAACTTCCTGTTATTCCTGACACTCCTACGGAAGCGAATGAGAAAATAGCCATGGACATTTTCGGCCCACTTAGAAAAACACATAGCAAAAATGAGTATATCCTTTCCATTCAGGATATGCTAACAAAATATTTTATACTCATCCCGCTTCGCAACACACGCGCAGAGACAATCATCGAAAATCTACTAATTCATTACATTTACATCTTCTCGTCACCTAAACATATTTTAACCGACCAGGGAAGCAACTTCATTTGCGGACTAATGCAACAGTTCGAACGCGAGTTTCAAATCCGATACATCCGTACCACCGCGTTCCACCCACAATCGAATGGAGGATTGGAACGAGCTCACGCAGTAGTGAAAGATCTCATTAAGACTTGTATGAATGATAGACAGAATGAATGGGACGAAAATCTTTCTCTCATCTGCATGGGTTATAACACCTCAGTTCACGAAGCAATCGGTTACACACCGTTCGAACTAACCTTTGGAAGAAAGGCGAATTTACCATCAACCATCGCTACTACCTCATCTCTCAGTCAAGATAAACTCATACAAATGTGAAAAGAACGATATCAAAGATACTTAACGAACGCACGAAGCAACATCCTTAAAAGCAAAGAAAAGAACAGAGCCACACAAGAACGTCGTATTATCAAAACACAAACTATATTCCAAATAAATGATAAAGTATTAGTTTCAAATGATCATAAAACGGACAAGCTTGCACTCAATTGGCTGGGCCCTGCTAAAATTTTGGAAGTTAACAACCCCAAATTATTTGATACAGTATTCCGACACAAATCGCATAGTCACTGTGCATGGCAATAGATTAAAATTATTTCTGCACTAAAATTACAGGATGACTGCCGCACACCGTATACTTTGGATTGTTCCCTTGGTGTTGGGTTTTCACGTACAAGATCTCGGACATAACAACATTTACATTGAGAAGCTTCACTCCGCATCCGTATATCACTCCTCATGGATCCTTCTTTTTGCCCTAGACACTTCCAACATTCACACACGACTCGAACAGATCACCAACATGCTCGAAGAAACACGCACGATATGCAACATGGCATGCGACCACATCCACGAAATCGCGGCACTCTCGCAACAACTGCAACGTGCTCTCCAGGACGAAAATCAATTGGTAGCCCTCATCCACCTAGAGGACAATCAACGTCGACGGCAACGTAGAGGTGCGTTCGACTTCATCGGTCACGTTAGCAAGTCCCTCTTTGGAACTCTCGACTCTGACGACCTCGAGATGATCAACAAAAATCTTGACAAGATTTTTGCGAACGAGAACAATTTGGCCAATGCTATCCGCAATCAAAGCACCATACTACGTGGCATCGGGACGAAGGAGCTGCAGACGGAACTTATGAAGATGTACATCACCAGTGCCAATCAATTAAGGAAAATGCAGACCATCGTTAACACCGATCGGAAACGCATCCACCTTAACAGCCAATTGATTATGCTCTCTGCACTCTTGGATGAATTAGTCCGCGACATCGGGACGCTCAAAACGGCCATCGCTATGGGACATAAAGGTATCGTACACCCAGACGTATTATCACCTAAAGACGTTATTCACAGTATGCAGGTTATGGAAGAAGAGACGAGAACACGGTACCCACTCGTCCTGAACGAATCGATTTACAACCTATTGATCCAGATCTCCAAAGTCACCATTGGAAGCCTCAAGAAACAGCTCATCTACAAAATTGATGTGCCTGTACTCGAGAAGGACGACTGGGCAATCAAACGGATTCATCCCATACCGCAAAAGACTGGAGATTTCTTCACGTCCATTACTGTGACCCATGACCTGGTGATGATGCACAGAGACAAATACATACTACTCGACAAGGACTATCTTTTACGACATTGCATACACGCACACTCACGATACTACTGTAGACAGACACATCCTGCAACCCTTTCCTACCAAATCCACGATTGTGAGAGTGAAATCCTCAAAATAACGCCATCCCAGGATATTTCCAAGTCTTGCAACGCACGGTCCTTTCGCATAAAAGAACTTTTATATAAACAATTAACCACGCCTGATCTTTATCTAGTAGTTCCGGAAAAGCCGATCGTATTACAAACGCTCTGCAGAAACTACTCTACGCTAGAGCTGACCAACCCAGCGATCCTCTCCAGTTCTGAGGACTGTACACTAATCGGAGATGCTACACTTATGAAAATTGGAGGCAGTAACGTCACCTACACTGTCGAGACCAGATACAAACCTGTCAACATCAACTACACGATCAGCGAACGTAAGTCCATCTACCACCAGCTTCACGATTTGCCGTTCCAGTACGCGGAGGAGGCCGTTCAAGCTTACGGAACAACCCTTGACAAACTGGATGATGTGTTAGCATCAATACAAACCGAACATCGCATCCGATCATGGACATCAGTCGGATGGACCACCCTACAGTGGATCTCGTATATCTGTTCAGCCCTTGTCCTAATTTATCTATTGAAACGAATTGGCTTCTTTTCCTGTATTCCTAGACTTATTCCAAAAGTATTTGTTTTCGCATATTCAGCCCCACTTTCAACAATCAAACTCGTTCTATACACAATCAGACACAAACACCGGATAATAACCCTATTGTATTATTTACACGCGAACCAAATGAAACACTTGTAGACGGAAGAAACGAGTTGTAAAATTTGAGGAACAAATTTAATCTAACAAGGGGGGTGTCATATGCGTAATAACCCCACTATGGGTATGTCCCCCGCCAGGTGTACCTACCTGTGCTGCATGGCAACCGCATTGTATAAAAGGGCAGGGACGAAACGAATAAAGAGTCAGTCAATTAATCAGTCTTCCTTATATAAAATAGTTGCGATCCCGTGACACTAGACATGTTGATGTGATTGAAGAAGGGATAAAATGTATAGGTTTAACTAATGATGATGACGATGCTGAGAGCCACGTTGAAAGTTCGAATGAAAATGAAATGAAGCCAAGTTTAAGTGAAAAAGAAATAGAACAAAGTTATGAATCAGTTAAAAATGAAGAATTAGATGAAACCAAAGGTTCAAGTAGTTTAAATAATGAGAAAGTTCAACATCCCTCCAGAATAAGAGTTCCCAATAGTAAGTACTTTAGTGATGAGTATGTAAATTTTATATACGTAAATTATTGTGATGCAACTGCACTGGAAACAGTAAAGGAGGCGATTAATACTCATCAATCAGAAAATTGGAGAAAAGCTATGAAATCTGAGAATGAAAGTATTAAAAAAAATAAAACTTGGAAACTAGTTGAAAGGCCTATAAATAAAAAGGTAATTGATTTAAAGTGGGTTTTTAAAAAGAAAAATAATAATACTTATAAAGCTAGATTAGTTGCGAGAGGTTTCCAACAAAAGGATAATTTAGAAAATGTTTACTCGCCAGTAGTCAAAACGCAAACTTTAAAAGTGTTGCTTTCTTATTGTTGCCAATATAGTTTACTTATTGAGCAGATGGACGTTGAGACAGCGTTCCTAAATGGAAAAATTATCTCTGAAGTTTATGTAGAACAACCAGAAGGTTACAATAATGGTAATGAACAAGTCTATAAACTGATAAAAGCTCTCTACGGTCTAAGAGAAAGTCCAAGGTCATGGTATGAATGTTTCAATGGATTTATAAAAAATTTAGGCTTTGAGCGAAGTAAATATGATTATTGTCTGTACGTTAGAAGGAGTAACACATATACAGTATATATATTATTATTCGTTGACGATCTATTAATATGTTGTGAAGATCAAAAAATCATAAATGATATTAAGCTAAAACTGTCAAATCGGTTCAACATGAAAGATATGGACAAAGTGAAAAATTATATAGGTATAAACATTGAGTATAATACGGAAAAGAACATTATGACCTTGGATCAATGAAATTACATTGAATCCTTAGTTGAAAAATATCAACTAGAAAGTGCGAAGTTGTATAATACACCTATGGAAATAAGTTTAAAACTCAAACCCGCAAGCAACGTTGATGAAAGTATCAAATACAGAAACCTGATTGGCGAACTATTATACATTAGTACTGGAACTAGACCAGACATTGCGTTTAGCGTTAACTACTTAAGTCGATTTCAGGGATCTTATGACCATACTCACTTCAAATATGCTCCAAGAATTTTAAAGTACTTATATTCAACCAAAGATTTAAAATTAACTTATACCAAAGATTATAATAAGGAAATACTGGACTGTATAGTCGACGCTGACTGGGCAGGAGATTGTAATGATAGAAAATCAACAACAGGATATGTTTTAAGATTATTTAAAAATGTAATTTACTGGAAATCACGTAAACAAAGCACTGTAGCAAAGTCGTCAACTTTAGCTGAATATATTGCTTTGTCGGAGGCAGTAACTGATGTTAGTTTTATACGAAATATGCTGAAAGATACTTTTAAAATTGAAATTAAGGAACCAGTAAAAATATTTGAAGACAACTCGGGAGCAATTGCTATTGCCAAATATGGAAATCTTACTAAAAAACTCTAAACACATCGAAGTTCAGTATCACTATGTAAACGAACATTATGAAGAAGGTATTATTGATGTAATGAAGGTTGAATCTCAAAATAATATGGCGGATATACTGACTAAAAGTTTGAGTAAGGCAAAGTTCATGCAATTCAGAGAAATGTTAAAAGTAACATAACTGTGATGATAAATATGTACTAAAAATGTATGAAGAAAATCAAATGTAAGGAGGCGTGTTGAGTATATAGTATGTACACTCGGGGACGAAATCGGCTTCCCTCCGGAAATTTGGCAACGTTACATGTCGGGTCCCCCTGTGTCGAAGAACCACTGAGGCTGTGTTCCAATTCACGCATTATGCGCATAGACTGCAGAGAAAACCGTTCCGTTTCAGTCTAGGCGTGCATTGGTTGCGTTGGTGACGCATAGGATTCTCTAGAATTCTCCCACTTGTAGCGCATGAAGCGTGCAGTTGATGCGCGCATGCGTATTTGTCTCTTTACGTACGCCTTGAAAAACTTTGAAAAAAATGAAACGTGCTACTCTTCGTAACGCGCATCGAAATTATGTGGCCCCCTCCTCGAAAGGACAGAAAATATAACCTATAAATGTGCTACATGACAATAAATGTTTATTGGATATTTCATTCTTTTACGCTACATTTGTCAATTTTTGATAACTTAACATCATTCCAAAATATTATTGTTACGCCGGAACGGTATCTTTATGAAATCGAGAAATGTAATTACGCGTGGTTAGGAAATCAAAATTTCCATTGGGACGAGAACTGGTGATTTACAAACGCTTGTTTATTTCTTTGTAGGCTGTTTATTTGGGGCATGTGTCCTTACAATTTTAACAAATAAACAATTAATCTGTTTAACGAGTTTGTGTAGACTTATTTTGTCCAGCCATAACCTTATGAAGTGCATAGATCTGTAAACCTGAAAAATGAAGCCAAAATGATTTAGAATCTGATAAAGTGCACACACATGTTGTGCCCTGCGTGATGGCTCGCAAGGCTGGTACGGGATTTGGCGATATCGTAGGTTCGGGAGTGAACAAAAGATTAGGATCTACTGGGTGAACAGCACCAAGTACGTTTAAATTCAGAGACTAAGTCTTTATTCAAACTTTAACTAAACTAGACTGAGGTGTACAAAAGTTTTAGCCGTGTTAACAGGTCGAGAGCCGAGTCTAGAATCCTCGTTTAGCGGTGTCGAATTGGTTTTTATGTCCCTCCTGGGCGTGGTACGCGTTACCATGCCCGGTCGCAGCGATGCGTTCGCATATTGCTGATTTTGCAGATTCGGTTGCTTAGCGGCTGTCTTAGCTCGGAAACGTCTCGAACGTTTCATAACGAACGTAATATAATATGTATAATGTATAGCGGTGACACGTGTGCTTGGGCGTTGCCTGGGCACAACATCCCTTCCCCCTAAGGGAGGAAAAGCCATAGCTTTTCTTAGCGGTTTGTTAACGTCGATTCTTAAGCTAGATTACAATAGTAAATCGGTGTGTACTAATGTTAGTTTACATTTGGTAATACTTGTATAATAACATTTTAATTTTTGTTGATGGTTACGATTTGTATATAGTGGTTACAATGTTTCAAAGGGAACTGGTGGAAGACGTTCCTTCCTTACTAACTATTTTAATTATTGCTTCGGGTTTTTGTGTGGTTTTGTCGCGGCTTGTGTTGTCCGTTGTACAATGTCGTGGTGTTCTCGCTTTGAAGTGTACAATACATTTGTAGAGTGTAAAAATACATAGTGTAATTGTTATGATTCCCGTTATCGAGGATAGTGTAAAGAAACTGTAGTGATACTCGGTTGGTATAATCTCGGGTTTTTCTAAGTCGTTTTGTAAGTCGTCTAATTTTTTGCTGACTTTATTTAGTTCTTCTGGGTGTTTAATTATCCTTTTTAGTTCGAAATTTGTGTTACGATACGAGTTTACAGTGGTCTGTGGAAGTGTGATTTCGTCTAGCGACAAATTGTAACCAGGTAAGTAGTTCCATGTTTTTTCTATTCCGTATTGTTTTCCGGTTTCTATTGTAAATTCGGCGGTAGTAATAGTACATTTATTTCTTATCGTTATTATACCAGAGTCCTTAATACTATACATATTTGTGCCCTTATCGTCGCAAGTTGCTGCTAATTGTATCGGGTTTGGTGCAATATAAATCCATGCGCCTGGTTGTTGTAATTCTATCAGGATTGTGTGGTTCAATGTCATAATTCATATTTTACAATTGTTCGATTTTTTTGTTAATTTGGTGTACAACTGTACTTCGCATGGTCCGTATGGTATCGCTTTGAATATCGGGTGGTTAGAGGTACAGAGGTATAGATCGTTTATAGTCTTACATTTCGATAGGTCCTGCTGGCTCATCTGTATGTAATCTTGCACCGAGGTGTCAAGTACCACGTAGGACTCGAGGGGTTCTATGTACGCGTAGAATGATTCATTTATCTTTGTGGGTACTGGGTGTACCTTGCTTAATTTGAATTTTTTCGCGTTTAACAGCGGAATATCTAGTATCACAGTAATTGATTTGGTATCCGAAAATGCAGAAAGTGTAAGGATATCGTACAAAACGTGCATGTTTTCTAACTTTATTCCGATGGGGAAGTTTAGTCCTTGCGGTATGTGTGCTAGCGCGGAAGTGAGGTAAGTTATGATTTGTGCTGGTGGTATCAGTCGTGGGTTTAAGACTCCTTTCTTTATATCCATAATGAATTCTAATAAGTCTTGAGTGTCGCGCAGAAGTGTTTCCGCGACGCTATTTATTAGTATGAGGTGTTCGTCCATTGTCTCTCGAAATTTAGTAATGTCAGTCGTCTGTTGGAGTAGGTATTGAAGTTGCCAAGTCGCGTTTAAAAGTGTTTTTTCGTTTTCCTGTACGTTTTGTATAGTTTCATTGAGGAGCTCGGCGTTAGCACTTACAATTTGCATTTGTCCCTTGATTGTATTTTTTAGTCTACTGTCCTGCCTTTTTAGGAGGTCTATTTGATTATTGATTTTCTTTCTATCTTCTGAATCCATTAGCCCGAATAGTGATTTGCCTATGTAACCTAATCCATCTATTAGTCCGCGACGCTGTTTTGGAGCGGAGCTTATGGTTTGTTGGACATAAGTAAGCAGTTGGGATACGCGGTCTACTTTGCTTTGAATTTTCGTGCCGATCATTTTACAGAATTTTTGTAAGTTATTGGTAGAAGGTGTTTTACATTGAGCAAGTATGTCATATAGTGCTGCCTGGAGGTTTGATTCGCGTTGGTAAATGTAAGATATGTCTACGTGTAGTATTAATTTCCAACTATCTCGGTAAATCTGTAGTTCGCCTATGTTTTCGAAGTAAATGCCTGGGTGGTCTTGAAATTCTTTTATGGCGAAATCTGTGTCAGGGGTTGTCCCTCCTACGAGTAGTATCATCGATTGTAGGATGGTAATCCTGTAAAATATAATGTCGAGGTGTAGTCGGCGCTTCGTTTCGTTAGTCGTGAATTCTTTTCGTCGTGCGAGTGCTGTGCGTGTGCGAGATAAAATTTTGCTAACGTAGGACAGTTCGTCTTCGTAGGGACTCGATTGTCTCGTCGCTTCTTACTTCGTTTCATTCTTCACTATGTTGTCGCTCTGGGATTTACCGCGCGAGATCGCGATGTTTCTATTGGTGTGTGTTATACTGTTTAGTGTCTCCGTGCGTGTGGTTGAGGTGGTTGTATTAATTGTTTTAAATTTTTCTTCTAGTGGTTGGAATATCCGGCCCCGCCGGGATTCATTAACATTGAATATAGGCGGGCGGTACGCGAGTACCGCTTAAATCGGCGTCTATTCGAGGCGGAGAACGCCGAGTTTTTGGACGGCGAGGACGCGTGGGGCGTGCGCGCCTTGTTTAGTGAGTTTCTTTTTATTTATTTTTCGTTGCTTTGTTTTGTTTGTCTCTAGTGGGATTTTCTATTTTAATTCATTCGTATCCGGTTATTGTTCCAGAACGCCATGGAGATTGGTTTATTGAGCCCGCTCCTCGGCATGAAGTTTGGTCGATGTTCGACGTAGTTTTTTTTAATGTCCTCACATTATATATATTATCTTTCCCTTTCTTTTGTTTTGTTTTAAAATATAATTAACCTTTTTCTCCTTATTTCTTATAGTTGTTCGCGTACCGTTACTTCCCTTCACGATTGCGACCATTTCCTATTCCTGCCCTATTCGATAAAATGCTTAAGTCGGTTTGCGTGTACGCGAAGCGTTCGTCGTCCCTTATTAATAGTGTAGTTATTATTATCGTGCGTGTTTTGGATCGTGTACGGGCCTATCCATGCGGCCGTTAATTTCTTTGATCATCCGCGTCTCACAGTCTCGTCGTGTAGTAACACTTGGTCCCCGATTTTGAAGGATCTGTCTGCTGTCTTTTTGTCGTATTGTGTCTTTGACTTGTCCTTATTAATCCCTATTGTATCGCGCGCAATGCTATTTGTAGACCGTAGTCTTTCTCGTAATTCTTCAGCGTATTGGTCATAGGTATATGTTAATCGCGGTGCCTGGTTTAGTGAGGTCGGCAGGGTAGCTTGCCTCCCAAAAACGAGTTCGAATGGTGTGTAGCTAGTGGACGTGTGCGGGGTAGTGTTGTAAGTAAACATCGCGTATGGTAGCCACTCATCCCAATCAGTCTGGTCTTCCGCGATAAAATTTTTTAAGTATTCTGCCAGTGTACGATGGCTTCTTTCTAGAGCTCCGTTTGACTGTGGGAGGTAGGCCGTGGTTTGAATTTTATCAATCTTGAGCAATTTGCAGACATTTTTGAATATTTGGCTTAGGAAATTGGTTCCTTGATCGGTCAGCACTCGTTGTGGTATACCGTATTCGCAAATTATCCTAGTGACGAATTCCTTTGCTACAGTGTTTGCTTCTTGATTCTCGAGGGGTATGGCTTTACTGTATTTGGTTAATAGATCTTGAAAGGTTAGTATGTATTTGTTTCGTCTGTTTGTCTCGGGTAAAGGTCCTACTATGTCTAGTGCGCATTTCTCGAATGGTTCCATGGGAGTGTCTGTAATTACCATGGGAGCTTTGGTTATTTTCGTTAGTTTATTCTTCTGACATTTTTCGCATCTGGAGATATACTTTTCTATGTCTTGCCGCATACCTGACCACGAATGATTTAATTTTATACGTTCCAAGGTCCGTTTTACCCCTAAATGTCCACCTAAGGGAGTGTCGTGGTATTCACGTAGTATTCTGTTTTTATCGTCTTCCGTATATGTCGTATCGCTCGTTTCTTCTTCTGATCGGGTCTCGTCTTCTTCGCTAGTGCGTTCACTGGCGCCGGTTAATGTTTCTGTGCTGAGCTTGCGTTTTGTTCCTCGCGTAATCGCGAACATTCTACTGAGGGCGTCCGCGTTTTTATTTGTTTTTCCCGTTTTATATTCTATGGTATAATCGTACTCTGCTAATTTTAATTTCCACCTCATTAATCTAGAGCCGGGGTCTTTTACGTTAAAAAGCCAAGTTAGTGGTTTATGACCTGTCACGATTTTAAATTTAGTGCCGTATACATATGGTCTGAAATGTTGTGTTGCCCATACGATGGCCAACAATTCCTTTTCAATGGTACTATAGTTCTCTTCCGCTTTGTTTAACACCCTACTTGCGTACGCTATTGGCAAATCTTGTCCTATCTTTCCCTGCGATAATACTGCTCCTATTGCCTTACCGGAAGCGTCTGTTGTCAGAACGAAAGGTTTCGAGAAATCAGGGTATTGAAGTATTGGTGCCGTTGTTAATTTTTCCTTCAGTATCTCGAAGGCTTCTTGTTCCTGTGCGGTCCATCTGAACGTTTGGTCTTTCTTTAATAATTGTGTCAAAGGCTTCGCGATTTGTGAAAAATGGTCTATGAATCTCCTATAATATCCAGCCAAGCCTAAGAAAGATTGTACGTCTTTGACTCTTTTAGGTATCGGAAAGTTTCGTACAGCGTCGAGTTTTGAAGGGTCCGGCTTGATGCCGTTTTCGGTGATCACGTGACCTAAGTACACGGTTTCTTTTCGTAGAAATTCACATTTGTTAAGTTGAAGTTTTAGGCCACTCTCGCGTATACGTTCAAATACCTGTTCTAGACGATCTTGGTGTTCCTTCAACGAGCGTCCGTAGACGACTATATCATCTAAATACACGAAACATTTTATTCCCTGTAGGCCCGATAGTATGGTGTTCATTAATCTTTGGAATGTTGCGGGAGCGTTTTTAAGCCCAAACGGCATTCTATTATACTCGAAATGGCCATAAGGTGTTGAAAATGCCGTTTTCTCTCGGTCTTCCTCTTTCATAGCTATTTGATGGAATCCTGACGCTAAATCTAAGGTTGAGAAATATTTTGCTCCGCCTAATTGGTCTAAAATATCTGTTATATTTGGCAAGGGATACGAGTCGCCTATCGTCGCGTCGTTCACTTGCCGAAGATCTGCCACCACCCTGAGTCTGCGTTTTCCTGAGGCGTCTGGTTTTTTCGGAACTACTAGCAAAGGGGAGTTCCATTGACTGGCGCTTGGTCTAATTATTCCTTCTCTTACCATTTCCTGAACTTGTCTATTTACTTCTTCCTTATGTGCTTGTGGCAATCTGTACGGCTTTACGTATATAGGTTTAGTACCTGGGATTGGGGTAATCGAGTGCTCCGCCTTCGTGGTGTACCCTAACTTGTCTCCTTCTAAAGCGAATATTTCGTTATACTTTTCGCACAGCCCGCGTAGGCTGGCCTCCTCTTCCTTATTCAGGTGTTCCGTCCTAAGATTTTCGCGCAAGATTTGCATTCTATTTCTCCCGTGTACGGTGTGTACCACGTACGTCGGTGTGTTGCTCTCCTTGTCGCTAGTCGCGTCTGTCGGGTCAATGTCATCGCTCGTCAGCGTTTGTAGAGTCACGGTTGGTGTGTTGATAAGGACTTCGTCCGTAGTAGTGTTTAATACGCTTATTACGCATCTCCCGTTTCGGCCTACTGTAAGTGTATTTCCTATGATCACTCCTGGCTTAATAGATTGTCCTTCTACTATACCTTCACCCTTATCTGTCGTCCTAGCTAGAAGAATGGTCTCTGATCGCGGTTTTAGAGTTACGTTTCCACCTCCTGAGTAGGGAAATTGTATTCCGTACAACTCTATTCCTAGGTTCGCTCGGATGCAGACGTCGTGTTTAGCCATAAAATCCTGTCCTAAGATTCCGTCTGCTTCTAAGGGGAAGTCGTCCTTGACTAACCGGCAAGGGTGCGTTACCGTTTTATTTCCGACTTTTATGTTTAAATGTACTAGACACAGCGTTTTAATTTCCATAGGGGCTATGCCTCGCAAGGAAACTACTTCGTCCTCGGCGCGGACATCGTCCAGCACCTTTCCTATCTTTATTAACGTAATGTCGGCACCGGTGTCGACTAACATATTTACCTTTTCTTGTATTAATTCCGGCGCTCTAATTTCGATTGTGTTTTCGAACTGTGATGTCATTACCACGTTCGCTCGATATGATTCTACTCTAGGTCCTGTGTTTGTTTGTCTATCGTCGGTTGTTCCGCGGCTCGCGGTAGGAGAATCTTGATTTTCGTTAGATTGTTCTCGACCCGGAGTTCTGGTATGATTCTGTCTGGTATCTTCACGTCTGTAGTTTGTATTCGTATAACGCGGTCTATATTCTCGTCCGTTTGCTCTTTCTCTAGCCCTGCATTCTCGGATTTGATGTCCCGGTTTTTTACAATAGTGGCAGACCATGGTGACGCGCTGTACTTCTCTTTTTATAGTCGTTTGTTGCGTCGGATAGTTTTCTCGCGGCATGCTTAACCGCGTATAGCAATTCCTTGCTAAATGTCCTAATTTATTACAACGATCGCAGCGCGGTACGTTTGTTCCTTCCCTTCCTTTAGGCTGATTACCGAATTTCCTGTAATTTCGCGCGGTGTTTAGACCCATCGCTTGTTCCTCCTCTATAGCGGCGGCTATAGCTGCATTTAACGTTGCATAGTTTCGAGACCTTATGATCGTTCTTAGTTTTACATTCAACCCGAGGGTGAAAACATCTAGGGCGCGTTCTTGCACAGATTCTGTTAACGCGTTATTTACTTCGTCACTGTTCTCCGGTTTTACTGATAGTTCGGATAATTCTCCAGCTAATTCTTCTACTCTGCACGCGAATAATTTTACGTTTTCGCCTTCTCGTTGGTGACAGGCATGAAACTCTGCACCAACTGCTCCTATTGACCTTTTGTCTACAAATAAGGAAGTTAAGATGTCCTTTAATTTATCGAAAGTACTTACATCTTTGTACTCTAATACCTTGGCTGCCTTGCCTTTAATTTTCGTTCCTATCACTGTTTTCAAGAATCGTGGTAATTCATTCGCGGGGACAAACTCCGAGGCACTCGTATAAGACTTCAAAAATTCTGCAAGTTCGTCTGACGATTTTCCTACGAATTTATCGACTAATGACAGCGCGGTAGATAATATTTTCACATCCGGTGGCGGTACTGGGAGGCTAGTTTCCCTATTTAGCGACATTTCTAGTTCTTCCGTTTCTTCCCTGTCCAACAAACTAAAGTCCGCTAACACAATCGGATATTCTCTATTTGGTGTTACAAAGTTTTCTGGGGACGATTCGGCGCTGGAATCGTCCTTTTTTCTAATGCTTAATCGCAACGGCGACGGTCGAAGTGCTCGACGAGACGGTCTTGGATGGTCTATAGAAGGTAGAAGATCTAGTTCCTCTCGTACAAAGGTTAATTTTTTATCGAAAAACGACTCGAATGATTGCGACAAGCTTCTTTGGCCCGGGAGTTTAAATTGATTTGCGCGTTCGTCTTCTATAGACATGCATGTACCGTTTCTAAATTTCTATAGGACTCTGGTTTACAATATGTAAGTTCGCGTTCTTTTATTCCGGACTCAATATGCGCTTTTATTTTACTCACAAGGCTGCTCGCAACCACATGTCGTCAGCTCGGTTAGGTGTTCGCTCGTCCGTGAATCAACGGCGGTGATTAGATGAACTGGATCCAGCAAGGTCGATCCTTACAGCTGTTCACTGCGTGCTCTGACGGCTGCTTCCCTCGTACGGTTCTCCGTCCGTCCTTCAGGAGCGGCTTCCACTCGTTTCTCAGTCCCCAAGTCCTCTCGCGCGTCCTGGTCCTCGAATCAGCGACGTCCTCGTAGATGGATTTGGTGTTAGGTAAATGGTTCTTTCACCCGTTCACTCTCAGGCCTATTTTACTCGTCTCCAGGCTCGTCTTCGTTCGGACTGCGTCGAACGTTTTATCAAAGGCCGTTCCTCGGTCCTCTGTGCTACCTCGGTAGCGACGATAGCCTGTTCCAGCCTATGAGATTGCGATGATCCAATAATCTAGTCGAGAGAATTTAATCTAAGACTATGTCGATCAATCGGTTACAACAAGGCTCGGTAATATTTTTACGATGAACAATCCAATCCCACCGCTGCCACCAATTTGTTGTGCCCTGCGTGATGGCTCGCAAGGCTGGTACGGGATTTGGCGATATCGTAGGTTCGGGAGTGAACAAAAGATTAGGATCTACTGGGTGAACAGCACCAAGTACGTTTAAATTCAGAGACTAAGTCTTTATTCAAACTTTAACTAAACTAGACTGAGGTGTACAAAAGTTTTAGCCGTGTTAACAGGTCGAGAGCCGAGTCTAGAATCCTCGTTTAGCGGTGTCGAATTGGTTTTTATGTCCCTCCTGGGCGTGGTACGCGTTACCATGCCCGGTCGCAGCGATGCGTTCGCATATTGCTGATTTTGCAGATTCGGTTGCTTAGCGGCTGTCTTAGCTCGGAAACGTCTCGAACGTTTCATAACGAACGTAATATAATATGTATAATGTATAGCGGTGACACGTGTGCTTGGGCGTTGCCTGGGCACAACACACATTTGAATTTGAGAATAGATGCTATAGTTACTTACAACCACGAACGATTCCATGCCACTGAAAACGCGAAAATTGATACCAGAACCAACCATAACCCTATCAAGCATTAAAATCTGTAAACCTGAAAATTGAAGCTAAAATCAATTAGAATGTCATAAAACGCACGAATTTAATAAACATAAACAAATTAAGCTGAAACTTAGTATTTCGATGAAATGTACTCAGAAAATGACGTTATGAATGGAAATTTTGATTTCTAAATCACGAATAATAACACTCCACAACTTCGTAATCTGCTCCCCGAAGTGACAAAAAATATAACCTATATGCTATACCCGATTTCATAAAGATACCGTTGCAGCGTAACAATAATATTTTGGAAGGATGTTAAGTCATAAAAAGTTGACAAATGTAGCGTAAAAGAACGAAATTTCCATTAAATATTTATTGTCATGTAATTAGCATACATGTAGGTTATATTTTCTTGCTTATATAGCCAGAATTACCCTGCTTTCCCCTGTTTGCAGTAATCGAATTCGAAATACAGAAGCACACGCAGTAGTGGGTCGGTATTTTACTCCGCGTCGTAAATGCATTTACGACGTGTCGCAAATGTATGTATAATATGTCGTTTTTAAGCCCATTTTATACGTGTCATTTGTCGCAAATGTCGTAGATAGAAATATTCATTATTTTAAGGTTTCAACAATTAAAGTGTTGGAAAAATATTGTTCTTTCTGACTCGCTTGTTGATTGCATGCGAGTACTATAGAATACTGTAGAATACATCGAAAACTACATATAATCGCCACTTCCCTAACCCCAACAAAGTATTCAAAAGCGTGGTGTTAATTATTGTAGTTGTTCAATTTTCTGTCACTAGTTGGCGTATCGAAATTCTTGGTTTCCCAATATGCATTTCTTTTACTAAGCTTTCAATATCCATTTTTCGTCGGTGTAACTAAATTTAATTTAATTTTTTTAATCAGAATTATAATTATTAATAAATTGGCACTTCTTCATAACCTATACGAAAAATGTGTTGGAGGTTAGTTGTTTTCATTTCAGATATATGACATTTACGACACATTCACATTTACGACGTTTATGACATTTATGACATTTAAGACACGTGTCGTGTATAAAATAGAAATTTCGTGTCTTTACCCACCACTGAGCACACGTAAAGCGACAAATACGCATGCGCGTAATATGCGCATTGACTGCCCATGCTTTTATTTTCTGCACTCGCTGCACGCATTATGCTGTTACGCTATCGCTTGAACGTAGCCACAGAAATGCATATAATCGATAGTTAAATCAAGAGCGAAATTTGAAAGGCAATGTTTGCGCATGATTAAGGAGAGTATTTTTAAGGATGCGCGATGCGGGTGGCATACGTGGGAAAGATCTTAGGCAGAGTCTCAATTAGTAAACCCTGGAACTAATCGCGAGTTTCTTCCAAGTCACGTAATCTTTTGAGAAGGCCTTGTCTTTTGTTAGTCTGTAGGAGTGTCGATTGACTCCAGAAGTGTTGGCGACACGAAGGAAGTCATAAATTTTTTTCAAGGGTTGTTCGCTCGATCCTCGGAGCTGAGCCTACTTTCTCTTCCCACGTGGGCACCCCGTCGTGTAACGGAAAAGCGCGCTTCCACAGCGTTTCCACCACCACCCGAAATTAGAAGAAAAGATGGACGTCGATTCGTGGGGGCGGACGGACATCCGTGGGACAACCTACCGGTTGAAGCTGGCGCATCCTTCATCCTGATTGGCCAGAGGACTAGGAGGACGCGCGAGGATGGAAGGGGCACCACCACGTTCGAGGAGGCAAGGATCAACGACGGAGGACCCCGAGAACGCAGAACAATTTTGATTCCTGATTAGTAAAGTCACAAACTTTCCCTGTTACAAATGATCTTTTCAAACTATCAAGAAAATATATTGAAGTTTTGCCAGTGAACAATTAAGTTTTATTTAAAACTCCCACACATTTCGCGAGCAGGGTGCTTCAGCACCCCGCGGGCACCAACCCGCGTTTTGTTCTTAAAATCACCGCCAAAGTACGCAACAATGCGCTAGAAGTTGGAGGATTCTAGAGAATTCTACGAAATTGGTACTGCCATCTCTGCACTCGCTGTATGAATTGCAACCAACGCAACGGACTCAATTTCTAGACTAGAAGGTTTTAGGCAGGGTCGAAACGAAAGATGAGGAAGGAAGCAAATACGTAGCGCGCATTGTTATTTCTTAAAGGCTTTAACTGCTAAGTTTTTCGAACGTGCTCTTATAATGCTAACTTTACAGCTATACTCTAATCCAGAAAACGTACGAGAGCCTGCGGTTCTATTCAATAGCCTTCAAAACCTACGGCCACACTCCAGTCGCTCTCTTCGTTACCCACTGCGGATGATATCAGGGAGATAGTGTCCTCAATAGTTGACGCGAAGCTTGCAGTTCTTCGGGAGGAATTATTGACGGTCTTTAGTGCAGACCTCGGTAATATGAAGTCCGAGGTAAATTCATTGTCTGAGCGTGTCAGGGCTTTGGAGGAAAATTCAACCGTGACGACGGATCAGATGCCATCGCCCGATGACCTCTTTGAAGAGCTCAACGAAAGACAGACCAGGTCTAAGAATGTGCTCTTTTTCGGGGTACCGGAGCCTCACGAAGCCTCGCCGGTGCTGAATAGAGAGGTCGATTTGGCTGCTGCGCGGGGGATCTTGTCCGAGTTTTATCCAGTAATCATCCAGGATATTGCCACGCATCGCCTGGGCAAACAGAGTAAGACTCCCTGTAGGCCTCTTTCTGTCCGCCTTAACTCTGCTGCAGAGGTGAAGAGCATACTCCAGGCCAAGCATCGGTATAAGGGTCCGTATAAGATCTCGGATGACAAGACCAAGTATCAGCGTGGGACAATTTTGCAGCTCCGTGAGAAGCTCCGTGACCTTCATGAGCGTGGTCAAACCCAGATGACCATCAGGTATATTCGAGGAGTCCCTAGGATTGTGAAGGGAAGACCGCCAAAGGACTCGTCTCCAAAAAACGCGAAATGAACCCTTTAGTATACTTGCAAAATGTTCGTGGACTCCGTACTAAGTTAGACTCCCTCATCAACTCCGTTCTTGTATCTTCCGTGTCGTACGACGTCATTATATTTGTTGAGACTTGGCTCACCCCTGCCATATCATCGTATGAACTTGGCTTGAGGGATTATACCGTTTATAGGTGTGATAGATCCCAACGATCCAGCTGTTACGCGAGGGGTGGAGGTGTTCTTATCGCGGTCAAACATTCAATGTCGTCGTGTCAAGTAACTGTCAACTGCTCTGATGTCGAACAATTGTTTGTAAGAGTCCACCTTCACAGTAATAAATACCTGCTACTAGGGGCAGTTTATATTCCGCCCGCATCTCAGACTTCATTGTACTCTAATCATGTCGACTCAGTCATAGAATTATTTGATATGTTTAGCGATGACACATTTTGTCTCTACGGCGATTTTAATCTCCCGCATGCGATTTGGTTCAAGGACTCGGTCCAAGATTGCTTTAGAAGATCGGGAGTTTCGTCAAACGAATCCGCAGCCATTGACCTTCTCCTTAGTTGTGCTGGGTATTGTAGCCTAACCCAAGTAAATAATGTTTACAATGACTTCGATGTTATGCTCGATCTCGTCTTCGTGAGCTCGACTAATGTTGTTTTGGATCGAGTCATCGATGTCCTTATCGAACCAGACGTCTATCATCCACCCTTATACTTAGAGTTTAGTGGTTTGACTTCTGGCCCTGACCATATGCGTGGTAACCTCGAGTATAGGGACTTTAAGAGGGGTGATTACCCCGGTGTGTTGGAATACCTCAACTCTGTGGATTGGGATAAAGAGACGGGTCACGCTGACCCTGTGGTTGCACTAGAGTGTCTATATGGCCATATTAACAGGGCTATAGAAGCCTTTATTCCCGTTAGGACTGTTGTCCGATCCACGTTCCCGCCATGGTTTTCCCCAGGCTTAAGGTCCCTGATCTTGCAGAAGAAAAGGGCACATAAGTTCTTTAAGAGGTCGGGGTCATCTTGCGACTACATCAACTTTGCGAGTCTCCGTGCGAGTTGTAAGCTTTCCTTGTCGCACGATCATCGGGTGTATATTGAAGGAGTCGAGAGTGATGTGTGTGATAACGTGTTAAGCTTTTGGAAATTTGTTAATACTAAGCGCGGTGTGCATGGAATCCCGGGCAAGGTCCATATGGACTGCTTGACTGCTTCGTCGAACGTGGAAGCAGCTAATCTGTTCGCAAAGTTTTTTGGCTCTGTGTACACTCCACGTACCGGTGTGGTGCCTGCTTTGAATCCTGCTTCGTTTTCTAACAGTGATGTCAACATTCATTCGGTTTCTATTTCTGTCGGGCAAATTTACTCTAAACTCGACTCTCTTGATGCCTCAAAGGGCCCTGGTTTTGATGGGGTCCCGCCTCGGTTTCTTAAGGAGTGCCGGTTCATCCTTGCAAGGCCCCTCTGGCATATTTTTAACACGTCGTTAGCCAAGGGAATCTTCCCTGCGGCTTGGAAGACCACCTTGGTTACCCCGGTATTCAAGGCAGGCGACCGTACGGATGTTAGAAATTATAGGCCGATATGTAAACTATCTGTCATGCCAAAGATCTTCGAGGAGATTATAACTGAGCAATTAACACCTGAACTCACTAATGTTATATGCGACGAGCAGCATGGATTTGTTCCTGGTAGGTCGACGACAACTAACCTGGCGGTATACCACTGCTTCATTTCAGCTGCACTGGATGAGGGTCTCCAGGTCGATACCGTATATACTGACTTGCGGAAAGCCTTCGACTCTGTTGACCATTGTATCCTGCATCATAAATTAGCTTCTATCGGAATATGTGGGCCGCTCCTTATGTGGATTCATAGCTACCTTGAGGGCCGTGTGCAGGTGGTCAAGGTGCAGGACCAGTTGTCTGATCATGTCGAGGTGACCTCGGGCGTCCCGCAGGGATCTCACCTGGGTCCTCTCCTGTTCCTTCTCTTCATAAATGATCTTAAGGGGGCATTTTGACATAGTAAATTTCTTATGTATGCGGACGATCTGAAGATTTTCCGCACTATTAGTAGTGCTTTCGATGTGAATCTTTTACAGGAGGATCTCGTTAGATTTGAGCAGTGGTGTACCGTTAATGGGATGCGGTTAAATGCGGGTAAATGTGTATTATTAAGGATACATAGGTCTATTGGCGGTTTTCCCTCTTTATATGATTTAGATGGTACCACTTTGGCTGAAGTTGCTGAAGTCCTGGACCTAGGAGTTACGTTCACGTCACGTCTTGATTTTCGTAAACATTATAGTACCATTACGAGTAAAGCTATGAGGACCCTAGGGTTCATAGCCCGATTCGGGAAACATTTCAAACATATCAGGACTTTGAAATTGCTGTATGTCGCATTGGTGAGGTCTCAGGTGGAATATGCGTCGGTGATTTGGAGCCCTAAGCATAAACTTCATACTAGCGTGGTTGAACGTGTTCAGCACAAGTTCTTGAGGCTGGCCATGAGGGCCTCTGGTAACCCTATGCGATTCTGTGACCATGATTATGGTCCTGCCTTACGCAAAACGGGGCTTTTAACTCTTAATGACCGCCGTGTTTGTGCTGACCTATTGTTTCTATATAAAGTTTTTCACGGTCAGATTAACTGTCACGTGCTTGTCGCACGGATTTGCTTTAATGCTCCGCAACGCTCGCTCCGTCCAAGACCACTTTTTGCGGCCCGTGTCCCCGAATATCACCATTACTCGGTGGACCCCATTAATCGCGCCATGGGTGAGTTGAACCTTAGTCCTGCCAATATTGACTTAGCTGTTGATTCCCTAAGTACGTTTAGGGCTCTGCTTCTGAGGAGTCTGTCACCCACGTAAATGTTAATTGTTTAGACTAATGTTTTAGTCTTGTTGCTTGTTTGAAGACTGTTTACGTTATGTTTGTTTCTTTATATCGTCTATTAACTGTATTTTATTTTATCTTTTATATATCTTTTACATATTTGTATTTTTATATATTTATGTTTTATATTTTATTCTTCATGTACATTTATGTACAAACTTATGTATTCTAAAGGGTTCTCCCGTTTATAATAATAATAATAATAATAATAATAATAAAAAACCTTGAATTTACCCCGAACGCGGATAATAAATAACTTCATTTTTCCTTTACACGTCTGCTTACCAAATTACGCTGGGTAAGCAGCAGCTCGTCCTGTAAAACTCATACAATATTGTCTTCGCTTTCAATAATTATCGCTGTTCAAGAAGAATAGAAAAACTCGGGTTGAGAAAATCCAGGAACCAATAAAGCCATCCAATTTCGTTAGGAGTGGGTCCCCGATCCTTAGGACGAAGTAACCGATGTAATTAGGAAGCGTGCTTCGACCACCGTCCAAAAGTCTCGAATGAAATTAACCGTAATCCATCCAACTGCATAGCTATTTGTAAGTAAGTTTGAACATTCCCGCGTAACCTCACGAGCATCAGACGCATCGTAACCCGTTCCGTTTCGATACTGCGGTTCATGCGCTACTGGAAACTAGAGACCCTACAAGTAGAGTCACGCAAACACATCCTCGATTTTGATCGGTGCCGCCATTTTTTGTCAAAGGTGTGAAAATACAAATGGTGGTATAGTATAGCGCCATACAACTCTTCTATACGTAAATAACGTTACTTGGAAGAAGTTCAAAAATGATATTTTAGAAAAATGCCTGGATGCTGTGTGGAAGATTGTACGCACTCGTCACAGAAAGGCTTTATCATGAAAGTGTTTCCCCGTGATCCTAAAAGAAGAGCAGAATGGGCTGCTAATGTAGGACGAAAGAATTGGAGTCCAACCAATTTTTCATTTCTCTGCGAGGTTAGTTTTGGTGTCCAGTCTTCATTTTTTCAATAAAATAAAGTACACTCTTTTATTTATTAATTTATTTCGTATATACCGCCACTATGCCGACATTTCTTTCTTCACACCTTTGACAAAACATGGCGTCAAACCGACCTAACTTAGACGTGATTGCGTGACTCTACTTATAGGGTCTCTACTGGAAACGGAACGCTCTTCATGCGCGCAGCGTCTGCGCTGCGGTCTATGCGCATAATGCGTGAATTGGACCACAGCCTGAGTTATACCTAGTGACAATGGTGACAATTTTACAAGTTATTACTTAGTTTGCTAAAATGAATTGTGCTTGATAAAACATTACACGTAAGAGGATGATGGGCTCGATTCCTCATCTACTTGGTAAAGAAGTAGCATGTATCGTAGGTAGAAAGTTTTTAGACTGCCAGGCCGAAGTCTAGGTAAACGCACAAAATCCCCATATCGGTGTTCCAGCACGGGATGGCGAGGGAAGGCGTTTTGTTCGCCGCGACCCCAAGGTAGCCGTCGTCCGCATAAGACCCTCTCACTTGCACATAAAGCCCTGTCCTTGTTTAGCACCATCCCTGTCTACCGCATGCTCTCCGTCACTCCCGTGCAGCGATTTGGCGCTAAGAGGCAAGTTATTTCTTACGAAGGAGCAATATCGATGGTCCTCACTATCGATAGTTATCGGTATTGAAAATCGTGGGTTGATATCCGTGTGCTACGCTATCGCTTGAACGTAGCCGCAGAAATGTATATAATCGATAGTTAAATCAGGAGCGAAATTTAAAATCCTTTTGTAGTGAAAGATAGACATACGATAATTAGATTCGAAGCGAACGGCACATTTGGAAGGTCTTAAGCAAGTATGAAACGGGGGACAAGGAAGAGTTTATTGTCAGGATTCATAAACACGTAGAGCGCGTTGTGCCCTTCGAGGGTTTTTCCTTCCACATCTGCGTGCCAAATTTCGTCGAGCGGGCAGCTGCTCGTCTCGTAAAATCATTTAAAACTCTGTCCTCCCTTTCAATAATTGCCGATGTCCTGTTAGGGTAAAAACTCAGCTCGAGAACAGCTGAAAGTTGTAAACCGTGCGTGGGCGACGTCGTCTTGACCCTGGGGGTTGCGCGTACCTACCTGCTAGATATGTATGTACAGTACATAGCCTATGTAAGCTATGTACTCGGAAAGCGTGCCTCGACCACCAGCCAAGAGTGGAGGGAAAACGCGAAGGAAGGGCCAAGGACGGAGAGGTGGCTGAAGGACAACCCTCTAACGAAGCTTCAAGGACAACACCGTCTTGATTGGACGAAGGGATCCGAAGAGGGAGTCGGAAGAACGCGCCAAAATTAGAGGAGTAGGGCGCTCGGAGGCGACAAGCGACGAGTTAATTTGTAAGAAGTCAGATCGAACTTGTTAGCAAGACAGTTAACGTCTAGCTAGAAATAAATCTCAACATAGAAGTTAAATAAAAGTGTTTCTTTTAATTTCTCGCCTAACATCGAAATTCCCGCGCAAACGTACTCGCGAGCAGAGCGCTTCAGCGCTCCACGGGCACGGGCCCACGACGTCCCATAGACACTCCCACCAGAAATACGTAACACGTGCAATTCTAATCGCTTTGCTTAAGAACTACTGCTAAAGCTGATAAAGCATTAAACTTAGCATAATAATAATCAAAAACATCGAAATCCATTAGGAAAACATCGATGTTTTTGATTATTATTATGTTAAGTTTAATGCTTTATCAGCTCAGTGGTACTTCGACGCAGGGGACCCGACATGCAACGTTGCCAAATTTCCGGAGGGAAGCCGATTTCGTCCCTTAGTGTACACTCGGCGACGGAATCGGCTTCCCTTCGGAAATTTGGCAACGTTGCATATCACTAGAATCACTGAACTATACCTAGTGACATGCAACGTTGCCAAATTTCCGAAGGGAAGCCGATTCCGTCGCCGAGTGTACACTCAGCTCAAACGATTGTGGCCGTTCGAGATTCGATTGCATTCGAGCTTACCAGGGTCCGCTCTTTCACATCGCTAACATTCTACAGTATTTCATGAACATGATGAGGGCACTGCCAAGCCACAGGTTCCCGTCTAGAACACTTCTATTTCGTGAGGAAACATTACTGTGACGCCATCTAATATAAGACACGTTCGCGCAGTCCCGTCACAAAAGTTAATTTATATACATTGCTTCGGTTATGTTTATTTTCCCGTTGTTAACATAAAATAACGGATAGTAGATTTTGAAGTAAATGCGTATTTCTTTGATCTACACATTTCCACTAATAATGAGCGTCTTAGATTTTAATCTATGAGGACTGCTAGGAATAAAATACCACAAGACTTTATACATCTCAGTATTCTGGTTTCCTAACCCTTGCCATCTCTACGAAATATATAACATTCGTTTCCATTCTATTCTTTATTACCCCACCATCCCGCTCTATTTATTTGTGTCTACCATTATAAATCCATTGATTTATTTATTTTGGACATTACAAATTTATCGTTTACGGTCTCAAAATTATTATGATTTTTTTTTAGATTCATTGTAATAAAACTCATTTGACATTTATTTTTGGCGTCATTTACGCTACAGCATCGTGAACAGAGCCGATCGCGCAGATTTATATCTAGAGACGCGGTAACGTCTCGACGCCAAGTACATGAAAGAGAAGACACCTTGTATATGCCTGTCGCTGCCGTGTATCTTTACTCGAAGCACAGCTATTCCAACCTAACCTGAAACTTATTTCATTAATATTTCATCACGCTTGCAATATTTTCTAAATTTAAAGGCATTTTTCTTATGTAAACCGCATATAAGCTTTCGAATGAGACCAATTACAATAAAATCGGTCCACGCATGACAGAGATATCATAATATCGTCTCATGGATCAGTCGGAAATGGTAAGATTTTTCTTCTTCTGATTCTCCTAGAAATTTTTCGTCAAACATTACGTATATATATTTTCGTCAATGCGTATACGCGTTACACGCACACCTTCAGTCAAAACGAAACTAACACATATTTCGTTCGTCGTTCGTCGACTCTCGGGATTATTCGGCAGGGATCGTCGTCCGTCATTGTACAAACTAAAATTTTTAAATACATTGAACTTTATAACCTACCAATCTTAACCTTCCAAGTGTCAAGTAATGTAAGTGGTCCAAATTTGAGATGTCAGGAGTTTTTACACAAAATAGGAGACGGAATTATTGTCTCAATTAACAAGGTAAGTCGCCAAATTTATTTAATAGATTTTTTATGTAGAGTCGCAGACTTGGAAGTTGTCCGGAGAAGGTTCGACAGACAAGCACCTTCTTTCGCATAAGTTTCTAGAAATTTGTTCCATGCTTGTACAAATTAATATATTGTAGTAAAAAATTGCATTGAAATTAAATTGCCAGATATTTGTATTTGTATACCAGCAATTTAGAGTTTTTATTTTATGTAAAGCTATATTATAGATAGAAATGAAGGGGGCGCACAGGACTTCGATAAAAATGAAGGAGACGCACAGGCTTGGATAGTAGAATTGAAGGGGACGCGCAGGCTTGGATGGATAGAAATGAAGGGAATGCACAGGCGTGGAGGTTGTCCGGAGAAGATTAGATAGATAGAGAGAGCATCTTGTTTCGCACAAGTTTCTGGAACTTTGTCAAATAAGGTAAATCGACAAAATTTGTCTAAAGACATAGCATTAAGAATTATTGAGAAAATAGATTATGGTGGACTGCTTGCAATGTAAAGCAAATCACATTAGTGAAGAAAGTACTCTGAAAACACATCTCCGTTGATGCTTTTCAATCTTTTGTGAAAGACATTCGTAATACTTTAATTCATAAAATCCACAGTAGTTTCTACGCTATTCATTAATTTTACTAGTTTTCCATTAACAATATTTCATTTCAATTCACCAATAAATATACTAAACCAACACCAATAAAAATATTGAATCTCTTCATTCATTTTCGCTAAATTACCATTAGCATTTTTTAAATATCCTCCAACAAAACTTTCTACCATATTTTCTCACCTCCTTCGGACACATTATGTAGTCTCTACACTCACTAGAGCAAAAGGCTACTCTATAAGTAAGTTCTACATTAACTTGTATATAACTAAAATGTGGCTTTTATATTTATTTACAGATAATCGAAGCAGAAGATGATGCAGTGCGATCTACGTCAGAGAAAAAAAATTATTATAGCATTATTATTATTATTATATTAATTAAATGAGTTTATTCATATGCTTGCTTTATATCTGAAAATTCAAATTTTTAAATAAACCAATTCCACCAATCCAAATTATCCGAAGTTTATTTGTAGTTTGATATTATTCTTAATCAAAAAATAATAAAAGTCCACTCGCTGAGCTGCTTTGCGCTATTCCGAGTATTCCGAGTAAGCTTTACTGGCTACAAACGCGCTTTATCTTCTAATATCACTTGATCACAGAATTTATAATTTATTGGGATTTCCTTACTTTATCCTTACTTTTAGTACCCGTGACAGTGAAAAATTTGTAAAAAAGAAGAAGCTGAAATTCTGAATCCCAATAAAAAACTTCAAAAAAGTAAAAAAATATGACGCCAAGAACATGAATTATCTTTGTAAAAAGAAGTGAGATCCCCAAAAAAACTTTAAAAGAGTAAAAAATACGCCAAGTACATGAAAATGTCGAGGACAAAAAAAGTATTATCAAAAATCACAAAAAAAAGAAAATAGTATACATGAAAAAGTCGAGGAAAAAAAGAGTATTATCAACAAATAAATATAAAAAAAAGACAAAGAAACATGAAAAAGTCAAGGACGAATAAAGTATAATTATCAAATAAATATAATCACATAAATAAAAAATAAAAAATATGATTACAATATAAAAAAAGATGTGAAATCAAAATGAGCTGCAAGTACATCACAAAACAAAGAATATAATATAATCACACAAAAAAATAAAATAATATAATCACAATATAAAAAAAGATGTGAAATTAAAATGAGCTGCAAGTACATAAATGTGCTTTCCAACTGCGCTTAAGGCTGCCGTCTCAAGTTTGTTTTGGTCCGAATTCGATCGAAGCGTCCCTTGTATACAGACGGATCCTAATGAAACTACTGCGGTCGATAAAAAGAAGTTGTACATAGGTGACATCTCCAGGTACTCTATGTAGACGAATTTTTTACGCATAGTTGCCACATATTCTGTTCTCTCTGTCTCTGCCGCGCTGTTGCCAAAGCTCTTTCTATTGAGAAGTCTTGAAAGAATACGGCACGAGAGCTGCGTCTAGCGTCAGAGCCTCGCTGAACGTAAAGGAGGATAGCAATAATGAAAGATAGAGAGGTTGGGTAGTGAAGTTAGGAAACATGTCAATGAAACAATACTAATTTGCGTATTAATATTTTTTATTTATACGTAGAAGGATGTAATATTTTGTATAATCATTGTGCAATTGAAGGGTCGGGTGCAATAAGGGGATTAGCGCTCGAAATTGGAAAAAATTATTGTCCAAACACTAAGAAAGATTGGAAAATTAAATGTTATTAAACTGAATTTTAAAAAATGTAGTGTTGTAAAGCTCATCAGAACACATATTTTTTTCTATTTACAGTTTGTTTATCCAATCATTACTATTCGAGATAAAAATTATAAACAAAAAATTTTCATCGTCCAAAATCATTATTTCTTTAAACATAAATTGCGATAACTTGAGTAAATATTAAGGGATCGTTATGAGACTTAAATCATAACTTCAGAAAACTCAAGCGAAGCCGTAAAATGTATGCACAAAACCCTCATGTTAAAAAATGTAATAATATTTCATTAAAAAGTAATATTGGACATAACCCATGTTTTTCAACGTTCGCCGTTAAAAAGTATCGAGGCAATTTTGAGATACGTATAACTTGCAGCGACAAAGTTTTTCCTTAATATACAACCAAGATTTTCACAAATTTTCACACTGATTAATAAATAATTGTAGAAGATATGGCGATATATATAAATTCCGCGCGGCACCAACAGTCAACGTGAGTGCTAAAACTGCTAAGTAGCGCATTATACGCGGCTGCTGACTGTTGGTGACGCGCGAGATTTATATATATCATCATATCTTCTACAATTATTTATTAATTTGTGCGAAAATTTGTGAAAATCTTCCTTGTATACTAAGGAAAAACTTTGTTGCTGCAAGGTATACGTACCTAAAAATTGCCTCGATACTTTTTAACGGCGAACGTTGAAAAACATGGGTTATGTCCAGTATTACTTTTTAATTAAATATTATTACATTTTTCATCATAAGGGTTTTATGCATACATTTTACGGCTTCGCTAGAATCTTCTGAAGTTATATTTCAAATCTCATAACGATCCGTTAATATTTACTCACGTTATCGCAATTTATGTTTAAAGAAATAATGATTTTGGACGATGAAAATTTTTTGTTTAGAATTTTTAGCTCGAATAGTAATGATTGGATAAACAAACTGTAAATAGAAAAAATTATGTGTCCTGACGAGCTTTTCAACACTATATTTTTTAAAATACAATTTAACAACATTTAATTTTCCAAACTTTCTTAGCGTTTGGACAATAATTTTTCTCATTTTTGAGCGCTAGTCCCCTTATTGCATCCGACCCTTCAATTTCAAAGCATACAATTTGAATAAGGTACATCACCGAAGTATAACAGGCCGATCGTAATGAAATCGTATGAATGCTATAATGCTTCTAAAAACATATGACGCTTTTTTTTTTTATCAAGCTATACATCAAATTATATTTTCCCTCAACAAGAATTGTCTGTTCATTGGAGATTATTATCTTCTCTCATTTTGTGTAATTCCTCTTCTCCAATGACGGTTTTCCTATAATTTTGCCAGGTCGCTCGTAATGAAATGTGACGTATGCAGTGTAGATCTGTAACACATTATGTAACGGAAATACTTAATTGTTGTTTTATAAGCCTTCAAAATTTTACTGTAGATTTATGTGTCAAATTTTACCTGAAATGTGGTGCTTATTATTCCATTTGCCCCGACATTACTGCCCCATAACACCACGTTTGCAGTAATTTTGTAAAAAGTCCGCCTGTAAGAAATGATTGCACACATTTCGGTAAATTTGGTATAAAAGTAAAAGTTTGTTTCAATAATTCGTCGAACATCATGCATACCTGCGACGCCCGTACGTACCAGCCTGGCGCAATCTGACCGAACCGGATTCCGTCTGTCTGCTCCTGTGAACTTAGAAATGTGTCTGAAAAAATTAAAGGGTGAATTAAATTTATTATTTCCTTTTCCACTTTCTTGGTAAAGTTACGCCAGCGTGAATTGACTCGCGTGATCGTATGATCCGCGAGTACAAGTGCCATTGCAGGCACTTGTGACCATTGACAAAGTCTGATAAAATTTATTATTTGCTTCATTTTCTTGGTAAAGTTACGCCGGCGTGAATTGACTCGCGTGATCGTATGATCCGCGAGTACAAGTGCCATTGCTGGCACTTGTGACCATTGACAAAGTCTGATAAAATTTATTATTTGCTTCATTTTCTTGGTAAAGTTACGCCGGCGTGAATTGACTCGCGTGATCGTATGATCCGCGAGTACAAGTGCCATTGCTGGCACTTGTGACCATTGACAAAGTCTGATAAAATTTATTACTTGGTTCATTTTCTTGGTAAAGTTACGCCGGCGTGAATTGACTCGCGTGATCGTATGATCCGCGAGTACAAGTGCCATTGCTGGCACTTGTGACCATTGACAAAGTCTGATAAAATTTATTACTTGGTTCATTTTCTTGGTAAAGTTACGCCGGCGTGAATTGACTCGCGTGATTACAGTGCGGTGCGAGGTCGGACCGATGCAATAGTTTCAATATTTTCAGAGGGAGACCTTTTTCGCTTTTTCAAGCTTTTTGCTTTTTCCTTCGCTCTTTCTGCTAATATAAATTGAGGCTCCCGAATAGGCATGCACCTATTGTACCGACTATCTATTAATTTGGGTAGCATGCATTCTAAATAAAATTGAACTAGTTTTGGCTCCATTTCTGTTTTCCAAAACGCATCATCTCTCTCTACTTTTATAGATTTCAGCCCCTTCGGGGTCCAAATGCAAAATATACAGAACTTTCTGTCAGTAATATGTAACTGACCCTGTACTTGATAAAAATAGTGATGCGTTTTGTTCATTGAAATACCTGTTTTACGTGTGAACATGCGCCGGACAGCGGGTACTTTTTCAATAGCATCTTCCGGTGAAAAGTTCTCCGCTGATTTGGGGCATTTGATTTCCACAATACCCTCTTGACCGATGATTCCATCCGGTGAAGCTCCTAAGAAGGGGATGCAGCTGTCGATGAAAATTCCACATTCTGCAATATCTGTATATTGCTTCTTCAATTCTTCGCGAGCAATTTTCTCGCATTCTTTTCCGTATTCCACCGCGGGTGCACTAATTATCCTCGGATACAGAAATTACTTTACTGCATTTGCGCAAAGCGTGTCAGGTCGGCGGCGGCACACTTGTCCAAAATTGGATGCTGTGAACAATTTGGACCTGTACTGCAACCATCTGCGGTTCATTGCTTGTCCGTTGGTTTCATCTTCAATAGCGTGTCTTTTCTCTTGCCAGTCACTGAGCATTTGCATATGCTTTTCCCGCTCCAGTTCATACATTTGGGATGGCATGTCTGGCTTCTGTGCATTTTGACCATAATCGGAATCTTTTTGCGAGGGCAATTGCTTGCGTACATTGTTAGCTACCCACACACGCGTGAAAGATTATCTTTCCTCTTGGGGTTGTAAGGCCCAAGAGACTCCGTGGTACGCGTTGTTGATATCTATATCACTCGCGAAATTATTCTTGAGTGACTATTAAATTACTCAAGTTCGAACGATGACTTAAGTAAGAACTATTTGATGGTATTCTTAGTCACGAATGTTTGATTTGATCCACGTTACGTTCCGATCGTTGACATGTCGATCGAAGTAAAAAATGAGGGAACCCACGTTACGGGTTCGCGTTGCGTTCCGATTGTTAAAGTCGATCGAAGTGAAAAATGAGGGAACCCACGTTACGGGTTCGCGTTGCGTTCCGATCGTTAAAGTCGATCGAAGTTAAAAATGAGGGAACCCACGTTACGGGTTCACGTTGCGTTCCGATCGTTAAAGTGTTTGCTCAAGAGATCGTTGGCTTCTGCCTTCGTCTTGCCTTTCAGTGTCGAAGGTAGACAAGACATTCGACTTTCGGGAGGTGCCAAATTGCTGATTGGCTAGTTTTTCCTCGAAGAGGAGGAAACTTCCTTCTTAGATTTCGGTGGTAGAGGAGGAAGGCCTCTCCTTCTTGGTGACGTAGCAGAGGAAAAACCAGACATCTGGCTAACAAACCTAGCTAGGTTGTTCGGTCGGAGCGTTTGGCCAGGGTCACGGTTTATGACCGTATTGTTCCGTGAGTCAGCGGTGGAGGACGGAATGTACCGGTCCGAGGTAACCGTGTACCCCTCGTTGACAGAGCAATTTAACGGATTATCTCAAGACAGAAATAGTCGAAAATACCAAAAAAAACGGCACGATGTCGATTGCTTCTTGGTCATATGGCAGGCAGATGTTTCCCAACGAACGCCTCGCGGACGAGCAATTGCCCACTGTAAAGGGCTTGAAATTTCGCCTCGCCCTGAACCCGCTTTTGTCTCGTAAGACCGAACATGCTCCCCCCGTTGAGAGGTTCTATCGATCAATGATATGCCATAAACGCGAACTATGATAGTGTTGTAAGTACGAGCAAGATTGTGAGTACAATAAAATGTTTGACAAGCCTTTAAGTTTTTGGTTGGATGGGAAGCGGAGCCATCTGTTTCACGTTCCTTTTGTAGGTCCCGGTGGCTGTCCGTACGGTGACAGCTCGGATGACCTTGTCTTTGCCGGGATGAACCATTTCGATTCGTCCGAGGCGCCACTGCAGTGGCGGAAGATGGTCTTCCTTCAGCACGACGATGGTTCCCTCCGTGATGTTGTGAGCCCCTTTGGTCCACCTTTGACGCACGTTGAGTTGATTGATGTACTCCTTGTGCCATCGAATCCAGAAGTCTTGTTTGACCTTTTGAATGTGTTGCCATTTACATAGCCGATTGCTTGGTGTTTGGCTGAAATTGATCTCGGGCAAACTCGTCAAAGAGTCACCAATCAGAAAGTGACCAGGGGTGAGAGCTAAAGGATCATTAGGATCGGATGATAGAGGTGTTAGAGGTCGCGAGTTAAGGATAGCTTCTATTTCAATGACGAACGTGTTGAACTGCTCGAATGTAAATAATTCTTCACCGACTACGCGTTTAAGATGATGCTTAAATGATTTGACGGCTGCTTCCCACAGACCGCCAAAATGAGGTGATAAGGCTGGCATGAAGTGCCACGATACCCTTTTTCCGGTAAGGAATTGTTGTACCTTCTCATCCCTTTGTAAAATTTCATGAAGTTCCGTCAATTCATTATTGGCACCAATAAAGTTACTGCCGTTATCGGAATATATATGACGACATATTCCTCTGCGTGCGATGAATCGTTTTAAGGCCGCAACGAATGCTTCAGTTGTCATATCGCTAACTACCTCGAGATGTACGGCCTTTGTAGCAAAACAAATAAAAACGGCGACGTAGACCTTTATTCGTATACGGTTTCGAAAACGTCGTTCCTTGATGTAAAATAGTCCGCAATAATCGATGCCGCAATTGTGAAAAGGCCGGTTTTCGGTTACCCGAGCGGCAGGTAGGTGACCCATGATGTAATCAGTCGCTGGTGGCTTAATGCGGAAGCACTTGACGCATTGTCGAACGATTTTGCGTGTGGCGTTCCTACCATCAATCAGCCAGTAAGTTTGTCGAACCGCATACAAAGTGGTTATGATACCTGCATGATGATTATCGATATGCGCTTGTCGAATGATGAGATCCGTAATATGATGACCCCTTGGGAGAAGAATCGGATGTTTTTTCTCGTATGACAACGTTGAATTCTGAAGGCGCCCTCCGACACGCAAAAGTCCCTTATCGTCGACGAAGGGGTGGAGAGGAAGAAGTTTGCTTTTGTGATGTAACTGAACTCTAGTATTCAGTTGATGAATGTCTTGTGCAAAGGCGGATGATTGTACTAGTTGAATGATGCGGTCGTTAGCTGCTTGAAGTTCTTCTACAGTCAGAGGTCCTTTGATGCGATTAGGGAATCTGAATCGTAGAGCGTACGCGACGATTTTCCTTAGTCGAGACAGGCTTGAATACCGATCTAATATTTCGTTGGTTTTAACCATTGTCGTAAAACATGAAATTTGCCTTATTTCTGGAATTTCCTTGAGGAAGTTAAATTTTGATACTGGCCAATCCGATTCATTGCTTGAAAGCCATTCAGGACCGTGACTCCAGTTATTGTTTAGAATAAACTGAGTAGGTGGCTGACCGCGAGATAATGGGTCGGCTGGATTATCATGTGATCTGATATGTCGCCAAGTATTGATGTTCGTTTTGATTTGAATATCGGCTACGCGGTTCGCGACGAAGGTTTTTAAGGTTCTTGGTTCTTTGTGAAGCCAATTCAAAACAATGGTCGAATCCGTCCAGAAAGTAGCTGTTTTGATTTCTTTTATCATTGCTCTTTGAACATTTTTAAACAAAGTGGCTAAAAGAGTGGCGGCGCAAAGTTCAAGACGTGCGAGTGTGATAGTTTTTAGTGGAGCAACACGAGATTTTGCACACAAAAGGTCGGTTTTAATCTGTCCGGTTTCGTTGATTGATCTAATATATATACAAGCTCCGTACGCTCGTTCGCTTGCGTCGCAGAAACCATGTAATTCGAGGTTACGAGGCATGCGTTGTGTGACATTTCGTTTGAATGAGAAATTGTTGAGATGTATCAGATCATTTGCGAATGTATTCCATTCTGTGTGTAACTTGATCGGTAAAGATTCATCCCAGTCAAGTTGTAATTGCCACAATTGCTGCATGATGATTTTCGCGGTGATAGTGACTGGTCCAAGCAGTCCTAGTGGATCGAAGATCCTTGCGATGGATGAAAGGATTGTACGTTTTGTGATTCTTTCGGCTATGTCGACGGTGTAGCTGATGTTATCTTCTCGTGCGTTCCAGAAGATGCCCAACGTCTTCACAGTTGTGGAATCGTCGAAGAATTTTGGGTGGATCTGTTGTTCTGTGAGGCCAGTGAGGAGTTTGGGCTCGTTCGATGTCCACTGTCGAATGTTTAAACCTCCTCGTTGGAGTATGTTGATGATTTCATCGCGTAAAACTCGTGCTTCTTTAAACGTGTTTGCCCCGGTCAAAAGATCATCGACGTACATATCTCTTTTCAGTGTGGTCGTAGCCTTCGGACAATTGGTCGCTTCGTCGTTTGCAAGTTGATGCAGACATCTTATGGCTTGAAATGGAGCTGAAGATAGTCCGAACGTGACTGTATTCAGTTCGTATGTTGCGATTTCGTTTCGTTCATTTCGCCACAAGATGCGCTGGTACTTACGATCCTCCGGCCGAACGAGGAACTGTCTGTACATCTTTTCAATGTCCCCGGTTAGCACATATGTATACGAGCGAAAACGCAGGAGCAAGGAAAAGATGTCGTCCTGGATGGTAGGTCCTGTTATTAATGTGTCGTTGAGTGATAAGCCGCTGCTCGATCTGGCGGATCCGTCGAATACAACACGTACCTTCGTTGTGGTGCTGGAAGCTTTGATGACCGCGTGATGAGGCAGGTAGAAACCGTGTGAGTCGGGCGTTCGTACCTGACTCATATGACCGAGCGAGAGGTATTCTTGAATTACGGCTGAATATTCTCGTCTTAATTCTGGGTCGCGATTTAGTTTCCGTTCCAACGAGGAAAAACGATTGACAGCTTGCGAATGCGATTCACCGAGGAGCGATATTTTTTTATTGAACGGTAGCGCAACGATGTAACGACCCGATATGTCTCGTTGAACGTGGTTGGAAAAATGTTCTTCGCAAATGCGTTCCTCGGATGAGAGATGCTGTCTGTGTGGTCCTTCTTCGACTTCCCAGAAACTCTTTAGATCGAAATCTAGTTTCGTCAGAAAGGTGTTACGTTTTGCATGCGGTGTCGTCGAAGGTGCACTCCCCCGATGATCCATCCGAATTGTGTTTTCTGGAGGATGAGAGCCGGTGCGTTATGAGAAGACAAGTTGATTTGCCCAATACTTAGAGACGCAAGTGAAGGGCCGCTTCCAATCAACATGTTTACGGGTGCTGGTCGGTGAAAATGCGGATCAGCTAATCGAATGTTTGCTGGAATTTGTAATTTCGCACGATCGATTTGCGTGTCTGGTAATAATCCTGATATTTGAGGTATCGTAAAAAATGTGAGGTTCCGCTTAAAGTTTAATGAACGTGATTCAATGGTGGTCGCGACGATTTGATTGGTTGCAGTGCTAATCGCATTTAGAGCTTCGATGGTTACGGGTAATTTCCTTTTTTGATGGCGTAATTTCGCAGCGAAGTCTTCTGTAATAAAATTTGCATTCGCACACGTATCTATTAATGTCCGACACTCAATTGGTTGTTGGTCGCGATTGAGAACGTTGATGATTGCGGTGGCCATTAACCCGTTAGTTAGTCCTTCGGTAATTGGAGTGCTTTTCCGACGGTTACGTTTTTGTGATTTTGTTCCGAATTCTCGTGGTCCTTTATGTGACGATGATAGTCAAGAATCAGCCTTTGCGGGACTGGTTGATTCTTGATGTAGCTTTGTGTTATGTGTTTGGTTGCATATCTTACATCTTCCACCTTTACAATCGTTAGTTTGGTGATCTGGTCGCAAACAATTCAAACACAATTGTGCATTACGCGCGGCTTCGATGCGTTTATCGGCGGTCATGTCAATAAATTTTGGACATTGATACTCAGCGTGCGAGTCGGTATTACAAATACGACATTTATTGATGTAATTGGTAGCGAATGCTTGACGTTTTGTTCGAAGTGTTGGAGGTGAATATCGCCGTTTGACTGCATTTGTGCGAGGTGAATCTGATACATTGAGTTCGCGTCGGCGTTGCGTCTGAGCTTGTGGGCGCGGGTGCGAGCGGACTACGGTCGATTCCGGTTCGTAATCTTTACACTGATGCGATGCGGTAAATAAAAATTTAAATATTTTTGTGATTTCTGGCATTTCGGTATCCATTAAAGTTCGTTCCCACGTCTTACGAATATCGTTTCCCATGCGAGCCACCACTATGCTTGTTAGCAAGTCATTTGCGATATTCTCCCACGTGCGGCCAAGAGCTTGTAATGAACGAATGTGTAATTGCATATAATTGGCAAGATCGAAAATGGACTCTGACGTCTCGTCGGGCATTGCCGGTGTGTCTCGAAGGAGAGCGGCGTGGCGGAGAATGAGAGCGCGCTTGTTATCATATATATCGATTAGATGATTCCAAGCTTCTTCGTAATTCTCGTCGGATATCGTGAACGCTTCTATTGCTGCTTCAGCCTTGCCCGATAACGAAAGGCGTAAATAATTAAGTTTCTGCATATTGCTCAACGCGGATTGTGTATGAATCATGGTGGTGAACGCACTCTTAAACGTGACCCACTTCTCCATGCGACCGTCGAATTTCGGTAAATCAATTTTCGGAAGTTTGACTGAAAGTCCGTATGCGGATGTGGATGGCGCCGGCGAATCTCGCGAAACATTTTCGACATTTGCTGGTGTTTGAACGCGGCTGGTGGATGCTTCGTAGCTAGTCAGTAAAACTACCGCTGTAGCTATAATATCGTCGAATTGATTAGTGATTTCCTCGCGTTCGGCTTCTGCTTGCTCGAAATCTTCAAGTCGTGCCAATTCATCTTGAATATCGTTTAACGTGTCAAATTGTTTCCGAAGTCGTTCGACCCGATCGCGAAGTTTGATGCGTTCCTTGTCGGAATTTTGATAAGACTCAATATATTTCGAAAAGCTGATGATCTGCGTCTTGAACGTGCGTCGTTTAAGTTTTAGATTTGATATGACCAGATTGTTATCAGTTACGTTTGCGCTCGCACGTGTATTCGCCTTCGGTTTCGTCATTATTGGATAGGATTTCACGAAAAACGGGAAGGTCACTAATAGAACTGATTGACAATACTCAATGACAAGCCTACCTTGATCGATGGCTTTTGCGCTGGTTGAATCGTCTCAGTTTCGAATGTCCACTGCTTGTTGTGGGAATTCAGGAGTCCACGCGAAAGAAGTAGTGTAAGTTTTGTCACTGCACTTTCACGATCGTGGCTCCGGCTCGAAGGACCAAAATGTTAGCTACCCACACACGCGTGAAAGATTATCTTTCCTCTTGGGGTTGTAAGGCCCAAGAGACTCCGTGGTACGCGTTGTTGATATCTATATCACTCGCGAAATTATTCTTGAGTGACTATTAAATTACTCAAGTTCGAACGATGACTTAAGTAAGAACTATTTGATGGTATTCTTAGTCACGAATGTTTGATTTGATCCACGTTACGTTCCGATCGTTGACATGTCGATCGAAGTAAAAAATGAGGGAACCCACGTTACGGGTTCGCGTTGCGTTCCGATTGTTAAAGTCGATCGAAGTGAAAAATGAGGGAACCCACGTTACGGGTTCGCGTTGCGTTCCGATCGTTAAAGTGTTTGCTCAAGAGATCGTTGGCTTCTGCCTTCGTCTTGCCTTTCAGTGTCGAAGGTAGACAAGACATTCGACTTTCGGGAGGTGCTAAATTGCTGATTGGCTAGTTTTTCCTCGAAGAGGAGGAAACTTCCTTCTTAGATTTCGGTGGTAGAGGAGGAAGGCCTCTCCTTCTTGGTGACGTAGCAGAGGAAAAACCAGACATCTGGCTAACAAACCTAGCTAGGTTGTTCGGTCGGAGCGTTTGGCCAGGGTCACGGTTTATGACCGTATTGTTCCGTGAGTCAGCGGTGGAGGACGGAATGTACCGGTCCGAGGTAACCGTGTACCCCTCGTTGACAGAGCAATTTAACGGATTATCTCAAGACAGAAATAGTCGAAAATACCAAAAAAAACGGCACGATGTCGATTGCTTCTTGGTCATATGGCAGGCAGATGTTTCCCAACGAACGCCTCGAGAACGAGCAATTGCCCACTGTAAAGGGCTTGAAATTTCGCCCCGCCCTGAACCCGCTTTTGTCTCGTAAGACCGAACATACATAACGCGCAGCCTTCGTTTCCTTCTGTTTTGCAGCTCTCTTTTCCTTTTCTTTCTTCTTCTTTTCTTCTATTTGGCGAATAACCTCAGGCGTTTTCTTCTTCATAACCGCATTCAATCGCGAGTGCACTTGGTTACTGTTGTACTCCATGACAGCAGCAGCACATCTTGCTGTATACGATCCTCTTTCGGCGAAATTTAATCTTTTTCCGCCAATGTACTTGGCAATTATTGCGTTTAAACTTTCCACCGCGTTATTATTGGTGTTATAGAGTAAGCTCTCCGCATGAGCTAACAGTGGACGAAGTATTTCTATTACGTCCTGGTACACTCCAATTTTCATCAGTTCTGGAACGATGTTTCTTTCTTTCTCTTTATTCTTTCCATCGCAGAAATATTCTAGTTGTGCACACTCTTTGTGTTCACCAAACACGTGGCTCGGAACATTCTGTATGTCACCATACAAATTCTTCGTTTTCTCGTCGATTGATACATTCTGATTGTATCTAAACTTTGCGGCTTTTACGATGTTTGTGCGCATCCGACGAATGCTACTTTCCACAGCTTGCCTCAATGGTCCAGGTGTAGTCGTCTTCACAATCGCTTTCATTTTTGTGCAGAAGTTTCGCAACAAATGATTCGTGCATTCAATTTTTTTTACGCGAATCTGTCTCTTATATGGGTCAGCATCAATAATCTTCTTATACACGCTGCTGTCCCCATCAGCAATCAGTGTAGAATAAACGAGCCCACGTTTTTCTACGCTGGTATTGAATCCTTCTACTATAGCATCGCTTTCCATAGCAGTCGATGCTCGGTTTGCGCTCCAGTTTTTGAAGCATGTGTGCTTTTGAGGTTCTTTCTTGTTTTTCGCAGCAATCCGACAAATTCTGCAAACTTTATTTCGGACGCCGTAAAATAAAACTTTCTTCGTATGATAGCCAACTATCACGCCGACTCCAGACGCGGAATCGTAATATCCACTGCGATAGGATCTTTTCATCCAGCTTCCGTCGGCCACAACGGGGATGTGAGGGGTCCCTGATCCGGGAAAAACGTCGCCTCTTTCAATTGCCAAACGTTTTTCTTCTTCAGCCGCTGCTAACATCTCTTCTTCTGCAGCAGCAATAGCGGACTTGATGAATTTATCTTGATTCTTTACGAAATCTCTCTTCGACATGCAACGTATGTTCACTCCTGCAAAAGTGTGTTCCAAGTTGGCATAGCTGCCTCCTCCTCTTCAGTTTTTTCCGAACTGGCCGTATCAGTATCTTCATTAGATTGCAAGTACATTATCTCTTGATGCGTATGATTTCGTCCATGGGATGTTGATGGTTCCTCTACTATACGCTCCTCGGCCACTTCTTCTAGATGTTGTCCTACGGCAGTGTCGTCTGCCGTTTTTGCGCTTTCTTGTTTCTTCTGAAGGGCTAACGTCCTTCGCTTTTGGCGATGTCCTTTCCGTTTCGAAAATCTCTTTGCGTACGGACGTAAATGTCGCAATCGAAACGGAGAATTATTGTCCATATCTTCCGGCACGTCCTGCATATCCACATTTCGAGTGTCACTCATTTTACACTAAACCAACAAACACAACACAAACACAAACATAAACACAATACAACACAACGCAACACAACTCAAAATCCTTGTGCCCGTTGCAAAAAAACGTAAACGCGAACCGTGAACATGAAATGTGAATCCGAAGATTCGTATCTGGTGCGTTCTGAAACAAATGACGCTCTACAAACCAGGCAACGGCGCAAACAGTCCGTTGCGTAGAGAGTCATTCTGTTGAAAGAACGCAAACGACGCGGACGCAAGAATGAACAATATGAATAAAGTAAGTATTATATTGTATACTGTTATACAGAGTGATTCTCTGGCTAGAGTCTTCAAAGGCGACTCCGCCAGTAAGTCGCGTCACGCTGAGTTTCGTGGATTTCGACGCTCGAGACGAGATTCACTACGGCATGTTAAAAAATTCTTAATTATTGATCGAATCGATATGGCGGTGATACTAATGAATTTCTGGCGTTCTGCCGATTAAAATCATGTCAAATGTCATATAAATCGGACTATTTATAACGGAGTTGGCTTGGGGCCATTTTCATCGGCACGACATCGATTGATGCCATTTTCGCAAAGATCTGTTGAGAAAAGCAGAACGTGGAATTCGTCACTTCCACGAAACTCAGCGAGGCGCGGCTTATTGGCGGTATTATCTGTGAGGACTCTAGCGAGAGAATTACCCTACATGTTCATATCGACGCGCGTTACGAAAAATAGCACGTTTCATTCTTTCTACATGCAGTTGTCCGTAAGAAAAAAGTGAAACGTGTTACTCTTCGTAACGCGCGTCGATATACTCGTACTATTTGTCATAAAATAATACGTTCATTATTTCATTTCCAGATGAAAGAAGCGCTCAATGAAGCGAATCGAGAGGGGGGGGGGGGCGAAGGAAAAGGAGGAAAAGGAGGCGAAGGAAGCAGAGGCAAAAGAAGAAGCAAAGGAGAGGGAGTACACCGCGATGAGGGCGGAATTACAACAGGTACTTAATTATGTGGAATGTGGTTTATGTGACCGCGATAGCATATGTGTGAATCCGAGTTGGACAAAATGTAATCTAATTACAAATTACAATTAAAATGTAATTGTGTAATTGATTACACATTCTTTTCTGTAATCGTTAATTTAGGTAGTTGACAAAATATTTTGTGTACTTGTGTAATTGATTACACATTATTTTCAACACATAATATTTTGTCAACTACCTAAATTAACGATTACAGAAAATAATGTGTAATCAATTACGCAATTACATTTTAATCGTAATTTGTAATTAGATTACATTTTGCCCAACTCTGGTGTGAATATTATTTCGTTTGTGCCCGGTATTTTTTATGTTATGTAATTTTATGAAAATGTAATTATTATGTTACTGTTCCAGATAAAAAAGGCACTAAAACGCCTTACATATCGGCGCGGAGGCGGCCCGAGAGGATGGCGCGGGGGCTGCTGGGGAGGAAGGCGCGGCGGAGGCGGCTGGGGTGGTGGAAGGGGGGGACAGAGGGGAAATATTACTATTTATCAGTAACATAAATAATAATATAAATAAATAAATAATTAAAATATTTAATGATTGTATTTTGTTTGCATTAATAGAATGAAAAATATTCAGTTTCTATCGTATCGGCATGAACGTTTCAGTAACATACTGCTGAGATTTTCCATATGAAAATAAATTTAAACACGGTATAAATCGGATTATGTTTAGCATTATCAGATTAGCAATATTACATTTATAATTAATTCTCTAGTACAGTTCTAGAAATAAACTGATTTATACCGTGTTTCAAATCATTTTAATCTGGAAAATCTCAGCAGTATGTTACTAAAAATTAACAAAATTTAAAAAAACCTGACAGCTTAAGAAGGGAACTACAATGACAAAAACAAGACTTTTATACATGGTATATTATTTATCATAAATGATTTGATATAATTACATTCGAACATTACATTCTCCATACGGACAAGGGGGGAAACATATAATTTACAAAATACGCTGAAGTTGAAATGTCACTGTATAAGCATGAATTTGCATTGATGTTGTCCACTTCTTTTTATTACCAGCTTGAAACACTTTCTTTAGTGATTGCGGTACATGCATGGGATAGAAGAGCATCAAAAGATGAGTTAATTATTTAAATTGCCATCTTATTATTAACCTATTTATGATAAATAATATACCATGTATAAATAAGTCTTTGTCACTTTAGTTCCCTTTTTAAACAGTCGGGTTTTTTATTTATTTTTTACTTTTTGATAGAGATTCGCGACGATAGGCAGCGCTGCGTAGTCGACTTCCGCTATCTTTGTGACACAGATGTTTGTTCACAATCTGATCTGATCTTGATCGAGTCGCACAGTATTTGTTTCTTTTCTTATTAATATAAGTCTCATTTCATTTATCATGTAAGACATGTACCTTTTAAATACATTCAATTTATTCAAACACAACATTGGTTATGGGCCCAGGATTCGCCCAGAATTCGCCTAGAAGTCGCGCAGTGATTGAACATAACCTATACGGCCACGTGTTGGATTAGACCACGTGCAAGATGATGCAATCTAGTGAGCCGAGAAACGATGTCCATGTGAATAAATTGTCGGAAAATAACTACAGAACATGGAAAATTGAAATGAGATGGCTGCTAAAAGGAAAGGGACTACTAGATTACGCCCTGGGCAAGATCACGAGTCCTGCGAATGCAACCGTGGATCAGAAGGCAACTTTCAGCTTAAATAACGATAGAGCTCTCGCAATAATTGGTTTGCACGTCGAGGCAGATCAACAGGTACACATTAAGGACTGCAACTTTGCACATGAGGCCTGGAATAAACTCAAGCAGGTATATGAGCCAAAATCCAGAGTACGTATAATGCAATTAAAGAAAGCGTTTTATCATTTAAAAATGAAAGAAAATGAAAATATGTCGTCATACATTTCAAGAGCTAAAATTGCAGCTAATAATTTAAGAGAAGCAGGAGCTGAACCTAGAGACGAGGATCTAGCGTACGCATTGCTAGCAGGACTACCTGAGAGTTATGAGAGTTTAAACATGTCGTTGGCAAGTTTGCCAGATGATAAGTTCAATTCTGCAGAGATTTCAAGAATACTCTTAGCAGAATGTGATAGACGACGTTCGAGACAAGATGTTGAAACAGACGCGCACAAAGAGGCTTTACATGTATCCAAAAGAAATGACAGGCGTCCAAACAAAGAAACAGGAAGAGATAAATCCAAGACTTTAGTATGTTTCAGTTGTAATAAACCAGGTCACTTCAGTAAGGACTGTCGTGCACGAAACAATACCAGAAGATATGAAGGACATAAGGGACAGAACACGAAGTCCCAGCCTCATGGAGCGTTCCTACTATCAATCAATACGGTGGATCTAGATGACACATGGCTGTTGGACAGCGGATGCACACACCATGTCAGCAACAGAAAAGACTGGTTCGTATCGTTTAAAGAATTAAACACTAGTGTAGTAAATACCGCTGCAGATCCACAAAAACAGAGTGGTGCAATATTGCAAGCCAAAGGTATAGGTGATATAATGCTAAGAATGCAAGTAGGAAATTCCATACAGCGAGTAGTTTTAAATGATGTATACTATGTCCCAGAGGTTAGAAAGAATCTCATGTCGGTATCTCAAATAGAAAAGAAAGGTCATGAGATAATGATTAAAAATGGTAAAATAACAATAAGAAACATATATACGAAAAAGATATTATGTGTAGCGCTTAGAAATAATGATCTGTATATAGTAAAAGGTGAAGTAGAGAAGGATTATGATAAAGTCCCAGATACGTATGCCCTTGACATTCAAAGCAAGTCATTGTGGCATGAAAGATTCGGTCATATTAATAATGAAACAATCAAAAGAACTTTTCAGCTCAAGAAGGTCATTGTAGATAAAAATATTAGAGTACGAGACGATGCCTGTGATTCATGCTGCATTGGAAAAGCAACCAAGGCTGCCTGTAAACCTGTACCAACAAGGCAATCAAAGGATGTATGTGAATTAATACACTCAGATTTGTGTGGACCTATGCCTGTAGAGTCAATAGGAAAGAGCAAATACTTCATAACGTTTACAGATGATTACTCACGTAGAACGACTGTGCAATGCGTCAAGTCAAAGACTGAGGTAAGGCGCTGTATACAAGAATATATAGCTGAAGTAGAACGGCAAACGGGAAAAAAGGTGCGAAGATTCAGAACCGATAACGGTCTTGAGTTTTGTAATAAAGAAATATATGCATACTTCAAGTCTTTAGGGATTAAACATGAGAGAAGTAACGTTGAGACACCACAGATGAATGGTGTTGCAGAGAGGATCAACCGAACCCTCCTAGATTTAACTCGGTCAATGTTACGTTCAGCCAAGTTGCCGCAGAAATTTTGGGCAGAAGCGGTGACAACCGCGGCATATGTGAGGAATAGAGTGAGCAACACGAAACTTAATAATGAAACACCTTTAGGGGTCTGGACTGAGAATACACCTAGTGTTAAACACTTAAAAGTGTATGGATGCTTAGCCTACGCAAAGATGCCAATGCAAGGTAAGAGAAAACTCGATAGTAGAAGTCTGGAGTGTATACTAGTTGGATATGCATCCAAAACAAAAGGATACAGATTGTGGTCTCCGAATTTACAAGACGTTGTTACAACAAAGCACGTCAGATTCTGTGAAACCAAAATAGGGTACGAATGGTTATACAAAAATAATACTCAGCAGCATGGATACGACGATATGTGGTCAGGCACGGAATATAGTTCCGAAGTTGAGGAAAGTGATCAACAAAGCAAAACTATAATTAAAAAGGAAGAAGATGACCATAAGGAGATAGTGGGGGCATCAGAGGCTAGGGATGACACACCACGTAGAGGCAGGCCCAAGAAGAAAGTCAGAAACCCATATGGAAGAAAGGGTAAGCCAAAGATTGATCTAAATAAAGAAGAAGATATAATGTCCACAGATGGAGAATCAACGGAAGTTGAGGCAAACCTTCTAGAAATTGCCGAACCAGAAAACATCAACGAGGCATTAGCCTCACCACAAGCGAAATACTGGAAACAAGCCATTAAGGAAGAACTGGACAGTTTACAAGAAAGAAAAACTTGGATCATCACAGATCTACCTGAAAACAAAAGGACCATTGGATGTCGGTGGGTCTTTAAGCTCAAAACCGATTCAGATCGAAAACCTGCAAGATTCAAAGCGAGGTTAGTGGCACAGGGATTCGGTCAAAAAAAAGGTAAAGATTATGGAGAAACATATTCACCAGTTGCGAACTTCTCAGTAATCAGACTATTACTAGCCCTAGCTGTGATACTGAATCTAAAAAGTAGACATATACAGGGTGTCCCACCTAAGACTGGACAGCCGGTTTTCTCCTAAACTATTGGAGATAAAAATATAAAAAAATAGGGAATTGCATGGTTCGAGGGGGCCAATTAATTAGCGCGAACGAATTTTTTTATCGATTATTATTTTAAAAGATACGATGGTCAAGTTCGGTTTTTCAAATGGAACTATTTTTTTTGAACACCTGAGTTGATAGTGCGTTCCAAGACAAATTCAATAAGCTTTAATGTATACACTTTATTTTCACTGGTTTTTAAGATATTGCGCTTGCAAATTTACTGATTTTCACTGGAAGAAAACTGTCTGGTATAGCACGGACCGGGGACGGTCTTACTGGCGTCACGGGTGGCACTGCCTGTTGAAATAGATACCTACCTGCCAAAGGTCTACGCCAGGAATGGCAGGCCCAAAGGCTGGACAATTCTTTTCCGCCAGAAATGCTACTTAGGTAGGTAAGGAAAGTAGAGACATGATGGGGAAGCTAAGGAAAAATACAAATGAAGTGGTGATTATTGCTATTAATTAAGTCTTTATTACTCCAAATACAACTATAAGTTAATGATTTAACATTTTTTACACACTTTGGACTATCTGAGGTCAGGCGTCTAAGTGATTAAACTTTACAAAACAGATGGGAAAAAACCGTCCTCCCCCACTCGCTTTCGCCAGCGACCACACTATTATAATACAGTGGCTTCCTAATGATGTATTTGTCACGTGCCTAGCGTCTTTTAATTAGGGTTTAGGGAGATGCCCCATCTTACCTCGCTACCCCGTCATATTTTTATTTTATTTCTTAAACAGATGCAGGGTAATTATGGAGCTACGTCCGTTACCCCGTGGCGAGGACAACACCCCACAGTGCCCATAGAATTTTATGGCTTTTTTCGGAGAAAGGTACGAATCCTGGGCCGATCGTAGCGAATTGAAGTCGACCCTTCGCAGTCGGGGGTGAAATATCAATTATAGTGTATTAAGAAATTCTTTACATCATCGTATCGAAAGGGAAGTGACGACAATGGATTCCTTATGTATTTCTGATGAAAATCATACCAAATATCAAGCAAATCGGACTACTTTGACACAAGCTATTTGTATTCCCTATGTAAAAGTTGTCCAATTTACACGACATTTGTAATGATTTTCATCAGAAAACCCCAAGGAATCCATCGGCGACACTTCCATATCCATACGATAAAGAATAAAGAATTATTTTATTTCCTAAACAGATACAGGGTAATTATGGACCTACACCCGTCAAGGAGATGCGGCGGCCTGGTGCCCCGTGGCGAGGATAACACCCCGCAGTGCCCATCGAATTTTATGGCTTTAGACCCTTGAAGGGGTTTGAATACCATTAAAATCTGAGGAATGTCTAGGGTTTCCGCATTTCTCTTCAGATCTTTTCAAAAACGACACCCTTCGATTCCTTATGTTCCGCCGATGCAATTGACACCAAGAACGACATAATTCGCACCATAATGAAAGAAATTAAAAATTCATTTCCATAATCTCAAGCTAATTTCGTTAATAATAGTCCGATTTGCATGATATTTGGTATGATTTTCATCAGAAAAACATAAGGAATCCATTGGTGTCACTTTCCTTTCGATACGATGAAGAAAATAATTTCTTAATACGCTATATTTGATATTTCACCCTCGACTGCGGAGGGTCGACTTCAATTCGCTACGTTCGGCCCAGGATTCATACCTTTTTCCGGAAAAAGCCATAAAAATCGGGTGAGGCACAGCGAAGGGCTGTCCTCGCCACGGGGTACCAGGCCGCATCCTTCGACGGGCGTAGCTTCAGAATCACCTTGTATCATTTGTGCAGTGTGTGACCCGACTACTCTCCAGGTGGAATCAGACTGCTCCTGGCACCGCGAACTAGCTCGGCTCGTCTAGCTCGTCAAGTCGGCTTGGCGAGCCCGGGCGAGCGGAGCCATGACCGATCAGACGGCTCGTGGATCGCGGCTTGTTTCGTATGACAAGTATGACGGGGTAGCGAGGTAAGATGGGGCATCTCCCTAAACCCTAATTAAAAGACGCTAGCGACGTGACAAATACATCATTAGGAAGCCACTGTGTTATAATAGTGTGGTCGCTGGCGAAAGCGAGTGGGGGAGGACGGTTTTTTCCCATCTGTTTTGTAAAGTTTAATCACTTAGACGCCTGACCTCAGATAGTCCAAAGTGTGTAAAAAATGTTAAATCATTAACTTATAGTTGTATTTGGAGTAATAAAGACTTAATTAATAGCAATTATCACCACTTCATTTGCATTTTTCCTTAGCTTCCCCACCATGTCTCTACTTTCCTTACCTACCTAAGTAGCATTTCTGGCGGAAAAGAATTGTCCAGCCTTTGGGCCTGCCATTCCTGGCGTAGACCTTTGGCAGGTAGGTATCTATTTCAACAGGCAGTGCCACCCGTGACGCCAGTAAGACCGTCCCCGGTCCGTGCTATACCAGACAGTTTTCTTCCAGTGAAAATCAGTATATTTGCAAGCGCAATATCTTAAAAACCAGTGAAAATAAAGTGTATACATTAAAGCTTATTGAATTTGTCTTGGAAGGCACTATCAACTCAGGTGTTCAAAAAAAATAGTTCCATTTGAAAAACCGAACTTGAGCATCGTATCTTTTAAAATAATAATCGATAAAAAAAATCGTTCACGCTAATTAATTGGCCCCCTCGAACCATGCAATTCCCTATTTTTTTTATATATTTATCTCCAATAGTTTAGGAGAAAACCGGCTGTCCAGTCTTAGGTGGGACACCCTGTAGACATAAAAAACGCATTCTTATATGGATCCTTGAAGGAGGAAATATACATGAAGTTACCTCCATTACATGAAAGGGAAGATGGAAAGATTGCAAAGTTGATGAGACCAATTTATGGCCTGAAGCAGGCAAGCAGGAATTGGAACGAAGAATTAGACAAATTTCTCTCAAGTTGTAAATTTAGAAGACTGGAATCATCAAGCTGCATTTATGTAAGGGACGATGGGACGATGCTAGTTGTATATGTTGATGATATACTGATCTTCTCACGAGAAGATACGAAGATTGACAAAATAGTCAAAAAGATTACTCAAAAATACGAGATCAAAGATTTAGGTGAAGTCTCGTTTATACTAGGAATTAAGGTAGAAAGGGATATGAAAGGAAATATGCAATTAACGCAAAAATCTTATATAAAATCAATCCTGAAGAAATATGGAATGGAAGAATGTAGAGGAGCCAAGACACCATTAGAAACAGGTATCCGGCTATCAACGGAAATGAGTCCACGAAACCAAGAAGAAGCTAGCGAGATGTACAATGTGCCATATAGAGAGGCGATAGGATCGTTGATGCACCTAGCAGTTAATACTAGACCAGATATACTGTTCGCCGTGACGAAATTGTCACAATATAACGTCAATCCTGGCAGGCAACACTGGGGCCAAGTCAAACATGTACTAAGATATCTAAGTAAGACAATGGACTATGGGATAAAGTACACAAGTAATAAAAATAAAAATGTCGAAGTATATAGCGACGCAGATTGGGGAAGCGATCTGGATGACAGACATTCATTCTCAGGTCTGATAATGAAAGTAGCAGGAAACGTAGTTGAGTGGAGGTCGGCCAAGCAGAAATGTATCTCAACATCAACAACGGAGGCGGAATATGTGGCAATGTCGCATGGAGTCAAAGCTATTGTATGGCTCAAAATGGTTTTAAACGAACTTAACTTGTTAAATTGTTTTGCAGGAATCCAATTATTCTGTGATAACAGGGCGGCAATAGATTTCTCCATCAACAACATTGATAATACAAGGTCGAGGCACATAGACATATCCTATCATATTGTGAGAAAGAAGTTTCGAGAACGCCTAATGGAAATATTATATGTCCCGACAAACGAAAATCCAGCAGACGTTCTGACCAAGGGATTGAGTCCTGTAAAACATGAAGACTGCGTAACAATGTTAGATTTAAAGGGGATAAATCGAAATTAAAATTATGTCGCGAAAGTGGGGGATTGATAGAGATTCGCGACGATAGGCAGCGCTGCGTAGTCGACTTCCGCTATCTTTGTGACACAGATGTTTGTTCACAATCTGATCTGATCTTGATCGAGTCGCACAGTATTTGTTTCTTTTCTTATTAATATAAGTCTCATTTCATTTATCATGTAAGACATGTACCTTTTAAATACATTCAATTTATTCAAACACAACACTTTTTACTTTTTAATTATATATAGCAATATTGTATGGCAAGAGCCGCAGCCTGTTTAGTTCGGAAAAACTTTGTAGTGAGGGATGTTAAAAACACTCCACGGATCCAGATCACTACTTACGAGGCCTTCCAATTTTTTTATTTCTATCTCGCAATTTTGAAAATTATATATCGTAGGACAATTCTAAAGACACCTTATTTGTCCAAATCGGTGTGTCCGTACAGGTTCTAGAGCGTAACATCTGGACATACAAACATAGCCTGATAAACACAATACCCTCCTGTACGTGCCGCAGTCGGGTAAAAACATTACGTTTTACATTTTATTAATACAAAATTCCCCGCAAGCAACACTATATGCCTCTCGAACCGAGATTAGAAACCGCCGAATAGCCCAAATCCTCAGCTCGAATAGAGATAACGGATAAACATAAAGAATCTTTTATTCTAATTTATCCAGAAATTATCTTTGCTCATCTTTGTTCTCCAGCCGCTTCGCCGTGATTCATTCAAGCCTTCCTGATGATAAAATAGTAATAGGGGAAATGCGGCAACAACGCGATATGACTCTCGATACGTATCGGCAACTATGTCTTTCCTACATGTATCGGCTAGCATGGACTTCCACCGGTTCTGACGGTACATGGCGCGAATGTACCATCAACGCCGGTGACGGAGAATCCTTGAAGCATAATTCTGTCATTTCTCGAGTCTGTGCCTCATTCTGTCTCAATACACGAGTCATAAATTCATTATTATTTCATCGTACGGTGCTTATTAGCGTCCAAACGCACCAGACCCGCCTGCACGGATGTCTACAGGAGGCAACTATACCCGCAAAAGCTTCCTTCTTGCCGATTCCACAACGTAAATTGGTTGAAACGGTTTGTTTACTACATCGCGTATACGTACACGCTTTTCCTAGCTTTGTGCGAGTACGCACACATTCAACGCCCGAGGAGACGGCAGCCTTAAGACGACACAACTACATATACACAGCTAAAATGCTGTGTTATTCCATTACTCATATCGCGGACATTTTAATTAACCCATCAAAAAGAATCCCAGTTAAAAACATTGTCGTAAATTAATAACTTTACAAAATTAATGATATACAAAAATTGCGCCATTTATAACAATGCCTATTTATACAAAGAAAAAAATGTATTACATAATACCCATCAAAATGAATCCCATTTAAAAACATTGTCGTAAATTAATAGCTTTACAAAATTAATGATATACAAAAATTGCGCCAATCATAACAATGGCTATTCATACAATGAAAAAAATGTATTAAATAATATGAAGCAGATATATTTTAATACAAATAAATATTTGAATACGAATAAATATTTTATTCAAAATACTTGGTGCTGCGCAACCGAAAAAATGTTAATTGACTTAGTCTTAATAATTTACAATAAATCCCTTACAATCTAAAATACATAAACATATACATATTATACATATACATATTAGAAACACAGTCAGATTTATTGTACATATATATAACTCTAATATCATACATAGCATATGCACACGCACACATACGCACATTCACGAACGCACGCACAAGAAAGAAAGATAGAAAAAAAGATTAATGCAATTTATACATATTTATTCAGTTTAGCAACACCAATTCGGGGCGCAGCGCCAAGTATTTTGAATAAAATATTTATTCGTATTCAAATATTTATTTGTATTAAAATATATCTGCTTCATATTATTTAATACATTTTTTTCATTGTATGAATAGCCATTGTTATGATTGGCGCAATTTTTGTATATCATTAATTTTGTAAAGCTATTAATTTACGACAATGTTTTTAAATGGGATTCTTTTTGATGGGTATTATTTAATACATTTTATTCTTTCTATAAATAGGCATTGGTATAATTGGCGCAATTTTTGTATATCATTAATTTTGTAAAGCTATTAATTTACGACAATGTTTTTAAATGGGATTCATTTTGATGGGTATTATTTAATACATTTTTTTCTTTGTATAAATAGGCATTGTTATAAATGGCGCAATTTTTGTACATCATTAATTTTGTAAAGCTATTAATTTACGACAATGTTTTTAAATGGGATTCTTTTTGATGGGTTAATTAAAATGTCCGCGATATGAGTAATGGAATAACACAGCATTTTAGCTGTGTATATGTAGTTGTGTCGACTTAAGCGCAGTTGGAAAGCACATTTATGTACTTGCAGCTCATTTTGATTTCACATCTTTTTTTATATTGTAATTATATTATTTTCTTTTTTTGTGTGATTATATTATATTCTTTGTTTTGTGATGTACTTGCAGCTCATTTTGATTTCACATCTTTTTTTATATTGTAATTATATTTTTTATTTTTTATTTATGTGATTATATTTATTTGATAATTATACTTTATTCGCCCTTGACTTTTTCATGTTTCTTTGTCTTTTTTTTTATATTTATTTGTTGATAATACTCTTTTTTTCCTCGACTTTTTCATGTATACTATTTTCTTTTTTTTGTGATAAATATGACAATCATAGGCAAATGCCGCCACAGTGGTGTTTCATCATGAATTAGAAGTGTTCTAGACGGGAACCTGTGGCTTGGCAGTGCCCTCACCATGTTCATGAAATACTGTAGAATATTAGCGAAGCAAAAAAGCCAGCCCTAGTAAGCTCGAATGCAATCGAAACTCGATCGGCCACAATCGTTTGAGCCGTGTGTTGTTGCGGGTTCCGCTGGTTGAATTGCGTGAAGTTAGCTATAAGACATAGAAATATCGAGGTTAGATGTAGAGCGAAATTCAAAACCCTTTTGATTGAAAGATAGTGTTACGCTATCGCTTGAACGTAGCCGCGGAAATGTATATAATCGATTGTTAAATCAAGAGCGAAATTTAAAACCCTTTGAAATTATGAGATAGACATATGATAATCGGATTCGAAGCGAACGGCACATCTGGAAGGTCTTAAGCAAGTTTGAAACGGGGGAGAAGGAAGAGTTTATTGTCAGAACTCATAAACACGAAGAGCGCGCTGTGCTTTCCGAGGGTTTTCCCTCCCAGTTTTTTCAAACGCGCTCGTGGAATATTAATAACTAATACCTGAACTCAGGAAGCGTACGAGAACCTGGGGTTGCATTTAGTAATTTCCAAAACTACAATTAGGGCAGGCGAGGATAGTAAATAGCTTAACTTTTCCTTCCACATCTGCGTGCCAAATTTCGTCGAGCGGGCAGCTGCTCGTCTCGTAAAACCATTTAAAACTCTGTCCTCCCTTTCAATAATTGCCGATGTCCTGTTAGGGTAAAAACTCAGCTCGAGAACAGCTGAAAGTCATAAACCGTGCGCGGGCGACGTCGTCTTGACCCTGGGGGTCGCGCGTACCTACCTGTTAGATATGTATGTACAGTACATAGCCTATGTAAGCTATGTACTCGGAAAGCGTGCCTTGACCACCAGCCGAAAGTGGAGGGAAAACGCGAAGGAAGGGCCAAGGACGGAGAGGTGGCTGAAGGACAACCCTCTGACGAAGCTGCAAGGACAACACCGTCTTGATTGGACGAAGGGATCCGAAGAGGGAGTCGGAAGAACGCGCCAAAATTAGAGGAGTAGGGCGCTCGGAGGCGACAAGCGACGAGTTAACTTGTAAGAAGTCACTTCGATCTTGTTAGCCGAGTAGTGAGTAGTTTACTGGTTGTAACAATATACAGACATTGAAGAATTATCAGAGTTCCATTCATTGAAATTCCCGCGCCAACTCGCGAGCTGAGTGTTTTCAGCGCTCCACGGGCACGGACCCACCAGTCCTTAATAAATCCCCACGAAATCGCGCAACAAAATTGGTGACAGCGGTGGGATATTCAATTGATAAAATTATTAACGCGATTAAAAGTGTGGGCTGGAATAGTGAATTCAAGTTTACGGACATTTGACTTTGCCGGTTCGCTTGTGCGCTTTCAAATAGACTATCGTGTTTGAACACGGAACTTGAAATTGTGCGCGAAAAGACGCTTAGCTTAAAATTAAACGCTGTGAGCTCAGTGATCGTAATCCGTTTCGTGATAATAGAACTGTCGGCGATCAAAGAAGTACAACCTCTCTCTCTGTGGTTTTGGCACGGTTTTCCCAGGGAGCAAAGGGTGAATGCCGGAGGCGGGTGTTTTCAGTGGCCGTGCACACTACCTTGGAAACACGTGTACTGGACATCACTGCAGAGTTGCTGATTTCCATACTTTTGGCGGAAAAGCAACTGGACCTGCACTTCGTGGACCATTCTTCGAAGCCTCTAGGAAGCGGACGGACATTGGAGCAATCACAGTTGTTTAGACAGCGAATAAGTATTTATAAGCTAGATATATATATATATTAAGAGTTCACTAGTAATTCAGACAAAATGTGGCGTAGCCGGAACGCTATGAGGAAACGCTGGAGGGAGAAGTCAAATTCAGAAAGTATCCAGGAGTTTGAAACCGAAAATTTGCTGATAGAAACACCTCGAGCACAGTCTCCTTCTGATATGACTCATTTCGATAATCTGAGTTTTCTACGCGCTAGCACTCCAGTACCTGTTTTAGAAACAGAAGAAATGCCCTGTTCCAGCACGGCCAATATTGTTAGCCTGCCCAATATTGTTAGTCTGCCTAATATTAGTCAATTGGGTTTTATGCCATTGAAAATCGCGACAGACTTGATTCCCCGTTTTGATGGGACATCTTGTTCTTTAACAGACTTCATAAACCCATGTCGAGATATTTATTCAAAGGTTAAGCCAATAGATCGTGTAAATCTTCTTACAGTAATGAGATACAAAATAGGGCTAAAACAAGAGCACCCCATCATTTAAACTCGAAAGGGGCTTTGCAGGGAAACGCGGCGCAAAGCAGGCCCCTAATTGCACGTCCGCAACCCAATCAACCTGCTTCCACTTCAACGTAAAAGACGTTGGCCGATTGCCGGTTTTGGAATTACTACACGATTCATTCTATCAGGGGGTCAGTAGTTTCCTTGTGGACACCGGTTCCCAACTCAATTTAATTAAACGCCACAGCGTTAGTTCTTCCTTATTGATAGATGATGACGTTATTTATAACATATCGGGTATCGACCAGGGAGGTGTAAATACTTTTGGAGAAGTCATGATTCGGATGTTTGGTATCAATGTTAAATTTCATGGCATTTCATTTAGGCATTCCATTTTTAGAAGAACAAAAGGCAGTATTGACATTCAAAGATAGTAGTCCAAATAACCTTCAGATCGGTGGTCAGGAATTCCTTCTTCGTTCAGCGATTTCAGTGAATTTACCACCTCGCACGAAAACGCTCATAACCGTGCCCATTAGGAATGCTGGTAGGCGAGAGGGTTACATAAGAAGGCTGGATACTGTACCAGGTGTTCATGTAGGGGAAGCGCTAGCGACACAAGAAAACGGTTTTGCAAAGATTTTCGCTTTTAACACTACTCTAGAGCATGTGACTCTGTCAGTACCTCCAGTCGAACTAGAAGAGTTTTCTGAAATTCCTCCTGCACCACGTTCGGCACGGACAGGAAATCCAGGTGAGGGGCAGTCCAGAGCTGATGCCGCTGGGCTTGTTCAATTAGTAAAACTTCTTGATATGCAGGATTTGAATGAGTCTGAACGGACCAGTATTTTAGAAATAATAAATGAATTTCCTTATCAATTTTATTTGCCATCAGATCCATTGGGTTCCACTAACATAATGCAACACGAAATAGTAACTGTAGATGACGTACCAGTAAATACAAAACAGTATCGGTTTCCGTTAGTTCATAAAGAAGAAATTAAAAAACAAGTAAAGTCATTGCTTGAAAATAAGATAATTCAGCTATCTACCTCTCCTTATAATTCGCCTGTTTGGGTTGTCCCTAAAAAACCTGGTCCAGATGGTGAACCTCGTAGGCGCATGGTGATAGATTATCGACAATTGAATGAGAAAACTATCAACGATGCGTATCCTCTTCCAAATATATTAGATATCTTGGACCAGTTGGGAGCTGCTAAGTATTTCAGTATCCTTGATCTTGCTTCCGGGTTCCATCAGATTCCTGTACATCCGGACTCGAAATCGAAGACTGCTTTCTCAACTGTAAATGGTCATTATGAGTTCAATAAGATGCCCTTTGGTCTTAAGACTGCTCCAGCCACCTTTCAAAGGTGCATGGATTTAGTTTTGTCTGGCTTACAAGGGGTTAAACTGTTTGTGTATATGGACGATATCGTCATATATGCTGATTCTTTGGAGGAACATTCACGAAAATTAAAGGGTCTCTTGGCTAGACTACAAAATGCTGGATTAACATTGCAACCCGAGAAATGTCGATTTTTGCGACGGGAAGTCTCTTATTTGGGTCATGTAATTTCTTCAAAAGGGGTGAAACCGGATCCTGGAAAGATCAGGGCAGTAAAGTTATTTCCTATTCCAAAAACTAAGAAAAATATCAAGCAGTTTTTGGGATTGGTCGGATATTATCGACGCTTTATTCCTCATATGGCAAAAATTGCTAAACCTTTGACACGATTGTTGAAAGCTGAAGTACCTTTTGTCTGGGATAAGGACGTCCAGTTCGCTTTCGAAACTTTACGAGATACTATTTGTTCAGAACCATTACTTCAATTTCCCAACTTCCAAAAACCATTTCTTGTAACGACGGACGCTTCTAATTACGCAGTAGGAGCTGTATTGAGCCAGGGTCAGATCGGGAAAGATCTCCCAATTGCATACGCATCTCGGTCTCTTAATAGCGCTGAAAGTAATTATTCCACTATTGAGAAAGAGTTATTGGCAGTTTTATTTGCAGTGGAGCATTTTCGACCGTATTTATATGGCCAGAAATTTACTCTAATCACTGATCATCGACCATTGATATGGTTACATAACGTTAAAGATCCTACTTTCCGTATTATGAGATGGCGAATTAGATTAAATGAGTATGATTATGAAATGGTGTGTAAACCTGGTAGGATAAACTCCAATGCAGATGCATTATCTCGGAATCCGCCCGTCTTTCCCTTTTCATCCAAATGTTTGACGATCCATAATGAGACTGAAATTACGGACGCCTCCCCTCCAAGGCGTTTGCAAGGGGTTGTCGTAGGCGCCGACGATTCGCCACTTGCAATCTCTGAGGAGGTCGAGGATATTGACAGTGACAGTTTTACCGGAAATGAGAATGAAAAACTAGTAGCTGGAATTTTTCTTGTAAATAGAGTATGCTTTAATGAGTACAACGAGATTGATAATAAAACGAGTCATTCAGATTTAGACTCCATGGATAGTGACGAATATTTTACGGCAGACGAAGAGGAGTCAGTCCCTTTAAATAAATCAATCCGTGAAGGAGGAGAATCTTATATCAATTCTAACGATAATATAAATAAAGGAGGATCGCTCTACAGAGATATTGGGGATGCGTCTCGACTCGGTAGTCGGTTGGTTATCGGAAAGGCCGATATTAAAGGCAACCCGCTTCAGGCATCGTTAGAGGCTGTCCCCGTGTCTCAGGGTGCCCTTGCTCTGCTGAATCCGTTGGTTATCGGAAAGGCTGATATTAAAGGCACCCCGCTTCGGATCGGCATCATGGGACCCGGTACCAAGGTCGAGGCGGAGGTTCAACGGTTACTCCCGGTTCCCGACTCATTCCGTGGCGCTGGCTGTGAGCAGTTTAGAGACCCGGATGAGGTTGTATTTGTGGCGGAGACTGAAGAACCTGCCTCATTCATGACAGGGTTACTTAAAGCACAGACACGATCCTCCGTGGAAACAATCTCGGAAAATGACTCGCATACGGCTGATAAAGTTAAAGTTTTGTTGACAAATTCAACTCCAACCACACAAGCAACCCATCCCTCTCCGTTTCCTAATATCACTTATTCCAAAGATCACCTTTACATGCGTGGAGATAATCTTCTTCATTTTTTCTTTACTGATTGTCAAATCTCTTCATCGGTCAGTAACGATTTGCTAACGCGAGGAAAGTTTTCTATTGGTCAAATACAATCATACAATGTTCATGTAGGTGAGGCAATGGTTTTCCCTGGTGGAACTCAACGCATTTTCCATTTGTTTTCTAAAGTAAGCTCTACTGAACTACAGGACTTTAGACATCTCGCATCTTCGTTGTCATCTCTTAAAAATTTAATGGAATCTTTAAACGTAACATCCATTAGTTTATCGAAAGTTTGCACTGGTGAAGTCATTTTCCCTTCCCTATCAAGAAGACCTTCGATTATTCGGGAATATCATGAGTCCGTAGTAGGTGGGCATCAGGGTATAACTAAGTTGTTCAAACGAATAAGGGAAGACTTCTATTGGTTGAAAATGGAGCAGGAGATCGCAGTTTTTGTCCGTTCCTGTTCTAGTTGCCAAAGAAATAAGATTCTTTTCGCTAAAACCAAACAACCAATGCGTATAACAGATACACCTCAGAGAGCTTTAGAGAAAGTACAAATGGATATTGTGGGACCGTTACCTGTGATTAAAAGGGATAATCGGTATTTGTTGACTCTGCAGGATAATTTGACGAAGTATTCCGATGCTATTCCTATACCAACTATGGATTCCATCACTGTTGCAGTTGCTCTTGCAGAACAGTTTATAAGTAGGTTTGGCTGTCCTCGAGTTATTCAAACTGATCAAGGAAGTAATTTTGTTAATGGAGTAATGAATAATTTCTGCAAAATATTCAAAATACAGAGAATTACGTCCACGGCATTCCATCCTCAGTCATTGGGCTCTCTTGAGCGGGCACATCGTGTTTTCGTAGATTATTTAAAACATTATTGTGAAAAAACTGATTGGGACGATTGGATACGTTTTGGAATATTCTCATATAATACCTCTGTGCATGAAGCTACAGGTTTCTCTCCTCATGAGCTTATTTTCGGCACAAAAGCCATAATCCCTTCAGAATTTAGTCGTCAGGAAATACCACGAACTTTCGTAGAACACCTAGATGATTTGTTTACAAGAATCACGAATACTCAGGCTACAGCAGCAGCCAATCTGGAACAGGCAAAAGAAAAGAGTAAATTAATGTATGACAAAAATGTAAATCCCCGTCAAGTATTTAACGATCTCACTATTGAAATAGCTATAGGAAGAAATAAAAGTAAAATAGTTCATGCGAATAAGCTTAAGTTAGCTTGTGTAAGATTAGATCCATAGTAAATATGTTAATCATATGTATTAGATATATTGCGGCACCTTTATATGTGTTGTGCCGTGACGCCTGGGGGTCGAGATTCTGGGTACGAATCTCGGGGTGCTCCTGGGCGTTCTTCACTATCGTCGTCCACGGGCTCCGAAGGTTCGGGTGATTGTGCCGGGACGGGAGGATTCGGTTCTGAACCCGGAGGTAGGAGATCGTTGCAGGTCGAAGAGTTGGAACTCACCGTAAGGTTTAACAAGTTTATTTGATCCCGATCTGGGTGACAATGACACTGTGCCTAGTTTGGCATAAGTCTCGAAAAGTCAGGTGGTGTTCCCGTAACAAAGCTTTATCAAGTCTGTGTTCGCAATGTTTGTACATGTTCTTATACCTATCGTCGGGACGAAGCGGGGACCATCGGGGTCTCCGCCTTTGGCCTGGTTTTCCGATATTTCACCATGTGCTGATGGTCGCGGTGCACTTCCGAAATCCCTTGCGTGGCTGTGCCGGATTTCGGCCGTTCGATTGTCGCAATCGGTATGCGCGTGGTGTCGGCGGCCTTAGGTGTCGGCCCGGGCACCACATCCCCCCCCCCCCCCCCCCCCTTATGAGAAGGGTGCTTAGGGAAAATTTCGGTTTACAATTTTTCCGGTACCCTATATCGTCAGGACTTCTGAGTATTCGCTGTCCTCGGCTGGTCCTTTGGACTTTGTTGCTTTGGGTGTCTTGGGAATTTGTACCTTATGGCGCAGTTGATAGTCGCGTGTTAGCAAATATACAACTAATAGGCTAAGTATTATTAATATAATAGTTGTCGTTGTTGGGTGTGCAATCTGCCAGGTCGCTAGTCCCGGTTGGGGGTTGCTACTCTCTAAATCGCTTTCTACCTGGTTAAGTTCGTTATATAGTGCTGAAAATTCGGATGGTTTTTTCAGAAGCTTGTCAAGTTGGAACCGCGAGAGGGGGTGCGCTGGTTCGCCCCCGAGTGTCGCGTTCAACGCTAGTGTTATATCGTAGCGCGGTGCCGTTGATAATTCGAGGTCTTGGCTATACGCTGTCTGTCGTTTTTTTAGTACTACGTCCTTACTGCGGATGTTACAATTTCCCATAATTTTGAGTATTCCTGTCTTACCTATATTAACGTGTTCAGGCTGTCGTTCGTTACATTGTATAGTCAGTGTTTCTGGTTTATTCGTCGCGAAAATCCACGTGTCCGCGTATGAGGTGCGTATCCACATTGTGTGGTTCGCCGCAATGTACTTTATTTCACAATTTTTGGGGGACTCATCCGCGGGTTGCAGCCATAGGCTTGCTTCGCACTCGAGGTCGTTATTTACGTTGTGCGCCAGCATGGGTTGTTCGCAGTAATATTCAGTGGCTACTCGTTTGCATTCCCTCAGTTCGTCTTGATCGGTGAGCACGTACTGATTGTTGCTTGCATCAATGACGAGTATCGGCGTTCTTATGACTAATACCGCGTATGAATTTCCGTGAACGTGGATTGGGGCTGGGGTTGCCTCAATCACTGTGAACGTTTGTGAGGAAATGAGGGGAACGGTTATTACTGCTATCAACGTAGTCCTATCGAAATACGCGGTGACCGATGACAATTTCTCGATCACGTTAGTATTCTCTAAGTTGGGTGCTATTGGGAATGTGAGTCCGTTTGGGAGATGTTGTACTGCGGTTTGTAGTAACTTAGTGATTTGCGCGCTCGACAGTACGTTTGAGTTAATGATGCCTCCTTTGAGGCCGGTGTAGTATTGCAACACATCGTCTACGTCCTGAGTCAGGTCGGTCAGTAGGGCATTTAGCGTAATGAAATGGTCTACTATGTCAGCTCTTCGCGTTTGTTGTAGTAAGGTCGTTTCGAGTTGCGTACGTAGTAGTCTCGTCTGTTTTGCTAGTATTTGTTCGTTACGCTGTATCGTCTTTTCCGCGTCATGCAGATGATGCAGCGTGTTATTCGTTATTTGGACTTGCTTTTTCATGGCCGCCATAAGGGTTTCTTGTGTTTCGTCTAATTGTGACAAATGCTTGTTGATCTGTTCGGCGTCGTTAGCGTCCATAGTCCCGAATATAGTTTTGGCTAGGGTTCCTATTCCGTTGATTAACCCCCGTCGCCTATTCGGTACGTAAGTCGGTATTTCCGATACTTGATTTATTCTTCTATACAGTTTCTCTGCTCTCCTGAGTAGAGGTTCTAAGTGTTCCCCACATGTAGGTCGGATCGCAATTTCGTTTTCACAACGACGTTGTAACTGATTTACATACGAAGCTATCTGCCGATTTCTGTCGAGGAGGGTATCCATTTTTAGGTGGGTCACGATTTTCCATGAATCGGTTACCATGTGCAGTTCTCCGAGGTGTGTAAAGTGGATTCCTGCTTTATGCTTCATCGGTGATATCGTATAAGAGGCCTGGCCGCCAGTTGGCGCCGCTTCGATTAGGCCTCCCGCTAGGGCGGTCATCCTGGAACAGTAAGTTGGATTCTATCCCCGCCTAATTTGATTGATTCGCGCCTACTATATATATTAGGTTGATCGCGAATTTTGCTCATTATACACGTTTTGTGACTTGAGTTCGACCTGTCATGTATCCGGAGTCCTTGCGCGCGGTAAGTACCATTAGTGGTTAGCAATTTCCTACTATTTGGTTGTCTTTTGACTTTTGATTATTGATTCCCGCTTTTCTGTCATTCTTGTTAGATGTTTGCCAGACGCCGAATTATCGGGTATTTGTATATCCGGGAGATGTGCGCTCTGCGGTTGCAGCGGCAGCAGCACCGCCGTTCCTTTAATATGTTGTGGGAGGAGGGTTATCCCGACTATTACCAGACGTCGGATCTTTTTAACCTTAGGCGGCTCTTTGGAGAGCCCCCTATGAGAGTGGAAGTAAGTATCCTCTTTCGTGGTGACACCTTACTGGTACCCTCTGTTCTCTTCTCGATGTTAATTCAATTTTCCCTTTTTGTTTCAGTTGGAGGATGAGAACTGGAATTAATGAGGCTACCCTCCCCCCCCCCCCATTGTATCTTATTTTTTGCATTTTTATTGAATATACTCAATTCTACCAATATTGTGTATTCCTTCTTACTTTCCTTCACAGCCAGTTCCTTGCTTCCGCCTGTAGTGTTTGAGATTCGTCATCGCGTTTCCATGTATTTCCGAGGTTGTTTTTTTTTCATTATTCAATGAAATGTTTAATTCTGTTTGCGTGAGTGCGTAGGGTATTTCGTCCTTTTTTAATGGTCACGTTGACTTTTGAGTGCTTTTCTATAATTACGTAGGGGCCTACCCATTTGTTGTCTAGTTTTTTCGATCTTCCCCTACGTACCGATTCATCGAATAGCCATACCTTATCGCCTACTTTAAATTCTACTTCGCGCGTTTTTTTGTCGTATTCTTTTTTGGCCTTTTCTTTTGTTCCTTGGAGTTGTTCTCTAGCCGCTTCATTTGTTGTTCGGATGCGTTCTCTTGTTTGCTGCGCGTAGTCCTCGTAGTTATATGTTTGTTTAGGCGGGTTTTTTAATGCGGTCGGTAGTGACGCGGCCTTTCCATAGACTAGTTCGTATGGCGTAAACCCTGTTGCCGTATGTGGGGTTGTATTATATGCGAACATAGCGTAGGGTAACCATTTGTCCCAGTCAGACTGGTCGTTATCTATGTAGTGCCGCAGGTATTCTACTAGGGTTTTGTGCAATCTTTCTAATGCTCCGTTAGATTCTGGGTGGTACGCGGTTGTCTGTATTTTCGTTATTCGGAAGAGTTTGCATATATTTTTAAACATTTCGCTTAGAAAATTTTTGCCTTGATCTGTTAGAATTTTTTCGGGTACGCCGTATTCGCAGATAATTTTCTCGACTACTGCTTCCGCTATTGTGGCTGCTTCCTGATTTGGCAGGGGAATTGCCTTGCTAAATTTCGTGAGGAGGTCCTGGAAGGTTAGTATGTACATATTCCCTTGGTTGCTCTCTGTCAGGGGTCCTACTATATCTAGCGCTACTTTTTCGAAGGGATCCCTTGGTGTATCGGTGATCTCCATTGGAGCCCTATTTTTTCTTCCTAATTTATTCTTCTGACAGGTGCTACATTTTTGTATGTATTCCTCAATATCTTTATGCATTCCTTCCCAGTTGTATTTTAGTTTTATTCTGTTTGTGGTTCTTTTGATACCTTGATGTCCTCCTATGGGTGTGCAATGGTATTCATATAGAATTTGCTGTTTTGTTTCCTCGTCGTAAATGTTGATTGTCTCTGTCTCTTCTTCTCCGTTTTGCAATGCGTGCACATTCCTGCTTAACGCGTCCGCGTTCGTATTGTTTTTTCCTGACTTATGTACGATTTCGTAGTCGTATTCGGCTAGTAGAATTCTCCATCTTATTAATCTGGATCCTGGGTCCTGTACCCTAAATAGCCATGTAAGTGCTTTGTGGTCCGTAATTACTTTGAATGGTGTACCGTAGACGTACGGTCGAAAGTGTTTAACTGCCCAGACGATAGCTAGCAGTTCCTTTTCTGTTGTACTGTAGTTTCTTTCGGCTTTGTTTAGAACCCGGCTCGCATATGCGATTGGTTTGTCCTCCCCTATTTTCCCTTGTGACAATATCGCTCCTATTGCTACATCAGATGCGTCGGTTGTTACTACGAATTCCATCGTAAAATCTGGATAAATTAATAGGGGTGCCGAAGTCAGTGCCTCTTTTAATGTGTCGAAAGCGTTCTGCTGCTCGGCTGTCCAGATGAACTCGACCTTGCTGCTTGTGATGCTGGATAGAGGTTTAGCTATTTTCGAATATCCTGGGATGAATCTGCGGTAGTATCCTGCTAACCCTAAGAATGCTTGTAGTTCTTTTAGTTTGGTTGGGATAGGGAATTCCTTTACAGCTCTGGTTTTTTCGGGATCCGGTTTGATACCTTCAGGGGTAATTATGTGTCCCAAAAATCCCACTTCCTTTCTTAAAAACGCACATTTTTCTGGTTGTAGTTTTAGGTTGTATTTTCGGAGGGTGTCTAGAATTTTCTTCAGCCGTGTGTTATGTTCCCTTAAACTGGCTCCATAGATGACAATATCGTCAAGGTAAACGAAACAGTCTATTCCTTGTAACCCGATAAGCGCGGCGTTCATCGCTCGCTGGAATGTTGCAGGTGCGTTTTTCAGTCCGAACGGCATGCGATTGAATTCGAAATGCCCTTGAGGAGTTGAAAATGCTGTCTTGCACTTATCGCGTTCGTCCATAGGAATTTGATGGTATCCAGATGCCAAATCCAGGGTGGTAAAGTACTGCGCTTTTCCCAATTGGTCTAGTATGTCCGTGATATTGGGTAGTGGGAATGAGTCGCCTATGGTGACTTCATTGAGTTTTCTATAATCGACTACTACGCGGTATTTTCTATTTCCCTCGTTGTCAGTTTTTTTAGGTACTACTAATAAGGGTGCATTCCATGGGCTAGCGCTGTGTCGGATGATACCGTCCTCTAGCATTTTTTCCACCTGTTTCCGTACTTCTTGCTTGTGAATTTCGGGTAATCTATAGGGCTTGACATTACAGGGTGTCGTGTCGCTTTTTATACGGACTCGGTGGCCGGATACTGTGGCCATTGATAATTTGTCTCCCGGTAAATGAAATGTGTCGTGATATTCCCTGCATATTTCCTCCATAGCTGCCTTTTCTTCTTTATTCATGTGCTTTCGGTCTACGCATTCTATAACTCGGGCGATGCGCGTTGTCAGCGATTCTTTCGCGGTCAACGCCCGAACAGCTGCGGCGCTCTCGTTGCAGTGCCTTATTTCGTTGACCGGTATTTCACTTAATTGAATTCGCGGCACGATCACTGTTTTCGTTTTCGTGGTTGTATTTATAATACAGGCCACGCATTTTCCTTCTTTGGGTCTTGTCAGCCCCTCCCCTAAATATATGCCTTCAGCTAGCTGTTGTTTTTCTATTATTCCGTCTCGAATGCTGTCTGTAGGGACCATTATTAGTTGTTGTGTGCGTGCGGGTATCGTTATTTCCCTGCTTCTATTTAACGTTTTCCAAGGTTTTCCGTTTACTAGTAAACTTTGCCTGGGGTAGCTAATGGTTACTCCGTTATCTTTAAGGAAATCTATTCCTAGTATTCCGTCCGCGTTTGTTAAGGTGTTCCCTTCTACTACGTATAGTGGGTGTATTACCTTTTCCCCATTTATTTTAAATGTGGCGTCTATTTTGCCTAATGTTCCTGTCTTTTCTCCTGAGAATGAAACCAGCATAACTTTGGACTTTTTTATTTTGATATTATCCGGAAGGGCTTTCCTAGCGATTAGGGATACTTCCGCCCCATTATCTATTAGCATTACGGTTTGTTTGTTTCTGCTATTTTTTATTTCTACTTCTATCCTATCCGAGGTATGTCCATCTTTGGAGAGGGATCCTATTTTAACCATGCGGTAGGTTTTCGCAGTTTTTTGAGTAGCTGGGTCGCGGTCCGGTGATTCGGAGCTATCGCGGCTGCTTTGTGTGGAATGTGCGCTGTCAGTGCTTCTGTGTCGCGGCTGGTGTCTTTCTTTAGAGGCCGGTCGTTCACTCTCTGGTTTACGCCCTGTCGGCTTCTCATTTTTTCCCTTACCCGCTACTGTTCGCACTTGACGATTGTTTTCCGGAAAATTTTTTTTCCCATTTTGCTTATCCTTATCTTTGTTTTTCCAACATTCCTTAGTGTCGTGCCCTGGTCGCTTACAATTGTTGCAGTAACGCGATGCTGTCTTATGGTTATTTTGTGTGGAGGGGTTTGTCCCGCGCGTCGCTGGTCGTTTCGTAATTGACCGCTCTTCGTCTATGGCTATCGTGATTGCTTCCTGTAAGTCGGCGGGTCTTTGTGATTTTACCAAGACCTTTAGGTCATCGCGAAGTCCGTCCTCGAATATGGTCAACGTCTGTTTTTTGAATACTTTCACGGTTGCGTTTTTCTCTATTAGACTGTCTCTATCGTCGATTCCGGTCGCTATTAGTTCCCTTAGTAATTTTGATACACGATTTCCGTATTGATGCGCGCTTTCATTGGGGCCCTGCCTACTATATAACAATTCCCGTTGTACAGTTGAAGCTGTACGGGGAGGTTTGTAAATTGAAGTTAGCACGTCCTCTAAGTCCTGCATGGATGATATATGGCGCGTCTGTACTTCGTCTAAGGCGTCGCCTCCTACCCGTAACGCGATTATCCCTCGTAGGATCTGGGCTTTTTCTTCCGCTGTTTGATATGTGTGGTATACATATTTGCAGGCGGTCAAGAAACCAGGTAATTCCTTGGGGTCCTTCCCGTTGAACAGGGGTAGGGTTTTTATGGTATGGAATATTTCTCGAGTGCCTGCTACGTTTGGTGTGTGAGTTAGGTCATTTATCTCGAGGTTGGCGGGAACGAATCGACTGGTGCGCCTCGGTTCCTCCCCTGGATTGCGAAAATCGTCGAAATGGACCGTGGTTCTGCCTGAAGGGCCGGGCGTGATGTGTGTCGAGTTCATTGTTTCCCTTAGTCTACTTATTTCTCTATCTATCGAGTCCTGTAGCGGACCTTCCCTTGCCTCTAGTGCTCCTAGCCTGTCGTTTATCCCTAACATTCCGTCCGTTACTTGGGCTAGAGTGGTGGTCACTCCAGTGAGCAATTTTTCCAAGTTCGCTAGTCGGTCCGCGATACTCGGTTCTACATTTCCGCCCGCGGATGCTGTGATAGGGGACGACATGTTTGCTATGTCTTCGCTCGGAAGTAAGCTATAATCTAACTCGTCGAACGGGTATAGTCTCCTAGCGGTTAGGTGTCTGGGCGTGATCGGTGATCCGGTCGGAACGCGGCGTTCTTCGCTAGTTACAACGTCTAGAGCAAGTCGCGTACGCTGTTCGATTTCGCGAAAGGCTTTAAATGTTGCGTCGAAGATTGTTGCGCCGGAGGGCCGTTCTGTACGAACTTTAACGAATCTACGGGGAGCACTTCGGCGAATTGCTCTAGGCGAAAGAAGTTCCTTTCGCTCGGCTAATTCTAAATTACGCTCGATGTCTTTATCTAATGATTTTGCTCGGCGCATGGGAATACGTAGCGTGCAGCCTGAAGTTGCTGACAGTGATATCTCGCACTTACAGTATGTGAATCAGGTGATGCATCGCTCGTCGATTATGAGAAGTAGACTGTCCTGGCGGCGTCCTCTGCTGACGTCCGTCGGTACTGCGAAGTGACTGCCCCTCTGGTTAAGGGGTCGTTGTCTCTGCTGAGTCCTGTTGTCACCGTTGATCGGCTTGGTCCTTACGTTAGCAGGATCCCACCGCTGCCACCAATTGTTGTGCCGTGACGCCTGGGGGTCGAGATTCTGGGTACGAATCTCGGGGTGCTCCTGGGCGTTCTTCACTATCGTCGTACACGGGCTCCGAAGGTTCGGGTGATTGTGCCGGGACGGGAGGATTCGGTTCTGAACCCGGAGGTAGGAGATCGTTGCAGGTCGAAGAGTTGGAACTCACCGTAAGGTTTAACAAGTTTATTTGATCCCGATCTGGGTGACAATGACACTGTGCCTAGTTTGGCATGAGTCTCGAAAAGTCGGGTGGTGTTCCCGTAACAAAGCTTTATCAAGTCTGTGTTCGCAATGTTTGTACATGTTCTTATACCTATCGTCGGGACGAAGCGGGGACCATCGGGGTCTCCGCCTTTGGCCTGGTTTTCCGATATTTCACCATGTGCTGATGGTCGCGGTGCACTTCCGAAATCCCTTGCGTGGCTGTGCCGGATTTCGGCCGTTCGATTGTCGCAATCGGTATGCGCGTGGTGTCGGCGGCCTTAGGTGTCGGCCCGGGCACCACATATGGATTATATTGAATAAGAATACTTAGATAAGTTTGGTTAAAACGTTTGATTACTTCTGGATATTAGTTATGCGCTATATTATAATCAATTAAGTATTACCTTCTAATAGAATAATGATATCTTACTACTGTAAAATGTTGTGATATAACTATTATTCTTCAACTCGTGCTTCCTGCGGGACAATGGGTGGACCGAGTAGCTCGTTTACCGCGGGGCTGGCGCGGGAAGAGGAGGCATAGTTATAATCATTTATGTAAAGTACGTATTTATTCAATCTTGCATACTTAAGTTAGTATTGATATTTTGTTTTGTTGAAAAGCTGTTTCTATAGGAAACACCTTTTGTATATGGATGGAGGTGTTGCGGGTTCCGCTGGTTGAATTGCGTGAAGTTAGCTATAAGACATAGAAATATCGAGGTTAGATGTAGAGCGAAATTCAAAACCCTTTTGATTGAAAGATAGTGTTACGCTATCGCTTGAATGTAGCCACAGAAATGTATATAATCGATGGTTAAATCAGGAGCGAAATTTAAAATCCTTTTGTAGTGAACGATAGACATATGATAATTAGATTCGAAGCGAACGGCACATTTGGAAAGTCTTAAGCAAGTATGAAACGGGGGACAAGGAAGAGTTTATTGTCAGGATTCATAAACACGTAAAGCGCGTTGTGTCCTTCGAGGGTTTTTCCTTCCACATCTGCGTGCCAAATTTCGTCGAGCGTGCAGCTGCTCGTCTCGTAAAATCATTTAAAACTCTGTCCTCCCTTTCAATAATTGGCGATGTCCTGTTAGGGTAAAAACTCAGCTCGAGAGCAGCTGAAAGTCATAAACCGTGCGCGGGTGACGTCGTCTTGACCCCGAGGGTTGCGCGTACCTACCTGTTAGATATGTATGTACAGTACATAGCCTATGTAAGCTATGTACTCGGAAAGCGTGCCTTGACCACCAGCCGAAAGTGGAGGGAAAACGCGAAGGAAGGGCCAAGGACGGAGAGGTGGCTGAAGGACAACCCTCTGACGAAGCTGCAAGGACAACACCGTCTTGATTGGACGAAGGGATCCGAAGAGGGAGTCGGAAGAACGCGCCAAAATTAGAGGAGTAGGGCGCTCGGAGATCTGGCTATCAGGGTTATATTATGTGTCAAATAGCGGCCAATCACTGTCGAACCGATTGGACAATTACTGTCTTAACCATGCCAATAACTATATTTCTTCGTACACACGGCTCAAACGATTGTGGCCGATCGAGTTTCGATTGCATTCGAGCTTACTAGGGCTGGCTTTTTTGCATCGCTAATATTCTACAGTATTTCATGAATTTGGTAAGAGCACTGCCAAGCCACGGGTTCCCTTCTAGAACATTTCTATTTCATGTGGCTACATCACTGTGACGCCATCTGATATAAGACATTCGTGCAGTCCCGTCACAAAATTTAATTTACTTTGCTACGGTTATGTTTATTTTCCCGTTGTTAACATAAAATAACGGATAGTGGATTTTGAAATAAATGCGTATTTCTTTGCTCTACACATTTCTACCAATAATGAGCGTCTTAGATTTTAATCTATGAAGACTGCTACGAATAAAATACCACAAGTCTTTATTCATCTCAGTATTCTGGTTTCTAACCCTTGCCATCTCTACGAAATACATAACATTCGTTTCCATTCTTTTCTTTATTACCCCACCATCCCGCTTTATTTGTTTGTTTTCCATTATAAATCCGTTGATTTATTTACTTTGACATTACAAGTTTATCGTTTATAGTGTCAAAATTATTATGATTTTACTTGAGGTTCATTGCAATAAAAGTCATTTGACATTTATTCTTGGTGTCATTTACGCTATATGTAGCATCGCGAACAGAGCCGATCGCACAGATTTATATAATTATGACAATCATAGGCACATGGTGCCACAGTGGTGTTTCAACATGAATTGGAAGTGTTCTAGACGGGAACCTGTGGCTTGGCAGTGCCCTCACCATATTCATGAAATACTGTAGAATGTTAGCGATACAAAAAAGCTAGCCCTAGTAAGCTCGAATGCAATCGAATCTCGATCGGCCACAATCGTTTGAGCCGTGTGTACGAAACACATTTTTTTGTAAATTTTTGTACATTCTTGATTTTTTTTGTAAACTCTATTTATTTTTAGATTATTAGGGGTTTTTCGTACTTATTTATATTGATTTCCATTTAAAATTTATTAAATTCACATTTATAATTCAGTATTTATTTGACACTCTTTCTTAAGTGGCCAACCATTGTACTCTTTACCCTATATAACTTATTATTAAAACCGATTGAAACTTACATTAATCTGATTCGAATACATACCCGGATATCCGTGAGATACACGGTCTAGTACCTTTCCCTAATACCAGATGTCTTCCAAGTAGATTAGATATGGTTAAATATGTTACTACCTGAGATACGTTGTAATAGAGTTTATAATCATACACAGTAAATTACTGAAAAAAGTAATCCTGCATCTTTATTTTTACTTAACAACAATAAATCAGTATATTTGTCATTCTTATGAGATGTAATCAGTTTAAACATTCACTATTTGTGTTCAGACAGATAGATATTTATGTAACAATGTATTTTGTACATGCATTTTGTAATGAAATCATACCTTTCTCATGCAATCAAGTAATTTTGTGTTATTCTGCGCCCTGATAACCATCTGTCTCCAGTCTGACATCAGATTGGTAGCAGGGTCTGGCGCTGGCATGAGAGCGCAGATTCTGACGTCAGAACCATAGCAGACGGCAGAATCTGCTGTCGATCTGCTGCCGATCTGACATCAGGCATCTGACATCAGAATCTGCACCTCAGAATGCAGCCAAATGCGGACACAGACGACTACGGTTCTGATATCAGATTCTGCTGCCAGATCTGGTTATCAGGGTGCATAATGGTATTAAGGTATGATTATCGAAAAAATATTTCATATTTTACATTCACTAATTATAAGAAAGGGAATTCTATGTGTCGAGTTGTTTACAATATTACTATTGTTAAACTCATTAAAATTTTAAACGAAAAGTTTATAAAACGTTCGACTGTTAAGTGAATAAAGGTGAATAAGGTGTGAAAATGTTGGTATCTTATCGGCACTTAATTACTTGGGTACTTTGCATGTTCTCTCATGGGTATCCGAATATCTCGAGTATCAACAGCTTTAATACATAGCTATGGATTTCGGCGGCTACCAATCATTCTTATTCAATATCACGATCAGCTAACACTTTCGCAAATTGCTATGTTCTTTATGAAACTGACTCTTACTTTTATTACATTATTTCAGATGAATAAATAATATATGTCTACGTTCCCCTACTATTAAACAGTATTACTTAGTTGATTACCTAATGAAAACCATATATCGTGTAAAAAAATATCTTTGACACTTAGAGTTGACGCACTTGATGGCACGACTATTTGAAGAAATATCATAAATTAATCTTAACACTTTGAGTGACGCAAGATACGGCGAAATATCGTTTCAAGTTTGTCAGGCCTTACTGTGCGGGCATTTTTTATGTGAACGATGTGTCCACCGTGCCTCAAGATTTGAACATATGCCAACAGTAAGCAAAATTTAAGATTTAAATCTTCATGATGCCAGCTCCACAGATTCAGAATTCGAAGCGGCGGATATAACGAAAAAGGCCCAGGTGGCAAACGTTCGTAGGGGGGCCCATTTTTGCGGGAAAAGGAAGAGGTTGTTTACTAAAAACGGACTAAGTGTAGTAGTACAGAAATAAATATAGTATTTGGATAAAATCATAATTTTTTTGAATATGGGAGGGGAGAGCCAGGTGGCAACTGCTCATCGGCCGCCCGTTAAATCCGCCACTCAGTATTCGTACAAGAATGTTCGTAAATATTGGCGAATGTTCGTTAATAAATGTGTAGAACCGGCGTGAGAGTCCAACCAATGGATGAGCGTGGTTCTTCTGATGAAAATGAGTCTTAACACGACGCGATTCGGAGTATTTTTAATTCAAATTACGTAATTCAAATTACTTTCAAATCCCGTAGATCAATTCACCCTACACATCGTGTATGATTAAAAATATCTCGAATGAAGTCGAGTTTAGACTCATTTTCATCAGGATAATCTCGCTAATCCGTTGGTACCTAATATTTTCACGAAGATCGAATAGAAAATATAGAAACAAAAATTTCTGTCGGGTGACAGAAGGCGTAAGTCGAAGACTACAAAACGAACTTTGAACTCTGTTTGTTTACGAAGTAAACATTTGAGAATTATCAGACAATACTTTTAATACTTTACAGAAAATATTAACGTGCAAACACGCCAAAGCCGTGCACAAAGTGGGAATCGCTCGGTGTGAAAACACGCTGATGCAACTCAACGTGCCAATATATTTCACCAATAATGTTTAATTCCTAAGAAACTGTGTAACATCGTTTGAAACGCAATAAATTTTCGTTTTTATTTCTTTATCAACACAAATTATATTTCAATGGATAATGAATGTTTTATTATCAATTGTTCAAATTTATAAAATGCGAATAACTAAAAAATACATAATCTTTTGGTAGCAGTTTAAAGAATTATTTTATTTTTAATATGCCTCTCAAAACATATTTTTTCAATTTTAACGGTACGGAGTTGATATTGTGAAATTAAGACTTCTTATAATGTTAAATTAAACACGAGAGAATTATATTTTTTCTTCACATGAGAGCAACTTTTGAATGATTAAATTTTGTTATTAATATTTAACAACTTACGAAAAAAACGAAAATTGACTGCGTTACTGCAATATATAAAATTAAATTTTATTTACTTTGGTAAAGCTAAAACATTTACCGTAAATGTGTCACAAACACTGCAAAACTTCAGAATTCAAAATTTCGCAGAAATTTACTGCATTCTTATTGAATATGAAAAATAAGTTTTCTTGTAGAATCTACTAAATACGTACGTAACAAGAATGTTACGTCATCAAGCACGTGAAGGTGCTAGGACGTTTTCATAAAACTGTCTTAATCTGTGCAAATAGTGTACAAGAAAAGCTAAAGATTATTCACGGAAATGATTTGATTGATCCAGCCAATAAATGCTGAAACCTTAACATAAACACCAGGAACATCCAATCTTCCACAACCAAAACCCCATGAAACAAGTCCAGCCAATTCATAGAACCCATCATCTTGACATACTAGAGGTCCTCCTCCGTCTCCCTAAATAATAGAATATCACAATTAGTACAGAATTAATTATATAAAATGTCAATTATCTATTTATTCAGAATTTATAATATGCTTTCCGGGATTTTCGTAGAAACTTGTATGCAGGGTGTTTATAGAAATGTGGGACATTTTTTTCAGGATCGTTTCTAATTACCAAAATAATTAAAAAAGTGGCTTTACATACATGTCCGATAATGCTTAGTTATGGAATTACTAGTTTTTTAGCTTGTCTTCTCCAGACATTATTCTCTTATATAATAAGACGTCTAAGGTAAGCACAAATTTTGTTGGAAAACCCTCCTAGAAACAATTTTCCCCGCGAAATACGAAATTTTACAACTTTTAGGTACCAGACGGCTACCTGACTAATTGGTCACCAGAGATGGGTAAAATCTTTGTCTAAATATAAATTTCAAATAACAAATAAAAGATAAAAAAATGTATTTGTTAAAAGATAACTTGAATTATTGGAGTCTCTAATAAAGAATAAAATTGTTATTATACGATGTTGTGCGAGAGTGGAGCGACCCAGAGGGCGCTACAATCGGGGGCGGGGGGAGATTCACGAGAGAACACGGCAGCGTTCCCATGACTGCTGGCGCCGTCCGCAATGCTGCCAAATAGCAGCGATCACATATTGTTCTATCTCCAACATTACGGAATAAAAAAATGGTTATTACTGCGGTTATCGGACATATGCCAACTTTTCTTGTTAGCTTGATGAGTAGAACCAACCCTGAAATATTGTCCCACATATTTATAAACACCCTGTATAATTGATAGTAAAACTATAATTCATTACTGTTTTACTTATTGTTACTTTCACAATATAATATAACTTAATTATTATCAGCTATAAATGTATTCAAAGTACCTGACACGCATCGTTGCCCTGTTCACCACCAGCGCAGAAACTACTTGCAGGTAAGATGAAGATTTTTTCAGTCACAGCATTCACTTTTCTTATACATTCAGCATCGCTGACAATTGGTATTTCAGCTTCACGCACTCTAAGAGGGATGGGGCCAGCTGTATATAGAGACATAAAGTTTCAGTAACATGTTAAAAATTTATACAAATCAATGTTACAAAAATGTTGCGAATATTTAACTTAAGGGAGTATAACCGTTTGACAATGTCACAAAACGGATATTTTGCATATTTTCATAGATTGATGTTTTAGAAATATTATAAAACAAGCAAAATTCGGAAAATTGACGAAGTTATAGGCATTTGAGTGAAACAACCCAGGTAGCACGGGGCAGCTCGACAGATCGCACAGTGTTTCGCGTAATGCATAAAAGTCAAGAATCTGAAGTGTCCAATCCACAAATTCTTGTATCTTAAAATGTTAATAAAGGAACGTAGGTTTTAATGATATCCATAACTTTTGCCGAATTTACCAATTTGTAGTAAAAAATAGTGCTTGAAATTTATTCAAATTTTCGGTGCGTTTATTTCAACACGTGCTATTTGCCGAATGTTTATCAGATTAATTTGATTTATATAAGTTTTGTTTAGTATTATATGACCTTCCCAGCTGCCGAAAAACTTTTTCGCAAAATCAACAATTTGTCCCAATTTTGTATGTTAAATATTTATCACCTTTGACTTGAGTTTTAAAAAATGTACCAAAACGTACCTACGTGATTTTTTGTATATTAATTGGGGGAACATTTAACTTTATATTAACGTCAATTTCATTAGCCCGAATTGCCCGAAACGCAAAAAATAGCCGAAATCATTAAGACTTTCACCGCTCAGGCTACGCCCGGCAGACATAATAAAATACTTGATAGTAGATGATTCAAATTATTGCGAATCGTCAAGTACAAACCCAGGCACATGTTCCGAGTCCGATTCTGATTTAATATGACAAACAAATTTTTTCATTTTATTATTATTTACATTGTTATTTAATTTTTTTATTCATGTTTTCATTTTTATGTTATTTTTTATGTTTTAGGTAGTCAAAACACACGCAGGTATGACGCGTAGATAGCCATGCAAGTTTCGATTTGCATCTGCAAATCGAAACTTGCATGGCTATCGCTCTAAAAACATGTAATGGTCGAAGGTGGACTTCCTAGAATAATTCGCAGCATCGGTGCGCGCGCTATTTCTGAACCACCAAAATTCGAAGCCGAAATGTATGCGATAATGATCGAAGGTCAACTTCCGAGAATAATGAGGTATTATGCGTAGAAGATGCAAGTCGAAACCTCCATAGTCCTCGCGCAACCATCTATCGTAAACATATAGCTGTAACGATCAAAAGTCCACTTCCGAGAATAACGCGCATATGATACCGAGATAATATGGTGAGTAAAAGCATAGCATGACGTAAGGCGGAATTCGATGTATCCCCTTGTAAGCAAGTGTAAGGGGTGGGGGGATTTTACGTAGATGTTCGTATATTTAAAGCAGCTAGCATCTTCGACAGGGCAAAATCGCGAATGGTAACGCGTCGGGAAGAGTCTTTTATAGCAAGTAATTGCGTACGTGTAATAAAAAGAACATGGAGACGTTTAAGAACGCGTTTTTAGTATTTAAGTTTACACATGTACATATTTATTTATTTATTGTTAGACGGGTTTAGCCCCAATATTAAACACAGTAAAATATAAGACAGTGTTGTACAGAACGCGGAACATAAAACAAAGACGAAATCGGATTTGCTTGATAGCACAACAACAAGAGTTTTAGGCCTGGGATGTGCGAAACCAGGAGATAACTGACCGTTTAAAAGTGTCAATAGGGGAACCAAAGAAGTTGATATGGTCAGCCACCTCATTACCTCGCGTACAAAGTCTAGAAATAGGGTCACTCATATGGATATTCGTTCTATGAGCTTTGACATAAAATAGCGGAGTATGCCGCAACGGTCTAGGTGGAATATAAAAATCGATTAACCTCAGAAGTGGGGGGCAATTAACTTGACCGTTAAGGACCCTAAACAGGAAGGACAAATCGGCCAGCTGAAGGCGTTGATACATCATCAAGTAGTTAAACTTAAGCAGCAACGGCTGGTAATCATGGTCGAACCTACGCATAGGTTGCCCAAGGCGGAACGACGCAAAACGCAGGAATCTGTGCTGGACACTCTCAAGCACGCCAAGTAAGTAGGCCTGGTGAGGATACCATATCACGGAAGCATACTCCAAAAAGGGTCTTACCAACGCGTTGTACAACAGTTTAAAGGTCCGCAGGTTCTTGAACCCATGCGAATGCCTCATTAAAAACCCCAGTTGCTTGGATGCTGCATTGGCAACTCTATTTACATGCAATTTGAAGGAAAAAACAGAGTCGTACGTTACCCCGAGGTCACAGACGCTCTCAATGCCGGACAAGTGCATCCCGTCTAAAGAATACGCATGATAAATAATTCTGAGTGAACGGGAGATTTTCAGGACATGGCATTTAGATAAGTTAAGAGAAAGCCTATTAACACTGCACCAATCAGTTAATCGATCGAGGTTACATTGCAGAGCCCGTGCATCAACAACGGAATTAATACGAGCAAATAATTTTAGGTCATCAGCGAAAAACAATGGGGTAGCAAAGTGAAAAGAGTCCACGAGACCATTAATAAATAAGCAAAAAAGCACGGGACCCAAATGTGACCCCTGAGGCACCCCTGATGTTACGAAAATAGGCTGAGAGCGACAACCACGAACCTTGATAACTTGGGCCCGATCAGACAAGTAGCTACGCAGCCAAAGTAACAGCCTTCCACGAAAACCAAAGACACTCAATTTATTTAGCAAAATGTTGTGATCCACTGTGTCAAAAGCTTTCCTAAAATTCGTATAAACAACTTGCTGCCGCAAGTCCAAAGCCGAGGACACGAAGTTCGAAATGACCGCGAGGTTGGACACCGTAGACCTACCTGGAAAAAAGCCGTGCTGTGCCTCAGATAAACAGCCCGTAATCAACCCCGAGATTTGGTTTGTAACAATTTTTTCAAAGAGCTTAGTGAAACAGCTAAGGAGAGAGATCGGCCTATAATTTTGAACCTCGCTCTTCGCCCCGATTTAAATATGGGAGCCACCAAGCTAGTCTTCCAGAGAGCTGAGAAGGACCCAGAATTTAAGGATAGATTGAATATGATACAAAGAGCTCTGGAGAGTCCAAAAATGCACGACTTGACAAAAATAGGAGGCACACCATCGTCTCCAGAAGACTTATTAGAATCAAGAGCCTTGATGGCATCAAACACCACAGCGAGACATATATTGAGGTTAGCTAAATGGAGTAAGGCAGCACCACCACGGTCAGGACTGAGAGCTACAGTAGACGGTGGATCGTAGACCGAATTAAAGTACCCAGCAAAATGGTTCGCAGTTGCCTCGTCAGAGTTCGAACTCTCATTCCCGAGATGCATACGAGCCGGCAAGAGAGAGTCACCCCTTTTGGAGTTCACATGGAATATAAACAGCTCCGAAGACGAATGTCGAGTCACCTATGGTTACTCTGACGAAAACATGTTCAATGTTACCGGCAGACAGAGGGATCACAGTGGCACTAAAACCTCTTTTAACCGCAATTAGGACACCGCCCCCCTCCCCCGGGAATGACAGCTAGTATTTAGGCTCCTGTCTTTACGAAAAACACTGTAATTATCTAGACCCAATTCGGAGGATGCAATATCCTTCGTGAGCCAAATTTCGACAAAAACCAAAATATCGTAGTCCACATGATGCGTTGCAATAGATTCACTTAAATTAAACAGTTTAGTCCTCAAGCCCCTTACATTTTGGTAATAAACCTGAGGGACTACACACGGTTTTTTAGGACCGCATCCCGCACCCTTCCGCACAATAGTAGGAGTGCCATTCTTAAACCTGATGGTTAAGGACGGGTCATCCGAGGCCCGAAGACGTTCCAGGAGGTCCCTGAGGTGCTGCCTCTGTCGCTCCGTGTAGTCTATGTATCGAATGACCGAGCTTTTGAGTACCACCGCGGAATTTCGCGATTGGATGGACAGATGCGACGAGACAATACGACGCAGCGTTGCGTATCAATGATGCGAACGCGTGCCGGTGTGGGAGAAGCAGCGGATGGTGTCGTTGCTCGCGCGAACAAAAACATTGCGTGCGATAGTGCGAGGACGGTTATCGCGAGTAGGGTGCGATGGCACCCAAGGTCGTATGGGAGGAACTTAAAACCGCGTCCGAGAAGCGTTTGTTGACCGGGATGGTGATAAACGTGGGGGGCATCGATCCGCGCCTATTCTTTCAGAATGCCTGTCGAACTGTGATTTCGCGCGTAACGAACGCTATTACGGAGCATTGCAGCGTATCAGTGAATACTGTTCTAAACGCAGAATTCATGTTGCGAGACGCGACGGACGTAAAGAGTTTCGCAACGCGTAACCAAGTACTCGTTATGTCATTGAATGTTCGCGAGTGGTACGCGAAACAAGTGATTGCCCCGACGTTGGTCGCGATGGAGGAGTTTCAGGAGCGCGAGAGTGGATGGACCTTACGAACAGTGCAGAATCTCCTGATCAACATAAACAAACATAATTCATTGCGTGCTGGTTGCGACGTGCCGCTTCCGCAAGCGATCGCAAACGAAAGCGGGGTCGCTGGGTGGCCTTGAGCAGGGTTGCCCGGGCCCCGCAGCTAAAACATCAAGAGGGGGGGGGGGGCGTGGTCCAGATGGTGGGCCGGTGTTTTGAGTGCTCTTACCTGCCTGTCCCGGGGTCTCCTGGGCTGGCGACCCGAGGCTCGTTCGTGTTCCCACTCCGCTGGTCTGCTGCAGCCCCGAAAAAAAGGGGGGTTGTGGTGGAAACACGGGGTACCTGCTTAGGGCTGGGTAGCCCTAACAGGCCCCGTGCTGTGTGGTCCAATACACCCGTGCTAGGGAGTGTATGCGGGCGGGTCTCGGGAGGGCATATCGGTGTTCACGGGGGGGTTTGGGGGCCCCCCATGGGCCTAACATCCTTCCATGGGGGGTCTCGGTCGCCGGATTTTCGGGGACAGGACAGGCAGCCTTGGGTCCCACCGGCAATACGCCGGCTGAGCTGCGGTGGCCATTACATCGGGGCCACGTGATAGGAGAAATCCGCTGGGCGGTGGGGCCGTCGCCCCTAAGACACGATATGATTAAATGTCTTCAATTAGCCGAGCCTCGGATGAAATTAACTCGGTGATTGCTGATAGAAGATCAGCCCCAGGGTGTGTTGTCGGCAGCAACCTGGGTAAGACTAAGCCCGATGACACCGTGCTGATGCGGCGGGCCGGTGTCACCCCGGGTGGCGGTAAGTTACCGCCACTGCACCCCGGGGAAGAAGTTACAGCGGCAGGACTAGGCATTACGACCAAGGACGACGACACTGGTATGGATTGGACCCGTGAGCACTCGGGGGGGTCTCCCCCCCTCGTTATTCTGGGGGAGGACTCCCCGGAGGACATTGCTCACGGGGTACAAATGAGTAAATTGGAGGGTAGCGCGGCCGTCTGGCGACAGAGGGTTGCGCTACTCGAGTTGGCAGGGGTAACAGTTACCCCCCCCCCCCTCTAGCAAAGGGATCCGGGACGTTAAGATTATCCCGGAGACCCCCACCGCCCCGGCTAAGTCCGGGATAGTGAGGGGGCGGACCCTGGCGAGGACTCCTCCGGAGCGTAGAGCTCAATCGAAGGGCCTCGTCAGGGGCGGGGCGGCGGCAGTTCCGAGACTGCAGCATGAGCCGCAGGTGATTGGGGGGAGTAGCGTCCACCCTATGGGTGGGACGGACGGCGAGGTCCCCGGCAAACGGCCCTTTTCAGGGCCACTGGGGGCGTCTAAGGACGTCCCCCATACCAAGAGTGGGGGCGTGGACCCCGATAATCGGCCCTTATCAGGGCCACTGGGGGCGTCCGAGGACGTCTCCGTTACCAGGAGTGGGGAGTATCCCGACAAACGGCCCTTTTCAGGGCCACCGGGGGCGTCCAAGGACGTCTCCGTTACCAGGAGTGGGGAGCACCCTGATAAACGGCCCTTTTCAGGCCCACTGGGGGCGTCCAAGGACGTCCCCCTAGTAGGAGTGGGGGGGAGGAGGACCCCGGCAAACGGCCCTTTGCAGGGCCACTGGGGGCGCCTAAAGGCGTCCCCCGGGTTAGGAGTGTGGAGCTCCTGGGTAGGGAGCGGGGTGATGGGGTCCTGTATCACGGCTCAGTGTCCCCAAGCCCCTCCCCCCGTCGACGTCGACTCCGGGGTCAGAGGCGTTGCCTCGCGCAAAGCGCATGACCTCGGAGGAGAAACTTGAGGCCCGGCTGGAAGAAGTTGGATCACTCCTTAGGGAGTTGGTCCGGGCGTGCCGGGACCTTAAGACCACTGTGGCAGCGGGAACGGTCACGAAGGATAGGGTAGCCACCCTGGCGGACGGGATCATTGACCGCTGCGAGGTGGCGTCGACGGCCGTAGTTGAGGCCCAGGCCTACCACGACGCAGTGGTATCAAAGGCTAAGGGGAAGTCGGCTAAGAACCAGCCGAAGAGGCTGGTTCAGACCACTCTTCCGGTTAGCCTTAGGCCTCTGACCGCGGAGGCGGGCACCTAGACGGTGGAGGTGGTGGGCCCTCGGGGACCGGGTATCTCGGCCCCCGGGGAGGCACAGGGCACTATCCCCAAGGATGTGGTGGGGGACAAGACCCCTCCCTCTAAGAAGGGGGGAAAGTCCAAGACCCTACAATCCAAGGGGAAGGGGAAGAGGTTGAGATCTTCCCCCAACGAGGCGATGACAGCAACGGCGGCAACGAAGAAGCGTCTATTCTCCGAGGCTTTGACCCCTGTCGCCGCTGGCTCCTCGAGCCTCATGGGCCCTGGGCTTACACACGCCCCTCCCCTTGGTGGGATAGAGGCGGGGCCTTCTGGGAGGGCTGGAGGTGGTCCTCCACCCCCACCCCCCTCCGTCGAGGGCGTGGGCCGTGAGCCAGGAGGCGGGGACCTTCCGTTTGAGAAGGTCACCCGGAAGAAAAAGAAGAAGAAGAAGAGAGTACCCTAGTCGTACCGGGGGCGCCCCCGAAGGCGGGGCTGAAGGGGAATACTCCCCGTCAACCCCCTTCGAGTGGGAAGAACCAGGCGCTGAACCTGGCTACTGGGAAGGCGGGCACTCGCCGCTTCGGTGTTAGGAAGGCGGGGGCTCCCCCCCCCCCTACGCCGGCGGCGACGCCTTGGGGCCAGGTCGCCCCGCCCAAAAAGAGGGCGAAGCCAATAAGGACCCGCCCGGAGGCTGTTTTAGTGAGGGTCCCGGAGGGTGGGAAATATTTGGACCACCGTCACCCTGGGGCGTGCGGCCTTGACTGATGTCCGGGCCGTGAAACGCACGCGCTCGGGGCACGTCCTCCTTGAGCTCGGCCCCAGGGCCAGTGCGGCCTTGGTGGCGAAGGAGCTTACGAGGCTTACGTCCGGTAAGGTGACCTGTGCACCCCTTCAGGATAAGTCGGTTTTAGAGGTCAGGGACATCGATCCGATGATCGATGCCCCGACCCTCCTCGTAGACTTGGGCGCGGCCCTGAAAGTGGAGGTGGCCGGTCTGGTTGTCCGGTCGCTGAGGCAGGCCCTCAGCGGGACGCAGACCACGGTGGTGGAGGTTCCCACCACCGCCCTCCCTAAGGGCGCGGAACCCGTCCGTTTTAGGACGGGTTTGAGCGTGGTAAAGGCCAGGCCCCTGGTTAAGAGCACGCGTTGTTTTGCGTGCCATCAACTGGGGCACCTGGCTGCCGCATGCCCCACGGTCCCCAAGGGTAAAGAGTTGTGCAGGAGGTGCGGGGCCACGGACCACGCCATTGCAGTATGCAAGGGCGTGGCCAAATGCCTCATTTGTTCGGCGGCAGGGATCAAGGGCCCGAAAGCGGCGCACGTCACGGCGTCGTTGGCCTGCCTGGCCATCAGGGCCAGTTCGGCAGCGGGGGGGTCAAGATCTGGTAGACCGGTTTAATGACCCAGATCCTGCAGATCAACCTCAACAGATGCAGGCTGGCACAGGATCTCATGATCCATAATGCCTGCCTGCTTGGGGTTGACCTCGTGGTTATCTCCGAACCATTCAGGATATTACCTGAGTGGATAGGGGATTCCACGGGGGATGCAGCGATCTGGGTCACCGGGTTTAAGGGTAGGTTTGCCTCCCTTACCCCCCCCCCCCATCGCTGCCGAAGGAATAGCCACCGGGATCGTGGATAACACAGTCGTGGTGAGCTGTTATTGTCCGCCGAGCAAGAAGGGCCCCGCCTTTCTGCAATATCTGGAGGAGTTGGAAGGAGTAGTATTAAGTCTTTTTGCCCCGGGGAGAGGGGTCATCCTCGCGGGGGATTTGAACTCCAAATCCCCTGCCTGGGGAGGGAAGGTTGCTGACCGGCGGGGCCATGCATGCATGGCTCTGCTGGCGAGGTTGGGTCTTGTGCCCATTAGAGTCCGGGACCGTTGTACGTTCCGGACGGGCAAGGGTTCGTCCTTCATCGACGTTCTGTCTGTTGACAGAAGTCTGGCCGGGAGGGTTCGGAAGAGCGAGGTGCTTCGGCACTATACCGCCTCCGACCACCTCTATGTCCGCCACACCGGGTGTGGCTCGCCGACCACCAGGCGACGGCTGGACCCCATACGCGATGAGGGACGTTACCCCGGAGTCGATTTTGGAGGGTTTCCGCGTTCTGTGGAACGCCCACCCGACTACGCCCACCTCGCTGGTCACGCCTGCGGGCGTGTCGGCCCCACCCCCTCCGCTGGAACCGTCTTTACGGACGAGGTTTCGAGGGCGGAGGGACTTCAGCGCCTTTTAGAGGGGGTTAGTGCCCGGGTCCTCAAGAAGAGGTGTCTTCCCAGGGGGACCCGGAAGCCCAACCGTTGGTGGAATGCGGACATCGCCAAGGCAAGATCGGCAATGCATCGTGCCCGTAGGCTTCTCCAGAGAAGCAGGCGGAGACTAGATCCCTCCCCCCCCCGTCTCGAACAACTAAGGCGGGACTTCTCCTTGGCTAGGCGGTCAGTTCAGGTCCTGCTCTGGCGCTCCAAGGAGAGGCTCTGGAGGTAGCTCTACGGCGCGGTCGACGGTGATCCGTGGGGGAAGCCATACAAAATTGTTATGGCTAGGTTGGGGGGGAGAAAACCGAACATGGTTTTAACGCGGGAGCAGGTGGGCAGGGTAGTTGATACCCTGTTTGCCACCGCCCCGCCCCCTCCCCTCCCTCCTCCTTCCCCCACACCAACGGTTTGGCCAGTGCGCGCGCACGCCCCCCTCTTGTTGCGATCCCTCCCCATGCGACCCCTCTCTTCTTATTGGAGGGGAATCCCGGAGGGAACGCCCGAGCAGGTCGATAAGGCCCTCTCGCGTGTCAAGCCCAATGAGGCCCCCGGACTCGATAGAGTCCCGTCGGGGGTCGTGGCCTGTGTGGCCAGGGCTAACCAAGATCTGATACGCGAGATGGTGGCCGACACCCTAGTGCGAGGTGGCATCCCGGCTTCGTGGAAGATGGCAAGAGTCATCTTGATCCCGAAGCCGGGTAAGGATCCCCTAAGTCCGAGGGCCTATAGGCCGATCTCCATACTCCCAGCCTTGTCAGAGGTATGGGAGTACGTCATCAAGGAGATTCTGGAATCCCAGCTCGGCAGGGATCCTTTCCACCGTAACCAATTCGGTTTTCGCCGAGGTGTCGGCACCATGGAGGCGGCCACCGAGGTAGCTCGGTTTGCCGAGGACTCCAGGGCCAGAAGGAGGATCTGCCTCCTCCTCTCATTCGACGTTCAGAACGCCTTCAACACCCTTAGATGGGATGTTGTTCTGGACGAGATGAGTAGGAGAGGGGTAGATCGTCATGTTCGGGCGCTTCTCCGGGATTATTTTAGTAATCGCGGGATCACGGTGCACTCATATGAGGGCACCGTGGTCCGTAATATTAATGCGGGCGTTCCACAGGGTTCTGTTTTAGGACCATTCCTGTGGAACGCCGTCTACGACGGACTCCTCACCGAGTTGGATGTGGGCGGGGCATGGCGTACGATAGCGTACGCCGACGACCTCGGCCTCTTGTTTTCGGGCAGGGACCTCTCCCAGCTCACGATTCAGATGGCTTCCGTGCTGCCGAGGATTGGAGCTTGGTTTCGTAAAACCGGCCTTTCCTTGGCAGCGGAGGCCATCCTCCTGACAGGCCACAGGATCGAGAAGACGGTTAGTCTTCCGATCCTGGGAGCCACTGTCACCACGGCGGCCAGGGTCCGATACTTGGGGGTGGTATTTGACTGCCTCCGTAATTATCGAGCCCATCTGGGGGAGGTTGCCATTAGGGCGGATAGGGTCTCCGGAGCGCTCTCAGCGATCCTGCCAAACACCAGGGGCCCATCCGTCCATGCCGGGAAGCTGTATCTCTCGGTGTGGGAGTCTGTAATTTTATACGGGTCGCCGGTCTGGGCCGTTGCGTTGAGCAAGGGGAGTACTCGAGCTATTCTCCGTCGTACTCAACGCACGGCCCTGATCCGATGTACAGCGGCATATAGGACTGTGTCCTTTGCCTCGCTCTGCGTTTTAGCAGGGCGAATGCCTCTGTACATCAAGGCCAAAATGGGGCGCGCAGTTTTCTGCGCCAAAGCGTGCGATAGGGATGACCCCACCCTTGGCGGCGACCCGGAAATTTTAAAAACGCGGGTCCACCTCCACAAAGCCGCTGCACTTGCGGCGGCTATGGAGGAGTGGCAGGCTGAATGGGACGGGTCCCCACCCACGGGGTGGGTGAGACGCCTGGTCCCGGCGGTCGGCACTTTCGCTGACGCCTCGGGCCCCTCAGTGATAGCAGACTACTGGTCTATGCAAATACTGACGGGGCACGGGTCTTTCCAACAGTTCTTACATAGAATTGGGAAAGCACCCTCCGAGGCGTGTTTGAACTGCGGGGCGGCCCGGGATGACGCAGAGCATGTGCTCATGTCATGCCTGGAGTTCGCCCCCCAGCGCGAGGTGCTGGCCGCTGGCCTAGGGGCACCGGTGGAAGTCTCCACGTTGGTGCCCCTTGCCACTTCCTCTGCGGAGAGGTGGACCGCATTCCGCGATTTTGCGGCCTCCGTTATGGGGGCCCGCCAGGCGGCGGAGTTGGAGGCCGACCGACTCTTGCGAGCGGAGCGCGCACGCCGGGCCCAAGAGGCTGCGGCCGTAAGGGCTCAATCGCGTCTTCGTCTCGCCAGAAAAAGAAAGAGGGTCGGCCCCCGCTGATCGCGAGGGAGGGGAGGTAATCCCCCCGGCGGTGCCCCCATGCGGGAACCGCGTGCGCTTTTTACCGTGTTTTTATCGTGTTTTTATCGCGTTTTTATCGTGCTTTTTTATCGCGTTTCTCTTTTTATTGTAGACTTAAGTTAGCTTTTAGTTAGCCATAAGTCTTTTTTATCGCGTGACGCATGCACCTGGTGCAGCGCTTGAGACCGGGGAGTCCACCCTGATTGCAGATTCCGTTCTGTCCTGTGCGCGAGCACGCACCCATGGGTAAGCAAAGCAAGCTGATCGCCACGCTCCGCGATAAGGAACGTTACGTCGTTCAGTATCGCTACTTGAAGCAATACATTCGGCATGGACTCCGCGTCTCGCGAATTCATCGCGTTCTGCGTTGCAATCAATCGCAGTGGTTGCGCAACTACATCACCCTGAACACGGAGTTGAGGACGCGAGCTACCAGCAATTTTCAGAAATCACTGTACAAACCAATAAACAATGCTGTGTACGGGAAGACGATGGAGAACGTTCGAAATCGAGTGGATGTGCGACTAGTGACGCGGTGGGACGGACGTTAGGGTGCCGAAACATTGATCGCGAAAACAAATTTCCACAGCCGAGCGATATTTTCAGAACACTTAGTCGATATCGAGATGCGAAAACTAAAAGTTAAATTCGATAAACCTATATACGTGTGTATGCGTGTGTTGGATGTGTCTAATGTATGTCTGTATGAATTTCACTATGAGTATATGCGTGCAAAGTTTGGCGATAGATGTAAGGTTTTGTATACGGAAACCGATAGTTTAATGTATCAGCCGCAATACGAGCACGCTTACGAGGAGATAAAAAGTCACGTCATTCGGTGGACAATCCGTAGGGTATGCCATGCGTAAACAAGAAGGGGCCGGGACTAATAAAGGACGAGAACAACGCTGCCTTAATGACAGGTTTCGTGGGACTGCGGTCCAAGATGTAAGCGACTCGAGTATGTAACGCGTCGGCGGGAACGACCGAGACCGAGACGAAAAAAGTGAAGGGCGTGAAAAGGAGTGTGGCCGCGAACAAGATACTATTCAACGGCTACGTTCAGTGTCTTCGCAAGCACGCGGAAACAACGGTACGACAGAACTATATCCGTGCGCGATTACACGACGTTTATTCCGTGAACGAACTGAGGACCGCGCTCAGTCCGTACGATGATAAACGTTATATACTACCGGATCAGGTCAGAACCCTTCCGTAGCGCCACTATCAGATTCCCGAGTGCGACGACATCAACAACGATAACGATAGTGATACGTGTATGAATATCTCGTTGTGTGTGTGTGCGTGCGTGTCTGTGTGTGGTTAATAGCGTCAAAATTGGGGACTTCCAGCCATGAAAATCTTGTAGCCGGAACGTCGCACAAATGCATAATTAACACGGTATAGACACGACACATGCGACTTTTTAACACTAAGCCTGTATTGAACCTAGCCTATGCAAATCGAGATTGTATAATATATTTAATTTTGTTGTTCATCCACTACCTCCATTACATACCAAGTCCATGTTTACTTGAAACCAATCAATTTGTAATGAAACGTAGGGATTTAGGGGCCTCGGGTCCCAAAAACTACGAATATAAATTATACAAAAACGTTTTAATTCAACACTTTCAATGATTTTTACGTGTCGTAGAATGGGCACCGTCTATTTAGACACGCGCGAAGTGCAGAGATTTGCAGGAACGTCAGTAATAGCGTCAATGGTTTATATTTTTCGGCATATGACACGTGAAAATATTAGTTAAATGTTCCACTACATGTAAAATACTAACAATAAATTTCATCTTGCAATGTATAGCTTGTATAAGCTCTCAAGAAGTGCCATATTTCAGCGCTATATAGGCTCCTGATCCCCGAAATAGATTTTCAGAGAGAAATCCGGCGCGAGTCGTTGACAAACTGAGTCAAAGCGTAACTTAGCGAAAGCCCGCCCTTTATGTTAAACTCTTACTCTACACAAGTGACACGTATACAAGCACGCACACAACTTTTCAGTATTTCAACACATTTCAGAGTAGTTCGTGACTTGGACTCTGTTCATGAACAGAGGTCGCTAAATTCAGTCCTCAAATTTTGGGTCGGTAACACAGTTTGGGTGGTGATACGAAATCCCATAAGGTGATAGGTCTATTCTATACCTCGTCTGTGTTTCTGCGCAGAAATTACTATTCTGAATAAGGAAAGAAATTCTCAGCTGTTGCGTTGTATTTATAAAAATTTAAACGGAAAGTCGGCTGGTACTACAAACGTAGAAAATTCATTGTACATTTTAATTACTTGAAATGTGCTTGTCCTACAATATTCTACGTTGGCAGTAAGGAATTATAAGTGGAAAGGAAAAAAAGATGAGGGCATGTCTCCAGAAAATGAAGTTTGTTAGGTTAGAAATTTTTTTACTAGCAAAGCACCGAAACAGAACATGAAATACACTTATTACACGTCCTATACAGAAAGCAGTTATGAACAAACATTATACATAAAGTTGTACGGAATCGATTGACGTCACTTTTGCAAAGATCTGATTAGAAATTGCAGAACTTCAGATTCGTCACTGCTTAGCATGCACCATTGTACAGTCCCGCTGGTTTCGAGCGACGAAGCCCACGAAATTCAGCGAGACACATGATTGTTGGCGAGCATCGCGTTTGACGACTATAGCTAGAAAATCACGCAGTATGAATGCTACGAAACGATAGTGTAAAGTGGCGGGCGTTTCAATTGCACATTGACAATATCGTAGATTCTAGGGCCTAGAATATTAGCTACGTATTACGATGTTCTTCACCAGAGCACTACATTAATGAATTAAAAAATAAATGAATAGGTCAATTAGTTAAAATTAATGAACTGTGCATGATTTTAATGACGCCTAATTTAATAGCACTTACAAACTGAATTACTAATTGTAATTAAAAGAATGTTTTTACGTACAACATGAAGCTGTGCATGCAAATGGTGGGGCTCGGATTATCGGGAAAGACCTACCCATCCCACCGTTTTGTTTTCTCGCTGCGAGCGAGGACCTTCGGGCCCCAGTAGACCACCCGTTGACAGCCGAGAGCAATAAAACCGACAGGCCAGATAAAATGTTCATGTTTGATAAGAGTCGAGGAAAGTATTACCAATGGAGGTTTTAGGGTTTCTCGATGAAAATGATGTCAGATATGGAGGAATTCGATCCATTTTTAGTGAACGTAGTGAGTGTCCTAACCATGTATTCATAAAAAAAAATAGACCGAATTGCTTTGCGAACTCATGTTCGTGGACATAAACTCACAAATCCATCAGTGATAACACTCTTATCAAGGTGTAATGAGAAATATGAACATTTTCATATTCAGCACTGGATGACTCAAGTCGCCGTTGACCGAGGGTCTGTCGCTGGTGCGCTATTTCACAAGCGGTTCAGACGAGGGCCCTGATAAATGTGAATTTATTTGGGAAACCAAAGTTGCGTCATTTGTGACACCTACTCGCGAACAGATATATGTATGTACAAGAAAAAGCAATTCAATTTCCCGATGACTTCAAGCAACATTTCAATAGGTAAATGCATGAAAAGGTGGGATCAGGAATTCCCAACCAAGTGATGCATATGAAAGAACTGGCGATATTCAACAATAGTTTGTCCTCTAAGTTTTACAATTAAAGTATTTGTTTGACATGAATATAAAGTTTGTCAGCAAAGTCTTTCTCGATTTGAGTTCTATATAAGGCTGACTTTCCTTCGCCATGAAAAGTCCCCTCTTGTCCTGCACGCTGGCAAGAAATCGACGCTCGAAACCAGCGGGGCCATACAATGTTGCGCGCTAAGCAGTGACAAATCTGCAGTTCTGCATTCCTAATCAGATCTTTGCGAAAGTGACATCAGTCGATTCCTCATGTTTTCTCGATTAAATTGGCCCCAAAAATTATATAATTCGTACCAAAATTAAGGAAATTACGTGAAAAATTGTTTGCAGAATTGAAACCCCGTTTCCTTAAAAATAGTCCGATTTAAATTATTTTCGGTTAATTTAATCGGGAGAATGCCAGGAATCCATTTGTGGCACTTTCATATTGATACGATGAAAAATAAACAAATTCTGTTTCTTTATAATCGATGACACATCGCCGAGCACGGCGATCTCGCGCGACTCGGGACACAAAGGTTCTCGTCGATTATTCGAACTTCTAGGATCGTATTCAGATTTATTGGCCGGTGAGTTTCGTAATTAGGGGTGTGCGGTTACCCGATTTTTCGGGCTCGGGACGGGCCGGCAACTTTCGGGCGGGATCGGGCGGGGTCTCGATACTTTCGTATTGCTCGAGATCCCGACAGTTTCGGGACCCCGAGACTCGATTCGGGCTAGAAGCATAGCCGCCATGAGCGGACAATTTGATTTCAGGTCGGCTTGTCGATCTCTTGTCGATCGAATGAATCCTCGACTCAATCCCGCCCGTAGCCTCGACCCCGGATCCCTCGTATCCTTTTTACGTCTGTAGCGGCAACAATGTCTCGCCCTTCAACTGTTCGTCCGCGGCATCGCCGCTACGAATTATCGCCAACCGCGTACCTTCTTTGAACCCACTCGAGGCCGGGCGCCATTAAAGTTCGCTCACACGAAGCTAAATAGAATTTTAGATTTAGGGTACACACACCCTTCCCCCAAACATCGTGTCGATCGGCCACTGGGGCCATTCAGAAGTATATTCTTTTAATTAAATAATGCCCATCTCTGCATAGGAGCGTAAAGAATTACAAAAAAAATTAAGGAGTCAAGTGTTGACCGATTTGGAGACTTTTCCTTGTTATATGTTATATACAATAGTCGGAAGAATAATAATAAAAACAATAATTGCAAATAATTGCTGTAACTTCCACATTCTGAAAATATGATATCAGTAAATTACTACTTCCAGTGTTATTAAAAAATTCCAATCTTTTTTTTTATTTGAAATAATGTGGCCATATAATTATAACATATATTCGGTAGCGGTGATGTATGTGTGACAGTAAAAGCGTGAATTTAGTAAATGTACACAGTTTCCAGCAGTTTCTAGTCAATGTATGCCTAAAATGCATGTAATGTAACCTACAATCGTCCAAAAATACATACATTGACTGTATCACGCTTTTGCAGTGGCACATGTATCCAGCTAACGCTTCAGTTTTGCTATGATTCCACGTTGGCAGTCCTCCCGAGTAGGCGCCATCTCGCATCCACTACCTGAACTAAATTTGTCACGTGACTTGTACTGTATTATCGCCAGTATGGCGGAACTCGTATTTGGGAATTCAATCACGGGCTGACGCTTTTCGTCCTTATATGAGCAGATTTTGAACTGGGTGAGGTCTCAATCGAAAGAGGAAGGTTCAGTGCAGGGCGCTCTGGTCATCGTTTGAGTCACAAAACTCTTTTAGTGACCTAAAAATACTTGGATTCATGCGGGTGTATTTTGTCAACTTTTGCTCTACTTTGAACACTCGTATTATTAGATATCAACACAATTTCGTCGAACCATGACCAGAGCGCCCTGCACTGAACCTTCCTCTTTCGAATGAGACCTCGCGCAGCCAAAAATTTGCTCATATAAGGACGAAAAGCGTCAGCCCGCAAACCCATGTTTCGGGCCAAATTATGTCGGTATACAGCGCGCTGCATTACCCGTGTCTACCCCCTTAAGAGTGTTTGCGCTTCTCTTCACAGCACTATTAAGATTTTTCTTAACCTTCGTCCTTTCTGCTTTGGTTTTATTACTGTTTCTAGTATCTACCAAGATTGACTAAGAAGTTTTGCCTGCAACCATTAATTCTATACTTAAATAAATGTAATTTCAATCTAATCTATTCAGGCATGCACCCTGATAGCCATCTGACGCCAATCTGACAACAGATTGGCAGCAGGGTCTGCCGTGAGAGCGCAGAGCCTAACGTTAGATCCGTAGTCATCTGTGTCCACATTAGGCTGCGGTTTAAGGTACAGAGCCTGAAATCAGGACCCTGACGTCAGATGGGCAGCAGATTCGCCACAGATCCTGCCGTTCGCCTGACACGTATAACAGCGCCATCTGAGGGTCAGAATTGGCAAACAATTCCCTACGCGTGACGTCACATGGCCGTCCCTACACACCAACACAAATGTAGCGTTATTGCTGTAGGTGTATCCCTACTCCCACATAATCAGCTAGTAGATTCTACAGTTTAGTAAATAATTAATTCTACTTATTTCAAACAATATTTATTCTTTATTTAATAATATACAGGATTGGCGATTACAATTGTTACAAAATAATATAAATAGCGCATATAAATTCGAGAAAGAACATTCAATATTTACATTTATAAATCCATATACAATACGTCCCGTAACCAGTGGTACCTATTAGGTGTGATATCAGAAAATTTCCTTTATTTTCGACATCTTTTTGCTGTAGAATCACCATATTCCGTATTGTGTTAGCGCTGAAAAGAAATAGAATCTTAGTATAAAATTAAACGTAACGTATGAATAAACAGGATACATGCGATACTTACTTCAGCTCCATCTCCGCACAGCACACACCCCAGGCGATCATGCATGCTCCTGCGAACATTGACATTTATAATAAAACATGTGTTTAATTATTATCTACTAAACAAGACGCTAAACATTCGCATTTTGCGCAGAACCCTACTTTTCTGTCTTGCAGATAATGTGAATGCCGATTTCCGCGACGTAGATAATTGGAAATTATTCAATACCATAATTACGTGTGCCTTCTGGATACGTCGAGATGAATTGTCTAGATATTGATGCTTAGAATCGCATGGAATATTCTTCGATTTTGCCGGCACAGACTGCCACTGCCAGTGACTGCCACCTCAGACCTCGCAAACGAACGCAAACTGGACGTAGAGTCTTGACCAATTACGAATTTCGGCAGTATGGCGCAGCCAATCCAAGCGTAGCCCATTGTACCGCCACATTGGTACACATGTTACATCTACATACCGTTTGTTCAAAGTAGTATCCGTTGTGCTTGAAGAAGAACGCTCGAAAAATATCCCACGCGATTCTAAGCATCAATATCCAGATAAATCATCTCGACGTATCCAGAAGGCAAACGTAATTATGCAATTGAATAATTTCCAATTATCTACGTCGCGAAAATCGAGTTTCACATTATCTGCAAGACAGAAAAGTATGGTTATGCACGAAGTGCGAATGTTTAGCGTCTTGTTTAGTAGATAATAATTAAACACATGTTTTATTATAAATGTTAATGTTCGCAGGAGCATGCATGGTCGCCTGGGGTGTGTGCTGTGCGGAGATGGAGCTGAAGTAAGTATCGCATGTATCCTGTTTATTCATACGTTACGTTTAATTTTATACTAAGGTTCTATTTCTTTTCAGCGCAAACACAATACGGAATATGGTGATTCTACAGCAAAAAGAAGTCGAAAATAAAGGAAATTTTCTGATATCGCACCTAATAGGTACCACTGGTTACGGGACATATTGTATATGGATTTATAAATGTAAATATTGAATGTTCTACCTCGAATTTATATGCGCTATTTATATTATTTTGTTACAATTGTAATCGCTAATCCTGTTGTAACGTCCCAACATTTTTCGCGCGGTATTATTCAGAAAATCTATCATAATTCTCAGAATCACTCCACCAAAGTCCCTCAAATTCAATTATTACCCCTTTTCCCCAATCGCTGATCACCTTGAAGATGTACCTTAGCGGTCCCCATCTTGAGATGGTCAGTACGAAACCTCCTTCACTTATTCGCCCAACGAGGCACGAATTCCCTCCTCAAAACTAAATCTAAACAAGTCCCTCGCCCCAAAACCTTCTTAAACCGAGACCACGTCTCACTCCTTCTCTACGACCCTCCAAATCCAAGCCATTCAAACCCCTTTCCCGTTAAAATACCCAAAATCCATGCGAAGGGTTGAATATCTCCGATTACCGTTCATAAAAACCCAAGAAATCTAATTGCGACGCATATTCGGCGTACGTGACAGAAGAATGTCTATTAATAGACATTCAGTTTATAAAAACCCCGGAAGTCCTACTGCGACTTAATTCGCAAATGTGTCAAGGCCGATACCGCGCGTGCCCCGCGACAAACATATAAATACGAGGTCCTGAGAGGCCGGAGTTCATTATTCTCCAGTATTCATTTCGACTATTGTTTTCGCGTATTAACGCCTATTATTATCCAGTATTCTCAAGTATTCGTTTCGACTATTGTTTTCACGTATTAACGCCTATTATTTTCTAGTGTTCAGTATTCGTTTTAGTGAAAATCATATAGTGAAACCACTAAAAATCAGTTATCTACGGCTTCTACCGTAAGCAACTAATTAATTATTATTATACCTTATATCATTCCCATTTATAATTTCGTATTATTATTGCTTATTGCTTTCACTTATTATCTTGTATTTATAACTTTCATTTCGTCTATTGTTTTCGCGTATTAACGCTTATTATTTTCATATTATTCTATTTTCTTAAAGTTTATCGCATATATATATATTATTGAATTATTACTACTTTTCTATACGCTTACTGCGATCATTTATATTTTGTATTATTACCATTACTACTTTCTATATATGTGCTTATTGTAATCATTTCCTTTAATTATCGTATATTGTATTTCATATTCATACTCTTATATTGTACTAATCACAATTTATATAAATGTCATGTGCTAATGCTCACTGTCAAACGCATTTCTATAACAATTAACTGCTTTTGCATTAACGATGCATGGCATATTATCGTACTTTGAATAAACAAACGTTCTTGTTTAAATCACGCTTTGAATTATTGTGTCTAATCTCCGGTTACGAATATCCTCAAATCAAAACAAACTGCAGCAACAGCTGATCTCGGTCAGTGAACGCTAAAGCGCCAGTTGTGTTTATAAACATACTTTTGCATGAGCCGTGCTATTCACGGAAATATTATAAGTGGTTTTCTTTACATAAATGCAACGATAAAATCAAAACAAGAGTGCTAACGGGTGTCCCTCAAATACAAATTCACTGTTAAACTTCCCTGGTCGATTAGTGTGCTGGATTACAGATTCGCGCCTGACTCCTCTAAAACCCTCAGCGTGACGGATTTAATATTCGCGCCTGACTCCTCTAAAAACCCTCAGTGTGCTGGATTACAGATTCGCGCCTGACTCCTCTAAAAACCTTCAGTGTGCTGGATTACAGATTCGCGCCTGATTCCTCTAAAACCCTCAGAGTGACGGATTTAATATTCGCGCCTGATCCATTCTACCCCACATGTCATTGTCCCCAAAAGACCTTACCCGGGACGTGACATAATTTTTGGTGACAGCGGGGTGGGATTTACGTTTACCGTTGATAAGAAATAGATTCTGTGACGCGGTACCCACAAGGTCCCACTATTTAAAATGTGCATTGAACACCCTAGTCGGTGTCAACCATCTTACCGGAGCCGCAGATTACAAAGTTTGACGGCATATTTAAACGCACTAACCTGCATTTCGGGAGGCGTAGCTACAACCATTGACGGCAGCGAGGTTTGCCTAAAGTGTTTTAGCCTAACGCCCACGGATACTGTTTGAGATTCGGTAGTTCCGATCTCCGCCACACCCAACTCACCGCAGCACCTCCTGGACCGCGGAGCGACAAGCCCGATCCACAATCGATAGACCAATTAGGTGTCAGCGACAGAACGCTCAGCCAATCGCATTTCCCCACGTCGCTCGATCCTCCAGACTTTTGGAGAAGACGACTAACGGAAATCGATTGGCGATATGGCTCTCAATCTTGTTCACGCAGAGTGCAGGTTCAGACGCGTCGGTTTCTCTGAACGTTTTGCTCACTGTAACTCGTGAATTCTCACATTTTGCTCAAGTTAGTGCTCAGTTAGTGATTTCTCATTGCTCACACATTAGTTCTCTTTAAAAAGCACTATCGGCTAACGATTGTGGATCGTGGTAGTTCACGCGGCCACGTGTTTAACCACGCGACTCGTCTCAGCGAGACAATAACTTCTCATTTTCTGCACAACGTGCCCACGCTCACCCTCACGTGTAACTCTTTTTACTCTTAGACTCACTCCGCGAGTGTAAAATAAACATTAACTCTTTGCTCATCAATACTGTACTTTATTTCACGCGCCTAACCTCAAACCGGTAAACCCTCACGTGGCCAACGGTCAAACGCTCAAACAGATACGGTAGAAGTATACTGGATCCATTATTATTATACGTATAGAACTCCTGTCTATTGCCCTCGGTGCAGAAAGACGTTAATTCCGGAACGCCCCATAAGAAACTGCATTGAGTGCTCTAAAAGTTACCTCCTCTCGAATAAGAGCTACAGACGGTTCGATAATTATCAACAATGATGATAGAACACCCTGATTTTTTAATAACGGCTGCCGGATGCCAAAAATAAGAAAATCCCTAAAACTTCCTGAATAAAGTAGAATCGGGCAAGTTAATCATGTCTGTGTACAGTGAAGCCGACGGCTCTCCCGTAATGGATCAAGACGTGGACCCTTCCACTAACAGAATAGCCACCGGTTCGGATGACCCCGCGTTGGAAAATCTTTCTAGTCAAATTCAAGCCATCCGCGAAATGATGGAAAAACTTCTTATACCTCCGCCAACGGCAAACAATTTTGCTACTTCGGGTTCCTCCCGTTTCGATGGGAAACCAGTATTAAATTATAATTATGATCCGGACCAGGATCTATCGCCCCAGATCACTTTGAAAGACGCCGTAGAAACGGTCCCAGAGTTTAACGGTCACAACATGTCCGTTTTGCAATTCGCGAGAGCCTGCAATAGGGAAACCACCCCCAAAAAATTAATTATTTTTTACTACCCTTAATAATTTAGTTAAAATTTGGAGAAAAATATACGAAGTACAGTTAGTACGTAGCTATTTTTCGTGTTTGTTTTCATTTAAATATCTTAAGTAGTAACCGAGAAAAAAATAATAAAGTTAAGGGCGTTTACCCCGTATTACCCTTAAACAGGGGGGGAGCGGTCTAAAACTTTACATAATGGTGTTTCAGGCAAGGAGCATTGTTTAAAAATTAACAACTCCAAGAATCGACATGAGGGCCGTTTGCCCATGCTTAGCCTGCTAGACACTTTGACAGCGATTTCAAGTGATGTATGTGTCACGGTGAAAGCGTTAATTTAGTACAGTAATGTATATAGTTCCTTGGAGTTCCCAGCCTAAAATGCATATAACCTAACCTACAATCGTAACGAAAATGCATACATTGACTACATCACGTTTTTACTGTGGCAAATGTATTCAGCTAACGCTTCAGTTTTGCTTTGATTCCACATTAGCAGTCCTTCTGAGTAGGCCCCACCTCGTATCCACTACCTGAACTAAATTTATCACATGACTTGCTCTGTATTATCGCCAATATGGCGGAACTCGTATTTGGGAATGCAATCACGAAATTACGTTGTTTGTCCTTATATGATCAGATTTTGGGCTGGGTGAGGTCTCATTCGGAAGAGGAATCTTCAATGCAGCCCACTCTGGTCATCGTTTGAGTCATAAAACTCTTTTAGTGACCTACAAATACTTGGAATCTGCGAGGGTATTTTGTCGATTTTTTCTCTACTTTGGACACTCATATTATCAGATATCAACACAATCTCGTTCAGCCATGACCAGAGCGGGCTGCATTGAACCTTCCTCTTTCGACTGCGACTTCACCCAGCCCAAAATCTGCTCATATAAGGACAAACAACGTAATTTCCCAAACCCATGTTTCGGGCCAGATTGTGTCGGTATACAGCGCGCTGCATTATCCGTGTCTAGTAGACACTGTCTACCCCCTTAACATTGCGACCCTTAACTTTGGGTAGTGTCGTATACCTGGAACCAGCTGTGCACTGGGCTCGTCCGTCGATGGCCAGGATCGTTTCAGTGACCCAGTGACACTGGTTTTCAAGCTACATGTGAATTTCCGACAAGGGTGAGTTTTAGTTATTCTATTGGTGATCATTAATTTTTTAATTTAACGCGGGCTATGGCTTATTTCCGGCGATAATTCTTAAAATTTCCGTACATAAATATTTCTTCGGGCTTTTTAAACAGACTTATTCGTTATCAGCAACAGTATTGGTCGTTATTGAATTAGAGATTTTTATCACAACAACGAACTACAATCACTTTTCCTTCATTTCCTGTTGCATTACCGTTTCGTGGCTACGTTATTAACACAAGGAAATTTACGTATTCCTTATCCCCCTACTTCAAGTAATTATTATTTTCGATTCTTCTAAAAAAAGAAACTGTGTATTCGTATTTTTACGTTACACATGATTTTCATCCATTTATCCTTTATTCATTATTCACTTTAAATGACAAACAAACCATGATAAAATGTTTTTGATTTTATTCGTTACGTGTTTTTCACTTGCCAGTCTACGCAACTTCCTTCGATGCATGCCGAGTTGCTTGTTCGTAGTCGCAGCGCGGCGCGGCGCACGGTCACGCTAGCGCGGGAACTCGGGCTTTGATTGGTCAGTGCTTTTTGTTAATATCTCGTTAATGTAACCTCGGAGAACATTTTCGCAAAGGAAAAAGTTGTTTGCAATTACCCCCTGAGTCACCCCCTTCAAGGAACCGCAGCATTTTTGGAACACCCTATATGTTCATGCACAGTTGCGAACGCTAATGAAGACGCACCTTAATATCTTGATACCCCAAGGTCGTTCGAGGTCATTTATTGCCCTTCAAAACTTACCTTCGTGGAACGTGCAGAAATTGTTCCTTATGTCCGGCATTGGAAATGATAATAGGAAGAGGAAGCAGGATACCCGTCCCACCAAGATCTCCGGATTTGACACCTGTAGACTTTTTCTTCTGAGGGTTCACAAAAGATCAAGTTTACCGGGAAGAACCAACTACCCCTGATAATTTAAAAAGTCGTAGGGGAGACGGGGGAAATGAGAACCAGTGGATAATAGGAGCCAGCATAGTTTTAGTAATATTGAGAATAGAACGGTGACATATTTCCGCCCGAAGGTATCCCCCCACCCCCAACAATAATGCTGGGCAGTTTTTTATCTCGCTAGTAGCGTTCGTACTGGTGACAGAGAACATTATTTGTTCAGCACGTATTTTCTGTTATTTCTCGAAATAGTAAGTACAAAAATAGCATCGAAATAGTAAATACAAAACTTTTGTGTATTTGTGACGTCCCACTATTTTTCGCGCGGTATTATTTCAAGTCTCCCTCATAAATCACTTCACAACTCCGCTAAATCCCTCGAACTCAAGTCTTACCCCTTTCCTCAACCACTGACTATCTAGACGATGTACCTTAGCGGTCCCCATCTCGAATTGGTCAAGTATGAAATCCCCATCTCCCCTTCGCCCTACAAAGCATGATCTCCTCCCTCATGTTTAATTATAAACAAGTGCCTCGTCCCAAAACCCCTCTTAATTCGAGACCATGTCTCACTCCCTCTCTGAGACCCTCCAAGTCAAAATCCATCAAATGGGCTGAGTATTCTCTTTTCAAAAGCCGAAGTAAAAACCCCGGAAGTCCTTGCGGGGAATATTTCGTACAAATAAAAACCCCGGAAGTCTTATTCTATTGTCAACGCGTTCTAATTGTAGATACTTATTTCATACAAATAAAAACCCCGGAAGACTTATCTCGACGCTTTTCGTGCACAAGTCATGATGCATACCGTGCACCCCTCGCCCCTGACATTCAAAAGAATTCACATAAATACAAGGGCCCGAGAGGCAGTACCACTCTTCTACGGAAACTCTCCCGCGAAGTGACACGTTCTGTTGTAATCTTAAAACAGTGTTATATATTCAAACCTAAATTCAGTGATCTACGGCAACTACCGTAAGCCATTAGTAATTAGTTATCTAAATACGGCATATCATCTTCATACATTTATCACCTTGTATTACTAATTCTTAGTGCTTTTCATATTAATGCTTATTGCATATATTATCGTCATTGTTAATACTTATAGATTATATTATATTCTTTACTAATTCTTAGTGCTTCTCATATTAATGCTTATTGCATATATTATCGTTATCATTAATGCTTATTGATTATATTCTATTCTTTACTAATTATTATTGCTCTTCATATTATTATTTGTGCTAATAATCTTGCATTTCATATTCATACATACATATTGTTAAAATAACCATTTATATAAATGTTTACGTAATGATTCTTGTCATCCAACGCATTATTAATGTTAACTAACGGCTACTGCATTAACAGTGCATGGCCCAATTTCGTACTTTTCATCTAATAAACAATTTTACTTTAAATCACGCTTCGTGTTATTGCAACTGTCCCACGGTCACGAAGATTCCAAACCATAACAAGCTGCTGCAACAACTGATCTCGGTTCGCGAGAACGTACTTCACATAGGTCTTGTACGATCATACCGCTACCTCTGTTACAAAGAAAATAACGCGTGGTTTCTTATATATAAATGCAGCAGTAAATTCGATTAACAAGCTTAAACAAAAGGTTACAAGTGTTCTAACGGGTGTCTCCCCGGCGCAATTATCGTTCAAGCCATCCCTGGTCGTTCAATGTTACGAATCTGGCATTCGCGCCTGAACTCCTACATACCCTCAGTGCCACGAATCTGGCATTCGCACCTGAACTCCTACATACCCTCAGTGCCACGAATCTGGCATTCGCGTCTGAATCCCTAACCCCACATTGTCATTGTCCCCAAAGACCTCCACCCGGGACGTGACAATTACATTTTCCTTAGGCCTTATTTGAAAGATCCATAGTTAAGCTTTGTTATGATAACTTCAGTTTTGTATTTATTTCAAATGGTATTCTTCTATTTTTACAGAAATAAAATAACGCTCATGGGGATAATGAGAGTCAAGTGGTTCCTTACCCCACAAAAACTTTGTATAGTGACAGATTCTTTTGCTACAAATACCAAGCACTTGGAAACGGTTGGCACAGTATGTGACACATCCAAATAAGTACTTACACATGTGATTTCTGTAACTAACAATAAGTATATCCACTTAATTAGAATTCTTTAAACACTAATCAAATCATTAAATTTGATTGTTGTACGGATATTATGGATCTCTAATAATCTGCTATCCTTTTAATATTAGAAGAAAAGATTTTAATTTTGTTTTGGGCTATTCATCTCAATTGTTTGCATTCTGTGTGAAAACTTGCTTGGCCCTCATTAGGGCCCTTTACACGGACGTTCTTGCGCGCGGTCCTGCGCGCCACACGCCGGCGGGCCACGGAAAAGTACGTGAACGCCGGAGCGAAGGAAGGAGCGCGGTCCTTTGTACACACCAGAAGGTTATACACTCGGTACTACTTACAAGGGACGTTCGGCAACCCGGAAATTCAGAAAATTATGAAACTGGGTGTGCAAGTAGAGTAGTTCATCCGTAACACAACCCTATTTTTCGTTGGTGCCAAAAAGCATTTTTTAGGGGTGAAATCACCCCTTGAAGAAAATGCAGAATTTTCTTTTCAGTGGAATATCTCGAGAACGGTGAGAGATATCGAAAAGAAGTTTAAACAAAAGTTGCATCCTTCTTTTATACCTACAAAACCGCGTAAAAATTATTTTCGAAAAATCCATATTTTTCAAGTTACCCCCATCACCAACTCTTAAAATTAAGTTTTTGTATTTTGTAAATATACGCTAGCATACCTCTGGATAATCCCTTTTCATACATATAAATAGTTTATGTGTTTTTTTTTTTTTTTGCAAACAAATAAAACCTCTATTACCGAATTTGAAGTCCATTTTGGCAGTTTCCATTAATAACATGGTTTCTTAAAGCCATATTTAAATTCGTATTTATGTAAGGTTCAGACAGCTTTCAATTATTTAAGCAAGGCAGTACGTACGTAAAATTGCATCCAAGGTAAAACTAATTAAAACTAATCAATGACGTGCATGAATCATTATGATATCAGCACATTCGTACATGCATTCCTTCAAGTGTAATCTTATTAGGCTGTTTTGGAAGCCACGCGATAAATAAATAATGCGTGAAGATTTACAATGACTTTGCAAAATATATATGTTATCATTGAAATTACGCAGAATCGCATTCATGCCGATAACCTTGTCGCACCTTCCGATTTGCATGATGCATATGGATATGAATTTTAAATGATTTATAAATCAATTTTACTTACCTGTCCCACTAATAACATGTATATATATATAATATTACAATATTATAATATTACATTAAAGATATTAATATTAAATTTAATTATAACATTATATGAGTTTTCATGAACGAAGTGGTTGAATAAAGCAATATTTTAACATTTGCAGTCTCTTTTTGTACATGCTATATTGTGTGATTATACATTGGAAGAAATATACTAGTAGAAAACGATAAATATATTGAAAATTACGGTTTATAATTGGTACAATAATGATATTCTTCATAGAAGTGATTAAAACAAAAATACTTGCCACACCATGCACATCGCATAAAAGCCTTCTCCCCACAAATACTACATTTGGGTATAAGCTTTTCATTTCTGAAGTAACAGAAATCTACAGGATTTTGAAATTCGCTGGGATGCGATTCTAGATATCCGCTTTTAAACCAAGCATATTGAAAAAGGTTTTTGAATCTAGGCGAAGAAAACTGGTTGTGGGTTAGGGACTGCAATTTAATTATTTCATTGCGTAAGTGCAAATTGACATCTCTTTCTTGGAGAATCACATTATCCGAAAATGTCCGCACGAAATTTTTCCAAATCCGGAATCCAAACACATCTAAAGGCTGAATGATGCCCGTCGTTTTTTTTGGAATCATTGAAAAAGTTACTTCCTTGTCTTGTGGAATCAACTGCTGTAACTCATTTGGGCAGTGTCCCGTCCACGAGTCGAGTAGGAGAATGCTTCTACGGCCAGTATTCGGTAGATATACTTCGCTAAACCAAGTTTTAAAATGTTCAGACGTGAGTTTTCCTGACTTTGAAGCTCCGATGTAAATATTAACCGGACGGAACAGAGTTCTTTGCACTATCGGACCAAGTGTTCCTGTAGATTCCTTCAAAACTATGTATAGTGGTGAAAGAAGACGTCCGCTTGCTGATATAATAGGCATTATAGTGTAGCTATGTGTTGTAGAAGATACCGATTGAATCGTCGCTTCTACTGTTTTTACTCCTAATTTCGCCAATGTTCGCCCAGAATGTATTTCAAGGTTGAAGCCACTCTCGTCTGCATTATAAATTTCTTCAACTCCGACAGCTGGGATGCTAGACTTTACGCGAGAAACAAACGATTCTGCGATATTTTTAATGTTGTCAATATCTTCAAACGTAAATTGCGTCCTGAATGTTGTTATCTTGCGGGACACAATTCTATGCGCAGTCTTAAAGTTCCAAATCCACCATTTACCTGCCACGAATTGGGGTAGGTCCACTTGGTTTTTTGCCTCCAAGGCCCACAATCTTAAATTCATGTCATGAACAATGGATCTTCTGTCACAAGCTTCTTCAAACTTTTGCAGTACATATTCCCCAATAAATGCAAGTTTGTCTGCACTTGTTCCACCTCTCTCTACACTCGCCTCCCACCTGTATAGCTGCTGCAAAGATTTAACCATGCGATAATTTTTCTGTACACTGGCAAGCGTTCGACGTGCCTTTTTTGCGCTTTTCCAAAACGTTACAGCTTTTCTCTTATAACTTAAGTCAACTTGTCCACCTTCATCATCAACAGTACATTCTGCAGGTTCAAAACTGTCTTCTTTTTCTTCTGCAGGCATAATGTACTCTACAACTTGTGCACCATGTGGTTCTGATGGATCGGCATAATCGAGCACATAATCATGTTCAATTAATGGTAAGGAATGTATGTTTTGACACTTTTTTATAATGTCCCGAATTTGATTGTGCAGTTCCGTTTCTACCGGGATTATAGGTGTCTGTGTTATACTTGCAATTTGAAACGTAGTGGCTAACATGTGTATTACGTTAGCAACATTAATCGTCTGCATTTTAAAGAAAATTGTCTTTCAAACAATGATCACTCACTTTTCTCAATTGGATGGTAACTGACTGCTGCCAAAAAAGTAACTGCCGTTGGCTACATCCGCGGGAATATTTATATCACTCAAAGACGCGAGTACAAAAACATGTTTACCGAAAACTCGGAAAATCTGAAGGTTCGACAAGGTTATCGGCATCAATGCGATTCGGCGTCATTTCAATAACATATATATTTTGCAAAGTCATTGTAAATCTTCACGCATTATTTATTTATCGCGTGGCTTCCAAAACAGCCTAATAAGATTACACTTGAAGTAATGCATGTACGAATGTGCTGATATCATAATGATTCATGCACGTCATTGATTAGTTTTAATTAGTTTTACCTTGGATGCAATTTTACGTACGTACTGCCGTGCTTTAATAATTGAAAGCTGTCTAAACCTTACATAAATACGAATTTAAATATGGCTTTAAGAAACCATGTTATTAATGGAAACTGCCAAAATGGACTTCAAATTCGGTAATAGAGGTTTTATTTGTTTGCAAAAAAAATATAACACACAAACTATTTATATTTATGAAAAGGGATTATCCAGAGGTATGCTAGCGTATATTTACAAAATACAAAAACTTAATTTTAAGAGTTGGTGATGGGGGTAACTTGAAAAATATGGATTTTTCGAAAATAATTTTTACGCGGTTTTGTAGATATAAAAGAAGGATGCAACTTTTGTTTAAACTTCTTTTCGATATCTCTCACCGTTCTCGAGATATTCCACGGAAAAGAAAATTCTGCATTTTCTTCAAGGGGTGATTTCACCCCTAAAAATGCTTTTTGGCACCAACGAAAAATAGGGTTGTGTTACAGATGAACTACTCTACTTGCACACCGAGTTTCATAATTTTCTGAATTTCCGGGTTGCCGAACGTCCCTTGTTAGAGACAGCGGGTTCGCCCTCACATTTCTACGTCGATTCCATCCACATGTTTTTTTCACGATCCAGCGCAGTCTTCTACAGGGTGATTTTGGAGCTACGCCCGACAATGGATGCAGCCTAATACCCCGTGTCAGGGACAACTTCTCGCAGGGCGTCACCGAATTTTATGGCTTTCGACATGCGAAGCGGTTGGAGTGCATATTAAGAAATGATAAATCTTCGACTTCCGCATTTCTCATTAGATCTTTGCAAAAACGACGCCAATTGATTCCTTATGTTTCGCCGATGAAACGGACACCAAGAACGACGTAATTCAGAAAATAATGAAGGAAACTTCATGAAAAATTAATTTCCATAACCTCAAGTTAGTTTCGTTAATAATAGTCCGACTTACATGAAATTTGGTATGATTTTCATCGGAAAAGCATAAGAAATTTATCGGCATCACTTCCATATCGATACGATAAAGAATAAAGAATGATTTCTTTCTGAAACAGGTATGAATCCTCGGCCGACCGTAGCGAATTGAGGTCGACCCCCGCAGTCGAGGGTGAAAATGTGAAATATTCATTTCTGCGTATTAAGAAATTCTTCATTCTTTATCGTATTGATGTGAAAATGGCACCAATAGATTCTTGGCGTTCTCCCGATTAAAATCATACCAAATATCATGCAAATCGGACTACTTTTACACAAGCAACTTGTATTCCTTATGTAAAAGTAGTCCGATTTACATGACATTTGGTATGATTTTCTTAAAAAAAAAACATAAGGAATCCATTGGTGTCATGTTCATATCGATTACGATAAAGAATAAAAAAAATTTTACTAGGCGAAAATGAATATTTCATATTTTCACCCTCGACTGCGGGGGGGGGGGGAGTAGACCTCAATTCGCTACGGTCGGCTGAGAATTCATACCTGTTTCAGAAAAAAATAATTCTTTAATTTTTATCGTATCGATATGGAAATGATGTCGATGGATTTCTTGTGCTTTTTCGATGAAAATTATACCAAATTTCATGTAAATTGGACTATCATTAACGAAGCTAGCGAGAAATTGTATAAATGTAGGATCACGGAAAAAGGAAGAAGCCTCGGACGCGGGACTCGAACCCGCGATCTTCTGCGCGCTGGTCAGCCGCCTTAGCCACCTCGACTACCGCCGACTTCCCGATCTTGGTTATCCCGTGTCCTCCTCTTATGTTATGGGGTTCCTGATCCCACATAAATTAATTTTTTATCTACTTTCCTTCATTATGCTCCAAATTGCGTCGTTCTTGGTGTTTGTTTCATCGGCGAAACATAATGAATCGATTGGCACTATTTTCGCAGAGATCTGGTGAGAAATGCAGAAGCGGGACATTTCACACTTCTTAATAGGTACTCCAACCCCTTCGAGGGTTGAAATCCATAAATTCGGAGACAAACCACGGGGGGTTGACCTCGTCACGGTTGACCAGGCGGCATTTCTTTGATCAGGCGCACCGAGAAAATCAACCTGTATTGTGTACTACCTATTCGATGTATATTATCGATCTGCGAAACGATCGGCAAGACACGATCCCGATATACGTTCGCGAAAAGTATATAAATTCCTCGATATACCTTGTTTGTAGAGGATATCATAAATGCCGTTACTGTAGGTAGGGCACACTGAATCATCTGTTTTTACGAAGCTACATTTGGTTGACCTGAAGATGCTACAAATGATGGAAATGGTTTATGTTAAGGACACGTTTTGGGAATACGCTGCAATCACAGTGGACAATGTCGCTTTTGAGGGAAATCATTAGAGAACCTAGGATTGTATATTTATGAGAAGACTCTGGCCTGGCTGGAATGTGATACCCGAATTACGGGATGACACTATCCAGTCATACCATTCTCAGCTGCAATTGACGTATCGTATGCCCTCACGATAGCGTTGGCTAAACATCCGCTGGTCGGCTTCCTAAGAAAAGGGATCCGTTGCGCGATACCATTGCCGGGCCTACGTGTCGGATCTTTGAGTAGGCTCGGGGGCGTTGCGGGGTTCGGTAAGCCGACCGGCGGATATAACTGGTCGGTCTAATGCCCCACGTAGAGGGCAAGATTCCCTAAGACGAGGAGGAAGGAGAACTCTCCGTGGACGAGAAGGCACTTGTAAGAACGGAGTCAGAGCGGGACAACCCGCGAAATTGTATCATTGGACTTTCTTGTATCATTGAACTTTACCGTCAGATCTTGACAAGCAGCGAAATTATACCATTGTAATTCATTCCTTGTCACCAACTTTAATTTGTTTTCTAATAAAGTACTATTAAGTGTAAGCATATGGACTTTGCTAAATATTAAGAACGCCACGAACTTTGCTTGGAGTGAACAGTTTATGACTCAGTTATAACGACTGTAAAATTTTACAAAAGTACATTAAAAAATGTCCACATGTTTCCCCGGCAATGCGATGGCAAATGAAATTGCAGTTAACACATTCACTGTTGTGACGATCATAATTATTACTATTGACGGCAATAATTACCATGTCATTGCTTGTTTTAATATAAAAACTAATATTGATAGACAATAAATGCACATAGGTATGCAAGTGATGTTATATGTAAGATAAATGATGAAGAGATATAATATGCAAGATGTTTTGAAGAAAAGGGGTAGTCTTCTGATTGCGTGGGATGCAGGTCAAATTTTTCACCCACGCTCTTGCGTGGCACGTTCGATAAAGTGTGGCGAACAAGAAAGCACCACAGTTCTGCCCGTTCGCAAACCTCGACTCCAGAAGAGTTTACATAAGAGACAAAAAAGGTAGTTAGAAAAGGAAAACAGAACTTGAAGCAAGTGTTCGGCGTGGCACGTCGACATGTCGCGACAGTGCGACTTCCGACAGTGCGGAAAGTTCTGAAGCACGCGCCGCGCCTGGCAACCAAGCCTCTAGGAGCCGCTACATGCGGTAGGAAGTGAATGCGAATTTTTGAAAACCAAACAATTAAATATATTTACATTCAGCTTTGTTGCTTCATTGGTAAATCTTTAGGGAATAGGAAAAAATTGTATGCAAAAATAGTGGTTATATCTGGAGTTATAGTGCTTCAAATAGAGCGCCTTACAAAACTCATATGCGCACTGTTAGCATAAAATCAGCCGTTGTAGTTGTCTGAAATAGAAAGTTTAAATATTTGTGTAATCTGTATGAGTGTGGCTACCGTCCGAACTAGATTAAATGAGAAATGCTGAAAATTAAAACAGAGGCAGTTTCCAAACAGACATCGATTTCTGCAAAAAAATTTGCTGGTTTTTTAAGTCGCAAAAGTCTAATTTTGAAAAAAACCGACTTAGCGACATTTCAGCGTATTAAGAAATTTTGTATTCTTAATCGTATCGCTATGGAAATAACACCAGTGTATTTCTGTCGTTCTCCCAATTAAAATCACATCAAATGTGATGCAAATCGTTCTACTTTTACACAAGTAATACAAATCATGAAAGGAGTAGGTTTTTTTTTACCACACTCTCTTATTTTAGCGAGCAGGGAATGGATACTACAAACTTGTGGTACTTGTTTGAAATCGTATCGGGGGACCTCCGAATAGTTCGACAAGAAAAGAGAATAAATATAAGGAAAGTAATCGAAATAAACCTACTGAAAGGCTAATTTTTGTAACTATTTAAAAATAATATGAAAAAACTATATTTACTCAGTGTTCCGTGTTGAGGGATAAAAGCGGGCTCAGAGCGAAGCGAAAATTCATTTCTCGATTACAACGGGCGGTTTCATTCGTTTACAACTAGGCAATTGCTTGTTTCGGAAGGTTTCGCCGGGAAGCATTTGTCTGCCAGATAACGAAAAGGGGCAATTGACATCGTGCCGTTTTTGAGGGATTTCAACTTTCTTCGCTCTGAGTTAATGAGTATATTCCTGCATCAGCGGGTTCCACCGCTGTCCCGCGGGACAATACCGTTATAAACAGCGACCATGGCGAGACTCTGGCACATCAATTTGGCTAGTTTTGGTAAGCAGATGTTTAATTTTCAACCTCTACGTTGTGAAGAGGGAGAGGGGCGTTTCTCCTACACTGCCGAACTCACAGAAGAAAGATCCCTCCTCTCCAAGGAAACTTTGGCCAATCAGCAAGGTTCTTTGCTCGTTCGGGTCATCGTTCGGACCACGGAATCCGAGCAGCCTTCACAAAACAAAGTTTTCACAATTATTTTGATTACCGTACGGATCACAGACTCTACATCGATCTAATCATGGTTTTGGATAAGTTACACTCTCGTCGGGCTCCAGCGTGAGTCAGGAATCATTGGTGTCACTTCCATATCGATACGATAAGAGAGTGTGGTAAAAAAATGCCTGCTCCTTTTATGATTTATATTGCTTGTGTAAAAGTACTTCTATTTGCAAGACATTTTGGATAATTTTAAATGGGGAGAACGCCAGGAATCCATTGGTGTTACTTTCATATCGATACAATAAAGAATAAAGAATTTCTTAATACGCTGTAGTGAATATTTCACCCACGACTGTGGGTCGCCGACCTCGATTCGCTGTGGTCGACTGAGGATTCATACTAGGGCTGTTCGGGTGCTTGAATATTCGGGCGGCTTGAAATTCGCACCGAGCCGGGACTCGGTTTTCGAGCCGAGCTGGGTACCCGTAAAATTCGGACAGCCCGAAAAATCCGGGTGGCTCGAATTTGTTTCGAGAGGCTTGAAAAATTCGGGTAGTCCAAATCGTTTCGGGCCGCCCGGAAGAACCGGATAGCCCGAATTGTTTCGGGCCGCTCGAAAGAAAGGGCTAGCTCGAATTGTTTCGGGTGGCTCGGAAAATCCGTAGGCCTTGAATGTGGTTCGAGCAGCTCGACTATGTTGATATCTCGAAAACGTATCCATAGAAAATCTTTTAGACCTTATTTTGGGAATCAGCGGCCTATTTTACATAAGAAAAAAATAATGGCATCTGCTGCGCAAAATGGCTGTAAACTAGTGTTATTTTCAATTGTTGGGGGTGAGACGGGTGGGGGGAAGACGGGGGGTGAGACGGGTGGGGGGAAGGGGAAAGGAAGAGGGCGGAGTGATTTTGGTGAAGTTAACGGGGAGGGAGGAAAAAATAAAGGTGTTGGAGGCGAGGAAAAAACTGAGGGGCAGGAGAGAAAGGATTGATGATGATCTGACGGAGGAAGAAAGGAAGGCGAGGTGGAAGGTGGAAAGAGAGGCAGAGAGGGAGAGGGAAGGAGGAAAGAAGGTCCAGGTGGGATATATGAAGCTGTGGGTGAATGGGCGGATGAGAAGGTGGGATGAGTTGAGAGAAAGATGGGTGGAGGGGCAGGGAAACGAAAGATAAGGGATAGGGAGGAGAGAGGGGAAAAAAGGGGGAGGAGGGGGAGAGGGGAGTGGATACAAGGTAGCGTTCTGGAATGTGGCGGGATTGAGTAACAAGGACGGGGATTTCTGGAAAGGATTGGGGAAGTGGGACGTGGTAGTGATGTCGGAGACGTGGATGGAGGAGGGGGGGGGGTGGAGGAAGGTGGAAGGTAGTTTACCGAGAAGGTATGTATGGGACAGGCAATGGGCACCAAGGGAGAAGAAGAGGGGTAGGGCAATGGGAGGGATGTTAATGGGGGTGAGGAAAGGGTTGGAGGTGGGAGTGGAGGAGGAAGGAGGGAGGGAGGGGATTATGACGAAAAAGATAAGGATGGGGGGAGTGGTGGAAGGTAGTGGGGGTTTACGTAAATGGAGATTTGCAGAGGAAGTTGGAGGACATAGGGGAGTGGATGGAAGAGAGGGAGGGGGGAGTGAGGGTGTTGATAGGAGGTGACTTTAACCCTTTCGGTACGAGTGACGGATATATCCGTCATCCATCTGATGACCTCGTCCAGCGGGAGTGTCACGGCGGACAGAGCGCTCGTCCAGCGGGAGTGTCACGGCGGACAGAGCCCCCGTACCGAAAGGGTTAATGCGAGGACCGGGGAAGAGGGAGGGTGGGTTCTGGGAGGGGATGAGGAAGAGGTAGGGGGCGCGGAAGTAGGAGGCGAAGAAAAAGGAGGTGAATTATGACGGGAGGAGGTTGTGCGGGTACCTGGAGGAAAGGGGATGGAGTATTTTAAACGGGGGGTAGAGGGGGATGAGCAAGGGGGGTGGACATTTACAGGAGGAAGGGCGAATACGGTGATAGATTATATTATTGGGAACGCAGAGATTGTGGGAGAAGGTGGAAAGGGTAAAGGTAGGAGAGAGGGTAGACTCGGATCATCAGCCACTGGTAGTCTGGGTGAGGGGAGAGGTGGGGAGCAATATAGAGAGGAGGAAAAGTGGAGGGGGAAGGGGAGGAGGAAGAGGGAATTGGACAGAGGGGAGAAGGGAGTTTATGAGGAGCTTTGGGAGGAGAGGGGAGGGGGACTGGAGTGTAGATGAGGAGTGGGGAGAGCTAAGGGGAAGAATAAAGGGGACGTTGGGGAAGTCGGTGGGGGGGGGGAGAGGAAGAGAAAGGGAGGATGGTGGGATGAGGAGTGTAGAGAGGAGAAGAGTAAGGTGAGGAAGGAGATGAGAAGGTGGAGAAGAGAGGAGGGGATGGGATGGTGTACAGGGAGAGGAAAAGGGAGTATGGTAGGATGTGTGAGAAAAAGAGAAAGGAGGATATGGAGCGATGGGAAAGGGAACTGGAGGGGGTGAGAACAGAAGCGCAGGTATGGAAGGTGGTGAATAGAGAGAGAGGGGGGAGAAGTAGGGTAAATGAGAGAATAAAGATGGAGGAATGGGACGAGTATTTCAGGGGACTGATGGGAGGGGTAGAGTGGAGGGTGAAGCGGGGTGGAGGCAGCGAAGGAGTGAGGGACGAAGAGAGGGATATAGGGAGGGATGAAATAGGAAGGGTGGTGAGGAGTTTAAAGGACGGGAAGGCAGGGGGAGGTGATGGGATTCAAAATGAGGTTTGGAAATATGGGGGGAAGAAGTGGAAAAATGGTTATGGGTGCTATGTAACAGGGTATGGAGGGGAGAAGGGTGGCCGGAGGGGTGGAAGGAGGGAGTTGTGGTGCCAGTGGTGAAGAAAGGGGCTGGGGAAAGGGTGGAGGATTACCGGGGGATTACGCTGACCCAGACGGCCTATAAGATCTATGCGTCGGTGCTGGCGGAGAGATTGAGGGCAGAGGTGGAAGAGAAGAAGCTACTGCCACCGAGTCAGGCGGGATTTAGGAGGGGGTGGGATGCGTAGACCACATCTACACTCTCAATTACTTGATAAATAGGCAAGTAGGAAGGAAGGAAAGGAAATTGATAGTGTTGTTTGTGGACATGAAGGCAGCGTTCGACTTGGTGGACAGGGAGGTTTTAGTAAAGGCTATGAGAGGCAGGGGGGTGAGGGAAGGGCTGGTAGCAAGGTGTGAGGAGGCGCTGTGGGAAACAATAGGAAGGGTCAGGGTGGGAGAAGAGGAGGGGGAGAGATTCTGGACCGCCAGGGGGGTGCGACAGGGGTGCCCGCTGAGCCCAATACTGTTCACGCTCCTGATTGCGGACATGGATGAAGAGTTGGGAAGGGGAGGGTGGGGGGAGTGAAGCTGGGGGAGAGGAAAATATATACTTTGGCCTATGCGGATGACGTGGCGGTGTTGGCAGAGGATGTGGAAGGGATGAAGGGGCTTATGGGGAAATTGGAAAAGTATGTGGACGGGAAGGGGTTGCAGGTCAACGTGGGAAAAACAAAGGTGATGAGATGTAGAAGGGGAGGGGGCAGGTGGGGGAAGGTGGTATGGAGATGAAAGGGTAAAGAGCTGGAGGAGGTACATAGCTTCAGATACCTAGGGTACACGCTGATGGGAAATGGAGGACAGGAAGAGCATGTAAAGGAGAGGGTAAGAAAGGGGGCGGCGGTGATGGGACAGGTCTGGGGGATAGGAAAAAGGAAGTGTGGGAAGGATTGGGGAAGAAGACTGTGGCTCTTCGACAAGTTGGTGTGGGCGGTTGTGAGTTACGGGGTGGAGGTGTGGGGGTGGAAGTGCAGGGAAAAGGTGGAGGGGCTGCAGGAGAGATATCTAAAATGGGTTCTGGGAGTGGATAGGAGTACCCCGGGATATATGATAAGGGAAGAGCTGCAAAGGGGATTGTTGAAAGGAGGGGCAGGGATGAGGGCATGGGGGTATGAGAGGAAGCTGGAGGATGGAAAAGGGGGGGAGTTTGCGAGAGATTGTTGGGAGGAAATGAAGAGGAGGATGAGGAGGGGAAGGGTGCTGCAGGGGTGGGAGGAAGAGAGGGAGCAGTTTTTTAAAGATAAGGGGTGGACGGTTGAGGAGGTGGAAAGGATGAGGGATAGGGGGGAGTTAAGGGGAGAGGAGTTGGTGGAGAGAGAAAGAAGAGCACAGGAAGAGGAAAGGTGGAGGAGGATAGGGGAGGGGAAATATAATAAATGGTATGGGAGGGTGAAGGGAATGGGTGTGCCTTTGTATCTGAAGAAAGGGTGGGGGGAGGATAGGTGGAAGAGGGTTGCAAGGTTTAGGTTAGGGAATGAGATGAGAGAGGGGAGATATTGGGAGGAGGAGGAGAAAAGGAAGTGTAGAGTATGTGGACAAGGGGAGGAATCATGGGAACACGTATGGGAGGTTTGTACAGGCTGGGGGGTAGAGAGGGGATGGCAGAGTGCGGTGGTAGAGGTGTTGGGGGATGATGGGGGGGGAGGAGTGGATGAAGAGGCTAGAGGAAAGAAGAGAGATGTGTGGGGGGGGAGCGTAGGGAGAATGGAGGATTGTGAGTGGAAGGGGAAGTGTGCTGAAGCGGAGGTCCGAGGGGCGGAAGAGGGAGAGCGGGCGGCGTGCGAGGGAGGAGGGGAGAGAGAGCGGGCGAGCGGGTTTAGTATTAAGATTAGTATTAAGATGTAGGTTAAGTTAGTCTAAGTAGGATAAGGTAGTTTTAAGGAATGAATGTAGCGGAGAAGGATATGTGGGAGATTGTAACCCTTAGGGGAACAATAATAAATATACAACTACTACTTTCAAATTAACGTCGCAAAGAGCTAAGCGGAATTTCCCGGCCCAGGTAAGCGTGCCACGCGCTCCGCGTTTATGATCGATTTACCATTCGCATCCCAGATTACTGTAATAAGGTTTGAAAATAATATGTCGACTGGTCTCGTACCCGTTTCAACTTCAAAATTTTTAGCTACGGCAGGGTGGACCGCGGCGATATACCCCTGTACGGACAGATTTTTCGCCACATGCGTATAAAAGCCACAACAATGGTGCATCATTCCAAAAAATGATCTTAACGGAGGCCGGTATAGGCGTGGCGTTGAGTAGTTAAAAAGTTCAAACATTTAGACACAAAAATTGTAGAAAAAAAATTGAAATACCGCTACAATCAAAGACAAAACCCGTTGCCCATTACACCCGATCTATGCATGCACTGCATTAAAGATAAAATTATAAAAAAAAAAAAACAGAACAATAGATTCTGAGGTTTGCAGAACTAACACATAATTGAATAAAAATTGAATTTCTTAATTGCTGAAAGTAATGATACAGAAACAATTAGCCTATAAAGAAATAAAAAGTATGTATGTATGTATGTATGTATGTATGTATTTATTCACTGATCCCCTTAGGGTTACAGGGTCTTCCGGATTCGCTTCTCCTACCTTATCCACATACTCTTATCCTACTTCCAAACGGCAAAACTTAATCTATACATTGCCCCATCGCATAGGGCCAAAAACGCCACTGCCACCTAAACGCAGCCAAAAATAAAACCAAATAAAAAACGCCACACAATAAAACAAACTAAAGCAAACTAAAAAATAACAATATAAAAACATAAAAATAAAAATAAAAATAAACTAGGTACATGCAATCGACGCAATAAGCGCCAATCATCGCACGCCCGAACATCGCACCACGCACACGCAAAAAACGTAGGGGTCACCACGCAAAACGCTAAATCCACTCCGCAACGATAATTCTCTAGCCGCAACGCAAAATAAACGCAAAAATAAATAAATAAATAAAGCGCACAATACGCCATCACAACCTCTCTGTCCCCATCCTCCGCTCTCGCCCCCATTGCCTCTGTCTCTCTCCCGCTCTCACGCCTCCTCATTTCCACCCCTCTCTCTCATTTCTCCCCTGGCCTCTAAACTCCCTCCTACTCCCCGTTCTCTTTTCCCTCCTTCCCATCGGCTTCCAGCTCCTCATTCGCTGCACTCATGCCATTCGTCTTTCTCTTTCTTTCCCTACTCCTCCCGTCTCCTCCGCATCTTTCTCCTCTCCTCTCACTCTCTTCAGTTCTTTCATCCACTCTTCCCCCTCCCCCTCCTCTCCCAATGGGACATTCCACGCCAAATCGGACACTTTTTGGAGTAACATTTCAGATGTGGCTCAAAATTGAATATGTTGTAGTCTTTAGGGATGTATAAACATATATCGAAGGATTTTTGAAAATTTTGAAAAATGTAGATTTTACAGCTGTTTGAAGGTAAGTGCTAACTTTTTTCAATAAATTATAGCAATGAAAGTAGTAAACGGATGGAGTTGAAATTTATGGTGCTTATAGAAAAGACATTGAAGTTTTAAGAAAAAATTATTTCAATTTTTAAAAAAAAAAATTTGAACCATTTCTGTGCAATTATTATAAACAAATGCAGTTTTTTAACATCGGGCGCGATTTTAAAAATCTGGAAAAAAATCGGAATATAGTTCTATCCTTCCCCTTCATGATCCAATTGTCAAAAATATGGACATTTTAATATTAGCCCTGTAAAAATTGCCGAAAGTGGGCGTCGTCGCTGGTAGCCTCGACGACTCCAGCGGGCGAACGTGCGTTGCTATCTGCAACCAAGGCGACTATCAACCGAAATTATTCTACATGATCTCCGAATATTTGCAAGATTTAAAGCGATCAATAAATATTGGTAACTCACTCTTTGTCAATGGTACTTATTGACGAAAACATTTCAGTTGCCACTGTCCAATAGAAACCACGAGAAGGTGGTGAGTTTTCTTCCATCGGGATGGGATGGGATATCATGGGAAATTGGATTAAAGATTCTACCATATCAATGAGTGTATAACGGAATGAATAACCGGATCTATAATTAATTAATTCATAATTTTTACAATTTTTGTGTTTGTACTATAAGAATAGACTTTGGCCAATAAGTCAGACACTATGTCTGTTGGTATGAAGGAATGAAACTGTCGCGTTCCACGAATTGTTTTGGCGAGTTTACGTCTTGTTACTAATATTGCTGAATGATCGTTATATTCTTTAACTGTGCTGAATGTAAAACTAATATTTTCGATATTAGCAGTCGCCCAGTCGAACAATTTCTGTGGTGTGGTTATCTGGTCTTCTAATGGCCTTTGCAAATTTGCTCGAGCTGCAAGACGTTTCAAAGACCCACCAACACCGTCGCATGCATTTTTGCCATGTGCAGTTGCAAAGAAGTGCCATTCTGCATTAATACCAAAATCTTCGAAATGAAAACCAAGGTTCAAAAGATTATATTTATTCTTATACTGAGCTCCGTCAGAAAAGTATTTAATTGTTCTAATGCCAGTACCGTATTTTTCTTGCAAAAATGATATTAATTTAGTTTGAAAAAAATGGACAGAAATATTGTCATGCTCATGGCAATCTGAAATAATGACAAAGTTTTCATGCTGTAGACTATTATTTCTACGATAATAAGCAACGAAAGTGTGAATAGTAGCTTGTTTGTTAGACCAATGATAATTTTGAATTTCGTCTTGAATAACGAAAGAATAATTTTCAGCAAAGTCTCCGACGACAACGAATTCATTAGGATTTAAAGTTTCTTTTACATATTTAAAATAACTACTTTGATGTTTTGAAATAAAGTCGTGGACTTGTAACTTAGACAATTGGGTTTCTAATTCATTAATAAATTCTATTGGTGTGTACTGTACCCCACAAAATTACCTTTTCACAAAAAGGTACAAAAAGAGCGCCAAGTATATAATCCCAAAAAAGAAAGGCATTTAAAAACGTTGTCGTAAATAAATATAAATATAAATATCTTAAAGTGCTTTATTTAACTTTATGAAAGTAATGATATACAACAATTGCGCCAATTAACATAATGGCTAATTAAACAAAGAAAAAAGCATTAAAAAAAAAATAAGCAGATATATTTTTAGACAAATAAATACTTTAATACGAATAAATATTTTATTCAAAATACTTGGCGCTGCGCCCCGAATTGGTATTGCTAAACTGAATAAATATGTATAAATTGCATTAATCTTTTTTTCTTTCTTTCCTTCTTGTGCGTGCGTTCGTGAATGTGTGCGTGTGCATATGCTACGTATAATATTTGAGTTAAAAAATGTGCAATAAATCTGACTGTGTTTTTAATATGTATATGTATAATATGTATTTGTTTATGTATTTTAGTTTGTTGGGGTTTTTTTTTTTACTAAGTCAATTTTCATTTTTTCGGCTGCGCAGCGCCAAGTATTTTGAATAAAATATTTATTCGTATTAAAGTATTTATTTGTCTAAAAATATATCTGCTTATTTTTTTTTAATGCTTTTTTTCTTTGTATAATTAGCCATTATGTTAATTGGCGCAATTGTTGTATATCATTACTTTCATAAAGTTAAATAAAGCACTTTAAGATATTTATATTTATATTTATTTACGACAACGTTTTTAAATGGGTTTCTTTTTTATGGGATTATATACTTGGCGCTCTTTTTGTACCTTTTTGTGAAAAGGTAATTTTGTGGGGATTTCACACATTTTGTAGTGTTTTCTGATATTAATTTACGACATTATCGTACTGTGTTGTTTTGATTGTTGATTGATATGGAGCCCAAATGGCACCATTTTTCTTTCAGCTATTCCATAGTGTGGTGGTTTTTGTTGGCTTATTTATTTATTATCTTTTTTTGTAAGAACAAAATATAAAGATCTTCAGGCCCTTTGAGCCATTGCTTTTTTTTTATTTGCATGTCATCAGCTTCAATCCAACTACTTGTCATTCCTTCTTCTTTACATATACTGGTGTAATGGCCATCTTCAATACATGAACCACTATGAAATATAGCATTCATAACTTTATATGATTGTCCTGATATTAATACTTTGGTTGTGGGAATAGTACATATATTAAATTTACGTTTTGCTTTGACTATTTTATCATCTTGTAATGAAAATAATAGTAAACGAATAATAACTATATCTTTCGTCATTATTAATTCATTCTTGAACATAATATCATTTTCCGTACACTGTTCACATGATCCGTTATCTGATTCATACCAGTGCAAAAATCTAACGTTTAATAAATCGTTTAGATTATAGCTTCTTTTTTTCAAATTGTGAATAGGGATTGAAACAACTAAATTATCAGATGTAATTGTTTTTGTATAATCACAAGATTTACATCGAGTTTTTGATGTTACTTGGTGCTCTACAATCATATTCTTTGCACAGGGTTATAAGAAATTCGATTACATCTCGTCCCCTACAGCACACTTTATTGCATGAATGTCCCAGTTACGTTACGCTGCAACATTTGAAACATTGCACGGAATGTCCCCGAAACGTTAGAAGTACATTGCTATGTCCGCCCCTATGCAACATTGCGGGAGTTATTTCTGCAACGTTGTTTCAGGGATTTTTCAGCAATGGTCACGGAACGTTTCGGGGATATTTCATCAATGGTCACGGAACGTTCCGGAGATATTACAGCAATGGCCAAGCATCGTTCCGGACAATAGGCCAAAAATAAAAATATCGGTAGTATTATAGTAATTATTCCGTGGTGCGAGGGACAACGACGTAGACATGAACGTGTGCAGAATCGTAGTAGTATAACGTCCATGTGTCTTTAATAAATAGAAAATTCTTTTACCTCAGTAAGATTCGAACCCACGAGACCTCGAGCACCGTAGACGAACACTTTACCGCTGCAGCTACAACCGTTGATTGAAAAGATTGCTTACGAATTCGAAGTTGAACTCCTACTGTGCATAACATTAAACTCAAATTATTCAAAAATGAAGGCTCGTTTTGACAACCCCATTATATCTCCCTAATGGTGGAGTTAGATATCTCACAACAAATTCATTTCGACGCTTGATGCTATATTAAATTGATTCATATTTTATTATGAAATATCCAGCGTAGTACAAGAAACGATTTTTTTTAGTTTGTACTACATTTTTAATACACTTGTTTAACAAATTTTTTTATATGTTTTTTCATTTTCTAGTTTTTAGTGTTTGTGGATTTACATTGCACAGCTCAGACAACTTTACAAATATCTTTCATTGCCGTATACAGTTTAACAGTTTGCTTAAACCTTATCGTGATAATTAAGTAATTGTATTAATTACTTATATCACATATTTTTTATATCACATATTAATGTCCCAATTACTGCCAGAGTCCCTATTATTCCCATTCAATTTAGTGTACATAACAAAAACGTCCCGCGATGTCGAGTGCAAATTTAGAAGTCCGTATTATTGGCGGACGCTGCAGGAACGGCACCGTGTGCCGTTCAGGCAACATTCGTATATACAGTGGCGTGCAAAAGTTCCCGGCCAGATGGTTTTTTCAATTTTTCTTCCAAAAGCAAAGTCTAAAGATCTTTTTATTATTATTGCATATAAGGACATATTGTGTAAAAAAAAACTATAAAATAAATTAACGCTGTTTGCTTTTATATATGTTTATTTCAATAATTACTAAATTAACATGTTCAAAAGTTCCCGGCCAGTCTCGGTTCTACGTCTTTAAAAGCTAAGTATTTCGAATAAGAACAGAAGCTGTTTCGTTCAGTTGATACAAAGTCATCAAAGCCACAACATGGCTCGGAACACGTCGGTTGAAGTACGCAAAAGAGTCATAACGTTGTCAACAAACGGGAAGTGTTCTGGTGAAATTGCTTCATTATTATCCATCGGGAAATCGACAGTAAATGATGTAATTAAAAAGTATCGTGCTGGTTATGGTGTTGTTACGAGCCGAGGCTGAGGGCAATGTGAATGGCGGCTGCGAGGCCGAGGATTGAGTTTCTTTTTTGGAGTTTGTTAGTAGCGGACGAACCGGGGTCTGGTATCCCCGGGAGCCGCTATAAGGAGGTTGGTTGTCGTGGACGAACCGGGGTCTGGTATCCCCGGGAGCCACTAGGAAGGTAAGCTTTCACGGACGAACCGGGGTCTGGTATCCCCGGGAGCCGCTAGGAAGGTGGAAGTCGTGGACGAACCGGGGTCTGGTATCCCCGGGAGCTACTAGGAGGTTGGTTGTCGTGGACGAACCGGGGTCTGGTATCCCCGGGAGCCACTAGGAAATGTTAGTTTAGCCTCGTAACTTTATAAAGTGATACACCTTGAGCGGTAAAGGAGTATCTATGTGGGTTTATCTCGAAGAGGAAATTCAGATAATGATTAATTTAAATAAAAGAACTCTGTGTTTGAAATAACTAATTACATTCTATAAGTTCAGTCTTTTACAAATGTTTTAGTGTTTAATTGTCGCGGTACCTAAGTCCACCTCTCGGTTTTGACGCACTCAAAGAGTTTAAATGTAACAACACCTATCAGCAACTCTACGTACTGTCTGGTTTAAGTTGAAGTAAATAAGCCTCTTTCGTCTATGCGTACTAGATTTGAAATGAGCCCCCGAGTGTGAATTCGTGGCCCTTTTTATACAGTGAAATTCGGCTTAGAAAGTAGTGGGGACATGAGTGCCTCCATTGAATATAAGGTTTTCGGGGAAAACTTGGTTGCATCACACCACCGCAAGAAACGGTGACCCCGTCGGGTCACATGCATTCCGGACACCCGAAAGGGTTAGAAAGTCAAAGATAAGTCTGCGTACGTAACAGTGTAGAAGATCTCCCACGAAGTGGACGACCTCGGAAGACAACACAAAAAATTAATCGTATTATTAAGCGTAAGTCAATGGGAGATCATAAAAAGACTGCTGTGGATATTGCAAGTGAATTACACCAAGAAAAAATTGTCAAAGTTAGTCGCTATATACAGTGACGAGAAGATTACATGAAGCTGGACTTTTTGGGCGAGTTAGTAGTAAAAAACCCCTAATCTCAAAGCAGAATAGGATGGCCCGATTAATGTTTGCCAAAAAATACCGGAACTGGACTTTCGAAGATTGGAATAAAGTTATTTTCTCCGATGAATCTAAATTTAATTTATTTAGAAGCGACGGAAAACGTTATGTTCGCCGCCCGATTGGCTCCAGAAATGACGTCAGATATCAAACACCAACTGTAAAGCACGGTGGAGGCAGCATCATGGTGTGGGGAGCTTTCTCTGCTCAAGGAGTTGGTCCCTTAGTACAAATTGAGGGTCTTATGAACAGCGTTATGTACAGAGATATTCTTAACTCTCATTTGCTACCTTATGCTCGAAGTGATATGACTCGAAAGTGGATATTTCAACATGACAACGATCCAAAACACACATCCAAGCTGGTCAAAGGGTGGTTGTCTTCAAAGAAAATCAAGGTTTTAGTCTGGCCTGCACAATCCCCTGATTTAAACCCAATTGAGCACCTCTGGGGAGAAGTAAAGAAACGGATTGGAAGATATAAAAATTCAAATAAAGCAGAATTATTCCAAATTTTAACAGAAGAATGGAAGAAAATACCATATGATTATATTACGCGATTAATTGAATCCATGCCTCGCCGTTGTGCTGCTGTCATTGCTGCAAAAGGCATGAGTACCAAATACTAATCATAGACATTAATTAAGCTATTCAGAAATTGTTATAACATGCATTGCGAGTATTATTTTCTTTGTATAACGATCTGGCCGGGAACTTTTGAACATGTTAATTTAGTAATTATTGAAATAAACATATATAAAAGCAAACAGCGTTAATTTATTTTATAGTTTTTTTTTATACAATATGTCCTTATATGCAATAATAATAAAAAGATCTTTAGACTTTGCTTTTGGAAGAAAAATTGAAAAAACCATCTGGCCGGGAACTTTTGCACGCCACTGTAATACGGATTCACGCGGAGCGTTCCTGAAATGCAAACACACGGAATACAGTCTTAAATGGCAATAGTAGAGATACTGGCAGTACTTGGGACATCTAATATTTCTTTTTCACAAATATCTTTTGTCGCTGTTTACAGTTTAACACTTTCCTTGAACGGTATAGTTATATAATTCAGTAATGTTATTAATTATTTATATCACATACTTTCCGTGTTCGCCTATGTTCCCCCGGAGGTTTCCTGATACGGTTGTCCGCCAATTTCGTCGATGTGCAACCTCATAGGAAATAAAACTGCCGCCAGGCAAAACAGCACCACTGAAATCCATCCAAGCGTGTGCGTCCCCTTCAATTCTATATCCAAGCCTGTGTGTCCCTTTCATCTTTAAAAATAATATATATAAGCTTTACAAAAATCTCTAAATTGCTAGTATAAAAATATCTGGCAACTTACCTTGTTAATTAAGACAATAATTCAGTGTCCTATTTGGTGTCAAAACTCGTGACATTTCAAATTCGGACAACTTACTTCATTGGCACTTAGCACTTGGTAGGTTATAGCTGTCACGTCACAACAAAATTTATTACGCGATTGGCCGAAACCCACATCCAATGAGCGACGTGCCTGAGAGACATTTCCTCACCCTTTCATACACCCCTCTTGCCTAGAAGTGTAGGACGATGACGATGAAGAAATTTACGAACATGAAAATCGGCAAATTGCCACTTTACATCGAAATATCTCAGCTCATAAGGTCCGTAGGAACAAAACGAAGACACTTTTCTTACGTAAATCAAACCCAGGCTATCCATTAAGACCATTCAAAATCTAATCGGATCAGCCGTTATTGAGATTCGGAAATCTCAGGGTTCTTGATAGCGAGTCGTGGCATAATAGAGCCACTCCGTGTCTCGCGCTGCGCATATATATATATATACTTGGCGCGAGACACTACCGTGTCTCTTGATAGACTCTAAATTGGATCCATCGGTATTTGTCCACTGGGAACAGGAAATGGACTTAATGCCGTGTTTTTTAAATAAAGCTTCTAATTGTTTGTGGATATGTTCAAAACCTGGACAATCTTTGCAATTATTCAAATAGCAAGATTCGTTAGACGAATCGCAACGCATATTTGAAAGTATGTCTTTGTATGTGAACGGAAAATCAGTTAATGCAGGCATTAATTTTTGCAGTTTGGCACCAGCAAGCATTACCTTCATATTTTGATGCATAACACATACGCACACAGAATAAGTTCCACTAGTTCCTGCTAATACGCACTCTTCGGGATGAAGCTGAGCAAATTTACTAAATCCTACTTTTACGGACGGATTTCGTTCTTTAAAAAACGAATACAATTTCTTTAAATTATTTAAAATTAAACGTTTCTGAATGTGCATTTTGAAACCGTCTCTTTTAACCGAAACGAAGTCTTTTTTCCGGGCATGATTCTACTGACTTCGTCATTAGAATAAAATGATTGCACCATGGATATGGTAGATTCGGACAATGTGTGACTTTTCTTGCTGTCGGGGTATGATAAAATACCCTTTTCGACATGCATTTTTTTTGCCATAGTTGCCATGTGTTTGGTGCAATCAACTGCAAGCATCATTTCCCTAATGCTCCACGAAATTGGAAAAATGGTAAGAAGGTGTAACTTGTCATCATGATTGGTTAATAATCTGTACTTTTTTCTCAATTCAGGTATAATTTCTGTATGAAAACACTCGGGATCATCATCAGCAAAATTATCTACTAACTTTCGTTTTATATCTGTATGCATACAATCTATTTTTCGTAATAAAGAATCACGTGTTGAAAAATGAAGTGAAGTTAGTGGTGATTGTTTTAAAATACTAAGTGTCTTGTTTACTGACTCGATAAGTAAGGCTTTATCAAATATCTCTACATTTTCTACTTCATCCGAATCTGAATCATGATGTGAAACCTCAAATGGCATGAAACTGCTGTTAGAGGTTTCAGGTTCTGTGAATATATTCGAAGTTTGTGATGCAGCAGACAAACGATTGCACTTTAACCGGCAACCATTGCAAATATACTGATCACATTTTAGATGTGGACACTTCCCCAGCAACTCTTCCGTGACAGGTCCAGTGTTCTTGTAATACTTCGCATGACCTGGTATCGCAAAAGGGTTGGCGCAATACTTTCGTCCCAATTTTAACGGCAGTAGAAATAAACACGTGCACACCCAAGTATATATTTCACTGTCGAAATTATGTGACCGGATCGCGAAGATACCACAATACAATCGCCAAACTCAGGTGGAAAAGGAATCGCTCGAAATAACACGCACGGATGACTATCTTGTGATCTGACTTGTCCGATGGATCAATTCAGAGTGACCGTGTTGTCACGATTAGATCCTGCAACCCTTTTCGCAAGGCCGCTACGTCACCTGGGACTTTCCGTGGGTTTTCCCACTTGGCCTTTCCCGTATAGAGTCCCCGTCATCCCCGGAAGGCTGGACTGTAGGACGATATCTAGGTATAGAACTTTCTGGAACCTTCTGATATTCAAATTTCCTTATAACACTATATACTAATCAAGAACGGTTTCTCATTTTAACCCTTCTTTCGCTCGTTCAACAATAAAATGCAATATGTTTCCCTGTAACACAGGTAGTGGCAACTGAAATGTTTTCATCAATAAGTATCATTGACAAAGAGTGAGTTACCAATATTTATTGATCGCTTTAAATCTTGCAAATATTCGGAGATCATTTAGAATAATTTCGGTTGATAGTCGCCTTGGTTGCAGATAGCAACGCACGTTCGCCCGCTGGAGTCGTCGAGGCTACCAGCGACGACGCCCACTTTCGGCAATTTTTACAGGGCTAATATTAAAATGTCCATATTTTTGACAATTGGATCATGAAGGGGAAGGATAGAACTATATTCTGATTTTTCCCAGATTTTTAAAATCGCGCCCGATGTTAAAAAACTGCATTTGTTTATAATAATTGCACAGAAATGGTTCAAATTTTTTTTTTTAAAAATTGAAATAATTTTTTCTTAAAACTTCAATGTCTTCTCTATAAGCACCATAAATTTCAACTCCATCCGTTTACTACTTCCATAGCTATAATTTATTGAAAAAAAGTTAGCACTTACCTTCAAACAGCTGTAAAATCTACATTTTTCAAAATTTTCAAAAATCCTTCGATATATGTTTATACATCCCTAAAGACTACAACATATTCAATTTTGAGCCACATCTGAAATGTTACTCCAAAAAGTGTCCGATTTGGCGTGGAATGTCCCAATATCAATCCCACATTCTCCTGCCAGCTGCCTATTTCTTCTCCCCCTCTTCTACATCTTTCCCACACATGCTCCCATGTCTCTAACTCTCCAGCGCACACTCTGCAGCATCTTTCCTCCGTGCTTTGCCAGTACCTCGCCTCCCCCAACTCATTTCCCATCCTGAATCTCGCTATCCTTTTCCACCTAGCCTCCGTCCATCCTTTCCTCAGATAACCTGGCGTCCCCGGTCCCTTCACCCATTTATACCATTTGTTATAATTGGCCCCTCTTATCCTCTCCCACCTTTCCAATTCCTGCCTTCTCCTATCTTCTCCCTCTATTTCCTCGTATCCCATTTCCCCCTCTTCTCTTTTCCTTCTTATCTCCCCCATTCCTATTTCTCTCTCTCCGAAAAAACTTCTTTCCTCCTCCCATCCCGTCAACTCCCCCTCCCCCCTTCCCTTAGCGTTATCTCCTCCCAGCAGTTCCTCGCTAATTCCCCACCCTTTCCTTCCCACATTTTCCTTTCGAAACTCCACGCTCTCTTTCCCGCCCTAGTCCTCATCTTTCCCCTCTGCACTTCTTCCCTTACCATGTACCCCGGGGTACACCAGTCCACCCCCAACGTCCATCTCAGAAATCTTTCCTGCATCGTTCCCACCTCCCTCGACTCTCTCCATCCCCATATTTCCGCTCCATATTCCATCACCGTCCACACCAGCCTATCCCACATCCACAGTCTTCTCTCTCAGTCCTTTCCAAATCTCCTCTTCCCTATTCCCCACACTTGCCTCATCACCGCTACCGCTCTTCTCACCCTCTCTCTCACGTGTGCTTTACTTCCTCCGTTGCGCATCAACGTGTACCCCAGATATTTAATATCTTTCACTTCCTCTAGCACTTTTCCTTTGCACCTCCATCCTACTTTCCTCCACCTTCCTCCACCTTTTCTAAACTTCATTACCTTCGACTTTTCAGCGTTAAGCACTAGCCTCTTCCCGTCTAGGTACCTCTCCAGTCTTCTTTTCATTCTCTCCATGTCCTTTTCGCCTTCCGCTAGTAATACGACGTCATCCGCGTATGCCAACGTATATACACTCCTTCCCGCTACCTGTAATCCTCCCTTTTTCCCTTTCCCTATTTCCGCCTCCATGTCAGGCGTCAACAAGTTATACAAATAGGGGCTCATCGGGCACCCCTGTCTGACCCCCCTCACCGTCCAGAAAGCCTCCGTTATCTTTCCGCCTACTCTCACTCTACTCCTAGTTTTCCTTAACACCTCCCCTATTCTTTTCCGCAACCCCTCCCTTACTCCACGTTCCACCATCGTCCTTTCCAGTACCTCCCTGTCCACCGAATCAAACGCAGCCTTCAGGTCTATGAACAGGGCGACCATCTTCCCTTTCTCCTTGCTTATCTGCCTGTTTATAAGATAATTCAATACATAGATGTTGTCTATGGTCCCCATCCCTTCCCTGAAGCCGGACTGATTCGGTTGCACTATCCCTTTTACCTCCATTTCCTCTTTCAACCTATTCGCTAAAACCGACACGTATACTTTATACAGTGTCGGCAACAGCGTCACCCCCCTATAGTGCTCCCTCCACTTCCCATCTCCTTTCTTTACTATAGGTGCTATTATCCCCTCCTTCCATTTTTCTGGCCATCCTTCTCCCTTCCACACTCTGTTGCATACACTCCATGCCCATTCCTCTACTTCTGCCCCTCCGTATTTCCATACCTCGTTCGGTATCCCGTCTCTACCTGCTGCTTTTCCATCCTTTAGGTTTCCTATTCCCTTTCTGATCTTCTCTGCTTATCTCTTCTTCATCATCTCCCTGCCTCTCCCTCTCTCTCCCTCTAACCACTTTCCCCTCCACCTCCCTTGTAACTCCATAAAATATTCCTTCCACTCTTCCATTCCTATCTCCTCGTTCACCCTCTTCCTTATTTTCCTTTCCCTGTTAACCACCTCCCATACACCGCCTTCATTTTTTATCCCTTCTATTCCTTTCATGAACCTCTCGGCCTCCTCCCTCCTCTTACACTCACATAGACCGTTATATTCCCTCTTCGCCTCTCTATATTCCTCCTTTCCACTCCCCTCTCTTTTCCATTTCCTCAGCACCCTTCTTACTTCCTTTTTTTCAGTTCGCACTCCTTATCCCACCATCCTCTTCTTCTGTGTCCCCTCGCTTCCCCCTTTCCTTCCTCTTTCCTAAACTCCTTCATCATCCCCTCTAATTCCTCCTCTAGCCCTCCACCTTTCATTCCTTCCAACCTTATACCTGCTCTAAACTTCTCCCTTCCTTCTTGCGTCCAAACTCCCCGCGCTACCGTTTCTCCTTTGCACCCCCCCCCCTTTCCGTCCCCTCACCCCCTTCATCTTTACTATTACTGGGTGGTGATCCGAGTCGATTTGATCTCCGATCTCCAACCTTTCCACCCTCTCTCTTACCTCACCGTCCCCTATTACATAATCTATCACCGTTTCTCCTCTCGCCCCCGTAAATGTGAATTCTCCTGCCTCATCCCCGACCATATTCCCATTCAGTATCGCCCATCCTGTTTCCTGTAATCTCTCCACTAGTCTCCTCCCCTCCGCGTTTAGTTTTTTGTCTTTCGACCTCCTCCCTTCTTCCTCCCCCTCCTCTCCCGTTATAACCCCCCCTTTGTCCCCTGTCCTTGCATTAAAATCCCCCCCTATAACAGTCTTTCTCCCCTCCTCTACCCCCTCCATCCACTCTTTCAGGTCCTCTAGCTTCTTCTCCAAATCCCCGTTCACCTAAGTCCCCACCAGCCTCCACCTTTCCGTCCCTACCATAAACTCCGCTATCATTATCCCCTCCTTCTCGTCCGTCCCCCATATCCTTCCTTCCTCCACCATCATCTCCTCTCTCACTCCTATCAACATCCCCCCCATCGCCCTTCCTTTCTTATTCATTCTTTTCGCTGCTTGCGCCTCCCACCTATACCCTTTCGGCAGTCTCCCTTTGGCCCTTTCCCAGCCCTTTTCCTCCACCCAAGGCTCCATTAGTACTACCACATCCTATCCCTCTATAATCCTCCAGAACTCCTCGTCCTTCCTTCCTAGTCCTGCTACGTTCCAGTATCCTATCGTCCACCCATCGTCCTCTCCCTCTCCCTCCATTCCCCCCTCTTCTTATCTGCCTCCCTTTGCCTTTTACTGCTTTCCTCATCCCTTTTCCTTCCTCTCCTAACCCCCCTTTTCTGGGGTCCCCACCTTCTCTTTCCCCCTCCATCTGTCCTCCCTTCTCTCTTCCTCCCTCTCCATCCCTTTTCTGTCCCTTAATACTTCTTCTTCCTCATCCCATTTCCACCATTCTTCATCTATCCTTATCCTTCCGTAGGTCACCCATACCCTTCTACCATTCCTCCCTTCTTTTGCCGCTATTAAAGAAATAAAAAGTAAAAAACAAATAAAAGATATTACTTAATTAAATTTGAATTGTTTTAAAATACTATGATAATACGATTCTCAATACACTACTATGAAATACAGGGTGTCCGCGGGAAAGCTAAACAGCCGGCTACCTCCTAAACTATTGGAGATAAAAATATAAAAAAAATAGGGAATTGCATGGTTCGAGAGGGCCAATTCATTAGCGCGAACGATTTTTTTTTTTATTATTATTTTAAAAGATATGATGGTCAAGTTCGGTTTTTCAAATGGAACTATTTTTTCTGAAGATCTGAGTTGATAGTGCGTTCCAAGACAAATTCAATAAGCTTTAATGTATACACTTTATTTTCACTGGTTTTTAAGATATTGCGCTTGCAAATTTACTGATTTTCGCTGGCAGAAAACTGTCTGGTATAGCACGGACCGGGGACGGTCTTACTGGAGCCACGGGTGTCACTGCCTGTTGAAATAGATACCTACCTGCCAAAGGTCTACGCCAGGCCCAAAGGCTGGACAATTCTTTTCCGTCAGAAATGCTACATCTGCGGTATCGAGAAGCGCACCGTTACTTTTATTTCGCACTTGCTTCTACGCTCGGATGGCCTGTTCTTTTGGGAGGGATGCAAGTTCGATTAGTTAGGTTAGGAGGAGTGAAAGTTGCTAGACTAAATTTCAATCATAGGGAGCAGATTGTATCAGAACCATGTGGATTTGCATTCCTCAACAAACGGCTGCTCTCTTGAAGAGGCCCTCTTCACAGCAATGCCCACCTTCTCTCGCACCGAATACGTTAACGCTTGCTTTTGTTCTGATATTGAAGCTCGTGTTTATACTCGAGAGGACCACGCGTCGACAGCGGGCTACCCCTTTTCTTCCTGTGTCTCTCCAGGAGCCGTATTGACGGTGGATTGTAGGAGCGTAGATATCTGGATGCCAGTTATTGAATTCAGGATACGATAGAAACATTTTATTACAAAACACACATGTACTATAATTAAAGTAAATCGTATTCCTCTCGGGCAGGAGTACTGATAATGATCGAACTTGCGCCCCACTTCGCGCAGACCAATTACACGGAGGGTAGTCGGGTCACACACTGCCCAAATGATACAGGGTAATTATGGAGCAACGCCCGTCAAGGACATGCGGCGGCCTGGTACCCCGTGGCGGGGACAGCCCTTTGCTGTGCCTCACCCGATTTTTATGGCTTTTTCCGGAAAAAGGTACGAATCCTTGGCCGAACGTAGCGAATTGAGGTCGAGTCCCCGCAGTCGAGGGTGAATTATCAATTACAGCGTATTAAGAAACTCTTTTCTTCATCGTATCGAAGGGGAAGTGACGCCAATGGATTCCTCATGTTTTTCTCATGAAAATCATACCAAATGTCATGCAATTCGGACTACTTTGACACAAGCTATTTGTTTTCCCTATGTAAAAGTTGTCCGATTTACACGACATTTGGCATGATTTTCATCGGAAATCCCCAAGGAATCCATCGGCGACACTTGCATATCCATACGATAAAGAATAAAGAATTATTTTATTTGATTGAAATTTAGTCTAGCAACTTTCACTCCTCCTAACCTAACTAATCGAACTTGCATCCCTCCCAAAAGAACAGCCCATCCGAGCGTAGAAGCAAGTGCGAAATAAAAGTAACGGTGCGCTTCTCGATACCGCAGATGTACCTACCTAAGTAGCATTTCTGACGGAAAAGAATTGTCCAGCCTTTGGGCCTGGCGTAGACCTTTGGCAAGTAGGTATCTATTTCAACAGGCAGTGACACCCGTGGCTCCAGTAAGACCGTCCCCGGTCCGTGCTATACCAGACAGTTTTCTGCCAGCGAAAATCAGTAAATTTGCAAGCGCAATATCTTAAAAACCAGTGAAAATAAAGTGTATACATTAAAGCTTATTTAATTTGTCTTGGAACGCACTATCAACTCAGGTCTTCAGAAAAAATAGTTCCATTTGAAAAACCGAACTTGACCATCATATCTTTTAAAATAATAAAAAAAAAAAATCGTTCGCGCTAATGAATTGGCCCTCTCGAACCATGCAATTCCCTATTTTTTTTATATTTTTATCTCCAATAGTTTAGGAGGTAGCCGGCTGTTTAGCTTTCCCACGGACACCCTGTAGAATAAGAAATATATTAAATTATATTTAAATATAAAAATAAATAATTAAACTACTACGCTAATACGATATTAATACACATAATAAGTACGAAGCAATAGAATAAGAAATAGATATTAAAGTATATTAAAAAAAAAGGAATAAATAAAATAATACGATAATCGGATACTAAATACACTACTAAGAAATAGATATTTGATTGAGAATAAGGTGGTTGAGCACGCTGGTGGAAAGTGAGGTTAGGTTCGTCGGTGAAACTGGGCACAATGAAAGTTGCACTGAGATTAAATGAGTATATTTGTCAGTTTATTAAAATACACACATGAGCCTTGAGCCTCCTTCTATCACTTAAACACTAATCGCGGTGTGCAATGAGCCCGTGTGCACTTTTCTCGACACGTGGTGAGTGCACGTGAACGCGACACTCGCTGAGCACCTCACACGCGACAAGTTTGCCGTGAGCACAGTGAAACAAACGGTTGAGTTTACACACGGCATGAGCTTGAAAAGAGCAATTAATGCACTGAATAATGAGCAGTTTACGAGATGAGAGAAATGAACTTGATCGAAAGCGAACCCGTCTATCTCTACATGCTGCGTGAACAAGAGGTTTGTTGAAACACACTTGATAAACGTTACAGTGAGTTGAGCTGAGCACAGTGAATATAGAGAGAGTATTGAGCTGAGCATGGTGTAGCTTGAGACTCTCGTTGAGCGATTACATTGAGCAGAGATAGATTGAGAATTCACGAGTTGATTATGAAGACATTATATCGCACGCGACACGTCTTTTCTATCACGCTACATGAACAAGATCGACAGACGTAGGGAAATCTGATTGGTTGAGCAACAGATGTGGTGAGCTGTGATTTGCTACGCGTATTCTACAACCGACTGAAACCGTTACAAACGATGCGCTGATTGGATGATTGTCGGTTGAGGAGCGCAGATGATTGGTGATCGACTGTCGCTCAGCGTCTTCGTTTGGCGGATCGACCGTCGATCTGTGATTCTGAGCTGAGTCTGTGAGGTGCTGCGCCGAGAGTGAGAGTGGCGGCTTTGGGAATTAAGGCTGCCGTCTCAAGTTTGTTTTGGCCCCGAATCGATCGAAGCGTCCCCAGTAAACAAACGGACCCTAATGAAATTACTCCGATCGATAAAAAGAATTTGTACAGCAATGACATCTTCAGGTACTCTGGGTAGACGAATTTTTTACGCATAGTTGCCACATGTTCTGTACTCTCTGTCTCTGCCGCGCTGTTGCCACACAGTTCTCTCTTTTCATCGAGAAGTCTTGAAGGAATACAGCACGAGAGCTGCGTCTAGCGTTAGAGCCTCCCTGAATGTAGCAATAATGAAAGATAGAGAGGTCCGGGAGTGTAAGAAGGAAAGATGGAAAGATAACCTGACACAATTTGAACTATCATTATTAACGAATAACGATATTACACATAAAATTTATTTGCAGAATTGAAAGCCGGTTTCGTTCAAAGTGTGTCAGGTTATCTTCCCATCTTTCCTTCTTACAAAGTCCGATTCAAATTATTTCCTGTCAATTTAATCGGCAGAATCACTTTCACATTGATACGATGAAAAATAAAGAAATTCTGTTTCTGCATAATCAATGATATGTACATCCCCAAGCAACTCCAGGCAACAGATTAGGCGGGTGAGCGATACAATGTCGCTCGGCTCGAGCTTCGGGTGACCTCAAGAATAAAGGCCCTCGATTAAAAAAATTATTTGTGGCCGACGGATGAATTCCCGCCGAATAAACTGATTCATCCATGGCATTTCATATAAAACTAACTCTGGGTTATTTTTATTCGACGACAAATAAATATAAAGTCTCTTTAATTTGATAGTTTATTTCAATAAATTATAAAAGAATACTAATTTGGGTATCAATATCCCTTCTAAACTTCACAATTCTTATTATCTTCTCTCATTCGGTGCAATATTTCTGTTTACTTGTGAAAAAATATAATGATATGATTGTTCAATGATTTGTATATTTTGTGTGTTTTAATAGAATGTAAAACTTTCTATCGCATCGGCATGAATGTTTCAGTAACATACTGCTGTGATTTCCCCAATGAAAATGAATTTAAGCACGGTATAAATCAGATTATTTTTATACGATTTTATTCAGCTTCGACCCTCGGTTTGTTTGTATATTTTTTGTATGTTTGATACTTATATGCATGGTACAAATCTGGCAACTGAAATTTAACCAACTTCCAACTATCGAGTTGTCTTGAAACTTTGCAGGCGTGCGTAGTTTGGAGGACAATACAATATTTAAAATAAAATTAACCCCGAAGGGGTGGAAAAATTACCCACTCATCAATAAATATAACCCATAACCACAAAACGACTTGAAATCAGTCACTTGCGTTCTTTGCGAAAACGACGAAAAACCGCTTCGTTCTGAACGCTAGTGGAATCGCGATAAAAAACGTAAAAAACGTTCGTATAAAAATTTAATTCATTTTCCCTTATTCTGTAATCTTTCAACTTTAATTTAAAAAAAAATCATCACTCTATCTCATTTCTATCAAAAGTTCTTTGATTATGAAGTTCTTTGTTCGTCGCTTTGCCCCACTGTGCGGCGCGGTATTGAGCCCGTATCGCGAACAGAGCCCTAATTCCCAGTGTTCGTTTCTGGCCGAATGGGGGAGCGAGATGGAACGCTTTGCCTGCGCGACGACCGCGAACGCAAAGGACGGAGTTGTCAGGCGTCCGAAAGACGGAGCAAGACAAAACATCATCCCGTCGTTTATCTCGTACCGCCCTCGCTCGCTTTCAGTGCCTCTCGCTCGCTCTCGCCTTCCCGGACAAGAGTGAGACAGAAGTGGTGGGAATAGCGAAAAGTCCACATCGTTTACACCAAATCGAGCCCGTAACGAGACAGTACTGTAGTATCTTTTATTTGAGTTTATCCAGACAATATCTTTGCCCATTTCTGTTCTCCAGCCGCTTCGCCGTGATTCATTCAAGCCTCCCTTACGACAAAATAGTAATAGGGGAAATGCGGCAACAGCGCGATTCGACTCTCGATACATCTCGGCAACTATGTCTTTCCTACATTTATCGGCTAGATTGGACTTCCACCGGTTTTGATGGTACAATCCACGAATATACCATCAACGCCGGTGACGGAGAATCCTTGAAGCTTCATTCTGTCATTTCTTGAGTCTGCCTCAGTACACGAGTCAGAAATTCATTATTATTTCAACGTGCGGTGGTTATTAGCGTTCAAACGCACCAGACCACCCTGCACTGATGTCTACTGGAGGCAACTATACCCGCAAAATCTTTCTTTGTGCCGATTCCAGGACGCAAGACGGTTGAAACGGTTTGTTTACTACCTCGCGTATACGCAGGGTCGGCGAAAACCACTATGTACGTTACGCGCCGCATAAGGGCGCCAGCCGAATGGGACGCTAAAAAACTATATCGCACGCTTAATAATAACGGAATCGAACCCCCACATAAACGAAATGTTCGCCCCGTAAAGAAAGAACATATTAAATAGAAAACGGGTGCAAATATTTGGGAGCATCAAAAATTTTCTTGCGTAAGGGCGCCAACTAACCTCGCGTCGGCCCTACGTAACGTCACGTTGGTGCTACGTGGCTGCCGTACACCATTAGCGCCACCAATGGAGAAGCCTTAAAGCTTCATTCTGTCACTTTTCGATTCAGAAATTCATTATTATTTCAATGTACGGCGGTTATTATCATTTAAACGCACCAGACCACCCTGCACTGATGTCTCCCGGAGGCAACTATACCCGCAAAAACTTCCTTCTTGCCGATTCCAGGACGTAAGACGGTTGAAACGGTTTGTTTACTACATCGCGTATACGTACACGCTTTTCCTACCTTGTGTGAGTGTACGCACACATTCAGGACCCGCGGAGACGGCAGCCTTAATGCATTCCCGAACAATATTAAATTATATAAAGAAAACATTATTTAAAGAAATGCAAAAGATTTAACAGTTTGGACAGCGAAGCGTTCACGTCGCGAACACAATTCAATCTGCTTGGAAGCACACTTGGAGGCAGGTCGTGTGTTAAAACAAATGACTGATTTCCATACGCAGATCTGAAGAAAGAGGAATGTCATCGAGAAACAGAAATTCAGAAAAGTCATAATGTCGAGAAAACCGAGCTATTCGTAATTTCGTTCATTATAGCCGAAGTATGAGGCGTCTAGGCTTATTTTCCTCGGGAAAATCGGATAGAATGCAAATTATGAATATAAAAATTGTCGTTATTGGACGATGAGTCATTCAACGCGAAATCAGATTGTCTTTGGAATAACAGTTCGGATTTGGCTAAAACTTGGATATGTTGTAGTTTTTATGAAGTCAAAATCTCCCGAAACTACTCTTTATATATTTTTATTATAAGCATATTTCAGATATTAACTAATTTATTAGTTAAAATTAAACAAATTTTGCAAAAATAACGATGTGTTTTACATTCGTTTACACGAAAATATAATGAATAGAATTCGTTATGATAATAATTACAAGAATCATAAGAACAAATTTTGTTTTACAAAAGATATTGTGATTTTGTGTTCCCGTTTATTTGCATTTTCTAGTAAACAAATGTAAGAAACATCGTCATTTTTTCACAATCTATCTAAAGTTAACCAATAAATAAATTAATGTCCATAGAACTTCCAAAGCCCTAGCTTCTTCATAGTATTCAAAATTTGTCAGTTATATTTATTCGAAGACTTTTCCGACTTTTAGAATATGAGGGCTCGGATGCAATAAGGGGACTAGCGTTCAAAAATGGGAAAAATTATTGTCCAAACGCTAAGAAATATTGGAAAATTAAATGTTGTTAAACTATATTTTAAAAAATATAGTGTTTGTAAAGCTCGTCACAACACACCTTTTTGCTATTTACAGTTTGTTTATCGAATCATTACTATACGAGCTAAAAATTATAAACAACAAATTTTTCATCGTGCAAAATCATTATTTCTTTAACCATAAATTGCGATAACTTGGGTAAATATTAAGGGATCGTTATGAGACATAAAACATAACTTCAGAAAACTCTAGCGAAGCCGTAAAATGTATGCACCAAACCCTTATGTTAAAAAATGTAATAATATTTAATTAAAAAGAAGTGCTGGACATAACCCATGTTTTTCAACGTTCACCGTTATAAAATATCGATGCAATTTGGAGGTACATATAACTTGCAAAGCGTCAAAGTTTTTCCTCAATATACAAGGAAGATTCTCACCTATTGTCACACTGATTAATAAATAATTGCAGAAGATATGACGAAATATATAAATCGCGCGCGCCACGAACAGTCAACAGCCGCGTATAATGCGCTATTTAGCACTTTTAGCACTCGCGTTGACAGTTGGCAACGAGCGAAAATGATATATATCGTCATATCTGCTACAATTATTTATTAATCTGTGAGAAAATAGGTGAAAATCTTTCTTGTATATTCAGGAAAAACTTTGTCGCTGCAATTTATATGTACCTCCAAATTGCTTCCATACTTTTTAACGGCGAACGTTGAAAAAGTCCAGTATTTCTGTTTAATTAAATATTATTACATTTTTTTATCATAAGAGTTTTGTGCATACATTTTACGGCTTCGCTAGAGTTTTCTGAAGTTATGGTTTAAGTCTCATAACGATCCCTTAATATTTATCCAAGTTATCGCAATTTATGGTTAAAGAAATAATGATTTTGCACGATGAAAACTTTGTTGTTTATAATTTTTAGCTCGAATAGTAATGATTCGATAAACAAACTGTAAATAAAAAAATGTGTATCCTCAACAGCTTTACAACACAATATTTTTTAAAATACAGTTGAACAACATTTAATTTTCTAATATTTCTTAGCATTTGGACAATAATTTTTCCCATTTTCGAGCGCTAGTCCCCTTATTGTGTCCGAGCCCTCATTAATTATGGATTGTTAATAATGTTGCGAGATTCATTCGATTGAAATGAGTTCAAACATGGTATAAGTTGGATTATTTCCAGAACTATAGATAATTAAATATGAATGTAACATTTCTAATGTAATAATGCTAAAAATAATCCAGTTTAAATTCAGTTTCATCTAAAAAAATCTCAACAGTATGTTACCGAAACTTTTGTTACGAGCCGGGGCTGCGGCAACGCAAGAGGCCGGCGAGAAGGGTATTTCCCAAGGAATATGGTTCATGAGTTTGTTAGTTAGGTGCGCGGACGAACCTGATGCGTAAAGGTCCGTTTATACAGCCACCGAGCCGAGCCTTTCGAGCCGTCCGTGCCGGGCGGAATCTGTATGCTAAAGCTTATGGAGAGCTCGGAGCCTCTGAGTCATCAGGGGCGTCGGGTCCGGCCGAGCTCGGCGGCTCACAGTGGTCTGGAATTAAGAATTTGGTGACATTTGTCTATGGCTTTTGACCTATATAAGATATCGAAACGAAATTCGCGCCAAAATATAGGAAAAAATCGTCCCTTTCTAATGATGTATAACTTAATAATTTTTACATTTATTTATTTATTCTTTTTTCAATTTTTTTAAGTTAATTGTTATAAAAAAATTTAATCGTTGTTTAATTGGTACTTTATTTAATACTCTTTTCAGTGGTTTAAGTCGCATGTTGATAAAACTTTTCGTTTCCAAGTTATAAGGAAAGTCGAATAGTAGAGGAAAGTAGTGAAAATCGCTTGTTTTTAAATTAAAGAGCTGTCTTGTGCGATAAATGGCATCTTTTATTAATAATTAATGTAAATAATCCATTAAAAAAATAATGCTGAATGCGGCATGGTAAATTTTCGAGATTCTTTACTTTAAGAGAGGATATCTTTAAAGTCCCAAAGAGTCCCACATTCTACCAAATTGAAATATTTTCAGCAAATCTTCCCCTATGTAATCACGTAACAATAATTTCCAACTTCGTCCAATTTTTCAAATTATTACAGTTTAAAGCCGTTAGTGTTACGTCGCGTCGCGTTTTACGTATCACGTCCGCATCGTGCCAAAATCGTTAGGAGGTATGGCGTTTCTCCGAAGAAATTGTTTACACCATAGATATTTGATGTGCTTATACTACGGTGTAGATAAACCTTCGAATAAGATTTCGACTTTCTGTCTGCATTCAGTTGCACAGAACCATTCGAGCCTGCATCAGCATAGTAAGACGTTCCAAGCATTTCATACGCATTTAAAAGTTACTGTTCAGTTTTTGTTTTGTTTTATTCGTGTTAAGTTTTGTTTTGGTAATTTTTTGTTAATTAAGTGTAAGTTGTATTTGTGTTTTACGTGTACATCATATTTCATTGTACTTCTATTTGGTAAGTACAAAGTCAATTAAAGATTACAAATTACACATTACACATCACATGAGTTATTTTGTACATGCAACATTTTCTTCTTTGCTATCCAGATATTATTTATTTAGTGAAAATGGAAACATTTAGAAAAAATAAAGATTTATATCGTGTTTTAAAAAGTTCCACAAGAGACATGGGTGATTACTTATTTTTGCACGCAAAAATATGCGAACATATCGATATCTCTTCTAAAAACTTGGAAGCATTAAAAATATGTTGCAAAAAATTTTGTTTTAAGTTGAAACAGAAGTGGATTAAATCCTATTACACGGAAAAACACTTTCTTAAAACAAACAATGAATGGTTACAACAAGATTTTTCGTATCCAAATGCAATTTTAGAGGATATGCCATCAACAAGTCATGCATCAAATCCGTCAGCCCGTGTATCGGTTCACAAAGGAAGGAAATTATTTTCGCAATGCAGTGCGAGGGAAAAAATTCGAAGAGCCCGGTCTTTGAACAACAATTTTTCGTTAAAGGAGTTATTAAATGCAACGAAAATGAGTTTTAAAAATGTGGCATGCATCAAAAGGCACGATTACTACAATATTTGGAGCGTGCAACGTATTTTTAAAGAAGGATGCATACCAAAACAGAAAGTATTTTCTACGGAAAAAGCTTTATCTATATTTGTTATGGCAGATCTGTCAAAATTCCAGTACATAACCATACGAAACGAAGCATTAAAATGCAGGAATAATCAATGGCCTTCTTACTTCAAATTATTGGCAGAAAAAAAGAATTGTTATCCGCCAAAAATAAAACAGAAATTACGGAAATATATGCGAAAGTGGATCTACAGGGTTTATTGGACCACACAATTTCCAGAATACTGAAAGGTTTAAATAAATTAATAGAAAACACAAAATTGGTACTTATATGCAAATGGGGTTGTGATGGAGCATCAGGACAACCGCGTTACAAACAAATAAGACATACAAATTGTGATGCAGATGATGATGCGGTGTTTGTGTCGAGTTTAGTTCCCTTAAGATTAGAAAATAAATTAAATTCAGAAATAGTATGGGAAAATCCAACGCCATCATCGCCTTGGTTTTGTCGACCAATAAAATTTCAATTTATAAAGGAAAGTAACGACGTTATAAATGAAGAAATCGACCGCATCAATGAAGAGATTAAAAATTTAGAACCACTAAGGATAAGAAATGTTCAAATAGAATATGCCATGCAATTAACCATGGTTGATAATAAAGTATGTAACGTCATTACGAGCACTTCTTCGGTTATGAGGTGTTATATTTGTAATGCAACACCAATTCAAATGAACAATTTAGAACTAATAAATTCAAAAGTATGCACTAGTGCAAATTATTCCTTTGGAATGTCATTACTACACGCCTGGATTAGGTGTCTGGAGTGTATATTACATGTATCATATAATTTGCCCTTCAAAAAATGGACGGCGAATACAGATGAGATGAAAGAAATGAAAAATAAAACGAAAGAAGAAATACAGAAACAATTTAAAGAAAAAATGGGCTTATATGTTGATTATGTAAAACAAGGGTGGGGATCAAGCAACGACGGAAACACAGCACGGCGATTTTTTGGAAACGCGGAACTTACTTCGGAAATTACTGAAATTGATGTAATGTTAATTAAGAAATTCCAGACAATATTACAGGTAATTTTTTCTCCACATTGAATACACGTTATAAAATTTTAGCAGTATATATGCAAAATATAATATAATATTTTGAATTGCCATTATGATTATATGCCATCTTCTATAACGAATATTGCTCCCTGCACCAAATAAATTTTGAAAAATTGTAATTAATTCAACAATTCCGTACTATACTACAGGTAATTTCCTCTACACATCGAATAGATGTTGAAAAATTTCGGGTATATACGCAAGATACTGCAAAGCATTTTGTGGCAACCGACTATGGCTGGTATTACATGCCAGCTTCTGTTCACAAAATATTAATGCAAGGTGCAGAAATTATAAAACACGCATTACTTCCAATTGGACAACTCTCTGAAGAGGCACAGGAAACACGTCACAAAGATTTTAAAAAATTTAGAAATAGGAACACGAGAAAAATGTCACGAAAATCAACGAATGAAGATATATTTCATAATCTTCTGTTAACATCCAACCCATATATATCAGCGATCAGAATAAAATCATGCAATAAAAAGAAAAAAAATCTAGATCCCGAAGCTGAGGAATTAATATATAAATAACAGGAAAGATAAATGATATTTTACAAGTGCATGAATTGTCACTAAATTTTTCGACCCGGACCACTTTGTTTTCCCGACTACTTTCCTTATATGCTGGAAACGAAAAGTTTTCTCCACATGCGACTTAAACCACTGAAAAGAGTATTAAATAAAGTACCAAATAAACAGCTTTAAATTTTTTTTATAACAATTAAGTTAAAAAAGTTTGAAAAACAATAAACAAATAAATGTAAAAAATATTAAGTCACGCATCATTAGAAGGGAATAATTTTCTCCTATTTTTAGGCGCAAATTTCGTTTCGATATCTTTTATAGTTTAAAAGCTATAGACAAAGGTTACCAAATTCTTAATTCCAGACCACTGTGGCGGCTCTACGTCGCCCGCTGGGCCCGTGCTCGATGACCACTCGTTGAGACGACTGGAGTGCGTGCCCTGTCGAAGTGCAACGCTGCTAGATTTTATGCTCCCAACACGTACGGTTAATCCGAGAGACGCGGTCGACCTAATATAAAATGGCTATTAAAACTAATAAAGTAAAATTATTTGTAAGTGAATACAATTACAGATTCATTGATATTTAATTTGTTTACGCTAAACAATTAAAGAACACATGAAAGAAAAAGTGAACTACCTACTGGCGGTTAGTAAGGCAAATGAATACAAAAGTGAAGAAATAAACTAAATAAACAAAAATTATAATAAAAAATAAAAATAAACAAAAATAATAAAAAAAATCATAACTCGACCATCTCACCTTTCTGCAGCGAGAGATGATCTTCTCGTTAGCTTTCAGAGGAAGAGTTAATATGGCCAAATACTTTGGCTGCATTGCCCCTCAATATCTCTACTATCTTGTTATCCCAAACATTAAACGGAAATAAACTTAGAAGTATATTTTAAATACGATTCTGTACACCACTGGTTGAGAAAAGAGGTTAAATGTAACCTCAATTTATCTTTTATAACCTATAAATAAAATAAAAACACAGAAGGAAGCGAAATGACGCTATTCATTCAACTGTTTGGCTTCTGGAGAAGTAATTCGTCTGCACTTTAACGTGTTTTTCCGTATAGAGTCTGAAATATGGCGACGCGACCAACTCTCCGGCACGACCGCGTCTCCAGGATTTACCCTAGAGGAGTCATACCTGACAAGCGAAGGTCCCGAGGTATAGCTTCATGACTTTATTGCCTACGCCTTTTTAGCTGGTCGAAAGCGAGTGAATGATCAGTTTTGAACAAATCTTCGACCAGTGAAGATCTTTGAGTTCTGTCATTCGTAATGCCTTATTCATTTCCTATGGAGCACTTAGCTATAATGGCAATTATATTGGAAGAACCTCAAAACAGAAGAAGGCGGAGAAGGTGTAGTGTCCACCCTCTGTGGAAAAATAGAAGCCAGCAAGGAGAATTTCAAATTTACAATACGCTAATTGACCATGAGGACAAATTTTACAATAACTTCAAGATGTCCAGAAATACGTTTGATGCCCTACTGGATAGAATCGAACTACTAATAAGCAGAAACGATACAAACTGGAAGCGGTCGATATCACCGAGAGAACGCTTAGCAATCTGTCTGAGGTAGGTACAGAAGTTTATTTTTCTACATGTGCTGGAAATAACAGAAAATAGTAATAATAAACATGCACAAACCGCAGAATACAAATATGCAGGGTGTCCGCGGGAACAGTAAACAGCTGGATATTTCCTAACGTATTCAGAATAGAAAGAAATGTTTATATGCAATTGCATGGTTGAAGGGAGCTAATTTACTAGCCGCGACAAATTTTTTCTTAGATTATTATTTTAAAAGATACGATGGTCAAGCTTGGTTTTTTAAATGGAACTATATATTTTTTTAGAAATCAATTGGTAGTGCGTTTCAAGACAGATTCAATAACCTGTAATGTACCCGTGTCCCTCCACGAAACGTATTGATTTTGGGTAATACTTATTAATTGCTATATTGGTGGCATTTTTCTTATTGTCTAGTCTCTGGGGCTGCCACTCCTGGCATAGACTATTGGTGGGTATCTGTTTCAAGAGGCAATGTCTAGCGCGTGCCACCCGTGGCGTAAACAAGACCACCCTCGGTGCTTCCTATTCGGGCCCGTTCTCTTCCAGTCAAAAAAAGTAAATTTGCAAACGCAATATCGAAAACTATTTGAAATAATGTGTATACATTACAGGTTATTGAATCTGTCTTGAAACGCACTACCAATTGATTTCTAAAAAAATATATAATTTAATAATAAATAATTTTACTTTATTAGTTTTAATAGCCATTTTATATTAGGTCGACCGCGCCTCTCGGATTTACCCTACGTGTTGGGAGCATAAAATCTAGCAGCGTTGCACTTCGACACGGCACGCACTCCAGTCGTCTCAACGAGTGGCCACCGAGCACGGGCCCAGCGGGCGACGAGGAGCCGCCGGGCCCGGACGCCCCGGATGAGTCAGAGGCTCCGAACTCTCCATAAGCTTTAGCATAGAGATTCCGCCCGGCACGGACGGCTCGGAAGGCTCGGCTCGGTGGCTGTATAAACGGACCTTAATCAGGGAGCCGCTAGGATTATTGACGGCGAGGACGAACCTGATGCGAAATCAGGGAGCCTCTAGGAATGGAGTCAAACGCGGACGAACCTGATTTTAGTAATCAGGGAGCCGCAGGAGGGTGATACGTCGTGAACGAACCCGATGCGAAATCGGGGAGTCACTAGGATGAAGTTCACAGACAAACCTGGTGCGAAACCAGGAAGCTGTTAGGAGGTTGGATTATTCACAGACGAACCTGGTGCGAAACCAGGGAGCTGTTCGGAAATTGGTAGATTTATAGACGAACCTGATGCGAAATCAGGGAGCTGTAGGACACGGACGAACCTGATGCGAAATCAGGGAGCCGTAGGAGGGTGAGGTTTCGTGGACGAACCCAATGCGAAATTGGGGAGCCACTGGGTTGGTGAAGATTCCTTGTTTTGGATGGTAAATGCGAACGAACCTGATGCGAAATCAGGTAGTCGCGGGAAATGTTAGTAATGCCTAGTAACTCTTAATTAAAGTTGATACAACTCGAGCGGTAAAGTTGTATCGGTGGGTGAGTGCTACTAATATTATAAGGATTGCTGGGTAAAAGATGGGTCACGAAATCGACTCGATTCACACGTGAACACCATTCGTATATTCAATAACTAATTATTGTACAAATGTAAGTGTCACGGTTAAATAATAAATAAAAGTGTGTAAGTTACCACTAGTTTGCACGGTGTTGACGCACTGGCGATGCGGGGCGTACGAGCGGTTATTAACAAGTGCCAAATAGAATATAAACCGGACTCGCGGATTCTATGAGGTTAACTTTGATTCTGACGGAGACTTTAGCTCGATCTTTAACCAACTCTGTACGAGCGTGACACGACGTGCCTCTACGCGTGACTCTATATCTTTTAACCAACGAGGGTAGAAACCAAAGGGTTTATATAGTCCCAAAAATGAGTGGGGATTCATTAGGAGTTTCCATATAAGGAAATCATTCGGGGTCGTCGTCGTGTGACTTCCGTTCCCATGGTCGTGATCCAGATGGTCGAGATCGTGACCCTCCTTAGTGGTGTATGATAAGCAAAAATATTTTATGGCGTTTTCCGTTCTCAGAAGCGAGCTCGAAAGTGGTTGAGAGTGGTGTATGGGAAGATTCCACATACGTCACACTTTCATGCCGATACGATAGGAAATGTGGAATTAATATAAGTATAATCCATCGCAAGCAACAATGTATGCCTCTCCAGCCGAAGCTCGAACCATGATCACAAGCCGCCGCCGAACAGCCCAAGTCCTCAGCTCAAGGCGAGATCACGCGTCGAAAGTTATTCGAAGCCGTCGTATAAAAGTCGAATAAACTACGGATAAAAATAAAATCCTTATTCGACAGTTCGAATAAAAGTTCCTCGAATCAAGAAATTATCTTTCGACTAAATTCACTTCGAATAAAAAAATTATCTTCCGCCGTCGAATAAATTCACTTCGAATAAATTTATTTATCCGTGATGTTTCGAATAAAGATAAATCGTGTTATTCGAAGCTCCGAATAACGAATAAACGTAAACCGTGTTATTCGAAGATTCGAATAACGAATAAAGATAAAATATCTTTTATTCGACACGTTATTTAAATAATTTATTATCTAGATAATTTCCATCTCTGCAGTACACACCCTGGACGATCATACATACTCCGGCGAACATTAACATTTATAAGAAAATATATGTTAAATTATTATCTACTAAACAAGACGCAAAACATTCGCACTTCGCGCATAACCATACTTTTCTGTTTTACTGATAATGTGAATCTCGATTTCTGCGACGTAGATAATTGGAAATTATTCAATTTCATAATTACGTCCGCTTTCGGGATACTTCGAGATGATGAGCCTGGATATTGATGCTTAGAATCGCTTGGAATATTTTTCGAGCGTTAGTATTCAAGCACAACGGATACCACTTTGAGCAAACGGTATGTAGATGTATTCGGATCCGTACCGATCGCGGTTCTGGCACACTTGATATGGGTAACGCGCCGAATGTATTAAATTAAAAATGCTGACTCAACAAGAACAGTGTATATTTTCCCTTTACTTGCATGGAGTTTACATAAAAGGTATATATATGGGAATCGTGGTCCGATTCCTGGTTCGAGCATGGACAGGTACATGCGTGCTACGCGAGAGCTAAACGAGAACCGAGATGAGAAAAAGACGATCGCACTTCCGTGCCAAAGACTGCACGCGGCTTCAAGAGTTCCTTTCGTCTCTCACGAGAATGCGCCCGTTGCTCTGTGGGGATCGGGCTACCCCCTCCTAGCGGACTGTGCAGGAGTGGGGATAGCCGACTGCGTGCGAGCAGTCCTGTGCGGACTCGCCCTACTCTGTCGCTGACGCTAGTCCTGTCGAGTCGTGGAGTCGACTCGGAGATCTTCTGTGATTCCTTTGTTCGTGCACGTGGTCGTGCACGGGGAGGCTAATAAAGTTCCTAGTCTCACTAATCAGACTCACGGTCATTTTCCTCTCATTGTTTAAATACTACGGCGTTGGTAGGGACGCCGGGGATATTGAGCATTACCTCTTCCCAATCATATTTCCTACAGCTCGGCCGCCGGTGGCGCGCTCTGGTGGCGCGGTGGCGAAACCGCCACAGATGTACCAATGTAGCGGTACAATGAGCTACGCTCAGATTGGCTGCGCCATAGTGCCGAAACTCGTGATTGGTCAAGACTCTACGTCCAGTTTTTGTTCGTTTTCGAGGTCTGAGGTGGCAGTCATTGCCAGTGGTAGTCAGTGCCGGCAAAATCGAAGAATATTCCAAGTAATTTCATCCATCAATATGCAGACAAATCATTTCGACGTATCCAGAAAGCAAACGTAATTATGGAATTGAATAATTTCCAATTATCTACCTCGCGGAAATCAAGATTCACATTATCTGCAAGGCAGAAAAGTATGGTTATGCACGAAGTGCGAATGTTTAGCGTCTTGTTTAGTAGATTATAATTTAACACATATTTTCTTATAAATGTTAATGTTCGCAGGAGCATGCATGATCGCCTAGGGTAGGGTGTGTACAGTGTGGAGATGAATCTGAAGTAAGTATCGCATGTATCCTGTTTATTCATACGTTACGTTTAATTTTATACTAATATTGTATTTGTTTTCAGCGCTAACACAACAGGGAATATGATGATTCTACACAAAAAAGAAGTCGAAAATATTGAATAAAAGTTCTCATGTCGCCCCTACTAGGTACCACTGGTTACGGGACGTACTGTATATTGATATGTTATTGTAAATATTGAAAGTTCCTATTTGGATTTATATGCGCTACTTATATTATTTTGTAACAATTGTAATCACCAATCCTGTACATTATTAAAGAAACAATAAATACTTTTTTAAATAAGTTGAGTTAATTATTTAATAAACTGCAGAATCTGCCTGCTAGTTACGTGGGAGTAGGGATACACCTACAGCAATAACGGTAAATTTGTGTTGGTGCGTACGTCCATGTGACGTCACGCGTAGGGAATTGGTTGGCAATTGTGGCCTTCAGATGGCGCCATTGGATGTGTCAGTGTAGGGATTCAGTGGCAGAATAAACCTGCTCGATCCCCTCCTTGCCCCACAGCGATTGGGTAGCCTATCCCGAAGGATAGGAATAACGTACGTGGATGTGAGGAAATGAAGGGTGTTTAATTGACACAAAATGCCCTTTCGACCAACTAGCCGTAGGGTTACAAGATATATAATCTATCAATCTTAACTTCGGCCAAATGGCCGATATACTAGAACAATAGTAACCTTTGTTCAAAATATACAAGAGCAAAGCTCCTTATACCGAGTCTGTCCGACACGAAGTGGCGTGCCGCATGGCGACGCTTGCCGGTACGGGCGAGCTCCCCACTCCCGGGACAATTCCCCGTGGAGGGGGTAGCCGCTCCCCACATCAGGCGGGCAGCAGGATCTACCTTCGATCTGTCGGCAGAACCGTAGCTAAATACGGACGTAGGCTGTACCGCAGCTGTCGGCACATTCTGCGCTCTTCTGGCAGACCCTGCTGTCAATCTGCTGGCAGACTGACGGCAGATTGTTATCAGGGTAATAGATTAGGATAACCATAACATAAAAAACGCACAAGATTGAAGATTTAATTTAAAAAAAAAACTCTATAACGACAACGCGACGATGGTGAGACCGCAGTATATCAGTATCGATTCCTCGAAGTATCTTTTTTTGAATTGATGTTATTTTGACTTCCTTAAACTAATGTGGAAAATTTTAAAGGAATAAATAAATTCCAAGACTACATACAACAAAACCTTAGTGGGCCAACTATGGCTTGACATTAACAAACTGCATTGTATGTATATACCATTCCATATAAGAGTATATGTACGCCCCCACCGATACTGTCTGCGCACGCGATTGGTCGTAGCACTTTCTGTGCCGAATTCCTACCAATCAACAGCCTCCTCAGAGTCATCGTTGCGCGGAACGAGTCTACTTTTAAGTGGAATTCAGTATAGGTACATATGTACATATGTATAAATTTGAAAAGAAAAAACTGAACTTGGAACATAATAACAAATTTTTTGATGTAGCAAATTTTCTGACATTTGTAAGACGACATTTAATCATCATTGAAATTTTTTTGTTAATTATCCAACCATAATAATTGTAGGCCCAAAATTGAATATGCGTTGGCAAACTGTCGTAACTTTTTGTTAATTAATCAACCATACTAATTGTTAGCCCAACAGTGAATATTCGTTGGCAAACTGTCGTAACATTTTTGCCGTAGGCCCTATGTTGGGAATTTGTAGAAAAAAAAACACTAAATATATCCCAACTAATTCCAAACTGTTGGCAACTGTTGGGCAACCAAAAATGCTACTTGTGGTTATAGTCATTTAAAATGAAACAATTAAGATTTAATTTCGTTACTATGGTTGTTGCTATGACTGGAACCACGGACGAGTTTATATTTTGTAAAAAATTAATTCTACACAACGAAAACAAGCTAAATTTTTAGCAGAAATCGAACATTTTTTTTTAAATGCAGTCACTCTGCAAACTTTTATTCTTAAGGTCTGCGCATACATATCCGTTCCGTGTCAGTTTCGTATCTATACTGTGTCCGTTCCGTGTCCGTGCGGTGTCCCTAATTTCACTGACATCTCTGTAGGAGGCCTGCTTTGGCCCGATCAGTCCCAATTCAGCCGTTTTTGCAAGCCTGCTGTACAATTCTTTCAGTCGGTAGGTGACAAAAGTATTCGTACACCCTTCAAAACAGAAAGACATTTTTCAAATTGGTCCAAACGACGTGAGTTTTTTTTAGGAGCTGGAAGTATTAGTTTACTAAGTAGGTGGCGTGTTTCGTCGTTTTGAAAAAAATTGCAATTGGTCGAAATAGCGAAGAAAATAAAGAAGGTCGTTTTTTCCACTTTTGTGCTTGTAATGAAAATTTCAAAATTCCTTAAGTAGGTAGATTTAAGTAAGTTTTACTAAAATGCTGGTACATAGTAAAGCATCTGGTTTCCTGTAAATGGGTGCTTTCCTCGACATCAGCAATCCACTGCTAATTATTAATGTAAAAGTACATTTTAATCTATACAATCTCATCCACACGCTACTGTCTACAAAATAAGGTTTTCATAGGATGGTATGTTCGAAGGCAGCGGTACGCCCCGTTTCAGGTAAGCGAGCCGTGCGCTGCACTATTGCGAACGGGTTACCATACCACCCGAACCTCCGTATTACTTCAATCAGGTCAAAACATAAAATCGACTGGTCTCGTATCCCCCACAGTCGTGTCATTTATGCCTGCGAAAGAGTTTCTTTAATTGCTTTTGTTTGAACTTCAATAGAGGTTAAGTATACCCAAAAGTGCCTGTTCCATATAATATTATGGTCAGGGGGCTGCCACTCTCATTTACGATTTTGGGACAGTGTTTCGACTGCCACCTAGGCAGTTCCAATTTTTTCGAACTAAAATTCAATATGGCCATGCACTAGTGTTTATGCTAAAAGGTATCGTATCAAACTGGAAACTCCCAGTTGCTTATTATTTGAGGCAGTCAGAGCAACAACGGAGCAACCCACATTAAAAAAAAAATTTGTCCCTATTTTATATGGTTAGTAGAGCCTATTGGAATACGTTATTGCTACTAATTCAATTTCGAAAAAAATGTAGGTTAGTCCGTTGTTGCTCTGACTGCTTTATTTCACAAAATGCAAGACGTCCTCAAATCAGTTGATGCTATGTATCAAAACTGTTGTAAAAGCTTTCGAAGAAACGGAACTTATCATCCTCAGTATGGTTTGTGATCAAAATACAACAAATGTTGCAGCAATTAATAGATTATTACTGGATTCGCAGACTATGTTGGACAGCCATATTGAATTTTAGTTTGACAAAATTGGAACTGCCTAGGTGGCAGTCGAAACACTGTCCCAAAATTGCAAATAAGAGTGGCAGCCCCCTGATTATGGTTCAACGCAATTACAGGGTGTTTTGTCCTCGCCCTAGAGAAAATGAAACCTTGGAATGATTGGTGGACGAAATCAGTATCGTGATACGAGAATTGTCGTGTGAACGGTTCCTATGGAAGCTATAATGATCAATGGAAAATCGGTATGCATCATACACGTATCACGATACATATATCGCCGTGTGGAAAAGCTCTAAAGTTTGCACGTCCTGATGAAACGTACATCCAGCTCGATTTCCCTAACACCCAGCATTCATGCTTCCGATCATACCCTATACTTTACCGCGCAAAATTCAAATAAAAAACTCTTTTTATAACAATCATTAATAATGATCAGTATTATATCGTGTTTGGTATAATTTTTATTGCAAAAACTGCAGCAGGCCATTGGTGGTATTTGTATGGAGATCTAATATTAATTATAGAAATTCCCATTTTCATTACTGAGTGGCCTATTGCTGTCTTTGTCTTTATGACTGTAGGGTCTAGGACCCCCGAAACGCGTGGTGCGAGAACTTCGACCCGAGAACCTTTCACGGTCATAAAAAAGGTCGTCCCTTTCAGCTTTCCGTGATTTCAGGGCTCCGTCTGTCCAATGCCCAAATATCGTTGGCAACCAAATTTTAGTTTCACTGAACGGATAGGGGTTCTACACGGCCATCTGCTGACATCCCTAACACGGACAAGTGTGCGTTGCTCCATTGTAAAGCACGCAAACGATATTTTTTCACACTGATCCTGACGGTCCGGAACTGACGGGTACGGAGAGACCGTCGAATTTCACGGAACTGACAAGTGTGCGCTGCTCCATCCCAAAACAAGCAACCGATACCTTTTACGACCACGAAACTGACACGGAACTGATACGGAACGGATATGTGTGCGCTGCTCCATCCCAAAACAAGCAACCGATACCTTTTACGACCACGAAACTGACACGGAACTGATACGGAACGGATATGTGTGCGCAGACCTTTAGAGAGCCTCTGTGGTTCAAACTACGTAGAAATATCATTTCAATGTAGTACTGAAGGTAAACAAGAAACGGAATTTTTGATTACTAATATTTTATTTATAATTTTACATTGGACATAATTTTACAATGAATTTTATTTATTTATATATTGCATTGCAAAAACCTACAAGAAATACTGCCAACGTCGGTGCCAAGCTTCTACGGAGTTTTGGGTGCGTGGAAAATTGTGCAAATCGTTGTCATATACCGACCACATTTCTGGTGAAAAAAGTGGAGGCCGAATCAGTAATGTTCCATTAGGCCTATGTCTAACACTGCCATTTACATAATATCTATCAAACCATTTTACAATGGCTTCAGCTTCGTAGGGGATTAAAGTTCTTAAATTATTAAACGTGTTTGGAATTTCTGCAGGTTGTAAAAATGCAATACATGGAATACATTTCATTAATGCACTAAATGTCTCATCCGTTCCGTACTTTCTTGTTAGTCCATTTTTTTTAATTTTACGATAGATATTTTGACATAAGCTTTAATTTTTGTGGATGGAAAGACAGATTTGATTGCCTTTATGGCAGCATATTCAAAGTCCGTAACAATAAATTTTGGTTGTAACGATATGCCTAATTCACAACCTAACATGGAAATTTTATCTAATAATAGTTTATAAAGGTTCTGCCGCTTCGATGACAACAGTGCATAAACTAATAACCCGAATTTCTTCATCGTTATTACCATGTATTGTATATAATAAAAGTGGGAACCATTTTAAACGTGCCATCCATCAACCAAGTTTTCATTATCGCTAAAGTTTTCACGTTATCATTTGTTGTGCATAATATTATATTTCCTGCTTCTTCTTTTATGATTCTGACAAAAGGTTTTCCGTCCAAGGTTTTAGACAGTTCATTTGGCAAATTAACTTCATCAATATTTTGTGGTTCTTTGGGCTTATTTTTCATTCGTCTATAGAGTATCTGTTGTTTCAAAGCATTATTGCTGGGAAGATGTGGCTGAATAGATGTTCTTGCAGCTACAGTTACATCTCTAACAATTTTGCACGGTCTTCCATAAGTCCGCTCAGCCAATTCTTTTATCTTATTACAGGCTTGTATCACATGCGATCGCGATGCTTCCGGTGCATGATTATGTTTGGAAGTATCGTGGGCGCGAATAATGTGCTGCCCATTCATATATAATGTATTTGCTGTATCTTTACATTGACAGCAGCCAGCTTTCCTACCACCTCTCTCGCACACCCAGTAATACAAATCATTCCTATTCCTGTTCTTATTGTATATAAAACCATCAACATGAATTTTTATTTTACCCCGATTAGAAGAAAGAATTTGAGCAACTTGATTGGCAACACACTGATTTTCTTCTGATGAATTCATTCCGTTTACTATTCACAAAATATGTAAGCGACAAGCACGTACGAAAGCGAAGCGTATACTGACTGAATGAACAATAAGCCTTATACACAGTAGAAGTCGGTGTCAATGTCGATGAACTGATTGTCGGTGATTTCAACGTGTCAGTAAATAAACATTGTCGGCGAAGTCGGTGTCGGTGAAATCGTGTCGATGAAAACATTGTCGGTGAAATGATTGTCGGTGATTTAAAGGTAACCCCAGGCGGAACCCCGCGCGCGCAAACTACCTGTTCCCGGGTCCCTACGTGAAGGGTATTGGCCGTTTTATATCAGGTATTTATGAAAAGATACTAGCAGGGGCTTGCTGATATCGAGGAAAAGAAGAAGAAGCCAAATACTGCGCAAATCAGTTTTCAACCTTTCTTAAGGGGTCACCCTACCTTGACGGCCTGAAAAGGAGCGCGATATTTGGGATTTTTATTAACAGAAACACTCAAATTATATTAATTGGAAACTTTATGCCTATATTTGTACATATTTAGGCAACATTTAAAAAAAATTTAATTAAAAAAAAACGGTACCTAATATTTTGTAGAGAAGTTATAATTCGCGCTTGGTAATGAGTTTAGTGATCAATCGCGGGATGGCGTCGCAAAGCAGCATTCACGTTGTCGCGTTACGGATCTTTGTCATACGCCGATATACGAATACCACGTGACGCAATTTCTTTCTTCTCGCTGTTCGTTCGGCGTTGCGCAAGTACCGTTTCAAACTCGCGTTATATTATGTCGTTTATTATATGAGTCGTTTATTTCATTTGCCAATTAGTTGCACCTTTTATGTTTTCGTTATATACTTTCTCAACCTTAATATTATTTTGTCTTCAATAAACATTTCTTTGCATTTAAATACTGCGTTAACAAGGTTATAGGCTCAGGACACGTGTTGAGGCTAGAAATTGAAAAAGTTCCATTGTAAGAGTGTAAAAATTACTAGTGTTTCAAAGGCTGGAAAGATAGACCGCCTGAACGGAGACAATTATAGGACATGGAAGTTCGTGGCAAAGATGTACCTTCTGCAAAAGGATCTGTGGCCGTATGTGAATGGCGAAGCAGAAATGAAACGGGAAGCGACGGAAGAAGAAGCGCGACAGTTTAATAGCAGGGTGGAAAAGGCACTTGCGACTATCGCATTGGCCGTCGAAGCTGACCAACAAGTGCATATAGTGGAATGCGTAAGCATGAAACGTTCTTCAGCACGTATACGAGCCGAAATCCAGGCAAAGGATACTGCAACTCAAAAGGGAGTTCGTGAGAGTTCGTCTCAAGGAAAAAGAGACGATGGCTTCGTACTTATCTAGGATAAAAATAATCGCCGATTATTTGCAAGACGTTGGATCGGAGATGAAGGATAAAGATCTGGCCCATGCGATGCTCTTGGGATTACCAGATTCATATGATGCATTAACGTTGTCACTGGCCAACCTAGAAGATGGCAAGTTCGCTTCAAATGAACTCGAGAAAGCATTGCTGAAGGAATATGAGAGGCAGATTTCAAAGGATCAGGACCAGAAGCAAGAAAATAAAAGTGGTGAGGTGTCAGCCTACCAGGTAAATAAGAGCTCTAGTCAGACAGATATTAAGAAAACAGATAAGAAATGTTTTAATTGTGGTAAAGTTGGCCATTTTGTATGGCAGTGTCGAAAGAAAAAGGTAGATGCGAAACAGCAAACACATTCTCATCGGAAAGAATCTTTTATTCTGTCAATAGATGTAAATCACGTCATGCTTGACAATGCTTGGCGAATTTATAGCGCCGCCACGCACCATGTATGCAAAAATAAAGATTGGTTTCAGAATTTCAGACAAATTAGTTCTGAACCGATAGGCACTGCTGAAACCATGATAAAGAAGGATGAATCAACGCTGATAGCCGAAGGAATTGGTGATATAATATTGAATACCAGAGAGAACGGCATGTATTTTGAAATAACCCTCAAGGATGTTTATTACGTTCCCAGGTGTCGTAGATATCTTTTGTCAGTCGCCCAAATAGAGACGAAAGGAAAAAAGATTGTGTTTGAAGAAGGAATATCAAGAATCACAAGCAAGAAGACAAACAAGCTTATCGCCAACGCACGTCGATTGGACAACTTGTATATACTGCAAGGCAATGTGAGGGATCACATGCCAGACGAAAAGCAACTACATCCCACGATATTCAATGAAACAGGAATGTGGTACCACAGGTTTTGTCACATCAATAATAGGAGCATATCAAAGGATGAAGTGGTAAACAACATAAAGGAGCACCTTGAAAGAGTTGAAAATCAGAAGGGACAAAAGGTTAAACGATTTCGATCCGATAATGGGCTCGAGTATTGCAACAAAGTACTTCAAGCGCTGTTTGCAAGTCGAGACACTCCAAATGAATGGGGTAACCGAGTGAGCGAACCGGACTCTGCTTGATAGGACGGGATCGATGTTGCTTTCGGCGAAACTACCTCAGCCTTTTTGGGCCGAAACAGTAGCGACAGCCGCGTACGTGAGGAGTAGGATCGTCCACAGCAATCTGGAAAGCGGAGTCCCGGAGGGAATTTGGACCGAAAGGCAACCAAGCGTCAAACATTTAAAAGTCTTCGGATGCTTAGCTTACGCTCATCTTCCTAGTCAGGGCTGAAGAAAAATGGATCCTCGAGCTCGGACTTGCATATTTGTAGGATACTCAAACAGGACGAGACGGTATCAATTATGGGCCCCGACAATAAGGGACATAATACACACCAAGCACGTGAGATTTGACAAAAGTAAGGTGGGTTTCGAATATCTGAACGGAAACACTACATCCTGCGACTTTCAATTCCAGAATATAAAGGGAGGAAACTCGACAGAAGAGCCGATAAATTTAGATGCGCAGCCCGGAGAATCATCGGACGAACAGTCAGAAGCAAGTGACGAAGAAATCGAACCCAAGAAGCCAGCGAGTAAAGAAGAATCCAACGACGAAGACGAAGCGGCAAAGGCGAATATAGTGGGGTCTACGGGAACTGTCAGAAAGGTAGGGAGGCCTAAGAAACAGATTAGGAATCCATACGGTCGAAAGGGAAAGCCAAAGGAGGCAGTCGAATTAAATTTAAAGAAAGTGGAAGAACCCACCAGCCTGAGGGAGGTCCTTTCTTTACCACAAGCGGACCGTTGGGAATCCGCGATTCACGACGAGATCGAGAATTTGAAACGACTAAAGACGTGGGAGGAAGCTGGGGTACCACGAGGAAAGATATGCATAGGGAGCAGATAGGTATTCAAGGTGAAGGCGAACGAAAATGGACAGACTGTCCGATACAAGGCAAGACTTGTGGCACAAGGCTTCGGGCAGAAACAAGGGACCGACTACGACAAGACCTACGCTCCCGTGGTCAGGTTTGGAGTAGTGAGATACTTGTCCCCCTCTTGGGTCGGCCACCTTGACGTGGTGAGGGGGCTCCGGGAAAGCGGCTATGTTCCCCTTCGGTCGTGCCGGTGGTGACTTTTCTTCACCACCGCGCCAGGGGTGACTCGGTCACCACGTTGCGGCCGGACGGGGGATGCTGCCTTCCTGGCTAAGAGTCGACCAAACAACCGCCCCCTCCCGAGGGGCGCGCGCGTGTGTCTTGAGTGAGGCGTTGGGGTTGGGTCCGTGTTGGGTGTGGGTGGGGTGCGCGCGGGCGCGAGTGGTCGGGTAGCCCCGATCCGCGGATCTCTCTCGGGACGGTTGCAGTCGGTCTGGCCTCCCCGAGGCTTTTGAGTGGCTCCTTTGGGGCAGAGTTGGGCAAAAAATTATTTTAAATAAAAAATTGTGTTCGAATAAAAGACAGAAAATTTATTCGAAAATCAGCGAATAAAAATTTCCAGAATTATTTATTATTTGAAGCGTCATAAATAAAATTTCGAATCGACGGGAATTTATCCGAGGATCCATAAATAAAATTTTGAATCGACGGGAATTCATCGGAAGCGCATAAATAAAATTTTGTAGCGATAGGAATTCATCCGTAGCTTCGGCCAATTTTCTCACTTTCATTTATATTTGTAGCGGAGAAGCATAAATAACTCTGGGCGTGGCTTGGAGGCCCTCGGGCCTCAAGCGCCTTGCTCGAAGCCGCCGGGTCCTCGAGGCGAGCGACATTGTATCGTTGACCCGTCTAATCTGCAGCGCGGAGTTAGGTAATCGGCGACGTGTCATCGATTATACAGAAACGGAATTTCTTTATTTTTCAGCGTATCAATATGAAAGTGACACTAATGGATTCCTTGCATTCTCCCGATTAAATTGATAAAAAAAATATTTAAATCGGGCTAGTTTTAACGAAACGGGCTTTCAATCCTGCAAATTAATTTAATGCGTAATATCGTCCCAGATCTTAACACGGTTAGATAAGCGTGTCTACACTTTCAACTGCAATATTGACAATACCTTCGATTCTACGGCCTAGAATATTTGCTCCATATTGCGATGTTCTTAACCAGAGTTTCGCATCGATAGCAACTACTTAGTTACAATTAATGAGTTGTGCATGATTTTAATGACGCATAATTTAATTGCATGTTAGAAACTGAATTACTAATTGTAACTAAAAAAATACTTTACGACGTATAACACGAATTTCACGATTTAAGACAGTTCCAATTTCATCGAATGAGATTGGTTGCGTTAATCGCGCGTATGGGGTATGTAGGGAAATAGGCAAAGAGAGGGAGAGGGAGAGGGGGAGAGAGAGAGAGAAAGACAAGGAGAATCGGCAAAAAGAATTTACCGATTGTGCCAAGAAGTAATTACATGCAGAGTACCACGAGTTTCATTATACATCTTTAATATTTTTTTTCAACAATTGTACATAGGGAAAGATGACAACAGACGATTCGTACATTCTTTTCCGTTAATATTAGGATTATTAGGTCGGTGCAGACGTTCGTTCGCTTACAGGATTGAAAGCCCGTTTCGTTAAAACTGGCCCGATTTAAATATTTTTTTTATTATTTTAATCGGGAGAATGCAAGGAATCCATTGGTGTCACTTTCATATTGATACGCTGAAAAATAAAGAAATTCCGTTTCTGTATAATCGATGACACGTCGCCGAGTATCTAACTCCGCGCTGCAGATTAGACGGGTCAACGATACAATGTCGCTCGCCTCGAGGACCCGGTGGCTTCGAGCAAGGCGCTTGAGGCCGGAGGGCCTCCAAGCCACGCCCAGAGTTATTTATGCTTCTCCGCTACAAATATAAATGAAAGTGAGAAAATTGGCCGAAGCTACGGATGAATTCCTATCGCTACAAAATTTTATTTATGCGCTTCCGATGAATTCCCGTCGATTCAAAATTTTATTTATGGATCCTCGGATAAATTCCCGTCGATTCGAAATTTTATTTATGGCGCTTCAAATAATAAATAATTCTGGGTGATTTTTATTTATGACATATACAGATAAAGTCTCTTTTATTTAAAAAGTTATTTAGATAATTTTTTATTTAAATAATGCCCATCTCTGCTTTGGGAACGGGACGCCCGGACCCGGGGAGCGTGCCGCGACTTGCTCTAGCGATCCGCACCGGTAACGTTGGCCCTCGACCCTCCCAGCTCGCGCGCCGATCCGCGTGGTGCCTAGCCCGGGCCTGGTGCGGGCTCGGCTCTGTTTCCGCCCCTGCTGGGGTGCGCGTGCGCGTCTTTCATCTCTCCGGGTGGGTTTGCCTGGGTGGGGGCGGCCCTGTACTGGGCTTGGGGTCCGCAGTCTTCGCACTGGGGCGGTGTGCGTACCGCGATATGGGGGGGGGGCAGGGAGTCCCTCGGCTATAGAGGGCCCCTGGGAGCGGCCAAATAGTGTCGCTCCCAGTCGCGATCGATCGCGCGCGGGGCGAGTTCGGCAGTTGGGCTGCCCTTATGGCATAGCCAGCCGCTCGCCCGGGGGCTAGCCGGGTTTTGACCTTCGGGTCCCCGGCCGGTGTGTAAGCCCCCCGGGGTTTGCGGTGTTTGGGCACCCTTCTGGCTAGCCGACCGCCCTCGCCCGGCGTTCGTTCCCTACGAGGTCGACGCCGGGAGGCGCACTTCGACGCGCATTCGGCGCGCGATCGATCGCGGGGTCGTGGGGTGGCGGTGCCGGGGGGCACCACGCGCCCTAGTAGCAGCGATCCAGAATGTGGCGGCGTGTGGTCCGTCGCGCGTCGCCTGGGAGATGGGTGGGTTCGACTCCCACCCAGGGAAGACCCTGAAGCAGGGCTTGTGCGCGGGGTCGTCTTTTGCGTCTGGAGGAGGGCAGCGAATGAATCGCTAGTTTGCTCTTGCGTCAAGTCCCTCCTCCTTGCGCGGCGGCTCCGCGCCTGAGGAAGACCACCGTGGAGGTATTAGTCGGTTCGAGCCCCACAGACCCCCTGTCCGCCCGCGGAGGATATCCGTGGGGTTAGTAAGTAAAAAAAAAAAAAAAAAAAAAAAAAAAAAGTGAGATACTTGTTGGAGATGGCGCGCGAGATGACCCGGGGCCGGGGGAGGCCGTGCGGCGACTTAGTTGTGTAAGTCGCCCCCCTCCCCCGATTAAAAGGCCCCGGGTCATCTCGAGACTTGGGACAGATTTCCTTTTTCCTGGGAATTGGAGTGCACCAGAAGGAGGATGCAATCCTATTAACTCAAAGGGCCTACATTCAGTCGTTATTGAAGAAGTATGCAATGCTGGACTGCCGACCAGCGCACAAACCACTTGAACCGGGAATCAAACTCACCAAGGAAGACTGTCCTACTACCGATGAAGAAAAAAGGGAGATGCGGAATACGCCTTACCGGGAGCTCATAGGCTCACTCATGTATCTTGCGCAGAACACGAGGCCAGACATTGCCTATGCGGTGACCAAGATAGCGCAGTTCTCCACTAATCCGGGAAGAGTCCATTGGACAGCGACAAAAAGAGTACTGAGGTAGCTTAGCGGGACGTCCGAACTAGGACTAAGGTATGAAAGAGGAGAGCCCGCCCTAGAACTATGGATCGACGCGGATTGGGTCGGAGACCTCGATGACAGGCACTCCTTCAGTGGCTCAGTGGTCGCCCTGGGGGGAAACATAGTAGATTGGAAGGCGTCGAAACAGAAGTGTATATCCACCTCTACCACGGAGGCAGAGTACGTGACTCTGTCGGCGGCAGCGAAGGACGCATTCTGGGCAAAGCGGTTCATCAAAGAGTTGGAGCTGGGAAAATCGATCAAGACATCCTATACCAGGCTTGCCCCATCGGGTGCAAATAACTCCTGAAGTTCTGGGACCCGGGTAACAGCCGAGCGCGGGACTGTTACGTCGCTAACCACAGCATGGGTTGCGGGAGAACTGCATGAGTGTGCGGCCGTCCATGCAGGCTCGTACCACGAGTCTACTGCTTGGATTCGAAACCCTCCTTGCGATTTTAGGCGCCGAGTCAGGAGTCAAGCGTGGAGCTATTCGTTGCTCAGTTCCACGCTCGGCGATGCTTTTGTTTGCTACTGTGGGCATTTGGTATGATTTGAATTGTACCGTCCTCAATGTGCGAATGATAATAAGGAACCCCGAGATGATGCATATTGTTTGGGATTGGCCCAAAGGCCACAGGCCAAGCCGGTGCGGATTCGCTGCCGATTCCGCGCGCGGTTCGAAACGGCTAACGCGACTAAGTCGCGGTATGCACGATCGCGGTGATGAGATCGGTCGGGCCATCTGTTGACGCACACCTCAGCTAATTAGACAGCTCTCTCGCTTCACCGTGGGACCGGCTTTGTTTCGCCGGTGCGGCTCTCGTCTTGCTCAGGGCGAACAGCTGTTGGGTGGGGTGCTGACGTCACAGAATTCGGCGAAACGGCCCGATCCATCACCGCGATCGATCTCTCTTCTAAGAATCGTCGACTAGACAAGTACTTCTCTTGTATCTCGCGTGCTTGCGCATTGCTGGATCTACTCGGATCAGTCATTATTTCTCGCGCGCTTTCGCGTTATTGTAAATAGACTCAGTGTTCTTTGTTACGGTAAAAAGACCTAAGTGTAATTTATTGTGCAACGTCTTGTAAATACAAAGTGTCCGTGACCTTAGTTTAAACCTAACGGCTATCTTTAACGACTATACTTATCGGCTATTCTTAGAAGACTATCGTATACGCTAAATTAATCCTAATGCTTAATCTAATTCGCGAGCGCTCGAAGCTTCGACGTTTCGCTACTGAACACATATGTATAAGAAGCAACAAAATTGAAATTATAGGAACGTATCTAATATAAAATTTCACAGAAACATAACATATTTAGAATGTTATTACTATATAAATAAATAAGTCGCAAAGAAAAACAACAAAATCGTATTTAACGATATACAGGGTGTCCCACCTAAGACTGGACAGCCGGTTTTCTCCTAAACTATTGGAGATAAAAATATAAAAAAAATAGGGAATTGCATGGTTCGAGGGGGCCAATTAATTAGCGCGAACGAATTTTTTTTATCGATTATTATTTTAAAAGATACGATGGTCAAGTTCGGTTTTTCAAATGGAACTATTTTTTTTGAACACCTGAGTTGATAGTGCGTTCCAAGACAAATTCAATAAGCTTTAATGTATACACTTTATTTTCACTGGTTTTTAAGATATTGCGCTTGCAAATTTACTGATTTTCACTGGAAGAAAACTGTCTGGTATAGCACGGACCGGGGACGGTTTTACTGGCGTCACGGGTGGCACTGCCTGTTGAAATAGATACCTACCTGCCAAAGGTCTACGCCAGGAATGGCAGGCCCAAAGGCTGGACAATTCTTTTCCGCCAGAAATGCTACTTAGGTAGGTAAGGAAAGTAGAGACATGATGGGGAAGCTAAGGAAAAATGCAATTGAAGTGGTGATTATTGCTATTAATTAAGTCTTTATTACTCCAAATACAACTATAAGTTAATGATTTAACATTTTTTACACACTTTGGACTATCTGAGGTCAGGCGTCTAAGTGATTAAACTTTACAAAACAGATGGGAAAAAACCGTCCTCCCCCACTCGCTTTCGCCAGCGACCACACTATTATAACACAGTGGCTTCCTAATGATGTATTTGTCACGTGCCTAGCGTCTTTTAATTAGGGATTAGGGAGATGCCCCATCTTACCTCGCTACCCCGTCATACTTGTCATACGAAACAAGCCGCGATCCACGAGCCGTCTGATCGGTCATGGCTCCGCTCGCCCGGGCTCGCCAAGCCGACTTGACGAGCTAGACGAGCCGAGCTAATTCGCGGTGCCAGGAGCAGTCTGATTCCAACTGGAGAGTAGTCGGGTCACACACTGCACAAATGATACAAGGTGATTCTGAAGCTACGCCCGTCGAAGGATGCGGCCTGGTACCCCGTGGCGAGGACAGCCCTTCGCTGTGCCTCACCCGATTTTTATGGCTTTTTCCGGAAAAAGGTATGAATCCTGGGCCGAACGTAGCGAATTGAAGTCGACCCTCCGCAGTCGAGGGTGAAATATCAATTATAGCGTATTAAGAAATTCTTTTCTTCATCGTATCGAAAGGGAAGTGACGCCAATGGATTCCTTATCTTTTTCTGATGAAAATCATACTGTTGCGAACACCCCTTGGATGGGAACCCAAGGCTCACTGGTGCTCGCGAGCGGGACAAGAGACAGCGAGAAGAAGGCGATCGGATCGATCGCCTGTCAAGCTGTCATTCGAGAGTCAGCCGCCATTACTAGCAGACGTATCGAAACCCGCATTTCCCTGCACTAGAGATTATATTCCATTACTGTTCTTGTTCATGTTCTGTTACTGTTGTCATTCATTAAACCGTTATGCCGTATACAAAACGTAACAATACCAAATGTCATACAAATCGGACTACTTTGACACAAGCTATTTGTATTCCCTATGTAAAAGTTGTCCGATTTACACGACATTTGTAATGATTTTCATCGGAAAACCCCAAGGAATCCATCGGCGACACTTCCATATCCATACGATAAGGAATAAAGAATTATTTTATTTCCTAAACAAATACAGGGTAATTATGGACCTACGCCCGTCAAGGAGATGCGGCGGCCTGGTACCCCGTGGCGAGGATAACACCCCGCAGTGCCCATCGAATTTTATGGCTTTAGACCCTTGAAGGGGTTTGAATACCATTAAAATCTGAGGAATGTCTAGGGTTTCCGCATTTCACTTCAGATCTTTTCAAAAACGACACCCTTCGATTTCTTATGTTCCGCCGATGCAATTGACACCAAGAACGACATAATTCGTACCATAATGAAGGAAATTAAAAATTCATTTCCATAATCTCAAGCTAATTTCGTTAATAATAGTCCGATTTGCATGATATTTGGTATGATTTTCATCAGAAAAACATAAGGAATCCATTTGTGTCACTTTCCTTTCGATATGATGAAGAAAATAATTTCTTAATACGCTATAATGGATATTTCACCCTGGACTACGGGGGCTCGACCTTAATTCGCTACGTTCGGCCCAGGATTCATACCTTTTTCCGGAAAAAGCCATAAAAATCGGGTGAGGCACAGCGAAGGGCTGTCCTCTCCACGGGGTACCAGGCCGTCGCATCTCCTTGGCGGGCGTTGCTCCATAATTACCCTGCATCTGTTTAAGAAATAAAATAATTCTTTATTCTTTATTGTATGGATATGGAAGTGTCGCCGATGGATTCCTTGGGGTTTTCCGATGAAAATCATGCCAAGTGTCGTGGAAAGCGGACAACTCTTACATAAGGAATACAAATGGCTTGTGTCAAAGTAGTGCGATTTGTATGACATTTGGTATGATTTTCATCAGAAAAACATAAGGAATCCATTGGCGTCACTTCCCTTTCGATACGATGAAGAAAAGAATTTCTTAATACGCTATAATTGATATTTCACCCTCGACTGCGGAGGATCGACTTCAATTCGCTACGTTCGGCCCAGGATTCATACCTTTTTCCGGAAAAAGCCATAAAAATCGGGTGAGGCACAGCGAAGGGCTGTTCTCGCCACGGGGTACCAGGCCGCATCCTTCGACGGGCGTAGCTTCAGAATCACCTTGTATCATTTGTGCAGTGTGTGACCCGACTACTCTCCAGGTGGAATCAGACTGCTCCTGGCACCGCGAACTAGCTCGGCTCGTCTAGCTCGTCAAGTCGGCTTGGCGAGCCCGGGCGAACGGAGCCATGACCGATCAGACGGCTCGTGGATCGCGGCTTGTTTCGTATGACAAGTATGACGGGGTAGCGAGGTAAGATGGGGCATCTCCCTAATCCCTAATTAAAAGACGCTAGGCACGTGACAAATACATCATTAGGAAGCCACTGTGTTATAATAGTGTGGTCGCTGGCGAAAGCGAGTGGGGGAGGACGGTTTTTTCCCATCTGTTTTGTAAAGTTTAATCACTTAGACGCCTGACCTCAGATAGTCCAAAGTGTGTAAAAAATGTTAAATCATTAACTTATAGTTGTATTTGGAGTAATAAAGCCTTAATTAATAGCAATAATCACCACTTCAATTGCATTTTTCCTTAGCTTCCCCATCATGTCTCTACTTTCCTTACCTACCTAAGTAGCATTTCTGGCGGAAAAGAATTGTCCAGCCTTTGGGCCTGCCATTCCTGGCGTAGACCTTTGGCAGGTAGGTATCTATTTCAACAGGCAGTGCCACCCGTGACGCCAGTAAGACCGTCCCCGGTCCGTGCTATACCAGACAGTTTTCTTCCAGTGAAAATCAGTACATTTGCAAGCGCAATATCTTAAAAACCAGTGAAAATAAAGTGTATACATTAAAGCTTATTGAATTTGTCTTGGAACGCACTATCAACTCAGGTGTTCAAAAAAAATAGTTCCATTTGAAAAACCGAACTTGACCATCGTATCTTTTAAAATAATAATCGATAAAAAAATTCGTTCGCGCTAATTAATTGGCCCCCTCGAACCATGCAATTCCCTAATTTTTTTATATTTTTATCTCCAATAGTTTAGGAGAAAACCGGCTGTCCAATCTTAGGTGGGACACCCTGTATTATATTTGTCTAGTGTTCATCATTGCATTTAGTGATCGTTGCAAGCGCAAAATTATATACATAATGAATGTGTATGTACATTAGCGTCATACGAGGAATTAACAAAAATTTTTGTGTGGTGAACTAATGAACCAATAATAATAATATATACATATATATATGCAGGAGCTGTACATCTGAAAGGCACCAGTTGCCGAACGAGATGAAACTTGGTGGGGTTTTGCGAAGGGTGTGGAAAGACCCCAAATATAAAATTTCAGCTTCGGGAATTAATGCGTTCAAAAGATGCAGGGGTAATTGTGCACAAAAGGGTACATCACACCTTACCGATTTCGATGAAATTTAAATGTGTTGTAAACCTCGATATTCTGAACAACTATTTCCTATTCACAAAAACTTTAGTAAACTTTTCCGCGTGGATTTGAACGGATTTTTTTAAGTGTTTTACCACGGTCACCCCTCTTAACAGTATTTCTGATGACTTATTTCGACACAACGCATTCCACTTTCCAAGCTGTCCCGGCTATTATATTGGTTGGGGCTAGATTAGTCCGGGGAGAGGGGGCAGCGGTCGCGCCCCGCTTGCGAGCGCGTAAAGCATGATAGCGAACCGATGTGAGTTTGGAGATGCTAAAAATGAGACTGTGGTTAAAAATATCGCGCGGCGGCTTGCAACAATTGTTTCTTTTTTGTCGTGGCCGAAAACAAACATAAATGTTACATGCTGCATGTCGCGCACAGCAATTACAGCTCCCCCAAAGTAACTGAATGATCCAAACGTGTGAACTCCCGAAGTTAAAATTTTATATTTGGGGTCCTTTCCGATTCTTCAAAACACCCCTGAAGTTTCATCTCGATCGGCAATCGGTGCCTTTCGGAGCCATATCTCATGCAGGTAATGCACATCATTGCACATATTGATACTACAACTACAAAATTAGATACATAACTGCGATACACGTATAATTCAAGAGGAATACAAAGTGGGGTACGTAAGAATAGTTCCACTTGCATAATCGATTGTACATATATAATATCTGCAATATGTATGGATTTAAAATATATCATGTCGTATTGTTTCCTTATCGGTACGTTTTACTATGTGTTGTCGTGTTTGCTTGCCTAAACGCGTTATGTTGGGGACCAAATTCCATGTGCACATGGGGCATGGCAACCTGCCGCATTCATAAAACCAGAAATTTCCTGTCGAAGATGGAAGAACCGATTAAGAATTCTTCTGTCTTCTTTCTTGACATCAGTCATTTTTTCCAGATTGTCTGTGAATTTTGGAGTAGGGATGAAAGCTCGTTCGATAAACACATGTTTCTTAAAAACTACGTACACTCAGCTCAAACGATTGTGGCCGTTCGAGATTCGATTGCATTCGAGCTTACTAGGGCTGGCTTTTTTGCTTCGCTAACATTCTACAGAATTTCATGAATATAGTGCGGGCACTGCCAAGCCACAGGTTCCTGTCTAGAACACTTCTAATTCATGATGAAACACCACTGTGGCGGCATTTGCCTATGATTGTCATAATTATATAAATCTGCGCGATCGGCTCTGTTCACGATGCTGTAGCGTAAATGACGCCAAAAATAAATGTCAAATGACTTTTATTACAATGAACCTAAAAAATAATCAATAATTTTGAGACTGTAAACGTTAAATTTGTAATGTCCAAAATAAATAAATCAATGGATTTATAATGGAAGACACAAATAAATAGAGCGGGATGGTGGGGTAATAAAGAATAGAATGGAAACGAATGTTATATATTTCGTAGAGATGGCAAGGGTTAGGAAACCAGAATACTGAGATGTATAAAGTCTTGTGGTATTTTATTCCTAGCAGTCCTCATAGATTAAAATCTAAGACGCTCATTATTAGTGGAAATGTGTAGATCAAAGAAATACGCATTTACTTCAAAATCTACTATCCGTTATTTTATGTTAACAACGGGAAAATAAACATAACCGCAGCAATGTAAATTAACTTTTGTGACGGGACTGCGCGAACGTGTCTTATATTAGATGGCGTCACAGTAATGTTTCCTCACGAAATAGAAGTGCTCTAGATGGGAACCTGTGGCTTGGCAGTGCCCGCACCATATTCATGAAATTTTGTAGAATGTTAGCGAAGCAAAAAAGCCAGCCCTAGTAAGCTCGAATGCAATCGAATCTCGAACGGCCACAATCGTTTGAGCTGAGTGTACCTGGTACCGCTGTGCCTTCTTGGAGGTGGAAGGGAATAGTCAATAAACTGTCGGTGTTGGAACCGTTACCGTCGCGCGAAAATTAATATGACCGGTTGCAGCCCACCCTTAAGTAATAAAGTTTTAAACCGAGTTGGCCTGTAGGGCTGTAGGCCAGTGTAGGCCATGATGACAAAAATGCAGTAGGAATATGGGCTTCGAAGTGGTTAAAGTTAATTTGAAGCACATTGGCTGCTGACAGATCTGTTGGCTTTACGAGTTTATTGCTGCCACGTGTATTTTGATGAATTCGGTGCATTTAGTTACGAGACACTAAATAAAATCGTACAAATCGTAAGAAGGTGTTTTTCAGATACTCTTAATTAATAACTTTATTACGATAATTGTTATCTCGCTCGCTAGCTCACAATATCGTTGGAACATTCACGACCGCGAGGCGACGCCCCACTCATAACCCACTCATAGAAGGTGGAACACAGGTGCACCCGCATACATGTAACATACTTATAAATGGTATCTATTTTAATCACATTAAGCATTTTTTATGTATTCACATGAAATTTATGCAAAAATCACCACTGCAGCACAGATTTTAAGTTACTGTATCTCTCGGATGAATAGGTACACCGTGGCCCAATATGGAATATTTAGGACTGCGAACTCCGCAGAGTTAATGATTTATTGCCAGATGACGATTTTATTTCTTGTCTCGTAACTAAATCCAACGAAATCGTCATAAAACACGTAGCAGCAATAAACTCATAAAGCCAACAGATCTATCAGCAGCCAATGTCCTTCAAATTAATTTTAACAACTTCGAAGCCCATATTTCTCCTGCATTTTGTCATCATGGCCTACACTGGCCTACAGCCCTACAGGCCAACTCGGTTTAGAACTTTATTACTTAAGGGGTAACACCACTGTAACAGCATGAAAAAAAGCGTTTTTCTGGCAATTTTTCTTGGATGGAAGGAAAGGTGATAGAATAACAATACTGCAGGAAGTTATTAAGCATATATTATGTTATTAAAAAAAAAAATGGTTATTGAAAAATATTACAAAATGGCGGCACTGAAGCCATTCTCGTGAAGCATGTTGAAATTTTAGTGCTCTGCGGCACGCAGTGTAGCTGGTGCAAATTTGAATCTAAAAAATGGAAAAAAATTCTCTCAAATCTACAGGTTTATAGCTAGAGAAATACGTACGGGATTTTAAAAATATCGATTTTTGTGCGATTGGTGAGTATTTGAATAAAAAACGTTCAATTTTCTTCAAAAAGAGGGCAATCATTTGTTAATAACTAATGTTTAAATTAACTTATCGAAAATCCCGTACGTATTTCTCTTCAAAATGTTATTTTAAAGATATAGTTAAAATTTCGAATGAAAAGAATGAAAATTATTGGAGTTATGCTGCGTGCCGTGTTGAAAAGTCGTGTTTCGAGAAAAACGTTGCCGCTAACATACTTTTATTTGGAAATGCTTCTAACTGAACATAAAAAAAAACTTTCTAACGACATCCATTGTGTATTAGAGAAGTTAGAAATCAAAAGGTAGGACATTAATTAGGTTCTACCTTCCCAGCAGGGATTAATTGAACGCCAGTAGTTGTTTCGAAGCAGTTCGATGCGCTTGGGGAAGAGCTCGAAATTTCAAGGAAACAAATTTGTTTCAAGTAATACAGTTTTTGCCCCATATTCTAAAGGGTTCAAAGCATATTTTAAGCCAATAAAAAAAAAAAAATTTCCGAAAAATTTACAGTGGTGTTACCACTTAAGGGTGGGCTGCAACCGGTCATATTAATTTTCGCGCGAAGGTAACGGTTCCAACACCGACAGTTTATTGACCATTCCCTTCCACCCCCAAGAAGGCAAAGAGGTACCGGGTACGTAGTTTTTAAGAAACATGTGGTCATCCAACGAGCTTTCATCCCTACTCCAAAATTCACAGACATTCTGGAAAAGATTGACGAACGTCACTTTGGAAAAAGCTCCTCAAGTGGCAAGACGTTGGAGGAAATATTTTAACACGTATACATACAACGCGAAGTCATCCTTCGTAGTATATTGTGCCAGTGTACCCCATCGCTTCGCTGTCAAGTGCAATCATTACGATTACACAACATATAGTGTTGTGAAAAGTTACTTTAAAAAAAAAACGGCTTCAACTTCAGTAAGTGGGAGTCCAAGGATTGTGAAGCCCATAAAGAGCATATGGGAGGAACTGTTCCTCGTTAGGGAACATAGAGGTACCGCCATATGCCTTGTGTGTTGCACGAAATTTAGTTGCGTTAGAAAATTTAGTGTCAAAGGACACTACGATATTCGTCACGCCATGGACCATAAAAATTTGACGGGTCGATGACGCAAACAGAAAATCATTCATTGAAAGAAAGCCTGAGACAATGTGAGGGAGATTCATTGGACGAGGTAAGTTATTTTTCATCTTACGGATCATTCCATGTTAGATCGACCATTTCTTACGTGAAAACTACACTCCGCGTCAAAATTAAGGGAACACTATAATTTCACAAAATTTTGGTTATATTCAAATGGCTGTATCTCTGCGAAAAATGGTCGCAAAAAATATTTAAAAAACGCATTTTAAAGCTTGAAGTTTCTAGTTTCTGAATCAAGTACTCAATTTTTTTCTTCGTCCATTATGATAGTGTTTTATCAAGATGAATCGCAGGAAACGAAGTTTCAGAAATTTTTGTCTAGTTTGGACGTATGCACGGGCCAAAAAAATTTTTATCAGATAAATCCAATGGAGGGCTCTTATAGAGCAAATATTTCTTTTTAATCTCGGTTTTTTTATTTTGCCGTATGATATTTATTGACCGAGTTATTCGCTATCAAAGCGAAAAAGGAACTTTCTACTTTAAACGCCTATAACTTGCTAACGCATGATCGTAGAACATTGTTCATGAGTGTTCTGGAAAGCTAAGACAGTTCCCTTTCAGAACCTTTAGTTGACAATTCAATGAGATTTTTTTAACCGTATTAAATTCATTTTAAAATGATCCCAAAAATTGCATATTTACCATTTTCTAGAAAACATGATGCCACTTCAAGGATAATCATGGAATCATTCAATTGTCCACGTTTTTTCTGAGGTGAAATTACCCCTTAAACACTGTGCAAAAGGCCGGACCGATCAGACTTTTTTTTCCGTATCTCCTCGATGGTCAAACATGCGATACAGTCTGAAAAATTGAAGGATCACCTGTTTTACGTTATGTTTCTCTGTAAAACCCTTCCTTTTGTTCTCGCGGCTTTAGAACACTTGTTGCACGTTTTTTTTGTTAGTTCAACGTCATTTTAGTAAAAAAAGATTTAAAAAATTTACAAAAAAATTATACTCAAACTCTTCGCAATGACGAAAACTGTACTTCAATAACTGGCATTAGCACCATCCAAAGCGCGCCACGAGTTGGCGCATGCGCGATCGGACCTTTGCCTCGTTGCGCATGCGCCAACATAGCAAGACGAGACGCCGCGCCACAGCTACTCACGCTACAACTTGCGAAATTAAATTAGACTTTTAGCGAACTTCCTTTTTTGCATCGAGTTATGCCCCGGCGTCACCTAACTGAGTTCGAAGTCGTTAGGCTTGTGACTCTGTTGGAGGAGGGTAACAGCCAGTAACACGTTGCCAATTCCTTTGGTGTTAGTCCGTCGGTTGTCAACCGTCTGTATGCTCGATTTCGAGAGACTGGACTGTACTCTCGCAGAACAGGGCAAGGGCGCAGACGTGCGACAAGTTCTCGAGAGGATAGAAGGATTACGCGACATGCTCTTCGGGAGCCAATCGTCACTACACGCGTTATTGCGGGACAATTTATGAACCGCAGACATAATCCGCCACGTCCGATCTCCAATAGTACTATCAAACGTCGATTGAGGGACGTTGGCTTGCGTTCAAGGCGTCCAGTGCGAGTCCCGTTGCTCACTCGCACACATCAACGGCAGCGTTTGGCATACGCTCGCCATTACGTGCACTGGGGCCAGCGACAATGGGCAAATGTCCTTTTTACTGACGAGTCCCGATTTTGCCTCCATGGGAATGATCGACGGGTTCGGGTCTGGCGTCGTCGTGGTGAACGCCATACTGCCAACCATACAAGGCCGGTTGTTGCGTTCAATGGTGGATCAGTTATGGTTTGGGCCGGGGTAACGCGGTACTCACGTACCCCATTAATTGTGCTCCCACCTGGTGGGCTGACCGCTGCGCGGTACGTGGACGAGATTCTGCGCCCCGTTGTACTCCCCCTGCGTCAACGTATGGGGAACCGCTTCGTCCTTATGCAAGATAATGCAAGGGCGCATACGGCACGCCATACGCTACGATTTCTGCGGCAAACTCGGACATCAGTTCTTGGCCATCCAGCAGTGAGCCCAGATCTGAATCCGATTGAGCACGTTTGGGACATTCTTGGGAGACGTTTGCGACAACAGTACCCGAACCTGGCGAATTAGGGACAATTAGCAGACGCCCTCCGCCAAATTTGGTAGAGAATTCCCCAAAGGCAAATCCGCAATTGCATTAACATGCGCAACCGATTGAGGGAAGTCCTCATGCGGAGAGGGGGCAACACACATTATTAGACCACACATAAATACACACAGCCATACACAACGCACGCACGTGCTCTCATACACACACGCATCGGAGCATACAGACGGTTGACAACCGACGGACTAACACCAAAGGAATTGGCAACGTGTTACTGGCTGTTACCCTCCTCCAACAGAGTCACAAGCCTAACGACTTCGAACTCAGTTAGGTGACGCCGGGGCATAACTCGATGCAAAAAAGGAATTTCGCTAAAAGTCTAATTTAATTTCGCAAGTTGTAGCGTGAGTAGCTGTGGCGCGGCGTCTCGTCTTGCTGTGTTGGCGCATGCGCAACGAGGCAAAGGTCCGATCGCGCATGCGCCAACTCGTGGCGCGCTTTGGATGGTGCTAATGCCAGTTATTGAAGTACAGTTTTCGTCATTGCGAAGAGTTTGAGTATAATTTTTTTGTAAATTTTTTAAATCTTTTTTTACTAAAATGACGTTGAACTAACAAAAAAAACGTGCAACAAGTGTTCTAAAGCCGCGAGAACAAAAGGAAGGGTTTTACAGAGAAACATAACGTAAAACAGGTGATCCTTCAATTTTTCAGACTGTATCGCATGTTTGACCATCGAGGAGATACGGAAAAAAAAGTCTGATCGGTCCGGCCTTTTGCACAGTGTTTAAGGGGTAATTTCACCTCAGAAAAAACGTGGACAATTGAATGATTCCATGATTATCCTTGAAGTGGCATCATGTTTTCTAGAAAATGGTAAATATGCAATTTTTGGGATCATTTTAAAATGAATTTAATTCGGTTAAAAAAGTCTCATTGAATTGCCAACTAAAGGTTCTGAAAGGAAACTGTCTTAGCTTTCCAAAACACTCATGAACAATGTTCTACGATCATGCGTTAGCAAGTTATAGGCGTTTAAAGTAGAAAGTTCCTTTTTCGCTTTGATAGCGAATAACTCGGTCTGTAAAAATCATACAGCAAAATAATAAAACCGAAATTAAAGAGAAATGTTTGCTCTATAAGAGCTCTCCATTGGATTTATCTGAAAAAAATTTTTTGGCCCGTGCATACGTCCAAACTAAGGTCGGTATCATATATATTGGCCGGTGAGTTTCGTGAGGGGTATTCGCCCACCACACAGTTTGCCTACCTCGGTGCTCCTTTTCTCAACGTTTTCTGACTCGCTCTCGTCCCATCTCGCTCTCGCCTTCGCAGAACAAGAGTGAGCCAGAAATGGTGGGGATAGTGCCAAGCTTCTGGGGTGTAGACCAAACCGAGTTGTCAGCGTAGAAATACACACATCAGAATAGGTGTGCGTTAGCTACGAAAAAATTCAGGAGCTTTATTGGTCAGAATATTGATACTTTCTCGATAACTTCATCTCGTATTGGTCTACGCATAGCTCCGTAACGCACACAACTATTACGGTAAGAATAAATAACAGCCAAACGGCTACGTTCAGGCGGAGCCGAGCAGCGTTCCCGTTACTCCACCATACCCTGCGAGGACCACGCAACTCCAACTGACAAATCCACGATCGTCAGATGATGGTGGCTGATTTCTCCTCTATCGCTGTTTCCGAAAACGAATTCACCGGCCAATATATTTGATACCGACCTTAGGCAAAAATTTCTGAAACTTCGTTTCCTGCGATTCATCTTGATAAAACAGTATCATAATGGACGAAGAAAAAAAATTGAGTACTTGATTCAGAAACTAGAAACTTCAAGCTTTAAAATGCGTTTTTTAAATATTTTTTGCGACCATTTTTCGCAGAGTTACAGTCATTTGAAAATAACCAAAATTTTTAGGAAATTATAGTGTTCCCTTAATTTTGACGCGGAGTGTATCGTTTATTGGGGGGGGGGGGGGGGAGTTCTTATTATGAAAATGGACTGCACGTATGACCTACTTATGTTCTGGGACCGGGTCAAAACCGAGTGCGGAACTGTGAATGGAGTGTCGGTTCATTTTTCTGACATCAAAGAAAAAAGTGATCAATTTAAGGGGGTATACCCGTTTGAACCCTCGGAAAATGTGTACATATTGTGGATTTTTTTACAAGTCAACGGCTTGACGAAGATTTCCAGTATTTTTACGATCTTTACATAGTATTATGAACTACTTAATAAAAATGTTTCAGTTAAAAAACTATTATATTTCGGAACTTATGGATACATATCCGAAAGTCTCTCGATTTTAGACGGCTAAACGGTGGCCCTGAAAAAAAGCTGTATGTCGTGTCTGAAATAAAAAACAGAACAATTTTCTTTTAAAATATGTTAATGGCTATCGTCCTACGGGGTTGGTTTTGAAAATTTTTGAAAATAAAGAAATGGTGAGAAATCAAAGGTAAAGTTTGATTTTTGTAAGAGAAAAATCCATTTTTTTTCGTTATAAATAATAAACGAGAAATTAGAATTTAAAAAGCCCTGGAGGACGATGTGGAATCTTATTACGGTTCTGCATGCAAAATTGGAAGAGAACTGGTTGAACGTAATTGGATGAAAAATATAGTTCCGTTGCGATTGGTCGAGCCGCCCCGTGCTACCTGGGTGATTCCACTCAAATGCCTATAACATTGTCAGTCTTTTTAAAATATTTTTGACACTTTCAAACGGTTATACCCCCTTAACGTGGAATAACCCATGTACTGCCTTGTTCCAAGAATTTTCTTCCATTATCAATTCTTCTTTTAACTTTTAATTCTTTTTTAACATTGACTGCCTATAGTAAATCATTGTTTTAATCATAGGAAAATAGTAGTACGAGCGACGAAGTTGTAACGCGCAGCTTCAAAATTGCGCTAAAAATAGCAAAGGCATCACGACCATACGCAGATGGAGAGTTCGTGAAGGAGTGCCTGCTGGTTTGTGCCGAAGTTCCACAGCAGCACAAGAAATTTGAATCAATGAGCTTTGGGCGGAATACAGTGACGCGCCGCATACAGGAGATGGCTGAAGATGTGACGCGCCAGCAGAGATGGGCAGAGATAATATCTACATAAACTCGAATAAAAGATACTTTACGTTTATTCGTTATTCGGAGCTTCGAACAACACGGTTTATCTTTATTCGAAACATCACGGATAAATAAATTTATTCCAAGCGAATTTATTCGACAGCGGAGGATAATTTTTTTATTCGAAGTGAATTTAGTCGAAAGATAATTTCTTGATTCGAGGAACTTTTATTCGAACCGTCGAATAAGGTTTTTCCCTCTATCCATAGTTTATTCGACTTTTATTCGACGGTTTCGAATAACTTTCGACGCGCGATCTCGCCTCGTGTTGAGGACTTGGGCTGTTCGGCGGCGGCTTGTGATCTTGGTTCGAGCTTCGGCTGGAGAGTCACACATTGTTGCTTGCGGTGGATTGTACTTATATTAAGGGGGTAGGTCACCCTCGCTAGTCCTAAAAGAGGCTTTCCTTCGAACGCAAATTGTAAAGTGATAAATAACAATACAGACAACGTTTTTCCTATAGTTGTATTCGTTATTCTATGATCTTTAACACAAAACAGGGAAAGTCTAAATACCTCTATGTACATAAAAATTGTGAGTAAAAACGTAATGGCGTGTACGCGGTGCACCGTTTGATGGTGTACATAAAATATCGATAACCGCTCCAATGATTTGGATGAAAATTTAATGAGACATGCGGAAAACCATTCCCTAAGATGTGCTGGAAGCAGAATTTCGAAATAAATTTTTAAAAAAAGATAAAAAATATTTTTCATACAAGAAATCGATAAAATCGTATTTTTCAACATAAAAATTGTATTCTTTTTGTTTTCGAAAATCTGCTTGCAACACATGTTAGGGAATGGTTTTCTGCATGTCTCATTAAATTTTCATGCAAATCATTGGAGCGGTTTTCGAGATTTTATGTACACCATCAAACGGTGCACCGCGTACACGCCATTACGTTTTTACTCACAACTTTTATGTACATAGAGGTATTTAGACTATCCCTGTTTTGTGTTAAAGCTCATAGAATAACGAATAAAACTAGAGAAAAAACGTTGTCTCTATTGTTATTTATCACTTTACAATTTGCGTTTGAAGAAAGGCCCGTTTTAGGGCTAGCGAGGGTGACCTACCCCCTTAATAGGATGTATGTAAAACTTCCATATATTCTATCGTATCGGCATGAACGTCTCTTGAGATTTTTTAGATGAAAATGAATTTAAACACGATATAAATCGGATTATCTTTAGCATTATTAGATTATAAATGTTACATTCATATTTAATTATATATAGTTCTGGAAATACTCCAATTTATACCGTGTTTGAACTCATTTCAATAGAATGAATCTCGCAACTTATCGCAATTTATGGTTAAAGAAATAATGATTTTGGACAATGAAAAATTTGTTGTTTCTAATTTTTAGCTCGAATAGTAATGATTCGATAAACAAACTGTAAATAGAAAAAAGATGTGTCGTGACGAGCTTTACAAACACTATATTTTTTAAAATACAGTTTAACAACATTTAATTTTCCAATATTTCTTAGCGTTTGGACAATAATTTTTCCCATTTTCGAGCGCTAGTCCCCTTATTGCACCCGAGCCCTCTTATTCTAAAAATAGGAAAAGTCTTGGTATAAACATAACTGACAAATTCCGAATCCTGTAAGGAAGCTGGGGTTTTGGAAGTTCTATGGACATTAATTTATTTATTGGTTAACTTTAGATAGATTATGAAAAAATGACGATGTTTCTTACATTTGTTTGGTAGAAAATGTAACTAAACGGAAACACAAAATCGCAATATCTTTTGTAAAATAAAATTTGTTCTTATGATTCTTGTAATTATTATCATAACGAATTCTATTCAGTTTAATATACCCATATTACCTATGCTAAATGGATGCAGATTTTCGTAAATATAAAATCGTACTATCGGTTTCATTATAATTTCGTGCAAACGATAAATTAGTTAATATCTGAAATATACTCCAAACCTTGCTTCTTTTTGCGTTTTTGGTTTATATGTTTTAAATTTTGCAGGTGTACTAAGACTTTCGTCACTGACTGTATACTATATGTATACCGTTACATTCAATTAATTCTCATGTAGCCAATTCATGGTCCGTATTTTTGAAAACTTGTCCGTAAATAAAATTAATAGGACTATATCCACATTTTTTCAAATTTTTCAGTAGCGCCCTGGTATTATAAAAGGCTGTACAACGGTATGACCCAACCAACGGAATGAACTGAAATTTTGAGGGGTTGGGCGGGAGGGGGAGAGAACCTCTAATATAAAATTTCAGCTGCGGGTATTTGTTAGTTTCTGAGATATTAATAAAGAACTTTCGCAAAATACATTGAAATTTACCTATACAGACGTTACTAACACAACCATCTTCTCGTCGCCGTCGATTGTTTCGCAGTCGACGATACAATATATAGGGATACGGTAACAGAAACTGGACGCAAGCCAAGTTTATAAATAAATGTATGTTAATCAAAACGTGTCGATCATTTCCAAAATCTGTCAGATTTACTTTTCAGTTAGGTTTTGCGTACGAACTCATACATTATTGCTGTTGACTTATTCCGAGACAACGCATTCGACTTTCCAATTTCTCTCAGGTATTAGTATTGGTTTGGGTTAGATAGAGGGGGGGGGGGGGCGCGCGCCCGCTTGCGGGCGCGTATAGCATGGTAGCGAACCGATGTAAGTTTGCACGGGGCCAAGATTTAATGCATTCTCCTTATTAATCTCCTAAAATCTATAAAACAGAGATCAACTTAGAAAGAGATATCAGCTTGATACTGGGTATTCGTATTGGTTTAGCGTGGGTCAGATTGGGGCGGGGGCCGCGCGCCCGCTCGCGGGCGCGTAAGGCTTTGTAGCGAACCGATGTGAGTTTGCACGGGGCCCAGCCCCGTGCGTAATGCGTCTAGCTAGAAGAGAGAGCAGATTAATTTGACTCAAACTTTGCGTACAGCTTTTTTTTTGCACATGTACGAATCGAAGATCCTGGATCAAGATGAGAAGGCGCTGTTTTATTTTTTATCACACCTATCTTTTGTAAGTGTTGACAGTCGCGGTCGCTGGGCCCGTGACTCGTGCGCCTATTCCAGAGATATAAACAATTTTGCGAGAAACATGTTTAGCCTGTCGCTGGGCCCGTGACTCGTGCACCTATTCCAGAGATAGAAACAATGTTGCGAGAAACATTTTTAGCCATTTAAGTTAGGATCCAAAATTCAGTTAAAACTGCGCCGTCAGAGCATTCGGAACGTATCTGGAAGTGTATTGTGACGTCCCGACCCCACCACGCGACTTAGTGTCAACGAGCGTCACCAGAGGTCTCCAATCTTTCCCGCTAGTGCTAACTATCAATGTCATTCGGATATATACAAGTTTCCAAATCATATCCCGTGTGTCCCCGTGCGTGTCTAGGGCAGGGGCCGTCAGCTATAGCCCTACTGATGAGTCTGGCTGGCGGTCCCAAGACGAAACACACCTCTTCTTTTCCTCCTCGATCCCAAAAAGCCAATCCACCTGCCCCGCACAGTTTACTCCATTGCGGCGTAATCCGGCTGGCGTTAGGGCGCGACGGTACGTTGGAGGCGACGGGGCAAGAACTCCCGAAATCGTCATCGTCCTAACCCCATCAATCTAACCCAAACCAATACTAATACCCGGGACAAGTTGGAAAGTGGAATGTGTTGTGTCGGTATAAGTCAACACAAATATTGTTAAGAGGGGGGGACCGTGGTAAAGTGATTAAAAGAATTCGGTACTGTTGTATCCGATTCTCCGCTCTGTCGGTAAGGTAGGGAATGACATTGAAATGGTAAAAAAAAAATTTCCGAGTCGCCAAAAATCCTTCTCGCAAACGTTATTTTTATGCAACATGAACCTATTTGCAAAATTTCAGCCCAATCGGGTTTGACCGGTTTTCGGAAGTATAGCCCGACTGTGAAACGAAGAAGATGGTTGCGTTAGTAATGTCTGTATACATAGGTAGATTTCAATGTATTATGCCGAAAGTTTTTTATTAATATCTCAGAAACTAACAAATACCCGCAGCTGAAATTTTATCTTCCCCTCCTGCCCAAACCCACAAAATTTCAGTTCATTCCGTTGGTTGGGTCATACCGTAGTATATCCTTATAAAATTGTATTGGTTAAGAACAATTGCAAAATCAATGGTAAAAAATTTATCTTCTTTAACTGAAATAATTTTTATTATGTCGGAGATGCGGCATCGCCGCGTGGCGATCACCGATGGGTCCGCACGAGACGGCATTGTTGGACGTGCGGCGTTGCGTTTTTGGCGATGTCGCGCGACAAAAGAACGCGGATTACACGGCCGCGACACAGCGTCTCGGGCATAGGGATGCCGATCTTTCCCATAGAATCGGTTTTTCGATTTAATTCAGATCGTTGTTAAAAAATCGATTCCATCGAGATCGATTCATTATAATAAAAATATATAAAGGGTAGTTCCGGGAGATTTTGACTTCCTAAAAACTACAACATATCCAAGTTTCAGCCAAATCCGACCTGTTATTCCAAAGATGATGTGATTTCGCGTCGAATGACTCATCGTCCAATAACGAAAATTTTTATATTCATAATTTTCATTCTATCCGGTTTTCCCGAGGAAAATAAGCCTAGATGCGCCATACTTCGGCTGTAATGAACAAAATTACATAAAATGTTAATTTGCTAAATTTAAAGCCATCTTCGTTCAAAATTAAATCGGAGGATTGCCAGGAAACCGTTGGTGAAACCAAAATTATAATGTTAGGCAAGTTATACATATACATACAATTAAGAAAATATATATTTGTACTGTTGTTAACAATTATTATATAATAATGTACTAAAAATATAGATTCTACGGGCTTCTTTTATTATATTTTCCGAGTATACAGAACGGCAGCGGTTGAGCAAACAAAAAATGCACTCCTCGGTACTCTTTCTTAACAAAACTAAAAATATCAACTTTTCGTAAGATAAATGGCCCTAATCAAAAACGTAACAAACTATGTCGGATCAGTACCTCGCACGCACAGGTGGAAACGCTCCCCACCACGCACAACCTCACTCGACCAGAGGCTACTAACTTACTGCCTCGTAGCACACTAGGACTCTTACAATAATTTATGATAAATATATATATATATATAATATGTTAAAAACGATAATTAATATATTAAGTCGCCCCATAAGTTCGTACCGCGATGCAAAACATTTTACTGAAAAAACTAATATATTTACCGAAAAAATGAGAAGAAATTGTGAAACCAGAGAGTGATAACATTTTTTCATAGCAGTTATAGATGTGTTTAAAAAATTAATCTAAATGTCAGTACAATAATCGGCACGAACTTATGGGACAACCAAATATAATAATAATAATAATAATAAATATGTATGTACAGGTTGATAAAAAAGTGATGATCCCCGTTTTTAGTGGGAAATCAGCACCTTGGGGTCGGTGGAGATTCGTAAAAAAAATTTGTCGCGAAATTGTTTATAACATCGAAAATTAATGCTGATTTTTTTGACAGCAGCATATTTTACTCATTGCAAGGAGAAAATTTCAAGAACGATTGTTGAACGTGTCACTCTACACACTTGAATCGTTGCGAAATCTTTAACAATCTTTCTTGACCAAACGGTTCGTTTGCGACATATGGTTCCTTTCAAACTTTTCCTTCTTGCAACGAGCAAAATATGCTGATATAAAACAAATTTAACGTTATCTTTCGATGTTATAAACAATTTCGCGACAAATTGTAGGTGTAGATTCACCCCTGAAAGCGATGAGCATAATTTTTTGAATACACTTACATAATAATATAAATAACATAAGTATAATATCCTCGTGTGAGGATAGTAACATCCTCCGGTCATTCTTCCCTCGGCTTCGGCAATGAAACATCCTCGTCTCGGCAAACTTCTAAGTATTAGCGATTCAGATAGGCTTTTAAAACGACTCTTTTCTCAAACAAGTCCTCAGAGAGCCTGTTTACACACTTAGGCGAATTTGTTATTGTTGCGTAGAAAAACGGCCTTTCTACTGGGGCTGATGACGGCAGAGGAGTGTTGTATTTGAAAAACAACTTATTTACTTGCGTATATTTTTCCAAAATATTCCATTCCTGATTCTGGTCTTCCAGAAAGTGTAATACCTGCAAATATATTTAAAAAAATTAGGAATATGTATATTTTATTAAATATTTTTCACATAAATATGAAATTACTTACATGCAATGCTGCCTTCGAAGAATAGTTTGCAACGTTTACAGTTCGGATTTCTCCGAAATCGAAAAAATCATTCTGGCTGGTGGATGCGGTTGAACTTGGGATTTGTTTGTTATCGAGCTTCATTTTCTCAGCCACCTCTTTCTGGAAAAGATTCATTAATTTCTCCCGATGGTCTTCATTAATGCATGTAAACCACCTATTCTTGAATTTGGGATGCGTTAATACAGCCAATGCGCTATTATTTGCTTCCGGTGTTGAAAACATAAAAAATTCTGCAAATCTTTTTTCCAAGCTATCGCGGAGGCATGTGGTTAAAGGTTTGCAATATTTCCACTGTAGCTCTATTAATGCATTTAATTTCCTTCGCACGGAAAGGAGGCACGGTAAAAGTGTTCCGTAAAACACATTATTTTCTCCTTGGAGAATGTCAAGAGCTTCCGCCATTGGTGCTGTACACTTCAAGTGTTCTGTTATATACAGAAAGTCATTTTCTCTTAATATGTTTTTGATTCCTAATGCCTTCGTTAAATCGTTCATTTTATTCTTAATTGACAAAATTTGTTTTAAGGAATCATATAAGGAATTCCATCGCGTCTCACCTGGTCTCTTTATAGCATGTCCAATTATATTCACAATTATTTCTGCGGATTTTGGTCGCATTACCGCTTTGCATAAAATATTACATTTTTGTATAATGTCAGTATGAATTACAGAAAGCGTTTCGTCATTAGTAATTGTATGCATCATGTCCGTTGTGATGCATAAATTTAGTGTATGTGCAGCACATCGAATATGACGTGGTAATAAATATGTGATTTGATCGTTGGTCTGCGTATGGTTTTCTCTTTCTTCTTCTAATTCCTCTCCTTCTTCTTCCTCGTCGCTAGAAGATGTCAAGGAAGAGTTCGAATAATCTTCTTCCGTTTCTGTATTAATTATCTGTTCCTTCACGCCGAAAGTTTTAAAGGCCTTTACAAAATTGCTACCATTATCTGTTATAGTGGCCACAATTTTTTCTATATTTAAATTAAATTCTGCATGAATATTATGTAGCATATCGGTGATTCGACTGAAACAATGAGTCCCACCAAAACGGCGACAAGCTAGTGCAGCGGATTTTCTTTCGTACATGGGTGAAATCCAATGCGCTGTTACTCCCAGGAAACTGCGTGGTCTACCAGACCATATATCAGCCGTCGTGCATACAATATCCACATTTTTCAAGTCTTCTTTTAATTGCGACATTTCATCCACATAAAGCGAATTAATTCAACGCCCTAGGGTACGGCGACTGATAATATTGACTGTATTATCAAGCCCCAGAATTTTAAATATTTCATAAAAATATTTATCGTCCACCGATTTTAAAGGGATCATTGCACTGATAACATACCTTGCAATGTCCAATTCAAATAGATTTTGATCTATTTTTACTGTTCCTCGTTTAGTGATGTCACTCCTACGCTGCCGATTTTCCATTTCACTGACATATTCATCAAATTCAAGGCCATGCTTCCGCTTTAAATGGTATCGAAAGTTGGACGACGATGTTAATTGTCCTTTAATTTCAATCCTCTTCGGCAAACACACTTGGCACAATACAGTGACACACTGTTCATTAGATTTTTCTTCCACTATCTTAAAATATTTTCCACTTAAAATACTGGGCACTTGACGACGTTGTGCAATCGCGTCTTCCTCCGCATTTAATGCGAGATTTTCACATGCGGTGGAAGTATTTTGAACATCGCATTCACTGTCGCTCATTTTAATGTCAAGTATAAAGAAATAAAAAGTAAAAAACAAATAAAAAATATTACTTAATTAAATTTGAATTATATTTAAAAAGAATGAAATAAATAAAATACTATGATAATACGATACTAAATACACTACTATGAAATAGAATAAGAAATAGATATTAAATTATATAAAGAAAAAATTATTTAAAGAAATGCAAAAGATTTAACAGTTTGGACAGCGAAGCGTTCAAGTCGCGAGCACAATTCAATCTGCGTGGAAGCACACTTGGAGGCAGATCGTGTGTTAAAACAAATGACTGATTTCCAAGCGCAGATCTGAAGAAAGGGGAACGTCATCGAGAAACAGAAATTCAGAAAAGGATGCATAATATCGAGAAAACCGAATCTTATAACCGAGTCTTAAATAATAATAATAATAATCTTTGAAATGGCACGAAGCCGCCCGTCGACCGATCTTCGGTCAATCGTTTTCTGCATGTCTCATTAAATTTTCATGCAAATCATTGGAGCGGTTATCCAGATTTTATGTACACCATCAAACGGTGCACCGCGTACACGCCATTACGTTTTTACTCACAATTTTTATGTACATAGAGGTATTTAAACTTTCCCTGTTTGTGTTAAAGATCACAGAATAACGAATACAACTATAGGAAAAACGTTCTCTGTATTGTTATTTATCACTTTACAATTTGCGTTCGAAGGAAAGCCTCTTTTAGGACTAGCGAGGGTGTCCTACCCCCTTAATATAAGTACAATCCACCGCAAGCAACAATGTGTGACTCTCCAGCCGAAGCTCGAAACAAGATCACAAGCCGCCGCACAGTGGTCTGGAATTAAGAATTTGGTGACCTTTGTCTATAGCTTTTGAACTATAAAAGATATCGAAACGAAATTTGAGCCTAAAAATAGGAGAAAGTTATTCCCTTCTGATGATGCGTAACTTAATATTTTTTACATTTATTTGTTTATTGTTTTTCAAATTTTTTTAAGTTAATTGTTATAAAAAAAAATTGAAAGCTGTTTATTTGGTACTTTATTTAATACTCTTTTCAGTGGTTTAAGTCGCATGTGGAGAAAACTTTTCGTTTCCAGGATATAAGGAAAGTAGTCGGGAAAACAAAGTGGTCCGGGTCGAAAAATTTAGTGACAATACATGCACTTGTAAAATATCATTTATCTTTCCTGTTATTTATATATTAATTCCTCAGCTTCGGGATCTAGATTTTTTTTCTTTTTATTGCATGATTTTATTCTGATTGCTGATATATATGGGTCGGATGTTAACAGAAGTTTATGAAATATATCTTCATTCGTTGATTTTCGTGACATTTTTCTCGTGTTCCTATTTCTAAATTTTTTAAAATCTTTGTGACGTGTTTCCTGTGCCTCTTCAGAGAGTTGTCCAATTGGAAGTAATGCGTGTTTTATAATTTCTGCACCGTGCATTAATATTTTGTGAACAGAAGCTGGCATGTAATACCAGCCATACATAGTGTGCCACAAAATGCTTTGCGGTATCTTGCGTATATACCCGAAATTTTTCAACATCTATTCGATGTGTAGAGGAAATTACCTGTACTATAGTACGGAATTGTTGAATTAATTACAATTTTTCAAAATTTATTTGGTACAGGGAGCAATATTCGTTATAGAAGATGGCATATAATCATAATGGCAATTCAAAATATTATATTATATTTTGCATATATACTGCTAAAATTTTATAACGTGTATTCAATGTGGAGAAAAAATTACCTGTAATATTGTATGGAATTTCTTAATTAACATTACATCAATTTCAGTAATATCCGAAGTAAGTTCCGCGTTTCCAAAAAATCGCCGTGCTGTGTTTCCGTCGTTGCTTGATCCCCACCCTTGTTTTACATCAGGCATGGAACTAAAGTGAACGCAGCGGCCGTTTTTCGGAGGCAACGCCTCCTTTCTCCCGCCGCGCGTCTTGGCCCCCGCGGCGGGCCTAGGAGCTTTGAGCGCCTCAGACCCGTACCATATGAACCGCGCGTGGCGCATTGGGGCGACACCCGTATCAATAGATTTCCGCATCACCCATGGGGTAAAATTTCGCGCTCCGAATTTTTTCCATGTTCGGATCAACATATTTGTGCGAATGTTCGTTCTCAAAAATGCGTGCCATTAAGACAGAACAGCGCACACGGCTAAGCGATTCCTCGCTTTCAACTTTAATACGTACAACGTCGACCAGCCTCCCTGTTGATATTTTAGATATGCCCAGCACGTCTAAACGTGCGCGAAAATTAAGTTTTCCCAAACGTATTTAAAATTTTGATAGTAAAACGCGTTTTTCCTATCCATTTTTATCGCGTGACACAGTGGAATAGGCCTACACGGGATACCACTGACAAAAAAAAACGCATCGATAATAGTACCCCATGGGTGATGCGGAAATCTATTGATACGGGTGTCGCCCCAATGCGTCACGCGCGGTTCATATGGTACGGGTCTGAGGCGCTCGAAGCTCCTTGGCCCGCCGCGGGGGCCAAGACGCGCGGCGGGAGAAAGGAGGCGTTGCCTCCGAAAAACGGCCGCTGCGTTCACTTTAGTTCCATGCCTGTTTTACATAATCAACATCTAAGCCCATTTTTTCTTTAAATTGTTTCTGTATTTCTTCTTTCCTTTTATTTTTCATTTCTTTCATCTCATCTGTATTCGCCATCCATTTTTTGAAGGGCAAATTATATGATACATGTAATATACACTCCAGACACCTAATCCAGGCGTGTAGTGATGACATTCCAAAGGAATAATTTGCACTAGTGCATACTTTTGAATTTATTAGTTCTAAATTGTTCATTTGAATTGGTGTTGCATTACAAATATAACACCTCATAGCCGAAGAAGTGCTCGTAATGACGTTACATACTTTATTATCAACCATGGTTAATTGCATGGCATATTCTATTTGAACATTTCTTATCCTTAGTGGTTCTAAATTTTTAATCTCTTCATTGATGCGGTCGATTTCTTCATTTATAACGTCGTTACTTTCCTTTATAAATTGAAATTTTATTGGTCGACAAAACCAAGGCGATGAGGGCGTTGGATTTTCCCATACTATTTCTGAATTTAATTTATTTTCTAATCTTAAGGGAACTAAACTCGACACAAACACCGCATCATCATCTGCATCACAATTTGTATGTCTTATTTGTTTGTAACGCGGTTGTCCTGATGCTCCATCACAACCCCATTTGCATATAAGTACCAATTTTGTGTTTTCTATTAATTTATTTAAACCTTTCAGTATTCTGGAAATTGTGTGGTCCAATAAACCCTGTAGATCCACTTTCGCATATATTTCCGTAATTTCTGTTTTATTTTTGGCGGATAACAATTCTTTTTTTCTGCCAATAATTTGAAGTAAGAAGGCCATTGATTATTCCTGCATTTTAATGCTTCGTTTCGTATGGTTACGTACTGGAATTTTGACAGATCTGCCATAACAAATATAGATAAAGCTTTTTCCGTAGAAAATACTTTCTGTTTTGGTATGCATCCTTCTTTAAAAATACGTTGCACGCTCTTGTTATATTCGGTCGTCTCCAAATATTGTAGTAATCGTGCCTTTTGATGCATGCCACATTTTTAAAATTCATTTTCGTTGCATTTAATAACTCCTTTAACGAAAAATTGTTGTTCAAAGACCGGGCTCTTCGAATTTTTTCCCTCGCACTGCATTGCGAAAATAATTTCCTTCCTTTGTGAACCGATACACGGGCTGACGGATTTGATGCATGACTTGTTGATGGCATATCCTCTAAAATTGCATTTGGATACGAAAAATCTTGTTGTAACCATTCATTGTTTGTTTTAAGAAAGTGTTTTTCCGTGTAATAGGATTTAATCCACTTCTGTTTCAACTTAAAACAAAATTTTTTGCAACATATTTTTAATGCTTCCAAGTTTTTAGAAGAGATATCGATATGTTCGCATATTTTTGCGTGCAAAAATAAGTAATCACCCATGTCTCTTGTGGAACTTTTTAAAACACGATATAAATCTTTATTTTTTCTAAATGTTTCCATTTTCACTAAATAAATAATATCTGGATAGCAAAGAAGAAAATGTTGCATGTACAAAATAACTCATGTGATGTGTAATGTGTAATTTGTAATCTTTAATTGACTTTGTACTTACCAAATAGAAGTACAATGAAATATGATGTACACGTAAAACACAAATACAACTTACACTTAATTAACAAAAAATTAACAAAACAAAACTTAACACGAATAAAACAAAACAAAAACTGAACAGTAACTTTTAAATGCGTATGAAATGCTTGGAACGTCTTACTATGCTGATGCAGGCTCGAATGGTTCTGTGCAACTGAATGCAGACAGAAAGTCGAAATCTTATTCGAAGGTTTATCTACACCGTAGTATAAGCACATCAAGTATCTATGGTGTAAACAATTTCTTCGGAGAAACGCCATACCTACTAACGATTTTGGCACGATGCGGACGTGATACGTAAAACGCGACGCGACGTAATACTGACGGCTTTAAACTGTAATAATTTGAAAAATTGGACGAAGTTGGAAATGATTGTTACGTGATTACATAGGGGAAGATTTGCTGAAAATATTTCAATTTGGTAGAATGTGGGACTCTTTGGGACTTTAAAGATATCCTCTCTTAAAGTAAAGAATCTCGAAAATTTACCATGCCGCATTCAGCATTATTTTTTTAATGGATTATTTACATTAATTATTAATAAAAGATGCCATTTATCGCACAAGACTGCTCTTTAATTTAAAAACAAGCGATATTCACTACTTTCCTCTACTATTCGACTTTCCTTATAACTTGGAAACGAAAAGTTTTATCAACATGCGACTTAAACCACTGAAAAGAGTATTAAATAAAGTACCAATTAAACAACGATTAAATTTTTTTATAACAATTAACTTAAAAAAATTGAAGAAAGAATAAATAAATAAATGTAAAAATTATTAAGTTATACATCATTAGAAAGGGGCGATTTTTTCCTATATTTTGGCGCGAATTTCGTTTCGATATCTTATATAGGTCAAAAGCTATAGACAAATGTCACCAAATTCTTAATTCCAGACCACTGTGCGCCGCCGAACAGCCCAAGTCTTCAACTCGAGGCGAGATCGCGCGTCGAAAGTTATTCGAAACCGTCGAATAAAATTCGAATAAACTATGGATAAGGGGAAAAACCTTATTCGACGGTGCGAATAAAAGTTCCTCGAATCAAGAAATTATCTTTCGACTAAATTCACTTCGAATAAAAAAATTATCCTCCGCTGTCGAATAAATTTATTTATCCATGATGTTTCGAATAAAGATAAACCGTGTTATTCGAAGCTCCGAATAACGAATAAAGTTAAGGGGGTAGACACGTCACGTGACCTGGCCGATTCGGCAATACCGATAGATCGACGATTGCCCGGTAAACGCGAGAGGGAGCTGTTTGCTATTTCCATATTCTATGTATTTTGAATGTGGAAAGAAATTCTCAGCTGTTGCGTTGTACTTGTAAAAATTTAAACAGAAAGTCTGCTGGTACTGCAAACGTAGAATTTCATTGTACTTGAAATGTGCTTATGCTACAATATTCTACGTTGGCAGTATGGAATTATAAGTGAAAAGAAAAAATAGATGAGGGCATGTCTCTAGAAAATGAAGTTTGTTAGGATAGACATTTTTTAATTAGCAAAACACTGAAACAGAACATGAAATACACATCCTATGCAGAAAGCAGTTATGAACAAACATATATAAAATTGTGTTTGATGTTGAATCGAACGCGTGATTATTACGTGGTCCCCTCCTCGAAGTGACAAAAAATATAACCTATGTATATGTCATATGACAATAAATGTTTAGCGGTTATTGCGTTCTATTACGCTACATTTGTGAACTTTTATCATCTTTTTAATTATCTTTAGGAAATCGGGTATAGCATATAGGTTATATTTTCTGTCACTTCGAAGACAGAAAATCTGCTCCTCCAGCTGACAGAAAATCCGCTCCTGCACATTTTCACTAGGCCGTTCGGCATCATGGAAGGGGTACCTCTTCCACCCTGCATTTGTGGTAGTTGCAACGATATTCCTCAGTCCAGTGTTCATATGTACACTCTGGTTTGGTCTGCAAAAATAAATAAATTTAATAAAAATTATTTTTTGTGTTTATACCACTTGAATGTAAAAGCTGATACTTACACTTACTGAAGAAACCATTAGTATTGTGTCCTATTTCTCATAAATATTTTCTTGGAATGGCACTGACCCCTTTTGATTCCAGTTAGTTGTCATAGAACCTGTGATAAAAAGTTAGAACGAGTTGTAATCTGAATGCAATAAAAATGTAAATGTATGTATGTTATTTACTTATCTTTATGTTTGCGGAGAAGACTGCCTTCTTTTCCTCGCTTCATAGAGCAGAGATTTTCAACGTTGATACTGGTTGGTGGAAATATCTAAAGCAAATTCATATATGAGAGAAACATTCATGATGATTTCCAATTAATCCAATTATTTGAATAACAAAAGTATGTGTCATACTTACGCTTTTATACATGTCATTTCCACTTGATATGAAAGAATAACTACAGGTATTTATTATTAGGAGAGTGTGAAAAGGCCCACCACCACCCCCGTCAAAGACGGTCCTATTCACTTTCCGTATGTATCTTCTACATACTTTGTTACTCACATTTGGGAACATTACTTATTCGACAGCTCTTCATATGCGCTGGATGCACTCGCCGGTGCATTAGTGACTTTGGATTGCAATTGCTTATTCGACAGCTCTTCATATCCGCTGGTTGCACTCGCCGATGCTATTGCGATGTTGTCATCCATCGTTTTATGTACTTTATTTTCTACTCGTACTTGTTCCTCCTGTTTTTATGTACGGAGGTTCTCTAATCGGCTGTTGTCGATTGTATCTGCTATCTATTATTTCTGGCAACATGCAGTCCTCATAGAACTTCCTCAGTTTTTCCTCCATCTGTGTTGCCCAGAAACTATCATCTCTTGGTACTATTATAACTTTCATTCCTTTCGGCGTCCATAAACAGAATAAAGCCCGTTGCCTATTTGTTATGTGCAATTGTCCTTGCACTTGATAATAGTAGTGATGATTTTTATTCATTTCATCACCCCCGAAAATACGCCGTATTGCAGGAAGATGCTCTATTGCTTCAGCAGGCGACAAATCCTTCGCCGATTTGTCTCCGCGAGGCCGTCAGGAGTTGCACCTAAGTGAGGCACAGTGGCATCGATGAAGAGGCCACACGTTAGAATAGTGATTCCTAATTCTTCTTCCATTTGTCGCAAGGCGTTTGCCTCATTTTCTCTTCCGTATTGGAGAGAACGTAAATTTTCGAGTTGCGGGTACATTATACTCTTCAAAGTATTTGCCCGTGGTGTTTTCTTTTGTAATCGGCATACCTTGCCGAAATTGGATGCAGTTAATAATTTCTTCCTATAACCGATCCACTTTTCGCTATTCGCCTGATCGCGAGTTTCCATTTCGATCTTGTATCGCGTCGTTTGCCACTCGTGAAGTATAGCCGCGTGCCTTTTACACTCGGAAGAGTATACTGTCTCTTCCATATCTGGTTTTCTGCACTGGGGCCGTAATCCTGGTCGCACGATTGTTTTTTATTTCGGAAGGAGGATGCTTTCGCTTCTTTTTTATATTCCATTGCCTTTTCTGCTGCACGCTTCCGCCGTTTTTCCAGCTTTCTTACTATGGTTGTCGGCTCTTTATTCATTGCCATACTCCATCTGCTAAACGCCTCTTTCGTGTTATATTGGACGACTGCAGCGGAGACTCTACCCTGATACGAGCCCCCTCGTCCAAAGTTTATCCTTTTGCCTCCGATGAATTTAGCAATGATATTATTAAAACTCTCAACGGCATTGTTATTTAGACCGTGCAGCAAACTGTCAGCTTTAGTGAAAAGTGGCTGCATCGCTTCTTCGATACTTTGATAAATACCAGCTTCTCTCAGTTGTGGAACGTAGTCTACTCTGTTGGGATCAGAGTATTTATTACAGAAGTATGCTAACCTCTGACACTCTTTGTGTTCACCGAAAACATGACTCGGTACATTCGTCAAGTCTTCCTTCAAATTTTGTATTCGTTGATCGAGTGTTTCTTCTTCTTGGAACCGGTATTCCGCAGCTTTCTTTATACCAGTGCGCAGGCGGAGAGGATTATTATGTGCGACAGCTCTTAGTTCATTATTGCGGCCTTTTGCTACGATTTCGCTTGTTTTTCTACTGAAATTGCGTAGCAGGTGATTGGTGCATTCTATTTTTCGTACCCGCACCATGTACATTTCATATGGATCATTATCCAATATCTTCTTGTACACACTGCTATCGCCATCGGCAACTGGTGTAGAATATATTAGTCCGTGCATATCTATGCTGCATTTGAAGCCTTCGACAATAGCGACACTTTCCATGCCAGTTGAACTCTGATTACGACCCCAGTTCTTGAAGCAACGATGCTCGCGCGGTTCTTCCTTCTTCGTAGATGCTATTTGGCAAGTCATGCAGAATTTATTCTTCACGCTGATGTACAGCACTTTCTTCGTGTGGTATCCCACGATGGCTCCTACGCCAGAAAGAGAATTGTAATCTCCTCCGCGGTATGACCTTTTCATCCAGCTACCATCTGCGACAACTGGGATAAAGGGTACACCGGATTCTGGATGTACGTCGCCTCTTGCTATAGCTAATGCTTTTTCCTCTTTTCCAGCATCTTCCATTTCGCGTTGTGCGGCATCTTCGAGGGCATCGATTAGGTCATTCTGACAGTTCTCGTAGATCCTTTTCGTCATACAGGACACGTTCACGGCAGTCATTATGTCCTTCAGTTGATTATATCCGCCGCCCATCATCATTGTTGCGGAAACAGCGGCGCGGTTAATATCCATAGTGGCATCACTCTTCCGAAGACAGGATATGTGCTCTGTATATTTGCACATTTTGCATTCTACATAATACACATTTTCTAGTCCATTCCGTTGACATCTAATTATTTCAAAATGTTCGATGCCACAGCCAATAGTCGAATGTTTTCGAAGATTTTTTATTTGTTCGAAAACATACGGAGAATCAACGAAATCTATTCCTTCTGAAATTGAATTTTCCGGCTGTTCTGGTTTTGCATTTTCTACCACCCAGTAATCGGCATCACTTTCAACATCTTGATTCGTTTCTTCGTTGGTGTCTCTTACGGAATGTATCTCATCCGTGTCTGTATTCAAATCTATTTCTTGTACAATTTCTTCGTCATTCGACTCGAAATGCACTTGTTCCACAATTTCCTCTTCGTCCGCGTTGAAATGTATTTCTTCTAAAATATCCTCCGTATCCGTATCGAAATGTACTTGTTCTACAATTCCTTCGATAATTGGGAAGTCTTGAAAATTTCCTACGTCTGCTTTGTGTTTTGTCCGTAGGAAACTCATACGCAGCAGATGTGTTTGGCAGTGTTTCGTCGTACGAGGTACCTGCACGCGTACCTGCTTCCGCCACGGTGCCCTGACCTACCGTGAGGCACGCTGCTGTTTTCAAACGTTGCCTGCACGTAAAGAGTCAATAATCAGTAACACGTGGTACATACATAGAAATAAGATAAACATACATTAGAAAAGAAAAGCAGGCATAGTAAAAGAAGATATACAGTAAATTCTCGATGTAAGCGAAAGCCTCGGAACGAAGCAAGTTTAAATGCCCGCTTTTCGCGGAGTACGTGTGAGACAATACTAACGCAATCAAAATTTAAAATTAAAACTTTTGTATTTTTGGTTCCATTTTCATGAAACTTTTACCAACATGTTTGTTAGAATCTCCTGATTAAAATGATACCAAATACGACAAAAATCGGACAACTTTTACTTATCGTGGATACGAATCATTTATATTTATATAATTGTCCAAACCATATCGTGTTTGGTGTCATTTTAATCAGAAAATCCTCACAAATATGTTGGTAAAAAATTATAAAAATGAACCAAAAATAAAATACTTTTAATTGTGAACCTCGTTTACATCGGTGTTGTCTCTCACCGATTTTCGATTTCGGATCGGGTTAGGGTCAAGGTGTCGACAGTGGCTCAGGCGGGTACAGTGGATCAGGTACCCTGTGTGCGAGAGGAAAAACAATATCGTTGCGTCCCACTCACACATCAAGTCTCTCGCAATGCGAACGCGAACGAACTAGTCGTCTGCCGTCAGAGTCGACGCGTACACGTAGTGCGACGCATTTTGTATTTTAGTGTGTCCAAAGTTCTTTTCAAAGGTAAGTTTTCCTGATTTCCAGGCTGTGTTATGTGCGATATTATTACACAGCTATCATTCTATCGGAAAGTACGTCTATTCTAGTTTATTTTGATAGTGTAGTCATATTTAAAAAATCAAGTATTTTATGTTTGTTTTGAGGTTAATTATAAAACGGCAGCTCGGTACACAGTGGCTCAAGTTGCTGTGGTACACAGTGGATCATGATTCACTGAACTAAGGTCGTATTCAGATATATTGGCTGGTGAGTTTCGGGAGGGATATTCTCCCACTATTCCTCTTGCCTGACTCGGTGCTTCTTTTTTCAACGTTTTCTGACTCGCTCTAGCCTTCCCAGAACAACAGTGAGTTAGAAGTGATCGTTAGATGGTGGTGGCTGATATCTCCTCCATCGCTGTTCGCGAAAACGAATCGACCGGCAAATAAATTTGAATACGACCTTAATGCGTTTAGAAGGACTTTTTGTTTTACTTATATATTTACACGTGTTTTTAGATTACCTTACAAGATGGCTCGTCCAAAAACTCTGACACGAAAAATAGGTAAGCATACCGAAGCTCAAATGAAAGAAGCACTAAAAAGACTTAAAAGTGGTGAAAGTATAAGACAGGTAGCAAGCAACATTGGCATACCATTTACTACATTGCGACGATACTCCCTGAAATTGATAAACCGTACTGTCGAAAACATAAATTTGGTGCCAAATTACGAGGTCAACAAAGTGTTCAGTCAGGAACAAGAGGAAATTCTGAACAGTTATTATAAATCCTGTGCCTTGATGTTTTATGGACTATCTACGAAAGAATGTCGAAAAGTAGCATTCCAAATGGCAACCATAAATAATTTGAAAATGCCCGATTCTTGGAAAAGGAATGGAATAGCGGGTAAAGAGTGGCTGAAATTATTCAGGAAAAGGCATACAACGCTTAGTCTAAGGAGACCTGAAGCGTGTAGCTTAGCCAGAGCTACGGCTTTCAACAGAGCGAATGTAAATACATTCTATAATAATTTAGAAAAAGTAATGCAAAGAAACCCTATGTTTGGAAATGGAACTCGAATATTTAATTTAGATGAAACTTCCACAACAACCGTACAAAGACCTCAGAAAGTGATTGCACCGAAAGGATGCAAAGGTCTTGGGAAGGTAACGAGTGGAGAGAAAGGAACCTTGGTTACCACATGTTGCATAATATGTTCAAGTGGTATAAGTTTGCCTCCTGTAATGGTTTTCCCTAGAAAAAATTTTAAAGACCACATGCTTAAAAATACACCCCCGGGAACGTTGGGCCTAGCAGCACCAACGGGTTGGATGAACTCCGATATTTTCCCGGAAGTTATCAAGCACTTCATAAAGTTTACAAACAGTTCCCTGGAAAATCCAAGTATTCTAATCATGGATAACCATGAGTCCCACCTCTCTATTGAAGCACTTGATTTGGCCAAGTCATCTGGTATTCACATATTAACTTTGCACCCTCATACCTCGGGTAAACTGCAACCATTGGATGTTGGAATTTTTGGCCCATTTAAGACATATTATAATGCAGCAATAGACTCTTGGATGTTACAGCACCCTGGAAAGCCTGTAACGAGTTATGATGTCGGCGAAATTGCTGGGATAGCTTTTCTTAAGTCTATGACGCCTGCCAATATTCTGAACGCCTTTAAAAAATGTGGCATTTTTCCTTTTGATAGAAATCTCTTTAATGATGATGATTTCATGCCAAGTATGGTGACAGATCGTCCCTGTCCCGATTGCGAATTGCGAAGGGATGCTGGACCATCAATTGAAGAACAAGCATGGTCGTTGAATGCTTTACAAGATAGATCATCGTATGAAAACCAAAATGAACCACAGAATACTTCCGAAGTTGGACCATCAACTACAGAACGAATCCACACGTCGAATACTCAGCCAGTTTGTGCGTCGCTTAAAAAACCAATAGAATCATTGAACTGTCCACAAGTTGGTTTATCACTTGAAAAGCAAACAGATCCTTTGAATGTTCCACAAGCTGGACCATCAAATGATTTAAAAATAAATCAGTCAAATCAAGAATTTGTATCGCCGTTTCAATTTAGGGATCCCATAAAAGCTGGACCTCGCAAAAACAACAGAAAACCTAGAAAACTTGGTCGAAGTTTAATTGCTACAGATACACCAGAAAAGACGGAAATACAAATGGAAAAAACGGTGACTAAGAAAAGGAAAGAGGTGAAGAAAAAAAGGATATCTAAACATTTATTTCAACGTGACTCAGAAGATGATAACGATAAAATGGAATTACAAGATAATGATGACGATTTTGACTGCATGGACGATGAAAAAGAAAATACAACTAACGTGATCACAGAAAACCATCTCAGTAAACCCTTATCTCGACAAGCAACTGAGGGAGAGTATATTTTAGTAGAATTTGCAACTAAAAAGAAAAAGCTCTATTATGTGGGGAAAGTTATAGAGAATAGGAACGAGTCCCTAGAATATTGCGTAAGTTTCTTAAGAAAGAAGTCCACAAACAAATTTTATATTCCTAATGTGCCAGATATTTCAACCGTCGACGAATGCTATGTAAAGTTAATCCTTCCAAAACCACGTTTGAATGGTAGTACCACCCGCCGGCAATCATATTTTGAGTTCGCTGTTGATTTATCTCTTTTAAATGTTCAATGAAGCAATTTTACTTCAATTTTTTTTTAATTAACGTATATTTTAATTTTTTCGTTTGTGTTAATACCCACCATATGTATAGAGACTAAGTAATTAAATAAAAGACTGATTTCACTATCATATGTGCCTTAATTTTCATGCCTTTCACATCATGATTCACTGTGTACTGTGGTGAGCCACTGTAGATTTTTTAATGATTCACTGTACCCGACCTTGCAGTCCACAGTGGATCATTTCCCATTTTTTAAAAAAACTTTTATATCTTTTTTGTATCGCTCGATATTACAAAATAATAACGTATTTAAAGACATCCAATAAGTAGGCTATCTTGATACCAAATTTCAGCCTCTTTGCTCAATCCATTAAAAAGTTACAGCCCTCCATAAAAAGACTGATCCACTGTCGACACCTTGACCCTACACGATTGGCGCACGAGCTATATTACACGCTTCACTGGTTCCAGGGGCTACCACACCAACTAGGGGTGATAGAAATCAATACTAATGTTATATAGTCACAATTTTGAACTCTAATCGAAATTTTACTGTAGATCCTACATTTTTATAAGTTTGTCGACAGTCTCGAACGTAGGAGAAGAGAGCAAATGGAAAAAAGGACTGCCGATTGTCTCCATCTTTTTCATTCGCTATCCTTCTCTGCGGCCGGAACTTATTACCACTAAATATGTATTATCCAAATTATACCGTGTTTGGTGTAATTAATCATTAGAGAAACATCACAAATGTTACGATACTTTGTTTATGAAAATATTATTATTATTATTTCATTACTGTGAACATCATTCTAAAATATCTTGATGATACGAAGTGGGACGTCTTAGACAACGTGATTCCCTCGCTATGCAAACCGAAGAAAATGCACATTTTGCCTGTTTTCTTTTCACACGCACACCGTCCCCGCTACTCGCAAGCGAAGGCAGCCACAAGCAAACATGTCTGAGTTGCGATACGCGGCTGTGCGAGTATACAGGCACGTGTGCACTTGACCGCGTATGAAAAGAATACTCTTTACATTTCAATCCTGGGTCATTCCACGCGAATTCAGACACTTTTCAGAGTAACATTTGGGATTTTTGTGAAACATGAAAAAGATGTAGTCTTTAGTGATATATATACGTATTTCAAAGGATTTTTAAACATTTTCAAAATTGTGGAAATTGACTTTCTTTCATTAAATTATAACTGTTGAACTAAGCCACAGATAAGAATGAGCTTTTGGGTGCTTACATTGGGGAAGTAAGAGTACCTAATAAAAATTATTTCCCTGAAAGGAAATAAATTTTTGACCATTTACTTTGCAATTGTTCTAAACAAATGCCATGTTTTAATAGCGAAGCACTATTTAAAAATTTGAAAAAAATGAGGGTACAGTCCTATATGTCCTCTTTTCGGGCCCGTTTTCAGAAATACGGACACTTTAAAATTTGCCCCAATGAAAATTAATTGAATGTGACGCTGCGTCGCCCAGTACCGACTGGACTGGCTAATTGTAAGCCGTGCAGTACTAGCAGCGGCCAAGCGGCTATACCTGATATTGTTATACAGTAAATCCTCGTTAGGAGCCCGTTTCTACCACGCGTTAGGAGCCCGGCGACTATCCCCACCACTTTTTAGAATCCTTCGGACGAGAGTGAGAAACCCCAATGAGCGAGCGAGAGGAAACTCTTTCGTTTCCTCTCGCTCGCTCATTGGGTTTTCTCACTCGCGCCAGTGGCCGCCCGGAATAGTGTCCAGTCGCGTTAGGAGCCCGCCGCCAGCCCCGTTCGTCGGGCTCCAAACGAGGATTTACTGTATAGGGTTCTCGCAAATGGTAAGTATTTGAAAAAAACTGAAGCAGGAAAACTTTTACTATTTTTTATACCCAACAGAATACGGTATGTCAACTTTTGGTGTTCGCGATATTATCCGTGAACCGAAGGTGAGCATCAGTTTTGGAATGCTACATATTTGATTACCCGATATGAATGTGACTGTCAAGACAAATCACAAAAAAAAGAAAATAATATAATTACAATATAAAAAAAGGTGTGAAATCAAAATGAGCTGCAAGTACATCACAAAAAAAAGAAAATAATATAATTACAATATAAAAAAAGATGTGAAATCAAAATGAGCTGCAAGTACATAAAGGTGCTTTCCAACTGCACTTAAGATGACACAACTACATATACACAGCTGAAATGCTGTGTTATTCCATTACTCATATCGCGGACATTTTAATTAACCCATCAAAAAGAATCCCATTTAAAAACATTGTCGTAAATTAATTAATAGCTTTACAAAATTAATGATATACAAAAATTGCGCCAATTATAACAATGACTATTTATACAAAGAAAAACAATGTATTAAATAATATAACACAACAAAAGACAAAAAAAAAATGTCCGCGGCCTGGAAGTCAAATACTTGGCGTGGCCAGGCAAGGTATTCTCAGATCATCAATACCCATATCTTCCCTCTCGCAGGCTTTCAGATAATTTGTCCATTTAAAACTCAGACAATATGAGTACATTTTCATTATATTGCGTTTTAAAATAATTGTAAGATCATTCATCTTCACCCATATCTTTCCTCTCACAAGCTTTCACATAATTGGTCTATTTAAAACTCTGACAATATGAATACACTTTCGTTATTTTGCATTTTTAAATAATTCTTATTCAACGACACCTTGACCGTGCCTGGCCACGCCAAGTATTTGACTTCCAGGCCGCGGACATTTTTTTTTTGTCTTTTGTTGTGTTATATTATTTAATACATTGTTTTTCTTTGTATAAATAGTCATTGTTATAATTGGCGCAATTTTTGTATATCATTAATTTTGTAAAGCTATTAATTAATTTACGACAATGTTTTTAAATGGGATTCTTTTTGATGGGTTAATTAAAATGTCCGCGATATGAGTAATGGAATAACACAGCATTTTAGCTGTGTATATGTAGTTATGTCATCTTAAACGCAGTTGGAAAGCACCTTTATGTACTTGCAGCTCATTTTGATTACACATCTTTTTTTATATTGTAATTATATTATTTTCTTTTTATATTGTAATTATATTATTTTCTTTTTATATTGTAATTATATTATTTTCTTTTTTTGTGATGTACTTGCAGCTCATTTTGATTTCACACCTTTTTTTATATTGTAATTATATTATTTTCTTTTTTTGTGTGATTATATTATTTTCTTTTTTGTGATTATATTTATTTGATAATAATACTTTATTCGTCCTTGACTTTTTCACGTTTCTTTGTCTTTTTTTTGTGTTTTTTTTATATTTATTTTTTGATAATACTCTTTTTCTTCCTCAACTTTTTCATGTATAGTATTTTCTTTTTTTTGTGATTTTTGATAATACTATTTTTTGTCCTCGACATTTTCATGTACTTGGCCTATTTTTTACTTTTTTAAAGTTTTTTTGGGGGGGGATCTCACTTCTTTTTACAAAGCTAATTCATGTACTTGGCGTAATTTTTTTACTTTTTTAAAGTTTTTTATGGGGATCTCACTTCTTTTTACAAAGATAATTCATGTACTTGGCGTCATTTTTTTTTACTTTTTTGCAGTTTTTTATGGGTCTTCGTTACACGTCGACGCGTTTACGGCGCACTGCAGCCCATCGAGTGATGTTAGAAGATAAAGCGCGTTTGTAGCCAGTAAAGCTTACTCGGATTATTATAATACTACCAACTACTTATGTAAAACATAATATATAACAAATTACAAATAAACTTCGGATAATTGGGATTGGTGGAATTGGTTTATTTAAAATTTTGAATTTTCAGATATAAAAAGCAAGCATATGAATAAACTCATTTAATTAATATAATAATAATAATAATGCTTTGGTAAATTTTTTTCTCTGACGTCGATCGCACTGCATCATCTTCTGCTTGGATTATCTGTAAATAAATATAAAAGCCTGTCACGTCCCGCGACGTGGAGTCTACTATTATCTAACCCTTTAAATCGAATATATTTACTATTTCGTACTCTGAGGTATTGTAACCACCTCATATGAATATTATACAAATATTGTGCAACAAATAGCCGACAGGGCATTATCATTATAAACAGCGATAAGAAGAGATCGAGCGAAGAAAACACGGACGGCAGCGAGCAGGACAGCTAGATCGAGGAGGTGGCGGACAGCCAGCTGTATACCAGGTAGCTGACCACACAAACACCAAGAAGGCCCAGTGAACACCAGCTGATGTCCAGCGTGGTACACAGGCCCATATCAACCAGCGGAGACGACACTACCTTCGCGGAGCTGTGCCCCTGGTCCTCGTTAGAAGATTGCCCTCCCGTTATTTCCCGTAAGCCAATCTCCGAAATAATATGCTTAACTTCAACCCCTAGTAAATAAGCTATACGAAACCGATCGTATAAGAAATATTGTAAACGCATAACATATAAATCAAATGCGCATTTATGTAAGAATCTTGCTATCGTCGCTGCTGGGAATCAGTTAAATGGAACGTGCCTAAGTAGTAAACAAAAATCCCAGAATAAAACGATGGGAAGATTCTTCCTGGACGATTCCAGGTAGAGGCTGTGGGATGGGGTCTCCCACCTATGATTTGTCATGTGACAAATCCTAGAGAAGTTGTGACCAATTGCCCTATAAAAAGGGATTGGACCACCCGCGGAGCTCATTACCATGTTCAATTATTAAGTTATTATTACCATTATTATTACCATGTTCAATTATTAAGTTAATTATTACCATTACCATTACCATTGTTCAATTATCATTTTAATTTTCATCAGTACACTACAAGGTTCTTTAATAATAATAAGACTTACAAAAGCTGAAGTGTAGACATTGCAACGGTAAATAAAATTGATTTTTGTTATATTAAATCAGTGAGTGAAGTGTTTCCACCATTAATTCCACATCCAACAAATCGAGCGTTCGTCTTTTGGAACAGTGAATAAAATAATGAAAATGCCCATTGACAGGTCACGGATTGCGCTGGTTAATGGTATTATCTATGAGCAGAACGTTGCCCGCGGTTTTACCAGAAATTAAGCGTAGATCGTGAACGGCGCGATTAGTTTAAATATTAACGGTTTTCGAAATCATTATGTGTGAACAAGGAAAGATTCACCCTTGCCTCCGTCCCATGGTGCCGCTGAAGAGCAGAACGTTGCCCGCAGTAGCGCCTGGTGCGGAAGGTGAAGAGTGATTTATCGGTCGATTAACATATATTATTATCAATTCTAAAAGACGAATGCCGCGAAACCATCGTGCGGGAAGACGAGTTCAGCTTCGACGATTAGCGGCCAGATACATTAGTGCCCCAACAGAACAATTTAATTTGCTAGGAGTGCCAGGCACCTCTTGTGTCAGGGAGGAATCATCCCCAGTCAGCCACGAAATAGTGGTGGTGTGTGGGGATTGGGCCCCGCCAAGGCATAATCCCGCACCCGAAATTAGGTTAAGTTGTAAAACAGTCTCGGACTGAACTTCGCCTGTGTTTTTGTCGATGTTTATCCTCCGTTTACTGTCCTCTGTTATATTTTTGCAATAAAAGACGTTAATAATAATAATAATAAATCAACGGAATACCATCAGGACCCATTGAGTGGAGGTTGGTTTCAATTGACCTGCCAGCATCGCGGGTGAATTAAGGTAATTACCAAATTAAAAGCGTTATAATGTATAATCAGTTGTACTCAACTATCCCAGAGCGTAAGTCCCTGGACTAGCTCGAAAGCGGATCAAAAACAGTAATTTCCTTAAAATCGCGGCCCAAATAAAAAGTAGGGACGTAACAGCCAGTGATGCCAGAATCGGGACGAGTTCCCTCGAGAATTTCTCCCACCACGCATGCACACTACGCCGGAGCTGCGTGTCCGTGAGCTCGGCGCTTCGGACAACGTCGGGAAGACGAGAGAGAAAACGAATGTGTGTCTTTCTCTCTCGCTCTTGAAACGCTGTGCAAGCGACACGCGGCCGTGCGCAATCTTCTTGAGTGCCTCGAGATATACTTTTCACTTTCTGACATATGTATAATACTCTTGTAATCAAAAAAAATTTGGAAAAAGTTTTATTACAGAAATCACGTTTTAAGACCTCCTGATGACGTTTTGACTATTTAGGAAAGAGCTTTTTTTTTAAATATCTCATATATTTGTTAACACGATTACGTTTAAACGGCAAAATGGATTTCAATGAAACTTTATATTGAAATTTTATATTCTTGTCTTAAGATCCGATTAGATTACGAAAAATGATAATTACCCGTTATGGTTCTTCGATTTTTCAGATGTACGAACTAAATTCTACATAAAAAAAGTTAAATAAAGTTCTTCTGTAACTTCTTTAACAAAGAAAAATGTACATTCATAATTTCTTGTTTTCATTTTAAATTTCCGTACTTTTTATTTGAGCTACAGTATTGTCTCCGTATGTACTCGGTTTGGTGTACACGATACGGGTTACTCGCTATCCCCACCACTTTTTTCTCACTCTTGTCTGGCGAAGGCGAGAGCGAGATGGAACGAGAGCGAGCGAAAGCCACTGGTCTCGCTCCGTCTTTCGGACGCCGTGTCACTCCGGCGCACGCAAAGCGTTCCATCTCGCTCCCCCCTTCGGCCAGAAAGAAGCGAGAAACGAACACTCGGAATTAGGGTCGCTGTTCACTATACGGGTTACTCGCCGGTCCCGACCAGTGAGTACATACGGAGACAATACTGTATTTCTATTTTTCAAACCTTAAAATGAATTTTTTTAGTAAAAGATGAATATTTTGATATTGTAAATTGAAGGGTTTGGATGCAATAATGGGACTAGCGCTTGGAAATTGGAAAAATTATTGTCCAAACGCTAAGAAAGATTGGAATATTAAATGTTAAACTGAATTTTTAAAAATATAGTGTTGTAAAGCTCGTCACGACACACATATTTTCTATTTACGGTTTGTTTATCAAATCATTACTATTCGAGCTAAAAATTATATTTCGGAGTATGATCTAAAATCTATAATCTAAACGTAATCACATTTCTCGCTAGATTTTTCGATAATTATATGAAGTTGCGACAAAGAATCACGCACTATTTACAAATTAATTACGCGCAGCGTGCACGGTACCGACCGATGGTAACTATGGGAAAGTGGTGGTCTCTTCCATCGGGTGGGAAATGTAAACAATTGGTTATGCAAAGTTAACATCGCGATACATGTTGTACACTAAAATGTACAAAAATATTACAAAAATAGAAAAGAAAGGCAGCACGTAAATATATCAATTGGGTTCGATATATTGACGAGATGTAAGTCTGAAATAATGCTACAATTGTTCACATTTCCAAAGGATAGAAAGCAAGCAGAGGAATTTACTATAATACATGTGACACAATTTCGAGATAATTGTTGCATATAAAATGAATATAATAAAGAATATACATTTATTTGTACAATTATCTCGAAGTTCTCTCTATAAATCATATGTACAGTAAGCAAGCGAATTTATTGCAAGGATAGAACAAGAATTGCGTGAGGTAAATCGAATAACTATTTACATATTCGCGATGTCCAAAAGTCGATTGAAATAGAAAATGAATGAACTTGATAATATTCTGGACATCACCAATTTGCATTACCCGACGTAGAAGGAAAATCCGCGAGGTCATCAACGGCATGTAAACGTAAACTATTCTTTTGCTTTTTCGTAATAGTTGCATATAAATTCTCAGATGACATGAGAGATAGATGTTTGTCATCTGGTCGGAGCTGTTTCCCCGTGTGCCTTTAATGCCGATTTCGTTACGCAAATGGCATTGACGATGGTCGAACAAAGTCGGTTTCGTTTCTTGTTCTTTATGTCGGGAAGACTTCTAATGGAATTTAATAATTCCTGCAAACATGGATATTTATATGAGCCTTGATCGTTTCGCGTTAACAACACCGTTTTCCAAACATCATCAAAAGCTAATGTACAAAGCTTGACTGCATCTGCAAAATTCAGGTGCAATGTCGACCATTCTTTTTGCAAACCGTCTTCGTCGAAACCGCCCAATTTCTGAGCAATAAGAAGAACACTTTTGAAGGAAATGTCTCTGTCAGTATCTACCAATGCCAAATGAGGCTCAAAAACACGTAATTTGCTCAGAAATTCGTCATCGATTGGCAATCGATTACGAATTTCGTTTGCAGCCGTTATGTAAAACTGAATACAATTTTCTCGAACGGTTTGGACAACATCGGGTTTGCCTTCTGCAATTAACTGACAAAGAAAAGTGTCACAATCCGGACCTAAATGAAGACTATCAAATGCGATTCGATTATCGCCTCTTGAAAAATCTATTAATTTTACTGAATCCATGTGCTTCAAAAGCTGCGGTTTCAGAAAATGACGTAAAATATCGTACAAAAGAGTTTTGGCAGTATTTTGATGTAAATGGATCCTGTTTGTTGCGACTGAAAGAATAAACTAAAGTCATTAAAATACTCTAGAACGTATTTCAAAAACAGAAGATATGCTTTCGCTTCTGGATTTTGCATGATGATAAGTAGATGATCCCCAGACTTTGTCTTCTCACTTACGACCAATTCTTGCAGAAAATGCAACACACTGTCCCAATTTTCTAAAAGTGTAACTACGGATGAGTACCGCGACAACCATCGCGTAGTACACAATTTTAAAATTTTGCGGTCAGTAGATTGAAAACATTGCTGAAATTCGCGAAAAATGGCCGAGCGTTTAGGGCTGCTATAAATGAATGTTGCGACTTTCCGTAATAATTCCTCGCAGACCTCGGGAATGGTAGCGCATACTGCATGCACTACCAATGCAGAGGAGTGACATGGTCACGGCATGGTGAAAAATTTTTCACCGCGAATTTCTGCAAGTTTGGTCTTGAATGACGAGTGACGCCCTGTCATGACATAAGCGTTATCACACGACAAAGCAAGAATGTTTTCGAGCGGAATTTGCTATTTCCACATGGAGTTCCTAAATGAGGTAAATATTTTATCGGCAGTACATTCTCGCGCGCCAAGATTAATTAATTCTACTAATTCCGTTCGAACATCCAAAGTCTCGGATGCGACATACCGAACAATAAACGACATCCATTTCTCATTGGTAGAGTCGGATGTCTCATCAATAAATACTGAAAACTTAGAATTCTATAAAACATGACTAAGACGCTCTGTTTCCCGAGGACACAGAACGTTCGATATAACATTAGAACACTTTGTTCGACCACGCGTGATACGTTCCAAAACATCCGGATCTTTCCCAACGTCTTGGAAAAATTTAAAAATCGACTCTGCGGATTGATGCGAAATATTTTTCTCGGCAACTAATGCAGCAAAACGAATTTCCGCGACTTTTCTTCGTTCATCAAATGACAAAGCCGATTCCTCGGAATGCGATCTGAAATCGTTCGATTTCCTCACATCCATTCCATTTTTTTTAACAGTTTTTGATGTCGCACTTGGAATCCGCGTGACGTTGGATTTGCGATATCCCGCAAGCAAATGATTTTTTACAAACCGAACAGAAACACGAAAAAGGATCATCGGCGACCTTATTCAACCACGGCTTGAAGTCCTCAAGCCATTGAGGCATAAAAATCTTTCTCGAGTCCTTAGCATGCACAGTTATTCGCGGAATTTTTTTAGATGATACGTTTCCATCGTACTTACTACGAAAAAAATGAAATGTGTAGGAAAAATATTATATAGAAAGCAACAAGCAAATGCTAGTGTATAGATAAGGGGAGATTTAGGGGGCTACTAATTACACACTATATACAATTCCAACACGACAGATCCGAATTCACGAAAAACATGCAGACTGCGCGAAACAAAGACACCACCTGATTTCTAATTCTACTGAAGTAACGGTTAAATGTCGCGAAGCACAACTGCGCGAACCCCCACGAAACGCATCAACACATAAACAAAGCATACGCGACCACAGATCGCGAGTCGCGCGGATCTGACCGTCAAATGTACTTGACGAAACCAGGCCCGAGCGAACCCTCGAAACGAGAAACGAAAAGAATAGATAGGAAATCGTAAAATAGTAAGAAAAATTCAGAAAGGAGAAAAATCGAAGAAAAGGCTAAAAGAAATAACAGCAAGGCAATGGTGACAGTACCGAACTACCACAGATGCATTTACCAGTTACCTTTCTCTCCTATTCTTGTACAATTCCTTTATACCAATTTACACATTTTAATGTAGGGGAGAATGAGGCAATCGCGGTCAGTTGGCAATGGCGGTCAGTATTGTTATTATAAAACGGTATGTCCGAAATGTACAATTTCTTTTCCTTACGTTCCACGACATCATTCGCTATATTGTCGAACGATTTCGCCTTCATCGTTGCTAAGCAACCAAGGAAAACTAGCCTTTTTGTGTTTTCAACATCGTCGATGTAATATTTTGTGTACACAACATAAGAGGTAAGTACTAATTCTGAAGCTTATTTTACATTTCAAGATTACGTAAATATAGATATTCTATCACGGAAAAGGATTACATAGTTAAATTAAATATATTTATATTAAATTTCATTCTAATCTTCAATCTTATCAATGAACACGTATGCGGGCAATGATGGTCACTTGACTGTTAGTGCCCGTAACGTGATTATCATTATTCACTAGTGCAAAATAAACAAAACTTTCTTTATTACCACAATTTTATTCTGTAGATGGCAAGAATTCGCACCAGAAAAACTGCAAAAGCCAAATGGACTGCTGAAGTACTTAAAAAAGCAGTGAAGCTTTTTCAAGATGGACAATCCATGCGAAAAGTATCGAAATTATTAAATATCCCCTTTTCAACTCTGCAATCGAGGGTAAAGAAACAAATGTATTCTGACCCAAAGCTTGGAAGGCACACTGTATTTAGTGCAGAACAAGAAAATGAAATGGCAAGTCGAGAAAAACAAAGATAAAATAAAAATTTCTAAAAAAATTAAGCTGGAGAAGGAAAAGCCCAAAAGACCTCCTCCATGTAAAAAGAGCGAAGATAACGATATAGGCAAAGCGGAAAAAAAATTAGAAGAAAATAAACGGAAAAACAAAAATAAAAGAAACATTTGTAAAAAGATTAAGCTGGAGAAGGAAAACGACGAAAATAAGTGCATTATTTGCTTTCAATTTGGCCATGACAATGAGATGTGGTTCAGATGTATCTCTTGTGGCCTCTGGGCCCATTCTGAATGCTCTGGGTGGGACTCAGCGGATGGATACATTTGCGAAAACTGTAGCAGCCCCTAGACCGCAATTGCCCGCAGCGTGACTGCTATTGCCCGTAGGTGTAGACGATGGCGGAAAATCACATATTTTTGGTTTGTTGGAATTTCATTGAATAAATCAATATAAAATTAATTATTTTCGTATCCTACGTATAGGTTGATAGTTTAAGTTTACAAAAAAATCATTTTCAAGAAATATTGCACCTTACATCTTTGTTTTATTACAAATATTGCTTAAGTGACCGCCATTACACATTCTCCCCTACCTTATATCGCGATATTAGCTTTGCATAACCAATTGTTTACATTTCCCTCCCGATGGAAGAGACCACCACTTTCCCGTAGTTTCCATCGATCGGTACCGTGCACGCTACGTGTAATTAATTTGTAAATAGTGCATGATTCTATGCCGCAACTTCATATAATTACCGAAAAATCTAGCGAGAAATGTGATTACTATTAATTTTCGAGGGAACCCGTCCCGAATCTGGCATCACAGGTAACAGCCACATTTTAGTTATATACAACTTAATGTAGAACTTACTTATAGAGTAGCCTTTTGCTCTAGTGAGTGTAGAGACTACATAATGTGTCCGAAGGAGGTGAGAAAATATGGTAGAAAGTTTTGTTGGAGGATATTTAAAAAATGCTAATGGTAATTTAGCGAAAATGAATGAAGAGATTCAATATTTTTATTGGTGTTGGTTTAGTATATTTATTGGTGAATTGAAATGAAATATTGTTAATGGAAAACTAGTAAAATTAATGAATAGCGTAGAAACTACTGTGGATTTTATTAATTAAAGTATTACGAATGTCTTTCACAAAAGATTGAAAAGCATCAACGGAGATGTGTTTTCAGAGTACTTTCTTCACTAATGTGATTTGCTTTACATTGCAAGCAGTCCACCATAATCTATTTTCTTAATAATTCTTAATGCTATGTCTTTAGACAAATTTTGTCGATTTACCTTATTTGACAAAGTTCCAGAAACTTGTGCGAAACAATATGCTCTCTCTATCTATCTAATCTTCTCCGGACAACCTCCACGCCTGTGCATTCCCTTCATTTCTATCCATCCAAGCCTGTGCGTCCCCTTCAATTCTACTATCCAAGCCTGTGCGTCTCCTTCATTTTTATCGAAGTCCTGTGCGTCCCCTTTATTTCTATATATTTACATAAAATAAAAACTCTAAATTGCTGGTATACAAATACAAATATCTGGCAATTTAAATTCAATGCAATTTTTTACTACAATATATTATTTTGTACAAGCATGGTACAAATTCCTAGATATGCGAAAGAAGGTGCTTGTCTGTCGAACCTTCTCCGGACAACTTCCAAGTCTGCGACTCTACATAAAAAATCTATTAAATAAATTTGGCGACTTACCTTGTTAATTGAGACAATAATTCCGTCTCCTATTTTGTGTAAAAGCTCCTGACATCTCAAAAAATTTGGACCACTTACATTATTTGACACATGGAAGGTTAAGATTGGTAGGTTATACAGTTCAATGTATTTAAAATTTTTAGTTTGTACAATGACGGACGACGATCCCTGCCGAATAATCCCGAGAGTCTACGAACGAAGAACGAAACATGTGTTAGTTTCGTTTTGACTGAAGGTGTGCGTGTAACGCGTATACGTATGACGAAAATATATATACCTAATGTTTGACGAAAAATTTCTAGGAGAATCAGAAGAAGAAAAATCGTTTTCGACAGATACATGAGACGATAATACGATACCTCTGTCATGCGTGGACCGATTTTATTGAAATTGGTCTTATTCGAAAGCTTATATGCGGGTTACATTAGAAAAATGCCATTAAATATAGAAAATATTGCAGGCGTGATGAGATATTAATGAAATGAGTTTCAGGTTAGGTTGGAATAGCTGTGCGCCGAGTAAAGATGCACGGCAGCGACAGGCATATACAAGGTGTCTTTTCTTTCATGTACTTGGCGTCGAGACGCTACCGCGTCTCTAGATTGAGGGCTCGGATGCAATAAAGGAACTAGCTCTCGAAAATGAGAAGAACATTTGTCCAAACGCTAAGAAAAATTGGAAAATCACATTTAGTTAAACTGGATTTTAAAAAATATAGTGTTGTAAAGCTCATCACGGCACCCATTTTTTCTCTTTGCAGTTTTTCTATCGAATCATTAGTATTCGAAATAAAAATTATAAACAAAAAATTTCTTCGACCAAAGTCAATCTTTTTAAACATAAATTGCGATAACTTGAGTAAATATTAACGAATCGTTATGAGACTTGAAACATAAAACTCAGAAAACTCTAGCGAAGCCGTAAACTATATACACAAAACCCTTATGTTAAAAAATATAATAATATTTAATTAAAAAGTAATACTGGACATAACCCATGTTTTTCAACGTTCGCCGTTAAAAAGTATCGAGGCAATATTGAGGTACATATAACTTGCACTGACAAAGTTTTTCCTTAATATACAAGGAAGATTTTCACAAATTTTCACACTGATTAATAAATAATTGTAGAAGATATGACGACCCCCCCCCCCCCCCCCCCCCATAAACATGACTCATGTATGAAAGAAGCTAATTCCCTTTAATTCACGAAAAAAGTTCTCACGCAAAGATTGTGAAATCATCTTTGCTAATTCCAATTGTACCTTTAATTCATGAAAAACATTAAAAACATTCTCACGCAAAGATTGTGAAATCAACTTTGCTAATTATAATTGTATTCTCGTTCTCCGTTCGAACACTGATTCCTCTGTTACTGTTTATACTTGACATTCCTTTATTGGCCACAAATCAATTCAGTGCTCAGATTTTCAGCTTCAGTTTTAAAGAATTAGCGGGCGAGGCGTGTAGTTGACACAAAAACTTTTATAAGAGGGACATCTTCTGTTAAAAATGTCGTATGAAAATCGTTTTACGATGGAAAATAATAAAAACTTGGTAGAGACTAATTTAAACGAATCAAAGTCGGTAATAGATTAATAGCACATTCGCCAACCTGCACTAGTGATATGAAACATTTTGTTTTAAGTCGACTTCATAGTTCTTTCTTATACAACACCCGTTAATTCCTTAAAACCGAAGCTGAAAATCTGAGCACTGAATTGATTTGTGGCCAATAAAGGAATGTCAAGTATAAACAGTAACAGAGGAATCAGTGTTCGAACGGAGAACGAGAATACAATTATAATTAGCAAAGTTGATTTCACAATCTTTGCGTGAGAATGTTTTTAATGTTTTTCGTGAATTAAAGGTACAATTGGAATTAGCAAAGATGATTTCACAATCTTTGCGTGAGAACTTTTATCGTGTATTAAAGGGAATTAGCTTCTTTCATACATGAGTCATGTTTATGGGGGGGGGGGGGGGGGGAGAGATTTCATCACTTTTTTTCATAATTTGTGAATTTTTGTTGTATTGATCTTATCAAGCTAATGCACCGCCGGTCACTCTCCAGGAAATTTCACCACAAAGAAAACGTATATATGCGAGGAAAGAAATTTATTACTTAATAAATTGTAAATAAATTAACAATATTAAGTTAATAAACTTTTCCGCCTTAAGGTCGAGTCTCCATGGCGCGGCCGGCGGCGGCGGCCCAGTCCAAATCCTAAGCACCGCTCTTATGGGGAAGCATGTAACCGTTCTCCTAGCCGCGTTTTCGACCGGCCGCGGCCGCGCGTCTGCTACAGCAGCAACCTAAAGCTGGCCCAGTGAGGCCAAGCTTCCCTCTTACGAAAGTTGAAGCAGAGTTTGTAGCGCCTCCTACCTATTAGGTGCGTACTAAACTGTGAATATGTGAATCAGTGTGAATCGGGACGTATGTGTATGTGTATACGTGTAATGCACCGCTTAACCTCTCCACAGATCGTCGCGCCAGCGACACGTATGCAGCAGATAGAAGGATAAACATTGAAATTGAATATTTCTTCTTTTCTTAGGAAAAGAAAATATATTCAATTTCTTTGTATATCCTTGTATCTGCTGCAAACGCGTCACTGACGCGACGATCCATGGTCAGACGGCCTTAGAAAAGGTAAACCAGGGAAAGTGAGGACGCCATTTGAAGGATTTCTGGTCATTCCAAAATTTAATCTTTTAAATTTTATTTTAGAAATGACAGGAGTCCTTTGGGTTTTTTCAGTCTATGTGATGACTGATCCACGTGGGTTACACTTCCTCGTACCTGCGCGCCAAACAATTAAAAATGACGACGGTCATGATGGTAACATTTCACCAACGTCGAAAGGTTGTGTGTCGTGCTCACTGATACACCTAGGTATGTGTGTGTGATGTACCTAGCGCCTCCTACCTATTTGGTGCTAACGGCCACCTTAAGCTACTCGAGACACAACACAATACGATGAGTGTCTGTTTTCCGCCATGATGGCGGAATCTACTAGCCGCGCGGCTAGCCGCGGTGACAAACCGCTCGACTCCTCCAAACTGAGTCATAGTCGCGGCCGCGCTGCGATCCAGCGGCACAGTGGGACAGAATCCCAAAAATAAGGAAACAAGACAGAATTCAAAAGTTATGGGATTATGCTTTTTTATATATTTCTTGAAATGCCTAAAAAAGGGAAAAATATCGTGGCGTCTACATCTGATCTGTGTGTAAACACGTGTCAAAGTTTGTATGTTTTTTCTTATGGAAAATTTTGAATTGGGTCTTTTAAAATTTGATGATATAAAATACACAAATTTTTTGGGAACCGAAATGAGTAGTATCGTTTTTGGTAAGCAATAACAAAGAATTAGTTACATACTCTTCTCTTCCATAAGAAACCCATTGAAGAAATATTAGCAATTATCGTCTTTTTAGTTACCCTCCGGGAATTTCCTAGCAAATTTCATTTTTGTTTTAAAATAAACATATATTTGGCTTTGCAACTGCGAAAACAAGATTTGGCAATATTTACCAATAATGGAGTAATTACCTGTATTCTATGTCGCACAGTGAGGCTGAATCCCAATAAATAGGGAAAAATTAAACAGCATCACATTTTTCGCACTGAAACTGCCGAATATAATTAAGGAAGTTCGTAAAAAAAAAGTATTATTATACAACTCATACGAAAGATTGCCGTTATTTAGAAAAATTAAGTCAATAATTTCCAAAAAACTAGAACAATTTGATAAATATATCTATATACTATGGAAAGTGCAGAAATATTTGCAAACCTGTATCCATGTTATCATATATACCAAATACTGTTCATATAGTGTTAATACATTCATACGTAATTATACAATATTTGGGCAACCTTCCAATCGCCTAATTTTGTGACGGGACCCAAGATGCCAGAAACAAAGGTTTTAGAAGTGAAGGAAAGATTGTACGCTTAAAATTTTGTCATTGCAATACAAATGAAGATGGTTTAAACTTTTCATCGATTTCTTCAGATCCAGGAATAGTGTTTTATAAAGTAGCTTCATAAGATTCGACATTTTGATTATAAAAAGTGGCATGTTGAATTTTTTCTCTATTCTTGAGATTGACGCCCACTGTGCGTTGGGGCAAAAGCGAAATCGGAGCCAAGCGGGAATTCATTCGTTGTTTTCGACCGATAATCCCAAGAACGTTTCGACATATCCGTTTGCCAGCATTTCTAAAGGGCAGTCAAGAACGTAAAGCCGTCTGTAATAATTTTAGGCATTCTTCAGTCTCACAATGAGTTAATCCGTATATTGGTCTCTCGGTGGGTAGTACGTACGATGGCTTCGGACCTGGACGTAGGTACTGCTATTAACCGCCGCGCGGAACAATATGGTCATAAATCGCGACTCTGGCGAGGCACTCTGGCCGATCAGCCACAATAATTTTTGGCAACCAGATGTGAGGTTTTCCCCCTCGATTTCTTCAAGAGGGAGAAGGTTCCTCCTCCGTCGCCGAATTCGCAGGGGGAAGGCCCCCATCTTTAAGGAAGGGTGTTCCCAATGTGTGTATCATAATTAAATTACAACAACAATTATTTTTATATTACTTTCTCTTCTTTAAATATTAAAATAAAAAATATAAAATAGTTTAAAGAAGGAACATTGTACTGTATGAACTCCGGGTGGTATCGGTACATATAGGTACATTATGGTGGACGTAATTTTTCGACTTTCAAATTTTTTTCGGACCCCCCCCCCCCCCCCGAAAATCAATAAATTTGCAAGCGCAATATCTTGGAAACCAGTTGAAATAAGGTGTATACATTATAGGTTATTGAATTTGTCTTGGAACGCATTATCAAGTGATCTCTAAAAAAATAGTTCCATTTAAAAAACCGAACTTGTTAATCGTATCTGTTAAAATAATAATTGACGAAAAATTGGTCTGCACTTTTAAATTTGCCCCCTCAAACCATGCAATTGCATGTAAACAATTTTTTTTATCTCCAATACGTTAGGAAATATCCAGCTGTTTACTGTTCCCGTGGACACCTGCGGATTAATGAAAAGTCGCGCTTTTGTTCACAGCAAATAATCTCTGAATTCTTAAAGACGGCGAAGGTATGTTCTTGATTGCCCTATGGAAATCTGGCAACCAGATGTTGTCGAAGCCGTCCTCGAAAATACGGAATTGCCAACCATAAACAATAGGTAAATGAATTTTCGAAGCACTCTCAACTGTTACCTCCCAAAGGACCCTTCGTTTAGGATAATTAAGGACACAATATAAAGGCAAAATACAGAACACAATATAAAGGCCCAAAACATAATAAAATTTGAAAATATAATAAAAAGCGGCCGTTTCGTTGACCGTGCACGGTGACTCGCACCCGTACGCCCTGTTGGCCGCCGTCGAAGTGCGTGACACTACGATGATAAACCGCGACTACGATGAGAGTCTTCGTTCATAATAGTCCGATTTTCATGAAATTTCATATGATTTACATCGGAAAAACACAAGGAATCCATTGGTGTCACTTCCATATCGAAACAATAAAGAATAAAAAATTATTTTATTCCTGAAGCAGGTATGAATCCTTGGCCGTAGACCCTTTCAAGTGTGCTTGAACAAAAGTGGGACCCCGAACGTCAAGCGGCCGGAGTCTGGCCGCCGCAATGGGCCGCTGAGCCGCGGCCGCCGCCGCCGGCCGCGCCATAGAGACGCGACCTTTAACCTTCAGTCTGTGCATAGGGGTCAAATTGACCCCAGTCATTGTAATATGGGATATAATAGGTTTTTGCACCTAATAAATATGCCAGGCAACTAGGATTGCCTCAACTAAAGTTTTACACACACATTATTAAAAAAAAAATCGAAAAAATATTATCTATGACGTATCTACGATAGTTTTAAGCCAACCAAGCATATTTTGGTGCATTGGGGTCAAACTGAATCCAATTTTTTTTCATGCATTTTGTTTAAAAATTTATATTATATATTTACCTCGGGCCCTCCGCGATATGCGTTGCCGTTTGGATGACGGCATTTGTTTAGGTAAGTCGAGCGGTCGAGAGTCCGGCAACGAAGCTTAGCCGCGCAAGGTCGCTGAACTAAAAGATACTACTTTTGTACAAATTATTGTGTAGAGTTTCGAAAAGACTCCTATTTCGTATACAATATTGCATTTCTTTTTCTTTTATATATTCCTATAAATATTAAGCTGGAGACAATTTTTATAAAAAACTTTACAAAATATATGAAAATATATATGGGGTCAGATTGACCCCCGTGCACAGACCATGGAAAATTTACTATGCACAGAGTGAAGGTTAACGGCTTTCCGCCTGACCGCCACGGCCCCGACCACGACCACGGCCTCGGCCACGATACTGTGCGTGGATATTAACGTATGCGAATTTTACATGTTCGTTTACGTTATACTCAGATATGTTTCTTTTTTTTTAATAAGTTTATTAAATATTTTCTAATTAATCCTACCTTTAACCTTGATTAAATATGTAAATTATGTTATACGTGTGGTAATACGTATTCAGTGGATTGGTAGATTTTGTGTTAAATTCGAGTTTTCAGATATGTAGCAAACATACAAGAAGCAAACAGAGGATCGAAGCTGAATAAAATCGTGTAAACGTATGATTTCTTTTCAATTTTGCCGTTGCAAAAAAAGAATATACACATTTTTGGCGTTTTTGGGCCATTTCGTTTGATTAATTTTGTCGTTGTCAATACATTTCCATGCTGATCTACCATCACGTATCATGCATGAATATGAACCGTTCTGGGGATGAGGACCGTTATGAAATACGGCACTTAGTAATTTATATTTTTTATTACATATTGATATTGGTTGTGGAGCAGCGGTAATTTTATAATTAATTTCTTTAATAACGTTGCCATTTTCATCATAAGTGAACAACAACAATTGCATTATAATAATTATTGGCGGAGGAGTAATTTCAATTTTAGTAAATATTTGCTCAGAACATTGTTTGCACAGTTTTTGCGAACTCGATTTCCAACCAATCGGTAAACCAATATTAACATAATCTTGTAAAGGTGTACCTTTCTTTGACTTTAAATACAATTCTTTAACTGTCAAGGGGAGAATATAATAGCTGTTAGTGGTTGTTTCTTTATGAGAACATTTTCTGCAGTGTACAGATGTTGTCATTTCAAATTGAACTATTTTTTGGAGCCCTTGCAAGTTATTGCATAATGCTAAAAGAAATTCAGATGCGTCTTGTTGAATCTTTTGCAAAAATTTGCCTCCTATGAACGTCCCGCCATTATCGCGCGAGATCTTCTTTACCATCGTGACGTTTCAAAAATGTTAACAACTAGCAGGTTATGATTGAATGACAGCCAAGTGACATTTATATAAATTATGCTTTCGAGGCGACACCTACTGGCGTCAAGTGGAGGAGGAAAACGTGACGTCATACCTCGTAATTTTAAAAGTGTCACTTTTATAACTATTAATTCAGTTATATGAACCTCAGAATTGCCTCGGTACTTTTTAACGGCGAACGTTGAAAAACATGGGTTATGTCCAGTATTACTTTTTAATTAAATATTATTATATTTTTTACCATAATGGTTTTGCGCATACAGTTTACGGCTTCGCTCGAGTTTTCTGGATTTTATGCTTCAAGTCTCATAACGATCCGTTAATATCTACTCAAGTTATCGCTATTTATGTTAAAAAAGATATTGACTAATGGTCAAAGAAATTTTTTTGTTTATAATTTTTATCTTGAATCCTAATGATTCGATAAAAAAAACTGTAAATAGAAAAAATGAGTGCCGTGATGAGCTCTAAACACTATATTTTTTAAAATTCAGTTTAACAAAATTTAATTTTCCAATTTTTCTTAGCGTTTGGACAATTATTTTTCGTATTTTCGAGCGCTAGTCCTCTTATTGCATTCGGGTCCTCATTATTCAACCATATGGTATACTATAACTTTCAAGGCCACGCAAGATTAGAAATGAAAGACATAAATAGTTTCATATTGTAGCACGCACGGCTCAGCCAGTCGAGCCGGTGCTGGGCGACGCGGCGTCACATTCAATTCATTTTCATGCGACCAATTTTAAAGTGTCCTTATTTTTTTCAAATGTGTAAATAGTGCCTTGCTAGTATAAAATTGCATTTGTTTAAAACAATTACAGCATAAATGGTTTAACTTTGCTTTTTTTAAGTGATGTAGGATTTCTCCTGTTGTTCCAATTCTTGGACGAATGGGACGCGGAGCTAGAGGTCTTATAAAGAATTGAGGACCCGTTGATATTAAAATAAATCCTATTTAATATAAGTAGGTCAAAATGGTTGAAACAGATATAATATACAGGGTGTTTCTTTACCTGTGGTAAATACTCTAAGGGGTGATTATACCGGCAAAAATAAGATGAAAATCAAGAGTGACGAAATTGCGGTAAACGCTTCGTTTTCGAGAAAATTGACTTTGAATTTCACCTAAATACGCGTGCATCGTAGGCGCTTGAGGGGCACGCGGAAGCGAGCGGAACGCGTCAGCTGTCCGTATGACGTTCACCCTGTACAATAAGAATAGGATCTGTTTTCCTGACGCGTCACGCGCTACGCCTCGACCAGCGCTCATCGGCATCTCACAGTGATATAATTTTTATTAGGTACTCTTAGTTCCCCAGTGTAAGCACCCAAAAGCTCATTCTTATCTGTCTCTTAGTTCAACAATTATAATTTAATGAAAGAATGTCAATATTTACAATTTTGAAAAAAAAATGAATGTATTATAATAAATAGCGCAATTTGCCAACTTCGCCTAGGGTGCAAAAAAGACTTGAGCCGAGCCTGCGTCAACATTTTGCAAAGCGGTTCCCGTGCTCACCGTAAGTGCTTGCGACCATCGCGCACGCCCGTCGCGCACGGAAAGGACGGAGTGTCACGGCGTCCGAAAGACGGAACGAGACAAAACATCAACACGTCGTCTGTCTCGTACCGTCCTGGCTCGCTTTCAGTGACTCTCGCTCGCTCTCGTTCCATCTCGCTCTTGCCTTCGCCAGACAAGAGTGAGACAGAAGTGGTGGGGATAGCGACAAACCCGTACCGTATGCACCAAACCAACATTTTGTCCTTTTGCGCTTTCAGACATTAGTTTCCGAGATATTATAAAAAACTTTTAGTATTTCGGTAGACTTATTCCGAAATAACGCATTCCACTTTCCAACTTGTTCTGGATATTAGTATTGGACGGGGCTAGATCAACGCGGGGGGCGTGCCTCCCGCTTGCAGTCGCGTAAATTGTGGTAGCGAGCCGATGAGAGTTTGCAGATTTAAACCAGAAACACTATTATACAGGATAGATACCTGTGACTCTATTGATAGACAATACCTTAGGGGGTGATTCTATGGGCCAAAATAAGACGAAAATACATATAGAATTCAGATTTTTTAATATCGCGCTTCGTTTTCGAGAAAATTAGCTTTGAATTTCAGCTAAATACGTGTGCCATTTAGCCACCTGAGGGGCACGCGGAGGTAAGGCGGGCAGGATGGATCCCCGTTCAGCGGCCTGTAGACGGTCGATATTATTGTGCAATATTGAATATTCAATAATATTCAATAATATTCAATAATATTCAATAATATTCAATAATATTCAATAATATTCAATAATATTCAATAATATTCAATAATATTCAATAATATTCAATAATATTCAATATTCAATATTGCACAATAATATTGAGCGTCTACAGGTTGTTTTAGGACTACGTGTATGCAGTTCAAAAAAATAATTTGGAAAAAGTTAACAATGGGGCCATTCGGAATTATATCCCAAATCATTATCACATTGTGTCTCTTAAAATTCAACGAGGGACTGCAGGGTGGTACTTCGCTTTATGGAACGTTGTAAAATAATGAAGAAACGAAGCGTTCGAAACCATACTTGACCTTGCCGGTAACAGAAATTAGACCCACTCCATTGTTTGAAACATTTTCTGTAAACAGTTTTTCGAACTGTTCACAATTGTGTAAGGAAGTCATAACGCCCAATGCGGGAATATTGAAAACGGCACTGGGTATCGCTCGCCGTCTTGGAGGGCGAGGCCCAGGAGGATGCATAACGCTATACAATGTCGTTTCGACGCACAAGCAAGGCCGATGACGTCAGGGTCATCGACGAGCGTTTGAGAGCGTAGCACGCATCGGAAGTCAGAGCCATTGCTTACAAATCAGAGTTGGACGTTATTCAAATAAAATACCGAATAAATTTTTTCGAATAATAAGTTATTCGAGAATAACGAATAAAACTTTATTCGAATAAGAATTTACTGGAATAAATCGTCGAATAAAAGATAACCGCTAAACAGGCAATCTGCTAACATATTAATTAAAAACTAGAGGTTTCTTAGAATGCAGAAAGCGAATATGAACTCTGTTTTGTAGAGAAAAATTATTTACGACCACGTTATTTAGAATGAGTTATACATTTTAGCTCCTAATATCATCGTTTTTGGAGATAGAATTATTTTAATTATGTATAAAAATTATGTAGAGTTGCAAATATTTTCCACTATAACTTTTGAATATGTACTCTATAAAGCAAATAGAACATATAGCACAAAAATTTTCAGGTTCCACGAGGTTCCTGGATATCTAGAGCCTTTCGAACGAAAGTTATTGAAAAATTCCATCATTTTTATGATTAAATTTTAATTCTGTTCGTTGGTAATTAAAATACTCATGGCTGATTTACTACTTATTTGTACCTCTGCAATCCATTATTCGAAATACTAACAATTTAAATCGTGATACAATTGAGCACTTTTGATATATAGCTGATACTGAAGCATTCTAACAATCGGAGTTACTATGTATAAGCGGCCGCCGACTCGCCGAGCCACGCGCCGTCTGACTTCACCTGAATAATGGTCTTTTCAATGAGACAATTTCGCTAAAGGTACACATATGGACGTACATATTGCGGTCAAAATCCACAAAAGAAGAAGCAATGTGTACATATTTCTTATTCAACAAGTAACTACACATGCTCAACATCGATTCGCAAAGCATTGATGACTGTTGCTAATTTTAAACATTATCTTCTACATCACAGAAATAAAATCTGAATTACATTTTTTATCCATTGAAAACGTACAACGATTGAAATAATCACAACTGCATTATAAAGGAAGCATATCTAACGAAACGCGTATACATATATAGTTTGAACGTTTTATACTGACAAAACGCATATAGTTTGTATAATATATATAACGAAATTTAAAATTTCTACATTTCGGGTCCCATCGGCACGAAAGTTGCAGGAACGAGCTGCTGACATTTTTCACATGAAAATGAGGCCAAACACGGTATAAATCGGATTATTAATTAATTAAATAATGATGAACATACGAATTGAAAAAGAATGAGTGGGGCAAGAGCGGTAAAGTATTGACATCCGTTGCGGTGCGTATAGCATAGAATATGTGTACCGTGTACGTAAAGCGTGAAAGATACCTATTGATATACATATTTATTACATACGTATTATATACAACAAAATACCGTGCTGCTACTACTACATCACACACTGTAACTTCATACAAATCTGTACCATAAAACGTAACTTACCTTTCTCGACGATTTTTATATTTTTTGGACAAACGCCTTACAGATAACATAGGATGCTGGGCTTTTGTACCACCCTTCGAATAGCGCTGGTTTCTTGCATCTACGGCTTCCTTTTCTGATTCCATGACAATCACACTTATCAACACTACAGTAATGAACCACGCGGGAATGGAACAATTCACAAATTATGAATATTCCATATGTATCAATATCTGCGCAGTAAATAGAAGCCCGATTGCTTTCTGCGTCTTCACCGTAGTGGAAACGGCAGAAAACTGATCAGCTAGCGTTGTCGCAGCATTAGTTACAGATGCTGAGATGCAGAACAAAAGATAATGGGAAAAGGACGGATATATGCGTTCTGTCCCTCTCTTTCTCATTAGAATTGGTGTATGCTGATCAGTGGTGGGTTTACTACGTGACACGCGTAAACAATGTAAATAATTGTATAAAATGTAGAAAATGTAGAAAATGTCACAAATTGAAATACGAACTATTAACCTCTACCTGTTGCATTGAATTTTACTGCACAATATTTTAAATTACTTTAAAATGAAAGATTGGAATATAATTATAACAAAATTATAAATAATATGAAATTGTTTAGTCATATCTTTGATGTGCAAAAGATACTCGAATTTTTACGTACAGGGTGTCCCACCTAAGACTGGACAGCCGGTTTTCTCCTAAACTATTGGAGATAAAAATATAAAAAAAATAGGGAATTGGATGGTTCGAGGGGGCCAATTAATTAGCGCGAACGAATTTTTTTATCGATTATTATTTTAAAAGATACGATGGTCAAGTTCGGTTTTTCAAATGGAACTATTTTTTTTGAACACCTGAGTTGATAGTGCGTTCCAAGACAAATTCAATAAGCTTTAATGTATACACTTTATTTTCACTGGTTTTTAAGATATTGCGCTTGCAAATTTACTGATTTTCACTGGAAGAAAACTGTCTGGTATAGCACGGACCGGGGACGGTCTTACTGGCGTCACGGGTGGCACTGCCTGTTGAAATAGATACCTACCTGCCAAAGGTCTACGCCAGGAATGGCAGGCCCAAAGGCTGGACAATTCTTTTCCGCCAGAAATGCTACTTAGGTAGGTAAGGAAAGTAGAGACATGATGGGGAAGCTAAGGAAAAATGCAATTGAAGTGGTGATTATTGCTATTAATTAAGTCTTTATTACTCCAAATACAACTATAAGTTAATGATTTAACATTTTTTACACATTTTGGACTATCTGAGGTCAGGCGTCTAAGTGATTAAACTTTACAAAACAGATGGGAAAAAACCGTCCTCCCCCACTCGCTTTCGCCAGCGACCACACTATTATAACACAGTGGCTTCCTAATGATGTATTTGTCACGTGCCTAGCGTCTTTTAATTAGGGATTAGGGAGATGCCCCATCTTACCTCGCTACCCCGTCATACTTGTCATACGAAACAAGTCGCGATCCACGAGCCGTCTGATCGGTCATGGCTCCGCTCGCCCGGGCTCGCCAAGCCGACTTGACGAGCTAGACGAGCCGAGCTAGTTCGCGGTGCCAGGAGCAGTCTGATTCCACCTGGAGAGTAGTCGGGTCACACACTGCACAAATGATACAAGGTGATTCTGAAGCTACGCCCGTCGAAGGATGCGGCCTGGTACCCCGTGGCGAGGACAGCCCTTCGCTGTGCCTCACCCGATTTTTATGGCTTTTTCCGGAAAAAGGTATGAATCCTGGGCCGAACGTAGCGAATTGAAGTCGACCCTCCGCAGTCGAGGGTGAAATATCAATTATAGCGTATTAAGAAATTCTTTTCTTCATCGTATCGAAAGGGAAGTGACGCCAATGGATTCCTTATGTTTTTCTGATGAAAATCATACCAAATGTCATACAAATCGGACTACTTTGACACAAGCCATTTGTATTCCTTATGTAAGAGTTGTCCGATTTCCACGACACTTGGCATGATTTTCATCGGAAAACCCCAAGGAATCCATCGGCGACACTTCCATATCCATACGATAAGGAATAAAGAATTATTTTATTTCTTAAACAGATGCAGGGTAATTATGGAGCTACGTCCGTCACCCCGTGGCACAGTGGTTCCAAAGTGACTTTTTGCGGTCAAAATTCCGTATCTCCGTCAATTCTCAACCGATTTTTGATTTCTTTGGCTCGTTTTGTAGGGGATTAAATTTGCTATAATATCAAATACCGGAATTGCAACCAAAACTGTTTTTTTTCTATTTTTTTTTTCTGACAAAGTTGGATGAAAACTACAGTAGAACAATCTTTGGGGCTAATTCGATAAGATATTGCTTATCCAAGTAGTTTTTTTTACGTAAAATCTTCAATTGGCACTGGGCAATAGCGGAAATATAAAATAGGCGATCTGTCGACACGTCAGAATGTTTGAAATACAATTTTACAAGGGCTGAAAATTTGGAATGTCTACTGAGTTTACTACAACCACAACCGTCTAAAATATCAATTTAATATATGATTCTGGAACCTAATAGCGTTCAGAAATATCGAAGAACGTCAAATCCGCGATTTATTTTTTTACGTTTTTATTATTGTTTATTAGTGAATAAAACTTTATCGACTCTTCCCGATCCACAGTTTGGGCATTTGATATGTGGGTAAGAATGTAATAAACAAATTAAAAAAAGAATTAGCTGCCACCATGTACCACTGCGGTGTCAATCCGATTTTGTTTAATTGGCGATAGCGCTCGAAGTGCCTCTCTGCGGACAAAATTCCGTATCTCCGTCAACTCTCAACCGATTTTTGATTTCTTTGGCTCATTTTGTAGGAGATTAAATTTTCTATAATATCAAATACCGGAATTGCAACCAAAAACTGATTTTTTTCTATTCTTTTTTCTGACAAAGTTGGATGAAAACTATAGTAGAATAATCTTTCAACTTAGTAAGCTTGGCATCAAAATATATGGCCAAAGCTTCTTCTTTGGACAAACATTTAACAGGCTGACGTTTCATTTATCGAATCATCAGAATCTATAGACAACATTAAATCATGGAATTTATCAGCAATGTTCTTGTGACTTGAGATTCGCAAACTGTATTCCAAAACAACTGACGATCAGAAAGAAATAACGCCTTCGTCGTCGATCCGATTTTGTTTTGTAGGCAACAACGCTAGTGGCTGTAGTCATTTGTTTGTTAGCAGACATTGGGAGAATATTCGTCAACGATTCAGTGTCTTGGCAGTTGTGCGGCATAGAGTGATCAATCTATTAAATCGAGTTATTTGCACTTTTTACGGCTTTACTTTTATACAATGAAATGGTGCACATAAAGATTAAAAATATAAAGTTAGCGAAAATTATGCTCTCAGGAAAAAATCATGGTGTAAGCTACTTAACCAACTTCCTTTCGGAGAGCTTTCTAGTCAAACTGGAACACAGGACATCATTGGCTAACAAAATAAGTAAGGACTTTTCATATACATTTAAAAAAAGATGGATCGGCTCTTCGCGAACAACAGAGCGTTTTTTAGCTAAATTGATTTCTGGCTTAACGAATGCTATTTTGAATGGTCGGACCCCAATTTGCCAATACCAACTCCTTCAGACATTGTTGGACGGCCGAAAATAAACTTTGAAGCGAGTTCGGAACGATCCAAAAGAAGAAAAACTGAATTATTATATGCAACACATTCGCAAAAAGAACTTCAATTTGCGTTGGAACACAGTTTGCGAACCTCAGGTCACAAGAACATTGCTGATAAACTCCATGCCCTAATGTTGTCTATAGATTCTGATGATTCGATAAACGAACGTCAGCCTGTTAAATGTTTGTCCAAAGAAGAAGCTTTGGCCTTATATTTTGATGCCAAGCTTACTAAGTTCCAGTACAACCGAATTCGCTCTGAATCCATAAAAAAAGATTCTTGTATTTTTCCTACATACAAAAACATTCTTGAAGCGAAGAAAGAATGTTATCCCTCCATAACAATTTCAGATAGAGGAGCAAGTATAAATTTACAATGCTTACTTGACTATACTGTTTCGAGGTTGTTTTCATCATTGGACAAATCTGGGAATCTTCCCACCAAAAAAGACTTAGTTTTAATTTCTAAGTGGGGCTGTGACGGTTCGTCCGGGCACAGCAATTACAAACAAAATTTTGATAACCCTGAAGATTCCGACGAGAGCCTGTTTATGATGTCCTTGGTTCCACTACAATTAATCCATTCACTTTCCACGAATGACACTCCATGTTGGATTAACCCTCATCCGTCTTCAACAAAACTTTGTAGGCCTATTAAATTTGAATTTGCAAAGGAAACAAGTACCAAAATAACTGAAGAAATAAACATTATAAAGAATGACATAGAAAAATTATCCCCAACAAAAGTGCAAATTCAAAGAAAACGCTTTACAATAAAGCATAGCCTACACTTGACAATGCTTGATGGTAAAGTTCACCAAGTTATGACTGGAACTCCTTCCGCAGCCTCCTGTTATATTTGTGGGGCCAAACCGTCTGAAATGAACAATTTGAACTTAGTCAGGAATAAATGTATCCAGGAAGGATCGGTGGAATACGGTTTATCCACTCTACATGCCTGGATTCGGTTTATGGAATGCATTTTACACATAAGTTACCGACTTAAATTTAAAAAGTGGAGCGCAAGGCGTCCGGAAGAAAAAATTATCATGGAGGAGTCCAAAAAAAGAATTCAGTTAATGCTTAAACAAAACCTTGGTATAACTGTGGATGTTCCAAGACAAGGTTCGGGTACTTCCAATGATGGGAATACAGCGCGACGATTTTTCCGCAATTGGAAGACAGTAGCGGAAATCACAGAGGTGAATGAAGAACTTATTTACAAATTTTTTATAATTTTACAAGTTCTGTCGTGTGGAAGCAGTGTAGACCCATCAAAGTTCCAATCTTTTTCTCTCGAAACGGCCAAAATTTTTATTAGGGAGTATGGATGGTATTTTATGCCATCATCAGTCCACAAAATTTTAATTCACGGAAACGACGTTTTAAACGCGACTATTCTGCCAATTGGTCAGATGTCGGAAGAAGCCCAGGAATCTAGGAACAAAGATTTTAAAAGATTCCGACAATTTAATACAAGAAAAAGTTCGAGGTTTTCGACAAATGAAGATATCATGCATAATTTATTAATAACATCGGATCCTTTAATTTCGATTTTGAGGTCCCAATGGCCAACTACGGTTCTTGAACTAGAAAAAGACGCAAAATATCTGTTGTCTAATTATGAAGATGTAGTAGATGTAGAAGAAGACTAATTTGTTTAAATTTGAATTGTTTAATTTATATTTTTTTTATTTTATCTCGTTTTAATGTTACATGAAAAAACTGGTTAATAAACTCGTTCTATCCGAACCAAGAGTTCAGAATTTGCTTTTTTTTAATCCCTAAAGAAAATTTTGGAAAACTACTGTGTGATATTTTAGCAAATTTAATCCCCTACAAAATGAGCCAAAGAAATCAAAAATCGGTTGAGAGTTGACGGAGATACGGAATTTTGTCCGCAGAGAGGCACTTCGAGCGCTATCGCCAATTAAACAAAATCGGATTGACACCGCAGTGGTACATGGTGGCAGCTAATTCTTTTTTTAATTTGTTTATTACATTCTTACCCACATATCAAATGCCCAAACTGTGGATCGGAAAGAGTCGATAAAGTTTTATTCACTAATAAACAATAATAAAAACGTAAACAAATAAATCGCGGATTTGACGTTCTTCGATATTTCTGAACGCTATTAGGTTCCAGAATCATATATTAAATTGATATTTTAGACGGTTGTGGTTGTAGTAAACTCAGTAGACATTCCAAATTTTCAGCCCTTGTAAAATTGTATTTCAAACATTCTGACGTGTCGACAGATCGCCTATTTTATATTTCCGCTATTGCCCAGTGCCAATTGAAGATTTTACGTAAAAAAAACTACTTGGATAAGCAATATCTTATCAAATTAGCCCCAAAGATTGTTCTACTGTAGTTTTCATCCAACTTTGTCAGAAAAAAAAATAGAAAAAAAACAGTTTTGGTTGCAATTCCGGTATTTGATATTATAGCAAATTTAATCCCCTACAAAACGAGCCAAAGAAATCAAAAATCGGTTGAGAATTGACGGAGATACGGAATTTTGACCGCAAAAAGTCACTTTGGAACCACTGTGCGTGGCGAGGACAACACCCCACAGTGCCCATAGAATTTTATGGCTTTCGACCCTCGAAGGGTTTGGAATATCATTAAGAAGTGAGAAATATTCAGGATTTCAAATGTTTGCTTCTTTTCTTCATCGTATCGGAGGGGAAAGTTATGACAATGGATTCCTGGCGTTCCGTCGAGTAAAATCATACCAAATATCATGCAAATCGGACTATTTTGGCACAAGCTATTTGTATTCCATATGTAAAAGTTGTCCGATTTACACGACATTTGTAATGATTTTCATCGGAAAACCCTAAGGAATCCATCGGCGACACATCCATATCCATACAATAAAGAATAAAGAATTATTTTATTTCTAAAACAGATGCAGGGTAATTATGGAGCAACGCCCGCCAAGGAGATGCGACGGCCTGGTACCCCGTGGAGAGGACAGCCCTTCGCTGTGCCTCACCCGATTTTTATGGCTTTTTCCGGAAAAAGGTATGAATCCTGGGCCGAACGTAGCGAATTAAGGTCGAGCCCCCGTAGTCCAGGGTGAAATATCCATTATAGCATATTAAGAAATTATTTTCTTCATCGTATCGAAAGGAAAGTGACACCAATGGATTCCTTATGTTTTTCTGATGAAAATCATACCAAATATCATGCAAATCGGACTATTATTAACGAAATTAGCTTGAGATTATGGAAATGAATTTTTAATTTCCTTCATTATGGTCCGAATTATGTCGTTCTTGGTGTCAATTGCATCGGCGGAACATAAGAAATCGAAGGGTGTCGTTTTTGAAAAGATCTGAAGAGAAATGCGGAAACCCTAGACATTCCTCAGATTTTAATGGTATTCAAACCCCTTCAAGGGTCTAAAGCCATAAAATTCGATGGGCACTGCGGGGTGTTATCCTCGCCACGGGGTACCAGGCCGCCGCATCTCCTTGACGGGCGTAGGTCCATAATTACCCTGTATCTGTTTAGGAAATAAAATAATTCTTTATTCTTTATCGTATGGATATGGAAGTGTCGCCGATGGATTCCTTGGGGTTTTCTGATGAAAATCATTACAAATGTCGTGTAAATCGGACAACTTTTACATAGGGAATACAAATAGCTTGTGTCAAAATAGTCCGATTTGCATGATATTTGGTATGATTTTCATCAGAAAAACATAAGGAATCCATTGGCGTCACTTCCCTTTCGATACGATGAAGAAAAGAATTTCTTAATACGCTATAATTGATATTTCACCCTCGACTGCGGAGGGTCGACTTCAATTCGCTACGTTCGGCCCAGGATTCGTACCTTTCTCCGAAAAAAGCCATAAAATTCTATGGGCACTGTGGGGTGTTGTCCTCGCCACGGGGTGACGGACGTAGCTCCATAATTACCCTGCATCTGTTTAAGAAATAAAATAATTCTTTATTCTTTATCGTATGGATATGGAAGTGTCGCCGATGGATTCCTTGGGGTTTTCTGATGAAAATCATTACAAATGTCGTGTAAATCGGAAAACTTTTACATAGGGAATACAAATAGCTTGTGTCAAAGTAGTCCGATTTGTATGACATTTGGTATGATTTTCATCAGAAAAACATAAGGAATCCATTGGCGTCACTTCCCTTTCGATACGATGAAGAAAAGAATTTCTTAATACGCTATAATTGATATTTCACCCTCGACTGCGGAGGGTCGACTTCAATTCGCTACGTTCGGCCCAGGATTCATACCTTTTTCCGGAAAAAGCCATAAAAATCGGGTGAGGCACAGCGAAGGGCTGTCCTCGCCACGGGGTACCAGGCCGCATCCTTCGACGGGCGTAGCTTCAGAATCACCTTGTATCATTTGTGCAGTGTGTGACCCGACTACTCTCCAGGTGGAATCAGACTGCTCCTGGCACCGCGAACTAGCTCGGCTCGTCTAGCTCGTCAAGTCGGCTTGGCGAGCCCGGGCGAGCGGAGCCATGACCGATCAGACGGCTCGTGGATCGCGACTTGTTTCGTATGACAAGTATGACGGGGTAGCGAGGTAAGATGGGGCATCTCCCTAATCCCTAATTAAAAGACGCTAGGCACGTGACAAATACATCATTAGGAAGCCACTGTGTTATAATAGTGTGGTCGCTGGCGAAAGCGAGTGGGGGAGGACGGTTTTTTCCCATCTGTTTTGTAAAGTTTAATCACTTAGACGCCTGACCTCAGATAGTCCAAAATGTGTAAAAAATGTTAAATCATTAACTTATAGTTGTATTTGGAGTAATAAAGACTTAATTAATAGCAATAATCACCACTTCAATTGCATTTTTCCTTAGCTTCCCCATCATGTCTCTACTTTCCTTACCTACCTAAGTAGCATTTCTGGCGGAAAAGAATTGTCCAGCCTTTGGGCCTGCCATTCCTGGCGTAGACCTTTGGCAGGTAGGTATCTATTTCAACAGGCAGTGCCACCCGTGACGCCAGTAAGACCGTCCCCGGTCCGTGCTATACCAGACAGTTTTCTTCCAGTGAAAATCAGTAAATTTGCAAGCGCAATATCTTAAAAACCAGTGAAAATAAAGTGTATACATTAAAGCTTATTGAATTTGTCTTGGAACGCACTATCAACTCAGGTGTTCAAAAAAAATAGTTCCATTTGAAAAACCGAACTTGACCATCGTATCTTTTAAAATAATAATCGATAAAAAAATTCGTTCGCGCTAATTAATTGGCCCCCTCGAACCATCCAATTCCCTATTTTTTTTATATTTTTATCTCCAATAGTTTAGGAGAAAACCGGCTGTCCAGTCTTAGGTGGGACACCCTGTATATCAACATGGATTCTGAAGAAATTCATAAAGCTTTAGCAGTTTATTTCTTTGGATGAACCATTCGGTTTAGTATTATTGAATCTGACCACTATAGGAACTTTATTCATAAATTGAATCCAGCTTATAAAATTTCAACTCGAACATTGTCGAATAATTTACATAACACAAAATTTGAAGATTACAACCAATTTGGATTAAATCCAAAAATGCAGTTCTACTTTTAGATGGTTGGAAAAATTCATCATACAACAATAAGTATGTTGTTGCAATTCTGAATTTAATGAATACGATATGTCCATGCAGGTTATGGCATTCCACAGTCTGCAATGTTTTTTCAAACAATATGATTTTATACAGTGAATATTTTATTACATATGATTTTATAGAACGTAATAAAGTTGAGCTATTTACTACGTCTTATTCTACACGTAGAGAATTCACTTTTCTATGTTAGGTAAAATACGGGCCCACCAATGATGCTGATACATTTACATAGTGTATGTACTTCCGGGAATACTTTTTGGTGCAGAAAAGTGCACAGGAAAGGATTTTTTATTATTCTGTGCATATACTTTTGACGTATCATCTTTGCGGGTTTGAACCTTTACGCGGGCCGAAACGTGTCGCTCGGTCCTTGGTGCAAGTGAAATATAAAATATTGAGTGAGTGAGAAGAACAGATTGGGCTCTGCCCAAAGGTTTCAGGAAAGAATCGCAAGTTGTGTAGTAGGATCGCCTACATTAGTGGTGGTAATGGGTGCGTGAATCGACGCCGGCGTTTGTTTTCCGGCAACGCTGGCCCTTGAGGCTAGCAAAGGCTCGATTGTCAGAAATACAAGCGACTGCCGAACAGTAAGGATCGTAAGTACCTTCACGCTTACTACACCTGTCTTTTTCACAATATGTGCCGGTTATTATGAAAATGATCTAAGTCCTAATTTTTCGTTTATTACATTATGGTAGAAACAAATAGTTTATTTTAATTGAAATATGAGTGATTAGTTACAGTGTTAATGGTAAACTTGTAGAATAATGATTAACAAAAAGATGCGACGTGAGGACTGCTTCCTCGCGCTCGCTGCCACACGAATGACGCCTCGCCAATCGCGCGAACGTCGCCACGCTACTCGCGTGTTTTGTCCGCCCAGTGGTGTACCGATCAAACATCAATCGGGCGATCGGGCCCGACTAAAAATACTATACTCCAAGTCATTTAAGAAGTATCTTGCCGACCGACGAGTTTAGACCGGTTCTGCGCATATTGGCGCTCATTGGCTATGCCACCACCAATGGTCTTTCGGCTGCGCATCCGGTCTGCGCCGAAAGCATTGGCCTGGCGCCACTTTCGTATATACCGCGTGTTTCGACTTTTTGTCGGTTTTGATTGTCATTTTTATACTGCAAATGTCAAATATAAAAATGGGTAAGAAAACCCATATACCCGGTATATGAAAGAGAATCGGAACGGTGCATGGAGAGAAGGAAGCCTGGGTGGTAAAGTGGGGGAACAGAGACCTCGTGAAAGTCGAAGAGCTCATTCTACATGCGCGAATAAGATACTTCTTAAATGACTTGGAGTATACAACATTTCACTTATTTTTTACGTAATATATCAACATGATACATAATAAACGTGAAGTTCAATTTCTTTTTTTAAAATTTCGACTGACGTCACTTTCAAACTAACTGACACACTTCTACATTTTACTTCCAACGTAAGACTGTATTTAGACATATTTCGGGTGAAGTTTCATTAGTATTGTTGTAATTTTTTGTGCAAAATCTATCGTGTGAGCTGTGATTGTTTGAGTGTCCGCGTGTTTCTCAAGCTGCGTATCGCCATTGCGAGGTTGCCTCGCGTGGCACACCTTGCGAAGTGGAGAGTCTGGAGACTGCCTCGACCATTATTACTTTACGAGGCATCAGCCGTCGATTTTTTGACGTGCTCAAAGGTGCCTCGCGACCCCAAAAACAAAAATCGCATGGCTCGGGCGACGCAAATATCATGCTGGAGGTAGCGCGAGACCGCCACACGAGTCTGCCTCCAGACTCTCCACTTCGCGAAGCGTGCCTCGCGCGGCATCCTCGCAATGTCGAGACGCAGCTTCACGCTCAGAGATTCGTGTATTCATTCTCACGTAGAATAAGAAAGTTATGATATAATTTACCCGCGAAATGTCTAGAAAAGGTATATACATTCGGGTGCAACAGAGGCTTCCTTTAGTTGAAACTGAAGACAAGTGATGAAAAGTTTCTAAACATCAGAAGTGGAAAAATCGGAAATTTTAAAATCACAAATGTTGGACATTTAAAAATACAAGTATTTTGAAACTTGATAACCTCACAATTACAAATTTTAGAAATCTTTGAATTTCAATGCTTTCCAACCTGGAAATTCCAGCATTTAGAAATCTGAAGATTCTCCTGCTGCGTTCAATCTTGGTTAAAGAAGCCTATATTGTACCCAAATGTACCAACTTGATAAACGTGTACTCCTCTCTGAGTCGCGCAAAATGTAATCTAATTATAAATTATAAATTACGATGAAAATGTAATTGTGTAATTGATTATACGGATATACTACGGTATGACCCAACCAACGGAATGAACTGAAATTTTGAGTGAGAGAACCTCTAATATAAAATTTCAGCTGCGGGTATTTGTTAGTTTCTGAGATATAATAAAAAACTTTCGGCATAATACATTGAAATCTACCTATGTATACAGACGTTACTAACACAACCATCTTCTTCGTTTCACAGTCGACGATACAATGTACGATATTGACCTCATCGCGCGATGCTTGTAACTGCATCAGTTTTTATTCCCAATACAGTATAGTAATACTAGAGTATTTCCAAAGTCACATCTGTTGGGTACCATGTTTTACGCGCCCGCAAGCGGGCGCCCCCCCCCCCCCCCCCGTATCTAACCCAAACCAATACCAATACCCGAGAGAAATTGGAAAGTCGAATGCGTTATCTCGGAATAAGTCAACAGCAATAATGTATGAGTTCGTACGCAAAACCTAACTGAAAAGTAAATCTGACAGATTTTGGAATTGATCGACACGTTTTGATTAACATACATTTATTTATAAACTTGGCTTGCGTCCAGTTTCTGTTACGTATCCCTATATATTGTATCGTCGACTGCGAAAGAATCGACGGCGACGAGAAGATGGTTGTGTTAGTAACGTCTGTATAGGTAAATTTCAATGTATTTTGCGAATGTTTTTTATTAATATCTCAGAAACTAACAAATCCCCGCAGCTGAAATTTTATATCAGAGGTTCTCTCCCCCTCCCGCCCAACCTCTCAAAATTTCAGTTCATTCCGTTGGTTGAGTCATACCGTAGTACAGCCCAGAAAATAAAGTATAATCAATTACACAATTATATTTTAATCGTAATTTGTAATTTGTAATTAGATTACATTTTGGCCAACTCTAGCTCTTCTACTGCACTTTCAAATTCAATTACGTTCAATAGTTTGACTGTTTCTTCGACTCTTTTTTAGATGTCTGGAAATGAAGTTCGCCAGCAGAGGGAAAGAAATGAAGTGACTCCGTCTCGGCGACGGAGTCCAAGCAGACAGTCTCCGTCCTCAAGACGGAGTCCAAGCAGACAGTCTCCGTCCTCAAGACGGAGTCCAAGCAGACAGTCTCCGTCCTCAAGACGGAGTCCAAGCAGACAGTCTCCGTCCTCAAGACGGAGTGAAAGTTATACACAAATGGTGTGGATGCGGATGACGCTCCAATATAAGAAGGAGGTATGTAGAAACGTAGGCGATCTCACGCAAACATTTCGTACATTGTCACGAAAGTGTGAAAACATTATTGCAGTAATCATAAGATTTATGTTTATTTTTCATATTACAGTGCAGCGCCCTGAAAAGACAAATGGGGCGATTAATGTACGGAGGAAGAAGAGGAGGAAGAGGGGGAAGAGGGGGAAGAGGAGGAAGAGGGGGAAGAGGAGACAGTGGAGGAAGAGAGGCCAAAAATGATTTTTTTTATTAAATAAATAAAATTAAAATATACTTATTCCAACATTTTTTTATTCGAAGGCCTTTCATCCGTCGGCCATGAATAATTTTCTCATATTTATTCGTAGTTTAGTCGAGAATCATATACTTAGTCGAGAATGTACGAATAAATACGAGAAAATTATTCATGGCCGACAATTGAATTCCCCACGTTTCAAATAAAAATTGGCTCGGGTTATAATGCTCATCTCTGGTATTTTGCCATATCATTGAGGCAGTGAGTTCAACAACGGACTAACCCACATTTTTTTCGAATTGATTTAGTAGCAATAACGTATTCCAATAGGCTCTACTAATCAAATAAAATAGGAAATTTTTTTTAAGGTGTGTTAGTCCGAGGTTGCTCTCACTGCCTCAATTATAACATAAATTCAATAAAGCGATTTCAAGTGATGTATGTACATATGTGTCACGGTAAAAGCGTTAATTTAGTAAATGTATACAGTGCCTAGCAGTTCCTAGTCAATGTGTGCCTAAACTGTATACAAAGTTGGGCAAAATGTAATCTAATTACAAATTACAAATTACGATTAAAATGTAATTGTGTAATTGATGAGGTACATTATTTCCTGTAATCGTTAATTTAGGTAGATGACCACAATTTTCTCAACTACCCAAATATTAACGATTACAGAAAATAATGTAATCAATTACCCAATTACATTTTAATTGTAATTTGTAATTAGATTACATTTTCCCCAACTCTGACTGCATATAAGCTAACCTACAATCGTATGTCAATGCATATATTGACTGCATCACGCTTTTACTGTGAGCGACATGTATCCAGGTACGTGCTAACGCTTCAGTTTTGCTATGATTCCACGTCGGCAGTCCTGTGGCGAGTGCGGTATCCCCTCCCCGGGATCCGTTCGGGAGTGGGGATCGGTGGCGTGAGCCGAGTGTCGCCATGTGGCACAGCAGTTGGGTTGCGAGTTCTAGAAAGGCGTGGTCGCTGTTTGACCAGAGTTTATATCCTTCGAGGTTAACCGAGCCGACAAGGTTGCGTTTATGCGACTGACCAGTTGTTTCTCATTGGAGATCTCCTCTGCTAGGCAGGAGCCTACTAAGACAGAGTTTTGTCTTGAGTCCAGACGAGGTTGTTAGCTGGCTCATTGCGTGTCGGTACCCGGACGTTGTGGGGCCGACATACCTATAATAAATTACTAGAACCGAAGCCTTGCATACGCATTCATTTATTCGATGGAGAACCGGCAGTGGGCCGGCGAGGAGGTAGCTGACATTGTGGCGTCCTTCTAAATTCCCCACATTGGTGACCCCGACGTGATCGATTGGCACGTGGTCGGCATTCCCTGGGCATTGGACAAGGATATCTGGACCCTCTGGTGTTCCGCCGACGTTGGCACGGCGAGATTGCTGAGTTCGTAGCTGCGTAGACGAGGATTTTGTCTAGCCGCACCTATTATTTGCTGAGCTTGAGGGACGTTTCAACCGCATCAGCGAGGCGCAGTTCCGGGCACGGCACGTGCAGCTTCTCCATGTTAATAGCGTTATCCAGATGATAGAGAGTCATCGTGGGATTTTTGGTAAGCGAGGTGGTTATATTTAATCGCGTTGCATTTATTGGTTTGGTGCCAAAGTTATTGCTTACCGATTTACGTATACCCCGAAAACGCGTGCGCATTAGCTTCGAAATTTCGGCGTTGCCGGTTTCGTTAGTAGATTCTAGGAATCGCACATTTCGTGAAATCGTTCCGAGGACGGCGAGGTGTTGGCAACAGCGCTGGCTGTGTCTCGTGGCTTGCTTGCGTCGCGCTATATATATTTTTTTTTATGTATTATTTTCGTTTCTTTCTCTGGCAGTCTCGCAAGGGCAAACCGCGTTGTGAGATTGATAACTACAGAGATTAGGCTTAGTGTGTACAAAGTGTATATACATATAGAATTTTACTACCTTTATAAACTGTTCAGCATATGTTAATAACATATATTTTAGCAATAGTAATAATCGTGCGCATTAGCGTAGTTTATTATATAGTATCATCATTACTAAGTTTTCGTAAAATGCCGGATACAGCGGGACAATCGAGTCTCGAGATTCAAGACGAGACTCAGAATGAAAATCCTTGAAAATCTTTGAAAATCCCTCAATTTTTCAAAGAGGACCCTGAACTATGGTTTGTGCAGGTTGAGGCGTCTTTGCGCACGGCCCGCATTACTGTCGACAATACTAAAGCGGACATTGTCATAACCGCGCTGGATTTCGATGTGATAGCGGCCATTAAAGATTTAATTACTATGATTCCGCGTCCGGCAGATTTGTTTTTACGGATAAAAAAGCGAATAATTGCTACCTTCGGTGCGTCTTCTGAGTCAAATCTCAGAAAATTGTTAAAGGGCCAAGTAATTACTGCAGGAAAGCCTTCCTTAATATTGAATCGTCTCCGTGGCCTTAATGATGGGAAGTGTGATGAGTCAATTATAAGATCAATATTTTTAGATCATTTGTCGGCAAATACACGAGCGATATTGGCGGCTAGCGCTATAGACGATTTAAATAAATTGGCAGAGATCGCAGATAAAATTGCCGACAACACTGCCCCTCCTGAGGCAGTAGTGGCGGCGGCCGCGAAATTCCAGGACGATTCGGGGACGACATTGTCGGAATTATGTAGTGAGTTAAAAAAACTAGCAGTAGCAACCGAAACATTGTCGAAGAGGCTACATCGCGTTGAACAAGGTCGTGGTTTTAAAAGGGATCGCTCTGTTTCGCGGTCAAGCCGATATCGTAGCAAATCTACGGAGTATGATAAAGAGAAGTTATGCTGGGCGCATAGGAAATACCCTAAAAATCCTAAGTCATGTAGAGATTGGTGTAGTCGTTATAGTATCTGGAAGTCGGAAAACCAGGACGACCCTTCGTCGCGGAGGCGGGCGAAGGGAGACGATTAGAATCAAAGCGTCTTCACATCCGCGATCGGGCGTCTGGACAGATTTTTTTAATTGACACGGGGGCAGATATTTCTTTGACTCCCGCGGTCCAGAAAATTCGTGGTGAGCCGAGTAGTTATAAACTGCTCGCCGCGAATAATACGCAGATCGATACGTTCGGTGAGTCACTTAAATCCCTCGATCTTGGTCTTAGACGGCCGATTCGCTGGAATTTTACAATAGCAGCGGTACCGTATGCAATAATTGGCGCAGATTTATTGGCGCATTACGGGTTATCGGTTGACCATCGCAGACGACGGCTTGTCGATTCATCGACGGGTATTTTTGCATCGGCAATTTTGAGGTTAGCGGATTTTGCAACGCCGCGATCAATCAATGATGTCTCGATATTCGCTCATATCCTTACCGAGTTTCCCGAGATAACGGGAAATTCAGGTTTGAACCCTCCGAGCAATGCTGAAGTTTTTCACCACATCTGTACTAAAGGTCCTCCTGTGTCCGAGCGTCCGAGGCGCCTTAGCCCGGACAAATTAAAAGCTGCTAAAGCTGAATTTAGAGCACTGATGGAGGCAGGGATTTGCCGCCCTTCCTTCAGTCCATGGGCAAGTCCCATACACATGGTTTTAAAGAAAGACGGTACGTGGAGGATTGCGGGAGATTTTAGACGGGTTAATGCATTAACAATGCCCGATCGTTACCCAACCCCGCATTTGCACGACTGTGCAACCAACTTGGCAGGTAAAACAATTTTTTCCACCCTGGACTTACAACGCGCATACAACCAGATCCCAATGGCACCCGAAGATATAGAAAAAACCGCAGTAATAACGCCGTTTGGCCTTTTTGAATTTATATTCATGACGTACGGATTGCGAAATGCAAGCCAAACGTTTCAAAGATATGTTGATCGTGCTTTAGGGGATCTGGATTTTGTATTTGTCTATATTGATGATATATTAATTGCGTCCAGCTCGGAGGAGGAGCATGCGAGACATCTGAGAACCGTTTGTGATAGACTAAAGAGTTTTCACCTCAGACTAAATACCACCAAGTGTGTACTTGGTGCTAAAGAAATAGAATTTCTAGGATACATAATCGATCACAGGGGCATTCGTCCTACAACCAAGAAAGTTGAAGCAATTGCTCAATTTCCACAACCAAAAACGATTCTTGAACTCAGAAAGTTTTTGGGAATGATAAACTTCTATAGGCTGAGCTTGCCCCATGCGGCTGAACTTCAGGCTCCGTTGAGCGCCTATTTAAGAGACTCTAAAAAAAATGATAAACGGCTGATTCCTTGGTCGGATGCCGCTGTGATTGCATTTAACAAAATTAAGAATGGTTTAGCGGAGGCTGTACTTCTTGTGCACCCCAGGGATGGGGCCGAGACTCGTGTGGTTACGGATGCATCAGATTTCGCGCTCGGCGCGGTCCTAGAGCAGCGGTCGTCGGTAGGTTCTTGGGAACCGCTGGCGTTTTTCTCGCGAAAGCTTTCTTCCGCACAATCAAACTACAGCGCGTACGACCGCGAACTTACGGCTATATACCAAGCAATCAAATATTTCCAATATTTTGTCGAGGGTCGTTCCTTCAAAATATTAACTGATCATAAATCTTTGGTGTACGCGTTTACTCAGAAGTCGGACAAAGCCTCACCGCGACAAATCAGGCAATTATCATTTATCGCCCAGTTTACTACAAATATTGAACATGTACCAGGTTCTGAAAATCTTGTAGCGGACCCGCTGTCAAGAATCGAGTCACTAAGACTCCCGGTAGAAATAAGTCTAAAAGAACTGGCCGAAAAACAAGAGTGTGATCCAGAGTTAAAACTTTGGAAACAATCATCGGACCCCCCACTAAAATTAGTAAAAATTCAATGGGGACCGGATCATACTTCAATTCATTGCGAATTGTCGGGCGAGGTAATAAGACCGTTCATTCCTTTAGGGTTGCGCAGAACAGTTTTTAATATGTTCCACAGTCCTGCGCACCCGGGCGCTAGAGTAACTGACCGAACTATTAGACAGAGATACGTTTGGCCTAACATGCACCGGGATATCGCGCAGTGGTGTAAACAGTGCGTTGAGTGTCAGCGTTCAAAGATTTCGCGTCACGTTAAAAGAGTACCCGAACATTTCGTAGCACCAGACGGTCGTTTCGACCATGTCCACATTGATATAATCGGACCCTTACCGGTCTCTGAAGGATTTTCATATTGTCTCACTATGATAGACAGATTTTCGCGCTAGGTAGAGGCGATTCCTATTATGGAAACCTCTGCCCAGACAATATCGAAGGTGTTCTATGACAATTGGATCGCGCGTTATGGCACTCCTAAAGTCTTAACTACGGATCAAGGGGCCCAATTTGAATCACGTTTGTTTTCGGCGCTCTTGAAATTGCTGGGGTGTGCTCGAATTCGCACTACGCCTTACCATCCAGCTTCGAATGGTATGGTTGAGCGTTGGCATCGAGTCTTAAAGGCAGCGATTATGTGCCACACAGAAAAGGAATGGACACGGGTATTGTCGACTGTATTGTTGGGACTACGTGCGCACGTTCGCGCGGACTCTGATGCGTCCCCCGCCGAATTTCTTTTTGGGACAACCATCCGTTTACCGGGAGAATTCTTTCTCCCAGAAGATTTTTCGCCTAATCCAAACATATTTTTGGAGGAGTTTCGCGAGCGGATGCGTTTGGTCAAGCCGGTACCCGTCACGCGGCACGATTTGAAACGTCCGTTTTTCTTCAAGGAATTAAAAACTTGCACACACGTATTTCTACGTAATGTGGCAAGGAAATCGTTAGAGCGTCCATATGCAGGACCTTATAAAATCGAAAAGCGAATTTCTGATGCGATCTACGATATTAATGTTGGTGGTTCGGTGCGTTCCGTGTCGACGGATCTGTTGAAGCCTGCATTTTTTTTGTACGGAGATGTGGTGGAGAATTCGACAACAGTCGCAACTCCACCATCCGATCAAGCGGTTTCGGAGGAGGTTCCACCTCGTCCAGTATTGCGAACGTATGCGCGAAAAGGAATTACTTTCGCACCTGGCACCAAACCAAATGCTTAAAACAACAAATGGGTATTGTATTGCGGTTGACCACCCTCGCTTGTATTTCGTGCAATGTACATAATGTAAATATTTTGTAAATAGTATATTTTATTCATATAGTATTTAAGCTCGTGCACGATTGCACTCGGGGGGGAGTGTGTGGCGAGTGCGGTATCCCCTCCCCGGGATCCGCTCGGGAGTGGGGATCGGTGGCGTGAGCCGAGTGTCGCCATGTGGCACAGCAGTTGGGTTGCGAGTTCTAGAAAGGCGTGGTCGCTGTTTGACCAGAGTTTATATCCTTCGAGGTTAACCGAGCCGACAAGGTTGCGTTTATGCGACTGACCAGTTGTTTCTCATTGGAGATCTCCTCTGCTAGGCAGGAGCCTACTAAGACAGAGTTTTGTCTTGAGTCCAGACGAGGTTGTTAGCTGGCTCATTGCGTGTCGGTACCCGGACGTTGTGGGGCCGACATACCTATAATAAATTACTAGAACCGAAGCCTTGCATACGCATTCATTTATTCGATGGAGAACCGGCAGTGGGCCGGCGAGGAGGTAGCTGACATTGTGGCGTCCTTCTAAATTCCCCACAGTCCTCCCGAGCAGGCGCCATCTCGTGTCCACTAGCTGAACTAAATTTGTCACGTGACTGGCTCTGTATTATCGTCAATATGGCGGAACTCGTATTTGGGACTGAAGTCACGATTTTTCACTATTCGTCCTTATATGAGCAAATTTGGAGCTGGTTTAGGACTCATTCGAAAGAGGAAGGTTCAATGCAGAGCGCTCTTCTCACCTTTTCAGTCACAAAGCTCTTTTAGTGACCTAAAAATACTTGGATTCTGCGGGTGTATTTTGTCGACTTTTGCTCTACTTTGGACACTCATATTATTAGATATCAACACAATCTCGTTGAATCATGAGAAGAGCGCTCTGCATTGAACCTTCCTCTTTCGAATGAGTCCTAATCCAGCCCAAAATCTGCTCATATAAGGACGAATGATGAAAAATCTCAACCCCCTGTTTCGGGCCAGATTGTGTCGGTATACAGCGCGCTGCATTACCCGTGTCTACCCCCTTAAACCGTGTTATTCGAAGATTCGAATAATGAATAATGAAAAAAGTATCTCTTATTCGACACGTTATTTAAATAAATTTTTATCTAGATAATGCCCATCTCTGCGCGCCAGTTAGGAGATTTATGTAATAATTTCATTGCATTCAGCGTAGCCGTGGATGAATCAACGGACATTTCGGGGACTCCGCAAGTCGCAATATTTATTCGGGGGGTTAACGAAAATTTAATAGCAACGGAGGAACTGCTAGATTTTTCCCCCTTGCAGGACACCACAAAAGGGAAAAACATTATGTCGTGTGTGGAGGAGGCGGTGGATAATTTGAATTTAGATTGGACGAAGCTGGTATCTGTCACCATTGATGGTGCTCCCGCCATGACTGGCAGGAATACAGGTTTCGTTGGCCGCCTGCGAAGCAAATTAGGAAATTTAGCAGTTCCTCAAGCAATTGACGCAATACATTGTACTATACATCAACAAAATTTGTGTGCAAAGAGTATTGAATTAGAACATGTTATGTCAGTGGTAATTCAAGTTACCAATTATATTTGAATGAATTCACTAAAACGACGGCAATATAGATTACTTCTGGAAGACATGCATTGGGGTTGCTGCGAATTACCATTACACACGGAATTACGATGGCTTAGCAGGGGAAAAATTCTAGATCGGCTTTTTAATCTGCGACAAGAAATTTCACATTTTATGGATGCGGTAGGTCGGCTTGTACCCCAATTGGACCAAAATAATTGGTTATGTGATTTAGAATTCATGTTCGATTTGGCAGATCATTTAAATTCTTTAAACATAGAATTGCAAGGAAAGGGCAACACAATTGTTGATTGCCACAATTCAATTTGCGCTTTCGAAGTGAAAATTGAATTGTGGAAAACACAATTAGACACCGATGGGATAGAACAAACTTACAATATTGTCTCCCAATTTCCGAAATTAGAATCCCTAATCACGCCCAATACAAACACTGATGAGAATAAAAATATGTTAAAAAAATTGGGCGACGAATTTGCAAAACGATTCGGTGATATAAAGGCGCTCGAAATTCAATTTCAGGCACGTGCAAATCCAATTTCAGTAAATATAGACACAGTTTCACCTGCGCTGCAATTAGAGTTACTAAATTTAAGATCTGTCCCATTCCTGAAAGAGAAATTCTTTATTAAAAACGATCTAAGCAGTTTTTATAAAAATTTTCCAAAAATCAAATACCCCCATTTATATAAGACCGCATCGAAAATATTAGCAATGTTCGGTACAACCTATTTGTGCGAACAGCTATTTTCACCGAGTCGGGCATCATTCAAAGATTACAACTTAATTTGTAGTTTAATGCTAAGTGCACACAGAAATCTGGCCCCTAATATACCACGTTTAGTGAAACAAATACGACAACGTTGACTAAAGAAACAATAAAAATAGACTGACATGATATGTTCTAATTCCATATATATACACCAATGCATATGTTGCAATATTAGGGCTCGATTCCTGATTGGCTCGTGTCGTCAGGTTGGTTGCACTGGGCTTCGGCGCCATTTTTTATACTTGATCGGCCCGTGCCCGCACTCACTCGCGTGTCTTACTTTGTACCTGGAGAAATATTCTCTCGACCTTTTAAGTATTATATTGCTAGTATTCCGTTAAGTAACGTTTTAGATATATCCTAAGATTCTGTTTAACACTGTGATTATATTTTGAATAAATAAGTACAACAGGTTATGGGCCCAGAATCGCGGTCCAAACGCGAAGGAAGTTTTAGCACGTGTCGATTTTGAAGGTTACCCTTTGTTCTATCCCATCGGGGTCGGCTTCTCGGGACGTTGAGTCGCACATCTTCTTTTTAAAAAGATAGAAAGGATTGAGAAAGCCATAGTTCAGGATGGATAGGCTAAAGAGTTTCAACATCCAGAAATTCGACGGAAGCAACTTCCAACTTTGGAAATATCAGATGGATATCATCTTTAAAGCGGAAAAATTGTCAGACGTCGTCAATGGAACGCTGAGGCGACCAGAGCAAGGGGATGCATCGCAGAGTCAATGGGATGACAGAAGTGCAAAAGCGATGTTGTTTATCTCAACAGCGATGGAATTCGACCAGCTGCAAACGGTCATGTCCTGTGAAACAGCTCCCAGTATGTGGGCTCGGCTCAAGTGTATTCATGAGCAGCGTTCTGCAATAAACAAGGTAACGCTAAAACAGGAGTTTTTCAATTATAAAATGTCAGAGTCTGACTCAATTGCACTGCATCTCAGCAAAATTGAATCACTGACACAAGCACTGGCAGACGTTGGGGAGCCAGTGGGAGACATTGACAAGATTGCAAAGGTGATGGGTAGTTTTCCAGCAAAATTCAATCCCTTCATCACAGCATGGGATTCGTATGACGAGAACAAACAAGCGTTTGACAATCTGACGATACGTTTGCTTAAGGAAGAGCAGAGAATGAATCAAACGGACGAGATGACCTCTGCGTTCGCAGCTGTCAAAGTCAGCAAATTGAAGACCAAGAATTCAAGCGAGTCAGCGGATCAGGGCAAGAGCAAGAAAACCAACAAGAAAAACGTTGAATGCTATTTCTGTCACAAGAAGGGCCATTTCAAATCCGAGTGTAGGAAACGGTTGGCAAAACCTAAAGAGGATCCAAGCCCAGAGTCACAGGCCATGAGTGCAGAGGTTAAAAACCTTTCAGCTCTCGGATGTGGAGACATATGGCTTGCGGATAGTGCTGCGTCAAGGCACATGACCTCGCACAGGGCGTGGTTTTCAACTTTCAAGGAGTTACCGAGGCAGGCTGTGGCCATCCAGATTGGTGATAATTCCTTTGTGAATGCTGGGGGGGTTGGCACCATTGCTGTGACATCAGTGGTGGATGGCGTGTCAGGGAAATGTGTGTTAAAAGACGCACTGTACGTCCTGATCTGAGAAAGAATCTATTTTCAGTGGGAGCCGCCACTAGTAGAGGCCTGAAGGTTATGTTCGACTGCAGGGGTATCAAAATCTTCAATAAAACAAAGCTTGTTGCAGCCGGAACTAGGCTTCAAAACCAGTGTTACCGGATGTTCTTCAAGCCGAGCAAGACTGAGCAGGCCAATTACGCGTCCACAGATTCGGCGTTGCTGTGGCACGAGAGGCTGGGTCATGTGGGGTTTGACACGCTGAAGAGCATGGCAGACAGAGGCTTGATTCCAAACCTGAAGTTGACGAGCTCTGATCGGTTCTTCTGCGAGTATTGCCAGTTCGGAAAGGGCCATCGAGGATCGTATAGCCAGAACCTACAACCACGTATCACTGGGCCAGGTGAAGTAATTCACACTGATTTGTGTGGAAGGATGCCGCAGTCATCGCTTGGAGGATCCAGCTATTTTATCTTGTTCAAGGACGAATGCACTTCGTATTGCTTTGTGTACTTCCTGAGGAACAAGAGTGATGTCGCTTCTATCTTTCCAGAGGTCGATAGTTTAATTGAGAGGCAGACCGGCAACAAGATTAAAGTTCTACGAAGTGACAACGGATCAGAATATGTGAACGAACAACTGCGCAGGTACCTAAAAGGAAAAGGAATCATCCATGAAACAAATTCCCCATAGACCCCGGAACAAAACGGAAGAGCGGAACGCGAAATTCGGTCCATTGTGGAAAGCGCACGTACGATGCTTGTTGACAGTAAGCTGCCAGAAACCTTGTGGGCGGAGGCTGTGAGCACAGCGGTCTATGCATTAAACAGAAGACCGAGAATGTCGGACACGGAGAGGACACCGTATGAAGGATGGTTTAACAGGAAGGCTTCAGTTAAGCATACGAGGAAATTTGGTTCCACTGCATATGCCCACGTACCCAAACAATTCCGCACAAAATTCAAGCCAAAGTCACGGAGGCTTGTAATGGTGGGATACGAAGGCTATAGTCAGAACTACAGGTTGTTTGATCCAGTCAGCAGGAAGATTACCGTTGCAAAAGACGTAGTCTTTAATGAAAACGATACACAAACGACGACGGAGGAACCTAGGAAGAATTGGCTCGTGCATGAGTGGACCACAGCTGAGGTGAGCCAGGAAGGGAATGAGCCGCCGCAGGATGTCCTTGGGGAAGCAGAGGAGATCTTTGAGGATGCTGAGGATCAGCCCACGGCAGAGGACGTTGCACCAGGCAGTGCGGGGGAACGCGATGTTTCTGGTCGTTCGCTTCGGAATCGCGAGTCTATTCAGAAACCCTCTCGGTTCAGAGACCCTGATTTTGAGGCGTGTTCAGCAACAATCGAGGAACCAGAAACATACGAAGAGGCGAAATCGTCAACGGAGTCGAGTTTTTGGACTCAAGCAATGAAGGAAGAGATGTCTGCATTGACCACAAAGAATACTTGGGACCTGGTGGAATTGCCTTCTGATCGTCGAGCCATAGGATGCAAATGGGTCTACAGAGTGAAGCGGAGGCCTGACGGAAGCATCAATCGATTCAAGGCCAGACTATGTGCCAAAGGATACTCCCAGAAAGCTGGAGTCGACTATGGAGAAACGTATTCTCCAGTTGTAAGATACGAATCGATACGTGTTCTCTTGACCTTGGCAGCTACGAGTGATCTAGAAATTAAGCAGTTTGACGTGAAGAGTGCTTTCCTGAACGGCGACTTAGACGAAGAGATTTACATGGTCCAACCTGAGGGTTTTGTTGCGGATAAACTCGACCTAGTATGTAAATTGAAGAAAAGTCTATACGGTTTAAAACAGTCGCCGCGCAGCTGGAATCAAAAGTTCGTTGGCCTTCTGAAAGCTTTTAATTTCAAAGAGCTTGAGGCCAACAAATGCGTGTTTCACGCGTACTATGGGAAGGAGGACGTATTTCTGGCTATTTATGTTGACAATGGCCTTGTACTTTGCAGATCCACAGCTGTGATCGACGAAATATTAGCGGAACTTAGGTCTCATTTTGATATAACAGTGGACGATTCGAGCTGCTTTGTTGGAATGGAGATCAGCCGGAACCGGAACCGGATATGGACACGCGCAGGTCAACCACGGGGTATGTCAGCGTGGTGGCAGGAGGTCCTATCACTTGGTCCTCGCACAAACAGAAGTGTGTAAGCAGATCAACTACCGAGGCGGAGTACGTTACGGCAGCGGATGCAACGGTGGAAATCATTTGGCTTCGAAAGTTCCTACAGGAACTTGGTATCGCTATGGACGACCCAACGGACCTGTACGTGGACAACCAGGGTGCGATCCAGCTGGCCAGGAGCACGGAACATCACAGGCAGACGAAGCATATCGACGTAAAATTTCATTTTGTTCGGGAAAAACTGCAAGATCACACAGTAATTGTATCCTATGTCCCTTCTGAGAAGCAACTGGCCGACATGTTTACGAAGGCTCTCCCTAGAGACAAATTTAAAAGGTACTGTTCGCTCTCGATTGTTTCAGTAGAATCAGTAAACGAGAGTGGGAGTGTTGCAATATTAGGGCTCGATTCCTGATTGGCTCGTGTCGACAGGTTGGTTGCACTGGGCTTCGGCGCCATTTTTTTATACTTGATCGACCCGTGCCCGCACTCACTCGCGTGTCTTACTTTGTACCTGGAGAAATATTCTCTCGACCTTTTAAGTATTATATTGCCAGTATTCCGTTAAGTAACGTTTTAGATATATCCTAAGAATCTGTTTAACACTGAGATTATATTTTGAATAAATAAGTACAACATCATATATTGTATGTGTACAATGGGTTACGCAACTGGAACTGCACTTTGGTTAAACTAAACTAAACTTTAGTAACTTTAGTAACTAAAGTGTAGCTCCAGTTGCGTAACCCATTGTACACATACAATATCAAATTTATTCAAGTTTATATACATAATACGATACACGCGAAATTCAAGAGGAATACAAGGTCGGGTGCGCTATTGAAAGTGCACAATGGGTTAGGCATGTGGAAGTAAAGTGTATTGCGATTTGCATAACCGCCAATCGCCATAACCTATTGTATACATACAATATCGCACTCCACATTGTATTCCTCTTGAATTTTGCGTGTATCATATTATGTATATAATTTTGTAGTTGGTGTAAATGTACAATGTTCTGCATTATCTGCATGGATATATATATGTACACACACACACACACACACACACACACACACACACACACACACACACACACACACACACACACACACACACACACACACACACACACACACACACACACATATATATACTTCAGCTCCATATGTGTGGTGTTTCAAGTGCGTAGTGACTGGGCGATCGGTCGTACGAGAAGATGCGTCATGGAGAGAGAGTGCGTGAGAGAGAGAAAGAGTGAGAGAGAGAGAGCGGAGGGCGAAGCGTTGCGACGGTTGCCGATCGTGAAGCGTGATCGGGAGAAGCGAGGCGAGACGCTAGTTGCACGTACGACGTCACAGACGACACGTCTTATTATATTGTTGACCATTATTGTCTTTTATACTTTGTTTAAATAAACATCTATTATTTTAATCCCACATATGTGTGTGTGTGTGTGTGTGTGTGTACATATATATATCCATGCAGATAATGCAGAACATTGTACATTTACACCAACTACAAAATTATATACATAATATGATACACGCAAAATTCAAGAGGAATACAATGTGGAGTGCGATATTATATATATATATATATATTCAGATGCAGCTGAAGTATATATATATGTGTGTGTGTGTGTGTGTGTGTGTGTGTGTGTGTGTGTGTGTGTGTGTGTGTGTGTGTGTGTGTGTGTGTATTCAGATGGAGCTGAAGTAAGTCTCGCATTTATTATGTTTATTCATAGGTTACGTTTAATTTTATACTAATATTGTATATGTTTTCAGCGCTAACACAACAGGGAATATGATGATTCTACACAAAAAAGAAGTCTACAACTAGGTACCACTGGTTACGGGACATACTGTATATTGATTTGTTAATGTAAATATTGAAAGTTCCTCTTTGTATTTATATGCGTTACTTATATTATTTTGTAATCACATATAATTAAAGAATAAATACTTTTTGAAATAAATAGAATTAATTATTTAATAAATGCAGAATCTGTTTGCTAAGGTCGGGGCCATGTATATTGGCCGGTGAGTTTCGTGAGGGATATTCTCCCACCATACAGTTTGCTTGCCTCGGTGCTCCTTTTCTCAACGTTTTCTGACTCGCTCTCGTTCCATCTCGCTCTCGCCTTCGCAGAACAAGAGTGAGTCACAAATGGTGGGGATAGTGCCAAGCTTCTGGGGTGTAGACCAAACCGAGCTGTCAGCGTAGAAATACACACATCAGAATAGGTGTGCGGTAGGTACGAAAAAATTCAGGAGCTTTATTGGTTAGAACATTGATACTTTCTCGATAGCTTCATCTCGTATTGGTCAACGCATAGTTTCGTAACGCACACAACTATTACGCTAAGAATAAATAACAGCCAAACGGCTAGGTTCAGGCGGAGCCGAGCAGCGTTCCCGTTACCCCACCATACCCTGCGAGGACCACGCAACTCCAACTGACAAATCCACGATCGTCAGATGGTGGTGGCTGATTTCTCCTCGATCTCTGATCGCGAAAACGAATTCACCAGCCAATATATTTGGCCCCGACCTTAGTTAAGGGGGTAGACACGTCACGTGACCTGGCCGATTCGGCAGGTCGGTATTACAGCAGGTTTTTTCTGCACAGAAATGGTAATACCGATAGATCGCCGATTGCCCGGTAAACGCGAGAGGGAGCTGTTTGCTATTTCCGTATTTTATTCTGAATCAGGAAAGAAATTCTCAGCTGTTGCGTTGTACTTATAAAAATTTAAACGGAAGTCGGCTGGTACTGCAAACGTAGAAAATTCATTGTACATTTTAATTACTTGAAATGTGCTTATGCTACAATATTCTACGTTAGCAGTAAGGAATTATAAGTGAAAAGGAAAAATAGATGAGGGGATGTCCTCAGAAAATGAAGTTTGTTAGGTTAAACATTTATTTACTAGCAAAGCACCGAAACAGAACATGAAATACACTTATTACACGTCCTATGCAGAAAGCAGTTATGAACAAACATTATATTTAAAATTGTAAGGAATCGATTGACGTCACTTTTGCAAAGATCTGATTAGAAATTGCAGAACTTCAGATTCGTCACTGCTTAGTGTGCAACATTGTATAGTCCCGCTGGTTTCGAGCGTCGAAGCCCACGAAACTCAGCGAGACACATGATTGTTGGCGAGCATTGCGTTTGACGACTCTAGCTAGAGAATCATCCCGTATAAATGCTAAGAAACGATAGTGTGAAGCGGCGTGCGGTTCAACTGCACATTGACAATATCGTAGATTCTAGGGCCTACAATATTAGCTCCGTAATACGATGTTCTTCACCAGAGCACTGTATTACTGATGAAAATGATGCCAAACATGGAGCAATTCGGCCTATTTTTAGTGAACGTAGTGTGTGTGTGTGTCCTAATCATGTATTCATAAGAAAAAATAGATCGAATTGCTTCGCAACTCGACTTATTTTCGTGGACATAAACTCACCAATCCATCGGTGGTAACACTCTTATCAAGGTGTAATGAGAAATATGAACATATTCATATTCAGTACTGGATGACTCAAGTCGCCGTCGACTGAGGGCTCTAATAAATGTGCATTTATTTGGGAAACCAAAGCCGCGTCACTCGTGACACCTATTCGCGAACAGATATATGTATGTACGAGAAGAAGCAATGCAATTTCCCGATGACTTGAAGCAACATTTCAATAGGTAAATGCATGAAACTCTGGGATCAGGAATTCCCAACCAAGATGATGCATATGTAAGAACTGGCGAAATTCAACAATAGTTTGTCATCTAAATTTTACAATTAAAGTATTTATTTGACGCGAATATGTAAAGTTTGTCAGAAAAGTTTTTCTCGATTTGAGTTCTATAGAAGGTTGACTTTCCTTCGCCATGCAAAGACCTCTCTTGTCCTTCACGCTGGCAATAATGCAAGTCGCTCAGTTTCGTGGGTTTCGACGCTCGAATTCAGCGGGGCCACACAATGTTACGCACTAAGCAGTGACAAATCGTCAGTTCTGCATTTTTAATCAGATCTTTGCGAAAGTGACGTGAATCGATTCGTCACGTTTTCTCGATCAAATTGGCCCCAAAAATGATATTATTCGGACCATAATTAAGGTAATTACGCGAAAATTTGTTTGCAGAATTGGAAGCCCGTTTCGTTAAAAATAGTCTGATTTAAATTATTTTCTGTCAATTTAATCGGTTGAATGCCAGGAATCCATTTGTGTCACTTTCATATTGATACGATGATAAAAAAAACAAATTGTGTTCCTATATAATCGATGACACATCGCCGAGCAACGGCGATCTCGTGCGACTCGGGCAACAAAGGTTCTCGTCGGTTATTCGAGCATCTACGATCGTTACGGGCTCGGTTTCGTGTACACGACAATACGGACTTTTCGCTATCCCCACCACTTCTGTCTCACTCTTGTCCGCCGAAGGCGAGCGCGAGATGGCAAGAGAGCGAGCGAAGGCACTGACAGCGAGCGAGGACAGAACGAGATAGACGACGCGTTGATATTTTGTCTCGCTCCGTTTTTCGGACGCCTGACACTCCGTCCTTTGTGTGCGTGACGGGCGTACGCGATGGTCGCAAGCGCTTACGGTGAGCACGGGACCCGCTTCGCAAAATCTTGACGCAGGCCAGGCATAAGTCTTTTTTGCGCCCTAGGCGAACTTGTCAAATTGCGCCCTTTATTATATTACATTTATTTGAGATTATTTATGACTTTACTCTGTAAAATTAGGCAACTGCTAGGGCGTAAGATTGACAAGAGGCGCAAAATGGCCTTTTCATTGTTGACATTGTTGAAAATAAATTTTTAAATAAAATACTACAAATTATATTACAACGGTTTTAAACTACGAGTAAAAGTTTAGAGTAAGGTCATGAAGAAGCTGAATTAAATGTTTTATAATAAATGGCGGAATTTGGCAAGCTCGATTATGTCGCAAAAAAGACTCGTGCCGTGCCTGGCTATCTGACCGTGGCGCGCATGCGTCGAACAGTCACGATTCCATCTGAGCGCTCGCGCCCGTCGTGCACGCAAAGCGTTCCATCCCGCTCCCCCTTTCGGTCAGAAAGAAGCGAAAAACTCAGCCTCGGAATTGGGCTTCATTCATGATACGGGCTCAACGCCGGTCCCGACCAGCGAGCGGCTAACGAGACTTTACATTTACATTCAGATATATTGGCCGGTGCGTTTCGTAACGCGTATTCTCCCACCATAGGTACCGCTTGCCTGCCTCGGTGCTCCTGTTTGCAACGTTTTCTGACTCGCTCTCGTTCCATCTCATTCTCGCCTTCGCAGAACAAGAGTGAGCCAGGTGATGGGGTTAGCGCCAAGCTTCTAGTGTGTATAGGCCAAACCGAGTTGTCAGCATAGAAATACACATCAGAATAGGTGTGCCTTAGCTCCGAAAAAATTCAGGAGCTTTATTGGTCTGAACATTGATTCTTTCTCGATAGCTTCATCTCGTATTGGGCATAACAGCCACACGGCTACGTTCAGACGGAGCCGAGCAGCATTCCCGTTACCCCACCATACTCCTCGATCGCTGTTCGCGAAAACGAATTGACCGGCCAATATATCTGAATACGACCTTAGGATAAAGATATAATGAAAGATGAAAAATTATTCGAAGCCCAAGATGAAAGGCCTTCGAATAAACAGAGAAAACTAATAAATACCCGAAGCTAAATAGAATTTTAGATTTCGGGTACACACACCCTACCCCAAACCTCGTGTCGATCAGTCACTGGGACCATTCGGAAGTATATTCTTTTATTTAAATAATGCCCATCTCTGCATAGGACCGTAAAGAATTGCAAAAAAATTCAGGGAGTCAACTGTTGACTGATTTGGAGACTTTTCCTTGTTGTATGTTATATACAATAGTCGGAAGAATAATAATAAGAGCAATAATTGCAAATAATTGCTGTAACTTCCACATTCTGATAATATGATATCAGTAAATCAATATTTCCAGTATTAGTAAAAAAGTTCCAATCTCTTTTTTTTATTTTAAATAATGTGGCCATATAATTATAACATAAATTCGACAGCGATTTCAAGTGATGTATGTATTACAATAAAAGCGTTAATTTAGTAAATGTACATAGTTCCCAACAGTTATATGCCTAAAATGCATATAACCTAACCTACAATCGTCCGAAAATTCATACATTGACCGCATCACGCTTTTACTGTGGCTTGTGTATCCAGCTAACGCTTCAGTTTTGCTATGATTCCACGTCGGCAGTCCTCCCGAGTAGGCGCCATCTCGTGTCCACTAGCTGAACTAAATTTGTCACGTGACTTGCTCTGTATTATCGCCAATATGGCGGAACTCGTATTTGGGACTGCAGTCACGATTTTTCACTATTCGTCCTTATATGAGCAAATTTGGAGCTGGTTTAGGACTCATTCGAAAGAGGAAGGTTCAATGCAGAGCGCTCTTCTCACCGTTTCATTCACAAAGCTCTTTTAGTGACCTAAAAATGCTTGGATTCTGCGGGTGTATTTTGTTGACTTTTGCTCTACTTTGGACACTCATATTATTAGATATCAACACAATCTCGTTGAATCATGAGAAGAGCGCTATGCATTGAACCTTGCTCTTTCGAATGAGTCCTAACCTAGCCCAAAATCTGCTCATATAAGGACGAATGATGAAAAATCCCAACCCTCTGTTTCGGGCCAGATTGTGTCGGTATACAGCGCGCTGCATTACCCGTGTCTACCCCCTTAAGTGGGACTGTGGGAGTAGGGATACACCTACAGCAAAACGGTACATTTGTATTGGTGCGTAGTTCCATGTGACGTCACGCGTAGGGAATTGGTTAGCAATTGAGGCCTTCAGATGGCGCTGTTGGATGTGTCAGGCTGGTGATCTTCTAGAAAGTGATCGGAACGACGTATATCGTCGCTGATTGGTTGCTGCGATTTGAAGCAGCTCTGTGAAGTTGGCACCCCCAAATTTGAAATTTAAAAAAAACTCTATGGCATTCGTTTGTCCATCGTTTGTCCACGTTTGTCCAACAAAAATTTGCGTTTGTCCACCCTTCAAAAAAAAGTTATGAACAAAACAAAATTTTTCACCAGCACCCCCATGAAAACTTTTTAATAATTTGACGGGGGCAAATGATTGTCCATCGTTTGTCCACGTTTGTCCAACCAAAATTTTCGTTTGTCCACCCTTCAAAAAAAAGTGATGAACAAATTAAGAAAATTTGTCATATCCACCCTCCATGAACACTTTTCACCTTTTTAAAAGGGGGATACGATTGTCCACGATATATAGCATCGTTTGTCCGCCCCAAGATTTCGTTTGTCCACCCTCCAGAATCGAATTATTTATAAAAATCGCGAAAAAGAAGGATATTGATCAAGTGATCGGGTATAAGTTCGATTTTTTATTAATTAAACGACGAAACCGTTTGTCCAACGATGCAGTTCGTTAGTGTAGATGTAGAAGACGTTTGTCCACCCCAAGATTTCGTTTGTCCACCCTCCAGAATCGAATTATTAATAAAAATCGCGAAAAAAGAAGGTTTCATGTGAAACGGTCGCGTATAAGTTTGATTTTTTATTAATTAAACAATGGAATCGTTTGTCCAACCATGCAGTTCGATAGTCTAGATGTAGAAGACGTTTGTCCACCCCAAGATTTCGTTTGTCCACCCTCCAGAATCGGATTAAAAAATAAAATCGGCGAAAATAAGTGTACCGGAAACGCGATCACGTTTAATTTCGCTTTTTTTTGAATATGTTGTCAAATTCGATTGGTCTTACCGTACAGGTTTAAGGTGATTGCTGGTATATTATCCAACAATTTTGAACACAATTCTTCCCGTCACTTTATTTGAACGACACTTCACTTTGTAGCTCTCATCGAACACTTCACACTTTTTACACTTCTGTCACACGTCCAGAATATCGCCGGAGTGTATCCAGCGCTTTTCTAGGCATTTGTCACAAACGACCACAATGAAATCCCAAAACGGTAGGTAATATAACTCTCACAATTACTTCACAAACCGTAAATGAACGCACGATTTCACCGGAGCGGTCTGTGAACAATGACTGACTTTCCGTGGCTGGAAAGAACTCGAGAGTATCGCAGGCACTTGTTTCGATTTCAGCAGTGGCACGTGGGTCCGTCCGCGTTACAAAGTATCTACGCGTAGAGGTGGAGAACTATCGATAGCCGGCACTATCGAAATCACTATCGATAGTGTTGTATAACTATCGATATTTTCCATAGTTCTTAATGCGAGCGAAAAAAGCTATTCTGTGCAATTGTGCTGTAACAAAGTCTACTTTGAATTTGAAAATGTACCAGAGTTCATGGGCTCGTTATTGTGAGCCAAGGATGTCTTTCAATATACACAAATTCAAATTTATTAGCTGCTATTTAATATATATATATATATATATAAAAAACTTAATAATTTTTTTCGATTTTTGTATCGATTCTTGTAAAATCGATTCTTTGGTTTCGAGTTTTTTAAGAATCGGTTCTCATGATTCGATTCAGAAACAATTCCGAAAATCGATCTTTTAAAGTGAATCGAACATCCCGAATGTAATGCTTTTTTTATATAATAAAATATAATTGTATTCGGAACAAAAATATCTGAGCCACCGAAGGATAGATATATTTTATTATATGAAAAAAGCATTATATTATATTTCCCACATTTTGGGGAAGAAGGTCAACATCTGTATGCATTACCCTATATATAAACATAAAATAAAATGAAATACAAAAATCAAACATAATATTCCAAAGCATACATATTTTTCTAAATTTTCATCATATTTATATATTTTTGTTTATTATCTTCAAAATCTATCGGAAAATTATCGATAATATCGCTAGCCGAGAGGGCTTTCTATCGAAAATATCGATAGTCAGCACTATCGATAGTTCTCCACCGGCCCTGCTTACCAGATATTTGTATAGACACGTAGATACTTTGTAACGCGGACGGACCCACGAGCCACTGCTGAAAACGAAACAAATGCCTGCGATACTCTAGAGTTCTTTCCAGCCACGGAAAGTCAGTCATTGTTCACAGACCGCTCCGGTGAGATTTTGCGTTCATTTACGGTTTGTGAAGTAATTGTGAGAGTTATATTACCTACCGTTTTGGGATTTCATTGTGGTCATTTGTGACAAATGCCTAGAAAAGCGCTGGATACACTCCCGCGATATTCTGGACGTGTTACAGAAGTGTGAAAAGTGTGAAGTGTTCGATGAGAGCTACAAAGTGAAGTGTCGTTCAAATAAAGTGACGGGAAGAATTGTGTTAAAAATTGTCGGATAATATACCAGCAATCACCTTAAACCTGTACCGTAAGACCAATCGAATTTGACAACATATTCAAAAAAAGCGAAATTAAACGTAATCGCGTTTCCGGTACCCTTATTTTCGCCGATATTGTTTTTTAATCCGATTCTGGAGGGTGGACAAACGAAATCTTGGGGTGGCCAAACGTCTTCTACATCTAGACTACCGAACTGCATGGTTGGAGAAACGATTCCATTGTTTAATTAATAAAAAATCAAACTTATACGCGACCGTTTCACATGAAACCTACTTTTTTCGCGATTTTTATTAATAATTCGATTCTGGAGGGTGGACAAACGAAATCTTGGGGTGGACAAACGTCTTCTACATCTAGACTACCGAACTGCATGGTTGGACAAACGATTCCATTCTTTAATTAATAAAAAATCAAACTTATACGCGACCTTTTCACATGAAACCTTCTTTTTTCGCGATTTTTATTAATAATTCGATTCTGGAGGGAGGACAAACGAAATCTTGGGGTGGACAAACGTCTTGTACATCTAGACTATCGAACTGCATGGTTGGACAAACGATTCCATTGTTTAATTAATAAAAAATCAAACTTATACGCGACCGTTTCACATGAAACCTTTTTTCGCGATTTTTATTAATAATTCGATTCTGGAGGGTGGACAAACGAAATCTTGGGGTGGACAAACATTTTCTACATCTACACTACCGAACTGCATCGTTGGACAAACGATTTCGTCGTTTAATTAATAAAAAATCGAACTTATACCCGATCGCTTGATTAATACCCTTCTTTTTCGCGATTTTTATAAATAATTCGATTCTGGAGGGTGGACAAACGAAATCTTGGGGTGGACAAACGATGCTAGATCATGGACAATCGTATCCCCCTTTTAAAAAAGTGAAAAGTGTTCATGGAGGGTGAATATGACAAATTTTCTTAATTTGTTCATAACTTTTTTTGAAGGGTGGACAAACGAAAATTTTGGTTGGACAAACGTGGGCAAACGAAGGACAATCATTTGCCCCCGTCAAATTATTAAAAAGTTTTCATGGGGGTGCTGGTGAAAAATTTTGTTTTGTTCATAACTTTTTTTTGAAGGGTGGACAAACGAAAATTTTTGTTGGACAAACGTGGACAAACGATGGACAAACGAATGCCATAGAGTTTTTTTAAATTTCAAAGGGTATAGCCGGTTAAGATGGTCAAATGTGCCCTTGAACCGAATTCGACTCACGATGAATCATTCGAAAGCTTATTAAAAAAGAAAAAATTTTGCTGTTAATATGTCGTGATCTTACTTCGAATTTAATAATATTCTTTTTCTCTTTAACACAACGAATATTAATATTATTCTCTTCATCCATCAATTCTGCTAAACCTACAGATGTTATATTGATTATGCACCAAACTCAATAGGCTATTCCGGAATAAAGCGCTATTTTTGTGAATGTGCAAATGGTAACCGCACCGTCGGGTGCTGTTCACACATAGCTGCAATAATTTGTTACTTATCGCACGCTCGATACCTTTCAAAAATTGTAAGACCTGCAGAAATTCTTAGTAAAATATTCACCAGTGAACACGTGACACCAGTAATTAATGAAGACAGCGATGACGATTGAATACATCAGACACGATTTTTGTTGCCATCCATCCATAATTATTAAAGGTAAGAGATTTGAAAACCAATTTCACATATTAATATAATGTGGGAATTGTTAAACAATGCCGTAATTGACAGGATAAATGGCGGCATAACAAGCAGTCCAAACTCATATTTACGTACATATATTTCAGGTTAATATGTTTTTCAAATATTCTTAAAACATTTGAAAATAAATATTGATCGTTGTGTCGTAAAGTTAGGAAATATATGTAATTAACGAAAAAAAAATAACTTAGACTAAGGGGACTTGGAAGTTCGAGGCTCGAACCTACGTTTAAAAAGTTCGCAGCGGTATAGCAGCTCGACACTTTTTTTTTTTTTTTTTTTTTTTAAAATATGTTTATTGAAGACATGAAAATACATTCAGAAAATATATATGGTATCCAAACATAAAAAAACAACACCCACAGATTCTTTATATAATATGATTGCTTGTTCGACGCATGCGAAGCTCACAACCCAACAGTATTTGGTACAAAGCTACTCCCTTGTTATGAAGAAAAAAAAAAAAAAAAAATATAGCTATAAATCAGGTACATCATTATTGCTGACTCAGTCTTATGCGTCGAGACACAACTAAGGGCTAGGGGAGAAAAATGTCCAGAAAAAAAACCCCAATATCAGTCTGATATCTAATGGAATAACTTACAATTAAAACTTAAACCTAATTATTTTAAAATCTATTTACATGGACTTCCCGTTGGGGGAAGGTTTGATGCTTAGTAGTTACCAGTTCGGAATCGGACTTGACGACGCTCCCGAAGCTCTGCCATATCAGTACAGCCATCATCAAGCCACCAGTAACGATTAAAATTGAGTCTACGAAAGTCGTAGAAGTCTCTTTCGGGTAATACTGTTGAGAATCTGTACATCTCTTTATCATATATATTTTTACTCTGGTCGACCGCAATGCGCTTATTGGCTTTATTTCTGCGCCAGTGATAAATGAGCGGAACATTACTACTGTTTTGGATTAGCCCCAAACGGTCACAGTACATAAACGACTGAGGAGCAACATATCCAGTAGTCAGCTGCCTGGATGCCGCAGCAGCATCCAGTACAGAAATATCCTTAGTGATTGAATTTCCGATAGTCGGAAGTCTACTGTAGTAGTCTCTGGTAAGCTTGAGGGTAAACAAGTCGATACGGGGGATATCAGCTTCATCGTACAAAATTTTATTACTGACATAATGTTGCCATTCCGATGCTTGTGATCTGTACAAACCTAAACAGGCTCTAATACATTTGCGTTCGAGACATCTGATTTTTTCGCCAGTTGTGTGATTAAAGTTCCACCAGATGGGTGCTGCATAAGTAAGAATAGGTCTGACTAATAATAAATATAAGATGGTCTTTGCCTTAGGTGTTAGATATTTATTTCTAAAAACTCTACTATTAGCAAGGAACGCTTTGTTTGCTTTCCCAATTTGTATGTCCGTATGCTTGTTACCCCTCAGCAGGTAATCTATGTGGACCCCCAAGTACTTAACTACCTTTTTGTGAGGGATGATAGTCTTGTCATTCGTACCTGGAACCAGTGCCGAAATACTAAAATCTTTGCTTCCCGCTTTGGCTATAGTAGACAGGTTAGATAAGGGTTTATGCATTAGTATGGTCTCGCATTTATTAGGATTTATGCGGAGGTTCCACATCATAAGATATCTTATTATCTTATCCACTGTTTCCTCCAATCCTACTTGGGCGGTACTCGCTCTTTTGCTTGCCTGATATACAACTATATCATCCGCAAACATGAGCAGGTAGGGCGATCCAGGTTGATTAAAACCAAATAATTTAGGGAGGTCGCTTAAATATATATTAAAGAGCAATGGAGAGTTAACAGTGCCCTGTTGGAGGCCCTCTTCTATTTGGAATGATTGCAAAGATGAGTTTTTGCCATCCCATGTAATGAAGGATTTACCACATATCATATCCCATACTAGGAATATAAGCCATTGAGGGAACAACTTGGTTATGAGTTTATGTATCATGCCGTTCAACCACACGGAATCAAACGCCTTCTCGACGTCCAGCAGCGCTGTGCCCACGAATAAACTCCTGTCCACATACGCATTGACGTCTGCGAACAGTTTATGGATAGCATGAGTGGTCGAGTGTCCGTGCTTAAAACCGAACTGACTATCAGGAATTATTTCATTCTGGGTGCAATGTTTCAGAAGCTTATCATTTACTATTGCCTCGTATACCTTGCTAAGGCATGGCGTTAAGCTAATTGGACGATAGCTGGCAGGGTCATTAGGATTTTTACCCTTTTTAAGGATGGGCAGCACCTTTGCACATTTCCATACTCTAGGAAAATAATATTTATTAATAGCATTATTGAATATGATTGTTAAATCTAATATTACTTCACCGGGTAAATGTTTTAAAACAATTGCGGGGATACCGTCAATTCCACATGATGTCTTATTAGGCAAGTGTTTCAATATATAAATGATCTTTTCAGGGTCACAGAAAGGATGTAATACGTCTTGCGATAAGTTTGGGCGGACCGCATTGTTTGTTTCATCAAATTGGACAAGCGAAACACCTAGATTTCTCTCGGCATTAAATTTTTCTTTCAATGAACACGCCGATGCGTCCACCATTTCTTTCAGTCTGGTGTTGTTATTGAGATAACGTGGTGAATTTATCGATTCATAATAAGCTCCTATAATATTGAGCTTATCAGCATGCTCTGAGAAAATGTATTTGTCTTCCACAATTGGCACATCTCGAAGGTCACAGCCACTTTTTGTTAGTATGGAGATGTTATCGGTGTCAATATGTATATCTTTAATGGACTCGAATTGCTTGGGTCTGAAAATCGCATTGGTCTTTGGAAAGAAGCTATCAGATTTTTTATAATCGATGTTTTTAATGACATTGGTCCAGTATTTTTCTATAGCCAATTTAAATTCGCGCTGCAGAGCTTTTGATAGTCGTTTCAATGTGGTTTTAGCTTTCTTCGTTATTTGAAGACGCGAGGATGGGTCTACTATGTGTAATTTGTGTAATAGAGATACTATATAGCTTTTGTTTTTTTGGAGGTTCCTGATTCTGTGATTTAGGTATTTGCTTACACTATTGCTACGGTTATATGTAGGGATAGAATCGGCCATGCAGCCAAGAATTGAGTTGGTTATTGTTTGCAGGTGATTATCAATTTCTTCTAACGTCAAGTTACTGTTGAAGGGTATGATATTTATGTATGACTCTGACAATTTCTTTGTGAACCGGCACCACTTCGTGGCTTTATAGTTATAAGTATGTTTTGTAAGCATCTGTCCATCAAATGGAAAACCATCATTTTGCACCCCGAATGAAAGTGACAGCGCAGTGTGGTCGCTGTCGTAGGGAAGGGTCCTAGCCTTACCACCCAGGTCGTTGAACCAATTCAGTCTGGAGTCCGCCAAGCAAACGTCGAGATACGTCTGGGCCGGTTTGAACGTGGGAAAGGCCGGCACAATTATTCGCAGTTTACAGTCAATATCCCGCTCACCTTCCCACTGGCGCATATATTTGCCACGTTGATTTTCGGACCTGTCGCCCCATGCTTTGCGCCTGGCATTAAGGTCACCAGCTATGATATAGTAGTTATTATTATCATTTAACCTAAGTTTATAAAAAAGGTCATTAATCTCATCGACAAATAACCTCCTGTTATCATTCCTCGCGTATATACTAATAAGGTACATTTTGTTATTGCCACTCAGGTTTATTTTGGCCACAGCATATTCTAAAATCTCATTCGTGGATGAGGATGGGTAATCGACTTCCTCGAATGCCAGCCCCTTTCTAATCAGGATGGCAGTTCCACCCCCCTGAACAGAATTGGGTCTATCCCTCCGAATGAGGTCGTAATCTTTGAAGGAGATTACGTGTGTATTATTTAATTTTGTTTCAGATATAAAAATTATATCATGATTGTAGGACTCGAGGAACTGTAATAGCTCTAGCCTACGATAATTTGCTATCAATGAATTAACATTGATAGCTGCTATTCTTAACTGTTTAATTTTGTTTACCTGTGTGGACATTTTTCTTATTTTATCAAGGTACTGAGTATAAAATCAATTTTATGAGTGTTCTCTGCCACCTGTGCGGCTAGCGTGTTGAATTGCGATGTTACAAGCATTGCTATTTCGTTTTTCAAATCTGCTACCCAGGGCGGGGGTTTTGTCACCTGTTGTCCATCCCAATGGCGAGGTTGTTCTTGGAGGGTCACTACGTTGTCATCGTCCAGCGTTGGCGGGTCTGGTGTCCGTTGTTTTCTTGTTAGCGAGCAGCTCGACACTCTACCGCTGCGCCACCGACGGCGTTGGAAAGTACGGTAGATACTTTACATTGTAAGTCGCATAACATAGTTTCAAATGATTCGGTTTTTTCAGTTTCTTTAATTCCTATGATGTTTTGCTGTACGTATAAACATTGAAAATCGCATAAAAACTTATTTCATGAAGCAATTCGACGGGTAAGTTACTCTGACATGGAAAAAACGACGAAAAAATCGGTTTTTAATTTTTTTAACTGCGGCGCACCAAATTGAAAAATCTGAAAAAAATTCAGGACAATAGTAACAATGATACGTACTTACAGTAAAAATATAATTATAGTGCCAAGACTGTTTCGATACACAATCAGCATTTTTCAGCATTTTTTGGCGTTTTTTATTTTTCACAGCTTGGTTTTTCAATTTAAAAATCTGAAACAATTCTCTAATATGTGCCCCGATAACAGAAATGCCTCTGATTTTTTTCAAAATTTTTCATCCCCTAGTATAGGAGAAATTCGGCAAAAACCTGATTTTCTATTTTTGCCCTTTACTACCCTCCGGGTGGAGATACGAAGTTGAAAATTGCCACAAATGTTTCTTTTTTAATAAGCTTTCGAATGATTCGTCGTGAGTCGAATTCGGTTCAAGGGCACATTTGACCATCTTAACCGGCTATACCCTTTGGGGGTGCCAACTTCACAGAGCTATTTGGAGCAAAAGCGGAAGTAGACAGAGAAAGAAACTGTAAAAAAGAAAGAGACAGAAATACTGCTAGAAAGAGATAGACTGAACGGTTAGGGGGTGCCAACTTCACAGAGCTATTTGGAGCAAAAGCGGAAGTAGACAGAGAAAGAAACTGTAAAAAAGAAAGAGACAGAAATATTGCTAGAAAGAGATAGACACAACGGTTAGGTTATGTTTATTTCCGGTTTTGCTCCAAATCTTGAAAAATGGCTGCGGTTATACCGATCACACCGTGGAGGATCACTATGTCAGGCGGGCAGCAAGACCTGCCGCGAATTTGCCGTCGATCTGCCGGCAGACTGTGCTTGGCAGAGTCTGCCGGCAGAATCGTAGTCGAATGAGGACGTAGGCTGCGCCGCAGCTGCCGGCAGACCCTGCCGCCCAATTTGGTTATCAGGGTATTTAATTGTTTGGTTTTGAAAAATTCGCGTTCCTACTTTCCACCGCTTGTAGCGGCTCGCAGAGGCTTGGCTACCAGCGCGGCGCCTGCTTCAGAATCTTCCATACTGTCGGAAGTCCACGTGCCACGCCGAACACTGGTGTTTCAAGTGCTGTTGTCCTTTTCTAATTACCTTTTCTGTCTCTTATGTAAACTCTTCTGGAGTCGAGGTTTGCGCGCGGGCAGAACTGTGGTACTTTCTTGTTCGCCACACTTTTTCGAACGTGCCACGCAAGAGCGTGGGTGAAAAATTTGACATGTATCACGCGCAATCAGAAGACTACACCTTTTCTTCAAAACATCCTGCATATTACATCTCTTCATCATTTATCTTACATATAACATCACTTGCATACCTATGTGCATTTATTGTCTATCAATATTAGTTTTTATATTAAAACAAGCAATGACATGGTAATTATTGCCGTCAATAGTAATAATTATGCTCGTCACAACAGTGAATGTGTTAACTGCAATTTCATTTGCCATCGCATTGCCGGGGAAACATGTGGACATTTTTTAATGTATTTTTGTAAAATTTTAAGGTCGTTATAACTGAGTAATAAACCATTTCCATAATTTGTAGCACCTTCAGGTCAACCAAATGTAGCTTCGTAAGAACAGATGTTTCAGTGTGCCCTACAGTAATAGCATTTATGATATCCTCTATAAGCCACGTATATCAATGAATTTGTATACTTTTTGCGAACGTATATCGCGATCGTGTCTTGCCGATCGTTTCGCAGATCGATAATATATATCGAATAGGTAGTACACAATACAAGACTGCGCTGGATTGTGGAAAAAAACATATGGATGGAGTCGACGTAGAAATGTGAGGCCGAACCCGCTGTCTCTAAGTAAGTAGTGCCGAGTATAACCTTCTGGCGTGTACGAAGGAGCGCGCTCCTTCCTTCGCTCCGACGTTCACGTACTTTTCCGTGGCCCGCCGGCATGTGGCGCGCAAGACCGCGCGCATGAACGTCCGTGTAAAGAGCCCTATTACCCCAACCCGCAGGTTGCCCGCAGGCAATGTGGGCCAAAATTACTTTTTCAAGAAACTGTTATAGTTTATTTTGAGATGGTGGCACGTTGAAAAGGTCACGTTTATATTATTGTTTATTACTTGTTTAAATAATTGCCAAAGGTTCTAATAAATATTTCAACTGAGTAAGTATCTTGACTTTTCGTTAACTGGCTCGTATTTCCCCCGCCCCCCCCCCTTCCTCTATACCAGATGCCTGCCAACAAATTACTTCTGCAACATTTGAGAGGGTGCAATTATCTTTTAGGGATAGAGTAAATCAGTGCATTAACATCCGAGGTCATCATTTTGAACATCGAAGATAAGGAACAACTTCTAGACGTTCAACGAACATAAGTTTTGAGCGGCAATAAGTGACCTTGAAAGACTCTGGTACACCAACATATTATAGGTTGATGAATTCTTCACAGAACGGGCTACACGTCCATGTGAATAAAAACATATAGTTCCGTTTGAAAAAAACAAAAGTCACTTTAAAATCTCAAAGGCACGTCCACCCAGATAAGATTTGTAACGATCACAAGAAGTCCGCCTCGAGACAAAGTAAGTTTTACTTAAATTTTTTTTTCAATAATGAATAGTTTTGGAGATAATTTCATTCGAAACTTCAAATGGGACACACTGTATGTCTATCCCATAGGGTACATGTCCCTATTACTGTCAATATCCCTAATACTGCCACTTTAATTATTTTGCTTAATAAAAATGTAACGTATAAAGAATAGTGTACAACCATAATATTATTATTAAATTATGACTGTTATTATTATTAATATTATTGTTGTACACTATTCTTTATACGTTACATTTTTATAAATAAAAATAAATAAAGTGGCAGTAATAGGAACACTGATAGTAATAGGGACATCTACCTTATCACTGAGAAGCCTACGAGACTTTTCCATGTTATTTGTAAATATCATTTCAATAATGTAAAATCCAATAAGTATGGTCAGTCACCCGTATCAGCCGAGCGAATAGGCGCATAGTTTATCTGAAACGGAGTAAACCGTAGTCTTTAACAGCTTGTGGTGAAGTCCATTTAGAAATAACCACCATAAATAAGATTGTTAAAAATGCGATATTTAAGTGATATTTGAAAATCAAGAATTTGTTTATAATTTCCATTTAACAAAAAACGATTTTTCGGACGAAAAGTAATTTTTTCAAGAAAGTCGATCTTTTCTCGATCTAAAATAAAAAAAGAATGAAGTTCGTACAATGAATAATGTCAATGATAAAAATTGATTTATAGGCTGTATTTTCGGGAAAGTAACCAAAACATTCTGACGAATCTTAAACAAAATCGAAAATAACATTATTGATTACTTAAAGGGTTCCTAAATTCAGGTGGACTAGATAATCAAAATCCCCAACATTCACCGTAAAAATTGGTCGATTTGATTGAACCCTAATATTAAAGCACAAAAGTTTTGATATTATATAAAAGCTTACCTTCTCCCATATATCCGTAACCAGTGACAGTGCATCGTTTACCAGCTGTATGACTGACTCCTCGTGCAGGTAAACATACGAGACAAACACCATCTTTGAGCTCTGCTTGTCCATGAAGCTTCAATAATGCGATATCGTTATCCAGTGTCTGGCTATTATGATTATGATGAATATAAGTTGTTGCTACTCGTAAAGTCTGAGCACCGGGACTTCCATATTTTCTAGTCAAATCGTGATCGCCTACTCTCACATAAATTGCATCTCCAGATCTCACAATGCTGTAAAGAAGAATAAAAAAATTAATTTATGAGAATCATCTGTACTAGACTTCTTTAATAAGTCATTAGCGCTCTTTCAAATCGCTGTGCATAAACTTACAGCCACCGATTAACCGAGAACTGCTGCATCGGCGGAATTTTGTATCTAAATATTACCTGACATATTTACTTATAACTGTACAATTTGTATACCAAGGACTAGTTCCGTTTAAATAAATAATAATAATAATCATCATCCATTTTTCCTATAATCTAGAAATTTGTTGTACCCCGTGTAGTGGCTTCCCACAGTATTAGAAATATGGAATTCGTAAGTGATTAAACAATTAGAATCCTCTCAGTGAATTGCAATAATTCGTGTTTATTGAATTGTAGCGGTTTTCTCGAGTGTTGTCGGAGAGTGAGAATCGGGGCTGCTAGGAAAACCCTACTCGTAGTGGAGAGGAAACCAACTTTGGCGTAGATTGGCTTGGAACCAACTTGGCGTCGATTGATTTGACATCACGTCCCCATCACGAACATGTGTGGCGTGGCTTCCCTCCACTGCGAGTAGAAATTTTCTGGTAGCCCTGGTGAGAATTTCCTTGGCGCGGGCGTTTGGAGCGCCGAGAAGCTTCGAGCAGAACCTCGCGCGGGTCCCGTCCTACCAGTGTGCCTGCGTGGATCGACGCTTCCCGAAATCGATCGTTCGGGAAATACCGAGCAGTAAATATCGCTCCATCGCAGTGGCAGACACAGATCACAACATGAGCAAAATCCGTCGAGTGTGTTCACGTTCGCTGTACATTAACCTTTGCGTCTAATTTAAGTTAATTACCAACGGACTAACCCACATTGAAAACAAAATATTTTTCCTATTTTATATGATTAGTAGAGCCTATTGGAATACATTATTGCTACTAACTTAATTTCGAAAAATAATGTGGCTTAGTCCGTTGCTGCTCTGAATGCCTCAAATTATTGTTGCCGCGAAGAGCGATTCGGAATCCGGCGCTGGAGCGACTCGGTTGGTAGGCGAGCAAGTGGTAGTAGAAGTACACGTCGCATGGACGACATACCCATATTCAACTGGTCGTCGGTCAGTCACTGACGCCGCACAACTGACTTTGCACATACACACAGACGGAGGGTATACACAACGTGGATAGCCGACGCGTGGGCGTAATGCAAAAAAGGGTCCTCGTTTTTCGAATCCAAACGAAGCGCAATGGGCGCGAGAGCATAGACGGATTCGGCAAATTGGTTGTGTCACAGCGGTGTTGTTCTAGGAAACAATAATCCGAAAAGCCGAAACAATAATCATTAGTCACAAGTGTAATTAGGATCAGCCTACAGTAGAAATAAAATACACTTCTCACATTAATTAAAGGATCGCCATTAGGAGTCCGAAAAATAGAGGCAACTTCACATGGTCATAACTCCGGTAAAAATAGTCGTATCGATATTTTGAAAATATGGTTTGAAAGCGTGGAATCTCTACTTTCAGCTTTTTTCAAATTTTAGATGCATTGCTTTTCGGCAAAGTTATAGCAATATAAAGAGCACTTGGTCAATTGTAAACAATTTTCTTCAACTTTGCGAAGTTGTACGGGGAGTATGATTTTTTTTACACAAATTCCATTTACACCAGTCGAAAGCAGCTACTTTACTGTGTGAAAAGAGAGTAACAAATTTCTTGTGCGATTTTTTTTGGCCGCGTTATGCAACTTTGAATTAAAAACCGTTTTTTTTACTTTAATTGCTTCTAGCAAGCAAACGAATGATCGTAGAACGTTCATGAAAAAAAGAAAAACAATAGAAATATCAGTCTTGTCTCTTTAAGACGCATCTTCGACTTTTTTGATTCAGTTAAAATTTCGATCTCTGACGACCTTTCCAATATATGCTTGAAAATTGCACAAATTCTATTTTCTCTTCAACTCGCTGTATCTTCGCGAGAGATGATCGGAACATCAATCTCTTAAGCTCATTTTAAATCGGAGAGTGTGCTGATTCTTTTGAGTTCTACCGGAACCCACTGTGATAATTTCTTAACTGTGGCGTTTAAGGGGGTAGACACGCGTAATGCAGCGCGCTGTATACCGACACAATCTGGCCCGAAACAGGGGGTTGGGATTTTTCATCATTCGTCCTTATATGAGCAGATTTTGGGCTGGGTTAGGACTCATTCGAAAGAGGAAGGTTCAATGCATAGCGCTCTTCTCATGATTCAACGAGATTGTGTTGATATCTAATAATATGAGTGTCCAAAGTAGAGCAAAAGTCAACAAAATACACCCGCAGAATCCAAGTATTTTTAGGTCACTAAAAGAGCTTTGTGACTGAAACGGTGAGAAGAGCGCTCTGCATTGAACCTTCCTCTTTCGAATGAGTCCTAAACCAGCTCCAAATTTGCTCATATAAGGACGAATAGTGAAAAATCGTGACTGCAGTCCCAAATACGAGTTCCGCCATATTGGCGATAATACAGAGCAAGTCACGTGACAAATTTAGTTCAGCTAGTGGACACGAGATGGCGCCTACTCGGGAGGACTGCGGACGTGGAATCATAGCAAAACTGAAGCGTTAGCTGGATACACAAGCCACAGTAAAAGCGTGATGCAGTCAATGTATGAATTTTCGGACGATTGTAGGTTAGGTTATATGCATTTTAGGCATGTAACTGTTGGGAACTGTGTACATTTACTAAATTAACGCTTTTAGTGTAAAGGTGGCCGTTCCAATGAGCGGCTACAGCCGCCAGCGACTGCGACTGGCGGCTACAGCCGCCAGCGATTGCAACTGGCGTCGTCGCAAATGATATTTCCTATACCTAAGCGTCGACGCCGTGGCCCCCACCAGTGGAACGATGCGCCGCACAGGCCCTTTTCGAGCACTTGAAAAGAGGGTCTATTGTTGTATGAGGTCTCGAGGCCGTCGAAGACTGTGTAAGACTAGCCATTTTTCTTATATGTACATCGTGCTCTGTTTATCTGCCGGATTGAAGAAGTCAATGACATTTGGGTGTTTCTTTTAAGATATCGGAATTAAAATTGTGGCAAAAAATAGGATAAACCTATTCCTTTCTAGTGGCGTATAATTTAATATTTTTTACATCTATTACTTTGTTTTTTCTATTTTTGAACTCAATCGTGATAAAAAATTGGAAACTGTTTTTTTGGTACTTTATTAGTGGTTTAAGTCGCACGTTGGGGAAACGTTCGTTTTCAAATTATAAGGAAAAGTCGAATAGTAAGGGAAGTAGGCGAATATCGTTTTGTTTAAATTAATGATCAGTCATTTGCGATAAAAATCATATAATAAAATAATTTTTATTTTTTTAAATAACCTCAAACTTTGTTATGAGTTGTATAGTAACGCTTTTGTTATGCACTTGCTTAATAATATTCAGCATTTTCAACGTGAAAAATGGAATGTTGCATTTTTTCCCTATTTCTTGGGATTCAGGCCCACTGTACGATATAGAATACAAGTGATTACTCCATTATTAGCAAATATTATCAAATCTTCTTTTAGCAGTTGCAAGGACAAACATATTGTTATGAGTTGGGAAAACTGAAGGGTTTCGACTTTTGAATCTTCTTTATTGTTTTGACACAAATAGTATATTTGACTTTGGATCGTACAGAGGTGACAAAGAGTATACGCGCGAACTTGTGGAAATCGACTGACGCCTTGAGGCGGAGGTCCTGCGTTTTTATCCCCTGTTGGAACAAGGGATTCGGCGTGGCCCACGTGACCAGGAGAACTAGGGGGTCCTGGTTTTTCCTGGAAAGGAGAAAACACGTGCAGGCCACCTTACACCAACCGGCTGCTGCACATGCTTAACTCCAGGGGTACGTTAAAGCGTGAAACGGTCGGCGTCGCATGACGACCGCGTTCGGGTAAGTCCAGAGGTGTTACCCGATGACCGTTTTCGGGTAGTTCGGACAGTGTCACATAACACCCCCCGACCTAGACAAAACCCAGTCGTTTTCTTAATTAAGAATGGGTTTTACTATGGATCGTCGACTGTGGTGAAATAGCGCTTCGGTTTGTATGTAACGCGGGAGGGAGCAATATTGTACGGAGGTGATGACCCTTTGAAGGTTACCTCCCGAGGTACTACCGTCTCTTCTATTACAAGGGACCTTCCCGCACGCGGTGTACCTGCGGTATTTCCTCGAGAGCCGACTTGATTGACACTTTCACGATTGAAGCAGTTGTTGTAGACAATGGCACACGGTTTGGTAGCACAGCAGCTAATTAACCGGTATATTTTGAATTTAACTATGATGTACAAAATCAAGATCGTGGCTAACGCTGCTAGCGAATATTTTATGATCATCCATCGGGATTCGGCCTCGGTTAAGGATCGGAAGTGTGTACTGATTTCGCTGGCTTCTCGACGGATGGACTCTAGGCTTTTACTGGCGGCCATTAATTCTAATGTGTTTGTGTGTATTCCTCGGAATTCGGGAATGTGGGCTAATTTGAAACTATCGTTTAAGCTACTAATGTTAAAATTCTCAAATCCGAAATCACTAGAGGATGGTTCGGTAGTTCATCAAACTGGGTCACCTCGTAGCTACCTGCACAGCTCCCGATAGGCATCCTAGCTGCTAGAATTATCCTGGAAAATATTTTTTTGTTACATTAGCGTACTTAAGTCGGTTCAAATGAACGACCTCGTCCTTGTTTTTTAGTCGGATTTTCGCGTTTACGTCGTTGATTATTTCTAAAATTTCGTATGGTCCGTTGTATGGGAAGTGAAGAGCACTCCTCTTATTCCTGTCTTCGCTCTTGATCCAGACGTAATCTCCCACTTGAAGGTTTTGACCTTTTACTGTCTTGTCGTATCTGTTTTTAGTTGTTTCTTTGGCCTTGTCTATTGCACTTCCTGCCTTCTCCCAGAGGTTCTGAAGAATTTCATTCAGTTCCTCCAGATATTCGTCGTAGGTGATTCCTGTTGGTACTGCGTATTGACTGAGGTAGTTTGGTGTTCTTCCGAACACCAATTCATGCGGTGTATACCCTGTAGATGTGTGTTCCGTTGAATTGTAGACCATTACTCCGAAAGGTAGGATGTCATCCCAGTCTTCTTCATTCATGTCAATTTGATTCTTCAGGTATTCCTTTATGACCGCGTGGCTACGTTCTAGGCTTCCATTACTTTCCGGATGGAACGCTGTAGTTTCTATTTTCCTAATATCAAATAATTCACAAAGTTCCTTCATGACATTTGACGTAAAGTTGTTACCTCGGTCAGACAGTATTACTTTTGGTATGCCGAACATGGAGAAATATGAACTTGCTAGACTCTTTATTACTGTTTTCGCGGTCTGGTCTTTTAGCGGATATGCCTGTATAAATTTTGTTAATTGGTCTTGCAACGTTAATATATACTTATTGCCTTTAATTGACTCTTGTAATGGTCCAACGATGTCAATAGCAATCTTGTCGTTGAACCCCTTTGGTGTATCGGTGATTTTCATGGGTACTTTCCTTGGATGTCGGTCGATCTTCCGTTGTTGACACCTTGTGCATTCCAACACGTACTTCCTAATATCCTGGTAACAGTTGTCCCAATAATACCTACTTAAAATCTTCGCAGTGGTCTTTTGGACGCCCAGATGTCCTCCAGCCAAACTCTCATGGTTCTCTTCCAGTATTTTCTGTTTCTTGTCTGCGTTTTCGGGTGTGAGGTATGGATGTGTATTCAGTTCCACTTCCATTAGGGGGTCGTTGAACAACTTCGTTAGTGTTTCCTTTATCTCCTTCCTTGTGATTGACGCTAGACTCTCGAGCTTGATGTAATCAATACCTATTCTATTGATTCCTTCAGCGACGAGGATGTTTAACAATTCTTCTAGTAGCCTGTTCAGGGAATCCTTGTCGAACTTTGTTGCTTCAGCGCACACGGCTATGGGTTTCTTGCTGTCCTCTGCATCCTCAACAATGTGCAGTTGTAAGTTGTCTCCCCTCCTAAAATGTACTGGAAACGAATCTGCGGAGGGTTCGCTTACGAATTTTAAGTGCTTCCTCCAACCTGGTTTATTTATTTGCGTGATTAAAACTGGATTACGACTTAGAGCGTCTGCGTTACAATTCAGACTACCCTTCTTATATAGTATCTCGTACTCGTACTCTTCCAGAGCAATTCGCCATCTCATTAATCGTGAATTCGGGTCCTTTAGATTAAACAACCATTTTAACGGTTGGTGATCAGTTAAAATGATAAATTTCTTACCATATAGATACGGGCGGAAGTGTTTCACGCCCCACACTATTGCGAGGAGCTCTTTCTCGGTGGTGCTGTAGTTGCGTTCTGCTGAGTTTAGAGTCCTGCTGGCGTATGCTATTGGTCGCTCTTGTGTTCCGTCCTTTTGCGCTAATATGGCTCCTAATGCATCATTGCTTGCGTCGGTTGATAGAATAAATTCTTGATTCATATCTGGAAACTTTAGGACGTTATCGCTACAGAGCTCTTCTTTTAAAATGGTAAAACTTTTATCCTCTTTGGTGCTCCATTGGAATTCTCGGTCTTTCTTTAATAGCTCGGTCAATGGTTTTGCCTTAGAACTAAAATTCTTGATGAAACGTCTGTAATAGCCTGCAAGCCCTAGAAATTGTTTAACGTTTCTTACATTCTTGGGTGTTGGAAATTCGTTAACGGCTCTAATTTTTTCCGGATTCGGTTTGACTCCGTGTTCCGTTATTATGTGTCCCAGGTATGCGAGTTCTGGCTTTAGATACTCGCACTTGTCTGGTTGCAACTTTAACCCAGTTTCTCTTAATCGTTCAAATAGCATAACCAGTTTCTCATTGTGTTGTTTAAGCGTTTCCCCGAATACAACGATGTCATCCAAATAGACAAAGCATACATTACCAATCAGTCCTCTTAGAGGTTTATCCATCACTCTTTGGAACGTAGCCGGTGCATTTTTTAACCCGAACGGCATCCTATTGTACTCGAAGTGTCCTCGAGGCGTCGAAAATGCCGTCTTCTCTTTGTCTTGTTCGGCCATTGATATCTGGTGAAATCCGCTGGCAAGATCGAATGCGCTGAAATACCTAGCTCGGCCTAACTGGTCCAAAATCTGTTCAATGTTTGGAAGGGGGTATGCATCGTGTGGTGTTTTCTGGTTTAACTGCCTAAAGTCGACAACGACTCTCCATTTCTTCTTACCGCTTGCGTCATCTTTCTTCGGCACTACCCATAAAGGGGAATTGTATGGGGATTGGGATTCACGAATTATGCCCTTATCCAGCATCTCCATCACCTGACGAGAGATTTCTTCCTGATGTGTAGGTGGATAACGGAACTGTTTTACGTACACGGGTTGGTCGTCTGTTGTTTCAATTCGATGTTTCGTTAGGTTCGTTTCTGGTAGTCCATCTCCTGGTAGAACAAAGATATCTTGGTGTTGGTCGATGATTTCCCAAAGCCCTTCGCGATCCTGCTCCTTTTGTATGTGCTGGAGTCTAGTGTTTTCCTGTAGAAGTTGGCTTCGCTCTTTCAAATACGACAGTTCCGTTTGCTTTTTTGCTTGAATCTGAAAAATGATCTTCCTTGCGGGATAATCAATTACCGCGTTCTCCTTAAGTAGGAACGGCATTCCTATTATGCCATCTTCCTCTATAGGGAATGAATCTGGTACGATTGCGAAGGGGTGCCGATTTTCATAAATATCGATTCCCGCTTCTCTTCCTGAAACGATTGGATCACCTGAGATCCCGATTATTTCCAACCTGTTCTTACGTGTCGGTAATCCTTTTGCTGCTGATTCCTTGATTACATTTATTGAAGCTCCGGTGTCGATGAGGAAGCTTCCTGGTCGTTTTGCCATTCGTAAGTCAATGACTGCTCCGTCGGATTCTGGTGTGGTGTTGAGTCTAAATACTTTAGATTGGGCGGTTTGGGTGGCCCTGTGTTGTGAAAATTTTGACGCGGCTTTGGGCAATTACGTGCCAAGTGCCCCGTTCCCTGACAATTATAACATCTAAATTCGGATGATGTTGGTTCTCTCCTAGCTACAGGTTGTTGTGGTTTTGGAGTACGTGTGGGAGGATTATTACTTTCTGTTCTCCGATTAAATCCTAAATTCCGATACATTTCTCTTTCTATCTGCGCTTCATTTTCGACTTCTATTGCTATTTCCTGGGCTTCTCGTAGTGTCTCCGGACGTTGAGCTTTTACCTGAAGTCGGATATCCGGGTCTATATTTCTAATGAACTGAACAGCTGCGTTCTCGTCGTCATGCTCTATCAGAACAGCCTTTTTGTTTTCGGAGTACCTGTTATTATTCGTAACAGCTCGGCGCACGTCTTGGTGCAGGAGATTAAATCTTTTTACGTATTTAATCATAGGTTCTCGGTTCTGTCGGCATTGTTGTCTTTCTAGGACAGCTAGATCGTATCCTTTTACCCTACCGAACTCTCGTCTTAGCGCGTGTGACAATTCCGAAACTGTACGCGTTGGGTATCCATCTATCGCGAGCTTCGCTTCTCGAACAATTCTTTTTGCAACTACCAGTTGGACAAAGAGATTTTCCGGAGGTTTTATTGTATCGTGTAGGCTAACAATTTCCTTTAAGAATGTCTCTACCGCCATATTCGTGCCATCGAACTCCGATATTACTTCTAAATTGTCGTGTATCTTTCGCGTCATGCGGGCGGACGAGGTCACGTACCTCGATACGGTGGACTCGTCGTCGCTCGAAATTTCTGGCGTTTCTGAACGCGGTGGTGCCGATGGTCCTCTGGGGTTTCTCTGTACTTGCGCACCGGACGAACCCGCTTCTTTAGAATCGAGTCTTTCGCGTTCTAATTCCTCTAACCGAGCTCTTAATGCTTCAATGATCTCGTCGCGATCGTCTTTAACGGACTTCTCGGTTTTAACAGACATTTTTGCGACCTTAGAAGCTAACTCTTGATCTGTGCTATCTTCGGTGACGGAAATCTCAGTTACTTCTTCAGAAGTACTTCTCGAACTCAATTGGACAGTCGATTTACGATAGGACGAAAGGAACATGCCACTCTCTACTTACAGAAGTATGACCCTCTTGTCCATCCTGATGTTTTGTCTGATGCGTGCCTCTTTGGCTTCGTGCCGGTAGTCCTTCTCGATCAAGGCGGTCCGTAGCGCTTGTCTTCTCTGTAGTATCCCACCGCTGCCACCAAAAAGCTTCTTTGTTATGAGTTGGGAAAACTGAAGGGTTTCGACTTTTGAATCTTCTTTATTGTTTTGACACAAATAGTATATTTGACTTTGGATCGTACAGAGGTGACAAAGAGTATACGCGCGAACTTGTGGAAATCGACTGACGCCTTGAGGCGGAGGTCCTGCGTTTTTATCCCCTGTTGGAACAAGGGATTCGGCGTGGCCCACGTGACCAGGAGAACTAGGGGATCCTGGCTTTTCCTGGAAAGGAGAAAACACGTGCAGGCCACCTTACACCAACCGGCTGCTGCACATGCTTAACTCCAGGGGTACGTTAAAGCGTGAAGCGGTCGGCGTCGCATGACGACCGCGTTCGGGTAAGTCCAGAGGTGTTACCCGATGACCGTTTTCGGGTAGTTCGGACAGTGTCACATAACAATATGTTGATTATACAAGTTCGCGGAAGGTAACTAAAAAGTCGAAAATTACTGATTTTTTTCAATGGGTTTCTTATAGAAAAGCAACTGTATATAACGAATTATTTGTTATTACTTTGCAGAATCGATACTAATTATTTCTGACCCCTTTAACTTTACTTTAACAAACTTTCAAAGAAACGATTTAAAATTCTGTATAAAACAACAAATTTGACATGTGTTTACACGCAGATCAGATGTAGCCGTCATGATATTTTTACCTTTTTTACAAGAGCTCATATTATTAGTTTACAAGAAATATATATATAAAAACATAATTCCATCAGTTATGAATTCTGACTTCTTTCCTTATTTCTGGATAATCTGTCCGAATATGACGATGGATCGCAGAGCGGCTTGAGTCGCAGAGCGGCTAGAGTCGCTAGACTGCTTCTGGAGCAGTAGAGCGACAGTCGCTGTGCGACTAGTAGATTCTGCCGTTATGGCGGAAAACAGACACTCATGGCATTGTGTTGTGTCTCGAGTAACCTAGGCTGCTCATGAACCAGACGCGCGTAGGCTATAGCAATCCTGGCGCGGCCGCACCAGTCGCAGCCGCCCATAGGAGTTGGGATGAATGCTTTTCCATTGTACCAGTCTACGGCGGCTACAGTCGCTGGCGGCTGTAGCCGCCAGTCGCAGTCGCTGGCGGCTGTAGCCGCTCATTGGAACGGCCACCTTTACACATACATCACTTGAAATCGCTGTCGAATTTATGTTATAATTATATGGCCACATTATTTAAAATAAAAAAAGAGATTGGAACTTTTTTACTAATACTGGAAATATTGATTTACTGATATCATATTTTCAGAATGTGGAAGTTACAGCAATTATTTGCAATTATTGCTCTTATTATTATTCTTCCGACTATTGTATATAACATACAACAAGGAAAAGTCTCCAAATCAGTCAACAGTTGACTCCCTGACTTTTTTTTGTAATTCTTTACGGTCCTATGCAGAGATGGGCATTATATAAATAAAAGAATATACTTCCGAATGGCCCCAGTGACTGATCGACACGAGGTTTGGGGTAGAGTGTGTGTACCCTAATTCTAAAATTCTATTTAGCTTCGAGTATTTATTAGTTTCCTCTGTTTATTCGAAGACCTTTCATCTTGGGCTTCGAATAATTTTTCATCTTTCATTATATCTTTATCCTAAGGTCGTATTCAGATATATTGGCCGGTCAATTCGTTTTCACGAACAGCGATCGAGGAGTATGGTGGGGTAACGGCAATGCTGCTCGGCTCCGTCTGAACGTAGCCGTGTGGCTGTCATGACCAATACGAGATGAAGCTATCGAGAAAGAATCAATGTTCTGACCAATAAAGCTCCCTGAATTTTTTAGGAGCTAAGGGCTCAGGTACACCTATTCTGATGCGTGTATTTCTACGCTCGGTTTGGCCTATACATGACAGAAGCTTGGCGCTATCCCCACCACTTCTGGCTCACTCGTGTTTTGCGATGACCAGAAAACACGCGTTACGAATAGGAGTGTGCGGATCGTGCCGCGGCTCGGATTCTCGGCCCTCGGAACGGGTCGGAAAATTTCGGGCGAGATCGGGCGGGATCGGGCGGGGTCCCGATACTTTCGTATTGCTCGAGATCCAGACGGTTTCAGGATCCCGAGACTCGATTCGGGCTACAAGCATGACCGCCATGAGCGGGCAATTTGATTTCAGGTCGGCTTGGCAAAACTCGGACGCGATCGGCTCGAAAGCCAGCTATTACGAGGGGACCGAGACGGAAAGAATTATGTATATCATTTATATCGATACCAGAGTGATAAGTTTTTACTTTCGGTCTCCTGTTGAATCATAATTTGTATCTTATTATTTATTTACATATATATGTATTTTCATTGCTACCAAATAGTCTGTGAATACTGAATACGTCCATATACGTACTTAAATAAATACCATGTTCAGAACTTGGGAAGAAGACTATTTTTATATCGACAATATTTTAAAATCTGAATAAAATACATATACTTCATGCTTAGTACTTTATGTAAAGGGAATATATTGGGTATTATCTTTTTCCGGATAGGTTCAGATTTAAAATAGAAAACGTACGAACTATAAGCATACAAAAAGGAATATTTCCGAGATGTTTCATATTAACAACAATATACAGGAGGCGAATATTTTATTATTTCAAATTAACGTGTAAGAAACATAATTTTTCTATGTTCTCAGGTAATAATTTTAATCTATTACTGGTAACGATATCGCGTCCGAGTTTTGCCGAGCCGACCTGAAATCAAATTGGCCGCTCATGGCGGCTATGCTTGTAGCCTGAATCGAGTCTCGGGGTCCCGAAACTGTCGGGATCTCGAGCAATACGAAAGTTTCGGGATCCCGCCCGATCCCGCCCGAAAGTTGCCGGCCCGACCCGAACCCGAAAAATCGGGTACCCGCACACCCCAAGTTACAAAACTCACCGGCCAATAAATCTGAATACGATCTTAGAAGTTCGAATAACCGACGAGAACGTTTGTGTCCCGAGCCGCGCGAGATCGCCGTGCTCGGCGATGTGTCATCGATTATAAAGAAACAGAATTTGTTTATTTTTCATCGTATCAATATGAAAGTGACACCATTGGATTCTTGGCATTCTCCCGGTTATATTGGCAGAAAATGATTTAAATCGGACTATTTTTAACAAAACGGGCTTTCACTTCTACAAACAAATTTTTCACGTAATTTCCTTAATTTTGGTCCGAATTATATCATTTTTGGGGCCAATTTGATCGAGAAAACATGAGGAATCGACTGACGTCACTTTCGCAAAAATCTGATTAGAAATGCAGAACTGCAGATTTGTCACTGCTTAGCGCGCAACATTGTATGGCCCCGCTGGTTTCGAGCGCCGAAGCCCACGAAACTCAGCGAGTCGCATGATTGCCAGCGAGAAGGACAAGAGAGGACTTTCCATGGCGAAGGAAAATCAGCCTTCTACAGAACTCAAATCGAGAAAGACTTTGCTAATAAACTTTATATTCACGTCAAATAAATACTTTAATTGTAAAATTTAGACGACGAACTATTGTTGAATTTCGCCAGTTCTTACATATGCCCCACTGGGTTCGGAATTCCTGATCCCAGAGTTTCATGCATTTGCCTATTGAAATGTTGCTTCAAGTCATCGGGCAATTGCATTGTTTCTTCTCGTACATATGTATATCTGTTCGCGAGTAGGTGTCATGAATGACGCGACTTTTGTTTCCCAAATAAATTCACCCCTATCAGGGCCCTCGCTCGAACCGCTTGACAAGGAGACCGAACGATGTGAACTGAGTGCGAGTGAAATAGCGCACCAGCGGTACACCCTCGGTCGACGGCGACTTGAGTCATCCAGTACTGAATACGAAATGTTCAAAATTTCTCATTACACTTTGATGAGAGTGTTACCATTCCTGGATTGTTGGTGAGTCAAGACACGAAGCAATTCAGTCTATTTTTTCTTATGAATACATGATTAGAACACACTCTACGTTCAATAAAAATTGATCGAATTGCTCCATGTTTGATATCATTTTCATCGGGAAATCCTAAAAAATTGATCGGTAATACTTTCATCAATACTTATAAAAAACACGAACATTTTATTTTTCTGTACTGGGTATTTTATCTAGCTCGTCGGTTTTATTGTTCTCGGCTGTCAACGGGCGGTCTACTAGGACCCGAAGGTCCACGCTCGCAACGAGAAAGCAAAACAGTGGGGTGGGTAGGTCTTTCCCGATAAACTGAGCCCAAAGGCTTCTCAACAATTGAAACATTGGAAGACTGTACATATTCTTTCTGATGCTTTCGGCGATATGCGCAACCATTGGTATGCCCGGTTTCATGTCTAACAAGTCAGGCGATTTTGTTTGTGAGAGCCATATATAAAGACAGTCCTGTAACGTTCACATCTTCAATTATAAAACTGCAAATATGTTATTTTACACATGTGCCTCGCTGAATTTCGTCGGCTTCGACGCTTGAAACCAGCGGGGCCATACAATGTTGCGCACTATGCACTGATGAATCTGAAGTTTTGCAATTTCTAATCAGATCTTTGCGATCGTGGCGTCAATCGTTTCCTTATAGTTTCTCAATCAAATTGGCCCAAAAATGATACAACTCAAGCCATAATTAAGGAAATTACGTGAAAAATTTGTTTGCAGAATTGAAAGCCCGTTTCGTTAAAAATAGTCCGATTTAAATAATTTTTTCATAAAAAAAATGCGCAGGCTGGAAGCGCGTGATTATTGCGTGGCCCCCTCCATAGACATATATAGACGGATCAGAAGATGGGACTATCGGCGTGGGGAAGGAAGGCTTGGAGGGGTAAAGGCATAGGTTCAGATACAGGCACGTCGGTTAGCTTCGGATGCATTCGGCATGCATAACCACAGCGTTATCCGATTTACTCGTATCGCTCCCCTTACCGCGAACCTTGCCACCCCCCTCAGCTTACGCTCCGCCGTCTATATATGTCTATGGTCCCCTCCTCGAAGTGACAGAAAATATAACCTATATGCTATACCCGATTTCCTAAAGATACTGTTGCGGCGTAATAATAATGTTTCGGAAGGATGATGAAAAGTTCACAAATGTAGCGTAATACAACGAAATAGCCGCTAAATATTTATTGTCTTATAGCATATACATAGGTTATATTTTCCGTCACTTCGAGGAGGGACCACATAATAATCACGCGTTGGATTCAACATCAAACACAATTTTATATATATTTGTTCATAACTGCTTTCTGCATAGGATGTGTATTTCATGTTCTGTTTCAGTGTTTTGCTAATTAAAAAATGTCTATCCTAACAAACTTCATTTTCTGGGGACATGCTCTCGTGTATTTTCCTTTTCATTTATAATTCCTTACTGCCAACGTAGAATATTCTAGCATAAGCACATTTCAAGTAAATGTACAATGAATTTTCTTCGTTTCCAGTACCAGCAGACTTTCTGTTTAAATTTTTACGACTTCAACGCAACAGCTGACAATTTCTTTCCACATTCAAAATAAAATATGGAAATAGCAAACAGCTCCCTCTCACGTGCACAGGCAGCCGCGTATCTATGGTATTACCATTTCTGTGCAAAAAAAATCTGCTGTAATACCGACCGACCAAATCGGCCAGGTCACGTGCCGTGTCTACCCCCTTAAGTTTGAAGTTTGGATAAAGACGACTCAGGCACTCTATTTCAACCACGAATTCAAAGTCATCAGCTCGAGCTCAACGTTGCTCTCATCACATGCCTTCAGTCGACTCACTGCATTCATCGATTAAAAAGCAGTCATATGAGTTGGAGGCAGACTTCGTAACGCTCAAATTAATTATGAAGGTAAACACCCTGCCATTTACCTCGCCGCTCACATCTGTCCGATCTGATTATAGACCACTCTCACAAACAAACTCTACATGGAGGTACTCAGCTCACTCTCGTTCACATCAGACCTACTGGATCATCGGAGGTTTAGCTCCAGTGAAATCTCATATCCTGCGGTGTGTCGTGTGTGCTCGACAAAGGGGAATCCGTGCCCATCAGCCGATGGGCCCACTACCTCTTTATAGAGTCATGCCATCACAAACATTTACCACCACTGGAATTGACTATGCTGGTCCGACGCTCTCAAGACGTGGAAGGGACGAGGAGCAAAAACACAAAAGGGCTGGATCTGCGTTTTTGTGTGCATGACAACGTCAGCTGTCCATCTCGAGCTGGTGACAGACTCCTCAACAGAAGGTTTCATTGCAACGTGCAGGCATTTCTCATCCATACGAGGGATTCCACACACCATTTATTCGGATTGTTGAACCAACTTCGTTGGTGCGGATGCCAAGCGTGTTCACTCAGGGCTCACAACAGCATCAACAACTGGCTTCTCTGTTTGTCAACGACAACATCGCATGGTGTTTCAATCCACCAGCGGCTCCTCACATGGGAGGCAAATGGGAAGCTGTCGTCAAATGCATAAAGTATCATCTGCAGCGGACTGTTCATGAGATTGTGCTCACATATGAAGAGTTGTAACGAGTTATTGTCGGTGGGACGACGATGTTGCCCCCCACCACGCGCCCAACCGTGAGGACGCGTACCGCGCTCTGTCAACGGTCTTGCCCCCTACCACTCGTCCGCGGGTACCGAGAATCGGCGCGAGATGGTTAGACAACGAATGTTCTTCTCGCTGCCGAAATCCGCGGACGAGGACATATAGGCCAGGGGTATAGGCCTATTTGGCAGAGACCGCCTAGAGCGAACGTACGAACAGTACACCTCTCCCAGAGACCTCCTGTGCGATTCCACGTTCTTGTGTAAAACACTCGTTCTTGCGAAAGACAAGCGCCCGTATTCGCACTAGTTCTCGTGCGTCGACAGACTGAGTCCCTGTGTCTTTTTGAATTCACCCCCTCCCCGATTCCCAGAAGGACAGCGTGAGCCATCCTCTGGACGCAGGCCGTTACCACTTATCGATTTCCCGAACAGATTCATCTCCGTTCTCGAGAGCGTCCTTACAGTCTCCGATTCACCCACGGGTTGTGCCCACCGGGTGACCGGACTCAAGACTCTCCGACCAGGGTCGAACGGCAGGGCTTGCCCGCCAAGACACCGAACGGTCAAATCGTCTCTCCCCTCCCACTTCGCCGCCTTGTCACCGATTTCAATACGCGCCGCGTCTCGCGCCGTGGTACACACCGATCCTCGCGCCGCGATACACACCGAACCGTGCGCCGCGATACACACCGGGACCCGCGATAGTTTAAGCCGTACGTACTCTGTGTGCCAGCATAGACCTGACCGGGATATGCTGTATACAAAGTTAAGATTTAATAAACTGTCGTACTCCACTCTACCTAAGCGTCTAATCATTCGATCGGCGGCCCTGGACCACCGTCCTGAGCTGGCGATACGGTACCTCCACCGTCCCACCGGTAACCCCGCGTTCTACGGTTACAGAGTTCAGAACGCTTCTCACACAAATTGAAGCCATGCTCAACTCCCGACCGCTCGAGCCTCTCAGTGATGACCCTGAAGACATCTCAACACTCACACCAGCTCATTTTCTCATGGGTAAATCTCTAACAACCTTGCCTGAACCATCTGTGGAACATACATGGCTGTCTCCATCAGCCAGATGGCAACTCATCCAGAAGAAGATACAGCAATTTTGGTCTCAATGGTCGTTTCACTATCTTCAACGTCAACAGTCAATTTCAAAGTGGCATCACCCATCCAATGACATCAAGGTTGGGTCATTGGTACTCATCACAGATTAACGGTTTCCCCCCAGCAAGTGGCCACTTGCTCGAGTTCTCACACTGTATCCTGGAAAGGACGGTCTCACCAGGGTCGTGACCATCAAAACAGCAACTACCACATTAACCAGACCAATCGGAAAGTTGGCAATTTTGCCTGTTTCAGGTTAACATCATCAACCCAATCTCTGAGGGCGGGAGGAATGTTTGGTAATGTGATAGTTCCTAAGGCCGCCACTCTCCCTCTCACCACAGCACCTCGCGGGCTGCGATACAAAAGCGATTCAAAAGCGCGATATGACTTAAGGTTGAATTCTATGTATCCTGTGTGCAAGTATAAGGGGGTGGGGAGATTTTAGGTAGGGATGTTCGTATATTTAAAGCAGCTCGCATCTTCGACAGGACAAAGTCGCGAATGGTAACGCGTCGGAAAGAGTCTTTTATAGCAAGTAATTGCGTACGTGTAAATAACAAGAACATGGAAACGTTCAAGAACGCGTTTGTAGCGTTGTCTTGGATGTCTGAGCTTTTGAGGACAGCGTAATGTCGTGATTGGATGGACAGATGCGACGAGAACATAAGACACATCGTTGCGTATCAACGAGGCGAACGCGTGCCGGTGTGGAAGAAGCAGCGGATGGTGTCGTTGCTCGCCCGAACAAAAACATTGCATGCGATAGTGCGAGAACGGTTATCGTGCGTAGGGTGCGGGCACACCGGTCGAGCGACGGCACCCAAGGTTATGTGGAAAAAATTTGAAACCGCGTTCGAGAAGCGTTTGGTGACTGGGGCGGTGATAAACGTTGGGGCCTACGATCCGCGCCTATTCTTTCAGAATGCCCGTCGAACGGTGATTTCGCGCATTACGAACGCTATTACGGAGCATCGCAGCGAATCAGTGAACACTGTTCTAAACGTGGAAGTCATGTTGCGAGACGAGACGGACGTAAAGAGTTTCGCAACGCGTAACCAAGTACTTTTTATGTCATCGAATGTTCATGAGTGGTACGCGACGCAAGTCACGTTCCATGTCGTCCACGTATCGTTTTGTCGCAGCGTTGGTATCATCCTCCGGATGTGCCACGCGACGCATCTTGCGTTCCATCGCGTCGAACGTCGACCGATCGGTGTCCAGACACAGCGCGTTCTCCCGAACATAATTCGCGACGTACAAATTCCGCGAGCGAATCTTCTCCATGCGTTATTCGTTGTCACCGGTGCCGTGCAAAGATGCGCGAAACTTGTTCACCGACATTTTGCCGACGGTGATCGCGAACGAGACTGGCGCATCGTCGATTCGAACGTTCAATTTACGATGAAACCGGCTTCGCGAAGTTCCTCCACGATGGGAGCAATTTCGTTATCGTGTCCGGTGTGTCCGGCGTTGCGCGACGCCAAGAGCAATCGTAGCCTATCTACCAATGCGTTTGGATCGTCCCAGTACACGTAATCGATCGCGTTACCAGTAACCGTCATCGCATCGTCGGTGGGTAATCATCAACCTTCGTGCGTGATTCCACCGACGTTACGGTCTCCACTAATCAACGACGACACGATCTTCCTGTACTTGCAGCCCTTGTTGCCTAGCGTGGGCTTGGTAACCGAATGGTACCGTTTATGCGCGTTCGTCGACTACAAGATGTCGCGGTACGCGTCCAGATCGGCTTTCGTGTACGCCTGCTCGTTAGGCACTCGTATGAACAGCAGTTCGTACAAGCCTCGAGTAGCCGCGTATCGCTTGCCCTTCACGCTAACGTCGTCGTCGTTTTCGCCGATGGTGAGCACGGAATCACCGAACAAGTGTAGATATTCGCGCGACAGCTGTCCGCTGACGTTTCGGGGTTGTCGACGGTGGTGGTATTTGGATCGAGAACTTCTCGAATCGTTTCGTCAGTCTGATCATTGTCATGTTCCTCGGTTGTTTCGTAGTCGACGCTGTCGTCGTCGTCGTCGTCGTCGGTCGAATCCGGAAGCGAAGTCGTTTCCGGACGTATCGTCGCTTCAGCTGTGGACGGAGTAAAGTATAAATCACAAAAAAAAAGAAAATAGTATACATGAAAAAGTCGAAGAAAAAAAAAGAGTATTATCAAGAAATGAATCTAAAAAAAGACAAAGAAACATGAAAAAGTCAAGGGCGAATAAAGTATAATTATCAAATAAATATAATTACAAAAAAGAAAATAATATAATTACAATATAAAAAAAGATGTGAAATCAAAATGAGCTGCAAGTACATAAATGTGCTTTCCAACTACGCTTAAGATGACACAACTACATATACACAGCTAAAATGCTGTGTTATTCCATTACTCATATCGCGGACATTTTAATTAACCCATCAAAAAGAATCCCATTTAAAAACATTGTCGTAAATTAATAGCTTTACAAAATTAATGATATACAAAAATTGCGCCATTTATACCAATGCCTATTTCTACAAAGAAAAAAATGTATTAAATAATACCCATCCAAAAGAATCCCATTTAAAAACATTGTCGTAAATTAATAGCTTTACAAAATTAATGATATACAAAAATTGCGCCAATCATAATATGTATATGTTTATGTATTTTAGATTGTAAGGGAGTTATTGTTAATTATTAAAACTAAGTCAATTAACATTTTTTCGGTTGCGCAGCGCCAAGTATTTTGAATAAAATGAATAGCCATTGTTATGAGTGGCGCAATTTTTGTATATCATTAATTTTGTAAAGCTATTAATTTACGACAATGTTTTTAAATGGGATTCATTTTGATGCGTATTATTTAATACATTTTTTTCTTTGTATAAATAGGCATTGTTATAAATGGCGCAATTTTTGTATATCATTAATTTTGTAAAGCTATTAATTTACGACAATGTTTTTAAATGGGATTCTTTTTGATGGGTTAATTAAAATGTCCGCGATATGAGTAATGGAATAACACAGCATTTTAGCTGTGTATATGTAGTTGTGTCATCTTAAGCGCAGTTGGAAAGCACATTTATGTACTTGCAGCTCATTTTGATTTCACATCTTTTTTTATATTGTAATTATATTTTTTATTTTTTATTTATGTGATTATATTTATGTGATAATTATACTTTATTCGCCCTTGACTTTTTCATGTTTCTTTGTCTTTTTTTATATTTATTTGTTGATAATACTCTTTTTTTTTCTTCGACTTTTTCATGTATACTATTTTCTTTTTTTTGTGACTTTGATAATACTTTTTTTGCCCTCGACATTTTCATGTACTTGGCGTATTTTTTACTTTTTTAAAGTTTTTTATGGGGATCTCACTTCTTTTTACAAAGATAATTCATGTTCTTGGCATCATATTTTTTTACTTTTTTGAAGTTCTTTATTGGGATTCAGAATTTCAGCTTCTTCTTTTTTTACAAATTTTTCACTGTCACGGGTACTAAAAGTAAGGATAAAGTAAGGAAATCCAAATAAATTATAAATTCTGATCTATCTTCGTTACACGTCCACACGTTTACGGCGCACTGCAGCCTATCGAGTGATGTTAGAAGATAAAGCGCGTTTGTAGCCAGTAAAGCTTACTCGGAATACTCGGAATAGCGCAAAGCAGCTCAGCGAGTGTACTTTTATTATTTTTTGATTAAGGATAATATCACACTACAAATATACTTCAGATAATTGGGATTGGTGGAATTGGTTTATTTAAAAATTTGAATTTTCAGATATAAAGCAAGCATATGAATAAACTCATTTAATTAATATAATAATAGTAATAATGCTACGTTTCAATAAATTTTTTTCTCTGACGTAGATCGCACTGAATCATCTTCTACTTCGATTATCTGTAAATAAATATAAAAGCCACATTTTAGTTATATACAACTTAATGTAGAACTTACTTATAGAGTAGCCTTTTGCTCTAGTGAGTGTTGAGACTACATAATGTTTCCGAAGGAGGTGAGAACATATGGTAGAAAGTTTTGTTGGAGGATATTCAATAAATGGTAATGGTAATTTAGCGAAAATGAATGAAGAAATTCAATATTTTTATTGGTGTTGGTTTAGTATATTTATTGGTGAATTGAAATATTGTTAATGGAAAACTAGTAAAATTAATGAATAGCGGAGAAACTACTGTGGATTTTATTAATTAAAGTATTACGTATGTCTTTCACAAAAGATTGAAAAGCATCAACGGAGATGTGTTTTCAGTGTACTTTCTTCACTAATGTGATTTGCTTTACATTGCAAGCAGTCCACCATAATCTATTTGCTTAATAATTCTTAATGCTATGTCTTTAGACAAATTTTGTCGATTTACCTTATTTGACAAAGTTCCAGAAACTTGTGCGAAACAATATGCTCTCTCTATCTATCTAATCTTCTCCGGACAACCTCCACGCCTGTGCATTCCCTTCATTTCTATCCATCCAAGCCTGTGCGTCCCCTTCAATTCTACTATCCAAGCCTGTGCGTCTCCTTCATTTTTATCGAAGTCCTGTGCGTCCCCTTTATTTCTATATATTTACATAAAATAAAAACTCTAAATTGCTGGTATACAAATACAAATATCTGGCAATTTAAATTCAATGCAATTTTTTACTACAATATATTATTTTGTACAAGCATGGTACAAATTCCTAGAAACTTATGCGAAAGAAGGTGCTTGTCTGTCGAACCTTCTCCAGACAACTTCCAAGTCTGCGACTCTACATAAAAAATCTATTAAATAAATTTGGCGACTTACCTTGTTAATTGAGACAATAATTCCGTCTCCTATTTTGTGTAAAAACTCCTGACATCTCAAATTTGGACCACTTACATTATTTGACACTTGGAAGGTTAAGATTGGTAGGTTATAAAGTTCAATGTATTTAAAAATTTTAGTTTGTACAATGACGGACGACTATCCCTGCCGAATAATCCCGAGAGTCGACGAACGAAGAACGAAACATGTGTTAGTTTCGTTTTGACTGAAGGTGTGCGTGTAACGCGTATACGTATTGACGAAAATATATATACGTAATGTTTGACGAAAAATTTCTAGGAGAATCAGAAGAAGAAAAATCTTACCGTTTCCGACTGATCTATGAGACGATATTATGATATCTCTGTCATGCGTGGACCGATTTTATTGAAATTGGTCTCATTCGAAAGCTTATATGCGGTTTACATAAGAAAAATGTCTTTAAATTTAGAAAATATTGCAAGCGTGATGAAATATTAATGAAATAAGTTTCAGGTTAGGTTGGAATAGCTGTGCTTCGAGTAAGGCTGTGGTTACAGTGGACGCGTTTTCGCGCGAACTGAGCATCGCGCGACGGCGCACGACGATAGCAGTAAGCGCGCGCGGTGTCGTGCGCCGTCGCGCGATGCTCAGTTCGCGCGAAAACGCGTCCACTGTAACCACAGCCTAAAGATACACGGCAGCGACAGGCATATACAAGGTGTCTTTTCTTTCATGTACTTGGCGTCGAGACGCCACCGCGTCTCTAGATATTAAAATTTTCTTTTTGTGCATTAAAGTCAACAAAATGAAGATTAAAAATTAAAACAAAAATTATCTCTATATTAATTTATTACTTCAGAATATGCGTTTGAAAAGGGTCTGATTTTGTGCTGTTGAGGATAACCTACCCCCTTAAGGAGACAATTTTATTATTTTTTTCCACAAAATGGCGGTGCCAGAGCAGCTGCGCGGTGGGTCCCTTACAATTGACTCGCCAATCGGTGTTGCGCGCATCTCAGATTAATTTGAAATTTGGGGATATCTCCCTTTAGAGGGGAAATTTATTTCGAAATATCCCTTCGTACTTCTTTCGTTCGTATCATGTAGAACATGACATTCTGTTGTTTTCTCTTCTTGGACAAACCAGATCGGAGAAATGCGCAACCCCGATTGGCGAGTCAATTGTAAAGACTAAAGAAGCTCACCGCACAGCGGTTCTAGTACTGTCACTTTGTTGAAAAAAATAAACAAAAAATTTATTTTAATCATCAATAGATGTATAAATGCTACCAATAAGATTTTCTATTTAATTTATTATAACAAAAAAATTGTTAAATACACCTATGATTTCCTTTCGTCTAAGGTGGCAACTCCCTTTGATCAATTTTTCAATTGTTCTTCAATTATAATAAAACTTACTTTGTGACACAGTGTGCTGCCGTGAGGACCCATTGAGTTCCAATGAGCGCACCCCCGCAAAGGTATTGGTTAAGCGAATTAATGAGAGCAACTTGCCAACACCATTCGTTTGCATCTGCGTCTTCTCCTCCAACAACGCGTGCTCCTCTTTCAAAGCTTCGGGCCTGAATTGGTCCACGAGAAGTTCCTTTTACACCACATACATACTTGCTATATACTGGACTTCTCACAGTTGTTGTTACGGCTGTTGTTTCGTCTATAAAATGAAGAATATTTCTCCTATATTATATGAAACCACTAGCATATTGAAACAAAAACTTCGGTATAAGTTTTATGTACACTGTTTATTGTATAAATAATCAAATATATCATATAATACAGGGTGACCCACAAGTTTTTCTACAGAAGACAGTATGATGTCTATAGAGTCATTTGTAACCTGAGTACGTGACGCGATTTTCACACATTGTTAGAAAGATATTCTTCAAACGAGTCCAATGATAACATTTTTAGTTTCAATATCAAAAGGGATCAACTCAAACAATGGCTTTGAAATTCATTATTCCAAGCTTTTAAATAAAAGAAAGCGATAGCAAAATCCCACCTGATTCAGTGCTCTCGGATAGGCGCTTGAGGAAAGCCCTTGTCAGACACATAAATATGATACCAGAAAAATGTGATACCATGAAACCTGATGATATGATGACCTCAAAGTCCAAGCCCCATTATGCACTGTCGACAAGTCGACCTTGACCATCTACTAACGTCTCGCTATTGGAATTCGCATCGGACCCGATTCAGGTCGCGTCGGGATCACGATAGCCGAAAATAAATGTAACAAACTGTGCATTTCCGTGTGTACTTGAAAGCTTCTGCTACAACACGGAATGGACATACTTCAACGTTTTCGTAGTGACACAACAGCGACGCACTGAGGCCCTGTCGTATTCGATAATTTTCGCATCGATTTCACACGACTATGTGACATCTACATCGGGTGTGACGTCACTCTAGGAGAGAGAAAGGAGACTCTTGTCGGCGACTCAGCCGGGATGCAGGGTTCGATGAATAGCGTCGCCGTTCGTTATGTTGCAGTGGGCTAGATTTATTTAGTTTACTATGAACAGTTATATTAAAGGATAGAGGTTTAAGAATATATCTAGGCTTAGAATTATAGGATTTAATTCGAACGGTCTTTGTGCCGGACGCGGATCTTTCGACCGAGAAATCGCAGAAGCAGTGGAGTCCTGGCAGTATCCGGCCACTTCACTGGGAAGGGTACGGAACTACTTTCGGACGAGACCCGGGTAGCGCCTACCGCCTCGTCGAAGCACGGAATAACCACGGAGAACCCGTGGAGCCCGGGCAGCGTCCAATCACTCCACTGTCAAGGTACGGTACAGTTGCGCTATCGGACGAAACCAGGACAGCATCCAGCCATCTCTCCGACAACACGGAAAATACGGATTCACACGTAGACGTTCGCAGTACGGTCAAACCCTTAACCCCACTCGTAACTGCCTGGCTTGGCGGCACCAGGGCGTATATCCTAATGCCCGATAATTTTTAGCTGCGACGGACGCAATCTAGCGGTGGAGTGCGAACTCATTAGTGGCGCCATAAAGCGTAGCGACTCGGCTCCGGTCGGCTTGGCTCGGACGCCGTCACGCGTTTTCGTTAAAAATAGTCTGATTTAAAATATTTTCTGTCAATTTAATCGGGAGGATACCAGAAATCCATTGGTATCACTTTCATATTGATACAATGAAAAATAAACAAATTTAGTTTCTGTAGAGTAAATCCGGGAGACGCGGCCTGGCCGGAGAGTTGGTCGAAACAGTTGATTCTTACGGAATTAATTGTTCTGAACCTTAACACACTTATGCATATACATAGATGTAGAATCTGAATATAGCGACTCGACCAACTACTATTTTGCATAATGTAATAAATTAGCTTTGTCAACAATAGTCCAATTTAAATTATATTCTGTCAATTGAATCGGGAGAATGCTAGGAATCCATTAGTGTCTCTTTCATATTGTGTGAACAAATTCAGTTTCTGAATAATCGATGACACATCGAATAAACAAACTATCTGCGGCTGTCGGATGAATTCCCGTCGAATAAACTGATTCATATTTTCTTCCTTCACTCCCGGAGCTCTCTATCTTTCATTATTGCTATCCTCTTTTAGGTTCAGCGAGGTTTTGACGCTAGACGCATCTCTCATCCCGTATTCCTTCAAGACTTCTCGATACAAAGAGAGAACTCTGTGGCAACAGCGTGGCAAGAGACAGAGAGAACAGAAGATGAGCAACTATGCGTTAAAAGGGATACACTACGGTATGACCGAACCATCATAATGAACTGAAATTTTGAGGAGTTGGGAGGGAGGTGTAGAGGATCCCATTATAAAATTTTAGCTGCTGGTACTTGTTAGTTTCTGAGATATTAATAAAAAACTTTCGGCATAATACATTGAAATGTGCCTATACAGACGTTACTAATGCAATTTTGTTGTCACCGTCAACTGTTTCACAGTTGACGAAACAATAGCTGCCTTTATACGGCCGCTCCAAACCTTCGGGTTTGGCGCGTCGCTCCGGCGTGCCGCACTGGAACACGTGTTTGGAGCGCGCTCCGGGAGCGCGATGTTCAAAGCGCTTCAAGTGCGCGCACCAGATCCGCAGGATGAAGCGTCCGCTCCAAATTTGCAAGATTTCGCGTGGAGCGCGGCATGTCCGCCGGGCGGACAGTTCAGTGAGACGCGCCACGCTACGTCAACTGCATCACAGACATCGTGCAAATAAAATGCCCTTGATAAAGAAGCGAGGAACTTGCGCGATCGCTTGCATCGTATTATATTATTATTCTAAAGCGGAAGAGCAAGAACGAAATGTTTGCTTTTATATTCATCCGATTTTATTTTCCACAAGCAGGAGAAACTTCGGTAAATAGCAATAAATTGCTCCAAACTGTCTCTGCACTACATTTTCACTGCTATAGGTATCTATAAAACACGATCTGGCATGTGGCATGTCAATCACGTCTGAACGTATAAAGGACAAGTTCAGACCTGCACTCCGGACGCGCGTGCCGGGAACGCGCGATCGTCCTTTATCACGTTGGAGACTTTACACGTACAGTTTTGGAGCGCACGCCTGGACTGTACGCTCCAACACTGAGAAAAACTGTCCGTCTAAAGCAGCGCCGTCCAAGGTCACTCCAACGGGAGCTTGGGGTTCTCTCACTCTCGTTCGCGGTGTCAGGGATACCGAGCGAGGCTAAAGAGGCGACCATGACAGACAAATATCTCCGTCGTCGAGTGAACTCGGAGGATAGATACGGCATGTGTATTAGTGACACGTGCCGTCATAGCCAGCCAATGCTACTATTTCCCGCGAATTTCGGATTATTCGTCTTTTGTTTAACGTCTGAGGAGGTCAACATGACACAAAGCCACCTCATTCAGTTAAAAACTACGAGACGAGCGCGTCATGGCAGCCTTCTTAGCGTCGCGCGGTCTCCTTGAAACGGAATGCACGCTGTGCAAGAGAAAGATTGGACGGGGAAGCAGGCGTGTAAGGGGCCCCTACGCTGGACAGCGCTGGTCTAAAGCCAGCTAATAGCGATATTGACCTCATCGCACGATGCTTGTAACTGCAGTCTCATTTTTAGTATTCCCAAACTCACGTCGGTACGGTACCATGCTTTACGCGCCCCCCGCACTAACCTAAGCCTAACCAATACTAACACCGTCGGTTGTGAAACAGTCGAAACAGTAAACGGCGACAAGCAGATGAATGTGTTAGTAACGTATGTATAGGCAGATTTCAATGTATTATGCTGAAACTTTTTATTAATATCTCAGAAACTAACAAATACGCGAAGGTAAAATGTTATATTAGAGGTTCTCTCATCTCAAAATTTCAGTTCATTAGGGTGGTTGGGTCATACCGTAGTACAGCCGTCAAAAGTTCGTCTATACAGAGTACCTGGAGATGTCATCTATGTACAAGGTCTTCTTACCGACCGCAGTAGTTTCATTAGCGTCCGTTTGTTTACAATGGGCGCTTCGATCGATTCGGACATTAACAAAAATGAGACGGCCCCCTGAAGATATCGTTAAGTGGTGGAAGAACGAAGGTGGTACAAGTTTTCCATTTCTCCAGTCTTTGGACTATGGCGGTATAATATTTATGACTTCCAGCAACCTCTGTCCCATATGAACGATTACTTTCTAAAGGAGGCCAAAGAAATATAAACAAATAAAAAATAGAAAAATAGTTTAAGGACTTCCGTTTCCGGTCGCGTGAGTGGCAGTAGCGTGTAAGAGTGAGTGGAGTTTGCGGTGGAGTGAAAGGCTAGCGAGGTGGTGAGGGGGAGTGGAGTGTATGCGTGAATGGTAGTGGAGTGGTGAGGCAGGGACGAAATGAGAAGGGATAGGGGGGAGATAAGGAAGGAGAGGGAGGAGATGAAGAAGGAGAGGGAGGAGATGAAGAAGGAGAGGGAGGATAAAAGACAGGAGGAAGAGTGCAGAGGAAAGGAGGAGATGGGAGGAGGAGATGAGGGAAGAGAAGGTGAGGAGAGAAGGGCTGGTAGAAAAGCTAGGGAAGACAGAAGAAAGGGATAGGAAGATGGAGGAGGTGATGGAGAAGGTAGAGAGACGGGAAAAGGAAAGAATGGGGAAGTGCCAATTTGGCTTTGTATGCCAGTTTTCACCCCCTTAAAGGGCGACAGGGCCCAAATGAAACACACCCTTGTTTTTGTCTTGAGTCACTCTATAAACCTACAAAGTTGCGTTCCAATCTGTGAGTCCGGGTTCGCAGTGTTCCCTTGTGAGTGAGACATGGGTGGAGGAGAATGAGTGGGGGTACGTGGAAAGGTGGCTACCTATGGTTACGTGTGGGAAAAGCAATGCGCCAGAAGGGAAAGCCGAAAGGGAAGAGCGATAGGAGGAATGATAATAGGGGTAAGAAAGGAGTTGGAAATGGGAGAGGGGGAGGAGGATGAGGGAAGGAGTGGATAATGGCGAAGAAAGTGAAGATTGGGGGGGGGGGAAGATAGTTGGGGTGTACGTGAATAGGGACTTGAAGGAAAAGCTAGAGGATGTAGGGGAGTGGATGGAAGAGAGGGGCGGGGGTGTAGAGTAGTGATGGGTGGGGACTTTAATGCGCGCACGGAGGAGGAAGGGGGAAGGTATGGGAAGGCGAGGAGGACGAAGGAAAAGGGGGAGGGAGAAGGAGATCACACTGAGCGGGTGCTTAGAGGAAAGGGAGAGGGGAATAATGAATGGAAATATATAGGTGGACGAGGAGGGCGAGTGGACTTTCACAGGGGGAAGGGGGAAGGGGGAATAAAATTATAGACTATGTGATAGGGAACGAGGATATAAGGGAGAAGGTGGAAAGGCTGGAGGTGGGTGAGAGGGTGGAATCGGAACACCACCCGGTGGTGGTGTGGGTAAAAGAGAAGCGCCGGGCAGAAGGGTAGGGGGAAGGAAGGGCAAGGGGAGGGGGTAGAGGAGACTGAACGGAAGAGGGAAGAAGGGAGTTTATGAGGAAGTTTGGGAAAAAGGGAGGGGGAGTGGAGGAGGAGTGGTGTGAGCTACGGGAAGGGATAAAGGGCGCGATGGGTAAGAGGGGAGGGGCTAAAGAAGGGAGGGTGGTGGGATAAGGAGTGTAGGGAGGAGAAGAGTAAGGTAAAGAGGGAGTTGAGAAAATGGAGGAGGGAAGGAAGGGCTGGGAGAAAATACAAGGAGAGGAAAAGGGAGTATGGGAGGTTGTGTGAGGAAAAAAGGAAGGAGATGGAAGGAGTAAGAACGGAGGGGTAAGTGAGGAAGGTGGTAAATAGGGGGATCAAAAGGAGAGGGAGGGTTAACGAAGGCATAACAATGGGAGAATGGGACGGGCATTTACGAGTGGAGGGTGAGAAGGGGTGGGAAGATGAGGAGGAGGGAGGACGGAGAGGCGGAGAGAGGGAGGGAGGAAATAGGAAAGGTGATAAAGAATCTAAAGATGGGAGGGCGGGAGAGGGGGATGGGATTCCGAACGAGGTGTGGAAGTATAGAGGCGCGGAAGTGGAGGATTGACTCTGGGGATTGTGTAAAAAGGTGTGGAGGGGGGAAGAGCGGCCAGAATGGTGGAGAGAGAGGGTGGTGGTACCGGTAGTGAAGAAGGGGCTGGGGAAAAAGGTAGAGTAATATAGGGGTATAACCCTAATACAAACGGCGTACACGGTCTGAACAGGCAAGTGGGTAGAAAGGGGAGGAAAATGGTATTGCTTATTGTGAATATGAAGGCGGCTTTCGAATCGGTGGACAGGGAGGTGTTGGTGAGGGCAATGAGGGGTGGAGGGTGAGGGAGCAGCTGGTGGTGAGGTGCGAGAAGATTCTTAAGAAAACGACGTGTAGGGTGCGGGTGGGGAATGAGGAGGGGAAGAAGTTCTGGACAGCGAGAGGGGTGAGGCATGGATGTCCGCTGAGCCCGAGCCTCTTCACCCTGCTCATAGCGGATATAGACGAGGAGCTGAAAAAGGGAGGATGGGAGGAGTGAAGCTGGGGGGGGGGGAATCTACGCGTTGGCGTATGCCGACGATGTGGCGGTGTTAGCGGAGGATGAGGAGGGGATGAAGGGGCTGATATGGAAGTTGGAGAGATACGTGGATGGGAAGGGACTACAAGTTAATGTTGAAAAAACAAAAGTGATGAAGTGTAGAAGGGGAGGAGGGAGATGGAAGAGGGTGACCTGGAGATGGAAGGGGAAGGAGATTGAGGAGGTGAGGAGTTTCAAGGACTTGGGGTATACGGTGATGGGGAATGGGGGCAAGAAGAGCATGTGAGGAGAGGCTAAGAAAAGCGGCAGCGGTGAGGGGAAAGGTATGGGGGATTGGGAAAAGGTTGTTTGGGAAAGGAGGTTATGGCTCTTTGACGCGTTAGTGTGGCCAATGGTGGGGTACGGAACGGAGAAGAAGAGAGAAGGTGGAACGATTTCTGAAGTGGGTGCTGGGGGTGGAAAGAGGTACGCCAGGTTATATGGTAAGGGAGGAGGTGCAAAGGGGGATGCTGAAGGGAAGGACAGGGATGAGGGCGTGGGGGTTCGAAAGAAAGTTGGAAGAGGGGTAAGGGGGGATCTGGCGAGGAGGTGCTGAGAAGAAATTAAGGGAGCTTCTGGAGGGGAAAAGTTTTGGAGGGATGGGAAGAAGAAAGGAAAGAGTTTTACGAAGAAAGGGGCTGGACACTGCAGGAGATGGAAGGGGTGATGTTGTCCGACGGAAAAATGTCTGGTGTATCGCGTGGAGTAGTCAGATTTTCTATTAGACCCTTAGGTTTTAAAATAAATTGAAAGATATCAGCAAAAATTTGGGGCGTTTCGGGTGCATATTCCCTTTGATCGTTGTTTAAATATATTTAAATAGTAATAATGCAATAATAACTTATATCGTTGTGTTCGCGAGAGTTCATAGAATAATTTTACCGAACAAGCAACCGAATAACTATTACTATTTCGACACACAACACGTTCAAAGTTGAAAATTTGCATTTTTTTTTAAAAAACCAATTTTTCGAAAACGGGGTGATGGCGAAAAACGGTTTGCGAATTCGTATTGAGCGCACCAAACAATATAAGACACGGGTATTGAATGTTACAAGTCCAGATGGCTGTTGAATAGTTACAATTAAACTCTTGCATGAATTTGACTTCTCGTTCGGCCAAGTCGTTTACTGCTAAATTATTTACTATATTTAATTCAATATTATAATTGGGATCATTTCCCCATTTTAGAGAATCCATATTTATAAAACCTGTTGGAACAGTGTACTCTTAATGAAAGTATCGGTTATTTCATTAAAATTGTGAAATCTGTTATTTATAAATATATGTAAAAATTTCTTAGACAAAAGTTGTACTGTTTGGCATGGTAAAAATAATGCCAACGAAAAAAGTTTTTTCTGAAGGTAAATTTACAAGATTTCAAGGTCATGTTTGTTTTTTAAGTAATCTTATACTTTGATTCTATATTGTTACAGAACGTAAAAAGACAAATTCAACGATATATAAACATGTATATTAAGGATATTCTAAAATGGAGAAAAACCTGTTACAAAAGTAAACAAATTTCAAATGCGATAAGGCACGGTTTCCCGTCCTCCGATCGATTTCAAATTTTGCACACATTATTTTTTCCCCCAATGACACAATCCTGAGGGGTGTCCTGAAAAAATTTGTAAGTCGAACAATAAGGTCCACTCTAAAGTATAGTACGTATCTGCATACTCGTTAAAAGCTTGCGGCTCAGAACCGATGACGAGGTTTAGCGTACATGGAACATCTTTCTAACAAGGGTCGATTAAGGGGGTAGACACGGGTAATGCAGCGCTCTGTATACCGACATAACCCGGCCCGTAACATGGGTTTGCGCGCTGACGTTGTTTGTCCTTATATGATCGAATTTTGGGCTGGGCGAGGTCTCATTCGAAAGAGGAAGGTTCAGTGCAGCGCGCTCTGTTCATGGTTCGACGAGATTGTGTTGATATCTAATAATACGAGTGTTCAAAGTAGAGCAAAAGTCGACAAAATACACCCGCTAGAATCCAAGTATTTTTAGATCACTAAAAGAGTTTTGTGACTCAAACGATGGGCAGAGCGCGCTGCACTGAACTTTCCTCTTTCGAATGAGACCTCACCCAGCCGAAAATCTGGTCATATAAGGACAAACAACGTCAGCCCGTGATTGCGTTCCCAAATATGAGTTCCGCCATATTGGCGATAATACAGAGCAAGTCATGTGACAAATTTAGTTGAGCTAGAGGATACGAGATGGCGCCTACTCGGGAGGACTGCCAACGTGGAATTATAGCAAAACTGAAGTGTTTTTGGATTTTTGGACGATTGTAGGTTAGATTATATGCATTATTGGCATACATTGACTAGAAACTGCTGGAAACTGTGTACATTTACTAAATTCACGCTTTTACTGTAACACATACATCACCGCTGCCGAATATATGTTATAATTATATGGCCACATTATTTCAAATAAAAAAAGAGATTGGAATTCTTTAATAACACTGGAAGTAGTAATTTACTGATATCATATTTTCAGAATGTGGAAGTTACAGCAATTATTTGCGATTATTACTTTTATTATTACTCTTCCGACTATTGTATATAATATATAACAAGGAAAAGTCTCCAAATCGGTCAACAGTTGACTCCTTGATTTTTTTTTGTAATTTTTTACGCTCCTATGCAGAGATGGGTATTATTTAATTAAAAGAATATACTTCCGAATGGCCCCTGTCGCCGATCGACACGAGGTTTGGGGGAGGGTGTGTGTACCCTAAATCTAAAATTCTATTTAGCTTCGGGTATTTATTAGTTTCCTTTGTTTATTCGAAGGCCTTTCATCTTTCATTATATCTTTATCCTAAGGTCGTATTCAGATATATCGGCCGGTCGATTCGTTTCCGCGAACAGCGATCGAGGAGAAATCAGCCACTACCATCTGACGATCGTGGATTTGTCTGTTGGAGTTACGTGGCCACCCAAGGGTAGGGTGGGGTAACGGGAATGCTGCTCGGCTCCGTCTGAACGTAGCCGTGTGGCTGTTATGACCAATACGAGATGAAGCTATCGAGAAAGAATCAATGTTCTGACCAATAAAGCTCCTGAATCTTTTCGGAGCTAAGGCACACCTATTCTGATGTGTGTATTTCTACGCTGCAGCTCGGTTTGGCCTATACACAACAGAAGCTTGGCGCTATCCCCACCACTTCTGGCTCACTCTTGTTCTGCGAAGGCGAGAGTGAGATGGAACGAGAGCGAGTCAGAAAACGTTGCGAACAGGAGCACCGAGGCAGCTAAGCGGTACCTATGGTGGGAGTATAGGCGTTACGAAACTTACCGGCCAATATATCTGAATGTAAAGTCTCGTTAGCCGCTCGCTCAGGTTTGCCAGATCTTCGGCATTCAGCCGGAGTCTCGGGTTTTGAACCGTTGTCTCCGGCCTCAGGCAGGCACAATAAAAATCTCCGGCAGAATAGAGAGTATGTTGCAGCGTGCCATAAACAAAATAGAAATCTATTAAAACCTGTAACAAATTCTAATAACTATTTATAATACTTTTATTATTATTATTATTATTATTATTATTATTATTATCACTCCTTTATAAGAAGTCATTATTATAATGAATTTTAGATGCTTGTTTTTTTCTTCGCCCCTTTTTTTCTCACTTTCCCCACTCCAATCCTCCACGAAATTGAAATCTCCGGCAAAAGATCAGGCTTGATCTGACAACCCTGCGCTCGCTGGTCCGGACCGGCGTGAGCCCGTATCATGAACGGAGCCCTAATTCCGACGCTGAGTTTCTCGCTTCTTTGTGGCCGAAGGGGGGAGCAGGATAGAACGCTTTGTGTGCGCGGCAGGCGTGCACGACGGGCGCGAGTGCTCAGATGGAATCGTGACTGTTCGATGCATCCGCGCCACGGTCAGATAGCCAGGCACGGCACGAGTCTTTTTTTCGCTATAAGCGAGCTTGCCAAATTCTGCCATTTATTATAATACATTTAATTGAGCTTCTTCATGACCTTACTCTACTCGTAGTTTAAAACCGTTCTAGTATAATTTGTAGTATTTAATTTAAAAGTTTATTTTCAACAATGCCAACAATGAAAAGGCAATTTGCACTTCTTGTCAACCTTACACCATAGCAGTTGCCTAATTTTGCAGAGTAAAGTCATAAATAATCTCAAATAAATGTAATATAATAAAGGACGCAATTTGACATGTTCGCTTAGGGCGCAAAAAAGACTTATGCCGGGCCTGCGTCAAGTTTTGCGAAGCGGTTCCCGTGCTCACCGTAAGCACTTGCGACCATCGTGCACGCCCGTCGCGCACACAAAGGACGGAGTGTCAGGCGTCCGAAAGACGGAGCGAGACAAAATATCAACGCGTCGTCTGTCTCATACTGTCCTCGCTCGCTTTCAGTGCCTTCGCTCGCCCTCTTTCTATCTCGCTCTCGCCTTCGCCGGAAAAGAGTGAGACAGAAGTGGTGGGGATAGCGAAAAGTTCGTATCGCGTACAAAAAACCGAGCCCGTAACGATCTTAGATGCTCGAATAACCGACGAGAACCTTTGTGACCCGAGCCGCACGAGATCTCCGTTACTCGGCGATGTGTTGTCGATTATACAGAGTGTCCCACCTAAGACTGGACTGCCGGTTTTCTCCTAAACTATTGGAGATAAAAATATAAAAAAAAAGGGGAATTGCATGGTTCGAGGGGGCCAATTAATTAGCGCGAACGAATTTTTTTTATCGATTATTATTTTAAAAGATACGATGGTCAAGTTCGGTTTTTCAATTGGAGCTGTTTTTTTTGAACACCTGAATTGATAGTGCGTTCCAAGACAAATTCAATAAGCTTTAATGTATACACTTTATTTTCACTGGTTTTTAAGATTGCAAATTTACTGATTTTCACTGGAAGAAAACTGTCTGGTATAGCACGGACTGGGGATGGTCTTACTGGCGTCACGGGTGGCACTGCCTGTTGAAATAGATACCTACCTGCCAAAGGTCTACGCCAGGAATGGCAGGCCCAAAGGCTGGACAATTCTTTTCCGCCAGAAATGCTACTTAGGTAGGTAAGGAAAGTAGAGACATGATGGGGAAGCTAAGGAAAAATGCAAATGAAGTGGTGATTATTGCTATTAATTAAGTCTTTATTACTCCAAATACAACTATAAGTTAATGATTTAACATTTTTTACACACTTTGGACTATCTGAGGTCAGGCGTCTAAGTGATTAAACTTTACAAAACAGATGGGAAAAAACCGTCCACCCCCACTCGCTTTCGCCAGCGACCACACTATTATAACACAGTGGCTTCCTAATGATGTATTTGTCACGTGCCTAGCGTCTTTTAATCAGGGTTTAGGGAGATGCCCCATCTTACCTCGCTACCCCGTCATACTTGTTATACGAAACAAGCCGCGATCCACGAGCCGTCTGATCGGTCATGGCTCCGCTCGCCCGGGCCCGCCAAGCCGACTTGACGAGCTAGACGAGCCGAGCTAGTTCGCGGTGCCAGGAGCAGTCTGATTCCACCTGGAGAGTAGTCGGGTCACACACTGCACAAATGATACAAGGTGATTCTGAAGCTACGCCCGTCGAAGGATGCGGCCTGGTACCCCGTGGCGAGGACAGCCCTTCGCTGTGCCTCACCCGATTTTTATGGCTTTTTCCGGAAAAAGGTATGAATCCTGGGCCGAACGTAGCGAATTAAGGTGGAGCCCCCGTAGTCGAGGGTGAAATATCCATTATAGCGTATTAAGAAATTATTTTCTTCATCGTATCGAAAGGAAAGTGACACCAATGGATTCCTTATGTTTTTCTGATGAAAATCATACCAAATATCATGCAAATTGGACTATTATTAACGAAATTAGCTTGAGGTTATGGAAATGAATTTTTAATTTCCTTCATTATGGTCCGAATTATGTCGTTCTTGGTGTCAATTGCATCGGCGGAACATAAGGAATCGAAGGGTGTCGTTTTTGAAAAGATCTGAAGAGAAATGCGGAAACCCTAGACATTCCTCAGATTTTAATGGTATTCAAACCCCTTCAAGGGTCTAAAGCCATAAAATTCGATGGGCACTGCGGGGTGTTATCCTCGCCACGGGGTACCAGGCCGCCGCATCTCCTTGACGGGCGTAGGTCCATAATTACGCTGTATCTGTTTAGGAAATAAAATAATTCTTTATTCTTTATCGTATGGATATGGAAGTGTCGTCGATGGATTCCTTGGGGTTTTCTGATGAAAATCATTACAAATGTCGTGTAAATCGGACAACTTTTACATAGGGAATACAAATAGCTTGTGTCAAAGTAGTCCGATTTGCATGATATTTGGTATGATTTTCATCAGAAAAACATAAGGAATCCATTGGCGTCACTTCCCTTTCGATACGATGAAGAAAAGAATTTCTTAATACGCTATAATTGATATTTCACCCTCGACTGCGGAGGGTCGACTTCAATTCGCTACGTTCGGCCCAGGATTCATACCTTTTTCCGGAAAAAGCCATAAAAATCGGGTGAGGCACAGCGAAGGGCTGTCCTCGCCACGGGGTACCAGGCCGCATCCTTCGACAGGCGTAGCTTCAGAATCACCTTGTATCATTTGTGCAGTGTGTGACCCGACTACTCTCCAGGTGGAATCAGACTGCTCCTGGCACCGCGAACTAGCTCGGCTCGTCTAGCTCGTCAAGTCGGCTTGGCGAGCCCGGGCGAGCGGAGCCATGACCGATCAGACGGCTCGTGGATCGCGGCTTGTTTCGTATGACAAGTATGACGGGGTAGCGAGGTAAGATGGGGCATCTCCCTAAACCCTAATTAAAAGACGCTAAGCACGTGACAAATACATCATTAGGAAGCCACTGTGTTATAATAGTGTGGTCGCTGGCGAAAGCGAGTGGGGGAGGACGGTTTTTTCCCATCTGTTTTGTAAAGTTTAATCACTTAGACGCCTGACCTCAGATAGTCCAAAGTGTGTAAAAAATGTTAAATCATTAACTTATAGTTGTATTTGGAGTAATAAAGACTTAATTAATAGCAATAATCACCACATCATTTGCATTTTTCCTTAGCTTCCCCATCATGTCTCTACTTTCCTTACCAACCTAAGTAGCATTTCTGGCGGAAAAGAATTGTCCAGCCTTTGCGCCTGCCATTCCTGGCGTAGACCTTTGGCAGGTAGGTATCTATTTCAACAGGCAGTGCCACCCGTGACGCCAGTAAGACCGTCCCCGGTCCGTGCTATACCAGACAGTTTTCTTCTAGTGAAAATCAGTAAATTTGCAAGCGCAATATCTTAAAAACCAGTGAAAATAAAGTGTATACATTAAAGCTTATTGAAATTGTCTTGGAACGCACTATCAACTCAGGTGTTCAAAAAAAATAGATCCATTTGAAAAACCGAACTTGACCATCGTATCTTTTAAAATAATAATCGATAAAAAAATTCGTCCGCGCTAATTAATTGGCCCCCTCGAACCATGCAATTCCCTATTTTTTTTATATTTTTATCTCCAATAGTTTAGGAGAAAACCGGCTGTCCAGTCTTAGGTGGGACACCCTGTATAGAAACAGAATTTGTTTTTTTTTCATCGTATCAATATGAAAGTGACACAAATGGATACCTGGCATTCTCCCGATTAAATTGACAGAAAATAATTTAAATCTGACTATTTTTAACGAAACGGGCTTCCAATTCTGCAAACAAATATTCACGTAATTTCCTTAATTATGGTCCGAATAATATCATTTTTGAAAACATGACGAATCGATTCACGTCACTTTCGCAAAGATCTGATTAGAAATGCAGAACTGAAGATTTGTCACTGCTTAGTGCGTAACATTGTATGGCCCCGCTGGATTCGAGCGTCGAAACCCACGAAACTCAGCAAGTTGCATGATTACTAGCGTGAAGGACAAGAGAGGACTTGCATGGCGAAGGAAAGTCAGCCTTCTATAGAACTCAAATCGAGAAAGACTTTGCTGACAAACTTTACATATGTATATTCGCGTCAAATAAATACTTTAATTGTAAAATTTAGACGACAAACTATTGTTGAATTTCGCCAGTTCTTACATATGCATCACTTGGTTGGGAATTCCTGATCCCAGAGTTTCATGCATTTACCTATTGAAATGTTGCTTCAAGTCATCGAGAAATTGCATTGCTTCTTCTCGTACATACATATATGTATCTGTTCGCGAGTAGGTGTCACGAGTGACGCGGCTTTGGTTTCTCAAATAAATGCACATTTACTAGGGCCCTCGGTCGACGGCGACTTGAGTCATCCAGTACTGAATATGAAATTGTTCATATTTCTCATTACACCTTGATAAGAGTGTTACCACTGATGGATTGGTGAGTTTATGTCCACGAAAATGTGTCGAGACGCGAAGCAATTCGGTCTATTTTTTCTTATGAATACATGACTAGGACACACACACTACGTTCACTAAAAATAGACCGAATTGCTCCATGTTTGGCATCATTTTCATCAGTAATGCAGTGCTCTGGTGAAGAACATCTTAATACGGAGCTAATATTCTAGGCCCTAGAATCTACGATTTTGTCAATGTGCAGTTGAAACGCACGCCGCTTCACACTATCGTTTCTTAGCATTTATACGGGGTGATTCTTTAGCTAGAGTCGACGCTCGAAACCAGCGGGACTATACAATGTTGCACGCTAAGCAGTGACGAATCTGAAGTTCTGCAATTTGTAAACAGATCTTTGCAAAAGTGACGTCAATCGATTCCTTACAATTTCATATATAATGTTTGTTCATAACTGCTTTCTGCATAGGACGTGTAATAAGTGTATTTCATGTTCTGTTTCGGTGCTTTGCTAGTAAAAAAATGTCTAACCTAACAAACTTCATTTTTTGGGGACATCCCCTCATCTATTTTCCCTTTTCACTTATAATTCCTTACTGCTAACATAGAATATTGTAGCATAAGCACATTTCAAGTAATTAAAATGTACAATGAATTTTCTACGTTTGCAGTACCAGCCGACATTCCGTTTAAATTTTTATAAGTACAACGCAACAGCTCAGAATTTATTTCCTTATTCAGAATAGAATACGGAAACAGCAAACAGCTCCCTCTCGCGTTTACCGGGCAATCGTCGATCTATCGGTATTACCATTTCTGTGTAGAAAAAACCTGCTGTAATACCGACCTGCCGAATCGGCCAGGTCACGTGACGTGTCTACCCCCTTAAGACTGGACAAAGACTTGATTGACGAAATTAGACTCTATAATGGAGGTGTACAAACAACCGCTTGGTAACCGGAGACCTCTTTGCGATTCTAGGCGCCGGGTTAAGCCGAGAGCGGCGCTATTACGTTGCTAACCACATCATGGATGGGGGGGAGGGGGGGGGCACTGCAATAGTGTGTTTGGTATATGCCTGCACGTTCATACAGACTTGTAGTTACCCCTATCCTTTGCTGTGGTTAGCAACGTAACAATTCCATGCTCGGTTCTAAGCCGGGTCCCAGAACCTAATGAGGTCTACGCCTGCGCAATTCAACTCTACAGAGAAAGGGATCTATAGAGTAAGATAAACATACACAAATCGCAGAATATTAGCCGCTAACTCTGAGCCATTTTAGAAAATGTGGCTTAAAACTGTGCAGGTGTAATTTTCGACTACCGTAGTGGTCCAGGTATAAGCGTCCTAATAAGCTGCAAACGAATGTTCAAATTTGGTAGCGGGCGAGGGTTTAATTATGTATTTTTTAGGTTTATTGTCATTGTTTAGGCGTCAGTTAAATGAATTGTGGATTCCCGCGGGTAGACTGTAAAGAACGCGACCGATTTGACTTGACGAGCAGTTTTATGCACAGCAAACCCTGACGATGGACAATCACACGAGAGTGCAAAACATACAAACACTTATACAGATTCATAGCACAATGTGGAGTTGTCCACATTATTTTTCAAAACTTCTTATTAAAGCAGCTGTACACTCTGTATTATTGCAAGTAAGAAGTATGTAATAGCTACAGCCAAAGTGTATGTATATACGTTCTTTCATAACTTACATATTGTGGTCGTGATAGGGGTGCTGTATGGTCTTGATGTAACATACATGGTATCATTTCTATTACTTAAAACAGGCTCACTCGAATTTCCGCCAAGGAATTCTCGAATCAACGATTTTGGTGCACAGCATTGGTGTCCTTGTTTCTTGCACTTGAACAAACTTGTGAGTTCAGCATTTCCTGCAAATAAATGAATAAGGTATTTAATACAATTTTGTTCAGTCGGCTTTAATGAACAAATGGGTGTAAAGGGAATGCTACAAAGTTATGGAATAACTAGGAATGCTATAGACCAGGGATGCTTAAATGGTGCCCGTCGAATTCCTCCCTCTCTCCTTCTCTTTTCGACTGCGATCGTCAGAGTAACCGTTCAGAGTGGCAACACGGCGGAGGTGCCCCCGATGGCTCGTGCGTCACCAGTTAGCCATCCCTGTGATAGATATACAGAGTAACTAGAAATGCGAATAAAAAGTGAGTTTCAAATAATATTAACCCCCTGCCTGGCGACGGCGTATTTCCTCGCCGGGATAATTTCTACTGTTGCTTGGCATTGACGTGTTTTCACGTCGAAATTCTCCAGAAAGCATCGAAAGTATTTTCGCACAGTATATATATATTATATAGTACTATATATATATTATATATATATTTATATATATATTATATATATTATATATATATATTTATATATATATTATATTATATATATATTTAATATATATATATATACATATATATATGCATGTATGTATATGTACTGAGTACATTAACAATCTATTATAAATGCAGGAGTCGGAGGTCAATTTAGTTATATATATATATATATATATAATTGTTTCGGGTGGCTCGGAAAATCCGTACGCCTTGAATGTGGTTCGAGCAGTTCGACTATGTTGATATCTCGAAAACGTATCCATAGAAACAATTCGAGCTAGCCCTTTCTTTCGAGCGGCCCGAAACAATTCGGGCTATCCGGTTCTTCCGGGCGGCCCGAAACGATTCGGACTACCCGAATTTTTCAAGCCACTCGAAACAAATTCGAGCTACCCGGATTTTTCGGGCCGTCCGAATTTTACGGGTACCCGGCTCGGCTCGAAAACCGAGTCCCGGCTCGGTACGAATTTCAAGCCGTCCGAATATTCAAGCACCCGAACAGCCCTACTAATGTTCTATTTATTTTCAGCACTAACACAATACGGAATATGGTGATTCTACAGCAAAAAAAGTCGAAAATATAGAAAATTTTCTGATATCGCACATAATAGTTATCACAAACGTAGTTATCGCGGAAATAAATGACAGGCAATTCAGAGCGGGGAACCTTATTATCCATGGATTGCCTGAGTTGCCAAATGCCACACCTGTCCTTGCACGTGGGCATGATATGGATGGTGTCAGGTCCATCTTGAATCAGATCCAGCCTGCTGATTATACTAATATCAGGCTGTATAGACTAGGGCAACATAAGGGCTCTTTACCAAGACCACTCTGCGTTGGACTCAAGTCTTCTGAAGCTGTTAGGAATATTCTGAGGAACAAGTCCCGGTATTCAGGGTCGTGCAAGATCACCGATGACAAGACTCGGATGCAATGTGAGACTCCGGATCATCTCCGAGCTAAACTACGTCAACTTCATGATAGTGGTGACACTAATAAGACTATTCGATACATTCGTGGTGTACCTGACATTGTGCCGATTAATAATACCCGTAACCCTGCCTCAAAAAACCAATAAGACACCCCATAATTTACTATCAGAATGTGCGTGGTCTGAGGACCAAACTTTTTTACTTAAAATCTGCTCTACTGTGCTCTGCAATCCGGCATGATATCTTAATATTCGTTGAGACCTGGTTGAATTCATCAATCTCATCGTCGGAGCTAGGCCTAAATGACATTAATATCTTTCGGACAGACAGATCTCCCCTCACTAGCAGTTTCTCCTGAGGGGGCGGGGTCTTGGTTGCTATAAGGAACACTTTGCCGTGTTCGTTAATTAATCCTAGCCGGACCGACCTCGAGTAAGTCTTTGTACGCGTACGTCTACAAACTGAACATGTCATAGTTGGTGCGCTATATCTCCCGCCGGCTTCGGATCCACTGCTCTATGATAATCACGTAGGTTGTGTTGCTGAGATCATTCAGAAACATAGTTTTGATAGTTTCTGTATTTTTGGTGATTATAACCTCCCCCATGCAGTATGGCCTAAAGGATCGAGCGCTAGTTGTTCAAAAAAACCTGGGTCTTCATCCCAGGAATCTATGGCCATTAACCTCCTGCTTCAAGGTTAAAATTTCTGTAATATGGTCCAGGTGAATACTATTGATAATGCTTACGACGTAATGTTAGATTTAATCTTTGTAAAGGACACTGAAGTGGTTATTGATAAGGTGACTGATTATATGATTACCCCGGATCTATATCATCCTCCGTTAATAGTCTGTTTGAGTGACCTACTCTCGTCCTCGATCCGTAGCCATGATGTAGTCACCTATAAAGATTTCAGATGTGGTGACTATCAAGGAATTGTCAATTAGTTGAATGATGTTTATTGGGACTTGGAGATTGGAGGGATCGACCCTGACGTAGCGGTTAGTCATCTCTATGCTCACCTTAATGTGGTCATTAATGCTTTTATTCCCGACAAAATTATTAAACGTTCGTGCTTCCCACGGTGATTTTCAGCGGGGCTGAAGAAACTTATCTTAGAAAAAAAGAGGGCTCACAAAGCTTACAAGATTTCCAATTCTGTCAGTGACTACTGGAATTTCTCCAGTCTCCGTTCCAAGTGTAAGTTACTCACCAATAATGTCTATGTTGACACTGTTGAATGTGGTATACGAAATAATGTTAAGAGTTTTTGGAGCTTTGTGAATGCCAAGAGTGGTAATCAAGGATTACCGTCTAATATGCACTATGGGGGCTCTTCGGCGACATCGTCCTTAGCAGTGGCGAACCTCTTTGCTACCTAATTTGGGTCTGTATACACTTTTCCTATGGGGCAGTCCCCAGCCTTGAACACTAATGACTCTCCAGTAAATAGTTTGCACCTTAAGTCACTCCCCATTACCATTAGTGACATTTTCTCCAAGCTCAATGCGTTAGACATCAGTAAGGGTGCGGGGGATGACGGGATCCCCCCCCCCCTGCTTCTCAAACACTGCAGTTTTATTCTTTCAAGGCCTCTCTTTAATATTTTCAATGCCTCTCTAACCAGGGGTGTCTTTCCTTCAGTATGGAAATCGAGCCTAGTCACTCCTGTGTTCAAGTCGGGGGATCGCTCTGATGTCAGCAAATATCGGCCCATAAGCAAACTTTCCATTCTGCCTAAAGTCTTCGAAGAAATTGTTACTGTCATGTTATCGTCGTTGGTCACAAGCTTCCTATGTGTTGAGCAACATGGCTTTATCCCGAACCGTTCAACGTCTAGGAACCTAGCCGTGTACCATAGCTTTGTTTCCAGGGCCCTGGACGAAGGTCTGCAGGTCGACGCTATTTACACAGATTTTCAGAAAGCTTTTGACACTGTAGATCATTCAGTGCTGCTTCAGAAACTTTCGCGTTGGGGTTTTTGTGGGCCCCTTTTAAATTGGGTCGAAAGCTATCTGTCCGGGCGTTATCAGATAGTTAGAGTATCAGATTGTCTTTCTACCTCGATAAGTGTCACCTCAGGTGTTCCTCAGGGCTCGCATCTTGGTCCCTTGCACTTCAACATATTTATTAATGATCTTGCGGTCATTCTCTCTAACACTCACTTTTTGTTATACGCGCATGATCTGAAAGTCTTCAGAATTATCCGTGATGTTGATGACGCAATTAGTATGCAGCGTGATCTTGATATGTTGGGGCAATGGTGTATTGCGAATAAAATGCGGCTAAACATTGCGAAGTGTGTGGTACTAAGGGCCTCGCGTTGTAGGTCTTGCGTAAAGTTCTCGTACAAACTGGAGGATGTAACGAAGTTAATGAAGTCACTAAAGTTATGGATCTTGGGGTCTGTATTACGCCGTGCTTCAACTTTAGGCCTCACTACGAACACTGTATTAGCAAGGCGATGAGGACTTTAGGCTTTATCTCTAGGTTTGCTAAGCATTTTAAAAATAAAGAGTCCCTAAGACTGTTATATGTAGTCCTCGTTAGGCCACATGTCGAATATGTTTCGATCATCTGGAGCCCTAGGCATGCCAAGTACATTAATTCCATCGAAAGGGTTCAACATAAATTCTTAAGGTTCGCCCTACGTACTCCTGGCAGCCCGATGGATAGGGACGAACACGATTATAGACAGGCACTAACATCGCCTCTCTGGATTGCCGAAGGCATATTACTGACATGGTTTTTCTATACAAGGTTATTAATAACTATATAGATTGCCCTGATCTGCTTGGCTTGGTTGATTTCAATGCCCCTGTGAGACATATGCGTACTAGACCGTTCTTTTTTCCGAGTCTTCCTAAATACTACTATTATGTGGTCGATCCTATCAATAGGGCTATGTGCGTAGCCAATGATATCTTTATAGGCGTTGACCCTTTTGTGGGGTCTTTTAATTCGTTTAGGACGTCCCAACATAGGTATGCAAATTAACCAACTATATGTGGCATTTATAATCATCGTAGTCGCCTAGGTTATTCATGTTGTTTCACTTATTTATTTTGTTGCACACTCAATACTGTTCTAGATGTAAGTGTTTGACTATGTAAACTGTACAGTTATGTAATTTACTATACTATGGGTTTTCCCGTTTAAATATAATAATAATAATAATAATAATAGGTATCACTAGTTACAGGACGTATTGTATATGGATTTATAAATGTAAATATTGAATGTTCTTCCTCGAATTTATATGCGCTATTTATATTATTTTGTAACAATTGTAATCACCAATCCTGCATATTATTAAATAAAGAATAAATACTTTTTGAAATAAGTAGAATTAATTATTTAATAAACTGTAGAATCTGCTTGCTGATTATGTGGGAGTAGGGATACACAGCAATAACGATACATTGTGTAGGGACGGTCATGTGACATCGCGCGTAGGGAATAGTTTGGTAATTCTTGCCCTCAGATGGCGCTGTTATACATGTCAGGCGAACGGCAGGGTCTGCTGCGAATCTGCTGCCCATCTGACGTCAGGGTTTTGATGTCATGCTCTGTACCTCAAAACGCAGCCTATTGCGGACACAGATGACAACGGATCTGACGTCAGCCTCTGCGCTCTCACGGCAGACCCTGCTATCAGTCTGGCGTCAGATTGCAGACATTTGGTTATCAGGGTGATGATAAATACAACAATTTTAATTGTCCCCAGAGCAGAATTTATTTCACACGCAGGCCTTATTCTCGTCTATCGGATGCCAGTTGCCCGCTTCACGTGTCCAACAGCTGTCTGAGACAGCGAGACACAAAGCGATAGCCGGGGTTGATTTGTTTTTAAAATAAACATTCCGAGACTCATATTTTTAGACCAATTCTTAGGCAATATATTCATAAAGTTTTAATAAAAATGAAGGAAGACATTCACAAGTTATACATTTTAGTATGTAAATCGTTTTACAAGTGAAATACCCCTTCATAATTGGCCGACACAAGTAGTCTTCCTCTAAATAAACTCGGGAAATCTTTCATCAAAATGAGAAAAATTGTATTAAAAACAAATATTAGCTTAATACTACTTATATTATATGTATTATGTAGTATAGATATAACATTAATAGCTGGGCTATGAGAGTTCTGGACCAAATGATGGCGAGGGGGTGAGGCGGGGCGGGGGTACCGCGCTCTTGCGTGAGATGGACGAGAGGGTGAGGCGGGGAGGAGGGTACCGAGTTCGTAGGTGATGGGGATGACGTCACAGGGGAGGGGGATTTCAACATTTCAAAATGGCGTTGCGCGCATTTCGTATTGGCGCCACCTGTTGGATGTTTATGGTACTTTGGACACGCGTCACCGCTGCGTAATCTCCGTACGCGTGCGGGGATCGATGGGCAGACGTGTCCGCGACCAATTCGTGGAAATTCAAACCGCGTCTTCGATTATGATGATTTCTGAGAAAGATAAGGAATCATGACGCGCGAAAGGATTGAACACGTTTTGGCACCTACGTGCACGCGCTTCATGCCGTGTGTGTATATTTGAATCGTGGGCCCGATACAGCGCATGTGCAATGATGTAAACATAGAGCGATAATTATTCGGGTAGAGTTCCGAGTATTTTCACGATCGAGGAGGCTGTAAGTCAATTGCATTTGATTTGAATTTACCGCGTATTCTCTAACCCTTGTGTGGTATACATACACGCCTTGCCATCGCCATCACTGATGTGATATACTTTCACACATTGACGTGTACGTGTGTGTGAATCAGTATAAAGTGACGTGGGTCAGTCTTGTAGGCACCATTACACAACGTACGGTCGAGTGCTAACAAGTATCGCTCCCGTCATTTTTTTCCGCCGATGAGAATCATACATAGTGCATATCAAAATGTTCAAACGTGGCTTAAACGATTCATCCAGCACACCCGAAAACGATGGTGGTTTTCCAAATAAACGCCAACAACTACATCATCAACAGTCCAATATGAGGTACATACGCGTTAGTATTAGAGCTGTTGATACCCGGGAGAACGGGTACCCGGGTACCCGTGAGATACCCGGAAAAAAAAAATTCCCGGGTAGGCGCTACCCGGGTAAAATACCCGAGATACTCGAGAGTCTCGAGATCTCATAGAGTACCGTTCCATAATTGAAGCCACACTGAGCATCATGGCCTTCGGGTCGAAGGCAGGTACCGCAGGGGGTTGACCTCGCCACAGGGTGCCAGACGGCATCTTTCTGACAGGCATCGCTCCAGAATTACGTTCTGTACTCTGTAAGTTCTCGAGATTCTCGAGAGTCTCGGGTAGTTTTCCCGGGTAGCGCTTACCCGGGAATTTTCTTCGTCCCGGGTATCTCACGGGTATCCGGGTACCCGGGTATCTCGGGTACTCGGTCCACAGCTACAGCCCTAGTTAGTATACACATCAACGTATTAAAATCACCGATAATCGCGCTGCCATATATATGACTGAAGCCACGATGCGTAAACTATTCGCGTACGAACATTGCATTGAACATATGTTCACCTGGCTAACTGTGTACTGTGCTAAATATGTACTCTGTAAGCAGTAAATATGCATCCTTCGTAGACATTCTGCATACAGCTACCGCATCAACGAAAGCGAGCACTTTGATTGATTGTGAATTGTTAGCGTTAGGATTATAATCCATGCTGCGTGATGTAAACCACGTACCACTATAGTACGTGTATATATATATATTAATAAAGAACATATGAATTTTTAAATAAATATATTTTTTTTTTCAAAACAGTGCGTGTTTATTAATGTACATACATACATGCATACTTAAATTATGGAATCAGTAAAAAAATAACGTTCGTATGAGAGGGATATTCTTACTCGCGGGTAAAGGAAGCAGTCATTGCTCTCATTACCGCCGCCGTTGTGTTCTTGCTATAGAAAACAAAAAAAAATTTACATATTCATTTCTCTGCATATGACGCGTAAAGTAGATGCAATGCGTGTGTAGGACCTACAGTAGGTGAAGTAATGTTTACTTGTCAGTCTACATCTAAGGAACGTCCGAATAACCTTCCAGATTCTACCGACCACGACGATGACAACGACGACAACACCGACATCGACAACGACAACGACAACGACAACGACAACAACAACAACAACGATGTTGACGATGAAGGTAATGTTGTTGTTGATGATGTCGACGACGAAGACGGCGAAGAAATTCAGGATGTTGAGTCGTCAGCAAAGGTTCATGATTTGGATTCGCTGCGCAGCCCCGTCGATGATATCGAAGTGTATATACGGAACGCCAAAGGACCCTTGTCGCGAGAATATCTACGACTGCTCTTCATCGATACCAAGAAAAGAATCGATAACATGTACGGCGTATACTTGGGGTGCGACGAATACCTAATGATCGGCGATTCCGTCGATGAGGACGGCGACAACGTCCGCGTGAACGGAACGCGATACGCGGGGACTCCGGGTTTGTACGAATTACTGTTCATGCGAATACCCAACGTTCGCACGTACACGGACGCGGATATTCACTCGTGCCGACGCATCTTGTTATCGACGAACGCGCATAAGAGAAACCATTCGCCGAGCAAGCAGACGCTGGGTAACAAGGGGTACAAGTATAAGAAACTCATATTCCCGATGATCGGCGGGGTGCGGACGTCAGGTGTCAGACGCGTTAGGGTCAGGAGTATGGGTGGCGGGGCGAGCACGCGACAAGGTCGAGGATTGCCCATCGACGAATTGATGACGGTCACCGATAACGCGATCGATTACGTGTATTGGGACGACCCGAACGAATTGGTCGATAGACTTGGATTGCTCACGGCATCGCGCGGCAGGTCACACGGGTCACGATAACAAAATCGCAGCCATCGTGGAGGAACTTCGCGAGGACGAATACATCTTAAATTGAACGATTCGGTGATCGTCGCGTCTGTAGTATTCACGCGCGTGCATCGTTATGTCGGTGAACAAATTGGGCTCCTCGTTACGCAATAACAAGAACAATAACAACGAAGCGACGATGACAATGACGAGACTATTGCCCTCGGTGGACGAATGGTTTACCCAAAAAATCGAAACGGCTATCGTGAAACGCGCGACTGAACGCCGAGTATCAACGATCACACCTCGAGATGCGAATACAACTAACGATGTCGGATATCGCTAACGCGCAATTGTCCCGATTATAGGAGGATTTAAATAACACGATGGAACAACGTTTCGATCACTTGAAGGACAGACCCGAAGAGTTCATGACGTCTGCGACGCCGCCCACTGCGATAACAACCACGGATCTGTACAAACGAAAGGAGCTGCGAAAAGCTAACGAGGGTCTACGACAACGAAGATGATCACTGACGGTGACAATAGCAGCTACGACTTCGAAACGTCTAATAACGAACGATCGCGAAATACGTGCACCGATTGCATTTTACGAACGCTCGAGGAAGTGATACTAATTCTAACGTCCTTAGAACGTCGCAACCATCCCTGCCCACGCGCGAAGCATGAATAAGGAGCGAGTACAATTAGTGAACGAATTTATGGCAGGCCGATTTGGTGGAAATGCATCCGTACGCGGAACAAAATCGAGGATATCACTACATACTAATAATCATCGATGCGTTCAGCAAGTATGCGTGGACTGTACCCGTGAAAACGAAAAGTGAACGCGACGTGACCGCGGCGTTCGCGACCGTGTTGAGGCAGAGCGATAGATGTTCGCGAAATTTACAAACCGACATGGGAAAGGAGTTTTACAACCCGGAGTTTCAACAATGAGCGAAGACACGCGGGATCAACCACTACTCCACGTACAGCGTGATGAAAGCGTCAATCGTCGAACGTTTCAATCGCCCGCTGAAAAACCTCATGAGGAAACAATTCTCCTTGAACACGTCCTATCGCTGGGTCGACCTGTTATCTGCGCTCGTACGCACCTACAATCATCGCAAGCATCGAAAGATCAACGCCCGACCCGTTGACGTGACCCCTGGGACGCGTTTGTCATTCGCCGCGAATGAACCCCTCTCACCCGCCGCATCGAAAGGTGTTCGACGACGCGCGAAATTCAAAGCCGGTGACAAGATTCGCGTGAGCAAATTCCAGACCCTCTGCGAGAAGGGATACACTCCGAACTGGTCGACCGAAGTGTTCGAAATCGTAACCGTACAAACTAACGTGCCCGGTGACGTATATTCTGCGCGATTCCGCGGGAGAGCCGATCTCGGGTGGATTCTACGATTATGAACTTCATTCGATCGCGAATCCGGATGTCTATCTGGTCGAGAAGATTATTCGTCGCAAGGGAAACTGAGTGTACGTTATGTGGCTCGGATTCGATTCCTCGTGGAACTCGTGGATACATAAAGTGGATGCGTAAAATGCAAATTCTGGTCATTGTAAGCTATATACATATATTTGTGTTTTCACATAAACTGAGGCAAGTGTTGCAGATAGGCTAACTGACGTTTCCGTTATTCGATGTTTACAGTATTTGGGACCTTATTGTGCGTGTATACGCGTACCGCCTGGATCGCAGTACAATATACCAGTGGCTGTCAACCTCTTCTTACTCTCCAAAGTAGGATATAATCTGCATGATGAGTGCTAACAAAAAGGTTATTTGTAAAGGGTGCTCTACTGTGGTCGCAAATCCTGGGGTGTGCAACTCTTGCGGTATAAAAAATTAAAATATGATTTCGGCGCACAGTTTCGGTCAATTAAAAAAATATAAAAGTTAATTTGCAAGTATAGAAAGTATCATCTTCCGACGTTTCGGTCAATATTTAGACCTTTATCAAGGAAAGTTAAAATAACTAAATACCGCGTATGCTTTTATGTAGCATGCTTAATAGAAGCGTGCGACGTGCGAGTCGGTTGAACAGTGACTGCGGTATAGCTTCGCACACAGGTTGCAACTATATACAGCGCTGTGCTCATCCATGGAACTCCCGCAGATTATTGGATTGTAAAGATCAGGCAACCACTGCTCTCCCATCATCGGCGAAAAACGCTATGAATAATGAAGACCTTCTCGACAAGATCAAGAACGTACTTGATGTTAAATTCTCTAAGTTGGAAAATGAGTTACAGGTGTTTCAATCGAATCTGGAGGTTGTAAATAATACATTGGCAGAGATTACGAATAGAGTCTCTAAACTAGAAACCGCCGCAACCAATGGAGATGAGCTTATTATCGAGGAAATAAATGATAGGAATAGGCGTGCCAACAATCTTATCCTATTTAACATGGAAGAAGCTGATTTTGCCTCGGACAACAATGCCGCTGGGAGTATTCTCCGAAAAGTTCTGGCTGATGAAATAGCATATCTCAGATAGTGAAGTGCATTATACGCTTAAGAGGCTGGGAAAAGGTAATCCCAATAAACCTCGGCCTTTGTGCGTTACTTTAAACTCGCCGAATATGCATAGAAAGATTCTGATGAATAAAAATAAATATGATGGCCCAGTCAGGATCTCTCAAGATTATACCGTTAGGCAACGTAGTAATCTAAATAACTTACGAGAGGAATTACGCAGTATGAATGATAACAGTAAGACTATTAGATATATAAATGGGACTCCTAAGATAGTCAACAAGAGTAACGGTCCAAAAAACGCACAAAAAACCTTACGTTATACTACTAGAATGTCCGTGAGCTTCGCACCAAACTTAATGATTTACGCCTAGTCATTGCACATTCCAGTATATTGTACGATGTTATATGTTTTGGTTGAGACTTGGCTGGATGAGCGTATTTTGAGCAGCGAACTGGGTCTTGACGAGTACACAATTTTTCGCTGCGACCGGTGAAGGCTCACTAGTACACATAATAGAGGCGGAGGAGTTCTCCTTGCAGTTAAGAGCACATTGCGGTGCTCGGAAATCTCCATAACTTGCAGAAACATCGAACAAATATTCGTAGCGGTTTACAACGGCAAGAACATCGCTGTATTAGGAGCGGTTTACTTACCACCTCTGTCTCCGAGTGCATTATATGATGAACACTGCAATTCTATCATGGAAGCTTTGAATCTACATTCGGGCTGTGATGTCTGTATCTGTGGCGACTACAATCTTTCTCACATTGACTGGATCAACTACTACTCCGCGCTCTCCTTTTCATCGCGGCCTGATGCTTCGTCTAATGAATTATCATCTGCAGATTATATATTACAGACTTTTAATTAGCACAACTGTTATCAGCTGAACACCATCCGAAACACTGGTGGCAACACTCTCGACCTGTTTTTTTTTTCAAACAATAACGCCATCTGCGCTCGATCTATTGAGGAATTAGTCCCATGTGACAAATATCACCCCCCGTTACATATAACCATTCGATCCTCGGATATGTGTCACATTGCACGTGATAATCACGAATATTTTAAATTTAGATGCCGTGACTGTCGTGGAATTTGTAATTATCTGAATGAGATACGATAGGACGATCTTCTTACGATCCCTGATCTTGACGAAGCCGTAGATATCTTGTACAGTCATCTATACTTTGCGATCGAACACTTTATTCCAAAAACTACTGCTAGACGTTCATCGTATCCCAAATGGTTCTCACCGCACTTAATCAAACTTATCAGAGAGAAAAACTACGCCCACCGTATATTTAAAAGCACAAGCTCCTTCTCAGATTACTTATGTTTCTCAAAGCTGCGAACGGATTGCAAGAGTGTGTTAAAACAATGTTTCCGAAGCTACACTCATAATATAGAATCGACTATGCAACATAACATTAAATCCTTCTGGGATTTTGTAAATACCAAGCGTAAATCGCCTGGGATACCGCTCGTAACCTTTAATAACTTGCAGAGATCCACGGATGATCTCTCTACGGCTAATCTACACGCATCTTATTTCGGATCGGTTTACGTCCCGGTTTCCGCCGCGCTCCCCATATCTGACAATGGATATAATGCCTGCATAGCTGACCTTCACATTAATATTAGTGACATTTTCAATAGGCTTAACTCTTTGGATGTGAACAAGGGCCCTGGTACAGATGGCATTCATCCAACATTTTTCAAATCATGTTGCTTTATATTGGCACGTCCTTTGTGGATTATTTTTAATCGTTCTTTAAAGGCTGGTTATTTTCCTGCGCGCTGGAAAACCAATCTGATTACTCCCATTCTTAAATCCGGGAGCGTGACTGAAGTCAGTAATTATAGGCCCATCTGCATTAGCAATGTGATGCCTAACATGTTTCAAGACATTATGACTGAAAGATTGGGGCACTTTTTCCCTCATATCATCTGCGATCAACAACACGGTTTCATGTCTGGTTGATCTACTGTTACCAATTTGGCTGTTTACTGCAATTATATCTCGACCTCAGTTGACTCTTTATCGCAGGTGGACACCATTTTCACTGATTTCAGCAAAGCCTTTGAGTCGGTGTGCCACTCTATTTTACTTGCGAACCTATCGGCCTTAGGCTGCAAAGGCAACGTTCTATCGTGGCTCGAAAGCTACTTATCGGACCACTATCAAATTGTGAAAATTTGGAGCACATGGTCTTCGCCCATTGAAGCTACCTCTGGCGTACCGCAGGGCTCTCACCTTGGGCCTCTGCTCTATAACATTTTTGTTAACGATCTTGTCGATGTTTTCGAGCATAGTAAGTTTCTTTATATGCGGATGACCTTAAAATATTCAGCAAAATATCCTGTTATGAAGATGCTCTTAATTTGCAATCAGACATCAATAAGTCTTCACTGAGCTCTCGAAGCATTCAGACGTGTTTGTGTATCTTCTCTCGCGTTCTATATAGGTGTTATTGTTTCGGCAGTCATGTTATACTCGAACTAACCATATTCGAAATTTACTTGCTTATTTTCTTATTTTCTTAATTCTGGTCATCTCCTAATGGATTCCAAGACTTGCAAAGGATGCAATACTCGGGTTGCTAAACTCGTCGTTTGGCCAAATCTGGACACTCCTTCGCCAACGGCCGATTTGCTAATTGCCCACTCTCTGTCTAAAACGGTGGGTCGTGATGAATAATCATTGATTAAGGTGATTCAATATAACATTGAGAAGTCTGTTGGATCCATTATTAGAACCGAGTTAGCGATTTTCCAAGAAAAATTTTGGGAGCGTTATATGACCGATTTTGAAAAACTTAATTCCACGTTGAACGAACTCTCTAGTAAGGTGTCTATCATGGAAAATAATTTCTCTTCTGTGGATCACATCTCTGGCACGCTTTGTGAGGAAATTATTAATGAAGTGATAAATAGAGATAGAAATTCCTTCAATCTAATTTTGTATAATATACAAGAAGCGGATGGAAGTACATCAGATGTGTCTCCCACTCCTACTGACTCCGACCTCGTTAAAAGTGTTCTTCAATCCATTGAGCCATCTGAGTACAGTAATCTTACGGTTGTCAGACTGGGGAAGAAGGTTCAAGGACGGATTAGGCCAATACGGGCGACTTTGCCTCGCAAATCTGATGTGTCAACTATTCTAAGGAACAAATTTAAATACACTGGACCTGTAAAGATTCAACAGGACCGCACCGTGAAACAAAGGGAGCATCTTGCGAAAGTTAGGAGCGAGCTAAAGACTCTGATTGACTCTGGTGTGACGAATAAAACTATTAGGTACATTAATGATGTGCCAAGTATTACTGATGTTAACCCTAGTCTTAAGAAAAAAAACTGAATAGAAGCCCTTTGATATATTATCAAAACGTTCGAGGTTTAAGAACTAAGCTATTCGATCTAACTAGTACTGTCGCCGCCTCGCCTTTGTCTTACGACATTATTGTCCTTACGGAGACTTGGCTCAATGATAGTTTTTCTGATGCTGAACTATCACTGAGCGGTTATAAAATTTTCCGTCAGGATAGGAATAGGAATACCAGCGTATTTAGTAGAGGCGGGGGCGTTTTAATTGCTGTTCGTAATACTTTTTCTTGTACGCGTATTACTTTGCCTAATAACTGTTTAGAACAGCTCTTTATACGTGTAATGTTTGGGTACTACCCACTTCTTATTGGTGCTGTTTACCTGCCTCCATCATCCAACTCTTCGATCTATGAAGTTCATTGCCAAACTGTCGAGTTTATTATGCAGCATCATCCCAATTTGGATATTCTTATTCTTGGGGATTACAATTTCACTAGTGCCTCTTTCTACAATGATCGAAATGGGACTCTTCTGTATTCATCAAGGCATTATAACACATCTGTTGGTTCTGATGATATTTTGTGTGAATATTTTTATTTACTAAATCTTTATCAATATAATCATATTTGGAACCATATGGGCCACATCTTAGATTTATGTTTCTCGACCTTTAGACGGTGTTATTGTCTCCATAGCAGTTGATCCTCTTCTTCCATGCGATGTTTATTATCCGGCGTTTACTGTTACGATTCCCACCAGGTTCTCGAATGATAACGCGCCTATCTCTCCCATTGTTACGTATGATTTTAAACATGCAAATTTTTTGGCCATAAATGCGTTTTTTGTTCTATAGATTGGGATGCTGTGGTATCTAAACTAAACGTTGACGAATCAGTTGATACTCTTTATCATTTTTTACACAATGTTATTGATCTTTTTGTTCCTAAACGTGTTATATACAGAAGCTCCTATTATCCTAAGTGGTACTCGGGCAAACTTATCTCTCTGATCAAACTGAAAAAACGACTGCACTACATCTATAAGCGTACTAATAATTATTCTGACTATGTCGCTTTTTCTAACATTAGACCTCAATGTAAACTATTATGGAAAAATTGCTGGAATAATTATATTCGCAGGATTGAGTCGTATATCCCGCATAATGTTAATGCCTTCTGAAATTTTGTTAATTGTCACCGAGTCGATAAATCCACACCTACTGGTATGCACTTTGATGGTGTATACTTCGTTGATCAATCTGATATTGCCGAAGGTTTTGCCTCTTATTTTAAATCGGTTCACCAAGACGACAATAATATTCCTTTTAATATTGATTATAATTATTCTAGTGATGTATGTAACCTATACATTAACATTGGTGAAGTTTTTGAATTCTTAAATGCTCTGAACACCAATTCTAGTCCTGGTGATGACGGTATTCCACTGATTTTGTTTAAATCTTGTAGTTTCATAGTGGCTAGAATCTTGTAGCTTATTTTTAATAAGTCCCTTAGTGTAGGTTGCTTTCCGTCTAAATGGAAGACTTGTCTCGTTACTCCTGTATTTAAAGGGACGACAGATCTGACTTCCGTAACTACAGACCGATTAGTAAGCAGAACGTTTTGCCCAAGATTTTTGAAAATATTATTACTTCGAAATTATCCAACCTGTTTACGAACATTATTATACCGGAGCAGCATGGTTTCGTCTCTGGAAGATCTACCACTACGAATCTACTATGCTATCAATATTACCTTGTGGATGCGATCGAAAAAGGATTTCAGGTTGATGTCATCTATACGGATTTTAGCAAAGCTTTTGATTCGGTGAGTCATTCTATCCTAATCTCTAAACTAAGAGCTTTGGGTATTCGTGGCTCTGTTTTATCTTGGTTATCCAGATTTATTACAAACAGATTCCAAGTTGTTAAGTTTAATAATAATCTTCCGTCCAAGTTCGTTGTTCGATCTGGTGTTCCACAAGGCTCCTACCTTGGTCCATTGCTATTTAATCTATTTATCAATGACACAACCGATGTTTTTGAACATTGTCAATATCTCCTGTATGCGGATGATTTATAAATGTTGAAAAACTTGAAGATTGGTGTGATATGAACAAGTTAGGGTTTAATATTTCAAAATGTCATGTTATCCGTTTCTGCGTAAAGGCCGCTGTTCTCCAGTTCAATTACTCGTTAAATTCTACATCACTTATCCCTGTAAATAGTATTAAGGACCTTGGCATTGTATTTACTTCCTCTCTATCATTTCGCTGTCATTGTCTCAATATGGTGGGAAAGGCTCTTAAAATCTTAGGTCTCATTTTTCGTGTTTCGCGTTACTTTAATAATATTGGATCAATCAAGCTTTTATGTGTCGCTAGTTCGACCACATTTGGAATACTGCTCTATTATCTGGTATCCGTACTTTAAGAACCTTTCCTCATTAATTGAATATGTACAGCAAAAATTTCTGCGTTTCATTTCTTATAAACTTGATGGTCCGGCATACACATTTACTTATAATCATAATTATGTTCCTCTCCTATGTCAATTGCGAATGCCGACACTCGAAAGTCGTAGATTTATAGCAGACTTATTCTTTAGTTATAAGATTATAAATCGTGTTATTAAGGGGGTAGACACGGGTAATGCAGCGCGCTGTAATACCCACATAATGTGCCTGAAACATGGGTTTGGGGGGATACGCTTTTCGTCCTTATATGAGCAAATTTTGGGCTGGATGAGGTCTCATTCGAAAGAGGAAGGTTCAGTGCACAGCGCTCTGGTCATGGTTCGAAGAAATTGTGTTGATATCTAATAATACGAGTGTTCAAAGTAGAGCAAAAGTTGACAAAATACACCCGCATGAATCCAAGTATTTTTAGGTCACTAAAAGAGTTTTGTGACTCAAACGATGATCAGAGCGCACTGCATTGAACCTTCCTCTTTCGAATGAGACCTCGCCCAGCGTAAAATCTGTTCATATAAGGACGAAAAGCGTATCCCCGTGATTGCATTCCTAAATACGAGTTCCGCCATATTGGCGATAATACAGAGCAAGTCACGTTTAGTTGAGCTAGTGGACACGAGATGGCGCCTACTCGGGAGGACTGCCAACGTGGAATCATAGTGAAACTGAAGAGTTAGCTGGATACACAAGCCACAGTAAAAGCGTGATGCAGTCATTGCATGCATTTTCGGACGACTTTAGGTTAGGTCATATGCATTTTAGGCATACATTGACTAGGAACTGCTGGGAATTGTCTGCATTTACTAAATTAACGGTTTTACCGTAACACATACATCACCGCTGCCGAATATATTTTATAATTATATGGCCACATTATTTCAAATACAAAAAGAGATTGGAATTTTTTAATAACACTGGAAGTAGTGATTTACTGATATCATATTTTCAGAATGTGGAAGTTACAGCAATTATTTGCAATTATTGCTTTTATTATTATTCTTCTGACTATTGTATATAACATATAACAAGGAAAAGTCTCAAATCGGTCAACAGTTGACTCCTTGATTTTTTATGTAATTCTTTAGGCTCCTATGCAGAGATGGGCATTATTTAATTAAAAGAATATACTTCCGAATGGCCACAGTGGCCGATCGATACGAGGTTTGGGGGGAGGGTGTGTGTACCCTAAATCTAAAATTCTATTTAGCTTCGGGTATTTATTAGTTTCCTTTGTTTATTCGAAGGCCTTTCATCTTTGGCTTCGAATAATTTTTCATCTTTCATTATATCTTTATCCTAAGGTCGTATTCAAATGTATTGGCCGGTCGATTCGTTTTCGTGAACAGCGATCGAAGAGAAATCAGCCATCACCATCTGACGATCGTGGATTTGTCAGTTGGAGTTCCCTAGCCACCGACGGGTATGGTGGGGTAACGGGAATGCTGCTCGGCCCTGTCTGAACGTTGCCGTGTGGCTGTTATTTATTCTTATTGTCAGCGTAGTACATACGTAGTTGTGTGCGTCACGAAGTTATACGTAGCCACATACGAGATGAAGCTATCGAGAAAGAATCAATGTTCTGACCAATAAAGCTCCCTGAATGTTTTCGGAACTAAGGCCTCAGGTACACCTATTCTGATGCGTGTATTTCTACGCTGCAGCTCGGTTGGGCCTATACATGACAGATGCTTGGCGCTATCCCCACCACTTCTGGCTCAATCGTGTTCTGCGATGACGAGAGAACACGCGTTACGAATAGGAGTGTGCGGATCGTCCCGCAGCTCGGATTCTCGGCCCTCGGAACGGGTCGGAAAATTTCGGGCGGAATCGGGCGGGGTCCCGATACTTTCGTATTGCTCGAGATCCAGACGGTTTCAGGATCCCGAGACTCGATTCGGGCTACAAGCATGACCGCCATGAGCGGGCAATTTGATTTCAGGTCGGCTTGGCAAAACTCGGACGCGATCGGCTCGAAAGCCAGCTATTACGAGGGGACTGAGACGGAAAGAATTATGTATATCATTTATATCGATACCAGAGTGATAAGTTTTTACTTTCTGCCTCCTGTTGAATCATAATTTGTATCTTATTATTTATTTACATATATATGTATTTTCATTGCTACCAAATAGTCTGTGAATACTGAATACGTCCATATACGTACTTAAATAAATACCATGTTCAGAACTTGGGAAGAAGACTATTTTTATATCGACAATATTTTAAAATCTGAATAAAATATACTTCATACTTAGTACTTTATGTAAAGGGAATATATAGGGTATTATCTTTTTCCGGATAGGTTCAGATTTAAAATAGAAAACGTACGAACTATAAGCATTCAAAAAGGAATATTTCCTGGATGTTTCATAATAACAACAATATACAGGAGGCGAATATTTTATTATTTCAAATTAACGTGTAAGAAACATAATTTTTCTATGTTCTCAGGTAATAATTTTAATCTATTACTGGTAACGATATCCTCCGATCGCGTCCGAGTTTTGCCGAGCCGACCTGAAATCAAATTGGCCGCTCATGGCGGCTATGCTTGTAGCCTGAATCGAGTCTCGGGGTCCCGAAACTGTCGGGATCTCGAGCAATACGAAAGTATCGGGATCCCGCCCGATCCCGCCCGAAAGTTGCCGGCCCGACCCGAGCCCGAAAAATCGGGTACCCGCACACCCCTAGTTACAAAATTCACCGGCCAATAAATCTGAATCATACAAAGAAAAAAATGTATTAAATAATATTAACCAGATATATTTTAATACAAATAAATATTTTAATACGAATAAATATTTTATTCAAAATACTTGGCGCTGCGCAACCGAAAAAATGTTAATTGACTTAGTCTTAATAACTAACAATAAATCCCTTACAATCTAAAATACATAAACATATACATATTATACATATACATATTAGAAACACAGTCAGATTTATTGTACATATATTTAACTCTAATATCATACGTAGCATATGCACACGCGCACATACGCACATTCACGAACGCACGCACAAGAATGAAAGATAGAAAAAAAGATGAATGCAATTTATACATATTTATTCAGTTTAGCAACACCAATTCGGGGCGCAGCGCCAAGTATTTTGAATAAAATATTTATTCGTATTAAAATATTTATTTGTATTAAAATATATCTGCTTAATATTATTTAATACATTTTTTTGTTTGTATGAACAGCCATTGTTATGATTCGCACAATTTTTGTATATCATTAATTTTGTAAAGCTATTAATTTACGACAATGTTTTTAAATGGGATTCTTTTTGATGGTTTAATTAAAATGTCCGCGATATGAGTAATGGAATAACACAGCATTTTAGCTGTGTATATGTAGTTTGTGTCGTCTTAAGCGCAGTTGGAAAGCACATTAATGTACTTGCAGCTCCTTTTGATTTCACATCTTTTTTTATATTGTAATTATATTATTTTCTTTTTTTGTGTGATTATATTATATTCTTTGTTTTGTGATGTACTTGCAGCTCATTTTGATTTCACATCTTTTTTTATATTGTAATTATATTTTTTATTTATGTGATTATATTTATTTGATAATTATACTTTATTCGTCCTTGCCTTTTTCATGTTTCTTTGTCTTTTTTTTATATTTATTTGTTGATAATACTCTTTTTTTTCCTCGACCTTTTCATGTATACTATTTTCTTTTTTTTGTGATTTTTGATAATACTTTTTTGTCCTCGACATTTTCATGTACTTGGCCTATTTTTTACTTTTTTAAAGTTCTTTTTGGGGATCTCACTTCTTTTTACAAAGCTAATTCATTTACTTGGCGTAATTTTTTTACTTTTTTAAAGTTTTTTATGGGGATCTCACTTCGTTTTACAAAGATAATTCATGTTCTTGGCGTAATATTTTTTTACTTTTTTGAAGTTGTTTATTGGGATTCAGAATTTCAGCTTCTTTTTTACAAATTTTTCACTGTCACGGGTACTAAAAGTAAGGATAAAGTAAGGAAATCCCAATAAATTATAAATTCTGTGATCGAGTGATATTAGAAGATAAAGCGCGTTTGTAGTGTGACGTCCCGACCCCATCACGCGACTTAGTGTCAACGAGCGTCACCAGAGGTCTCCAATCTTTCCCGCTAGTGCTAACTATCAATGTCATTCGTATATATACAAGTTTCCAAATCATATCCTCTGTGTCCCCGTGCGTGTCTAGGGCAGGGGCCGTCAGCTGTAGCCCTACTGATGAGTCTGGCTGGCGGTCCCAAGACGAAACACACCTCTTCTTTTCCTCCTCGATCCCAAAAAAGCCAATCCACCTGCCCCGCACAGTTTACTCCATTGCGGCGTAATCCGGCCGGCCTTAGGGCGCGACGGTACGTTGGAGGCGACGGGGCAAGAACTCCCGAAATCGTCATCGTCCTAACCCCATCACCACCCCAGGACGTGACAGTAGCCAGTAAAGCTTACTCGGAATACTCGGAATAGCGCAAAGCAGCTCAGCGAGTGTACTTTTATTATTTTTTGATTAAGGATAATATCAAACTACAAATAAACTTCGGATAATTTGGATTGGTGGAATTGGTTTATTTAAAAATTTGAATTTTCAGATATAAAGCAAGCATATGAATAAACTCATTTAATTAATATAATAATAATAATAATGCTATAATAAATTTTTTTACCTCTATGTATTTATACTGCCACCATATTGCGAATTGTATGTATAATTTTTCTAATCTGTGCTTCACTGCTCAGTGTATTTATTGTTATATTTCTATTCTACCAAAGGGCTTCCGTTTAAGGGGGTAGACACGTCACGTGGTCTGGCCGATTCGGCAGGTCGGTATTACAGCAGGTTTTTTCTGCACTGAAATGGTATTACCCATAGATACGCAGCTGCTTGTGCACGCGAGAGGGAGCTGTTTGCTATTTCCATATGTTATTTTGAATGTGGAAAGAAATTCTCAGCTGTTGCGTTGTACATTTTAAACCGAAAGTCTGCTGGTACTGCAAACGTAAAAAGTTCATTGTACATTTACTTGAAATGAGCTTATGCTACAATATTCTACGTTGGCAGTAAGGAATTATAAGTGAAAAGGAAAAATAGATGAGGGCATGTCCCCAGAAAATGAAGTTTGTTAGGATAGACATTTTTTAATTAGCAAAACACTGAAACAGAACATGAAATACACATCCTATGCAGAAAGCAGTTATGAACAAATATATATAAAATTGTGTTTGATGTTGAATCCAACGCGTGATTATTATGTGGTCCCTCCTCGAAGTGACGGAAAATATAACCTATGTATATGCTATAAGACAATAAATATTTAGCGGCTATTTCGTTGTATTACGCTACATTTGTGAACTTTTCATCATCCTTCCGAAACATTATTATTACGCCGCAACAGTATCTTTAGGAAATCGGGTATAGCATATAGGTTATATTTTCTGTCACTTCGAGGAGGGGACCATAGACATACAGTATTGTCTCCGTATGTACTCGGTTTGGTGTACACGATACGGGTTACTCGGTATCCCCACCACTTTTTTCTCACTCTTGTCTGGCGAAGGCGAGAGCGAGATGGAACGAGAGCGAGCGAAAGCCACTGGTCTCGCTCCGTCTTTCGGACGCCGTGTCACTCCTGCGCACGCAAAGCTTTCCATCTCGCTCCCCCCTTCGGCCAGAAAGAAGCGAGAAACGAACACTCGGAATTAGGGTCGCTGTTCACTATACGGGTTACTCGCCGGTCCCGACCAGTGAGTACATACGGAGACAATACTGTATATAGACGGCGGAGCGTAAGCTGAGGGGGGTGGCAAGGTTCGCGGTAAGGGGAGCGATACGAGTAAATCGGATAACGCTGTGGTTATGCATGCCGAATGCATCCGAAGCTAACCGACGTGCCTGTATCTGAACCTATGCCTTTACCCCTCCAAGCCTTCCTTCCCCACGCCGATAGTCCCATCTTCTGATCCGTCTATATATGTCTATGGAGGGGGCCACGTAATAATCACGCGCTTCCAGCCTGCGCATTTTTTTTAAGAAAAAATTATTTAAATCGGACTATTTTTAACGAAACGGGCTTTCAATTCTGCAAACAAATTTTTCACGTAATTTCCTTAATTATGGCTTGAGTTGTATCATTTTTGGGGCCACTTTGATTGAGAAAGTATAAGGAATCGATTGACGCCACGATCGCAAAGATCTGATTAGAAATTGCAAAACTTCAGATTCATCAGTGCTTAGTGCGCAACATTGTATGGCCCCGCTGGTTTCAAGCGTCGAAGCTGACGAAACTCAGCGAGGCACATGTGTAAAATAACATATTTGCAGTTTTATAATTGAAGATGTAGTGAACGTTACAGGACTGTCTTCATATATGGCTCTCACAAACAAAATCGCCTGACTTGTTAGACACGAAACCGGGCATACAAATGGTTGCGCATATCGCCGAAAGCATCAGAAAGAATATGTACAGTCTTCCAATGTTTCAATTGTTGAGAAGCCTTGGGGCTCAGTTTATCGGGAAAGACCTACCCACCCCACTGTTTTGCTTTCTCGTTGCGAGCGTGGACCTTCGGGTCCTAGTAGACCGCCCGTTGACAGCCGAGAACAATAAAACCGACGAGCTAGATAAAATACCCAGTACAGAAAAATAAAATGTTCGTGTTTTTGATAAGTATTGATGAAAGTATTACCGATGAATTTTTTAGGATTTCCCGATGAAAATGATATCAAACATGGAACAATTCGATCAATTTTTATTGAACGTAGAGTGTGTTCTAATCATGTATTCATAAGAAAAAATAGACTGAATTGCTTCGTGTCTTGACTCACCAACATTCCATGAATGGTAACACTCTCATCAAGGTGTAATGAGAAATTTTGAACATTTCGTATTCAGTACTCGATGACTCAAGTCGCCGTTGACCGAGGGTGTACCGCTGGTGCGCTATTTCACTCGCACTCGGTTCACATCGTTCGGTCTCCTTGTCAAGCGGTTCGAGCGAGGGCCCTGATAGGGGTGAATTGATTTGGGAAACAAAAGTCGCGTCATTCATGACACCTACTCGCGAACAGATATACATATGTACGAGAAGAAACAATGCAATTACCCGATGACTTGAAGCAACATTTCAATAGGTAAAGGCATGAAACTCTGGGATCAGAAATTCCAAACCCCGTGGGGCATATGTAAGAACTGGCGAAATTCAACAATAGTTCGTCGTCTAAATTTTACAATTAAAGTATTTATTTGACGTGAATATAAAGTTTGTTAGCAAAGTCTTTCTCGATTTGAGTTCTGTAGCAGGCTGATTTTCCTTCGCCATGGAAAGTCCCCTCTTGTCCTTCTCGCTGGCAATCATGCGACTCGCTGAGTTTCGTGGGCTTCGGTGCTCGAAACCAGCGGGGCCATACAATGTTGCGCGCTAAGCAGTGACAAATCTGCAGTTCTGCATTTTTAATCAGATGTTTGCGAAAGTGACGTCCGATTCCTCATGTTTTCTCGATCAAATTGGCCTCAAAAATGATATAATTCGGACCAAAATTAAGGAAATTACGTGAAAAATTTGTTTGTAGAAGTGAAAGTCCGTTTTGTTAAAAATAGTCCGATTTAAATTATTTTCTGCCAATATAACCGGGAGAATGCCAAGAATCCAATGTTGTTACTTTCATATTGATACGATGAAAAATAAACAAATTCTGTTTCTTTATAATCGATGACACAACGCCGAGCACGGCGATCTCGCGCGGCTCGGGACACAAAAGTTCTCGTCGGTTATTCAAACTTCAAAGATCGTATTCAGATTTATTGGCCGGTGAGTTTCGTAACAGTCCATCGAGGTATTGTATTTACAATAAAAGATGCAGTGATCGCACCGATCGCTGCCTGTAAGCTTGGCTGGTGCCTATAAGCAAAATTAGACGGCTGCCTAGGGCAGAAAGTCGACAAGAAGTGCAAAATGGTATTTTCATTGCCTGTATGTTGAAAATAAACTTTAAAATGAAATATTACAAATTGTACTGCATCTGTTTTGAACTACGAATAAAAATTCAGAGTAAGGTCATCAATAAACTCTAATAAATGTATTATAATAAAGGGTGTAATTTGACAAGATCGCCTAGGGCGCAAAAAAGACTTGAGCCGGGCCTGTGTCAAGATTATGCGAAGCGGTTCCTGTGGTCACCGTAACTGCTTGCAACCATCGCGCACGCCCGTCGCGCACGCAAGCGTTCCATCTCGCTCCCCCCTTCGGCCAGAAAGAAGCGAGAAACGAACACTCGGAATTAGGGTCGCTGTTCACGATACGGGTTACTCGCCGGTCCCGACCAGTGAGTACATACGGAGACAATACTGTAGTGATTTACTGATATCATATTTTCAGAATGTGGAAGTTACAGCAATTATTTGCAATTATTGCTTTTATTATTATTCTTCCGACTATTGTATATAACATATAACAAGGAAAAGTCTTCAAATCGGTCAATAGTTGACTCCTTGATTTTTTTTATAATTCTTTATGCTCCTATGCAGAGATGGGCATTATTTAATTAAAAGAATATACTTCCGAATGGCCCCAGTGGCCGATCGACACGAGGTTTGAGGGGAGGGTGTGTGTACCCTAAATCTAAAATTCTATTTAGCTTCGTGTGAGCGAACTTTAATGTCGCCCGGCCTCGAGTGGGTTCAAAGAAGGTACGCGGTTGGCGATAATTCGTCGCAGCGATGCCGCGGACGAACAGTTGAAGGGCGAGACATTGTTGCCGCTGGAGACGTAAAAAGGATACGAGGGATCCGGGGGTCGAGGAGACGGGCGGGATTGAGTTGAGGATTCATTCGATCGACAAGAATCTCAGGAGATGGGCGATTTTGCGACACTAACAAGGGACGTTCGGCAACCCGGAAATTCAGAAAATTATGAAACTCGGTGTGCAAGTAGAGTAGTTCATCCGTAACACAACCCTATTTTTCGTTGGTGCCAAAAAGCATTTTTAGGGGTGAAATCACCCCTTGAAGAAAATGCAGAATTTTCTTTTCCGTGGAATATCTCGAGAACGGTGAGAGATATCGAAAAGAAGTTTAAACAAAAGTTGCATCCTTCTTTTATATCTACAAAACCGCGTAAAAATTATTTTCGAAAAATCCATATTTTTCAAGTTACCCCCACCACCAACTCTTAAAATTAAGTTTTTGTATTTTGTAAATATACGCTAGCATACCTCTGGATAATCCCTTTTCATACATATAAATAGTTTATGTGTTATATTTTTTTTGCAAACAAATAAAACCTCTATTACCGAATTTGAAGTCCATTTTCGCAGTTTCCATTAATAACATGGTTTCTTAAAGCCATATTTAAATTCGTATTTATCTAAGGTTCAGACAGCTTTCAATTATTTAAGCAAGGCAGTACGTACGTAAAATTGCATCCAAGGTAAAACTAATTAAAACTAATCAATGACGTGCATGAATCATTATGATATCAGCACATTCGTACATGCATTACTTCAAGTGTAATCTTATTAGGCTGTTTTGGAAGCCACGCGATAAATAAATAATGCGTGAAGATTTACAATGACTTTGCAAAATATATATGTTATTGAAATGACGCAGAATCGCATTGATGCCGATAACCTTGTCGAACCTTCCGATTTGCATGATGCATATGGATATGAATTTTAAATGATTTATAAATCAATTTTACTTACCTGTCCCACTAATAACATGTATATATATATAATATTACAATATTATAATATTACATTAAAGATATTAATATTAAATTTAATTATAACATTATAGGAGTTTTCATGAACGAAGTGGTTGAATAAAGCAATATTTTAACATTTGCAGTCTCTTTTTGTACATGCTATATTGTGTGATTATACATTGGAAGAAATATACTAGTAGAAAACGATAAATATATTGAAAATTACGGTTTATAATTGGTACAATAATGATATTCTTCATAGAAGTGATTAAAACAAAAATACTTGCCACACCATGCACATCGCATAAAAGCCGGCTCCCCACAAATACTACATTTGGGTATAAGCTTTTCATTTCTGAAGTAACAGAAATCTACAGGATTTTGAAATTCGCTGGGATGCGTTTCTAGATATCCGCTTTTAAACCAAGCATATTGAAAAAGGTTTTTGAATCTAGGCGAAGAAAACTGGTTATGGGTTAGGGACTGCAATTTAATTATTTCATTGCGTAAGTGCAAATTGACATCTCTTTCTTGGAGAATCACATTATCCGAAAATGTCCGCACGAAATTTTTCCAAATCCGGAATCCAAACACATCTAAAGGCTGAACGATGCCCGTCATTTTTTTTGGAATCATTGAAAAAGTTACTTCCTTGTCTTGTGGAATCAACTGCTGTAACTCATTTGGGCAGTGTCCCGTCCACGAGTCGAGTAGGAGCATGCTTCTACGGCCAGTATTCGGTAGATATACTTCGCTAAACCAAGTTTTAAAATGTTCAGACGTGAGTTTTCCTGACTTTGAAGCTCCGATGTAAATATTAACCGGACGGAACTGAGTTCTTTGCACTATCGGACCAAGTGTTCCTGTAGATTCCTTCAAAACTATGTATAGTGGTGAAAGAAGACGTCCGCTTGCTGATATAATAGGCATTATAGTGTAGCTATGTGTTGTAGAAGATACCGACTGAATCGTCGCTTCTACTGTTTTTACTCCTAATTTCGCTAATGTTCGTCCAGAATGTATTTCAAGGTTGAAGCCACTCTCGTCTGCATTATAAATTTCTTCAACTCCGACAGCTGGGATGCTAGACTTTACGCGAGAAACAAACGATTCTGCGATATTTTTAATGTTGTCAATATATTCAAACGTAAATTGCGTCCTGAATGTTGTTATCTTGCGGGACACAATTCTATGCGCAGTCTTAAAGTTCCAAATCCACCATTTACCTGCCACGAATTGGAGTAGGTCCACTTGGTTTTTTGCCTCCAAGGCCCACAATCTTAAATTCATGTCATGAACAATGGATCTTCTGTCACAAGCTTCTTCAAACTTTTGCAGTACATATTCCCCAATAAATGCAAGTTTGTCTGCATTTGTTCCACCTCTCTCTACACTCGCCTCCCACCTGTATAGCTGCTGCAAAGATTTAACCATGCGATAATTTTTCTGTACACTGGCAAGCGTTCGACGTGCCTTTTTTGCGCTTTTCCAAAACGTTACAGCTTTTCTCTTATAACTTAAGTCAACTTGTCCACCTTCATCATCAACAGTACATTCTGCAGGTTCAAAACTGTCTTCTTCTTCTTCTGCAGGCATAATGTACTCTACAACTTGTGCACCATGTGGTTCTGATGGATCGGCATAATCGAGCACATAATCATGTTCAATTAATGGTAGGGAATGTATGTTTTGAAACTTTTTTATAATGTCCCGAATTTCATTGTGCAGTTCCGTTTCTACCGGGATTATAGGTGTCTGTGTTATACTTGCAATTTGAAACGTAGTGGCTAACATGTGTATTACGTTAGCAACATTAATCGTCTGCATTTTAAAGAAAATTGTCTTTCAAACAATAATCACTCACTTTTCTCAATTGGATGGTAACTGACTGCTGCCAAAAAAGTAACTGCCGTTGGCTACATCCGCGGGAATATTTATATCACTCAAAGACGCGAGTACAAAAACATGTTTACCGAAAACTCGGAAAATCTGAAGGTTCGACAAGGTTATCGGCATCAATGCGATTCTGCGTCATTTCAATAACATATATATTTTGCAAAGTCATTGTAAATCTTCACGCATTATTTATTTATCGCGTGGCTTCCAAAACAGCCTAATAAGATTACACTTGAAGTAATGCATGTACGAATGTGCTGATATCATAATGATTCATGCACGTCATTGATTAGTTTTAATTAGTTTTACCTTGGATGCAATTTTACGTACGTACTGCCTTGCTTAAATAATTGAAAGCTGTCTGAACCTTAGATAAATACGAATTTAAATATGGCTTTAAGAAACCATGTTATTAATGGAAACTGCGAAAATGGACTTCAAATTCGGTAATAGAGGTTTTATTTGTTTGCAAAAAAAATATAACACATAAACTATTTATATGTATGAAAAGGGATTATCCAGAGGTATGCTAGCGTATATTTACAAAATACAAAAACTTAATTTTAAGAGTTGGTGGTGGGGGTAACTTGAAAAATATGGATTTTTCGAAAATAATTTTTACGCGGTTTTGTAGATATAAAAGAAGGATGCAACTTTTGTTTAAACTTCTTTTCGATATCTCTCACCGTTCTCGAGATATTCCACGGAAAAGAAAATTCTGCATTTTCTTCAAGGGGTGATTTCACCCCTAAAAATGCTTTTTGGCACCAACGAAAAATAGGGTTGTGTTACGGATGAACTACTCTACTTGCACACCGAGTTTCATAATTTTCTGAATTTCCGGGTTGCCGAACGTCCCTTGTTAGTGTCGCAAAATCGCCCATCTCCTGAGATTCTTGTCGATCGAATGAATCCTCAACTCAATCCCGCCCGTCTCCTCGACCCCCGGATCCCTCGTATCCTTTTTACGTCTCCAGCGGCAACAATGTCTCGCCCTTCAACTGTTCGTCCGCGGCATCGCTGCGACGAATTATCGCCAACCGCGTACCTTCTTTGAACCCACTCGAGGCCGGGCGACATTAAAGTTCGCTCACACGAAGCTAAATAGAATTTTAGATTTAGGGTACACACACCCTACCCTCAAACCTCGTGTCGATCGGCCACTGGGGCCATTCGGAAGTATATTCTTTTAATTAAATAATGCCCATCTCTGCATAGGAGCATAAAGAATTATAAAAAAAATCAAGGAGTCAACTATTGACCGATTTGAAGACTTTTCCTTGTTATATGTTATATACAATAGTCGGAAGAATAATAATAAAAGCAATAATTGCAAATAATTGCTGTAACTTCCACATTCTGAAAATATGATATCAGTAAATCACTACAGTATTGTCTCCGTATGTACTCACTGGTCGGGACCGGCGAGTAACCCGTATCGTGAACAGCGACCCTAATTCCGAGTGTTCGTTTTTCGCTTCTTTCTGGCCGAAGGGGGGAGCGAGATGGAACGCTTGCGTGCGCGACGGGCGTGCGCGATGGTTGCAAGCAGTTACGGTGACCACAGGAACCGCTTCGCATAATCTTGACACAGGCCCGGCTCAAGTCTTTTTTGCGCCCTAGGCGATCTTGTCAAATTACACCCTTTATTATAATACATTTATTAGAGTTTATTGATGACCTTACTCTGAATTTTTATTCGTAGTTCAAAACAGATGCAGTACAATTTGTAATATTTCATTTTAAAGTTTATTTTCAACATACAGGCAATGAAAATACCATTTTGCACTTCTTGTCGACTTTCTGCCCTAGGCAGCCGTCTAATTTTGCTTATAGGGACCAGCCAAGCTTACAGGCAGCGATCAGTGCGATCACTGCATCTTTTATTGTAAATACAATACCTCGATGGACTGTTACAAATACAACATTAATGACAGTACATCAAATTACATATCTATGACTGTATTCGCTGCCTGTATTGTTGAAAATAAACTTTATAATGAAATATTACAAATTGTACTGCATCTGTTTTAAACTACGAATAAAAATTCAGGGTAAGGTCATCAATAAACTCTAATAAATGTATTATAATAAAGAGTGTAATTTGACAAGATCACCTAGGGCACAAAAAAGACTCGAGCCGGGCCTGCGTCAAGATTTTGCGAAGCGGTTCCCGTGGTCACCGTAACTGCTTGTGATCATCGCGCACGCCCGTCGCGCACGCAAAGGACGGAGTGTCACGGTGCCCGAAAGACGGAGCGAGACAAAACATTAACGCGTCGTCTGTCTCGTACCGTCCTCGCTCGCTTTCAGTGGCTCTCGCTCGCTCTCGTTCCATCTCGCTCTCGCCTTCGCCAGACAAGAGTGAGCCAGAAGTGGTGGGGATAGCGAGTACCCCTTTCGTGTACACCAAACCGAGTACATACGGAGACAATACTGTACTTCCAGTGTTATTAAAAAATTCCAATCTCTTTTTTTATTTGAAATAATGTGGCCATATAATTATAACATATATTCGGCAGCGGTGATGTATGTGTTACAGTAAAAGCGTGAATTTTGTAAATGTACACAGTTTCCAGCAGTTTCTAGTCAATGCGTAAAATGCATATAACCTAACATACAATCGTACGAAAATGCATACATATACTGTATCACGCTTTTACTGTGGCACATGGATCCAGCTAACGCTTCAGTTTTGCTATGATTTCACGTTGGCTGACCTCCCGAGTAGGCGCCATCTCGTATCCACAACCTAAACTAAATTTGTCACGTGACTTGCACTGTATTATCGCCAATATGGCGGAAATCGTATTTGGGAATACAGTCACGAAAGTACGTTGTTTATCCTTATATGTGCAGATTTTGGGCTCGGTGAGGTCTCGTTGGAAGGAGAAAGTTTCGGTGCAGCGTGCTGTGGTCATCCTTTAAGTCACAAAACTCTTTTAGTGACCTAAAAGTACTTGGATTCTTGCGGGTTTATTTTGTCGACTTTATCTCGACATTGAACACTCATATTATTAGATATCAACATAATCTCGTCGAACCATGACCTGAGCGCGCTGCAGTGAACGTTCCTCTTTCGAATGAGACCTCACCCAGCCCAAAATCTGTTCATATAAGGACAAACAACGTAATTTCCCAAACCCATGTTTCGGGCCAGATTGTGTAGGTATACAGCGCGCTGAATTACCCGTGTCTACCCCCTTAAAGGGTTAACTCTGGATCTGGTGTACTAAGTGTACATTGAATTGGGGCGTCTTAAGTTTTGGATAGTAGGTGTGAACGAACATATACATATATAAATGTTCGTTATACAGAGGTTACTTTACCGAAATTACATAAAAAATTGTTACAAAAACAGATATAAAAGTAATTCCTTTTAATTATTCTACCGGAGCCAAGCACGCGTATTTTGCTAGACATAAATAAATAATCTTAAACCCAGTATTTGAACTTTGTAACGAGTTACGACGGTGGGACGACGATCTTACCCCCACCATGCACCCCAGCGCGGCAACGCGTACCGCGCTCTGGCAACGGTCTTGCCCCTAACCTCTCGTCCGCAATTACCGTAAACTAGCGCGAGAGGGTCACGCACCGAGTGACTCTCTCGCTGCCGAAAATGCGCGGACGAGAACATATCGGCCGGGGGCATAGGCCTATTTGGCAGAGATCGCTTAGAGCGACCGCACAGCAAGAACACCTCTCCTAGAGACCCTCTGTACGATTCCATGTTCTTGTGCCGCCATTAGTTTTTGTGCAATATCAAGCGCTCGTGTAAGCACCAGTTCTCGTGTGACGATAGACTGAGTCACTGCGTCTTTTTGAATACATCCCCCCCCCCCCCCCCCCACTGTTCCCAGAAGTACAGCGTGAGCCATCCTCTGGACGCAGGCCGTTACCCATTATCGATCTTCCGAACAGATTCATCTCCGTTCTCGAGAGCGTCTCCACAGTCTCCGATTCACCCACTGGTTGAGCCCATTGGGTGACCAGATCAAAGACTCCCCGACCAGTGTCTAGTGGCAGGGTTGGCCCGCCAAGACACCGAACGGTCAAACAGTCTATCCCCCCCGAACAGTGCGCCGCGATACACACCGGGACCCGCGATAGTTTAAGGGGTAACACCACTCTAGAGGCAGAAAAAAGACATAAATTTGACAATTTATTTTGGAAGTATGACAAACGGAATAGAATTTCTTTTCAGGGGGTTTATTTAATACATATTGAAGTACGAAAAACAATTGTTTAATTGTCATTTTTATACAAAATGGTGGCGATACAGCCCGTCGTCGAAAACAGTTTTTTTTTAAACAACGCTACAGGAGGACGGATTTCTCGGCATCTATGGGTCCTGGAACAAAATACCAAAAAAATTTGTAATCTATATACAATTGGCTTTGGAATTACGTAGGAGTTTTTTTTTATCAATTTTTGTGGACGTGGTGCACTTTTTAAGGAATGAATCGACTTTCTGCCCTAAAAATGAGCATTAAATTTTTTATAAAAAAAAAAGTTTACATTCGATCAAAAAACGGCTACGTACTTCCAAAGTGGATATTGTTGTGCAGCTACTGTAAAAATTTCAAATCGATCCATGCAATAGTCTCTGAGAAATCCGTCCCAGTTTGAAAAAAGCGGTTTCGAGAAAAACGCGTTTGAAGTTTTATGAACACTTTACTCCTTGAAATTTTTGTTTACCTCTAATCTGCGATGCCTGCACCATACATTTGGCCATCCATGTCGAGGTTTATCTCCTCCTCTTCCTTCCTTGATGCTCTTAAGGATATTCGGGCCTTTTTTGCAACATTGTTGAGCGATCTCTCGGAAAAGTCGATGCGGCGCTCGTCAGTTTCCACGCAGAAATTAAAACAATTAGGTCCAATTGTCATACCCAAATTCTGCATAACCCTCATAACAGTTGACAAGCCGTCATTGTAAATGCCTACACTAATATACACTGCCGTGTTGAGAACTTGTTTACCGCTGGAAGTCGATTTCGGCGCCATTGACCAGACTGTGGCGTTAAAGCTCTCGTTGCTGTTTTGCGTAAAGCCGCCGATACAACGAGAAAGCAGTTCGTCGCGGCTTAAATCGTGATAAATGGGAGAAATCGCTTCGTAAACTTCTTGTGATAGAGGTGGTTTATGTATGTGGTCTGATCCAGTAGCCTGTGCCTTTTGCCATGAGCACCATGAATTTTCTCCGCGCGGGCATTTGTCGTGTTTTGGATCATCGTCAGTCGACAATTTGTGGTCTAGCGTCGCGTAGATTTCATTACGCATTTTGTTTATACAATGATGGTTTCGACGTATTGCTAAACCATAATAAATTGACAACTCGTCAATTAGTTTACCTGTTAGCTTGCCTTTTCCTCCAAGGCCTTTTGTCTTTTTTTTTAAATTGCGAAGGCGAGTACCCATTCGCTTTTGCACGTGATCTATGCATTCTTTCTTTTTAATTGTAAAATTTCCATAGGGCTGTGAATCTAAGATGGCTTTAAACGTTTTTGAATCTCCTTCTCCCACGTAATTTTCATACTTCAATTCGTGCAAAGATTCTGAGCGCTGGAACATTTCGATAACGGCGTCGACTTCCATCTTTCCCGCGGATCCCTGGTGGTTCGCTTGGCATTCATCTTCGTGAGTTTCGGCCCATTCCTTGTATTCGTTGGTATCCGATCTTTTCTTCCAATGTTCGCAACTCTTACAATATTTGGATTTTACTGAAACATCGACCACTTTGCCAGTAAACCATCCAATAAGTGATACGAATCCGAAAAGTGACGAAAAGCCGCGTTTCCTCCACGAACCATCACCAGATACTGTAATGCCACTTGTGTTCGTCACTTTTTCGTCATTTTTTTCCTTCTCTTCTCGAGCTGCACTTTTCATACTAAGCTGACAAACCGTCTCTGCTGCAACAGCTATCTTTTGAACAACCTTGTCATAACATGATTGGAAAATTGGCCGCGGGAGATCCATGAACGCGCAAAATTTCATGATTCCATTCAATCCTACGCCCAGCAGCCGCATAGCAAGAATAATTCTCCGATTAATTTCGTATCCTTTTTCAATAAATGGAAAACTAGGAATATAAATCTTGTCGCATTTTTTACATGAAATTACAATTTTGCATCCCAATCCGCGGTTTCCAGATTCGGCGAATGTCACATCCGAATTGCATTTTCTGCACACCAGAGCTTGCGATATAGCAGAGAACACAGTTAAAAAGTTCAAAATTCGGTAACCAAAACCTTCGTGTACTTCAAAATCGTCATGATCAATTGCTGATAATTTTTTAGTCGATGTGCCAACATTCTCGACGCTAGGGTTCTCCATTTCGTGCCGGTTCAACGGCCGCCGCTTTGAAATTTTTGGTCTCTTCAAATTGCTGCATTTCCCCTTTGTGGCCTTTTTTTTCACTGTACACTGGTGTTTCCTCACTCATATTATTTTTTTTTGTTATTCACTTTGAAGGAATAGGAGATTGGCTCAGCTTCCTTATTGAAACACACAATAGTTCACAAGTAAGTCTTTATTTCAATGTCTTATGACAGAGCACGCCTTGTCAAGATGTGCGCGAAGATGTACGCGCACGACTCAAAACACCTACTAATTAGTTGGCCTGATACCTGTGCCAACCCATCGGTACTTTTCCGGTTCAAAATCGCGCCACCTATTTCGCGTGTCTTCGACGCGCTTTATCGTAACGGGGGTGACATTTAGCGGGACAAAAACTCCTGGCAATGCAGCGGGGTTTCCCCCAGGCCGCGAGGCGCGTGATGTAGCCGGTCGCAGGCCCCCCGGGTAAGACCAGCAATAACTATTGAGGCCATAAACAAAGGTCTCGAAGGAAAACATGCTTTGTTCAAAATTCAATCACTTCAACACAATGAAATATATAATATACATGTATATAAAACAGAGAAATGAACGGAAAAAGCAAAACGAAGCGTGTGCACGGCGTGACTTGTCAGGTATACTGACTCACACATACACGTTTATTATAGTATTAGAGTACACTGGTGACCTTTCAAGGAATCCTAAGAACCGTTTGCATTATTGTTAATAGGTTAACTTATTATTTCGAAAGGTAAAAGCAGTACAAAAGCGAGGAATCACAGCACGCCGCGTGACTGCTCAGCGCGCGCTATGAGGCGCTGCGGCAAAATCGGTAATTGAACCTTTTAACATTTGTTTTCCACTATAAATCAAATGGCATATTGTTCTTATGACCCTAAAGTATCGTTTAAGCAAAAAAAAAATCGATTTTTTTAAAATCCTAGAGTGGTGTTACCCCTTAAGCCGCCTACACACTGTGTGCCAGCATAGACCTGGCCGGAATGCATTGTACGAATAAAGTGTCGTACTCTACTTTACCTCAGCGTATATTCATTCGATCGGCAGCTCTGAACCACCGTCCTGAGCAGGCAATACGGTACCTCCACCGTCCAACCGGTAACCCCGCGTTAAACGGTTACAACTTTTTAAACTTTTTTTTACATTTCTTAGTTTTTCAGTTTTATAATATTTTTCCATGTTTTTCTTAATATTTTGTTTACTTGAAGTTTAACGATTAAAATAATATTTATATTGACTCATGGACTTTATGGGTTGATTAGGGTAAAATTTTAAAATTGGTTTTTAGGCATTTGTGTTGCTAGGCTTAAACCATGTATAGATATCGAATCGGAGCGAAGAGCTGTTGAGGGATCCGTGAAAACAAATTATACCCTTTTATCCACCTTAGGGGTTGATTAGGGCAATATCCTGAAATTTGTTGATAGGCATTAGTAAACTTTGTAACTAAAAACGAAGTTGATATACAGGGTGTCCCACCTAAGACTGGACAGCCGGTTTTCTCCTAAAGTATTGTCGATAAAAATATAAAAAAATAGGGAATTGCATGGTTCGAGGGGGCCAATTTATTAGCGCGCACGAATTTTGTTTTCGATTATTATTTGAAAAGATGCGATGGTCAAGTTCGATTTTTCAAATGGAACTATTTTTTTTGAAGACCTGAGTTGATAGTGCGTTCCAAGACAATTTCAATAAGCTTTAATGTATACACATTATTTCCACTGGTTTTTAAGATATTGCGCTTGCAAATTTACTGATATTCACTGGAAGAAAACACTTTGGAATAGCAAGGACCGGGGACGGTCTAACTGGCGCCACGGGTGGCACTGCCTGCTGAAATAGATACCTACCTGCCAAAGGTCTACGCCAAATGGCAGGCCCAAAAGCTGGACAATTCTTTTCCGTCAGAAATGCTACTTAGGTAGGTCTATCTGCGGTGTCGGGAAGCGCATCGTTACTTTTATTTCTTAGTTGCGTCTACGGTCGGATGGCCGGTTCTTTTGGGAGGGATGCAAGTTCGATTGGTTAGGTTAGGAGGAGTGAAAATTGCTAGACTAAATTTCAACCATAGAGAGCAGATTATATCAGAACCAATCGGATTTGCATCCCTCACAAACGGCTGCTCTCTTGAAGAGGCCCTCTTCACAGCAATGCCCACCTTCTCTCGCACGGAATACGTTAACGCTTGGTTTTGTTCTGATATTGAAGCTCGTGTTTATACTCGAGAGGACCACGCGTCGACAGCGGGCTACCCCTTTTCTTCCTGTGTCTCTCCACGAGCCGTATTGACGGTGGATTGTAGGAGCGTAGATATCTGGATGCCAGTTATTGAATTCAGGAGACGATAGAAACATTTTATTACAAAACACACATGTACTATAATTAAAGTAAATCGTATTCCTCTCGGGCAGGAGTCGCCCGACGCTCGTCAAGGAGATGCGGCCTGGTGCCCCGTGGCGAGGGCTGCTCCTCGCAGTGCCTCACCCGATTTTTATGGCTTTTTTCGGAAAAAGGTACGAATCCTGGGCCGAACGTAACGAATTGAGGTCGAGCTCCCGCAGACGAGGGTGAAATATCCATTACAGCGTATTAAGAAATTATTTTCTTCATCGTGTGTAGAATTTTATGGCTTTCGACCCTCGAAGGGTTTGGAATATCATTAATAAGTGAGAAATGTTCAGAATTTCAAATGTTTGCTTCTTTTCATCATCGTATCGAAGGGGAAAGTGATGCCAATAGATTTCTGGCGTTCTGTCGATTAAAATCATAGCAAATATCATGAAAATCGGACTATTTTTAACCAAGTCAAGTCAGCTTGAAATTATATAAATCGATATTCCATGGAATTTCCTTCATTATGGTCCGAATTACGTCGTTCTTGGTGTCAGCATCATCGGCGAAACATAAGGAATCGATAGATGTCGTTTTTGCAAAGATCTGATGAAAAATGCGCAAGTCGAAGGTTTCTCACTTCTTATTAGGCACTCGAACCCCTTCGCGGGTCGAAAGCCATAAAATTCGGTCAGGCACTGCGAGGGGTTGTCCTCGCCACAGGGTACCAGGCCGCATCTCCTTAACGGGTGTTGCTCCAGAATTACCCTGTATCTGTTTAGGAAATAAAATAATTCTTTATTCTTTATCGTAAGGATATAGAAGTGTCGCCGATGGATTCCTTGGCGTTTTCTGCTGAAAATCATACCAAACGTCGCGTAAATCGGACAACTTTTACATAGGGAATACAAATAGCTAGTGTGAAAGTGGTCCGATTTGCATGATATTTGGTATGATTTTCATCAGAAAAACATAAGGAATCTATTGACGTCACTTCCCGTTCGACAAGATGAAGAAATTAATTTCTTAATACACTGTAATGGATATTTCACCTTCGACTGCGGGGACTCGATCCCAATTCGTTACGTTCGGCCCAGCATTCGTACCTTTTTCTGAAAAAAGCGGGTGAGGCACTGCGAAGGGCAGCCCTCGCCACGGGGCACCAGGCCGCATCTCCTTGACGAGCGTCGGGCGACTCCTGCCCGAGAGGAATACGATTTACTTTAATTATAGTACATGTGTGTTTTGTAATAACGTGTTTCTATCGTCTCCTGAATTCAACAACGGGCATCCAGACATCTACGCTCCTACAATCCACCGGCAATACTCCTCGTGGAGAGACACAGGAAGAAAAGGGGGAGCCCGCTGTCGACACGTGTTCCTCTCGAGTATAAACACGAGCTTCGATATCAAAACAAAAGCATGCGTTGACGTATTCCGTACTAGAGAAGGTGGGCAAAGGGGAGGAGGTATTGCTGTGAAGACGGCCTCTTCAAGAGAGCAGCCGTTTGTGAGGTATGCAAATCCGATTGGTTCTGATATAATCTGCTCTCTATGGTTGAAATTTAGTCTAGCAAGTTTCACTCTTCCTAACCTAACCAATCCAACTTGCATCCCTCCCAAAAGAACCGGCCATCCGAGCGTAGAAGCAAGTGCGAAATAAAAGTAACGGTGCGCTCCTCGATACCGCAGATGTACCTACCTCAGTAAAATTTCTGACGGAAAATAATTGTCCAGCCTTTGGGCCTGGCCATTCCTGGCGTAGACCTTTGGCAGGTAGGTATCTATTTCAACAGGCAGTGCCACCCGTGGCGCCAGTAAGACCGTCCCCGGTCCTTGCTATTCCAGAGGGTTTTGTTCCAGTGAAAATCAGTAAATTTGCAAGCACAATACCTTAAAAACCAGTGGAAATAAAGTGTATACATTAAAGTTTATTGAATTTGTCTTGGAACGCACTATCAACTCAGGTCTGCAAAAAAAAATAGTTCCATTTGAAAAACGGAACTTGACCGTCGTATCTTTTAAAATAGTAAATAAGAACAAAATTCGTTCGCGCTAATAAATTGGCCCCCTCGAACCATGCAATTCCCTATTTTTTTATATTTTTATCGACAATACTTTAGTAGAGAACCGGCTGTCAAGTCTTAGGTGGGACACCCTGTATAATCAAAAACATATTTCACCCCCTTAGGAATGAGTGAAAACATATTTCACCTCCTTAGGGGTTGGTTAGAGGAAAATCCTGACATTGTGTTTCAGGCATTTGTGTGGGCAACCGTTGTAAGTGAAATCCTACGTGATATCTAAACGGACCTAAGAGATATTAAGGAGTCCGAGAAAATACATTTTACCCCTTTTCACCCCCTTGGGGATGAAATTTCCAAGAATACTTACTTAGTGGGTACCTACGTCATAAAAACATTGTACCTTCCAAATTGCACATATCGTTATCCAATATTACTAAAATCTATTATGTTAACAAATTGTTTAATAACAATCAATTGTTTATAGTAATCTTACAACAAAATATGATCAATTTGATTGTATGAAATGGATTTCACTGTCACTTTGTTAAAAAATTGTTTAAACAAATTATTAATAAACAATTCTACTATCATTTTGTATGTCATTAATCTTTATTTTCATTTCCGATAGATATTCAATGGTTAGATTAATTATGTATTTGCAGTATTTGCCGCGGAAATGATAAAATTAGTAAATAATGTTGGTTTTTCTATTGTTATGTACCAATTTTTTTACAAATATTCTTTAGTATAGTATTCTATACAGTATAATGTAACTTTCTAGACTCATAAAATATAAAGTTATAGCATTAGGACTTCAAGAAACTACGTATTTCGTTCGTATGATCCCTATTTTACTTGTTTTGGCCGAGTTTGGGCCGCCGTAATAGGTGCGCCATCTTCTTTTTAAACAATTTTGCAACGGATTCGTAATCAGCGATACCTAATACCCCAGTACAGGGTTATCCACCGAAGACTGGCGGCGCTCGCGTGAGTACAAATGAGAATGGCAACAGCGTCATACGCATACGTACTACTACAATCATATGTTAGTACATCCGCCATCTATGGGCTGTTGCTAAAAGTATAAGTTCGTGTAAATGCCAGTAGAGAGCACAAGGCGCTTTCGGCTGTCTTCCCAGATAACTTTACATTTGACGTAACCGACGGGGAAAAAACAACAGCCGTTTTACAACTGTTTCGTCGTGGTAAACCTCACTGACGGTGCGCGTGGATTTTATCGTAGCGCACCATTAGTGTTGTAACTTGAATCGTAGGTTTTCTCTCAGGAACTGATTGAGAATGTTAGAATGCTTGTTGAACGCTGCTCCGAACTGTTACGTTCGGAACGTAAGATTTTTCTTTTCGGTCAGGGTATGCATCAACAACGCCTAGCGTTATGGGAAATCCCTTGTTGATCATACTCCTGCCTATTAATTAATAATATTCCTGATAGAATAAAAACCCCTTTCTTGGAGCGTCGTCGTCTCGACGTATTGCCGTCCCGCGATACAGATAAGGCGGTGCTGACGCAGCGGCGTTCTCACCAGAGAGTCGCGTTCCGAAAGACCCAGTGGTTCTCCTGTTGTGCCGAATCCGTTCTATGTAAGCGGCAGAGGTGCGTTTCAACAATGCCTTGCAGCATTGTGGGAGAACCCTCGTTGAGAACACCTCTGACCGTCGCGTTAAACATTGTAACATAATCAGTAACGGCTATAGCGGGAATGCGCAGACTGGATCACTTCTTAGAAGACTGACGGAATTGTATACTCTACATCCGGTGCAGGGAACCGCGCCTTCCCACGGTTTTGTCGCACGTGCAAATTATTAATTAATTAAAAATTATTGTTAAAATCAAATGCGCAATACAATTTCTGATAGTCCAACGACTGTGGAATTCACCTAATCAGAAATTGTGTATGTGAAATTATGAACATTGAGGGAGAGCCCTCAGCTGTGCGAAATTGTATGTTTTTCAGGATGTGGGATGTCATGTTTTCCTGTGCGTACGAATGTTACGTAAAAATTGATCAAATGTTTGAGACGGGAATCTGATGGATGGACGTGGGAACGCACACACACCGCCTCGTTAAGTAGACGGACCCACGGTAGCGCGGTCGAGCGATAAAATGCAGCGTAAGCATTTTCGGTACGGACCCACTCTGGTCGGTGCCGAGAGCATGAAGCTGCGACACTCTGTGATGGTAAATCGCGAGGTGCGTGTCATCGGGGTCCGCAAGTGTTTTAGAGCTAGAGTTCTCCGGTCTACTGTATAACCGCGTGAAAGACTCAACTTTGCGAAACAAATTCTTCTAACAATTTCAAAACTAATTATGCTAAACAATTATTCTATTAACTTACAAAATAATTTATTCTGTTAACGATTTACTCTAAATTTTCATTGGATTTGCTCAGTTAAATTTATTATCATTTCGGTCTCACTTAATAGTTCAACTCGTTTGTATTGCATCCTATAATCAAGTGTGTGTGCGTGTTCGCGGCTCAACCCTCTTTCTGATTCAGGTTCACCAGCGACTCAGAATTATCCAAGCGTCAAAAAGGAAATTTAAAGCATATTTGCATTTATCTTATTGTGACTGTCTGGTGAGTTGCACCCCTTATCTCTTTCTGTACACCTCATTACATTGTTATAATTAATCTGTATTTAACGACAATTTCTGACAATCAATCGATTGTAGGATTCCCCTAGTCAGCAATTATCTCCGATTAGACGAATGTTTCATTGAGCTTTTCTATATTTTATTATTCAGTTCTGTTGTATGCTTTTGCATCCGTCCAATATTTCGGCATTAAAGCTTTATTATTCATTAAATTATATTCATTAATTACCTGTCTGATTCCATTGAAAAGACCCGTATGGGACTAGAGCACCAACGATCCCACAATCTACCCCTTATCCCTCTGATAAGGTACTTAGATATTTTAAAATTTATATAATTGACTGTTACGAGTGCGGCGAGCTTCCTAGCTTTTCTTACAAAATATATCCGATACTGCAATTTCTGATAGTCTAACGACTGTGGGATACCCCTAATTAGAATTGCATGTATAAACTGTGCCGCTCGAACACTAAAGGCCGCGGCACGTAACAGAACCAATAGCGGCGGCTTTCGCTCGCGACGCACGGTGGAACGAAAGTTTGGTACGCGAAAGATTAGCGAAAGCCGCCGCTATTGGTTCGGAGCAGCGTCGCGTTTTCGGTAGATCAGAGGAGTCCGCGAGCCAATGCTATCAAGCGGGCTTAGGGCGCAGGAACGCAAATTCGTATATAAAGACCGACTTTGAACATTGGAATTCAGAAACCCCTCAGCAAGAGAGCAGAGCATATTTACTTACATAGTATCAAACAGCCATGCGCCCCGTTCAAGAACGCATACTTTTCGTGGAGAATTATTTTTCTTCCTCTGGATCATTTCCTACGTGCCAAGCCGCATTCAGGGAGAAGTTTCCCAATTCTCACGTACCCGGTAGGAGTACCATTTCTTTCCTGGTGCGAAAGTTTAAGGAGACCGGTAGCATACTTAAGAGAAAACGTCGCCAAACTTCCACGGCGTTAACAGAAAGGAAACTAGCAGAAGTCGCCAGAGTTTTAGAGCAATCGCCGCAGACTTCACTGACAAAACTGCGGCAACGGCTTATCATATGGAACTGCGCATCATGCCACGAGAAAGCTGAAAATGCGCCCATATCGCTTCCAAGTGGTGCACCAGCTCAAGGAGCCTGATCATGTTGCACGAGTACAATACTGTCGCTGGTTCCGAAGATTTGTAGAAGAAAAGGGGACCCGAGTATTCGACAAATTCTTTTTCAGCGACGAAGCGTGGTTTCATTTAGATGGCCATGTAAATGCCCGGAATAGTCGAACATGGTCCACGTTTAATCCACGACTAATTCGGGAGAGACCATTGCATTCGATGAAACTTGGAGTGTGGTGCGCTATATCGCGCAAGCGTGTAATTGGACCACTGTTCTATGATCAGAACGTCACGCGGCCGTCTATCAGGACCTTCTACTTGCGTTCGTTTCTTTGTTGGAACCCGACAAAAGACATTGTTGGTTTCAACAAGATGGTGCAGCGGCTCATACTGCGCATACGACAACAGCGATGCTCGAAGAATTCTTTGATGATAGATTCATCTCCCGTGGCTTGTGGTCACCACGTTCTCCCGATTGAACGCCCCCGGATTTTTTCTGTGGGGAATGTTAAAAAATAAAGTGTACGCAAACAACCCTCGTATACTAGAAGATTTGAAGAGGAACATCGAGAACGGCATCGCAGAAATCACCGTCAATACATTGCACACTGTATTCGAAAATATGCAGAAGCGAGTAGATGCCTGTTTGGAGCAACAGGGCGGGCATTTCCAACATCTGCTCTAAATTTTAAACAATCGGCCCTTATCGGGGCCACCAAACGTTAACGAGGAGAATTCTGATCTCAACTGTCTCACCCTATAAATAAATTCCTCAAGCCACGAGAATTAAGCGTGGTCTTCCTCTTCGTACCGAAATAAAACTATTCCTTTTTACAAGAATATTTACAGGTAATGATCGATCATTGCATCGAAGATCAAGAAACGAAATTTAAACTTCGACCATATATCATCAGTCGACGATTATCGCCTGGAAATTCAGAGCAATGTACGACAATAACTAAAGTTATATACTATTTATTTTAACAGATATCCGTTTCAATACCACGTGTTTTGCAGGAGTACAGTTGGAACGTACCAAACAACGAGACGTGCAGCTTTTATATTAATACCAATCAATTACGGTTTCGTCGTTCAACAAGCATTCTAACATTCTCAATCAGTTCCTGAGAGAAAACCTACGATTCAAGTTACAATACTAATGGTGGTATAGAATAGACCTATCAACCAATGTATTTTTGTGTCACCGGTTTGGGGGGTCCTAGGACCCCCTTACCATTTTAGTGTCGCATGCAACGTTACCGGTGAAGTCTTGAAACAGATTGTAATGCTATGCGTGATAGGAATTAAAACTAAATCTTATCGGAAACAATTAAAATCTAAAACGGCCTGAATGTTACGACTAATTTCAAGAAACATGTTGTATAATTCCGTTTACTAATAAATTTTGATAGAAGCATAATTTGCACGTATTTCTATAAATTTCGATCAGAAATATTATATAAATACAATGCGTAATAAGCATTTGTACAGTCTCTTAGTTGGGTTATATTTTCTGTCACTTCGAGGAGCGAATTTTCTGTCCTGGAAATGACAGAAAATATAACCTATATGCTATACCCGATTTCCTAAAGATACTGTTGCGGCGTAATAATAATGTTTAGGAAGGATGATAAAATGTTCACAAATGTAGCGTAAAAGAACGAAATAGCCAGTAAACATTTGTCATATAGCATATACATAGGTTATACAGTATTGTCTCCCTATGGACTCGGTTTGGTGCACACGATGGGGGCTTGTCGCTATCCCCATCACTTCTGTCTCACTCTTGTCCGGCGAAGGCGAGAGCGAGATGGAACGAGAGCGAGGACATCTCGCTCCCCCCTTCGACCAGAAAGAAGCGAGAAACGCACACTTGGAATAAAGGTCCAGTTGTACATATCCGTTCCGGGTCCGTTCCGTTTCGGCGTGCCAGTGGTAAGAAGAAGAGACCCTCTACGCCTCTCTTCTTCTGACCACTGGCACGCCGGAACGGAACAGGCTGGATGCGCGTGATTATTATATGGTTGACGCCTCAAAGTGACAGAAAATACAGGATTGTCTCCATGAGGGCTCATCGTCGGTCCCGACCAGCGAGCCCTCAGGCAGACAATCCTGTATTTTCTGTCACTTTGAGGCGTCAACAATATAATAATCACGCGCATCCAGCCTGTGCATTTTCCCTAGCCTGGGCGGCAGAGTTGGGCAAAATGTAATCTAATTACATATTGCAAATTACGATTAAACTGTAATTGTATAATTGATTACACATTATTTTCTGTAATTGTTAATTTGGGAAGCTTGACCATTTGGTTTTGTCAACTATCTAAATGAACGATTACAGAAGATAATGTGTAATCAATTACACAATTACAGTTTAATCGTAATTTGCAATTTGTAATTAGATTACATTTTGCCCAACTCTGCAGGAGACTGCCTTCGTCGGCCGCCGATCGTCTCGTTCTTTTGTCGATGTCGACGGGCTCGACGTTCGGTTTCGGCCACGTCCAACAATGCCTTCGCCGAAGGTCACTCGGCGCGAGGCCCATACATTAGGGATACATACATTGTATCTCGTACGGCCGTCGCGTCGCACGGCTTATAATAGAATATTAAGATTTGCGTTTAAGCTATTATTTATAGAGATTTCATTAATATCAACATAATTTTTTTAAATAGAACTATTGTATATTTTTGTTATGTATTTCAAATCGTTAATCGTGACGATCGTTAATTAACGATGTGTATGGAGCGCATGTTTGAACAATAATTTATCCGGATATTTTTATGAACATTGGTGGCAAATTTCAAGTAAACTACGTTCCATTTTTATTTGTAACTTTATTTGAACGGTTATTCGAAGCTCGAATAATTTCGGCGAGGGCCTTTATCCGAAGGTGCGGCTCGGGGGTCATAAGCGCTAGACTAATAGCATAAGGACAAAGTCAGCAATAGGCCATTCAGTAATGAGTATGGCAATTTCTATCATATAAGTATCACTAATGGATTACTAGTGCTTTTCTGATGAAAATGGCACCAAACATGATATAATTCGGATTATTTTTAATGGCTGTAATGGAAAGTACTTTGAGTAATGTAATTGAGGAAATTAATGGAGAGTACTTGAATTCTACGTGAACTGACACGGAACTGATATGTGTGCCCAGTAAGCGTAACGTAAGCGATACCTATGCTCGTGTACTTACATCGTAGATGGTTTTTATAATTTTTAAATCCATTCAGTATTTAATAAGGACAGAGTCAATCAATTTGTAATGAAACGTAGGGATTTAGGGGCCTCGGGTCCCAAAACCTACAATATAAATTTTACAAAAACATTTCAATTGATTCTTTTCAATGATTTTTACGTGTCGTAGGATTGGCACCGTCTATTTAGACGTACGCGGAGAGCAGAGATTTGCGAGAATGGCAGTAACAGCGTCAATTTTTAATATTTTTCAGCGTGCGACACGTGAAAATATTAGTTAAATGTTCCACTACACGTAATATACTAAAATCAATTTCATCTTGCAATATATAGCTTGTATAAGTTCTCAAGAAGCGCCATATAGGCTCCTGATCTCCGAAATAGGTTTTCAGAGAGAAATCCGCGTGGGTCGTTGACAAACCGAGCCAAAGCGTAGCTTATTGTTAGCGGAAGCCCGCCCTCTATGTTAAACTCTCGCTCTAAACAAGTCACACGTATACAAGCACGCACACATGTTTCAGTATTTCAACACATTTCAGAGTAGTTCTTGCGTTAAACGCTGTTCATGAACAGAGGTCGCTAAATTCAGTCCTCAAATTATGGGTCGGTAACACAGTTTAGGTGGTGACACGAAGTCCCATAAGGTGATAGGTCTATTCTATACCTCGTCTGTGGTGGTAAAACGGCTGTTGTTTTCTTCCCCGTCGGTTACGTCAAATGTAAAGTTATCTGGGAAGACAGCCGAAAGCGCCTTGTGCTCTCTACTGGCATCTACACGAACCTATACTTTTAGCAACAGCCCATAGATGGCGGATGTACTAACATATGATTGTAGTAGTACGTATGCGTGTGACGCTGTTGCCATTCTCATTTGTACTCGCGCGAGCGCCGCCAGTCTTCGGTGGATAACCCTGCCATGTCTAATTTATTTTCCTTTCGATTTGGCGTGGGAATCGATTTGTGACGCCGACTGTGTCATTTTCTCCCACTGTGCGGCGGGCGTATGACGCGATGCGGACACTATTCTGTGCGGCCGATGCCGCGAATAAAAAAACCGAAGAGCGAGGGAGAGGGAACGAAACAGTTGACACGCAGTTGCTGTCGACTCTTTCGTTCTCTCACTCTCGACCGAAAGATTCCAAGAAATGGTGGGGATAGTCACCGGGCGTACTGCACATGGAAAAAACGGGACAATAACGACGAATTACTGTACACAACTCTCTAACACTGTACTAAGACGCTTAATAAGTTTTAATAAATTCCAACGCCATTTATTAACAATAATGTACACCAGGGATGCTTAACTGGTGGCCATAGAGCTACCGGGACATCTCCACGTTGCTGCCACACTGAACGGCACCCTGAATACATACTAGACTTTGACGATCACAGTCGAATTTCTCCTTCTGTTCTCCTCTTCTCGACTGCGATCGGCAGGGTCTGGTAATTATGGAGGGGGCCGCAGCTTGGCAGAAACGCGGAGGTGCCTCCGGTGGATTGCGGGTCATCAGATAAGCATTTCCGATGTATACAAAAGGATTTTATATGCTGTCACTTAGAATTCAAATTCGATTTTAAACAGTTTTTGCATGATAGATAACCGAGTCGGTAAGGACTGACTATCCTCAGCTGGTCTTCACGGCCACAGAAGGGTGTAATTTCAAACTCGAAATGAACATCAACCCAGTTCGCCCGCTCGGACTTTAATCAAACATTGAGCAGAAGTAGAATGTTCGAAATGATCAAAGAATTTTCACAGTGGAAAAAAAGTATTAATTAAGCCCAACAGCAGACACAACTCATGTAGTTACAGCACTGTACAAAATGACAACTGAAAAGAAACAAGTAGGTACTCTATGCCGAAACGAGATCCAATGGCGGCGAGGTGGTGACCGCGCTGGGAGGGGGGAGTTCGTTGTAGGGGGGGATGTTGCAGATGGCACAGCGTGGTTTTCGCGAGGTGGAGGGGGCAATTTCAGATGGTGCTGCAAGCACAGGAGTTGTTGATGGGGGTCATATCAGATAACGCTGCACGTAATTTGTATCATTTGATGTAACACGGTATAAACGGATAGTCAATTGAATTTGGAGAGAAGCCACGAATGGTCAGTTCGTTTTCCTTATCCGTACGCGTGATAGCAAGTCTTAGGTTACTGTGGCACGCGCCCAGCCCGGCAGGTAACGCGAGGTGTGACTCCGTCCGAGATAACCGAGACGTAAACGAAAAAATCCCCGAGAGTGCCCTTGAACTGCTCCAGGACCGCCAGATCAGCAGATATACCTACGAGACGAATCCGAGAGCGAAAAACGGAGCGACACGACCGGGTGAGCAACCCCTAGCCTGCTTAATAGATGTAACATCGAAATCGGAGGCAACGTTGCCGGGAAACATTAGTGACAGAATTATCAGTGGACGGGGAACACTTACATTCGTAGCAATGGGTGCGCATGGCGCCGCCAGCGCTAAGCCAAGCCAAGTGACGCCACCAGGGTCTGCAACCTATTTCCCGGCGACGCTGGTTGGCCGTAATGTCAGTTCGTGGTTGTCAGCGAGTGAACGAATGCACAGTCGAACTTCCACCCAGCTGAGGAGAAATGGCTTCGATTCAAGCGTTACGAGTACAAGGAAAGACCGTCGTTCGTCGTATACGCGGACTTTGAGTGTTTGCTTGAGGAGATTTGGCCCCTTTACATGGACGTTCTTTCGTGGCACTTTTGCGCGCCACATGCCAGCGCGGCACGCATTTGGCGTGGCGTGCCGGAACGTCGGAAGGAGCGCGCTGCTTCTCGCAGGCCAGAAGATCGTACCCATCACTACTTAAAGACAGCGAGTTTGGGCTCCCATTTCTACGTTGACTCCACATGCTTTTTCCAGGAACAAGCGGAGTCTTGTATTATGTACTACCTGTTCCACGTATATTATCGATCTGCGAAACGATAGGCAAGACACGATCGCGATATACGTAGGTTCGCGAAAAGTATACGAATTCCTCGATATACCTGGCTTATAGAGGATATCATAAATGCTTTTACTGTAGGACATACTGAAACATCTGTTTTTACGAAACTACATTTGGTTTACCTGAAGGTGCTATAAATTATGGAAATGGTTTATTACTCAGTTATAACGACTGTATTGCGATCTGCATTCTCCTTGCAGACGAAAAGGATTTTCACTTCATCGGAAGTTCTTGCTAGCATCTTGTGTGCGGTTAGAAATTTGGCGCGCCGGAATTCCACGTTCTTGCGTGCGAGTAGAACCGTTGTCAGGCGTGTGGCGTCCAAAAGTGTGGCGCGCAAGAATTTTCGCCGCAAGCAAACCTCGACTCAAGAGGCAACGCTACCGATAAGCCGTGCCTCGATGGGTTTCAAGGACTTCGACCCTCGAGCCCAGGGGGGGCGTACAATGTTGTCCCTTAAGAAGTGACGAATTAAAAATTCTACATTTTTCATCGGATCGTGGCGAAAGTGGTGTGAATCGTTGCCATATGTGTTCCCGATGAAAATGGTCCAAAAACGACACAAATCGGATCGTAATTAAGGAATCTTCATAATAAACTGATTTCCAAAACTTCGTTAAAAATAGTTCGATTTACATGAAATTTGGTATAATTTTCATTTAAAAAACATAAGAAATGCATCGGTATTACTTCCATATCGATACAACAAAGAATAAAGAATACAGTTTTTCTGAAACAGGTATGTATCCTCGGCCCACCGCTGCGAATCGAGGTCGGCGACCCACAATCGAGGGTGAAATATTCATTACAGCGTGTTAAAATATTCATTATTCGTCATCGTATCGATATGAAAATAACACTAACGGATTCCTGGAGTTCTCCCAATTAAAATTATCACAAATATCATGGAAATCGGACTACTTTTACACAAGCAATACAAATTATAAAAGGTGTAGGAATTTCTTAAACGCACTCTCTTATCGTATCGATATGGAAGTGACATCAATGGATTCCTGGCTCATCCTGGAGTCCAACTAGAGTGTAACTTATCCAAAAGCATGATTAGATTGATGTAGACTCTGTAGTCATTGATCCACCAAAGGAATCTACATCTTCCACACTCACGGTTCCCAGAGAAATCTCACTGGTGGAAAAAAAGGAGAAATCCAGCTCAAGGAGCTCATCCCCAGTTGCGCTACCAACTCAGCTCATCTTAAAAATCAAAACTCAGGTGGGTCCTATCAAGGCATTAAAAACTCTTCGATCAAAGCTCCCCACTCACGCTCACTCAACCTCAATCGATGAGTTGAAGCTCATCTTAGAACACGTCGAGGAGGTTCATAAAAAATTCTGCGACGAGCACGAATATTTTGAATCAGCGTTGCCAGCGAGATGCATTGATCACGAGTATTTCGAGACTGAGGTGGCAGCTCAAGAGGCTGAACTGGTGTGGGACTTCAAAGTACATCTAAACCGTCTCCGAGAAGATGTGGAGACAATCAATCACTCCAGGCCCTCACACTCAAGCTCATCAACCTCTCAGGCTGACAAGCTGCCTGAGATCGCGCTCCCAACATTCTCAGGCATCTACACTGACTGGCCTGGATACAGTGAATTATTCACCTCGCTCATCATTCAAGACAATCAGCTCGTAGAGATAGATAAGCTCCATTATCTACGCTCAAGCCTCCGTGGAGAACCTTCAAGGCAAGTTAACGCTCACCCAATTACTGGCTCATCATTTCAGACATGTTGGGAGTACCTTGAGAAAAAATACAGCAACAAGAGGGTGGTCATCGAAGAACAGCTTGTCAAGCTGCTCAACCTCACTCCGGTCTCAACGCGCAGTGCCTCAACGCTCAACAGCCTTGTGGCATCCATTCACGAGGTGCACAAATCAATCACCGCCTTGGGAGCAGCCGAGGACATGTACAATTGTATCCTCGTTCACCAAGCCACCAACTGTCTAGATAAGACCACTCGAGAAGCTTGGGAAACGTCGGTGGACTCATCAAGCGACTATCCAAGGTACGAACAGTTTGCTGCATTCATCGAAGACAAGGCAACAGCCTTGGAAAGGTTGGAAGCCGCAGAACAGCTCAAGGCCTCCAAAAGCGCTCAACCCAGCTCAACGGCATCCAGTCGCTCGCTCCCACGTAAAGGCTCAGCTCAAAGTGCATCACAGCAAAAAGTCCCAGCTCAACGCTCACCGTACGCATACCCTTGCGATCATTGCAAGGAGGACCACTACATAGTGACCTGTGCGAAATTCAGATTTCTGTCAGTGCCTGACAGAAGGGCAGTGATCACGCGCAACAAGCTTTGCAGAAACTGTTGTGGGAGACATCGCACTGAAGACTGCAAGTCTGCTCAACGATGCAAAACTTGTGCGCAACCGCATCACACCATGTTGCTCTTGCCGAAGGCAACGGCCAGTGCAAATACAACTGCTTAAACCGCTTCCAAGGTGGAAGAAACATCAAGCGATCAAGCTCATTGAGAAGTAGGTGCAGTCGTCGCATCTCAACCGCTCACAACCGCTCACCAACTTCACACCAGCTCAACAGGTCTTCATGCTCAAGCTCACCCAGCAGCAGCTCACTGTTCACGCGCATCCATCACACTGTTGGCGACAGCCAACGCTCAGCTCATCTCAACAGTGAATTCATTTCCAGTGCGACTGCTCATTGATATAGGCTCAGAGCTAACCTTCATAAGGGAGGAGCTCATCACTCAACTCAAGCTGCAACGAATCCAATCCACTGTATCCATCTTTGGCATTGGGGGCAACAAAGCTACTCAAACTAGGGGAGTTGTGTCAATCACGCTCCGCTCAAACTACAGCCCTGCAACTGTATTCATTGAAGCTCACGTACTCAGGACATTGACGTCACATTTGCCTTCGATAGAGGCACGAAAGCAAGAGTGGCCACAGCTCAGCGGTCTTAAATTGGCCGATCCTGACTTCCTAACATCCAGGCCCTTCGACTGTCAATCTTTTGGTGGCTCGTTCTTGGACCAGTTGAAATCGATTCAACTCAACTCAACACCGTGCATCACTCTGCTGTAGTGCAGCACAATGATACTGCTCTTCAAGAACTATTGACCAAGTTCTGGATTCAAGAAGAACTCCCAGAGGACTCACCCACTCAACTCACGCATGAAGAAAGGGAGTGTGAGGATCACTTTCGAGCGACACACACTCGCGATTCTACAGGCAGATACATTGTGCGCATTCCACTCAAGTCATCACCAAGTTTGCTGGGCAATTCATATCAGACAGCTCACGCCTGCTTGAAGCGCACGATCAACAAGCTCAACAAGGACAGCAAGTATCAAGAACTCTATCATGGATTCATGAGAGAATATGAGGAGCTTCATCACATGGTAAGAGCACCATCCATCTCACCTAACACTCATTCGATTTTCTATCTTCCACACCACGGAGTGCTCAAGCCAGACAGCCAATCAACAAAGTTGAGGGTCGTCTTCAATGGATCAAGTCCAACTTTATCAGGGCATTCGATCAATGACCTCATGCACACCGGTGCAAACCTCCTGCTCAACATCACTGACGTGCTGTTGTGGATTCGTCAGCACAAGTACATCTTCGCCACGGACGTGACAAAGATGTACCGACAAGTCAAGGTGCATGAAGACGATCAAGATCTCCAAAGAGTGTTGTGGATTGATGAAGACTCAAAGGAAGTGCCCTACAAGCTCACCACGGTCACATATGGGACCAAGGCTGCTCCATTCCTCGCTGTCAGGACGTTGCTGCAATTGGCCGAAGATGAAGGCCACCGTTTCCCTCTGGCAGTTCCATCCATCACTCATGCCAGATACGTTGATGACATCTTTGGCGGAGTTGACACAGGTGAGACACTCATCACAATAGCTCAACAATTAACAGACCTGTGCAACGCGGGAGGTTTTCCACTTGCCAAATCCCATTCTACCTACCCTCCGTTGCTTGAATCAATCGCTGTAAACATGCGAGCTCAAGACTCAATTATCTCACTAGACGACTGCAATACCAAGATTCTCGGATTACAATGGAATGTTACTGATGATAACATTTCATTCTCAGCAAGATCAAACTCAAATTCAAGATTTACAAAACGCCTCGTTCTTTCAGAAGTAGCACAAATATTTGATCCACTAGGCTTTCTATCACCAGTCATAATTCGAGCAAAAACTCTTTTGCAAGAGTTGTGGCTGCACAAGCTCAATTGGGACGATTCACTGCCGTCCCAAGTCACATCCAATTGGCTCACCATCAGAGAAGATCTTTAAGGCCTGGCCAGGCTCTCAACCCCAACGTGGTTCAACACCTTCAGCAGTGGAACTACACGGATTCTCTGATGCTTCTCAACTTACCATGGCAGCGGTAATATACCTTACCGTTACATCACCGTCCACTGTTCACAAAGTGTCGACACTAGTGTGCTCCAAGACAAAGGTAGCACCACTCAAAAAGCTCACAATCCCAAGGCTCGAGCTTACTGCAGCATTGATGCTTGCAAAGCTCATGAAATAAGTTCAAGAGACTCTTCAGCTCAACATTGCTACAATTCATCTGTGGACGGATTCTCAAGTGACACTAACATGGATCAAATCTCACGCATCACGTTGGAAGGATTATGTCAGGAATCGTGTCTCCCAAATTCAAGAGCTCACCCAAGAAGCACATTGGAGGCATGTTCCTGGAAGCTCAGATCCTGCTGACTGCGCATCACGAGGCTTAACAACAGCTCAGCTTGAACATCACCATCTATGGTGGACGGGACCATCATGCATCACACAACCCAGTACATCATGGCCAGAGTTGGGCAAAAAATTATTTTAAATAAAAAATTGTATTCGAATAAAAGACAGAAAATTTATTCGAAAATCAGCAAATAAAAATTTCCAGAATTATTTATTATTTGAAGCGCCATAAATAAAATTTCGAATCGACGGGAATTCATCGGAAGCGCATAAATAAAATTTTGAAGCGATAGGAATTCATCCGTAGCTTCGGCCAATTTTCTCACTTTCATTTATATTTGTAGCGGAGAAGCATAAATAACTCTGGGCGTGGCTTGGAGGCCCTCGGGCCTCAAGCGCCTTACTCGAAGCCGCCGGGTCCTCGAGGCGAGCGACATTGTATCGTTGACCCGTCTAATCTGCAGCGCGGAGTTAGATACTCGGCGACGTGTCATCGATTATACAGAAACGGAATTTCTTTATTTTTCAGCGTATCAATATGAAAGTGACACCAATGCATTATCACCGATTGACCTGGAGTGGGCCAGGATCTTCTGGGTAAAGGCAACACAAGCAATCTACTTCTCCAGTGAGCTCAAGGTTCTCAGCTTAAATTCAACATTGCCATCATCCCACGTCTTCAACCGACTCACAGCCTTCATCGATGAACAAGGTGTCATTCGAGTTGGAGGCAGACTCAAACTCTCTCACCTCGGTTATGAAAGTAAGCATCCAGCAATTTTACCTCGTCACTCACGTCTGTCTGATCTGGTTATAGACCATGCCCATCGGCTAACGCTTCATGGAGGGACCCAGCTCACCCTCGCTCACATCAGATACAACTATTGGATCATCGGAGGGAGAGCACCAGTGAAATCTCACATCCTGCGGTGTGTTGTGTGCACTCGACAAAGGGGGATCCGTGCCCATCAATTGATGGGCCAACTACCTGTTTCGAGAGTTGCACCCTCACGCCCATTCACGCACACTGGGATCGACTACGCGGGTCCAATCACGCTCAAGACGTGGAGAGGACGAGGTGCAAAGACACAGAAAGGCTGGATTTGTGTCTTTGTATGCTTTACAACCTCAGCTGTTCATCTAGAGGTCGTCGCGGACTACTCGACAGACGGCACCATCGCCACTTACAGAAGATTCACCTCTAGAAGGGGCATTCCACACACGCTCTACTCCGATTGTGGAACTAACTTCATGGGAGCTGACACCATTCTCAAAAAAATGTTCATTCAGGGCTCACAAGATCATCACCAACTCAGTCAGCTGTTTGTCAACGACCACACTGGCAGGTGTTTCAACCCTCCAGCAGCACCACACATGGGAGGCAAATGGGAGTCAGTCGTGAAATCGCTCAAACATCACCTTCGGCAAACTATAAGTGAGACTGTGCTCACCTACGAGGAATTCAGCACACTTCTTACTCAAATGGAAGCCATGCTCAATTCACGACCACTCGAGCCTCTCAGTGATGACCCTGATGACATCTCTACACTCACCCCAGCTCATTTTCTCATTGGTCAACCACTCTCATCCTTACCGGAACCATCTGTCGAACATTCAACAATATCACCGTCGGCGAGATGGCGACTCATTCAACAACAGACTCAACGCTTCTGGACTCAATGGTCTTCCCATTATCTGCAGCGTCAGTTGTCCATCTCCAAGTGGCATCATCCATCAAACGAGATCAAGGTCGGATCTTTGATGCTCATCACAGATGAGCGATTTCCACCTAGCAAATGGCCACTTGCTCGTGTCATCACACTTCATCCAGGAAAGGACGGACTCACCCGAGTTGTTACTCTCAGGACTGCCACGACATCATTAGTAAGGCCAATTGCAAAATTGGCAGTTTTGAATGTTTCAGGTTGATCATCAACATCATCCTACAGCTGCTGATGGCGGGAGAATGTTTGAGAATCAATTAGTTCACCCTAGCGCCGCACCCAAGCCTGGCGCAGCACCTCCTGGGCAGCAGGCTCACGGCTGATCGACGATCGATCTTCGATCGATACTCACCGTCAGGCGTTGAGCCAATCACCGCTCACCACGTCTTCTCGATCAGCCAATCAACATTCACCACGTCTTCTCAATCAACCAATCAGATTTCCCTACGTCGGTCGATGCTCGAAAATGTTCGAGTCAACGCCGGTAACGGAAATCGGATTGAAATCACTCACTCTTGTTCTTGTCGAGTAGAGAGAAAGTCGTGTCGCGTGTCGTAGCAATTTTCTACTTTAACGATTTGAATATCATTCTTTGTGCTCACCCATTATCTCTACAATCATTGCAGCTCATCCAGCTCACTCCCATTCAATCATATTGATGTTCATAAGACATTATTGTGCGTAGTGTAACAGTAAATCGGCGGGCTCACGTGCTCACCACGTGCCGCGTGTCGTGCATCGTGTATTATTTGCTGTAAGAGGGCTCAAGACTCAAAAACTGTTAATCTCACCGCTTTATAGTTCAAGCGCGGTGTGATTTTAATAAACTGACCATCGAGTTTTAAAATAGTGCTTACGTTTCACCTTTCCCACCGTCCTAACCTCACTTTCCCAGCGTGCTCAACCACACTTAACAGTTTTACAAACAGATCCGTAGGCTGATCAAAATAATTGTGAAAACTGTTTTATGAGGGCTGCTCGGATTTCGGTGGTCCGAACGATGACCAGAACGAGTAAAGAACATTGCTGATTGGCCAAATTTTCCTAGAAGAGGAGGGACCTTCCCTCTGCAAGTTCGACGGCGTAGGAGGCACCCCCCCCCCCCCCCCCCGCGATAACGTAGAGCTGTAAAAGTAGACATCTGCTTACCAAAACTAGACAGATTGATCGGTCAGAATCTCGCCCCGGGTCGTGGTTTATAACCGCATTGTCCCGCAGGTCCGCGGGGGAACCCGCCGATGGAGCAATGTACAGATTAACTCAGACCGGAGAAATTCGAAATCGCTGAAACACGGCACGATGTCGATTTTCCCTTTTCGACATCTGGCAGACAAATGCTTCCCGACGAAACCTTCGAAAACAAGCAATTAACTACCTAGGTAGTTGTAAACCAGGGTTGACTAACTGGTGGCTCGCGAGCCACCGGGGGCCCCTACGCCTTGCTGCCACGGTCCCCTTCATACCTACCAGACTCTGACAGACATAATCTACTAGGTTGCAGATGAAAATAAATAACATCATGATTTTGGTTAATAAAGTTTAATCTATTAATCGTATATTAATCTATTTCAGACAACTACAACAACTGATTTTATGCTAACACTGCGCATATGAGTTTTGTAAGGCGCTCTATTTGAAGCACTCTAACTCCGGATATAACCACTATTTTTGCATACAATTTTTTTTCATATTCCCTAAAGATTGACAAATGAAGCCACAAAGCTGCAAGTAAATATGTTTAATTTTTTGGTTTGAAAAAATTCTCGTTTACTTCCTACCGCTTGTAGCGGCTCGCAGAGTCTTGACTGCCAGGCGCGCCGCGCGCCTCAGAATTTTCCGCACTGTCGGAAAGTCCACGCGCCACGCCAAACCCTTGTCTTCAAGTGCCGCTTTCCTTTTCTAACTACCTTTTCTGTCTCTTATGTATTTTCTGAAGTCGAGGTTTGCGCGCCACACTTTTGGACGCGACACGCCTGACAACGGTTTTAGTCACACGCAAGAACGTGGAATTCCGGCGCGCCACATTTCTAACCGCACACAAGATGCTAGCAAGAACTTCCGATGAAGTGGAAATCCTTTTCGTCTGCAAGGAGAATGCAGATCGCAATACAGTCGTTATAACTGAGTAATAAACCATTTCCATAATTTATAGCACCTTCAGGTAAACCAAATGTAGTTTCGTAAAAACAGATGTTTCAGTATGTCCTACAGTAAAAGCATTTATGATATCCTCTATAAGCCAGGTATATCGAGGAATTCGTATACTTTTCGCGAACCTACGTATATCGCGATCGTGTCTTGCCTATCGTTTCGCAGATCGATAATATACGTGGAACAGGTAGTACATAATACAAGACTGCGCTTGTTCCTGGAAAAAGCATGTGGAGTCAACGTAGAAATGGGAGCCCAAACTCGCTGTCTTTAAGTAGTGATGGGTACGATCTTCTGGCCTGCGAGAAGGAGCGCGCTCCTTCCGACGTTCCGGCACGCCACGCCAATTGCGTGCCGCGCTGGCATGTGGCGCGCAAAATTGCCACGAAAGAACGTCTGTGTAAAGGGGCCAATTAAGCCTACAAATGTAGACGCTTATACGTTTATCAACGGCACAGAGCATATAACGTGGTCTATTACGTGTATTGCTTGTACGTCGAGTCTCTAGGCGTCGGAGTCAAATTACGCGTATGCTCCGCATGTGTGGGATAATTTTCGTGTGCAGACATTGGGTGAGTATAGTGCTTTGTACTTGCAAACGGACGTGTTAGTGCTTACGGACGTGTTCGAGAACTTCCGCCGCAACTGTATCGCGAGCTACGAACTAAACCCAGCGCGGCGCATTACTACACGTTACTGAGTTTCACGTAGGCCGCGATGTTCAATTACACCGGCGTCGAGTTAGAGTTTCTGTCAAACATAGACATGCTGTTGTTCGTGTAGCGCGGCATAAACGGTGGTCTAAGTTAGTGCTTGCACCGGTACGCGCTCGCCAACAATAAGTATCTGTCGCCTACGTACGACACGTACGTCGATGTGAACAACTTGTGCTGATAGGAAATGTCGAATGGTATGCCCTGCGGAGTGTTTCTATTGCTCGATGAGGCGACGGTGGCCGATCTCAACGAGTCTTCCTTGCTCGGCGATGATGGCCTCGTGAGGTACGTGTTGGAAGTGGACCTTGAGTATCCTACAAAGATTCACGAGGCGCACGCCGACTTTTCGTTCTGACCAGTGCACAAGCATGCGATCAACGGTAAACAGACAAAGCTGGTCGGAACTGTACGCATTGCGCGTGTCGCGAATTCATCGTGTTACGGTTCGGTGAGACTGATGGGTTGTGCGATTACAGAGATTTGAACACAGGTTTGAGGACACCAACCACCAGTGAATTCCAAAAAACGTTGTATGTACAAATTGATGGACAACACGGTGTACGGGAAAACTATGGAGAAGGTGTCACTGCCGACGCGGTGGGACGGTCGCTACAGCGCGAAAACGTTGATAGAGGGAACAACTTTTCATAATCGCGCTATCTTCTCGGGGCAGTTGGTGGCCATCGAGTAGCGTAAATTGAAATTCAAATTCGATAAACCAATATACGTCGAGATGAACGTACTGCACGTATCGAAAGTGTGTTGGTTGCAACGTTCTTTATACCGATTTCGACAGTCAGTTCTACCAGCTTGACTGCGAGGGCGCGTACGATTAGGAATGTTCGATTCCGATTCGATTCTTCAAAAGATTGATTTTTTAACAAAAAAAATCGATCTTTTAAATCGATTCTCCGCTGTTCGATTTTTCTGAAAATCGATTCTTTAGGCGAGAATCGAGAACCGATTTTCTTTCTTCAACACGCAGAACTGCGTATGACTGCGGAGGCCGACCAGCCATGAGGGCGGTTCATGTCACGTCGAGTAATTTAGTGGAATAGTGAATAATTCAGTAATTTACTGTGTGTGGACACTAAAATGTAGTCGAATAATTAAATAAAACAATGGTAAATTACTAAATTATACGCTACTCGACCAAATTACTAAACGTGTCTCTCCCAGCATTATGGCTGGTCGGCCTACGCAGTTCTGCGTGTATGCACGTGGTTTATTTAATTAGTGAGAACATCAGTGCTAATGTTATAAGAAAATTGATGTCCAATATTACTACACAAATTGGTACGTATATAATTGTAATCACTTATTGCGCTGATATTACTATTCGATCCACATGGCAATACTGTGATATTTTACGTTTACGTTTAACAAGTCAATCGCACGTGGTTTGTTTAATCCTTAGAGAACATTAGTCACAGATGTTTTCAGACAATTTATGTTCAATAAATTTTAAGAAATTTTATGTCCAATATTACTACACAAATTGGTACGTACATAATTGTAATCACTTATTGTGCTGATACTTTTGATTGTTTTCATATGCCTTTGCCTGAATGTTTCCCCTTTTCCTCACAGCATGTTAACGTTTTCTACCCTTGAAAAATTATAATTTAAATTTTGACTGGTGGTGGATTTGGGAATAAAAGATAAACCAGCCTAAAAAGTGGGTATACTTGGTATATAGTGTCTGAATTACTTAAAAATGTAGACCATATCCTCCCTTAACCTCTTTTCACCTATTTTTTTTTTAAATTCCTTTGAAACATTGTTTCAAAAGGAGAATAGATTTTTTGAATGATCTTTTTACGGAAATATTGAAATGTATTTTTTCAGTGCCTAAAGTAAAAACGTCTACTGTTTGGAGATTTTTCATAAAATCTGAAGCTGGCGCAATATGCAAAATATGCAATAGAGATGTAAAATCTGGCGGTAAAGGTGGTGGGACGACAAATTTAAAAAATCACCTAAAACGAAATCATGCAGGAAACAAGGAAGTAAAAGTGCATTTATTTTCCAATGACGACACTCCTAATAAAGAAAAAGCAAATACGGTAAACCAATATTTTTCAATAATTACATACATGCTTTAATTATTTTGTTATTTGTTTACTCTTGTTGTGCATTTTTAGAATTGTGCTGTCGGTAATAATGAATCTCGAAACTTAAAATTGGCATCAATGCCATTAGTGGCATCCACATCCACATTTTTATCGACGGACACAGACCTATCCCAATATGATTCAACACTTTTGGCTAGTCCTACTTCACCAGCACATCCTCCATTTGAAGCAGAAAACAGATTTTGTAATCAGATTGGTTCTAATCGGGAATCAAGAATTGACCGTGTGTTTAACCGAATAAAGTCATTTGAAGGTAATGTGTGTAAACAAACTGTTTATAATAAACAATCATAAAAGTTTTTCCATTAAAAATAACAAAAACTTAGATTTTATTAAACCCGTGTACAAAAATGCATATCTTTTCAGAAGGAGGCTCAAAGGCCGGCGAAATCACAAATGCCATTCTTTTTTTGATTGCCAAAGATAACCTACCGTTTCAGACCGTTGATAATGAAGGATTCACGAATCTGATGAGGACAGTTGTTCCATTATACTCTGTACCAGGAAGAAAATCGATTACCAAAAAAATGGAAGAAAAATACCATTACCTATCAGCATGTGAAAAGCAGAAATTAGAAACAATCGATTACTTTTCGATAACTGCTGATATCTGGAGCGATGTGCTCAATACAGTTTCTTATTTGGGGATGACTGTACATTATGAATTTGAAAAAGAATTGAAATCTACAACGATAGGTATAACTGAACTAACAGAGCGACACACCTCTGATATAATTGGAAAATGGATGAAAGATATAATAACAGAATGGCACATCAATGACGAAAAAATAATTGTTTTTGTAACCGACAACGCATCGAACATGAAAAAAGCAGTTAAAGATACATTTGGTGCTAGTACACATATATCTTGCTTTGCACATTCAATAAATTTAGTCGCCATGGACACAATGGACTTTTCAAGTGCAGTTACTTTGTGCACAAAAGTTAAATCTATAGTCACCTTTTTTAAACAGTCAATTATTGCTGCAAATGAGTTACGGAAGGCCACTGACCTCAAACTAATCCAGAGCGTTGAAACGCGTTGGAATTCAACTTTTACAATGTTACAACGATTTGTCTTACTATCTAGAGAAGTTGGGACGATATTATTAAGTATCCCGGGTTCACCTGCAATGCTAACTGCAATAGAATTACAACTGGCAACTGAGATTATAGAAATATTAAGTCCACTGGAAAAAATGACGAAAGAAGTGTGTGGGGAACGTTATGTTATAGCCAGCAAAATAATTCCCTTACTTAATTGCTTCAAACACAAAATGCAATCAATTCGCGACAATTTAAAAACGCCAGTTGCATTGTCTTTGCTGGATCGCCTCCAACAATCTATTACATCAAGATTTGGACAAATAGAACATAATTCTATTATGGCAGTTTCGACAATCCTAGATCCCCGATATAAGAAAATGCATTTTAACCAGAATTTGGCTTGTTCCAATACAATCAATCGCATTGCTAAATGGATGCGACAAATTGATGAGACGAATATATCTGGTGCAGTTTCTAGAACTGATTTCAGAATACAAACAAATCTTGACGATAATGATGATAACCTATGGTCTTTTCATGATAATCTTCTTAAAATTAAAACTGTGAATTCCGGAGAATTATCTCAAGATGTAATACCAACTGATTTAAAGCATTATTTAAATCAGCCAATGATACAACGCATAGAAAATCCTATGCATTATTGGTTGACACAATGCGAATCAATATACCCGACTCTTAGCATTATCGCAAAAAAATATTTGTCAATTGTTGCAACGTCAGTGCCTTCCGAGAGATTATTTTCAAAGGCTGGGAATATTTTAACGGAGGCCAGAAGCAGACTATCGCCCATTCATTTGCAGCATTTATTATTTTTAAACTCCTTGTCAGCCATTAGAATGATGTTCTCTAAATCATTTGCGATTAAGCGCCAATTTATTTTATGATGTTCTCTAAATCACTTGCGATCAAGCGCCAATTTATTTTATTTTCTATTTTATAAAGTTTAGTCTATAAAGATTGGGTTTAACCATAAGAATGTTTGGAACAGAGGATTTGTTTATTTCAAGTTTACGTTGTTCATAACCGTCTATGCAAGTTAAACTGAACGAAGCTCTAAGATCGGGGTCGATCCCGTTTTTTTTAGCCGGCGACCAAATTTTATTGAGTTGCAATGAAGTGATTAATTGGCGACGATCGGCGATTTTTCTGCCCAAGGTAAAAGTATTGTATCCTTAATGCGCGACGCTGTTTGCACGTGATTAAACATATTTTGAATTTCAGGCCCGAGTAACAGAAATGCATTTTCTGCTGCGCGCGGTTCCAAACACAGATCTTTTAAGTATGTGTAGGCAAGGCAGGTTGATGTGGGAACGTTATTTAAGTACGGCCCAGGGTGCGGTAGATACTACTGTAGCAGTAATTAGGGATAAGCTTGGTATATCTCCTTTACCAGCATCTCAAGCTGCCAGTCCAAGTGTCCTTAATGAAAGCTTTGTGGTAAAGATCGTAGGACACCTTTATATTCGTTGTTCTTTATTCGTTCATGAACGCTTAGTTTTTCTACAGGCTTTGAAATCTGATGCCAGCATTGCGGAGCCGGAGGCTGAGGAATGTTTGGGAAGGATTTCCCTGGGTTACCACGTGACTATATTCAAAGAATACATAATTACTGAAACACCATCATTCACATAAATGATGAAGATCATTTCACAAGATTAAGTGGTTTAATGCCTCCTGCATATTGTCAGCAGTCCTAATAATGTGATAATCTTCTGCATCTCTATTTATTTCAATCTTGTCAATTTCATATTTATTAATAATAAAATTACGTAAATTACGTAAATTACGTAATATACAAATGATGCTATCATTTTATTTCCCAACACGAAGTCTAAAACATCTAAATATTTCAATCTTCTGAACCTGCCTTTTGAAAGACCAAACAATCTTTCAATGACAGCGGATTGAACACAATTTTATATTATAAGCAATCTGGGAGAGCGTTAAATGTCTATTATCAATTCAAGGTGTTATGACACTGTGTAATAGCGGGTATGCCGAATCCCCATATATGCGTGGTGCGTGCGCGCGCGCGCGTGCGTGTGTGTACCAAATAAACATACCAAAAATTGTATTTAGTATGTGTATATATATATATATATATATATATAATTTTTCCGATTTTTAGATCGATTCTTGCAAAATCGATTCTTTCGTTTCGATTTTTAACAGAATCGATTCTCGTGATTCGATTCAGAAACGATTCGAAAAATCGATCCTTTGAAGTGAATCGAACATCTCTACGTACACTCAGCTCAAACGATTGTGGCCGTTCGAGATTCGATTGCATTCGAGCTTACTAGGGCTGGCTTTTTTGCTTCGCTTACATTCTACAGAATTTCATGAATATGGTGCGGGCAATGCCAAGCCACAGGTTCCCGTCTAGAACACTTCTATTTCGTGAGGAAACATTACTGTGACGCCATCTAATATAAGACACGTTCGCGCAGCCCCGTCACAAAAGTTAATTTACATTGCTTCGGTTATGTTTATTTTCCCGTTGTTAACATAAAATAACGGATAGTAGATTTTGAAGTAAATGCGTATTTCTTTGATCTACACATTTCCACTAATAATGATTTTAATCTATGAGGACTGCTAGGAATAAAATACCACAAGACTTTATACATCTCAGTATTCTGGTTTCCTAACCCTTGCCATCTCTACGAAATATATAACATTCGTTTCCATTCTATTCTTTATTACCCCGCCATCCCGCTCTATTTATTTGTGTCCTCCATTATAAATTCATTGATTTATTTATTTTGGACATTACAAATTTATCGTTTACAGTCTCAAAATTATTTATTTTTTTTAGGTTCATTGTAATAAAAGTGATTTGACATTCATTTTTGGCGTCATTTACGCTACAGCATCGTGAACAGAGCCGATCGCGCAGATTTATATAATTATGACAATCATAGGCAAATGCCGCCACAGTGGTGTTTCATCATGAATTAGAAGTGTTCTAGACGAGAAGCTGTGGCTTGGCAGTGCCCTCACCATGTTCATGAAATACTGTAGAATGTTAGCGATGTGAAAAAGCGGACCCTGGTAAGCTCGAATGCAATCGAATCTCGAACGGCCACAATCGTTTGAGCTGAGTGTACGATACGATGAAAAGCGACGTCGACCGATTCGACACAAGCGATTATGCGGAGAAGAATCGGTAAAGTATGTCGCGGGTAAATAAAAGCGTGCCGGGCGTCATAAAAAATGAGGCAACGGGGTTGTGATAACCGAATCCGTAGGACTAAGATCTAATGGAAGACGTACGCGAGGAGAGTATTTAACGCGAAACCGACGACTACGAGTGATACGGAGAAAGTAAAATGCGTCAGAACACGCGTGATTGCGAACGATATACGGTTCGAAGATTACGTACGCCATACTCGCAATCATGCGGTGACAACGATTCGTCAAAACTATATTCGATCGACATTGCACAACGTGTTTCCCGTGAACCAGATGAAGACAACTCTCAGTCGGTTCGATGACATGCAATACGTCTTGGCCGAAAAGGTAACAACCATTCTGTGGGGCCACTATCAAATATCTGATAGCGGATAGTGTGTGTTTGCGTATGTGTGCATGCGTGCATATATGTATACAGGGTGTCCCAGCTGAAGGAGGCCACCGAGTACCACTTGCACAGATTCGACGCTGTATGTTTTCTTACCTGTTCAGGTTCGCAGGGACATTCGCTTCCCAACTATCCACATGACCCCATTGGGGAGGACCTCAGTGAATGTCCTTGTGAACCTAAACTGGTAAGAGAACATACAAGTTGTTGCGCACACGATTGTGCGTACCGAAACTTGATATGTCCGTCCTATTCGTCAACATAAACTCAGCGTTGAGGATGGTGTTCACGACCACGCTTGAATGTTCCACAATAACGTCCGTAACCCGCGCCATCACCATTCATGAAGTTGCATTACGCAATCTTCTGCAATAAAAGAGCCTGATGAAGGATGTACCGAAATCATGACACAGCAAGAGTGAGGCAAAGAGAGGGAGAGAGGGAGAGCGAGAGGTAGGGAGCGAGTGAGAGAGTGAGAGAGAGAGAGAGAGAGAGAGAACGGAGAAAAGTTCCGTCTACCCATGAGGTAATCCGAATTTCTCTCTCTCTCTCTTCCCCGCCCCCCTTTATCTCGTCTCTCCCTCTCGACCCAAACAGTTCGAACCGTTTGCGTCTGCGCTCCAATCCCCGCGTAGATACACAAATTGCGCGGCGGCGACACACTCCCAAGTGCTTTACCCATCTGCCAGATCGCGCTAGCACATCGATCCTAATGCCGCGTTTACACCAAGGCGAACACGAACAAAAACATTGTTCGCGAACGTTTTCATCTGTTCTTGCCGTGTCCACACCGCCGCAAAAAGAACAAAACGTTCACATACAATTCGTACACTGAGTTTTATTCATGTTTGCAGCGGTATGGACGCGGCAAGAACAGACGAAAACGTTAGCGAACTATGTTTTTGTTCGTGTTCACCTTGGTGTAAACGCGGCATAAGGAATTCACGCGGCAACAGTTGGCACGCCTTAGCCCCCACCATCACACAAATGACGTACAGCGCCATCTGCCATTACTCCCACTAACGACTCCTACGCTTCCAACACCATCTGAAATTACTCCCCACCACCTCCCCATTGTCACATTTAGTGATTCTCGACCACATTCTTAGGCCGGTATTCATAGTCGCTACTTATTCTTAAGCAAATGCTTAAGCATGCGGCATCCTCTACTAACCTAGTAGCGCGTAAAGGATGTCGAATGCTTAAGCATTTGCTTAAGAATAAGTAGCGACTATGAATACCGGCCTTAGACTTCCTTTCATTGAAGCTATCAATTGTATGGCACTGTTTCTTTATTTTTTCCGTACACTTTAACCGTTCTCTATGTCGAAACTGTGCGATTCCGCCATACTGTTTTTTTTTTAAACTTTTTCTACTCATTGAGCAGAGTACGTTGGTGTAAAAAAAAGTTAACGTCAATTTTCAATGATATAAATAATTTTACGGCAAGCTTTTTTACAAATATCTGCACATCCGGAGATGCAGATTAACCTCTAAAAACTAGGAGAGATAATTTTTTTACAACCTACATAGTGGGAGATTACTTAGACGAAGACGTTACACTGTTTATTAAACAAAACAGAACATTGTACGCAATATGTTTTAATGTAATACTATTAATTTCTGCCAGTTTAAATAAGAAAAACGTCCTCTCGAGATTTTATGTTTTTAGTAAAAATATGAAAAAAGTAGAAGTAAACACTTCACGGTTTTTAGAGACCCACTTCCAGGTAGTATCGTTGTTATATATTAAAATCATACTTGTACTGTATATGTGTACTATTACAAGCATATGTGATTGATACATAAACTGTTTTTCAAGGTGTTTCCGATCTCTCGTACAAAAACATCAGTCGATTCTGAGATCTGATTTTGAACCCGAAATATATAAGCCAGGCAATACTTTCTTTGGGAATTGCAGTTTTTACGAACATCCTTTTTAATTAGAAAACAAAAAAATATAAACCCTGATAACCAGATTTGGGGAGCAGAATCTGACGTCAGAACTGTAGTCGACTGTGTCCGCATTTGGCTGCGTTCTGAGGTGCAGATTCTAATGTCAGATCCTGATGTCAGATCGGCAGCAGATGGACAGCAGAATTATCTGGCCCTCAGATGGCGCTGTTGGCTGTGCCAAGCAGACGGCAGAATCTGCTGTCCATCTGCTACCGATCTGACATTAGGATCTGATATCAGAATCTGCACCTCAGAACGCAGCCAAATGCGGACACAGTCGACTACGGTTCTGACGTCAGATTCTGCGCTCTCATGCCAGACCCTGCTACCAATCTGATGTCAGATTGGTAACAGATGGTTATCTGGGAAAGTATATATTATTCGTCAATTGCTTTACAAAATTCAGAAGCATTTCGAATGACGTATAATTTTAAAAAAATAATAAAAATGCACAGAAGAGTAAAAAATAATTTCCCTTATTAGGGAAAAAATTATTTTTGACGTTTTAGTTAATTTTTATTCTTTTGAAATTGGTTTAAGTTTTAATTTTTTTTTTTATTTTTGACTTTTTAATTTTATATATATTGACACAAAATGCTGAGGAGATATGCGCGTCCACACATAAAATAATAAGAATGAGGTGGCAATAGTCTTTATTATTAACCAGTACTGGCAAAATATTGGGAATAAAAAACAGATTATCAAAATAGGTCCATATGCTGAGGAGTTATGCGGGAACAAACATAAAAAAAAATACATACGGATCGAATCTATAACTTCATCCTTTTTGAAGTTGGTTAATAACATACATACATACAAACGCATCGAACTGAAAACTTCTTTCTCTTTGAAGTCGGTTAAAAATAGTCCATAGGATAGGGTGTTATGCTTGGACACATTTTCATCGGGGAGACATTGCATATCCATTAGTTTACTATTATGGAGATGTGTGTAATACAAAATAAAGAAATTTAAAATTTAGTTTGAATGGGATTACAATTTTTCGACTGAAGCAACTGATAGGAAAGGTCCGAATGACTAGAAACTTGTACTTCGCTAAAGTTGGCGCCGCTTAAAGTGTTAAACTACCCGAGAATTTGTAACAATAAAGAGACTGATTACTTACTGAAACACGTGAAAGATAAATAGGAAACAATGCAGGATCCAGGACAATCTGGGCGAGGATCTGGTGGTAAAGAAACCGTAGTAATCGATGGTCTCTGCGTGGGCCTTGGCCTGGGTCTTGGAATCTGATACGAAGAAAACAGTATTACTATGTTTGTTCCTTATACGTATGTACACAAATATTTTATTCTTTTTTTCTACATCGTTATGCTACTTGCCTCCCTTTACTTGTTCCTTGAAAGAGTTCTACCAAAAAAAAAGAAGAAATAGAATCACCTGCGACGAGCTTCTTGTGTTGTCACAACAGATTGATCCCGATTGGCAGGTTGATGTCTTCGCTAGTATCACGTTTGGCCGTTCACAAAAGGCTGCCATAATGGTCAAGAGACAAAACCCAGCACACGGTTGTAATTTTGGTTGTGGTGGCACTGTGGTTGGACGAATCGTTGTCGTTGTTTCCTAATTATTTAATTACAACATACAGTACCGCGACATTCAAAAGTAATTTAAGTTTAATTATTATTGATATTAAATTTATGTGACTGTTTATAACATAAACTATTAGTTGGGGCTTCGATATATAAGGTTTGTCCTTCAGTAACAGTATGCTGACGTTTCAACAGAGATACAGGTCGTTTAATCAGGGGTGTAAAAACACAGTAATATTGGTGAGTCTCCTGTTTTTGCCGTACAACAATTAGAAGTTTTTGTAAGGATACAAAGTATTTCGCTGCAGGTGGTGAACCATTTAGGGAGTGATTCTACACGTCAAAATAAGACGACAATCAAGAGTGACGAAATTGCGGTAAAGGCTTCAGTTTTTCGTTATCGATGTGTGAAAATTGGGCTCTGGAACGCCTGAATCACGACAATTCGGCAACAACAGCCCGTGCGACCCTGGCCAGTCAAGTGCGTGCAGTGGCGGCGAACGCACGACAGGATTACCATGTAGAACACATACTTATCCACATTGCCCAAACTTTGACTTGCGGTACCTTGCAATGCGGCACGATGTTCTTGCGACAATTTATGAAAAATCATACACGTCACATTGTACACCATGAAACCTGTCTACTCTTGAAAATCCCAAAGAGCATATCAAAACCCGCCCACCGGGATTCGCAAATAGGAAGGGTAAATGCCACTTCGAATACACAATTTTGTCTTAAAAAATCACCCACACGTGTGCATACACACGCACCGTGATTGTCCCATCGGCGAGTTTCCACTAAAACACACACGCACCATGATTATTTTACTCGGAAATGTCCATGTGTACGGATATATGAGAAGTAATGGTCACTGCTTTCAGGGCTTTCTACATCTCTGAATAGCATGCCGCAAAATTGTTCATAGATTAAAAATGTATGTTGAAGGTGTTTCTTACATCAACGTGCTCTACTCAATGAGAAGAAAAGAAATTTAATAGAAACAATCTGCAGTAAACGGACGGTTCCAACATAAAAAAATTGTTAAAGTTTACCCAAAAATTAGACTGTGTAAAGCCACTCAACAAGCGAGTCTTTCGCGCGGGATTTGGCTAACGTAACCTCAGTTTGGTGACTGTCGCCAATAGGAACTCACACCGTGATTGGTGGGAAATATTTCTATTTCGTGTGTCTGTTTAATGGACGCTCATGGACGAGACAATCCCGGTGCATTTAGTGGAAAGAAGCCAATAAAACCATACTTCTATAACGATAATAAAGAACAGTTTGTAACGTAGACACACAACAGATAAAGCGAAACAGCCATCAGTTGTCCCCCACTTAGATCATTCGCTGTCTCGGGAGCCTAGTACAGTTATCCTAATATATTCATTTTGCACACAACGTACAATTAGTTTTTTAAAGGCGAGGAGAAACGGATATGTGTGTCAGTGAGAGGAAACGGGACCCACTGCTCGTTGAGTGGCTTTACACACTCTAATTGTTTGGTAAACTTTAACAATATTGTGCGTTGGAACCGTGCGTTTACGACAGTATGTTTCTTTTAAACTTCGTTTGAAACAACTTTAACATAAATTTATGTAGAGGTGTAACGGAATGAGAGAGTGTGTGTAGCGACGGCATGAGTCGACGGAGCGCGTCGTTAGGCGATGGGCGGCGCACAGTAGAACGACGTAAGGATAATAACTGGACATGGCAATTGTATTGAATCGCAAGGCGAGACCGACACGAGCATTATGGCGTTTTTGTAATAATTAGTTCTTCTATGTATTCATTTGTGCTATTCTTTTGTTATTTTGCCACTTAACATAATAAACTTATTTATTTTCGATCTTACATTTATAATGTTATAAACAATTTTGCGGCAAACTTCTTTTACAAATGTCCACCGATCCAGAGATATAGATTCACCCCTGAAAGTAGTAACTATTATTTTTTACACATCTGTACACAATGGACATTAACGAGTAAAATAATCACCGTGCGTATGTGTGTTTTAGTCACACTCGCGGATGCACGGGACAATCGTGGCACGTATGGCTGTGTGATCGTGCGTGGCTGATTTTTTACGACAAAATTGTGTATTGGAAGTGGCATTCACCTCCCTACTTAAGGGGTACAAGAATATTAGACGGCTAAACTCATACCATTTGCACGTTTTACAATACTTTAAACACGCATTTTAAGACCAGGAAATCTTAAAAATATTAAAAATTGAAGAAAATACGGATTTTGATATGCTTTTTAATTTTTAAGAGCAGGCAGGTGTGCTATTTTTTATAAATTCTTGCAAGAACGTCGTGCCGCATTCTAAGGTACCGTAAGTCATAGTTTCGGTAAGGTGGGTACGTATTAGTTCTACATGGTAATTCCAGAACCCCATTTTTAAACATCGATAACTAAAGATTGAAGCCGCAATTTTGCTTTACCACAATTTCGTCACTCTTGCTTTTCTTCTATTTTGGCCTCCAGAATCACCCCCTGAAAGGATTACCACATGTATCCAAATACCCCGCATATTAGAACATAATCTGCAAAAGAGAGACAGGACATCAATCAGCAACATCTAAAAGCAATTGTTATCGAATTGGTCAGTACTACTTCGTCAATCCATATAATAATAGCGAAAATGGCTAAAAAGTACAAGGCTCCTATGTACTCAGTACTACACGTACAATTAGAAATAATAATCCATTGTGTAATTAGAGGAAGAAATGAATTTTTGTAATTTTAAACATGGTTGTCTAAGTAGAACAACTAGGGTAAACGATACATTAGTTGATCACCTAAAGGTAGTATTTCCTAGACGCAATTCGCCGCGGCGACAAATCCTAAGCATCGCTCCTATGGAGAAGCATGTATCTCCTTTTCTAGACGCGTTTTCGACCGCTGTGTCAGCGCTTCTGCCGTAGCAGCTACCTAGGCTCCTCGAGACGCAACACAATGCGATGAGTTTTCTGCCATTAAGGTGGCCGGTCCAATGTGCGGCTGGCGACTGCGACTGGCGACGACGCCAATCGCAGTTGCCAGCCCCAAACAGTATCTCCTATACCTAAGCGTCAACGCTATGACCCCACTAGTGCATCGACGTGTCGCACAGGCCCTTTTCGAATACTGGAAACAAGGCTCTATTGTTGTATGAAGTCTCGAGGACCATCGAAGACAGTGAAAGACTTTTTTTATATGTACATCTGTTTATCTGCCAGATTGAAGAAGTCAGTGACATTTAGGTCTTTTTTTTAGATATCAGAATGAAATTTGTGGCAAAAAATAGGATAAAACTCTTCCTTTCTAATGATGTACAGGGTGTCCGCGGGAAAGCTAAACAGCCGGCTTCCTCCTAAACTATTGGAGATAAAAATATTAAAAAATAGGGAATTGCATGGTTCGAGAGGGCCAATTCATTAGCGCGATCGATTTTTTTCTTATTATTATTTTAAAAGATATGATGGTCAAGTTCGGTTTTTCAAATAGAACTATTTTTTCTGAAGACCTGAGTTGATAGTGCGTTCCAAGACAAATTCAATAAGCTTTAATGTATACACTTTATTTTCACTGGTTTTTAAGATATTGCGCTTGCAAATTTACTGATTTTCGCTGGCAGAAAACTGTCTGGTATAGCACGGACCGGGGACGGTCTTACTGGGGCCACGGGTGTCACTGCCTGTTGAAATAGATACCTACCTGCCAAAGGTCTACGCCAGGCCCAAAGGCTGGACAATTCTTTTCCGTCAGAAATCCTACTTTGGTAGGTACATCTGCGGTATCGAGAAGCGCACCGTTACTTTTATTTCGCACTTGCTTCTACGCTCGGATGGCCTGTTCTTTTGGGAGGGCTGCAAGTTCGATTAGTTAGGTTAGGGGGAGTGAAAGTTGCTAGACTAAATTTCAATCATAGGGAGCAGATTGTATCAGAACCATGCGGATTTGCATTCCTCAACAAACGGCTGCTCTCTTGAAGAGGCCCTCTTCACAGCAATGCCCACCTTCTCTCGCACGGAATACGTTAACGCTTGCTTTTGTTCTGATATTGAAGCTCGTGTTTATACTCGAGAGGACCACGCGTCGACAGCGGGCTACCCCTTTTCTTCCTGTGTCTCTCCACGAGCCGTATTGACGGTGGATTGTAGGAGCGTAGATATCTGGATGCCAGTTATTGAAATCAGGAGACGATAGAAACATTTTATTACAAAACACACATGTACTATAATTAAAGTAAATCGTATTCCTCTCGGGCAGGAGTACTGATATTGATCGAACTTGCGCCCCACTTCGCGCAGACCAATTACACGGAGGGTAGTCGGGTCACACACAGCCCAAATGATACAGGGTAATTCTGGAGCAACGCCCGTCAAGGAGATGCGGCGGCCTGGTACCCCGTGGCGAGGACAGCCCTTCGCTGTGCCTCACTCGATTTTTATGGCTTTTTCCGGAGAAAGGTACGAATCCTGGGCCGAACGTAGCGAATTGAAGTCGAGTCCCCGCAGTCGAGGGTGAATTATCAATTACAGCGTATTAAGAAACTCTTTTCTTCATCGTATCGAAGGGGAAGTGACGCCAATGGATTCCTTATGTTTTTCTCATGAAAATCATACCAAATGTCATGCAATTCGGACTACTTTGACACAAGCTATTTGTATTCCCTATGTAAAAGTTGTCCGATTTACACGACATTTGGCATGATTTTCATCGGAAATCCCCAAGGAATCCATCGGCGACACTTCCATATCCATACGATAAAGAATAATCTAGCAACTTTCACTCCTCCTAACCTAACTAATCGAACTTGCATCCCTCCCAAAAGAACAGGCCATCCGAGCGTAGAAGCAAGTGCGAAATAAAAGTAACGGTGCGCTTCTCGATACCTAAGTAGCATTTCTGACGGCAAAGAATTGTCCAGCCTTTGGGCCTGGCGTAGACCTTTGGCAGGTAGGTATCTATTTCAACAGGCAGTGACACCCGTGGCTCCAGTAAGACCGTCCCCGGTCCGTGCTATATCAGACAGTTTTCTGCCAGCGAAAATCAGTAAATTTGCAAGCGCAATATCTTAAAAACCAGTGAAAATAAAGTGTATACATTAAAGCTTATTGAATTTGTCTTGGAACGCACTATCAATTCAGGTCTTCAGAAAAAATAGTTCTATTTGAAAAACCGAACTTGACCATCATATCTTTTAAAATAATAATAAAAAAAAAATCGATCGCGCTAATGAATTGGCCCTCTCAAACCATGCAGTTCCCTATTTTTTAATATTTTTATCTCCAATAGTTTAGGAGGAAGCCGGCTGTTTAGCTTTCCCGCGGACACCCTGTATATGTCCAGTCCTGCTTGAGCTGGTACGTGTGGAATCTAGCATTTAGCAGTTTCAGGGTTCTGATTAGTCTCCTGTACGCCTCAGGGTTTGCAGGTAGTATTTTTACCTTGTCGTTGTTTGCTTTTAGACTGAATTTGTCCTTGTTAACTGCGGTTTCTAGAGTTTTCCACATAATTTGTATGTCGAGGACATCTTCAAGAAAGATCGGCGGTGGTAAAGGAGGTTTTGTGGGTGGTGGATCTTCAGGCGTTATCTTTTAGCATTACCAGTGGAGCAAATCTATTTGACGTTTGTATTGGCTTCATAGTAGAATTTATTTTTTGTTTTACATTACGCACGTCACGTTCGGGGCTTCATTTATTCTTTCGGCTTATTTTGTCTTGTAGTAGTTCCTTTTCCAATACGGGTGGAAGTGTTCTTAGGTGATTATTGTTACTTTTTGATGGCAGATCTGTTTATATTTTAGCGGTGCCCGACGGACTACATCAGATGTTCCGGGCACCGTCATGAGGCCTTGTAGGCGGCTAATAAGAGGGGGTTTGTAGTGGGTATTTTTGCACTATGAGTCCCGCATAACCCCGGCGGTATGCGTAAATGCATTTCCCCCTCTATAGAAAAAAAGATCTGTTTCCATTTGGTCAACGTTAGTCATTAATCAAGCCCTGCACGAGGCACAGCTCGGCACGGCTTACAATTTGGCTGTAAACTAGTCCCAAAATAATGCAAAATAATACACTATTGAACGCAATTGAGAGACACACACTATACTTCACAGTTTAAACTTGGCTTCGGACTCGCATACTGTATACAGAGTTTACCACGAGGAGCGCGAAATCTGGTCTTGTTGTTCGCTCGACGTCTCAGCGAATACTTTATTACTAATATAAGAGAGTTCCTATTCATTGGCAATACGGCATCAGGCCGCTCGCTGTATCTAAACTCTCTCTTCATTTAAACAAGCAAACCTTTCAATAATTTCCATATATTTTTATACTACATAAAAAGGCGAATTGAATAATAACAACAGAATGTATCATTTGAAGTATCCAATGTTAAAATAATTTTATATGTATTCATTGACATACCGCATTAAAACACAAATTAAAAGAAATGAATGTGTTTCCAAAACACGGTTTGTTATAATTGGAAATATATTTATATTTTTATTAAGAAACACTTTGTATCAATATATTGATACACGGTTTGTTATAATTGGCCAGTTTACCAGTTTATCTAGTTGAACTTTTACTAGAAAAGTGCCAAAAAACTATAAATATTGAAGGAAAATGTTTTCGTTTCAAGGCTGGCGTTCCAATGTGCGGCCAACGACTGTGGCCGACGACGGTCCTAGTAGTGCAAGGGGGAAACAGATGCATACTTCTCCCTTGCACAAATGGACCGTCGCCGGCTGCAGTCGCCGGCCGCACATTGGAACGCCAGCCTTCAAAAGTATGAAATATATTTATATTTGTAATAAACAATTTGTATCAATAAAACGAACGAACGTATGCACCGACCTAATAATGCCTATTTTATATGATTAGTAGAGCCTATTGGAATACGCTACTGCTACTAACACAATTTCGAAAAGAATGTGAGTTAGTTGTTTGTTGCTACTCCCTCAAGTAACGATATTACGCATAAAATTAATCTGCACGACTGATAGCCCATTTCGTTCAAAATAGTCAGATTTAAATATTTTTTTGTCAATTTAATCGGGAAAATGTAAGGATCCATTGGTGTGCCACTTTCATATTGATACGATGAAAAATAAAGAAATTCCGTTTCTGTATAAACTGTATAATCTGTGAACGATAAAAATGTCGCTCGAATCGAGAAGCCGGTGGCTTCGATCAAAGGCGCTCGAGGCTCGCCCAACTTTAAATAACTTTCGGAGATAGATATAAATGAAAGTGAGAACATTATTCGAAGCTTTGGATGAATTCCCGTCGAATGAAAACATTATTTATGGTGCTTCGAATAATAAATAACTCTGGGTTCTTCATATTTGATGAGTTTAGAATAAAATTTCTGCCTTTTATTCGAAATCAATTTTTTATTTAAAATAATTTGTTGCCCATCTCTGCTTCAGAGTAATTTCGTTTCCTACTCCATTGTCAGAGAAATGGATGTCCTTAGTCGGATAGACGTCTTAGAAACATCTCAGGACAGACGTCTTAAAGACGTTTCAACACAGACGTCTTAGAAATGTCTCCGCGCATACGTCTTAAAGATGTCTCACCACAGTCGTTTAAAACACGTCCTGGTACAGACACCTTTAAGACGTCTCAACTCAGTCGTTTAAAAGACGTCCTGATACAGACACCTTTAAGACGTCTCAACTCAGTCGTTTAAAAGACATTCTGTTACAGACGCCTTATGGGCGTCTTAAAGACGTCTTAATATGGTCTAAGACGTTCAGACCAAAAACAGACGTAAAATGGACGTCTTAAAGACGTCGTGTGCTATCTGGGTTGGTACCAAAATAACATTGATACAGGTTTGCAAATATTTCTGCGTTTTCCATAGTATGTATATTTATCAAATTTTTTTAATTTATTGAAATTATTGATGTTATTTTTTTAAATAACGTCAAACTTTGGTATGAGTTGTATATTAACACTTTTTTTATGAACTTGCTGAATGATATTCAGCAATTTCAATGCGAAAAATGGAATGTTGCATTTTTCCCCCATTTCTTGGGATTCAGCCCCACTATACGATATAGAATACAGGTGATTACTCCATTATTGGCAAATATTGTCCAATCTTGTTTTCGCAGTTGCAAGGACAAATATATGTTGATTATACAAGTTCGCGGAAAGTAACTAAAAAGCCGAAAATTACTGATATTTTTTCAATGGGTTTCTTATGGAAAAACAACTGTATATAACGAATTATTTGCTATTACTTTGCAGAATCGATACTAATCATTTCGGACCCCAAAGTTGTTTCTTTTATATTATCAAACTTTAAAAGACACGATTTTAAATTCTGCACAAAACAAAAAATTTGACATGTGTTTACACGCAGATCAGATGTAGCCGTCATGATATTTTTATCTTTTTTTATAAGAGCTCATATTATTAGTTTACATGAAATATATAAAAAAAAAACATATGTGACGTCCCGGCCCCACCACGGGAGCGCGACTAGTGTTCGCCAGCGCCACCAGAGGTCTAATCTTCCTGAATCTTTCTCACAAGTCCTAATTTCCAATCTCATTAGTATATATACAAGTTCCGAATTATCTCCTCTTAACCCCCGTGTGTGTCTAGGGCAGGGGCCGTCAGCTATAGCCCTACTGATGAGTCTGGCTGGCGATCCCAAGACGAAACACATCTCTTCTTTTCCTCCTCGATCCTCCAACGCCGATCCACCCGCCCCGCACAGTTACTCCATAGTGGCGTTGCCGGGCCGGCCTTAGGGTTTACGGTGCGTCGAAGGCGACGGGGCAAGAACTCCCTTCTCGTCCTGAACGTTCCGGCAATTCAGGACGTGACACATAATTCCATAAGTTTTGAATTCCGACTTCTTTCCTTATTTCTGGATATTCTGTTCGAGTGTGACGATGGGTCGCAGTGCGGCTAGAGTCGCTAGACTGCTTCTGGAGGAGTCATGCGGCAGCCGCAGTGCGACTAGGGGATTCTGCCGTTATGGCGGAATACAGACATTCGTGGCATTGTGTTGTGTCTCGAGTAGCCTAGGGTGCTCATGAACCAGACGCGCATAGATTATAGCAATCCCGGTGCGGCCGCAGCAGTCGCAGCCGCACGTAGGAGTTGAGATGAATGCTTTTCCATTGTATCAGTGTACTGCGGCTGCAGCCACAGTCGCCCAACTTATACGATGGTTTGATGTTATTTAAAAAAAAAATAAAGTCAATTCGTCAATAAATCCAATAAAACTAGAAGAATTTCATAAATATACCACGGAAATAAACTCTACTTTTTCGCTATTTTTATTAATAATTCGATTCCGGGGGGTGGACAAACAAAAATGTTGTGTGGACAGATTGTGGGAAATCATTTCCCACTGACAAATCATTAAAAAAATTTCATGGAGGGGGGGGGGGGCTGGTGCATTATTTTTATTTCTTTATAACTTTTTTTATGGGTAGACGAACCAAAATTTTTGTTGTACAAACGTGGACAAACGATTGCCATCGATTTTTGCAAAAATTCGCATTTGAGGATACCAACTGCACAAACCTGATGCCGCTTGGTACCCCGTGGCGAAGGTAGAACCCCGCTGAATCTCACCGAGTGTTTATGGCTTTCGACTCTCGAAGCGGTTGGACATCATTATAATATTTCTCATTAGATCATTGCAAAAAATGACGGTAATCGATTCCTTGTGTTGCTCCGATAAAGAAAACACCAAGAACGACGCAATTCGGACCATAATGAAGGAGATAAGATGAAAAATTGATTTAAATGATTTCAAACTAACTTCGTTAAAAATAGTCCGATTTACATGATATTTGGTATGATTTTCATTTGAAAAACGTATGGAAGCCATCGGTGTCACTTCCATACCGATAGGATAACGAATAAAGAATCTGGTTTTCCTGAAACGGGTATGCCGACCGTTATAATAGACCCTTTCAAGTGCTCGAACCGAACTGAGTTCCTTAACGCGGTACCCGAGGCCTGCTGCGCCGCGGCGGGGGATCGCGTCTGGGAAATCCTACCTTAAGGGGCTAGACACGGGTAATGCAGCGCGCTGTAATACAGACATAATGTGCCCGAAACATGGGTTTGGGGGGATACGTTTTCCGTCCTTATATGAGCAAATTTTGGGCTGGATGAGGTCTCATTCGAAAGAGGAAGGTTCAGTGCACAGCGCTCTGGTCATGGTTCGACGAAATTGTGTTGATATCTAATAATACGAGTGTTCAAAGTAGAGCAAAAGTTGACAAAATACACCCGCATGAATCCAAGTATTTTTAGGTCACTAACAGTGTTGCAGCCGATATCCACCGATCAGCTGTCGCGCGGATTTAAACGTGCGTGCGAGAGCAGATAAACACGGTGACACACCGTCCGGTAGGACGGTGACATACGTCACGCGTTTTTGCACGGATTCGAGCGTTGCGCGGTTCTAAGAATCCGTTAGTCGCTTCCAAGTTCACGTTCGACAACAACACGCTCCCGCACGCACCTATTTTAAATCCTCGTTTTGTCGCTCTGCGACCCACGAGTCCAGTTTCACGGGCATTTCAAAACGGCCCTTCGAGCCTTTGCGGCCAGCGCACTTGTACATAGTTTGTACATATTAGTGTTCCGTGTAATCGCGTATTTTGTCAGTCGTGCGTGTCCGTCCTGTGATTCTGTGGAGTGTTAGTCCGTGTTGTACCGACGCCCACCGTCGACTTAATAAACGTGGCATCTTCTCAATTGGTGAGCTTATTCAACACCCGTGGAGCGCAGATCTTCTCTGGCCATACCAGTGGCAATCCACCTGCCGTCCCAAGGCATTCGCTTAAACATTGGTCCTTCGAGCCGGATCTAACAGAGTTTTGTGACTCAAACGATGACCAGAGCGCTGTGCATTGAACCTTCCTCTTTCGAATGAGACCTCGCCCAGCGTAAAATCTGTTCATATAAGGACGAAAAACGTATCCCCGTGATTGCATTCCCAAATACGAGTGAACACGAGATGGCGCCTACTCGGGAGGACTGCCAACGTGGAATCATAGTAAAACTGAAGCGTTAGCTGGATACACAAGCCACAGTAAAAGCGTGATGCAGTCATTGCATGCATTTTCGGACGACTTTAGATTAGGTTATATATGCATTTTAGGCATACATTGACTAGGAACTGCTGGGAATTGTCTGCATTTACTAAATTAACGGTTTTACCGTAACACATACATCACCGCTGCCGAATATATTTTATAATTATATGGCCACATTATTTCAAATAAAAAAAGAGATTGGAATTTTTTAATAACACTGGAAGTAGTGATTTACTGATATCATATTTTCAGAATGTGGAAGTTACAGCAATTATTTGCAATTATTGCTTTTATTATTATTATATTTTTACTTTCTGCCTCCTGTTGAATCATAATTTGTATCTTATTATTTATTTACATATATATGTATTTTCATTGCTACCAAATAGTCTGCGAATACTGAATACGTCCATATACGTACTTAAATAAATACCATGTTCAGAACTTGGGAAGAAGACTATTTTTATATCGACAATATTTTAAAATCTGAATAAAATATACTTCATACTTAGTACTTTATGTAAAGGGAATATATAGGGTATTATCTTTTTCCGGATAGGTTCAGATTTAAAATAGAAAACGTACTATAAGCATACAAAAAGGAGTATTTCCTAGATGTTTCATAATAACAACAATATACAGGAGGCGAATATTTTATTATTTCAAATTAACGTGTAAGAAACATAATTTTTCTATTCTCAGGTAATAATTTTAATCTATTACTGGTAACGACATCGTCCAATCGCGTCCGAGTTTTGCCGAGCCGACCTGAAATCAAATTGGCCGCTCATGGCGGCTATACTTGTAGCCTGAATCGAGTCTCGGGGTCCCGAAACTGTCGGGATCTCGAGCAATACGAAAGTATCGGGATCCCGCCCGATCCCGCCCGAAAGTTGCCGGCCCGACCCGAGCCCGAAAAATCGGGTACCCGCACACCCCTAGTTACAAAACTCACCGGCCAATAAATCTGAATACGATCTTAGAAGTTCGAATAACCGACTGTAACCTTTGTGCCCCGAGCCGCGCGAGATCGCCGTGCTCGGCGATGTGTCATCGATTATAAAGAAACAGAATTTGTTTATTTTTCATCGTATGAATATGAAAGTGACACCATTGGATTCTTGGCATTCTCCCGGTTATATTGGCTGAAAATAATTTAAATCGGACTATTTTTAACAAAACGGGCTTTCACTTCTACACACAAATTTTTCACGTAATTTCCTTAATTTTGGTCCGAATTATATCATTTTTTAGGCCAATTTGATCGAGAAAACATGAGGAATCGACTGACGTCACTTTCGCAAAAATCTGATTAGAAATGCAGAACTGCAGATTTGTCACTGCTTAGCGCGCAACATTGTATGGCCCCGCTGGTTTCGAGCGCCGAAGCCCACGAAACTCAGCGAGTCGCATGATTGCCAGCGAGAAGGACAAGAGAGGACTTTCCATGGCGAAGGAAAATCAGCCTTCTACAGAACTCAAATCGAGAAAGACTTTGCTAATAAACTTTATATTCACGTCAAATAAATACTTTAATTGTAAAATTTAGACGACGAACTGTTGTTGAATTTCGCCAGTTCTTACATATGCCCCACTGGCTTCGGAATTCCTGATCCCAGATTTTCATGCATTTACCCATTGAAATGTTGTTTCACGTCATCGGGCAATTGCATTGTTTCTTCTCGTACATATGTATATCTGTTCGAGAGTAGGTGTCATGAATGACGCGACTTTTGTTTCCCAAATAAATTCACCCCTATCAGGGCCCTCGCTCGAACCGCTTGACAAGGAGACCGAACGATGTGAACCGAGTGCGAGTGAAATAGCGCACCAGCGGTACACCCTCGGTCGACGGCGACTTGAGTCATCCAGTACTGAATACGAAATGTTCAAAATTTCTCATTACACCTTGATGAGAGTGTTACCATTCCTGGATTGTTGGTGAGTCAAGACACGAAGCAATTTAGTCTATTTTTTCTTATGAATACATGATTAGAACACACTCTACGTTCAATAAAAATGTATCGAATTGTTCAATGTTTGATATCATTTTCATCGGGAAATCCTAAAAAATTCATCGGTAATACTTTCATCAATACTTATCAAAAACACGAACATTTTATTTTTCTGTACTGGGTATTTTATCTAGCTCGTCGATTTTATTGTTCTCGGCTGTCAACGGGCGGTCTACTAGGACCCGAAGGTCCACGCTCGCAACGAGAAAGCAAAACAGTGGGTTGGGTAGGTCTTTCCCGATAAACTGAGCCCAAAGGCTTTTCAACAATTGAAACATTGGAAGACTGTACATATTCTTTCTGATGCTTTCGGCGATATGCGCAACCATTTGTATGCCCGGTTTCATGTCTAACAAGTCAGGCGATTTTGTTTGTGAGAGCCATATATGAAGACAGTCCTGTAACGTTCACTACATCTTCAATTATAAAACTGCAAATATGTTATTTTACACATGTGTCTCCCTGAGTTTCGTCGGCTTCGACGCTTGAAACCAGCGGGGCCATACAATGTTGCGCACTAAGCACTGATGAATCTGCAGTTTTGCAATTTCTAATCAGATCTTTGCGATCGTGGCGTCAATCGATTCCTTATACTTTCTCAATCAAATTGGCCCCAAAAATGATACAACTCAAACCATAATTAAGGAAATTACGTGAAAAATTTGTTTGCAGAATTGAAAGCCCGTTTCGTTAAAAATAGTCCGATTTAAATAATTTTTTCATAACAAAAATGCGCATTCTGGATGCGCGTGATTATTACGTGGCCCCCTCCATAGACATATATAGACGGATCAGAAGATGGGACTATCGGCGTGGGGAAGGAAAGCTTGGAGGGATAAAGGCATAGGTTCAGATACAGGCACGTCGGTTAGCTTCGGATGCATTCGGCATGCATAACCACAGCGTTATCCGATTTACTCGTATCGCTCCCCTTACCGCGAACCTTGCCGCCCCCCTCAGCTTACGCTCCGCCGTCTATATATGTCTATGGTCCCCTCCTCGAAGTGACAGAAAATATAACCTATGTATACGCTATATGACAAAAAATGTTGAGCGGCTATTTCGTTCTTTTGCGTTACATTTGTGAACTTTTTATCATCCTTCCGAAACATTATTATTACGTTGCAACAGTATCTTTAGGAAATCGGGTCTAGCATATAGGTTATATTTTCTGTCACTTCGAGGACAGAAAATCCGGTCCTCCAAATTTGCAGTACCAGCAGACTTTCTGTTTAAAATGAACAACGCAACAGCTGAGAATTTCTTTCCTTATTCAGAATAGAATACAGAAATAGCAAACAGCTCCCTCTCGCGTGCACAGGCAGCCGCGTATCTATGGGTAATACCATTTCAGTGCAGAAAAAACCTGCTGTAATACCGACCGGCCAAATCGGCCAGGTCACGTAACGTGTCTACCCCCTTAAGAACTTCAGTTCAGGTAAACGCTATGGAATAAGTAACTCAAATTTTATAAATGAAGATTTGTTACACGAGGTGGAAAAAGATATATCGAAGATGATTATAGCACCAATGAAACTTTGAGAAATCAGTAGTTTCGATATTATGGTATTACAAAGACACATATCTCAAAATTGTAGTTATTGATCGGTTGTGGCATAGTTGTTGACTGGGCCAGGTACAGTTGTTGAACACTTGCCGAATATAAAAGAAAATGGCATATTTTTTACTTTAAAGTCACTTTTATCATTAAATCCAACTGTCAACATATTAAAAACAAAGACATATTGTCGTGGGGCAGGCTGAGTTTCATCTGCACCCTTTATGACGCACCTGTGCCGTGCACTTCGCCGCGGTCTCATTGGCTTCTCATTCATTTTTTTTTTTGGCTTCTTAGATTTCTCCCCCGTCTGCTCTTTCTTTTCTTCTTCTTCTGCGTCTTCTTCTCTTTCCATCTCTTTACTTCTTTCTTTTTCTTCCTTTGCATTTTTCTTTTCTTTTTTCTTTCGTCAAGCGCCTTTGATCTCCGAATTATAGTACCGACCTCCAGATCAATGTAAAGTCAGAAGTCATCGGATGAGCATACCCGAAATCATATAAAAGCAGGGCTCATTGCCCCGTGCCACCAAAGATCCAAATCAATTTTCATCGCGATCTTTCAGCACGAAAATTACGAGTGGTCAATAACTGTATTACTGTGAATTCGCCGAACCAGTTATTGAACACCCCCCCAAAAGACAACATGTCCGACACGACTGGACATATGACGAGTGTCAACATTGGACCTTTGTCACCTATTATGATCAATGGCATTCACGGCAAACAAAATTGCACAATGATTATACAGTCATTACAGAAGTCGCTGCTCTAAAGATGTCCGCTAAGCCCTTACCTGCTTTGAGAGTTGAAATTACGCTTTTTCCTTTCCGACTATCTTACGGCGGAACGATTGTACTGAAATCATCGATTGTTGGTTGAAACGAAAGGTAGGACTGTTCTTTCTTATCAAAGTGCATCATTGATGCGGAAACGTACAAGTTCATTAGACTATGGTGGCAGAAATTTGAAGTGGTCAACTTCTGTACCCTGGTCAATAACTGTATCGTTTACCCTATATGTATAAACGATAACTTGTATAATCTGTATTTGTATAAACTGTAATATGTAGGAGTATGCGGGTACTCAACATTTCGGACTCAATTCGGAAAGTTTCGGCCGGGATCCCGATACAGCGAACTACTCGAGATCCCGAAAGGTTCTCCCCTACACGATGGTATTTGCTGGGTCCGCGGCCGGCCCGGGCTGGTCACGAATCAAGCCGCCGTCTTAACCCGTGGTCCGGTTTGGTGCGACACTGCGTTCCCACGCGTAGTGTTGCCAGATTGACTAAGGACGTCATAAACGCCGTTAGGCAGGAGAAAGACTTCTATGTAGAGCTACCTCCGCCGCACTAAAGTGCCAAGGCGACCGTGGGGTTTTAATGAGTAAAAGGCTCACACTACCCCGGCGCTCCCAAAGAGTGACTTTTGAAGGTTCCCCACGTAAAAAAGGACCAAGCATCATGTATTGATTTAATGAAATACCAATATTTGATTTTTTTTTGCGATCCATTGAATATAACACGGGATCGAGTGACTGCACTTGTTTCCCGCAACACACCGTGATGTGTAAGGTAGTGAGCGTGATCAGGCTCGCCATTCGGCACCGAAACTTGCATCATGTGTCGGAGCGCTTGATACTTCGGGAGGAAGGTAGTATAGAGCTGTAATATCGGGTAATTATATAAAAGACGGCACACCCTCGCCAATTTTGTTGACCTCCAAATATGTTGTGGGTGACATGATTCTGAACAACTTTTTCCTATACATGTTACCGCCGCTCGACCTTCGTTTCCGAGATACACGCAAAAATAGTTTCGACATTACATAGGGTAATTGTGTGAGAAATGCCGCACTCGGAGAGACGCCGCACTATCGGTATTTCAGGGATGTCGGTAATAAAACACACCATTGCCGATTTCATTTGTTTGAGGCTGTGGTTTTGAGTCAGTTTGCCAAGCAAGAGCATGTTTCCTGTATTATTGTTAAAGATTTTGCTGTCGTTCGAGGTAAGCCTAGCGCACTTTGCCTGAATAGTTATACGTCGCGTTTATTTTTACTATCATAGTAGCTAAAAGTTCATAGTTTTTCTTGATACAACTTTTGTAATACGTTAAAGGGACCTTGTAGAATATCTCCTTGGCAGAATAGGTTGCTTTCGACATACCATGTGGAATTACGAAAGTACGGTGCCTCTCCCGGGCATTTCAGATAGACGCCGCACTTTGATACCGTACTGTTTCGGAAACTAAGTCAATTTAAATGATGTTTTTAATGATTAAAATACCAAAAAAGTTTTTTAAAATAGCTAACGTGGTATCTCAAGACAAATTATTTATTTTTAAATGAATAATCTTCTAATCCAAACATATTTGCGGAGTATTTACTATTTTTTCACATTTTTTTTATTTTAATCTCAAGATACAAACTGAATATAAAAGAAAATCTAACGCTAAGCTTAAAGCTCAGTGGAGTCAAGAAACATTGATCGAAGCATTACATCGAATAAAAACTGGTGAAATCGGCAAACGAGAAGCAGAACGATATTATGGAATTCCGGCAAGAACTTTAGGAAGGCGTCTTGAAACTAACAACACTACGAAAACTCGATTAGGACCTGTTTGCAAGAATCTATTGACTTCTCTTCTATTATAATTTTTATAAATAATAATTTTTTATTTACTTTTTTTACCTACCTATTTTACGTCTTTAAGGAGACAAAAACGAAAACGTCTAGCCGAACATAGTATGCGTTTGAGCGAAGTGGGCTTTTCTCACTCTAGGGTAGGAGTGCGTAAAATAGCATTTCAGTTTGCCGAATTTTTGAGAACTAATCATCCGTTTAATAGAGAAGGAAAACTAGCCCGGCGAAGGAAAACTAGGTGGGCTTGGTTGTATAGCTTTCTTAGAAGAAATCCTCAGCTCTGAATTAGAAAAGCAGAAGGTTTATCAGTTGCCCGAGCCCTCGGCGTAGAATGAGAAATAATTATTGACTTCTTTGAAATACTAAGGGCTGAACTTTCAAAATATGAAGTTATGAACAAGCCACAAAATATTTGGAATACAGATGAAACAGGTATCCAACTCATAAATAAGGTTGGACATGTTATTATTATTACTATTATTATTATTATTATTATTATTATTATTATTATTATCAACGGGAGAACCCTTTAGATTACAAAAATCATTAATACAAAGATTAAATACAAAGATATATAGAAATAAAATAAAATATATAGATAAGAGAACATAAAATAGAAATAGAAATAACAAAAGCAATAGAAATAATAGAAATAACATAAAATATAAAAAGAAATAACAAAACAGAACTAAGCAAAAACATAACATTCATCATGCGGCGCTATCACCGTGAACGGTGATACGATGTTACGCAGGTGGCAGTCTCCTGAGCAGCTGATTCCTAAACGACGCGAGGGAAGCAGAGAATAAATCGAGGTCCACAGGGCACTGATTTAACTCATCCAAAGCGCGATTTATAGGATCAGTGGTATAATGGTGATAATCCGGAACACACGGTACAAAAAGAGGTCTGGGGCGCAGTGACCGTTGAGGAGCATGAAAACTAATTCGTGAAACAAGCTCTAGGCAGTTAATCTGGCCATGTAAAACTTTATATAAAAATAACAGATCTGCACAGTTATGACACGAAAAGGAGCACAGAATGTCCCGGTAATCACGGGTGTTGAGAAAGGTGAAACAATATCTTTAATTGGGTGTTGTAATGCCGAGGGGAATTTTTTGCCTCCTACGCTTATTTCAAAGGGAGTTAAAAGAAAGCCAGAGTTTTCTGTAGGTTTACCACCTGGATCTAAAGGCAGGGTCCCACTAGTGCAACCGCGCGCCGCGCACGACGTTTTCGTCCACTTGAAAGGGTCTAATTTATGAAGCCGCGCGCACGAAATAGGCCGACGCTCTGCCAGGCGCGCACGCGAATGCTTGGCGCGCACGTCGAAGACAGTGGAAAAACTAGCCTCCTTTTCTACATCTTGCTTTCTTTATCTAAATAAAGCTAACGCCGGCGGTTGTGCCAGTAGCCGAAACAACGCGTTCACACTTCATACTACTTGAAATGTTTGAAGGGGTTTACTACGGCGCGGTCACCGATTGCTGGAAAGTATGTTTCAAATAAAATGAAGGTAGGGTAAATGTACCAGTAACTGAACACGTACCAGTGAATGGACATTTTTTATTAAAATGAGTAAAATAAGTTATTAAAATAAGCAACTAATTAATTAGAGACTTCTTTTAATTTCTTGCTCCATATCGAAACATTTTTTGCAGCACGTGGAATCAATCCCGCTGCAAATATAATTTTATAAAAGTGTTCATTCAGTGGCCTTAAGTGTTCGTTTATTGGTGCATTTACCCTATTCTGTATTCTCGGCGTCCTGTTTGTTTTTTATTTTCACACGATATGAGATTGAGGGTAGAGGGGAGATTATATCATGACCATTATATCGTGGCCTTTGCAGTCATAGAGTTCCCAACTACGAGACCTTATACCGAGGAGTGGGGAGTGAGCATACCACGGTCGAGCTGGAGGGCGCACCGACAGCCCTAGGGCACATTTATTGTGCTCCCTGACCCAGGTGCTTAGTTTCCGAGTCTCCACTCCTAATTTCACTTTTACTCGGTGAACGACACAGTCGCAAAAAGTGTAGAAACGTGTGCAGTGAAAATGTCATCGCCAACATTGGAGGAAGTGTGTGCTGCCGCTGTAATAATACACGCATCCTTGCAAAGTGCACGAAAGCAGCAGCGGAAACGGCGTGAATGGATGTCACAATTATTCAAAAGACGTGAACTGGAAGGGGGTGGGTTGATGGCTGATTTATCACTAACCCAATTTCAAAATTTTTGTCGGATGACTCTCACAGATTTTGAAAATTTATTGAAGTTAATTGAGCCACAAATAAGTAAGAGAAATACAACATTCAGGCAATGCATTCCAGCTCGAACAAGGTTGGCGGTGACGCTTCGATATTTAGCGACTGGCGATTCGTTCATTAGTCTTTCATATTTGTTCAAAATATCTAAACAGAGCGTGTCAAGAAGCGTGTTTGATGTCTGCACAAACATTATAAAAGCGTTGAACAACTATGTGAAGGTAAGTGATAAAATTTGTGTCGTATATTTTTATAATATTTATTATTTCCGTCTTTCTGTCTCACTTATTTACTCACTCACTCACTCACTCTCTCACTCTCTATCAGTTGCTCCATTTCCTCTTCAAACAAAAGATTTGTAAATCTGTTCATTATTAATAATTGTCGACGCCGGGGCAACGCTCGTATTCTAATAGCCATATTATCGGCGAAGCTCGTGCAGTCATCTTTTATACTGGAATTTCCAATTATTCCGTACGCCCTTTCCAACCATGGATTTCCACTGTCTCTTGTCCTTCCTCTTCTGGATGGTCCAGGAGCCGCATGAAGTGGTGATTCACTGCGTACGTCATTTTGTGCATCCGATTCTGGTTGGAGTATTTGTTGTGTTTCTGGGCTCTGTTAAAAGAAAGTCATTTATAACTTACTGAAGTTTACACTGTGATAACTAATTTTACATATAATTGATAAAAGTTCCAATCAAATTATATATATTTAAATAAAATTATAAATTGCAGATGCCAGGTACGGCCGAAGAATGGCGCGCATGTGAAAGGAATTTTAATACCGATTGGAATTTTCCACGCGCAATTGGCGCCATAGATGGCAAACATATTATGCTTCAAGCACCCATTCACGGGGGCAGCGAGTACTACAATTATAAAGGATTTCATAGCATTGTATTGTTTGCCTTGGTAGATGCAAAATATAATTTCCTGTTTGTCGACATCGGTTGTCAGGGCAGAATATCGGATGGAGGTATATTTAAAAATACGAAACTGTATACACAGATTATGAATGGGACTATGAGCCTTCCAGAAATGGCACCCCTTCCTGGGAGACGTACGCAAGTACCGTACGTTCTGTTAGCAGACGAGGCATTTGCATTACATAACAATGTAATGAAACCATATACCGGAAACCATAAAAAGGGGACCATAGAAAGAATATATAATTATCGGCACTGCAGGGCACGCAGAGTGGTAGAAAATGCGTTTGGCATTTTGTCGGTGGTATTCAGGGTGCTGCGGAAACCAATGCTGCTAAGCCCCGAAAAAGCTACTATCATAGTAGCAACAACGATTTATTTACATAATTTTTTACGGAATAACACATCCAGAAACATTTATTCTCCGCCCGGAGAATTTGATTCCTTCGCAGAGGGCGAATTTATTCGTGGAAACTGGAGGGTAGGAAATATGGACGCGGCAAATGCATTATTAAATTTACAACACGTGGATGACAGACGGCCTCCGATATCAGCTCAACGAATAAGGGCTGAATTTGCCCATTATTTTATAAACGAAGGACGAATTCCTTACCAAGATACGCATGAATAACGAAAATATAGATTAAAATTTTTTGGGATCGCGCTTCTTTTTACACAAAAATAACTGTTTATTTCGCGTAAACACAAGTACATCAAAATACACAAAAATTCACAGTCACTTTTATGGAAAACGAAACACGAGACCCAAAAGTATATGTTATAATATTATATATTATTATATATGCTGTATGTTATACATACATCTTGTGTATTGAAGCTTGTGCTGGGGTTGTTCTTGTCTGTTAAGAACTGAAAACTGGCAAATGCAAACCACTTGCTCCGGTATATTTCACTGCGACCTATGACATACATAAATAAAAATAAATTAGTGGTGTTGAAATTTTAAAATATTGTACATTACAATAATAGTATCATGAGTGGGGATGAATTTGTGACAACCTCAAATTTTATTTCTGACTTAACTATAAAAGTAATCATTGATTTGTCTTAAAATAGTGTATTATTTGTGGATTATAATGTATAGTTTTCGTGTGATATTTCAAAAACATAAAAAAGGGCCGCAAAGTCATCCACGCTTACGAGAACGGATAATATTGAAATGTCCTTACCTTTCCCAGTTCCCTTGGATTTTCCCACTTTCGCCTTCTCTCTTCTATATGAAGACAGCATCGAGGTAATCTTAGTTTTCACTGATTCCACTGTCACATTTAAAATTTTCCCTATTTCGCACCACGCATCGAACTTGAGATGTTTCAAGTGGTACGCCGTTACATGTTGGTTCCACAATGCAGGCCTCTCTCTATACAAATCAATTAATTGTAGGGCTCTTTCCTCCGTCCACTCTAACGGCTGTTGATCACTCATGGTAACTTGCGAAGTGAATACCAAACTGCAGTGTACATTTGTATCGGGTGTATATATACCTGCGAACCCACCCCCCCTCTTCGAATTTTGGGAAAAATGACCATAGCGTCACCCGCTTACCTTAATGAAGACACGAAAAACTGACGTTTAAGGGGAGGTTCCGGTTTAGAGCCCCCCAAAATAGGTGATATTTAGGAATTAATTAAAGGAAAACCACTATATATAATTTAATGGAACTTTTTCCATTGTATTAAGGATGTCTTAAATTATAGAAATATATTTTTTGTTTTATAATTAAGCATTGCAGACGGGCCTGGGGAGTCGTTAAAGGCAAGGTGTAAAAAAATTGATCCAAATCGGTGGGACCTGTATCTCCAAAAGTTATTATCCGATTTGACTGAAACCTTTTTTATTTTGAAGAGTATTCTTCTGGCTGGGGGGGGGGGGAGTAGAAAAATTACAAAAATTACAATTTTTTAGAAAATAACGACACTTCAAGTTTGAAATCACCTTTCCCTGTATTTTTCTTCCTTTCAACGCCTTTGAAAATTATAAATTTTCAAATTTTTGTAACTTTTTCGCCCCCCCCCCCCTCTAGCCAGAAGTATATTCTTCAAAATAAAAGAAGTTTCAGTCGAATCGGATAATAACTTTTGGAGATTCAGGTCCCACCGTTTTAAGATCACTGTTTCGAGGAAAACGCGTTTAAAGTTTCACGTGAGCGCCGAGTGGCCCATGCATTTGCCACTACTTAAATGCCTATAACTTCGGGAATTTTACGAATTTCAACAAATCCTTTTAAACACGTATTCCTAAAAGATTGAACATTCGAAAAATGAAATAAAAAAAAACTACATTTAGACCGGAACCTTCCCTTAAACTGGCCGTTGGATTGGCCCTTCTAGAAAAGCGAAAAATCCCGCGGGACACACTGTAGACCGAAACGGAAAGGACGCTTGGGTTTTCCCCACAGTTGCGGCCGAGCCGCTCGCCGCGAACCCCTCTCGCTGTGCTTTATGACACCTTCCCAGGCCTGCGAAACCGAGTTGGTCGAAACAGTTGATTTCTACAGAATTAATTGTTCTGAACCTTAACACATTTTTACATATACACAGATTTAGAGTCTGAATATAGCAACTCGACCAACTCTCCAGTCCGGCCGCGTCTCCCGGAATTACCCTAACAGTGTTTACATAATTGCTATATTGGTGGCATCTTTCTGACGTGCGTTGGGACAAAAGCGGGCTCAGAACTGCGCGGAAATTCATTCGTTCTTTACGATGGGTAATTTCATATTTTTCCCAAAAACGTTTCGACAACATCTGTTTGCCAGATTTCTAAAGGACAATCAAAAAGGTGGTACCGTCTTTAACAGTTTTAAACGTTCTTCAGCCTGAGTTAATCCGTATATTGCTCTGTCGGCTGGTGGTATACACGGTCACTTCGGAACGGCACGTACCGTAATCCACTGATGACTCGCGGGACAATACAGTTATAAACCACGACCCTGACGAAAAATTCTGGTCGATCAACCTGGCTAAGTTTTGTCGGCAGATGTCCGGTTTTTCCTCCATGATATGAATAATGAAATATAACGTTTCTTTTAAAAATTCTCTCGAGTATAAACACGCGCTTGAATTTCGAAACAAAAGCAGATGTCGACGTATTCCGTGCAAGAGACGACGGGCTTGAAGTTCGATTGGCCCTAATCTAACCAATCTGCCCTGCATCCCTCCCAAACGACCACCGTCCTGAAGAGGCCCTCTTCACAGCAATATCTCCTCCCCAAGGCCCACCTTCTCTCGCACGGAATACGTCGACGCGTGCTTTTGTTTTGAAATTCGAGCGCGTGCTCAGACACGATAGATAAGCAGGCCCGATTGGCTAGTTTGGGACCAATCGAACCTTAAGCCGACCTTCTCTCGCACGGAATACGTCGACGCGTGCTTTTGTTTTGAAATTCGAGCGCGTGCTTAGACACGATAGATAAGCAGGCCCGATTGGCTAGTTTGGGACCAATCGAACCTTAAGCCGACCTTCTCTCGCACGGAATACGTCGACGCGTGCTTTTGTTTTGAAATTCGAGCGCGTGTTTAGACACGATAGATAAGCAGGCCCAATTGGCTAGTTTGGAACCAATTGGACTTGCAGCCAACCTTCTCTCGCACGGAATACGTCAATGACATCGAAAACTCCTGCGCCCCGTCTCAGGTAAAGCAACCGCGCGCGACTACAGTCACCTGACCGTACCGCTACGACCCCATATTTCTTCAGTGAGGTCAAATAACAGGTCGACAGAAGAATTGCAGGAATATTTTACTAACCCACTCTTGGCCAATGACACTGCTTTTATAATAATCAGATTTGTAAGTTCCAGCTTGTCCTTATCTTGATTATTGGTTGAAAAAGTGTCATTGCTGAATGGAAACCACGAGAAGGTGGTGTGCTTTTTCCATCAAGAGAGATTAAGGATGTGTCAGGAGGATGGAAGTAAGAAGGCCCGGTCATAAATTTTAAACATGATCGGCCATGTACCTTAATTCTTTCGATTGCCATACGATTGTCACGTTTCGTATTACTTCTGATCAATTGTAAAAACTAACTGCGTTGATCGCCAACGTAGTCTAAAAAAGGTCGCGGTTTATGACCGTATTGTTCCTTGAGTCGACGGTCGAGAACAGTGCGCCACAATCACCTTCTCGTGGTTTCCATTCAGCAATGACACTTTTTCAACAAATAATCAAGATAAGGACAAGCTGGAACTTACAAATCTGATTATTATAAAAGCAGTGTCATTGGCCAAGATTGGGTTAGTAAAATATTCCTGCAATTCTTCTGTCGACCTGTTATTTGACCTCACTGAAGAAATATGGGGTTGTAGCGGTACGGTCAGGTGACTGTAGTCGCGCGCGGTTGCTTTACCTGAGACGGGGCGCAGGACTTTGCGATGTCATTGACGTATTCCGTGCGAGAGAAGGTGGGCCTTGGGGAGGAGATATTGCTGTGAAGAGGGCCTCTTCAGGACGGTGGCCGTTTGGGAGGGATGCAGGGCAGATTGGTTAGCTTAGGGCCAATCGGACTTCAAGCCCGTTGTCTCTCGCACGGAATACGTCGACATGTGCTTTTGTTTCGAAATTCAAGCGCGTGTTTATACTCGAGAGATAAGGGATCCGTCTTTAATTTGAAGGTAGGACGAAGCGGGCGGGACTACGCGCAATCAGCGAACTACATGCTCTCTTTCTTCCTGTGTCTCTTTGCGAGCCGTATTGATGTCGAATAATGCTTTTTAATTGCTAGTCCCCAAAAATTAATCAGGCTCATCGGCCAGAGCATTTCGCTAGGGTCGCGGTTTATGACCATATTTGTTTCGCTAGTCGACGGTAGACAACGGTTTCCTATAGTTTTGGGTAATTTATGACTTAGTTGGTACCGCCTGTATTACAAATATGACTTAGTTGGTACCGCCTTGTATTACAATTATGATGTATCTAGAAACAACAACACCTCTCGCAGCAATATAATTGTTGCTATTTACAGTAATAATTATCATGTCATTGCTTGCTTTAATATATAAACTAAATAATAGACCATAAACACACGTATGCAAGTTATACATATGTAGGAGTAAAGAGTACATTTGCGTTGAAAAATACACATTTTTCCAGTCTTTTCGACGATGCGCGGCGTGCATTCGCGTGCGCGCTTGGCAGAAAAATCCTGGCATAGCGCGCACACTATCGCTTTCGATGCGCGGGTCGTCGTAAAAGTCGACCCTTTCAAGTGCTCCAAACTCCTCGAAAATCCGAGAAACTCGTAAATCTAACCCGTGCGCGGCGCGCAGTTGCACCAGTGGGAACGTCTTTCTGCAACAAATCGGCCTTGCGCGTCGAAAAAAACGTGCGCGCCGCGCGATTGCACTAGTGGGACCCTGCCTTAATGTTTACATGAACCCAAAGTCAGCCTATATAAATAAAGAATTATTTTTAAAATGGTTTAATGAAGAATTCATTCCAAGAAAAGCACCACAAGAAGAAATATCCTTATTCTTTGTTACGTATGTGGAAGTTTCCCATGCGCTGCTCTCAACCATTTTTCGAGCTCGCGTCTGCGAAGGGAAAACGTCCTAAAATCCTTTCGTGTATCACACACCACTAATGGGGGTCATGATCTCGACCATCTGGATCACAACTATGGGAATGGGAGTGACACGACGACGACCCCGAAGGATTGCCTTATATGGAAATTCCTAACGAATCCCCACTCATTTTGCGACTATATAAACACTTTGGTTTCAACCCTCTGCGGTTAAAAACTATACAGTCACCTCGTGTCACGCTCGTACAGAGTTGGTTATATCTAGTAAGACCGGGCTCGAGTTCCTTTCCGAATCAATAGTTAAACTCATAGAATCCGCGTGTACAGTTTATATTCTATTTGGCACATTGAAATAACCACCCTTACGCCCCGCATCGCCAGTGCGTCAACACCGTGCAAATTAGTGGTAAAGGGTATAGCCGGTTAAGATGGTCAAATGTGCCCTTGAACCGAATTCGACTCAAGATGAATCATTCGAAAGCTTATTAAAAAAGAAACATTTGTGGCAATTTTCAACTTCGTATCTCCACCCGGGGGGTAGTAAAGGGCAAAAATAGAAAATCAGGTTTTAGCCGAATTTCTCCTATACTAGGGAATGAAAATTTTTGAAAAAAATCAGAGGCATTTCTGTTATCGGGGCACATATTAGAGAATCGTTTCAGATTTTTAAATTGAAAAACCAAGCTGTGAAAAATAAAAAACGCCAAAAAATGCTGAAAAATGCTGATTGTGTATCGAAGCAGTCTTGGCACTATAATTATATTTTTACTGTAAGTACGTATCATTGTTACTATTGTCCTGAATTTTTTTCAGATTTTTCAATTTGGTGCGCCGCAGTTAAAAAAATTAAAAACCGATTTTTTCGTCGTTTTTTCCGTGTCAGAGTAACTTATCCGTCGAATTGCTTCATGAAATAAGTTTTTATGCGATCTTCAATGTTTATACGTACAGCAAAACATCTTAGGAATTAAAGAAACTGAAAAAACCGAATCATTTGAAACTATGTTATGCTCCTTATATTGTAAAGTATCTACCGTACTTTCCAACGGCGTCGGTGGCGCAGCGATAGAGTGTCCAGCTGCTATACCGCTGTGAACTTTTTGAACGTAGGTTCGAGCCTCGAACTTCCAAGTCCCCCTTAGTCTAAGTTTTTTTTTTCGTTAATTACATATATTTCCTAACTTTACGACACAACGATCAATATTTATTTTCAAATGTTTTAAGAATATTTGAAAAACATATTAACCTGAAATATATGTACGTAAATATGAGTTTGGACTGCTTGTTATGCCGCCGTTTATCCTGTCAATTACGGCATTGTTTAACAATTCCTACAATATATTAATATGTGAAATTGGTTTTCAAATCTCTTACCTTTAATAATTATGGATGGATGGCAACAAAAATCGTGTCTGATGTATTCAATCGTCATCGCTGTCATCATTAATTACTGGTGTCACGTGTTCACTGGTGAATATTTTACTAAGAATTTCTGCAGGTCCTACAATTTTTGAAAGGTATCGAGCGTGCGATAAGTAATAAATTATTGCAGCTATGTGTGAACAGCACCCGACGGTGCGATTACCATTTGCACATTCACAACAATAGCGCTTTATTCCGGAATAGCCTATTGAGTTTGGTGCATAATCAATATAACATCTGTAGGTTTTGCTGTTAATATGTCGTGATCTTACTTCGAATTTAATAATATTCTTTTTCTCTTTAACACAACGAAGATTAATATTATTCTCTTCATCCATCAATTCTGCTAAATACGAAATTGCTTGAGACAATTGATAGGAGCCAGTAAACAAAATTTTGAGATCTTTCTCTGTCATTTCCGGAAAATCAAGAAGCTCGGTAGATGATAGCTGATTAAATGGAATCTTTCGTCTATTCCAATGTTGATTTTCCACTTCCACTGACAAAGAATTCTCAGTGCTTTTTTGAAATGACATTCTTTCTACTATTTCATCACAGAATTCTACGTCCGAATTTAAGCGTTTCCCGAATGTATTATTTAAAAAACACGCTAATCTACAATATAAACTGACTTTTGGAAGTAACTTATTGTCCATTTGATGGTGGAGAAGTTTGTACTTTTGTCCTATGATGCCGTGAATTGCCTCGATTACCCAGCGAACTTTAGTGACGTGGCGGGATGCATTTGATTCTGCAGTCGTTAGTTGATTTCGCTTGCCTTTTAACGCAGGCATGAGCACTCTGTAACCGTGTTCTTCTAAATAAGTTGTTACGTCGCGAAAACCTCGGTCAACAATACAAATATCTCCAGGTTTTAAAAGGGTTTGCAAACCATTTGGGTCTTCCATTGCAATTTTCATAATTTGTGCATCATTCTGGTTTGCACAAAAAGGGCCAAGAACTTCAACCACATAACCGTTTGTGGTGCAAATTGTAAAAGGTTTACACAAGGGTACTTTCTTTTGACCTGAATATGATTTGCGCTGGTATTCATTGTTAGAACTTTTCTGATGCCGAATATAAGTTCCATCGAAAATCAGTGCTAATTGATCTGTTATGTTATATAACTTTTTGGCAACAAGTGACGTTTGATCTTCTATTAGGGTTTCCCGAGGAAGTGTCGCAAATCCAAAATAACAAGGAAGAATGTCTTTTTCAAAAGAATTTATGACGGACCTACAAAAATCAGACACCTGTTGCTCGCGTTCTAATCCGAGAATTGCAGCTATCAGACTGTTTGAATTGCCAGTACGCAATTTGAATAAGAAAACAATAATAGCTTGAGTGACATCTCGCTGCTCAGAATTTCTCAAAGAAGTCATCATTCCCCGAAGTTTTATTAAGTTTTCCCACGTTAAACCAGTAAATACTTTCAACCGCTCCTCCGAAAGTGTAAAATCACCTATTGTATCTTTAATATTTGAATTGTTATTAACGGAAAGGTATTCAAAATAATTTCGTAATTCATTGGTATCGATTATACTGGTATTTGAATGTGTTTTTAAATTCAGAACATCTTCTTGAAACAAACGGTTCTTTAACAAATGACCAGGACAGCACCGATTTCCTTTAGGAACATATAATCTTCGCATGATAAATACCTGCTTCCTGGTTTCAGCCGGTACATTCACGATATTTTTCGCAATCCCACAGACGAAACAATACCCATGAGTGGAAATAACTCTAGCAAATGGCATCTCTACGTATTCAATAGCTACTTGTTCCACATTCCTCAAATCCATAAGAAACAATGGATCTTCCGTTGAGGAACACGATAGAACAACAGATTCAGATTCAGATTTTTCGGGGGATGATTTGTCAGCTGATTTTTCGGGTGAAAGTATTTCGGTTGTAGGTGCTTTTCGTAAAGATATTGCGGCTGAAAAAGGGCCGGATGATGAGGAGGGTTCAGCTGAAGCGGAGGGTTCATCTGAAGATGAAGGTCGAGCTGAAGAAGAGGGTCCAGCTGAAGGACCTGCTGTCAGCTGAAGAAAAAGATCCCAGTGCAGAAACATCTCTGACACAAGATTCCTCAAGCTGACGAAATTCTTTGTACATGTAAAGGCGACACCTATTGCATAACATGTCACCAATAGTCACCACTTTTTTCAGAAGTTTAGAATATTTCACTTCCTCAACTTCCACCTTGATTTTCCGTATTTGACCAACCGATTTGCGAACCAAAATATTACACCGAATACACTTAGTACGCAAGGTTTTCCTTTCAACAAGTTGCACTTTCTCATTGTTAGACGACATATTGATCACACAACCACAGATGAACGCACACCGACAAAATAATATTTAAAAACACGTAACGAAGTTACTACTATTGTAGATATACTGGGTGAAAGCAAGTCTAATTCAAAAGTGCCTGCAGATTGTAAAGACCAAAGCCAAGACGATTCGAACTCTGTGACACTCTGTGCTAGACTACTCTCGTGCATTCATCTCTGGCGCTCCCCGCGATTCACACCCACAGCATACACTCTTAACATGCACTTCAGTTATCTAAATCCTCCACGTGCATTCTGAGAAACCCTTCAGACCTCATACTCCTGACACATTCGAGCCCTGCAGCATAAACATTCTTTCTCGGTCCCCATCGCTCTGTTCTAAACATGCGATATCAATCGAACAGTCATGACTGTCTTTTCCTTTCATGCATTGAACCCGTGACAGAAATTCTAACATACATTTTGAATAAAAGAGAGAATAGAATTGTATGATCTAATTCTAATAGACGAAAAGGCTAAAATAGTAGAAAAACAACAACACGATTTTTGTTGCCATCCATCCATAATTGTTAAAGGTAAGAGATTTGAAAACCAATTGCACATATTAATATAATGTGGGAATTGTTAAACAATGCCGTAATTGACAGGATAAACGGCGGCATAACAAGCAGTCCAAACTCATAGTTACGTACATATATTTCAGGTTAAAATGTTTTTCAAATATTCTTAAAACATTTGAAAATAAATATTGATCGTTGTGTCGTAAAGTTAGGAAATATATGTAATTAACAAAAAAAAAACTTAGACTAAGGGGACTTGGAAGTTCGAGGCTCGAACCTACGTTCAAAAAGTTCGCAGCGGTATAGCAGCTCGACACTCTACCGCTGCGCCACCGACGCCGTTGGAAAGTACGGTAGATACTTTACAATGTAAGGCGCATAACATAGTTTCAAATGATTCGGTTTTTTTCAGTTTCTTTAATTCCTATGATGTTTTGCTGTACGTATGAACATTGAAGATCGCATAAAAACTTATTTCATGAAGCAATTCGACGGATAAGTTACTCTGACACGGAAAAAACGACGAAAAAATGGGTTTTTAATTTTTTTAACTGCGGCGCACCAAATTGAAAAATCTGAAAAAAATTCAGGACAATAGTAACAATGATACGTACATACAGTAAAAATATAATTATAGTGCCAAGACTGCTTCGATACACAATCAGCATTTTTCAGCATTTTTTGGCGTTTTTTATTTTTCACAGCTTGGTTTTTCAATTTAAAAATCTGAAACGATTCTCTAATATGTGCCCCGATAACAGAAATGCCTCTGATTTTTTTCAAAATTTTTCATTTCCTAGTATAGGAGAAATTCGGCAAAAACCTGATTTTCTATTTTTGCCCTTTACTACCCCCCGGGGGGAGATACGAAGTTGAAAATTGCCACAAATGTTTCTTTTTTAATAAGCTTTCGAATGATTCATCTTGAGTCGAATTCGGTTCAAGGGCACATTTGACCATCTTAACCGGCTATACCCTTACACATTTTATTTAATTAATTAACCGCAACACTTACATTTGTACAATAATTAATTATTGAATATACGAATGGTGTTCACGTGTAAATCGAGTAGATTCGTTAAACCCATTTTTTTACCCAGCGATACTTATAATATAAGTAGCATATTCCTACTGATACAACTTTACCGCTCGAGTTGTATCAAACATTAAGGCTGCCGTCTCAAGTTTGTTTTGGCCCCGAATCGATGGAAGCGTCCCCAGTAAACAAACGGACCCTAATGAAATTACTCCGATCGATAAAAAGAATTTGTACAGCAATGACATCTTCAGGTACTCTGGGTAGACGAATTTTTTACACATAGTTGCCACATGTTCTGTACTCTCTGTCTCTGCCGCGCTGTTGCCACACAGTTCTCTCTTTTCATTGAGAAGTCTTGAAGGAATACAGCACGAGAGCTGCGTCTAGCGTTAGAGCCTCCCTGAATGTAGCAATAATGAAAGATAGAGAGGTCCGGGACTGTAAGAAGGAAAGATGGAAAGATAACCTGACACAATTTGAACTATCATTGTTAACGAATAACGATATTACACATAACATTTATTTGCAGAATTGAAAGCCGGTTTCGTTCAAAGTACTTAGTCCGATTCAAATTATTTCCTGTCAATTTAATCGGCAGAATCACTTTCATATTGATACGATGAAAAATAAAGAAATTCTGTTTCTGCATAATCAATGATATGTACATCCCCGAGCAACTCCAGGCAACAGATTAGGCGTGTGAGCGATACAATGTCGCTCGGCTCGAGCTTCGGGTGACCTCAAGAATAAAGGCCCTCGATTAAAAAAATTATTTGTGGCCGACGGATGAATTCCCGCCGAATAAACTGATTCATCCATGGCATTTCAAATAAAACTAAATCTGGGTTATTTTTATTCGACGACAAATAAATATAAAGTCTCTTTAATTTGATAGTTTATTTCAATAAATTATAAAAGAATACTAATTTGGGTATCAATATCCCTTCTAAACTTCACAATTCTTATTATCTTCTCTCATTCGGTGCAATAGTTCTGTTTACTTGTGAAAAAATATAATGATATGATTGTTCAATGATTTGTATATTTTGTGTGTTTTAATAGAATGTAAAACTTTCTATCGCATCGGCATGAATGTTTCAGTAACATACTGCTGTGATTTCCCCAATGAAAATGAATTTAAACACGGTATAAATCAGATTATTTTTATACGATTGTATTCAGCTTCGACCCTCGGTTTGTTTGTATATTTTTTGTATGTTTGATACTTATATGCATGGTACAAATCTGGCAACTGAAATTTAACCAACTTCCAACTATCGAGTTGTCTTGAAACTTTGCAGGCGTGCGTAGTTTGGAGGACAATGCAAGATTTAAAAAAAAATTAACCCCGAAAGGGTGGAAAAATTACCCACTCATCAATAAATATAACCCATAACCACAAAACGACTTGAAATCAGCCACTTGCGTTCTTTGCGAAAACGACGAAAAACCGCTTCGTTCTGAAGGCTAGTAGAATCGCGATTTCCGTAGTAAATACACAAATCGAGAAGTGATTCGTTACGTTCGAATATGTTTTGTCCAATACCATGTTCGGTTAGAATTTTTTCTTGACATATTGTACATCATTTCCTATAGATTTTGTCGCGCAGATTTCAAATCCGTTCGCAAAATTTGTCTACTACCTCAGGATTTTGAAAAAAAATCGATTTGAAATTTAACACAGATTTTCAAAGGTAAAAAACGTTCGCATAAAAATTTAATTAATTTTCCCTTATTCTGTAATCTTTCAACTTTAATTTAAAAAAAAATCATCACTCTATCTCATTTCTATCAAAAGTTATTTGATTATGAAACACACTTCGTCGCTTTGCCCCACTGTGCGGCGCGGTGTTGAGCCCGTATCGCAAACAGAGCCCTAATTCCCAGTGTTCGTTTCTGGCCGAATGGGGGAGCGAGATGGAACGCTTTGCCTGCGCGACGACCGCGAATGCAAAGGACGGAGTTGTCAGGCGTCCGAAAGACGGAGCGAGACAAAACATCATCCCGTCGTCTATCTCGTACCGCCCTCGCTCGCTTTCAGTGCCTCTCGCTCGCTCTCGCCTTCCCGGACAAGAGTGAGACAGAAGTGGTGGGAATAGCGAAAAATCCACATCGTTTACACCAAATCGAGCCCGTAACGAGACAGTATTGTAGTATCTTTTATTTGAGTTTATCCAGACAAAATCTTTGCCCATTTCTGTTCTCCACCCGCTTCGCCGTGATTCATTCAAGCCTCCCTTACGACAAAATAGTAATAGGGGAAATGCGGCAACAGCGCGATTCGACTCTCGATACATCTCGGCAACTATGTCTTTCCTACATTTATCGGCTAGATTGGACTTCCACCGGTTTTGATGGTACAATCCACGAATGTACCATCAACGCCGGTGACGGAGAATCCTTGAAGCTTCATTCTGTCATTTCTTGAGTCTGCCTCAGTACACGAGTCAGAAATTCATTATTATTTCAACGTGCGGTGGTTATTAGCGCTCAAACGCACCAGACCACCCTGCACTGATGTCTACTGGAGGCAACTATACCCGCAAAATCTTTCTTTGTGCCGATTCCAGGACGCAAGACGGTTGAAACGGTTTGTTTACTACCTCGCGTATACGCAGGGTCGGCGAAAACCACTATGCAAGTTACGCGCCGCATAAGGGCGCCAGCCGAATGGGACGCTAAAAAACTATATCGCACGCTTAATAATAACGGAATCGAACCCCCACATAAACGAAATGTTCGCCCCGTAAAGAAAGAACATATTAAATAGAAAACGGGTGCAAATATTTGGGAGCATCAAAAATTTTCTTGCGTAAGGGCGCCAACTAACCTCGCGTCGGCCCTACGTAACGTCACGCTGGTGCTACGTGGCTGCCGTACACCATTAGCGCCACCAATGGAGAAGCCTTAAAGCTTCATTCTGTTACTTTTCGATTCAGAAATTCATTATTATTTCAATGTACGGCGGTTATAATCATTCAAACGCACCAGACCACCCTGCACTGATGTCTCCCGGAGGCAACTATACCCGCAAAAACTTCCTTCTTGCCGATTCCAGGACGTAAGACGGTTGAAACGGTTTGTTTACTACATCGCGTATACGTACACGCTTTTCCTACCTTGTGTGAGTGTACACACACATTCAAGACCCGCGGAGACGGCAGCCTTAATTAAGAGTTACGAGGCATTACTAACATTTCCTGCGACTCCCTGATCCCGCATCAGGTTCGTTCGCACCCCTCACGAAAACAAGGAATCTTCACCAACCCAGTGGCTCCCCGATTTTGCATCGGGTTCGTCCACGAAACCTCACCCACCTACGGCTCCCTGATTTCGCATCAGGTTCGTCCGTATCCTACAGCTCCCTGATTTCGCATCTGTTTCGTCTGTGAACTTCGTCCTAGTAACACCCCTATTTCGCATCGGGTTCGTATCCGACGTTTCACCATCCTGCGGCTCCCTGATTACACTGTCCAACACGATTTTTGGTCCGCAATATCCGCTGGGTGATTCTTGAATAGTTTTTCGCCCTGAACCCGAATTCGCAAACAGAATTGCTCTATGACCCTCAGTTTTTGAGCAAATCGATTTTGAAAAAAAACTGCAAATTTTTAACTTGGAACATCTTTTGTGTCGAGACGGTAATAGTTATTCGGTTGCTCGTTGCGTAAAATTATTCAATGAATCCTCTCGAATAAAAAGATATAAGTTATTATTGTATTGTAATCATTTAAATATGTTTTAATAACGATCAAATTGAAAATGACACCCGAAATGCGCCCATTTTTGAAGATATCTTTCAATTTATTTCCAAAACTAAGGGTCTAGGAGAAAATCTGACCATTCCACGCGATGCAACAGACATTTTTCCTTCGGAAATCATCAACGAAAGTGTAAGTCACATTTTGTTTTCAATACAAAAGCGAAATAGTTTGGCAAAACACGCGGTGTCGACAGTGGTAGTCAACGGCGGCGTGCGATCCACTGCCACTCAGCGTATCACAATCGCTTAACGCGCCTGACTACCACTGTTGGCACCGCGCGTTTTGCCAAACTATTTCGCTTCTGTATTGAAAACAAAACGTGACTTACCACTTTAGTTGATGCTTTCCGAAGGAAAAATGTCTGCTGCATACCGCATAATGGTCAGATTTTATCCTAGATCCTAAGTTTTGGAAATAAATTGAAAGATATCTTCAAAAATGAGTGCATTTTGTGCAGGGAGTCGAGACCGAAGCAGAAACCGAATTTCAGACCGGTCGCGACCGGTCTAGCGACCAGTAACCGAGGCGAAAAGGGACCGCTGTTGTGACCGTAACAGTGAGAGGTTGTGGAGGGAAACCAAACTCCAGACCGATTGCCTCTCGACCGGGAATCTCAGACCGTACTTTTAACGAGACCAATGGAGACCAAACCGAAGGCATGACCAGTCCGCCGACTGGTCGGTTGACCGGTGGCAACCGGTCGAGTTAATTTATGGAGAGATTTCTGTTCCTCTCCATAAATTACGAGTCGGAGCGGTTCGGAGCGGTTCGGAGTGGTCCGGATCGGTTCAACCTAGCTGAATAAGCTGGGAAGGTATGGATGTTATTCCTGCCGCTCACACTGTTTGTCACACTCGTGACGGATTTGTTGATAGCAGACTTTGCAGTTATTTGTTACTGTAACACTGCCCATTCCAAACTATGTCGATCTGCCGAGATATTATTGTATTTCAAACACTAGTTATGTATTATTTTAATAGAAGTAGTTAATATAAATAAATTATTGTTAATATACAAATAACAAGAAAATGGTTGAAAATATAATTCTTCATGTGATTATATTAAAAGTATGTCCAAGTGTGGAAAAAACAGAAGATAGGAATGTAATAAAATGTAAATATATTTAACAATAGCATAAATAACAAATTTCACAGCAAAATTTATTATAATGTTTCAATTTTTATCTCTCACAATAACATGTGAAAATATTATTTAACATCTTATGAATCAGTTGTATAAGCGTTACTGCTTCAATTTTTAAGGCTGCCGTCTCAAGTTTGTTTTGGCCCCGAATTGATCGAAGCGCCCCTTGTAAACAGACGGACCCTAATGAAACTACTGCGGTCGGTAAAAAGAAGTTGTACAGAGGTGACATCTCCAGGTACTCTATGTAGACGAATTTTTGACGCATAGTTGCCACATTTTCTGTTCTCTCTGTCTCCGCCGCGCTGTTGCCACAGCTCCTTCTACTGACAAGTTTTGGCGGAATACGGCACGAGAGCTGCGTCTAGGCAGAGATCTACAGGAGCGGTGGTTATGTGTGCGGAACTGCGAGTGTCAGTCACGCACACATAACCACCGCTCCTGTAGGTGTTTCCCTCTGCATCAGCTGTAGACGTAGCGCGTCCGATTGCTGCGTCTAGCATCAGAGCCTCGCTGAACGTAAAGGAGGATAGCAATAATGAAAGATAGAGAGGTTGAGTAGTGAAGTTAGGAAACATGTCAATGAAACAATACTAATTTGCACATTGAAGGATGTAATATTTTGTATAATCAGTGTGCAAATTCAAAGCATACAGTTTCAATAAGGTACATCACCGAAGTATAACACGCCGATCGTAATGAAATTTATGAATGCTATAATTCTTCTAAAAACATATGACGCTTTCTTTTGAAATGGACAATTACAGATAAAAAAGTGTATATTTTTCGAAGAATACAGTATTGTCTCGTTAGCGGCTCGGTTTGGTGTACACGATGTGGACTTTTCGCTATCCCCACTACTTCTGTCTCATTCTTGTCCGGCGAAGGCGAGAACGAGCGAGAGGCACAGAAAGCGAGCGAGAACGGTGCGAGATAGACGACGGGATGATGTTTTGTCTCGCTCCGTCTTTCAGACGCCTGATACTCCGTCCTTTGCGTCCGCGCCCGTCGCGCAGGCAAAGCGTTCCATCTCGCTCCCCCCTTCGGTCAGAAAGAAGCGAGAAACGAACACTGGGAATTCGGGCTCTGTTCACGATGCGGGCTCAACGCCCGCGCCGGTCCCGACCAGCGATCCGCTAACGAAACAATACTGTAAAGGCTCCCCCAAACCAACGCGAATATTCGCGCCGCGGATCAGATAAGGCGCCCATAAGCCGACACGTATAAAAAACTCTGATCCGCGGCGGATTCGCTCCGCGCAGCAATATTCGCGTTGGTTTGGGGGAGCCTTAATATTATCTTCTCTCATTTTATGTAATTCCTCTTCTCCATTTTACAACAAAAATATATTTTGTCCAATACCATGCTCGGTTAGAATTTTTTCTTGACATGTTGTACATCATTTCCTATAGATTCTGTCGCGCTGATTTCAAATCCGTTCGCAAAATTTGTCTACTACCTCAGGATTTTGAAAAAAAATCGATTTAAAGTTTAACACAGATTTTCAAAGGTAAAAAACGTTCGTATCATAATTTCATTAATTTTCCCTTATTCTGCAATCTTTCAACTTTAATTTTAAAAAAAAAATCATCGCTCTATCTCATTTCTATCAAAAGTTCTTTGATTATGAAACAAACTTCGTCACTTTGCCCCACTGTGCGGCGCGGCGTTGAGCCCGTATCGCGAACAGAGCCCTAATTCCCAGTGTTCGTTTCTCGCTTCTTTCTGGCCGAAGGGGGAGCGAAATGGAACGCTTTGCCTGCGCCGCTGCGCGATGGCCGCGAACGCAAAGGACGGAGTGTCAGGCGTCCGAAAGACGGAACGAGACCGTCGTCTATCTCGTACCGCCCTTGCTCGCTTTCAGTGCCTCTCGCTCGCTCTCGCCTTCGCCGGACAAGAGTGAGACAGAAGTGGTGGAGATAGCGAAAAGTCCACAACGTGTACATCAAATCGAGCCCGTAATGAGACAATACTGTAGTATATTTTATTTGAGTTTATCCAGATATTATCTTTGCCCATCTCTGTTCTCCAACCGCTTCGCCGTAATTCATTCAAGTCTCCCCGAGGACAAAATTGTAATAGGGGAAATGCAGCAACAGCGCAATTCGACTCTCGATACATCTCGGCAACTATGTCTTTCCTACATTTATCGGCTAGATTGGACTTCCACCGGTTTTGATGGTACAATGCACGAATATACCATCAGCGTCGGTGACGGAGAAGCCTTGAAGCTTCATTCTGTCATTTTGCGGGCTGTCCTGAGTACATGATTCATAAATTCATTATTATTTCAATGTACGGTGCTTATTAGCGTTCAAACGCACCAGACCCGTCTGCACGAATGTCTACTGGAGGCAACTATACCCGCAGAAACATCTTTCATGCCGATTCCAGGGCGAAAGTTGTAATTTACGGTTTGTTTACTACATCTCGTATACGCAGGGCCGGCGGAACTATTATGCAAGTTGCGCGCCGCATAAGGGCGCCAATTGAATGGGACGCTAAAAAACTGTATCGCACGCTTAATAACATAGGAATCCAACCCCTACATAAACGCAATGTACACCCCGTAAAGACAAAACATATTAAATAGAAAACAGGTGCAAAAATTTGGGGGCACCAAAAGTTTTCTTGCATAAGGGCGCCAACTAACCTCGCATCGGCCCTGCGTATACCTCACACTGGTGCTACGTGGCTGCAGTGTAGGGAGTATGTTCTCTCTCTCTCTCGGGTAGTCCGTGGCAGCCGACGACGCACGAGGCGCGACGAAGGAGCTCGAGCTCTCCTGCCAGAGTTGAGGCAAGCGACGGCCACTCGGCTACCAACTCGCTTACCGGCGAGATCATCGCCATATTGGCGAGCATATTACGCCATGTGCGTATACCACAGTACAACCATTAATACAGTTATTGTTCAGTAACGAGTCTACTTTACTACCGTGTGACGTACCCATCATATAAAGCAGAGTAGGACTGCTCTTGTGGCACATTGTGCTGTAAAATATATGTTGTCCAATTTGGACTATCCTACACTGGTGACCCCGACGTGATTCTTACGTCGCACGGAAGGAAGTTACGTCGTGGGGAGTCGAGGGTCAGCGAGGACGCTATCCCTCGCCCCACATGTCACATCGTCATCAGGCGAAGGTGATCGTGTAGCTGAGCCATTTTGCGTCGTGGGGAGTCGAGGGTCAGCGAGGACGCTATCCCTCGCCCCACATGCCACATCGTCATCAGGCGAAATTGATCGAGTAGCCGAGCCATCTGCCTGATGAGCAGCGTTGGATAAGCTCAACACAAGTCGACATCACGCCTCAGCAAATGCATGGACACCGATAATTTAGGCGACCACGCGGCGTCAGCGTCTTAAGGTAACGCGCATAACGGCCATTGTTTTGCGGAAAGCGCGCACGTGTTTTGTACTGCGCAGGCGTGAATATTCACGGCACCGCGTGTTCTTAGCTCTGCCATCTTGTATATAGCGTTTTCCCTGTATATAGTCTCGTGTTTTAGTTATATATATTTCGTAATCGTAAGTGCGGATACGAACACTGTTAACTGTGTCTCCTCGACCGTAAATTAATTCGCGTATTTCTGCGTGATCATTTTTCGAAGTAACGCGTCATTGTGCTGATTAGCAAAATGGCCGACGAACTGCGCGCGGAATTGGACAATATGCGCGCGATCATAGAGCAATTACAGGACAGTTCGGGACCTCAACCAGTCGCCGGACATGCGAGTTCGCAATCAGCGCGGGCGGATTCATATCGCATTCCTAAGATACCGAATTTCTTTAAGAACGATCCTGCACTTTGGTTCCTTCAGGTGGAAGCATCGTGCCGCAACGCGTGCATTTCGAAGGATAGCACTAAGGCGGATGTCGTGATAGCAGCCTTAGACTTTGAAGTCATCGCGTGCATTAAAGATATTATATCAGATGTCGAATCGGTCGATAAATTCACGCGAATTAAAGACCGGATTATATCTACGTACGCGAGCTCTGCAGAGAGTAGGCTAAGACAACTTTTAAAAGGGGAAGTGTTGACTGACGGAAAGCCGTCACAAATCTTATGCCGTTTAAGAAACCTGAACGACAATGGGTGCGACGACGCAGTGATCAGATCAATATTCATCGATCAACTGCCGATGGAGTGCAGGGGGATATTGGCAGCGGCCAATGTAACTGAATTGCAAAAATTAGCCGAACTGGCTGATCAAGTACTCGAGGCCACCGGGTCTTCGCTCGGGCGTGCCGCGTTCGCGGTTAGTAAACCGGGCAACAAATCTCCTGATGTTGTTACAGTAGAAAAACTGGCCGCGGAATTGACCGCGCTCAATAAAAAAGTGGACAAATTGTCTACTCAAATGGGTAAACTGACCTCGCGGCAAAATCTAAAAACTAAAAACAAACGCGATCGTTCTGCTAGTGCCAAGCGCGACGTAACGCTGTGCTGGATACACCGTAAATTCGGGGATAAGGCACACCGTTGTGCTGACGAGGCGTCGTGCACATATAAAAAGAAGGAAAACTAACTGGGCCTTCGATCGCAGCGACGGGCGTCGAAGGTCGCGCTATGGGCAACCGTCTGCAAGTTTTAGACCGATATTCGGGTCGTCATTTTCTTGTTGATTCGGGCGCGGACATTTCGCTTCTTCCCGTTGACGGTAAAAATAAACAGAAATCTACTGATTTCAAGTTGTACGCGGCTAACGACACTTTAGTTGACACTTATGGTCAGAAGCTCTGTGTCTTAAATCTGGGTCTTCGCCGTGAGATTTCTTGGAATTTCTGCATTGCTGCAGTTCCGTATCCAATTATAGGAGCGGATATCCTTGCCCATTATGGCCTTGTGGTCGATTTAAAAAGACGTCGATTGATCGATACTCTTACCAAGGTTCACACCTTGGGCATTTCAAAGCCTTCTGCTGCTCCAGCGATTAGTACGGTAAAAAATCCGGGTGATAGTCGATACCTTCAAATATTGGGGGAATTCCCGGAAATCACAACGTTGCCGCAGGTAGCTCCCTGGGATTCATGTGATGTGAAACATTACATATCTACCGGGGGCCCTCCCGTGGCGCAGCGTCCAAGACGCCTCGCACCAGACAAGTTGTCTGCAGCAAAAAAAGAATTCAGGGCAATGTGTAAGGCCGGCATCTGCCGCCCTTCCAGTAGTCCTTGGGCAAGCCCGATTCACTTGGTGATGAAACCAGACGGGACCTGGAGAATAGTAGGCGATTATCGCCATTTAAATGCCGTGACAATACCAGACAAGTACCCAGTTCCCCACTTATATGATTTTACCGCGAATTTACACGGAAAAACGGTGTTTTCGGCCCTGGATTTACATAGAGCTTTTCACCAAATTCCTGTCGCTGCCGAAGACATAGAAAAGACCGCGGTAATTACTCCTTTTGGTCTTTACGAATTTCGAGTGATGACGTTCGGATTGAGAAACGCCGGTCAGACTTTTCAGCGTTATATTCATCGGGCACTGGTCGACCTCGACTTCGTGTTTGCATTTTTAGATGACATACTCATAGCATCCTCGTCTCCGGAGGAGCATGAGCGACATCTCCGTATTGTCTTCGAGCGGTTAAGACAGTTTCACCTGCGTTTGAACGTAAATAAGTGTAAGTTCGGACTGGCAGAAATTAAATTCTTGGGTCACGTCGTTAGTCGCGACGGAATTAGACCCACGCCAGACAAAGTCGAAGCTATTCGCAACTTTCCTAAACCACGTACTGTGGCCGAGTTGCGTCGTTTTTTGGGTACCGTCAATTTTTATAGAAGAAGCATTCCACATGCGGCCGAAGCTCAGGCTCCGCTTAATGAGTATACGCGTGATTCAAAGAAGAATGACAAGCGCGAAATTTTATGGTCTGAGGAAGCTAATAGGGCTTTTGAGTCTATCAAAGAAGAGATAGCGAGTGCCACATTGTTGGCTCATCCGTGCAGCGGGGCGAAAACACGCGTCGTTACCGACGCATCAGACTTTGCTATGGGGGCAGTCCTCGAACAGATGGTTGAGGGGTCATGGCGGCCTTTGTCATTTTTTTCGAGGAAATTTACTTCCGCCCAGTTAAAGTACAGCGCGTACGATAGAGAGCTTACCGCAATATTTGAATCCATCAAATATTTTAAATATTTTTTAGAGGCTCGTGAGTTTGTGGTCGCGACCGACCACAAGCCTTTAATTTATGCGTTCTTGCAACGCGCCGACAAAGCGTCACCGCGCCAGTCCCGCCAACTTTCGTTTATAGCACAGTTTACCACGCGCATCGAGTACATTCCGGGCGTAGACAATGTAGTGGCGGACCCACTGTCACGAATTGATGCAATGCGTCTACCGGTTGAGATAGAGCTTAATGAGCTCGCTGGGTTGCAAGATAAGGACGATGAACTTAAACAGTTACGCGCATCCGCTGAGTTTTCCACTTCCTGGAAACAACTTCAGTGGGGACCTACTCACACGAATTTGGTATGCCATATTTCGGAACAGGTCATTCGTCCATATGTCCCTCTCGTACTCCGTCGACAAGTTTTTGATCTTTTCCATAACACTGCTCACCCTGGGTCCAAGGTGACCGACCGGCTCATACGCCAGCGGTACATCTGGCCTAGTATGCACAAAGATGTTACTGTTTGGTGCAAGGGGTGTACCCATTGTCAACAGTCGAAGGTATCTCGACACGTAAAACACCTTCCGGCTCAATTTGTCGCTCCGGACAATCGTTTTGAACATGTCCACATGGACATTGTCGGTCCACTAAACGAGGACAACGGGTTCAAATAAATTGTAACAATGGTTGATCGATTCTCTCGGTGGCCGGAGGCTGTACCTGTAAGAGATATTGAAGCCAAAACAGTAGCTAGAGCCATGTACGACACTTGGATAGCTCGGTTTGGAGCGCCAAAAATAGTAACTACTGACCAGGGATCACAATTTGAAAGTCAGTTGTTTAATGCGCTTTTGTCTCTCATTGGTTGCCGTAGAGTTCGAACAACGGCCTATCACCCAGCCTCCAATGGCTTGGTCGAACGTTGGCACAGGTCAGTTAAGGCAGCAATTATGTGCCACACTGACAGAGGCGAGTGGACAAGAGTTCTTTCCACAGTGTTACTCGGTCTCCGTACACAAGTGCGTCTCGATACGAACGCGTCTCCGTCCGACTACGTTTACGGCGCTACGTTAAGAATTCCGGGGGAATTTTTCCTTCCGGACACCTGCGAGGCAGAGTCGCAACCGTTTTTGCAGGAATTCCGTGAATTCATGCGACTGGTCCGTCCCGTTCCTGTCGCGCATAAATATAGGAAGCGTGCGTTCTTTTATAAGGATCTTGCGTCATGTACGCATGTGTTTTTGCGGACCGGAGCGGTCAGGGAGCCCCTTGAGCGCCCGTATACAGGACCGCACAAGGTACTTAATCGCGAGTCTGAGCGAGTTTACCAAATCGAAGTGAATGGTGCGACACGCAGTGTGTCGACGGAACGCCTTAAACCAGCATATTCCGTGCTAGATAATGTAATTGATGCTCCTGGCACGAGCAATGGAACGTCCGTCCAACGTCCTCCGCTTAGGACGTACGCGCGAAAAAAAGTAACCTTCGCTTCGCAATAGCTTTAAGTGAAACAAATGTACCTATGACCAAAGAGTCACCAAAAAGTGAGAAACCAATGTATATAGTAGGTTAAGAACATACATATATGTAGAAATATTTTTCTATCTTAGGTAAGGATATGTAAAATAAGTTAGATATCGTTGACACTCGGGGGGGAGTGTGTAGGGAGTATGTTCTCTCTCTCTCTCGGGTAGTCCGTGGCAGCCGACGACGCACGAGGCGCGACGAAGGAGCTCGAGCTCTCCTGCCAGAGTTGAGGCAAGCGACGGCCACTCGGCTACCAACTCGCTTACCGGCGAGATCATCGCCATATTGGCGAGCATATTACGCCATGTGCGTATACCACAGTACAACCATTAATACAGTTATTGTTCAGTAACGAGTCTACTTTACTACCGTGTGACGTACCCATCCTATAAAGCAGAGTAGGACTGCTCTTGTGGCACATTGTGCTGTAAAATATATGTTGTCCAATTTGGACTATCCTACAGCAGTACAACATTAGCACCACCAACGGAGAGAGCCTTGAAGCTTCATTCTGTCAGTTTTCGATTTAGAAATTCATTATTATTTCAACGTACGGTGCTTATTAGCGTTCAAACGCACCAGACCCGGCTGCACAGATGTTTACTGAAGGCAACTGTACCCGCAAAAACTTCCTTCGTGCCGATTCCAGGACGAAAGTTGTAATTTACGGATCTAGAGACGCGGCAGCGTCTCGACGCCAAGTACATGAAAGACCAAGTACATGAAAGATACCCTGTATATATGTCGACTGTCGCTACCGCTATCATTTACTCGTCGCCCGGCTGATCCAACCTATACCCTGAAACTTATTTCATTATATCTCATTATGCCTGCAATATTTTCTAAATTTAAAGGCATTTTTCTTATGTAAACCGCATATTAGCTTTCGAATAAGACCAATTTCAATAAAATCGGTCCACGCATGACCGAGATATCATAATATCGTCTCATTGGAACTGTCAGAAACGGTAAATTTTAAGATTTTTCTTCTTCTCCTGATTCTTCAAGAAATTTTTCGTCAACCATAATACGTATATACGCGTTACACGCACACCTTCAGCCAAAACGAAACCAACACATGTTTCGTTCTTCGTTCGTCGACTCTCGGGATTATTCGGCAGGCATCGTCGTCCGTCATTGTACATGCCTATTTTTTAAATATGACATTTAACTTTATAACCTACCAATCTTAACCTTCCAAGTGTCAAATAATATAAGTGGTCCAAATTTGAAATGTCAGGAGTTTTTACACTAAATAGGAGACTGAATTATTGTCTCAATTAACAAGGTAAGTCGCCAAATTTATTTAATAGATTTCTTATGTAGAGTCGCAGACTTGGAAGTTGTCCGGAGAAAGTTCGACAGAGAAGCATTTTCTTTCGCATGAGTTTCTGGAAATTTGTACCATGCATGTACAACATAATATATTGTAACAAATCGCATTGCATTTAAATTGCTTTTTTTTTTTATACCAGCAGTTCAGAGTTTTTATGTAAATCTTATATTATAGAAATGAAGGCGACGCATAGGCTTGGATGGATAGAAATGAAGGAGATGCACAGGCTTGGAGGTTGTCCGGAGAAGATTAGATAGATAGACAGAGAAGCATCTTCTTTCGCACAAGTTTCTGGAAATTTGTTAAATAAGGTAAATCGACAAAATTTGTCAAAAGACATAAGAAAATAGATTATGGTGGACTGCTTGCGATGTAGAGCGAAGTCACATTAGTGAAGAAAGTACGCTGAAAACACATCTCCCTTGATGCTTTTCAATCTTTTGTAAAAGACATTCATAATACTTTAATAAAATCCACAGTAGTTGCTACGCTATTCATTAATTTTACTAGTTTTCCATTAACAATATTTCAATTCACCAATAAATATACTAAACCAACACCAATAAAAATATTTAATCTCTTCGTTCATTTTCGCTAAATTACCATTAATATTTAAATTACTTGCAACAACACTTTCTACCGTACACTCTCACCACCTTTATACCTCTACACTTACTATAGTAAAAGACCACTCTATTTCTATATTATAATAAGTTCTACGTTAAGTTATATAACTAAAAAAATATGGCTTTTATGTATTTACAGATAATCGGATTTACAAATTCCGCGCGGTACCAACAGTCAACGCGAGTGCTAAAACTGCTAAGTAGTGCATTATATACGCGGCTGCTGACTGTTGGTGGCGTGCGAGATTTATATATATCGTCATATCTTCTACAATTATTTATTAATCAGTGTGAAAATTTGTGAAAATCTTCCTTGTATATTAAGGAAAAACTTTGTCGCAGCATGTTATATATACCTCAAAATTCCCCCGATACTTTTTAACGGCGAACGTTGAAAAACATGAGTTATGTCCAGTATTACTTTTTAATTAAATATTATTACATTTTTTAACATAAGGGTTTTGTGCATACATTTTACGGCTTCGCTAGAGTTTTCTGAAGTTATGTTTTAAATCTCATAACGATCCGTTAATATTTATTCAAATTATCGCAATTTATGTTTTAAAGAAATAATAATTTTGGACGATGAAAAATTATTGGTTCATAATTTTTAACTCGAATAGTAATCATTGGATAAATAAACTGTAGATAGAAAAAATGTATGTCGTGACGAACTTTACAACACTATATTTTTAAAAATTTATTTTAATAACATTTAATTTTCCAATCTTTTTTAGCGTCTGAACAATTTTTCGCATTTTCGAGCACTAGTCCTTTTATTGCATCCGATCCTTCAATTTACTTTCCCCACAAATTGATTTGATAAGAAACTAATTTTGATTCTTTTACAGGTACTAAAGAATGGCAACGTACAATCATGACGGGGCCATCATTGTCTTACGTTAGATGTACTAGGTACTCACGTCACAGGAGTATTTTCCGATGTACCACTCTCTTTTCTTATATATGTATATCGTATTAAGGCTGCCGTCTCACCGGGCCTTGAATGTGTGCGTACGCTCACACAAGCTAGGAAAAGCGTGTACGTATACGCGTGTAGTAAACAATCCCCATCAAAAACTTCAAAAAAGTAAAAAATTACGCCAAGTACACGAAAATCAAATAAATCACAAAAAATAGAAAAAATCAAATAAATCACAAAAAATAGACGATAATAATATAAATCACAAAAAATAGAAAACATCAAATAAATCACAAAAAAAAGATGATAATAATATAAATCACAAAAAATAGAAAAAAATATACAATACAAAAAAAGATGTGAAATCAAAATTAGCTGTCAGTACATAAAGGTGCTTTCCAACTGCGCTTAAGATGACACAACTACATACACACAGCTAAAATGCTGTGTTCGTACATTCCATTACTCATATCGCGGAAATTTTAATTATCCCATCAAAAAGAATCCCATTCAAAAACATTGTCGTAAATTAATTAATAGCTTTACAAAATTAATGATATACAAAAATTGCGCCAATTATAACAATGGCTATTTATACAAAGAAAAAAATGTATTACATAATATTAAGCAGATATATTTTTATACAAATAAATATTTTAATACGAATAAATATTTTATTCAAAATACTTGGCGCTGCGAAACCGAAAAAATGTTGATTGTCTTAGTATTAATAATTTACAATAACTCCCTTACAATCTAAAATACATAAACATATACATACACATACGAGTATTAGAAATGCTGTCAGATTTATTCTACATATATTTAATTCTAATATCATACGTAGCATATGCACATACACACATTCACGAACGTACGCACAAGAAAGAAAGAAAAAGATTATTGCAATTTATACATATTTATTCAGTTTAGCAACACCAATTCAGCAATTGATTATTGCAATTTATACATATTTATTCAGTTTAGCAACACCAATTCGGTTTCGCAGCGCCAAGTATTTTGAATAAAATATTTATTCGTATTAAAATATTTATTTGTATAAAAATATATCTGCTTAATATTATGTAATACATTTTTTTCTTTGTATAAATAGCCATTGTTATAATTGGCGCAATTTTTGTATATCATTAATTTTGTAAAGCTATTAATTAATTTACGACAATGTTTTTGAATGGGATTCTTTTTGATGGGATAATTAAAATTTCCGCGATATGAGTAATGGAAATGTACGAACACAGCATTTTAGCTGTGTGTATGTAGTTGTGTCATCTTAAGCGCAGTTGGAAAGCACCTTTATGTACTGACAGCTAATTTTGATTTCACATCTTTTTTTGTATTGTATATTTTTTTCTATTTTTTGTGATTTATATTATTATCATCTTTTTTTGTGATTTATTTGATGTTTTCTATTTTTTGTGATTTATATTATTATCGTCTATTTTTTGTGATTTGTTTGATTTTTTCTATTTTTTGTGATTTATATATTATTATCATCTATTTTTTGTGATTTCATCTATTTTTTGTGATTTATTTGATTTTCGTGTACTTGGCGTAATTTTTTACTTTTTTGAAGTTTTTTATGGGGATCTCACTTCTTTTTACAAAGATAATTTGCAATTATTATCTTCCATTTTTTGTGATTTATTTTATGATAATACTCTTTTCCGTCCTCGACTTTTTCATGTACTTGGCGTATTTTTTTTACTTTTTTGAAGTTTTTTATGGGGATCTCACTTCTTTTTACAAAGATAATTTGCATAGGGAACGTCTTCCGATACTTTTTAATATTATTTTATAACTTACAAATTATCACAGGATAGAATTAAGGATAAATTCTATAAATTCTACGTAAGTTTAGCAATTACGAAAAGAAACCATGTGCGCCGCATTGCCAATGTATATGTATTATATGTATGGTACTTGGTGTACAATACATGGTGCGCAAAGCAGCTTATGGAGCTGAAAGCAGCCTGTGACGCTGAACGTATTTAACATTGAAGTGTAATAACAACTACATTTAACACCTTTCGAAGAAAAATATGTATGCATTTTTAGCATTTCGTGGCCAAGCTTGTTTTTCTACTCGTAAATCATCAACGGATACCCACGTTGTGCCTTTACCCCTTACCATACTCGTGTAATGACCATCGGCAATACTTTTACCGTGGTGGAAAATCGCTGCCTTAAGTTTATAATACTGATTTACCAATTGTATTTTAGTAGTAGGTATTGCTTTGATGTAGAAATTTTCCACTTTCGTTGTTTCACTAAAGGTGGTGAGAGTGTACGGTAGAAAGTGTTGTTGCAAGTAATTTAAATATTAATGGTAATTTAGCGAAAATGAACGAAGAGATTAAATATTTTTATTGGTGTTGGTTTAGTATATTTATTGGTGAATTGAAATATTGTTAATGGAAAACTAGTAAAATTAATGAATAGCGTAGCAACTACTGTGGATTTTATTAAAGTATTATGAATGTCTTTTACAAAAGTTTGAAAAGCATCAAGGGAGATGTGTTTTCAGCGTACTTTCTTCACTAATGTGACTTCGCTCTACATCGCAAGCAGTCCACCATAATCTATTTTCTTATGTCTTTTGACAAATTTTGTCGATTTACCTTATTTAACAAATTTCCAGAAACTTGTGCGAAAGAAGATGCTTCTCTGTCTATCTATCTAATCTTCTCCGGACAACCTCCAAGCCTGTGCATCTCCTTCATTTCTATCCATCCAAGCCTATGCGTCGCCTTCATTTCTATAATATAAGATTTACATAAAAACTCTGAACTGCTGGTATAAAAATATCTGGCAATTTAAATGCAATGCGATTTGTTACAATATATTATGTTGTACATGCATGGTACAAATTTCCAGAAACTCATGCGAAAGAAAATGCTTCTCTGTCGAACTTTCTCCGGACAACTTCCATGTCTGCGACTCTACATAAGAAATCTATTAAATAAATTTGGCGACTTACCTTGTTAATTGAGACAATAATTCAGTCTCCTATTTAGTGTAAAAACTCCTGACATTTCAAATTTGGACCACTTACATTATTTGACACTTGGAAGGTTAAGATTGGTAGGTTATAAAGTTAAATGTCATATTTAAAAAATAGGCATGTACAATGACAGACGACGATCCCTGCCGAATAATCCCGAGAGTCGACGAACGAAGAACGAAACATGTGTTGGTTTCGTTTTGGCTGAAGGTGTGCGTGTAACGCGTATATACGTATTATGGTTGACGAAAAATTTCTTGAAGAATCAGGAGAAGAAGAAAAATCTTAAAATTTACCGTTTCTGACAGTTTCAATGAGACGATATTATGATATCTCGGTCATGCGTGGACCGATTTTATTGAAATTGGTCTTATTCGAAAGCTGATATGCGGTTTACATAAGAAAAATGCCTTTAAATTTAGAAAATATTGCAGGCATAATGAGATATAATGAAATAAGTTTCAGGTTATAGGTTGGATCAGCCGGGCGACGAGTAAATGATAGCGGTAGCGACAGTCGACATATATACAGGGTATCTTTCATGTACTTGGTCTTTCATGTACTTGGCGTCGAGACGCTGCCGCGTCTCTAGATCCGTAAATTACAACTTTCGTCCTGGAATCGGCACGAAGGAAGTTTTTGCGGGTACAGTTGCCTTCAGTAGACATCTGTGCAGCCGGGTCTGGTGCGTTTGAACGCTAATAAGCACCGTACGTTGAAATAATAATGAATTTCTAAATCGAAAACTGACAGAATGAAGCTTCAAGGCTCTCTCCGTTGGTGGTGCTAATGTTGTACTGCAGCCACGTAGCACCAGTGTGAGGTATACGCAGGGCCGATGCGAGGTTAGTTGGCGCCCTTATGCAAGAAAACTTTTGGTGCCCCCAAATTTTTGCACCTGTTTTCTATTTAATATGTTTTGTCTTTACGGGGTGTACATTGCGTTTATGTAGGGGTTGGATTCCTATGTTATTAAGCGTGCGATACAGTTTTTTAGCGTCCCATTCAATTGGCGCCCTTATGCGGCGCGCAACTTGCATAATAGTTCCGCCGGCCCTGCGTATACGAGATGTAGTAAACAAACCGTAAATTACAACTTTCGCCCTGGAATCGGCATGAAAGATGTTTCTGCGGGTATAGTTGCCTCCAGTAGACATTCGTGCAGACGGGTCTGGTGCGTTTGAACGCTAATAAGCACCGTACATTGAAATAATAATGAATTTATGAATCATGTACTCAGGACAGCCCGCAAAATGACAGAATGAAGCTTCAAGGCTTCTCCGTCACCGACGCTGATGGTATATTCGTGCATTGTACCATCAAAACCGGTGGAAGTCCAATCTAGCCGATAAATGTAGGAAAGACATAGTTGCCGAGATGTATCGAGAGTCGAATTGCGCTGTTGCTGCATTTCCCCTATTACAATTTTGTCCTCGGGGAGACTTGAATGAATTACGGCGAAGCGGTTGGAGAACAGAGATGGGCAAAGATAATATCTGGATAAACTCAAATAAAATATACTACAGTATTGTCTCATTACGGGCTCGATTTGATGTACACGTTGTGGACTTTTCGCTATCTCCACCACTTCTGTCTCACTCTTGTCCGGCGAAGGCGAGAGCGAGCGAGAGGCACTGAAAGCGAGCAAGGGCGGTACGAGATAGACGACGGTCTCGTTCCGTCTTTCGGACGCCTGACACTCCGTCCTTTGCGTTCGCGGCCATCGCGCAGCGGCGCAGGCAAAGCGTTCCATTTCGCTCCCCCTTCGGCCAGAAAGAAGCGAGAAACGAACACTGGGAATTAGGGCTCTGTTCGCGATACGGGCTCAACGCCGCGCCGCACAGTGGGGCAAAGTGACGAAGTTTGTTTCATAATCAAAGAACTTTTGATAGAAATGAGATAGAGCGATGATTTTTTTTTTAAAATTAAAGTTGAAAGATTGCAGAATAAGGGAAAATTAATGAAATTATGATACGAACGTTTTTTACCTTTGAAAATCTGTGTTAAACTTTAAATCGATTTTTTTTCAAAATCCTGAGGTAGTAGACAAATTTTGCGAACGGATTTGAAATCAGCGCGACAGACTCTATAGGAAATGATGTACAACATGTCAAGAAAAAATTCTAACCGAGCATGGTATTGGACAAAATATATTTTTGTTGTAAAATGGAGAAGAGGAATTACATAAAATGAGAGAAGATAATATTAAGGCTCCCCCAAACCAACGCGAATATTGCTGCGCGGAGCGAATCCGCCGCGGATCAGAGTTTTTTATACGTGTCGGCTTATGGGCGCCTTATCTGATCCGCGGCGCGAATATTCGCGTTGGTTTGGGGGAGCCTTTACAGTATTGTTTCGTTAGCGGATCGCTGGTCGGGACCGGCGCGGGCGTTGAGCCCGCATCGTGAACAGAGCCCGAATTCCCAGTGTTCGTTTCTCGCTTCTTTCTGACCGAAGGGGGGAGCGAGATGGAACGCTTTGCCTGCGCGACGGGCGCGGACGCAAAGGACGGAGTATCAGGCGTCTGAAAGACGGAGCGAGACAAAACATCATCCCGTCGTCTATCTCGCACCGTTCTCGCTCGCTTTCTGTGCCTCTCGCTCGTTCTCGCCTTCGCCGGACAAGAATGAGACAGAAGTAGTGGGGATAGCGAAAAGTCCACATCGTGTACACCAAACCGAGCCGCTAACGAGACAATGCTGTATTCTTCGAAAAATATACACTTTTTTATCTGTAATTGTCCATTTCAAAAGAAAGCGTCATATGTTTTTAGAAGAATTATAGCATTCATAAATTTCATTACGATCGGCGTGTTATACTTCGGTGATGTACCTTATTGAAACTGTATGCTTTGAATTTGCACACTGATTATACAAAATATTACATCCTTCAATGTGCAAATTAGTATTGTTTCATTGACATGTTTCCTAACTTCACTACTCAACCTCTCTATCTTTCATTATTGCTATCCTCCTTTACGTTCAGCGAGGCTCTGATGCTAGACGCAGCAATCGGACGCGCTACGTCTACAGCTGATGCAGAGGGAAACACCTACAGGAGCGGTGGTTATGTGTGCGTGACTGACACTCGCAGTTCCGCACACATAACCACCGCTCCTGTAGATCTCTGCCTAGACGCAGCTCTCGTGCCGTATTCCGCCAAAACTTGTCAGTAGAAGGAGCTGTGGCAACAGCGCGGCGGAGACAGAGAGAACAGAAAATGTGGCAACTATGCGTCAAAAATTCGTCTACATAGAGTACCTGGAGATGTCACCTCTGTACAACTTCTTTTTACCGACCGCAGTAGTTTCATTAGGGTCCGTCTGTTTACAAGGGGCGCTTCGATCAATTCGGGGCCAAAACAAACTTGAGACGGCAGCCTTAAAAATTGAAGCAGTAACGCTTATACAACTGATTCATAAGATGTTAAATAATATTTTCACATGTTATTGTGAGAGATAAAAATTGAAACATTATAATAAATTTTGCTGTGAAATTTGTTATTTATGCTATTGTTAAATATATTTACATTTTATTACATTCCTATCTTCTGTTTTTTCCACACTTGGACATACTTTTAATATAATCACATGAAGAATTATATTTTCAACCATTTTCTTGTTATTTGTATATTAACAATAATTTATTTATATTAACTACTTCTATTAAAATAATACATAACTAGTGTTTGAAATACAATAATATCTCGGCAGATCGACATAGTTTGGAATGGGCAGTGTTACAGTAACAAATAACTGCAAAGTCTGCTATCAACAAATCCGTCACGAGTGTGACAAACAGTGTGAGCGGCAGGAATAACATCCATACCTTCCCAGCTTATTCAGCTAGGTTGAACCGATCCGGACTAGGGCTGTGACTATTTGTCAAGTTTTTCGGTATTCGAATATTCGAATACTTCAGTTGCTCAAGTATTTGACGAATATAATTCGAATACACAAGTATTCGAATACTATTCGAATATTTAAGTATTCGAATATTTAAGTATTCGAATACTGATGTATCGGGTTCTTTAGGTTCATTTTTTACAAGCGTTTATTTAGTTTCAGTTGTGAGTTCGTTAGTTTGTCAGGGTGAAATCTTGTAAGCTAATTTTAACCCACTTCAACATATCCGATGGGCTTGAAACTTTGCACACATACGTAGTTCCGATGACAATAAAATATTTTCACTAAAAAGCATGAAATATTTTATAGTAAAATTTTTTTTAAAAACAAGCTTTTATTAAAATGTACTAAAAAGGAACCAGTTATTTTGATATCGGCCCACATGACTGCCTGAGAAGAATTCCCTCATAAGGTAAGTGCGAATAAAAAGGCCCAGCAGGTAATAAGGCCCACCTGTCATTTATCCTTGGCAGGTCAATCTACAATACTGGTAGTGCCATTTATTGCTTTTATTACAAACGAAATGTCATTCAAAGAATTTCCGCGCGATTAATATAACATTTGCGGGCTGTAAATTGAACAAATGTTTCGCGGGAAACTAGCGTTTCTGCAATTATAAGAATTACGTTGGTTTCTTGGCTTTGTATAGGGACTCCCAATTTGGGAGTACTCATTGTCCAATTACTGTACAACTATAAGTATGTATAAGTACATATGTTGGCAACATATTTCCAGAAAATTGATGATTTTGTAAAATGCACGCTTAACATATAACCTCGGCAATGAGAAAGTGACAAAACAGATAATAAGGCCCACCAAAATATTAAGTGGGCTTTAAGGCTCAGGAAGTAACCGGAGGCCTCTTCCAAAGCAGGAATGATATTGCAAATAGCTCCGTGGCACTTTAAAGCACCTGTCACTTCAGCGGGAAGAAAAAAGACAAGAGTGTGGGAACAACAGGGAACAAGAGCCCATGCCATCCACCTCCAGAAAACGTGGACGGCAACTCTGCAGACAATTGGTTTTGCAAATTATGCAGAACTGCATTCAAGAGTGATATGCGACAGTATGTCATATATCTCACCTGGATACACGAGGATTGCGTTGGGCTCACACCTGAGGACGAAGATGTCTTTGTTTATCCGAATTGTACATACTAAATAGGTGGGCCTTATTAAGGGGGTAGACACGGGTAATGCAGCGCGCTGTATACCGACGCAATCTGGCCCGAAACAGGGGGTTGGGATTTTTCATCATTCGTCCTTATATGAGCAGATTTTGGGCTGGGTTAGGACTCATTCGAAAGAGCAAGGTTCAATGCATAGCGCTCTTCTCATGATTCAACGAGATTGTGTTGATATCTAATAATATGAGTGTCCAAAGTAGAGCAAAAGTCAACAAAATACACCCGCAGAATCCAAGTATTTTTAGGTCACTAAAAGAGCTTTGTGACTGAAACGGTGAGAAGAGCGCTCTGCATTGAACCTTCCTCCTTCGAATGAGTCCTAAACCAGCTCCAAATTTGCTCATATAAGGACGAATAGTGAAAAATCGTGACTGCAGTCCCAAATACGAGTTCCGCCATATTGGCGATAATACAGAGCAAGTCACGTGACAAATTTAGTTCAGCTAGTGGACACGAGATGGCGCCTACTCGGGAGGACTGCCGACGTGGAATCATAGCAAAACTGAAGCGTTAGCTGGATACACAAGCCACAGTAAAAGCGTGATGCAGTCAATGTATGAATTTTCGGACGATTGTAGGTTAGGTTATATGCATTTTAGGCATATAACTGTTGGGAACTGTGTACATTTACTAAATTAACGCTTTTATTGTAACAAATACATTACTTGAAATCGCTGTCGAATTTATGTTATATTTATATGGCCACATTATTTAAAATAAAAAAAGAGATTGGAACTTTTTTACTAATACTGGAAATATTGATTTACTGATATCATATTTTCAGAATGTGGAAGTTACAGCAATTATTTGCAATTATTGCTCTTATTATTATTCTTCCGACTATTGTATATAACATACAACAAGGAAAAGTCTCCAAATCAGTCAACAGTTGACTCCCTGATTTTTTTTGCAATTCTTTACGGTCCTATGCAGAGATGGGCATTATTTAAATAAAAGAATATACTTCCGAATGGCCCCAGTGACTGATCGACACGAGGTTTGGGGTAGGGTGTGTGTACCCGAAATCTAAAATTCTATTTAGCTTCGGGTATTTATTAGTTTCCTCTGTTTATTCGAAGGCCTTTCATCTTGGGCTTCGAATAATTTTTCATCTTTCATTATATCTTTATCCTAAGGTCGTATTCAGATATATTGGCCGGTCAATTCGTTTTCTCGAACAGCGATCGAGGAGTATGGTGGGGTAACGGGAATGCTGCTCGGCTCCGTCTGAACGTAGCCCTGTGGCTGTTATGCCCAATACGAGATGAAGCTATCGAGAAAGAATCAATGTTCAGACCAATAAAGCTCCTGAATTTTTTCGGAGCTAAGGCACACCTATTCTGATGTGTATTTCTATGCTGACAACTCGGTTTGGCCTATACACACCAGAAGCTTGGCGCTAACCCCATCACCTGGCTCACTCTTGTTCTGCGAAGGCGAGAATGAGATGGAATGAGAGCGAGTCAGAAAACGTTGCAAACAGGAGCACCGAGGCAGGCAAGCGGTACCTATGGTGGGAGAATACGCGTTACGAAACGCACCGGCCAATATATCTGAATGTAAATGCAAAGTCTCGTTAGCCGCTCGCTGGTCGGGACCGGCGTTGAGCCCGTATCATGAATGAAGCCCAATTCCGAGGCTGAGTTTCTCGCTTCTTTCTGGCCGAAAGGGGGAGCGGGATAGAACGCTTTGCGTGCACGACGGGCGCGAGCGCTCAGATGGAATCGTGACTGTTCGACGCATGCGCGCCACGGTCAGATAGCCAGGCACGGCACGAGTCTTTTTTGCGACATAATCGAGCTTGCCAAATTCCGCCATTTATTATAAAACATTTAATTCAGCTCCTTCATGACCTTACTCTAAACTTTTACTCGTAGTTTAAAACCGTTGTAATATAATTTGTAGTATTTTATTTAAAAATTTATTTTCAATAATGTCAACAATGAAAAGGCCATTTTGCGCCTCTTGTCAACCTTACGCCCTAGCAGTTGCCTAATTTTACAGAGTAAAGTCATAAATAATCTCAAATAAATGTAATATAATAAAGGGCGCAATTTGACAAGTTCGCCTAGGGCGCAAAAAAGACTTATGCCTGGCCTGTGTCAAGATTTTGCGAAGCGGGTCCTGTGCTCACCGTAAGCGCTTGCGACCATCGCGCACGCCCGTCACGCACACAAAGGACGGAGTGTCAGGCGTCCGAAAAACGGAGCGAGACAAAATATCAACGCGTCGTCTATCTCGTACTGTCCTCGCTCGCTGTCAGTGCCTTCGCTCGCTCTCTTGCCATCTCTTGCCACCTTCGGCGGACAAGAGTGAGACAGAAGTGGTGGGGATAGCGAAAAGTCCGTATTGTCGTGTACACGAAACCGAGCCCGTGACGATCGTAGATGCTCGAATAACCGACGAGAACCTTTGTTGCCCGAGTCGCACGAGATCGCCGTTGCTCGGCGATGTGTCATCGATTATATAGAAACACAATTTGTTTTTTTTATCATCGTATCAATATGAAAGTGACACAAATGGATTCCTGGCATTCAACCGATTAAATTGACAGAAAATAATTTAAATCAGACTATTTTTAACGAAACGGGCTTCCAATTCTGCAAACAAATTTTCGCGTAATTACCTTAATTATGGTCCGAATAATATCATTTTTGGGGCCAATTTGATCGAGAAAACGTGACGAATCGATTCACGTCATTTTCGCAAAGATCTGATTAAAAATGCAGAACTGACGATTTGTCACTGCTTAGTGCGTAACATTGTATGGCCCCGCTGAATTCGAGCGTCGAAATCCACGAAACTGAGCGACTTGCATTATTGCCAGCGTGAAGGACAAGAGAGGACTTTGCATGGCGAAGGAAAGTCAACCTTCTATAGAACTCAAATCGAGAAAAACTTTGCTGACAAACTTTACATATTCGCGTCAAATAAATACTTTAATTGTAAAATTTAGATGACAAACTATTGTTGAATTTCGCCAGTTCTTACATATGCATCATCTTGGTTGGGAATTCCTGATCCCAGAGTTTCATGCATTTACCTATTGAAATGTTGCTTCAAGTCATCGGGAAATTGCATTGCTTCTTCTCGTACATACATATATCTGTTCGCGAATAGGTGTCACGAGTGACGCGGCTTTGGTTTCCCAAATAAATGCACATTTATTAGAGCCCTCAGTCGACGGCGACTTGAGTCATCCAGTACTGAATATGAATATGTTCATATTTCTCATTACACCTTGATAAGAGTGTTACCACCGATGGATTGGTGAGTTTATGTCCACGAAAATAAGTCGAGTTGCGAAGCAATTCGGTCTATTTTTTCTTATGAATACATGATTAGGACACACACACACACTACGTTCACTAAAAATAGGCCGAATTGCTCCAAGTTTGGCATCATTTTCATCAGTAATGCAGTGCTCTGGTGAAGAACATCGTATTACGGAGCTAATATTGTAGGCCCTAGAATCTACGATATTGTCAATGTGCAGTTGAACCGCACGCCGCTTCACACTATCGTTTCTTAGCATTTATACGGGATGATTCTCTAGCTAGAGTCGTCAAACGCAATGCTCGCCAACAATCATGTGTCTCGCTGAGTTTCGTGGGCTTCGACGCTCGAAACCAGCGGGACTATACAATGTTGCACGCTAAGCAGTGACGAATCTGAAGTTCTGCAATTTCTAATCAGATCTTTGCAAAAGTGACGTCAATCGATTCCTTACAATTTTAAATATAATGTGTGTTCATAACTGCTTTCTGCATAGGACGTGTAATAAGTGTATTTCATGTTCTGTTTCGGTGCTTTGCTAGTAAATAAATGTTTAACCTAACAAACTTCATTTTCTGAGGACATCCCCTCATCTATTTTCCCTTTTCACTTATAATTCCTTACTGCTAACGTAGAATATTGTAGCATAAGCACATTTCAAGTAATTAAAATGTACAATGAATTTTCTACGTTTGCAGTACCAGCCGACTTCCGTTTAAATTTGTATAAGTACAACGCAACAGCTGAGAATTTCTTTCCTGATTCAGAATAAAATACGGAAATAGCAAACAGCTCCCTCTCGCGTTTACCGGGCAATCGGCGATCTATCGGTATTACCATTTCTGTGCAGAAAAAACCTGCTGTAATACCGACCTGCCGAATCGGCCAGGTCACGTGACGTGTCTACCCCCTTAACTGCACTACACGAAACAAAGCCCGTTTACAAAGTTTTTAGAAACCTATTAATTTTCGTATTTGTTGTGTTCATATATTGTTACAAATATTACAGTTTATAGTTTAATGTCCATAGATTTCCATAAAAACAAAAGTTTTCAAAAATATGTACAAGTTTTTGTAAATTCAATTATAGATGCTTATTACCCGCACTTACCTTATGACTAAAAATAAACGCATGGGCCGTAAATATTGAAATGTCCTATTTATATAAATATACAAAATGTACGGAATTAGCATTCACTCCGCAACACTTCCTGACTGGGACGCACTAGTACGCACTCACTCATACTCCAATCTTACGTTTGTCCTTTACGTAAGAACTTATATGATCTCGACGCTTATTCTCATACAAATAATTAGAGGAGACAATATATTGAAGCAAATACGTTAACAATATATTTATATGTGAAAATGTATACATAAGAAAAATATTATGTTGTACATATATATACATATATAGGGTGTTCGGCTACAGGTAGACATTATTTTAGGGAGTGGTTTTAAATGAACAACTAAGTCAAAAATATAGAATAAAATCTTCTGATATCGCACTTCGTTTTCGAGAAAATTGAATTTGAATTGTAGCCATATACGCGTGCCCCTGAGGTGCCTTAAGCTGTACCTCAGTGTACGCGTATTTGGCTAAAATTCAGAGTCAATTTCCTGGAAAATGTAGTGGGATGTCAGAAAATTTTATTTTATATTTTCGACTTAGCTTTCACCTGTATCCGAACACCCTGTATTACTCCCGTTGACAATCTTGACATTGCGGTTCTGGTACAAAAACACTAATTTATTCACATTTTTCGGATCTAAGCAACTTCTTTTTGTGCTGACAATGTTTCCAGCCGTAGAAAACACTCTTTCAGCAGAAGAAGAAGTTGCTGGAATGTTTAAATAGCATTTTGCTACTTTGGCCACGGATGGAAATTTATTCTCGTTCAGTTTCCACCATTTCAAAGAATCTGCGTTATGTTCGATTTCTGGTTCTTTTCGGAAATTCGCAAACTGCTGTTGAACACTACTGTTACTCAATGATTTTTTTTTAAATAAAAAATCAAGGGGATTTTCGTGTTCTGGTTTATCATTCCGATTATCATTCATATCATCATTGCCGTCAACAGAGTTTGTTAATTTAGATTTGATAGTAGCCCAAATTTGTTTACGTGCCTCGTTCTCTTCGTGCTTGAGGTCTTTGTATCTCGGATCTAATGCACTAGCGATGTGCTCCGCTCTGACCATACTCTGACCTTGCTTCCATTCCATTTCAAAGCGTCGCGTAATATCTGTTGCCACTAATAATTTCAAAGACAATATAATAGGATCATCCTCGTCCTGTGGTACAAGATGGGCATCAAGTAAACTCCTGACAAGAGGACGCATCATGGACAGTGTACAATTTTTATTCGAACACATTAATGTGGTAGCCATTTCCAAAGGCTTCAGAAAAATTATTAAACCTTCAAGTACATTCCATTCCATATCCGATAGGTGAAGTCGTTCATTTACTGATTGTTTTGTAATTGACCGGTCACCCAGTACAGTATTTATGGCACTTTTATTTTTTACGACGCTCGTGGCCATATAATAGTCCGAGTTCCACCTGGTTACGCATCTCTGCATTAATTTTTGTTTCGGCAGATCCAATTGCTTCTGCCGTACGCGAAGTGCCTCCGTAGCGACTGCAGAATGGCGAAAGTGTAAAACGACAGAAGAAGCTTTATCTAATATCTCTTTAACGTCGTTTAGTTTCAGCCCCTTTTGCACACTAAGCTGTAGCGTATGGGCAAAACAACGCACGCCACCCTCGCAAGCTAATGCATCAACTGCACCAGTTATGTTACTCGCATTATCTGTAACAATTCTTAAAACTTTTTCCGTTATTTTCCAATCCTCAGTAACAGTTTTTAATTTAGTAATAAGATTTGTGATGGTGTGCCTTTCGCTCATTTCCTCCGTCATTAAATTCCATGACTCTTTCTGCCAATCGGAATTTAAGTAGTGGGCATTCACTGTTATGTACGAAGTCATACTTAATGAAGTCCAAGAATCTGTATCTATGGCAATTGACTCAGCAGTAGCAAGCTTCCGTTCAACAAAATTTCTTTTTTCATTATACACAAGATTTATTCGACTTAGAACTGTTCCTTTGCACGGAATTTTGTAGTTTGGTTCCAAAACTTTCATGAACAACTCAAAACCTTTCGACTCTATAAATGATATAGGGAGCTGATTAACTATGATCATTTGTGCTGCAGCTTGCGTGATGAGTTCTGTACGTTCTGAACTGACTGGCCTATCTTCAAATGCTTTGGAAACCCTCGAACGACGTTCCCATATTTTAGGAAATGTACTACTACATTGCGTAGAACGAACTTCTGAGTTATCTATATCATCATGTGCGTCTTTATCACAATCAGAATGGCTAGAAGAAAATAATGAAATTATGCAAATGCAAAATTCATGAAGTACGTCACGATTTTATATAGATAAAAATTGTAGTATAAGAAAATAATTATTTTTCAGTTTTTAGTGCATTTTTAATAAAATCGTTTAACATAAAATTTGTTTTTATATATTTTTTAATTTCATAATTTAGAATCTAAGGGACTTAATACCGGTATAACGCTCATACCGGTATTTCGCCAGTACAGCTATACCGAAACCGATATCATACCGAAACAGAAAAATATCGAAACCGATATTGTACCGAGAAAAATAAATACCGAATGCGATATTGTACCGAAAAGAATAGGTTGCCGAAAACCGAAATAAATACCGGTATTTTTCGGTATTCTTTTCAGAAATATGGTAGGTTTCGGTATTTACCGAAAAGAATACCGAAAAAATACCGGTGTTTATTTCGGTTTTCGGTAACCTATTGTTTTCGGTACGATATCGCATTCGGTACTTATTTTTTTCGGTACAATATCGGTTTCGGTATTTATCTGTTTCGGTATGATATCGGTTTCGGTATAGCTGTATGAGCGTTATACCGGTATTGTATATACCGGTATAATAGCGGTATAATACCGGTATTTTATCTACCGGTAGGAGTCCCTGGTTTAGATTTTATTTTCTTTCATAATTTTGTATTGACTAGCGACCTGAACGCGGCGGCTTTTTGTCATTTTTGTAAAGAACGAGAGTAGCTGATTTCAAGTTGTTTATTGACACTGAAAATTATGTACGATTGTACGTAATTACTCACTTCCTCTTACTTCCTCGTTGCATATTTTCTAGTGTTACTTTTACACCTGCTTCTGCTCCATGTATGAATCGTAAATGGTTCCATAACGATGTTGTTGCCCCTTTGGATTTCAAAACTGCATCACAAATTATGCATTTGCTTTGTAGTCCATCAGAGGACCGTTCAAAATAGTCCCAAATATTGCTTCGCAACTTATTCATTGCTATTTACAATATAACAATTCAAAGGCTTTTCTAAAATCTCACGCTAAAGCTGAACTTTACTATGTATCGCCGTAGCTTGAATCACGAAAGTACTATGAAGTATGACATATGAAATATGGGGTCTTGCCAATTTTCGGAACAATTATGCTGCACTGATGGAGGAGGAAACACCTACAGGAGCGGTGGTAATGTGTGCATGAACTGCGCCTGCGTCAGTCACGCACTGGATTTAGCCATGATTTTCCGTTATTTGTTTAAAGCCAATCGGCAGAGGCGGATTAAGGTCGGTTGGGGCCCCGGGCGCAAAAGAAAATATTGGTGCCCTTACAAAAAAGGAAAAGACAGGAAAAATAAAAGCACGTTAACCATATTTTTAAACACATAAACAGATTATGTACTCATGAAATCAAATTTGGTGTCATTAAAAAAAAAGTGGAAAGTTGGTTTTTGTGGGGCCCCTCAGAAGTCGGGGCCCCGGGCGCGCGCCTAGTGCGCCTACTGTTAAATCCCCCTCTGCCAATCGGTGCCATGACTTCCTAGAATATCGGAACGTCGTTCGAGGGTTTCCAAAGCATTTGAAGACGCGTAACCAGATGACCCTCGGACTATTACATGGCCATGACCATCGTAAAAATAAAAGCCTTTGGAAATGGCGACCACATTAATGTGTTCAAATAAAAGTTGTACAACATCCATGATGTGTCCTCTTGTCAGGAGTTTACATGATGCCCATCTTGTACCACAGGACGAGGATGATCCAATTATATTATCTTTATAATTATTAGTGGCACAGATGCTACGCGACGCTTTGAAATGGAATGGAAGCAAGGCCAAAGTATCGTCAGACATGAGCACATTGCTAGCACATTAGATCCTCGGTACGAAGACCTCAAACATGAAGGGCATTATTTTCTCTTGATTTTTAATCCGGTTAGATTTCAGAACAGACATCAAATGAAAAAAAACTCGTGCAACAGGGACGCTCTAGCAGAATGCGAAAGCTAATGTATGAAACTACGTACATTTTGTATATTTACCTAAATAGGACATTTCAATATTTACGCCCCATGCGTTTATTTCTAGTCATATGAGGGAATTCTTCTCAGGCAGTCACTTGGGCCGGTATCAAAATTATTGGTTCCTTTTTAGTACATTTTAATAAAAGCTTTTTTTTTTTTAAATTTCACCATAAAATATTTCATGCTTTTTAGTGAAAATATTGTATTGTCATCGGAACTACGTATGTCTGCAAAGTTTCAAGCCTATCGGATATGTTGAAGTGGGTCAAAATTAGCTTACAAGATTTCACCCTGACAAACTAACGAACTCACAACTGAAACTAAATAAAAGCTTGTAAAAAAATGAACCTAAAGGACCCGATTTATACTTCACACCATACTATTCGAATACATCAGTATTCGAATACATCAATATTCGAATAGTATTCGAATACATCAGTATTCGAATACATCACTATTCGAATAGTATTCGAATACATCAGTATTCGAATAGTATTCGAATAATAACATTCGAATACTCAAATATTCGAATTTTATTCGTAGTATTCGAATACTTGTAAATTATTCGAATAGTAAATTATTCGAATATTCCCAGCCCTAATCCGGACCGCTCCGAACCGCTCCGACTCGTAATTTATGGAGAGGAACAGAAATCTCTCCATAAATTAACTCGACCGGTTGCGACCGGTCGGGACCGAAAGTCTGAGAGAAATTCTCTCTCGAGTTTTGGTCGAGAGAAAACTCCCGACCGTTCGGTCGCTCTCTTGTTCGGTCGAGAGAAAAATCCTGACCGTTCGGTCGCACTCAAGTTCGGTAGAGAGAACCGTAAATGCCATATTGGTCGGTCTCACTGACCGCGACCGCGACCGAAACCGAATTTCTATCGGTCTCGACTCCCTGATTTTGTGTATCCTTTTCCCTTTGAACGTTGTTTAAACATATTCAAATTTTCATAATGCAATAATAATTTATATCGTTGTATTCGGGAGGGTTCATAAAATAATTTGACGCAACGAGCAACCAAATAATTATTATCGTTTCAACACAATAGATGTTCAAAATTGAAAATTTGCATTTTTTTTTCAAAATCGAGTTTCTTAAAAACTGAGGGTGATGGCGACCAACGGTTTGCGGATTTGTGTTCAGGGCGATATACTCTACATGAATCACCCAGTGGATATTGCGGAACAGAAAAAAAGTTTTATTTTGTTGGACTGTGTTATTAAAGTCAGGTTCGTCCGCGTTTGACTCCATTCCTCGAGACTCCCTGATTTCGCATCAGGATCGTCCGCGCCCCTATCTAACAAATTCATAAACCGTATTCCTTCGGATATAACCTTCTCGCCGGCCTCTCGCGTTGCCGCAGCCCCGATTCGTAACATTCTTGATGGACACGCAAGCCATACAAATTGTTTGAAATTATTAGAAACAGCGGAAAACAATGATATTTCTTTGATTTGTTTACCAAGTCATTGCACACATGGGTTACAACCTTCAGATGTAAATATTTATAGACCCTTAAAGATAAATTTCCGAAAACTTGTTCAATATTGGCAAAATAATAACGCGAATCGGAAAATAACGAGATATGAAGCAGGAAAGTTAATAGGAGATGCCTGGTGAAATCAGCCTTACCTGTTTCCGCTATTAATGGTTTCCAAAAAACGGGAATCTATCCATTCAATCCGTTTATTATACCTGAATACTATTTTCAAATTTCTGACTATGCAGCAAATAGGGAGAGAGAAACTCAGCAACTAGTCGAAAGCGAAAACAACACCTTAATATGCTCTGAATCTGTTCAACCTATTCCGAATACTTAAAAAAAAGTTCAGTTGCCTTCAACCTCTAGTAACAATTTACAACCAACCACTATTAATAACTCCCGTTCTGAGGTATCTATCTTCCCTTCAAAATGTCTCGATAAAATTAATCAACAATCGGCAAAATTAGAAAACAATCCGCAAAGGTTTTGACATCTGCAGAAAATATTAGCTTACAAAAAGATCAGAAAAACGCAAGTAAAGGATAAATGTAAGCCTCAAAAAGGAAGGAAAACAAAAATTCATATGAAAGTTAATGAAGTTCAATCCATCTCATCGTCAGCCGAAGAGATAGATACGAACAATTGTATTGAGTGTTGGGAGAATTATTATACCACGAAATCCAAGGCTGACTGGATTATTTGTCCAAAATGTAAAAAGTGGCTGCATGAAACATGCACCCTGTATCATACTATGTGGAACAAATGTGGGAGGAAGAAAAAAATAATGTTAAATTTCGAAAAGCAGACATAATATCTGTACATACTGTACCCATTTAATTTTCCAATTTTATAATTGTATAAAATAAAAATGTTTCATTTTACTTTGTTTTTACTATTTTTTTATATATAAAGTTAGAATTAACAAGTTTAAATCGAAAATTAAACGTTTTTCGAAATGCGGCACCACTCCCGCATGTGCGGCGTCTCTCCTACCAAAGGATAATTTTAGTTTAATTTTTTAAGGGTGACAAATATTACAATTTTGGTTTTCTTTAATGCTAGTAGAATCACAAGATGTTGAACTAATAATATGAATCCTTGGAAAACATTTTCATTGCAAAATTTAGACACGGTGACAATTTTGTGTAACGTGCGGCAACTCTCCCACAATTACCCTACCTATCGTATTTCTAAAATTTGGGATAGAGAGGTTTGAGACAGGTTAAGACAGTAAATAAAAAAAAATAGTTCAAAATAATTTCGATTTTTATACTATCCTCTTCCTAGAAAAAAAATTATGTTTTAGAACCAGAGTTATCCCAATATTCGGCATAGTCGTACATAGTTGGTGTGTTAGCACAAGCCCCCACACGCCCAACAGGTGCTCTCGAAAGCACCCTCTTCCTAGCAAAAAAATTATGTTTTAAAACTAGTTAAGCTTGAACTCAGCTTTGTACTAAAACATTGTTTTTTGCTACGAAGAGGGTGCTTTCAAGAGCACTCGTGTGTCTGGGAGCTTCCGTCAACACGGAGGGCCCTACCCCCCCCCCCCCCCTAAATCTAGCCCCAAACCTATACCGATACCTCGGAAACGATCAACACAGGTGTACCTGATTCCAAATAAATATCAAAATATTCTTATGAATATCTTGAAAACTAAAGCCAAGCGGCAATAACATGTATAGGAAAAAGTTGTTCATTGTGCATTGTTCAATAATCGAAATGCAGTGGATTGCTATGTGGGTTGAACATGGGGTTGTTGAGATGGCTGCTACATGTCTTTTATCCCTCGTTTTGTTTGACGAGTCATTGAAGTGTTTATTCGTCTGAGGCTCGTTTACGGTTGCGAGCGAGCCGATCGCTTCGAGTGTCCGGATACCTGGGGTTTTCTCCCACGATTTATGAGTTTCGGTGTCCAACAACCACCGATATGGTAAACTGGGATCCATCCCAATTCTGGACTGGTGCACCTGCCGTTTTTAGAGTGTCCAGCAACTCCTTGATGTTTGCGAAGGCCGATTTGAGTTCACCTGCTGATTCGTGCATCAACGGCTTTTGCTTGAAAATGGTGTCCAAATAAGCGTTCGTAATCAAATAACCTTTTGTGTCGTAAGCGTTATTCCAACGTCCTCCACACGCGCTCAAAATTCTCTTCAATAACAGCCAAATTTGAAATTAATTGTGCGGCCTGGCCTGTAATGTGCATTTTTAAATAATGAATGCGACTTCCGATAATTCCGCGTTTCGGTGGACCATAGCCTGAAAGAGACCGCGGAATGGATGCCAATCCTGAGACGTCCTAGAAAATCGCAGGAGCGAGATCTTCGATGAGGCTCGACTAACAGATGATGAAGATCCGTGATCACTCACGCCTGCCGATGTCCCGCATATGGCGTGCAATTCTTGCAAAATGATTATCGTTTTGTGGTCATACTCTTTCTCACACTGCGAGTAATTGCCCTCCGTGAAGTATAAATACGTTCGAGTCGAATCGTTCAACGCGGAGGAGAGTTTTTCATGATTGGTTTGGAATTTCCGCCGGTTGATATCTAGTGCTTTTATGCGTGTCACGGTCGCGCATCGCGTTTTTTTCTCGACACCAATTTTTTTAGATTTGTCATGGCTTGTGGAATGGGACCGTATAGATCGATTTGGATATCGACGGGTTATTCGAATGTGGCCATTTTTGAGTCGAGAGCGATTGCACACGTGGATCCGGGCACTTTAAGAATAATTGAGACTCACTTCTTCTGCACGATTATCGGCTCTTCGCTGATACTGGTAAATACCCAGTTTGAAGGACCAAAATGTTTGCGATTGTAAAAGGATTTTGATTAAAGCCAAATTTGGAATTTAGTGATAATGTTTTGTTGCGAATGATACCGAGTGGCAGTTGAACGTCAACTGTCAATTGGTTTTAAAATGAGACGTCACCAGCTAAGTTCGGTAAAGTTCGAGATGAATGCAAGAGAGGGAACAAGGTAGGGGCGTAAGAAAAACACGAGGATAGAGAAACAATAGGAATGCGATTCGTTTGTGGCAGGAGCAGGGATCAGCGAGCTTAAGGGGTTACGCCACCCTGAGGCGCTCGAAACAGCACTAAACTAGACCAATTTTTTTACTGATACTATGAGGTTGAAAATGATTTATTTTCTTCTTATGTGTAGAGCATGTATTAGTGCATAAATTGTATAAATACTGTACAAAAATATTAAAAAATGACCGAGTTATTTGTTCTCCCGCGAAGCTCGTCCGCCGTTACACGCGTGACTAACCTAACAAATTGTAACGCCCAGGTTCGTCTGAAATCAAATACATGATGATTTTCCTGTTCCTTAATAAAATACCTACGATGTAGGATACGGATTTGAGAAAAAAAAATTATTGCACAAATGGGAGCAAAGTGAAGAAAATTATACGTTTTTCACGTGAAGAAAACGAATTTAAACCATTAATTATATACGAATGGGGTATCGGATGGAAAAACTGATATGCTACATCGTAGATAAGACCATTAAGAATATGCGTACCAAGTTTGAAATCAATTGGACAAATAGTTTTGGAAATATTTGATTGGTCACCTTTGAAAATGTAGTTTCGAGAAAAACGCAAAAGAAGTAAAGTAGAATGGTCGCTACCTGCTGCGGAATATCGACATGCGCGCCTCGTTTAAAGTCTATAATTCGGCTATTTTGGAGAATATTTGCGTCTACCATGGCTTAAATTATTCTTAAAACTTCACGTAATAAGAAAATGCAAGAAAAAACAAATCGATTTTTAAAACATTCAGGGTGGCGTAACCCCCTTAAGGGGGTATTCTGGTCGAACGAGGCGTTTTCATCGCGTTATCTCGGAATTTTTTTACAAAGAACCCGTAAATTTAATTGTTATTTAGTTCATTGCTACATGCTTATTAATATTCGAACTATCTTTACAAATTTTATCAATAGAAAAAAATTAAAATCAAACGCAGCTGACTGCTTTAAAGTAATGGTGAAAACAATGGGGTCACTGTGATCATGATTAGGCTCGTTCTAGTGTTTAGAAACAAAAAATGTAAAGAGATTCTTTATTTGAATGCCTTTGGCTATTGTCCCAATCAAAATGATAAAAAAATATTTAAAATTAAGTAAATGGTGACGGTTTGGAAATTAAGTTTCGATTCTCACACATTTTTTCAACTTTAAAGGTATGTGAACATTCAAAAACAAAATATTTTATCATAATTCTGGTAGGGACGATAGCCACACGTGTGCTGATAATATATGCAAAACGTGAACTGAGTTGATCCAGTCGATCTTGAAAAATCATGATCACCGATTCAAAAAAGGAGGTTTCGAAAAAATCGCCTTTAAAGTACAGTTTATTCAACGTTTGAAACCAAACTAATTGTACGTTGTGACCTAGGAGAGTAACGGTCTCTTAGTAACCAAATGATCGATTTTTGTGTTCTAATAAGCCCAAAAATGCACAACTCCCCTCCAGATAAAATAATCCGCCGAAACTTTGCCGAAATACACTTGCAGGAACAAAACAGTTATTCGTCGCACGTCCTACTCACAAGGGAAGTTTGGCAACCCGGAAATTCAGAAAATTATGAAACTCGGTGTGCAAGTAGAGTAGTTCATCCGTAACGCAACCCTATTTTTTGTTGGTGCCATAATGCAATTTTTGGAGGTGAGATCACCCCTTGAAAAAAATTCAGAATTTTCTTTTCCGTGGAATATCTCGGGAAGGGTGAGAGATATCAAAAAGAAGTTCAAACAAAAATTGCATCCTTTTTTTATATCTACAAAACCGCGTAAAAATAATTTTCGAAAAAACCATATTTTCCAAGTTACCCCCACCACCAACCCCTTAAAATTAAGTTTTTGTATTTTTTAAATATTAGCTGAAATACCTCCAAATAATCTCTTTTCATACGTATAAGTGATTTATGTGTTAGATTTTTTTTGCAAACGAATAAAGCCTCTATTACCGAATTTGAAGTCCATTTTGGCAGTTTCCATTAATAACATGGTTTCTTAAAGCCATATTTAGATTTTTATTTATGTAAAGTTCAGACAGCTTTCAATTATTTAAGCAAGGCAGTAGGCATCTAAAATTTCATCAAAGGTAAAACTAATTAAAACTAATCAATGACGTGCATGAATCATTATGATATCAGCACATTCGGACATGCATTACTTCAACTGTAGTCGTATTAGGCTATTTTGGAAACCACACGGTAAATAAATAATGTGCGAAGATTTACAAATACTTTGCAAAACATATATTTTACCATTAAAGTGACGTAGAATCGCATTGATGCCGAGAACCTTGTCGAACTTTCCGATTTGCATAATTCGTATATATATGAATTTTAAATGATTGTCAATCAATTTTACTTACCTATCCCACTAATGACATGTATATAATATTACAGTTAAATATTATAATATTCGGTTAACGTGATTTATATTAAATTTAATTATAACATTATAGCAGTTTTCATTAATGAAGTGGCCGCATAAAGTAATATTTAAGCATTCGCAGTCTCTTTTTGTACATGCTGTATTGTTTGATTATACATTGGAAGAATTATACTAATAGAAGGCAATAGATACATTGAAAATTACAGTTTGTAATTGGTACAGTAATGATATTCTTCATAGAAATGATTGAAACAAAAATACTTGCCACATCATGCACATCGCATAAAAGCCGGCTCCCCACAAATACTACATTTGGGTATAAGCTTTTCATTCCTGAAGTAACAGAAATCTACAGGATTTTCAAATTCGCTGGGATGCGTTTCTAGATATCCGCTTTTAAACCAAGCATATTGAAAAAGGTTTTTGAATCTAGGCGATATCCGCCGTCAATCTTAGGTTCAGGCTTTGCCTGTCCGAGAGGACTTCCCACAGTCTCCGTTTCTCCCGCGCGTTATACCCACTGGGCGAACGGTCTCAAGACTTCCCGGTCAGGGCCACTGGTGGAGATAACAGCCAGGGCGCCAGAACGACCACCACCCTCTACTCCTACCTCTTCCGCCGCCACGTATCGAACACGCGATCGCGACGCGCCACCCGTACTACGCCGCGATAGGATAAGTCTTAGGATAAACCGCACAGACCCTGTGAGTCAGCATAGACCTGACCGGGCGACTCTTTTGTACCTAGGCGTTAACAATAAAGAACCGTTACCCAGTACACTGTGTCTCACTCGCTCGATCACCCCGAACCTCCGTTCGATTGCTAACCTCTCCGAAGCGAGGTTACATTTGGCGCCCGAACAGGGACTTACAGTCAGTTACCGAGCGAATGACCAAGGTGACCTGGGTATACGGACTACCGAAAGCCAAACTCACGGAGTGGGCCAAACATCGCGGAATCGATCAGTCCGGAGATCTCGACACCCTGCGAGCTCGGGTGGTAGCCCACCTCAGAGCCATGAACCAGGACGGCACCGCAGGCGACGTGTCGATCAACATCGACCCCCCAACCGACGGGGCAACGAATTTGGCCGTGCCTCCACTGAGTTTCTCTCCTAGACCCGGAGACCAGCAACCAGTAGAGGTAGCCGCCCCCACCGACACATACCACATAATGGAACGAGTACGGCGGTGGGGCGGACACTACGATGGCGGCAAGGGAGCCGAGGACTTCCTTGACCATCTGGACGAACTACGGGACAGCTATCAGGTCACTCCAGAGCAAATGTTGCGATGCCTCCCCGGAATTTTGAAAGGCTCGGCGCTCCAGTGGTTCCGGAACGAAAAAGCCGACCTTCTCACCTGGGATGCATTCCTAGAAGCATTCCGGCAAACCTACCTGCCGAGACGACGGCAGCACGAGCTGGAAATGGCCATCCACCAACGACGCCAACGTCCGGGGGAGAAAGCCCGTGAATTCGCCTCCGCCCTCCGAACGTTTATGCGCCGCCACGGACAAATGTCCGCCACCACTCAGCTGGAGTGGCTATATCCCAACCTGCGGGTAGAGTACCGCCTCTACATCAAGCGGGCGGACTTTAGCTCGCTCTCCGGACTCCACGGGTTGGCTGCCGACTACGAAGCGCTACGCGAAGAGGAACCCAGCAGCGCCCCAGTCTAGCCAGACACGCCGAGACCTAGCCTGGACGAAATAGGTAGCCAGTACACGCGGGACCAATGCTGCTGGAACTGTGGCCAGCGCGGCCATTTTCGGCGGGACTGCCGCCGGCCGGGGAAACGATTTTGCAGCCGCTGCGGGACAGAGGGCCGGCTCAGTAGGGACTGCAATTGCTCCCCGGTAGCGGGAAACGACAACGGGTCCGGCGGTCAAGGCCGCGGCCGGACCACGCAACCCCAACGGCTCCCTCCGACACCAACCCAGACACCGATAGCCGCCCCTTTTTGCCCGTGAACATCCACGGCCGAGAATTTCAGGCCCTGGTCGACACGGGAGCTTCCCTGTCATACATCAGCCCGGAAGTGGCCAATTGGTGCAGTCAAAACGGCAACAAAAACACGGTCACCGAGCGGTGGGTGCAAGTCGCCAATGTGCCACCGCACCACTAAACGGCGAGATGGAACTGCGAATAATCGTCGGGGACTGCGTCCTCGCCATTACCTGCGGGATTCTCCCCGGCCTATCACGGGACATGATCCTGGGGATCGACGCCCTCCAGACCCTTGGTTTAACCGTCCAGGTACGAGGCATGCAATGGAGCCCGACCGCCGAAGTCGCTACTACCCAGCCGATCCCCGGCCTCCAAGGATGCACCACGGAACAAAAACGGCGTCTCGAGGCTTTTCTCACCGACGAGCTACCGCACTTCGACCGTCTACCGGGGCTGACCCACATGACGAAACATCGCCTCCGGTTGAAAGCCGGGACCGAACCGGTAAAACACCGGTATACACCGCGCAACCCCGCCATGCAGGCAATTATAGACGAAGAGGTGACTCGGATGCTCACAGAAGGAATTATGTGACCGGCTGCCAGCCCATGGAGTTCCCCGGTGGTCATCGTCACAAAAAAAAACGGAAAAAAAGGTTTTGCATCGACTTCCGCCGAGTAAATGAGGTCACGGAAAAAGATGCGTATCCGTTGCCCCAGGTCCAAGCCACGCTACTCGTCCTTCATTGACGTCCTGTCTGTGGACAGGAGTCTGGCCGGGTTGGTTCGGAGGAGTGAGGTGCTTCGACACTTTACTGCCTCCGACCACCTCTACGTCCGCCACACCCTGGCAAAACCGGGTGCGGCTCGCCGACCACCTGGCGACGGCTGGACTCCATACTCAATGAAGGATGTGGCCCCGGAGTCGATTTTGGAGGGTTTCCGCGTTCTGCGGAACGCCCTCCCGACTCCGCCCTCCTCGCTGGCCACGCCTGTGGGCGTGTCTGCCCCTCCTCCCCCGCCGGAACCGCCCAGTTTTATGGATGGGATCCCGAAGGCGGAGGGTCTGCAGCGACTGTTAGAGGGGGTTAGTGCCCGGGTCCTCAGGAAGAGGTGTCTTCCGAGGGGGACCCGGAAGCCCAATCGTTGGTGGAATGCGGAGATAGCCGACGCACGCTCTGCGATGCATCGTGCCCGTAGGCTCCTCCAGAGAAGTAGGAGGAGATTAGACCCCTCCTCCCCCCGCCTCGAACAACTGAGGCGGGACTTCTCCTTGGCGAGGCGTACAGTTCAAGTCTTGATCTGGCGCTCCAAGGAGAAGCTCTGGAGGGAGCTTTACGGCACGGTCGATGGCGATCCGTGGGGGAAGCCATACAAGGTTGTTATGGCTAGTTTGGGGGGGAGGAAACCGAACATGGTTATGACGCGGGAGCAGGTTGGCGGGGTACTAGATACCCTTTTCGCCACTGCCCCGCTCCCTCCCCTCCCTTCCCCCTCACCAGCGGTTGGGCCGGCGCGTATGCACGCCCCCCTCTTGTCGCGTCCCCTCCCTATGCGACCCCTCTCCTCGTTTTGGAGGGGTATCCCGGAGGTTACGCCCGAGCAGGTCGACAGGGCCCTCTCGCGTATCAAGCCCAATAAGGCCCCCGGACTCGACAGAGTCCCTTCGGGGGTCGTGGCCTGTGTGGCCAGGGCACACGTACACCTGATACGCGAGATGGTTGCCGACACGTTACAGCGCGGTGGAATCCCGGCTTCGTGGAAGATGGCTAGAGTCATCTTGATCCCGAAGCCGGGAAAGGATCCCCTAAGCCCGAGGGCCTATAGGCCGATCTCCGTACTCCCAGCCTTATCTAAGGTATGGGAGTACGTTATCAAGGAGATCCTGGAATCCCAGCTCGGCAGGGATCCGTTCCATAAACACCAATATGGTTTTCGCCGCGGTGCTGGCACCATGGAGGCGGCCACCGAGGTTGCTCGGTTTGCCGAACTCTCCAGGGCCCAGAACAGGATATGCCTTCTCCTGTCCTTCGACGTTCAGAACGCTTTCAATACCCTCCGTTGGGAGGTAGTTCTGAGCGAGTTGGATAGGAGGGGCGTCGACCGGTATGTTCGGGCGCTCCTTCGGGATTATTTTAATAATCGTAGGATCACGGTGCACTCATATGAGGGCACCGTGGTCCGTGATATTTATGCGGGCGTTCCACAGGGGTCCGTTTTAGGACCCTTTCTGTGGAACGCCGTCTATGATGGACTCCTCACCGAGTTGGATATGGGTGGGGCGGGGCGTGCGATTGCGTACGCCGACGACCTCGCCCTATTGTTTTCGGGTAGGGACCTCTCGCAGGTCAGGTTGCAGATGGCTTCCGTGCTGCCGAGGATTGGAGCTTGGTTCCAGAAAACCGGCCTTTCCTTGGCAGCAGAAAAAACGGAGGCCATCCTCCTGACTGGCCACAGGATCGAGAAGACGGTACGTCTTCCGATCCTGAATGCCATTGTTACCACGGCGGCCAGGGTCCGGTATTTGGGGGTGATCTTTGATTGCCTCCGTAATTATCGGGCCCATCTGGGGGAGGTTTCAATAAGGGCGGATAGGGTCTCAGGAGCGCTTTCTGCGATCCTGCCCAACACCAGGGGCCCATCCGCCCATGCCCGGAGACTCTACATCTCGGTGTGGGAGTCCATCGTGTTATACGGGTCGCCGGTCTGGGCTGTCGCGCTGGAGAAGGGGAATGCACGCGCAATTCTCCGCCGTGCTCAGCGCACAGCCCTGATCCGATGTACAGCGGCATATAGGACTGTGTCCTTCGCCTCGCTCTGCGTTTTAGCAGGGCGAATGCCGCTGTACATCAAGGCCAAAATGGGGCGCGCAATTTTCTGCGCGAAAGCGCTAGACAGGGATAACCCCACCCTTGGCGGCGACCCGAATATTTTAAAGACGCGCGCCCATCTCCATAAAGCCGCTGCGATAACAGCGGCTATGGAGGAGTGGCAGGCAGAATGGGACAGGTCCCCACCCACTGGGTGGGTGAGACGCCTGGTCCCAGCGGTTAGCACGTTCGTCGACGCCTCGGGCCCCGCAGCAATATCGGACTATTGGTCCTTACAATTGCTGTCGGGGCACGGGTCCTTCCAACAGTTCTTACACAGAATTGGGAAGGTACCCTCCGAGGCGTGTCTGGTCTGCGGGGCGGCCCGGGATGATGCCGAGCACGTGCTCATTGCATGCCCGGAGTACGCCCCCCAGCGCGAAGTGCTGACCGCCTGCCTCGGGGCACCGGTGGAAGTCTCCACGTTGGTGCCCCTTGCCACTTCCTCTCCGGAGAGATGGGCCGCGTTTCAAGAGTTTGCGGCCTCCGTCATGGGGGCCCGTCAAGCGGCTGAAATGGAGGCCGACCGTCTCTTTCGAGCGGAGCGCGTGCGGCTGGCCCAGGAGGCTGCGGCCGAGAGGGCCCGCGCGCGCATCCGACTCGGTAGAAAGAGAAAGAGGGTCGGCCCCAGATGATCGCGAGGGGGGGGGTGATACCCCTCCCTGACGGTGTCCCCGTGAGGGGAGCCGGTTTTTTATTCCGCGTGTTTTTTTTATGCCGCGTGTTTTTTATTGTGTTTTGTTGGGGTTTTTGTTTTTATCCGGGTTGGGCGCGGTTATCCGCGTTTTTTATCCGGGTTTTTTATGGTGGTGGTGGGTTTTTATTTTATTTTATGGGGGGTAGCTTAAGTTAGTTTAGTTAGCTTAAGTTTTATCTATTTATTGCGGCGACGTACGCACAATTTTTGTGCATCGTCTTGAGGCTGGGGAGCCCACTCATATTGAGTGGACACCCGGTCGGTGGTTTCCCCCCCTCCCAAAGCTTAATTTGGGAGTGGGGGGATGTTAGCGGGGCCTCGTTGGTTACAACAGCGGCGCCCGACGGACTACACCAGAAGTTCCGGGCGCCGCCATGAGGCCCACCATGGAGACCACCAGAGGGGGTTTTTAGTGGGTATCCCGCCTATGTTATAGGCGGGGAGTCCCACATAACCCCGACAAAAATGTCGGGGTATGCGTAATGCATTTTCCCCCTCTTCAAAAAAAAAAAAAAAAAAAAAGGTCCAAGCCACGCTAGAAAAACTGCGGGGCGCCCGATACATTTCCACACTGGACCTGGCCAACGGGTACTGGCAAGTGCCCCTGGAGCCCAACAGCCACCCCATCACCGCATTCACGGTACCGGGGAGGGGCCTATTCCAATTCAAAGTCATGCCCTTCGGACTACACTCCGCCCCGGCTACCTTCCAGCGCCTGTTGGACAGGGTCATCGGACCCCAGCTGGAGCCCCGAGCGTTCGCATACTTGGACGATATCATCGTTCTCGGAGCAACCTTCGAAGAACACCTTGAGAATTTGCGAGAGGTCCTCCAGCGGTTACGGGCGGCAGGACTCAAACTCAATAAGGAAAAATGTTAGTTCTGCTGCACGGAGTTGCAATACCTCGGGCATACTATAACGAGCGAAGGCGTGGCCGACCCCGATAAAGTACGCGCCATCGCTCAGATACCCCCACCGACCACGATCAAGGAACTTCAACGGTTCCTAGGGATGGTATCATGGTACCGGCGGTACATCCCCAGATTCGCCGACCTAGCCGCACCACTGACACGACTGCTGCAGAAGAAGCAGAAGTGGAACTGGGGCCCAACCGAAGCAGCGGCGTTTGACGCCCTCCGACAGAAATTGGCCGCCGCCCCTATCCTGACATGCCCGGACTTTAGCCAGCCCTTTGTCCTCCAGACGGACGCCAGTAACGAAGGTCTCGGGGCCGTACTCACGCAGGAAGTGGACGGAGATGAAAAAGTCATAGCATACGCAAGCCGTACGCTCAACGTCGCGGAACGAAATTACTCCGCGACAGAAAAGGAATGCCTCGCGGTAGTGTGGGGCATTCGGAAAATGCGGCCATATTTGGAGGGATACCAATTCACCGTGCTAACCGACCATCAATCCCTCAAATGGCTGCAATCTATGGACAACCCGTCCGGCCGTTTAGCCCGGTGGGGCCTAGAGCTCCATCAATACGATTTCGAAATCCACTACCGCCGAGGGGAGTCCAACGTAGTCGCAGACGCCCTATCCAGGCAACCAGAGAGCGGACCTGCCCCACCGGAGGGGGAAATAGATAGCCTCGACTCGCCCTCTGGATGTGCCTGGTATGACCAGATGAAGGCCGCGGCCGAAACAGAACCGCATCGATACCCGGAGTATCACGTTATAAAGGGACGCCTCTACCGACACGTTTCGGAAACCCATGGCCCTCGGTCCGAGGAAGAATGGAGGACGTGCGTTCCTCAACCCTTGCGGGAAACGGTGCTCCGGGAAACCCACGACGCTCCCACCGCAGGACATCTGGGCGGGGAAAAAACCGCGGCCCGATTGACCCGCCAATACTTCTGGCCCGGAATGGTCCGCGACGCTCGACGGTATGTGCAGCGCTGCCAGAAGTGCCTGGAACACAAAGCGCTCCAGCAGGCACCCGCGGGCGGCATGCTGACCACTCCAGCAGCAAACCCATGGGACGTGGTGGCCGTCGATCTGGTTGGACCCCTGCCACGGTCAACGAAGGGCTTCACGATGTTGGCCGTGATGCAGGACAAGTTCAGCAAGTGGGTCGAACTTCAGCCACTACGTCAGGCCACCGCTCCGGCCGTCACGAGGGCTTTGAGGGAGAGGGTGGTGCTCCGCTTTGGGTGCCCCCGGCGCGTCATCTCGGACAACGGAAACCAGTATATTAGCAAAGAATTCACGGAAATGCTTCGGGGGTACGGGATCGAACACCGTAAGACTCCCCCGTATACCCCCCAGTGCAACCCCGTGGAACGAGTCAACCGGGTCATAAAAACTATGATCGCCCAGCTAATCAACGGAAGCCACAGGGACTGGGACAAGTGGCTGCCGGAGATAGAATTTGCCTATAACTCCGCTCGCCATGATTCCACGGGGTACTCGCCGGCTTACCTCAACTATGGGAGGGAACCGGCCACCCCTGGGGCACTCCACCAACCGACCACGGACATCGCGGAGGAAAATAACCCGGACCAGTATGCCGCGCGATCCGAGGACCTGAACCGCCTACAAGAGGCCATA